>CM035841.1:304600372-307000372 GCA_020510985.1 Pholidichthys leucotaenia | reverse complement strand
ACAGCCAGAAACACCGCCGAGACGCTGTCAAAATAAAAGCCCGGAGGCCAAGAGGTGCGCTAGAGAAGAGAACGGGAAACTACCACACAACCCGAGTGCAGACAGAGTCAGCACACAGACCGTGACACACACAGAGAAAGACTGGACGCGAAGCTGAGAGCACTGAAGCTTAACCCTGGTCAACAGGCAAAAAACCTCAGAGTTATGTTTGACTCAGGCCTCAGCTTCGAAGTACACATCAAAAATGTTACAAAGACTGCATTTTATCACTTGAAAAATATTGCAAGAGTATGCCCATTTCTCTCTAAAGCCGATACAGAGATACTTTTACATTCTTTTATTACCTGTAGAATTGACTCCTGCAATTCACTGCTTTCTGGTCTTCCAAAAAAGAGCATATCTCAGCTGCAGATAGTTCAGAATGCAGCTGCACAACTGTTGACCAGGACCAGAAAGAGACCACACATTACACCCATTTTAAAATCTCTGCATTTGCCTCCTCCCTGCTTTAGAATTGATTTTAAGGTCTGTTTACTAGTTTATAAAGCTCTTAATGGTCTTGCTCCTAGAGAGACTATGTCTCCCAGCTGGTCTGGAAACGCCTTGGTATCCCCTCTGAAGAGCTGGAGCAGGTGGCTGGGGAGAGGGAAGTCTGGGCTTCTCTGCTTGAACTGCTGCCTCCACGACCCGGACCTCCGGAAAAGCGGTAGAAGATGGATGGATGGATGGATGGTCTTGCTCCTGCCTATTTATCAGAATTGCTTTGATTCTATGAATCCTCCAGCGCCCTCAGGTCTGCAGGAAGTGGCCTTTTAATCATCCCCAAAATTAAGACCAAAACCCACTGTGAGGCATGTTTTAGTTATTTCGGTCCACATCTATGGAACGCGCTTCCTGTGGACCTGAGGGCAGCTGAGAGTGTTGATATTTTCAAATGCAGACTGAAGACCCACCTTTTTAACCAGGCTTTTAGTTGAATTTTAATTGTTTTATCTATTTTATTGTATTTTAGATCTTAGCCTATTTTAATGTATTTTAGATCTTAGCCTATTTTATCATTTTATTTTAGTGTCCTAACATAATATATTTTATTTTATTTTTATTTTCCTTTAAATGGCATACTGTGGCTCTGGTGTTCCCTCACTGCAAATTTAAGATTCATGATAGCATTTTCCTCACGTCCTGTTTTATCCATGTCCTGTTTTATTCTGTACTTTGTTTTTAATGTGACAATTTTAAATTACTTCTGTGCGTCCATAAGTGTGAGTGGATGCGTGTGTGCATGTGTGTATGTATATCATGAATGCCCAGGCAGGACAGGAATGGAGACCCAAAAGCTGGCATGGGCCAGGGAGCATTTATGCTGAACAAGGGACCAGTGGGTCTCAGTACTGTTCTCTGATGAAAGTCGATTCACACTGAACATAAATGATGATCGCCAAAGATGTTGGAGATGTCAAGGAGAGTGCTATGCATCAGCAACTGATGCAGCTACAGTAACTACAGCAACTACTACAACTACAGCAACTGCTGCAATATATGTCAGGAACCGAGCCGGCTTGGTTTCCCCTGGCTCGGTCCCGGCCGCTCTATGGGTGTGTGCCACATTGTATGTATGTTAGTATGTATTTCTGTGTGCTTTGCAGTGCCCATAGCCACTGCCTTCTGGCCGGCAGCAGGGATGCAGCCTCTTGTGCTCATGCTGGAGTGAGCGCTGCCTAACTATCTGCCGGTCAGACCACGCCCCCTCTCCATTGCTACCAGCTGTTTCCACTCCTGTATGCCATCTTCCTGCTCCTCGCCCAGGTGTTACCAGTTTGTGAAACCAGCAATGTATGTTCTTAAGGAGCCTGTCTCCAGTCATGCATTGCTGGGTCATTGAACTTCATTGACGGTAATTGCATTGAGTCACATCAACTAAGGACGGTTTCCCTAGGGGCAAATTGGGACTACTGGACTGCTCCAGCTCTATGAGTAACTATTGCTTGTGCTTTTCCCCGGTATCTCTCCCCGTAGACTGTAGAGCATCCAGAAGGACTCCCTAGCCTCCAAGGAAACATAAACTGTAACTGTTTGTCTGCTTGTCATATTAATAAATGTGTGTGGTGTTAACCTGCGCATAAATCCTCATCCTTTCTCTCCTCGCCGTGTGCACTGGAGAAGCGCATGGGAGGGTTCATGACATATACTGTATATATATACGTATATACACACTACCGTTCAAAAGTTTGGGGTCACCCAGACAATTATTTTGTGTTTTCCATGAAAAGTCACACTTATTTACCACCATGAGTTGTAAAATGAATAGAAAATATAGTCAAGACATTGACAAGGTTAGAAATAATGATTTGTATTTGAAATAATAATTTTTTCCTGATACTCAACCTGCTCAAAGGAAGGTCAGTTTTATAGCTTCTCTAACCAGCTAAATTGTTTTCAGCTGTGCTAACATGATTGCACAAGGGTTTTCTAATCATCCATTAGCCTTCTGACGCAATGAGCAAACACATTGTACCATTAGAACACTGGAGTGATAGTTGCTGGAAATGGGCCTCTATACACCTATGTAGATATTGCACCAAAAACCAGACATTTGCAGCTAGAATAGTCATTTACCACATTAGCAATGTATATTAGATATTAGAGTGTATTTCTGATTAGTTTAAAGTTATCTTCATTGAAAAAAACCAGTGCTTTTCTTTCAAAAATAAGGAAATTTCTAACTGACCCCAAACTTTTGAACGGTAGTGTATACACACACACACACACACACACACACACACACACACACACACACACACATATACATACATACATACATGGACAAAACTGTTGGTACCCCTCTGTTAATGAAAGAAAAACTCACAGTGGTCACAGAAATAACTTTAATCTGACAAAAGTGGTAATAAATAAAAATTCTATGACAATTAACCAATGAAAATCAGACAATGCTTTTGAATTGTGGTTCAACAGAATTATTTTAAAAAACAAACTCAAGAAAAAAAAGGCCTGGACAAAAATGATGGTACCCTTAACTTAATATTTTGTTGCACAACCTTTTGAGGCAATCACTGCAATCAAACGATTTCTGTAACTGTCAAATGAGACTTCTGAACCTCTCAGCAGATATTTTGGCCCACTCCTCATGAGCAAACTGCTCCATTTGTCTCAGGTTTGAAGGGTGCCTTCTCCAGACGGCATGTTTCAGCTCCTTCCATGGATGTTCAATAGGATTTAGATCAGGGCTCATAGAAGGCCACTTTAGAATAAGATAAGATAAGATAAGACAAGATAAGCCTTTATTAGTCCCACAATGGGGAATAGTCCAATGTTTCACTCTTAGCCATTCTTGGGTGTTTTTAGCTGTGTGTTTTGGGTCATTATCCTGTTGCAAGACCCATGACCTGCGACTGAGACCAAGCTGTCTGACACTGGGCAGCACATTTCTCTCTAGAATACCTTGATAGTCTTGAGATTTCATTGTACCCTGCACATATTCAAGACACCCTGTGCCAGATGCAGCAAAGCAGCCCCAGAACACAAGAGAACCTCCTCCATGTTTCACAGTAGGGACAGTGTTCTTTTCTTGGTATGCTTCATTTTTGCGTCTGTGAACATAGCGATGATGTGCCTTGCCAGAAAGTTCCAGTTTTGTCTCATCTGTCCATAGGACATTCTCCCAGAAGCTTTGTGGCTTGTCAACATGCAGTTTGGCAAATTGCAGTCTGGCTTTTTTATGATTTGTTTTCAACAGTGGTGTCCTCCTTGGTCGTCTCCCATGAAGTCCACTTTGGCTCAAACAACGACGGATGGTGCGATCTGACACTGATGTACCTTGACCTTGGAGTTCACCATGAATGTGTTTAGAGGTTGTTCTGGGCTCTTTTGTTACCATTCGTATTATCCGTCTCCTCCTGCGGCCACGTCCAGGAAGGTTGGCTACAGTCCCGTGGATCTTAAATTTCTGAATAATATGTGCAACTGTAGTCACAGGAACATCAAGCTGCTTGGAGATGGTCTTATAGCCTTTACCTTTAACATGCTTGTCTATAATTTTCTTTCTAATCTCCCGAGACAACTCTCTCCTTTGCTTCCTCTGGTCCATGTTTAGTGTGGTACACACCATGTCACCAAACAGCACAGTGACTACTTGTCACCCTTTAAATAGGCCAACTGACTGATTACAAGTTTGTAGACAACTGTGACATTAATTAGAGGACACATCTTGGTTGAACATGTCCCTACGGTCACATTATTTTCAATCTTTTCTAGGGGTACCATCATTTTTGTCCAGGTCTGTTTCATGAGTTTGTTTTTTTAAAATAATTCTCTTGAACCACAATTCAAATGCATTGTCTGATTTTCATAGAATTTTTATTTATTACCACTTTTGTCAGATTCAAGTTATTTCTGTGACCATTGTGGGTTTTTCTTTCATTAACAGAGGGGTACCCACAATTTTGTCCACGTCTGTAAATCATGATACGTTTTTCCAGCTATATCGCCCCCCTGTAAGGATTCCTATCTGCTGTCTCCCTGCCTCCCTCTTTTCCCACTGACTTGAGCACCTCTCCCTGCAGCTGAAAGCACCACCTATCGACAATCAGTAGGAGATGATAAATGGCATGCTCTTCCATTACTCTGCCTGGTCACGTCTGATCAGCAACCTGCCCGTACTCAAACCTGTTTTATCTTGTGCCTTGTTTTGCTGTGAACTGACCTTTGCCTGTCTCTAGACCCTGTACCTGCCTATTGCTTGGAATTATCTGCCTGTGCTAATCTAGCCTGCTGTGGTCTGACCCCTGCCTGCCCCTGGACTCTGGAAACTGCCTTACAGACTGTACTTGGATATTCTTGGACTGTGAGGGCGGCGCGGTGGAAGAGTGGTTAGCACTGCGGCAGCACAGCAACTCACCCTTGGCCGGGGGATCCCGGATTCGATCCCAGCCCCCGACCAACAGTGATCTGTGTGGAGTTTGCATGTTCTCCCCGTGTCTGCGTGGGTTTACTCCGGGATTTCTCCGGTTTCCTCCCACATGCCAAAAACATGCAAGTTAGGTTAATTGGCATCAAAACTGGGGATTCTAAATTGTCCTTGACTGTGAGAGTGAATGGTTGTCTATCTCTCTGTCTCTCTGTGTTGGCCCTGCGATGGACTGGTGATATGTACAGGGTGTACCCTGCCTCTCGCCCAAAGATGCTAGGATCGGCTCCAGCCCCCCCCGCGACCCGAAAGGGATTAAGAGGAAGATGAATGAATGAATAAATGAATGTGCACATCTTTGTCTCCTCACGTAAGTCGACTTACCAATGTTTATCATCAATATCATCACCCCCTTTTTCCCAGCACCCCGAGCCTGGCCAGCCTTTTCCCCTTTGGTCCTCACCTGCACTTCTGGACTCCTTCCTGGACATTCACCATCTGTGGATCAGCTGTCCCCGCTGCTTCATCAGAAATAACCTGTAAGCATACAAACAATATTAATCTCCCTGTTATCATATCATATGCTCACCCCATCTCTGTTCTCCTCTCCCACAGGGTTTCCAGATCCTCATCATCATTTCGATTTTGCAGTATCATTGTCAATAAAATCATTATTTCACTTACCTTTAAAGGTCTGATGACACGTTTTTGACTTCATCTAATTTTTCAACACATAATACAATATGACAAAATAGGTTGGTCTGTGCAGTTCTAAGTCAAACAGACTTTTTTTCATGTGAATATCTGACGTTTTCATGAGCGCCATGTCACTAATTGCGTCAGTGGATGGAAAACCACTCGGCCATGTTGTAACATCATAGACAGAACACACCGCTTGGCTGCCCATTGTACACACAGGATGGAAGCTGTAGAAAACATCGACGATCGTTCCAGCACATGTAGTCTGGAATTGGTTTGTGTTGTCCAGTCTTCAGACGATTATAGTGTGCTACAGTCCCGTGGATCTTAAATTTCTGAATAATATGTGCAACTGTAGTCACAGGAACATCAAGCTGCTTGGAGATGGTCTTATAGCCTTTACCTTTAACATGCTTGTCTTTAATTTTCTTTCTAATCTCCTGAGACAACTCTCTCCTTTGCTTCCTGTGGTCCATGTTTAGTGTGGTACACACCATGTCAACAAACAGCACAGTGACTACTTGTCACCCTTTAAATAGGCCGACTGACTGATTACAAGTTTGTAGACACCTGTGATGTTAATTAGAGGACACATCTTGGTTGAACATGTCCCTATGGTCACATTATTTTCAATCTTTTCTAGGGGTACCATCATTTTTGTCCAGGCCTGTTTCATGAGTTTGTTTTTTAAAATAATTCTGTTGAACCACAATTCAAAAGCACTGTTTGATTTTCAATGGTTAATTTTCATAGAATTTTTATTTATTACCACTTTTGTCAGATTCAAGTTATTTCTGTGACCATTGTGGGTTTTTCTTTCATTAACAGAGGGGTACCAACAATTTTGTCCACGTCTGTGTATATATGAAACAGCAGTGCCTGCTAACTGCAGGTCTTTCTGGAGCTCTCCACAAGTGGTCTTTGGCTCTTGGATAACTCTTGTGATAATTCTTTTGACTTCTCTGCCAGAAATCTTGCAAGGAGCTCCTGGTCATGGCTGGTTTATGGTAAAATGATGTTTTTTCACTGATGGAGACGGGCCGATCCTGAATGATACAGTGAGCTTCTTCTATTAATCTCTGGAGATTTTTCACTTCTTGTTCATATTGCTCATACTGCACCACAGCCTCCTGAAAAATAATAGGCAAACCGAATCGCAGTTAGCGGCGCAGCCCGTGGACCCGGGCAGTGATGATTCCATGGAAGACAAGGAAGATTACGCTATGGCTGTGAGAAGAAGGTCCGCCCCGGGATCATCAAAGTCTTCTAGTAAAGGAGGTGGCACACCTGTCTTTTGCGTAAGGAGCGTTGCTGGGGTAAGAATCAGAAGACTTTCAGAATCAGTGGAAATGGGAATCAGGGGTATTGCATTTACAATGGCCATGATTTAAGAGGGAGGCTTTTGTCTCGGTGTGGGAGAAGCTGCAGACTGAGAGATGGGAGCGTTCTTCCAGCGGGATTTCCTCGAATGATGAGGCCCACCACTGTCGTGTCGTCCTCAAATTTGATGATGTGGTTGGTGCTATAGGCTGGTATGCAGTCATGGGTCAGCAGGGCGAAAAGCAGTGGGCTGAGCATGCACCCTTCAATACTTATTCCCTGTGCCATTCCACTTTATTAAATATAACTTGTTTTGTGAACACAGCTGCCTTGATTTATTTGTATGTATGGATTACTTGGGTTGTTACTGATATCTGGCAAAGCTGCGGCAAAATGCCACCTAAGCCAAAAGCAGAGGACAAATCCGAGGAGGAATATGTGTCCCTCACACACGCTAGCTTGGGACTCTCTTCTTGCACTGACACTGACACCGATGAATTTCCTTCCAGCAGGGCCGCATACTCTGGGAGGAGCCATGGCTTACAGTTCAACAATAGTTCCGTTTCTGACAGCAAAATCTGCCGGTGCTCCTCCAGCTCCTCGGCAGTGGGACTGTCAGAGGGCAAAAAGGCTGTGAATCCAGTCTGGCAAACAGTGGGCTCATCCAGCGCTGAAGTGACAGCAGGTGGTGTGGGCTACTGTTTGGGAGGAGAAGGCGGGGTTGCAGCTGGGTGATGGCGAGAGGCTGAAAGCATCTGTACCCGGGGACGCTTCCTCATCGGCACAGGTACAGATGGAGGAGAGTTTTTCCCCAGCACGCGGAGCATGTGTTGTGAATTGGTGATTGTCTCAAAGAGAACCGTGGGTTACAGATAGCTCCATAGGCTAGGGCATGCCTCAATTACCTGCTCCAGACATCGCCTGGCCGCTTTGGGAGTATGGGAAGCATGAGCCTCCAAAATTATGTCCTCCAACACACTGGCAGTCCAACACTCCGGCTCTATAGGCTTTCCTCCCAGTAGAACAGCAACACAAAAAGCAAGTGAAGAAAAAAGGCCACTGGGTCCAAACTGGCGACATCATTGAACGCCTAGGCGGGGCAGGAATGGAGACCCAAACATGGCTGTGAGTTGCAACGTTTAATGAAACCATAAAGGTTCGACGAAAGGACTAGCCGCTACAATCCCTGCTGTTTGCACCACTTCTGAGTCCGTGGGGAGTTCTTGAGAGATGGCTGCTATAAGGCTTCACCGCCGGGACACACTGTCTTCTTCTTCTTCTTTTAGATTTGATTGGTGGTTGTCAACCAGCTTACAGGTGCATTAACCGCCACTGACTTGATTATCATCACTCTATATGGAGCTCTATATCTTTGTATAAGGAGTTCTTATGAGGAGTTCTGAACAACTCTTTATGTGCGAAAAAGTTATCCATCCTTGGACCACGTCCTCGGCTGTGTACCTCAGCATCACAGGGTGTTTTGACCATTTATCACAAGACACCCTCCACTGAGGCAGGCCCACCACAGGTTGATCAAGCCTGGGTGTGTGTCCCGCGGTTTAGCTGTTTGCCTTAGAAGCCCAGATGGCATCTCTCCTTTTCATTCCCAGCCACTGGCTTTTCATTCCCAGCAACTGGTCCTCTCGGCAGTGTCGACCAGCTCTTGATAGTCTATAGATCATAGGAAATGGTGATGTCCTATGCAGACTATATGATGTCATAGACATCCCATATGATGTCATAGACATCCCATCAAATGCTGGAATCTTTTGATGTTCTGATGCTGGAGTAAAAGATAAGAGTGTTATAGACATCATGTAGACATGGAAATCTCACTGTGAAGAAGAAGAAGATTGTTCAGAACTCCTTATAAGAACTCCTTATAGAGTAATGACCAGCTAGAGTGTTATAGACAAGAGTGATGATTGCTTGATGATATAGAGGGAAGAAGAAGAAGATTGTCCAGGACTCCTTACAAGAACTCCTTATACAAAGGAGGTAGTATGGTGGTAAGGACTACAGCTCTTGACCACACAGAGTGATGATATGGAGTGAAGTACGTGGCGGTAATGCACCTGTAAGCTGGTTGCCAACCGACAATCAAATCTAAAAGAAAGAAGAAGAAGTTCTGATGCTTGAATCCCCCAATGCCGACGACTCCACGGGCCGCCCTGATGCCGGAATCCCCTGATGCAACACCCCCCGCTGAGGCAGACCCACCACAGGTTGATCAAGCCCGGGTCTGTGACTGGTTGGGCTCCAGGCTGGAGACCGCAGGAGGGTCCATGCGAAGCTGAGTCTCATCCAAGGTGCTGATACCCTGAGGACTGTGGGGGTTCTCCTGTCTCTGGGCTTCACTTGACTGACTTGGCCTACTTCCTAAGAAGTATTGGTCACTGCGAGGCCTCTTGCTGAGCTCGCCGAGGTATTTTTCCTGCCCTGGTTAATTTTAGGGCCCCTCTCTGTTGGTAGCTTTGACCAGCAAAGTGGTACAGCGGTTAGCTCAGTTGCCTCACAGCTCGAAGGTTCCAGGTTGGAATCTCCAGGCTGGCAGGGGGTGAGAGCCTTTCTGTGTGGAGTTTACATGCTCTCCCTGTGCTGCGTGGGTTTACTCCGGGGGCTCCGGTTTCTTCCTACAATCCAGACACATGCATGTCAGGTTAATTGGTGATTCTAAATTATTCTTAGGTATCTGTCTCCTATAGGCCCTTAGAATAGAGGGTTAGTGTACCTACTAGTTAAGTGCTTTGAGTGGTCTTTGCGACTAGAAAAGCACTATATAAGTACAGGTCCTTATCCTTTATCCCTTACCAGCCACATACGCAGCTCAGCAGCTTTGTCCTGCCAGTGTTAACGGTTCATCAGTTGAGGTGCTGGTTGTTGTATTCATTGTCAGTTCCATTCCATGGTCTATTACCGTAAGATCCATCCATGATGGGTCATCTTGCGTCCTCGCTCTCGCAGACCGTGGGGGGTATCTTCCTCCTTGAACTTTGTAGCAGTGATGGGTGGATCCAAGAACGCTAATCAGCCATGGGTCCTGCTGGTATGAGCCACTAACCCACACCAGCCCCGTTAGGGTATATTCCCTGTCAGCAGTCTCTCCAGGCTGTCATCAGGTCTTTCCCTGATTGCCAGCTGCCCTTTCGCAGCAGTCACTGGGTCACCCCAGAAATCAAGGTTCGATGAAAGAACTAGCTGTTACAATCCCTGCTGTTTGCACCACTTCTGAGTCTGTGGGGAGTTCTTGAGAGATGGGTGTTATAAGGCTTCACCGCCGGGACACATCGTCAGTTGTGTACCTTAAATATAACTGAGGCAAAAACTACAAGGCAGGATAACGACAAGAGAAGCATGGGACACACACAGGATAGTAACGAAAGAAGTGTGGGACACATGCAGGATTACAAAGATGAGGCTTGGGACACACGCCAGGTTAACATGAAAATGATGTCACCCCGAACTGCGGGACGGTGTCCCTTAAATAGGACAAAGAGTAAATTTCAAAACGATAAACAGGTGTGGATAACAAGGAGGCAAGAGCGAGGATAATCAATCAGAATAAACAACAGCGGAGACAGACTGTGAGCTTGAACTAAAGAGGAAGTAAACAAAGCACACTCTCAAAGTAAAAGCACATGAGACAAGACAGCCAAAATGACTACAACATGAAATGATACAAACTAGATTCAACACAAGAAGGAAATAATAAAACCACCAGGCAAGGACAAGAAGAAATGCAAAACCCCAGAGATTCTAATAATGCTAGAATAACCATAATAATAAATATCAATACTTCACAGAGAGAACTAAAGATAAAGGTGGAGAGGGCTCAAATTCAAACACAGGGACTTTCATAAACAAACAGGAACAAATGGCAACCCTCAACTAACATAATACAGGCAAAACCAACTCAAATACAATAATAAAACTAAAGTGGGAAAAGTACAAAAAATAACTAGAAATAACTGAAAGCGTGAGCACGGTATTCCCACCGTGTTCAGCATCATGACAGTGTAGGTGTGTGTGTGGACGGTGATGTAGTCTGGATGGGGCTGAGGGATTTATATATATAATATAATTTAATTTATATAAACTTTAAACAAGCTTCATCATGCTTTTTCTTCAGCAATGGAGTCTTGAGAGGTGAGCGGGCAGAGAGCCCATGTCGATTGAGTGCATTACTTATTGTTTTCTTTGAAACAGCAGTACCTGCTAACTCCAGGTCTTTCTGGAGCTCTCCACGAGTGGTCTTTGGCTCTTGGATCACTCTTCTGATGTCATGGGCTGCCTCTGGCAGACAGTAAATGACTACTTAAGGTGAGCACGGTGTAAGGCAGATGAGGATTTATTCCACAACGCAAGATGAAGAAAACAGAAGACAGTCTGAGCTGTCAAACAAACACATGACTTGATTTTAACTAAATGATAAACAAAGAATGGGGGTCAGAGGTTCAACCTATGTAACGATTGGCACAATGACTAACAATATTCCTGCAACAGAAGAGGATAGCTAATAAAGAAAACAGATGATTACTCAAAACAGGTGAGACTAATCAGGGGCCCACAGATAACAGAGGATCAGTTACAGGTGAGGGAGACAGGATAGGCGAGGCTGTGCAAATAATGTACACCGGGGAGCTAGAGAATGATACTAAATATACACGCAGGAACAAAACTACAGAACATGATTGGAGACAAGATAATGAAACATAAACACAGTGCTCAACCAAGGCTAAGGTAAGGAAACCCAGGGAAAACAAACAAAAAGTAACAGCTGGTGCTAGACACAGGGAACTTAAAATAATATAAATGAAAACATAAGGATAATAATGGTGCAAATGGTTCAAAAACAAGAGAAAGCATGGAACCATGTCCAGATATGACATTTGATAATTCTTTTGATTCCTCGGTCAAGAATCTTGCCAGGCGCTTCTGGTCATGGCCGGTTTATGGTAAAATGATATTCTTTCCACTTCGGTATGATGGCTCCAGCAGTGCTCACCGGAAAATTCAGAAATTTAGAAATGCGCCTGTAACCAGTGCCATCATTATGTTTTGCAACAGTAAGGTTGCGAAGGTCTAGAGAGAGCTCTTTGCTTCCACCCATCATGAGTTCTTTGTGGTGTGACAATCTGATATTCACAGACCTTTTTAAAGGCTATCAGTCAGGACTTAATAAGCTGATATTAATTTGCACTAATGGGGGATGGGATGGCTTCCTAAATTCTAATAGATTTCAGCTGGTTTCTTGGCTTATTCCCTGTGTCATTCCACTTTATTAAATATAACTTGTTTTGTGAACACAGTTGCCTTGATTTGTATGTATGGATTACTTGGGTTGGTACTGATATCTGGTGAAAATCTCAGGTCAATGGCTCCATCAGAAATATGTTTAATGAGAAAAATGTTGACATGTTCAATATTTATTTCCCCCCCAGTAGTATGGTGAATTTAGGAGATTGATGTCACTTGTAGTAGACAACCAGTGCTTACCAGAAATTCCTTCAGCTCCTTTAATGTCTGTAGGCCACATGGCAGACTTCCTGACCAGTACCACCGACACCCTACTTCTCAGTAACGTTGGTGTTGTTCCATATTTTCTACACTACTTGATGGATGCTTACACAGTGTTTTGTGATATACAGTATGTAATGGACACAATGGTTCCACCAGAAGAAAATTAAAGTTTTGGAATGACCCAACCAGAGCCCAGATCTAACTGAAAATCTGTGTGGTGACCTGAAGAGAGTTGTGCACAAAAAAATGCCCTTACAATCTAACAGATGGGGAGTGCTTTTGCAATGAGGAGTGAGCAAATATTTCCAGAATCGGCTGTAACGGCTGTGGCGCAGGTGTAGTGTAGCCAACTACTAATCAGAGGGTCAGTAGTTCGATTCCTGCTCTGTCTGCAGCCTGCATGTCGAAGTGTCCTTCAGTAAGACACTGAACCCCCAGTTGCTCCTGGTGAGTCAGCCCAGCGCCAGTGCATGGCGGCTCTGCCGCCATCAGTGCGTGATAGTGGATAGCAGGATCTGCAAAGCACTTTGGTCATCCAGAGATGAGTAAAAAAAAAAAGTGCTATGTATATAAGTGAATGCCATTTACCAGAGTCAGGATGTAGCAAGCTGATTGACTCCTACCCAAAAAGACTAAATGCTGTAAATAAATCAAAAACTGTTTCAACAAAGTATCAGTCTATGAGTGTGCTGATTTGAATTGTACAGTTTATCAGTCATAATAAAGGAGGGAAAGGTTTTGAAATGATTTATTGCAGTTTTGTTACTTTTACACCTCAAAAACCTGGCATTTTAATGGAGTGTGCACTTTTGCAACTGCATTGTATGGACCTAGAATCTTCACACACAAAGCAGACATCTACAACCCAAAAGAAACGTGTATGGATACAACAAAAAAGACTATCTGGTATTGGGCTTCATGTCTCTTTGTCCAGAGCAGACCAGTTCGACCTGCTGAGTGTGCAAACCCGCCCTCCACACTCGTTCCCTTTCTCGTCTTCAGACTCTCTTCTGTTGCTGCAAATGGGACAGCAACCAAGGGGTCTGCACTACAAGCTGCAGATTAAAGGATTACCATTAATTAGATGTCAGGGACAGAGAGGGGCTTTGCCTGTCTTGGCCACGATACAATATCTGTTAATCTGCTGTGCTCCTGGATAAAAAGAAATCAGTTCATTGGCAGAAAAAATAGGAAAAAGAGGGATGGGGCCAGGGAAGAATTGAAAACAAGAACAAAGAGGTAAAGGAGAGTGGATTTAGAGACTGAAGGATGGATGAATGGGTGAGAAAAAAGTGACTATGCTCATGGTCCACTTGACTATATATTGTGCTTTTTCTTATAAGGAAAAAAGCAGCTGGGGGTAATAAGAAGCATGAGGGTGTACTAAATAGAAAGTAACAATGAGTTAATAACAAGTGAATCTATAAAGAAACAAGGGCCTAAGGAAGGAGGTGAAGTGGATGAGGTCAGGGGTTTTTCTCCTTATTGTGTTTCATCTTATATGTGTCTGCTTAGACAAGGTTGGGCAAAGATCTCCCCCTTTAGACATCTGCCAGCTTTGCCCTGCACCACTGGATCTTTATTATTTGTGGGGGGCAGGGGGGGGGGGGCTGCAACTGCACAGCTGAACATCAAAGATATAGTGTGCTTTTGAACATGTGTGACATTCTTAATTGAAGACTTAGCAGGACAGTCAGGTGATGGGCAGATGACTGGTCTGAGTTTGATAAGGCAGTGGTCCATAGTAGAACCTGACCCTCACTTTTAGTGCCATTAACAGTAAAATGCCTGTGTTTTCTCCATCTTTGACAAGGAGTTTGCTGCTTTGCCTGAAGCGGGGTGAGGCCAGGCGATTGAGGTTCAGTTAAATACCAACTACCCGACTGTTAACAGATTTTTCTGGATTTAGAAACTGTCATCCCAGTCTAGACAAATGACCCAAGGTGATCCTAAAGATATGTATGGCTTATCCCTGCTGCATGTACGCACAAAATGCTGTTACTGCTTATGAAGAATATAACCTCTCTGCAAATTAAGGCAGATCTGAAAATATATAATCACAAGTTTTGTTGAGTTAGTGGAATGCCTGAAGGCAAATGGAGGGCTACTTTTTTTTCTGCAGGGAGTAGCAGCTAATGTAAATTTGAGCTATGAGGAGGTAATTGATGGAGAAAGGCTGGGACATCATTTTCTTATGGCCAGGCATAGGG
This sequence comes from Pholidichthys leucotaenia, assembly GCA_020510985.1. Lineage (NCBI taxonomy): Eukaryota > Metazoa > Chordata > Actinopteri > Cichliformes > Pholidichthyidae > Pholidichthys > Pholidichthys leucotaenia. Next base: position 306,985,699 of record CM035841.1, on the reverse strand, counting down.
CATTCCCTCTATTTGAGCACAGGGACTGTAGGCGCCCCTGTGAGCCCCACTCGCCTGAGACTCTAATTACTTTGGGGACCTGGAGAATTCAAAGGATTTAGATATGGGGGAAAAAAAAGAATTTCTAATTTACTGCACCACTTGATGTTTGTCTTCATTTGTGGTGTGACTTGTGGTTTGGAAAGCAAACGGACACAAAGTGTGCTTTTATCAGAAAGGGCCTCCCGATAAATGTGAAACAGTATTAGAAGGCTGTCACTGCCGTGTTTATCCCTGGGGTGTATGTGTGTGGGGATAATAATCTCCTGGACAAACACACTGTAACCTCACCCCCTCTTTTGGCGGGAGTTATCTTCATCGTGCAAAGCTTGGCCCATGCCTGTCTTCCCACTGAAATTTCTAATCGTGCAGTGGAGCCACCACCCCAAAGCCTTTACTAAGGAAATAAATTAAACATAAAGATCAATCACTTTTTGTTTCTTGATTGAGTCGTATCTCATTCACTTTTATCGTGCTGTTTAGAAATTTACACACATTTGTGAAAATTCTATTCTCACTCGGGGAAATGCTCTGCATAAAAATCTGGACATGATACCTTTGTTCCTGAAGGCTTCTGTGGTGCAGTAGGCAGGTGATTTGGTTACATGCAAATCATCTTTTTATTCATCCAGCTTTAGATAATTACAATATGATAATCAAAATTCAAATACTAAAAAGAAAAAAAAAATGTTCATTTTCATTTTTCATTAGTTTGCAGCTTAGATTACATTTTCGCCTGACTGAGAACCGTCCCCCTGTGGACCGTAGAAGGTGCCGTCTGAACAGGCTTCACCGACAACAGATCTTCTCAGGCATGATAATCAGAAACACATTTTGGTTTTCAGGTCAACCAACAATAATTGCCTGGCAGGTCTGTCAATTAACACCTTTTCTCTCACACTCTTTTGGATCTGCACCAACATGTTTGTTGTATATTTTATATAGAAGTTCAGATGAGGTGGTAAATTCGTCCCTTTCAGTGATTTAGTGAGACAAACACAGAACGCGTTTGCAATATTAGTGTATCAAACAAAGGGAGGTGTGTGCCTCTTGTACTTATTCAGCATAACACGCTTTGGAGTTATGAGGCCACAAAGGCAGTAAAAGCTTAATTTGAGAGGTTACACTGTTGCTGACTGAAAGCTATAAGAAAGCTTGATGGTAAAATGAGGATTTAATAAAAAATATATATTCCCAGTGATTCAGTTGTCATCAGTTGAGAGCACCCCCACGCATATGCACAGACCCATGACCAATAAAAAAAATGAGTGTGAGAGAAAACGGGCAGTAAACTTTCCATCATCTCCATTCTTCTCTGTTTAACGGGGGGATATTTTGCACTCGCTCTGAGTGGCAGAGACCAGTAAAGCCCTGATGTTTTATGGGCTCCCAACTCAGTCTTGACAAAGATTGGGCACCAGAGAGGCCTGCTAGAAAGTCACAAAGTCATCAAGGAAGGGCAGAGAGTGGGGGTTTGCAGGGTGAGTCCTCCCTGACAGAATCTTGTGTTATTAATGCCTTTACGGCATTAACGCCACACTTAAATTGAGCACAGAGTGAGTGAATGTCATACAGTGGGGGCCTCAAGGGTGACATGTGTTGTCTGAGTTATGTGTGTGTTTGGGTGTATCTTTGTGCGCAAGTGTTTACCGGTGTGCACGAGCCCCACCTGCGTGGGAGGGTGACAGACAGAATGAGACCTCTCGGCACAAGGTGCTGGGGAGACAATCAATACTGCTTGCCGAGCCCACTCTTGTTATGTGCCACAAGGGAAGGTGCAGCTGAGTCTGGATGACGAAAAGCCAAGGGAGCTTGAACACGCAGTCACAGGAGTTTTTCGATGTCGCCCCTTTGCTTTTTTTATTCTCAATACGTGACAAGATAATGAGTCTGCAGCACCCAAGAAAATATCCCCCATGGGTGCACTATCTTTGTGTGTCCTCTTTTTAGCCAAAGATATCTAACTGTATTCTTTCATAAGACTTGCTATGGACAGCTGCATCAAAAGTCCATTCGGTTTTAGATACGATGGTGTCCAGAAGCCAAAAGAGGCTATTTGTGGAAATGCTGCGCCTCACACAGGGGGAGAGAAACAAACAGAAAATGATACCTACAGCATACCGTGACACTGGAGGAAAAAAATACCTCTCTGCAAACAATGTGGACCCTATTATCTACAAATAACCAGAATCCCAAAGGTGTTTTTGAATTAAATATAACTGAAAAATAATGGGCACATTTTAAAATTTGATAATGCTACCCAATCCTTTTGGGCACCAATTTTTTGGACCAAGACTGTGGGACAGTTCTGAAGAGCTGCACCCCATCCCCATCCATTTTTATGCACACTGCCAGTAAGCCGTGCCAAAGTGCTGATATCCCTCATTAGAAAAGCAGGATCCAGGAAAGAGTCCAACTCATGCCTGCCCACACTGTCACAATGATGGTGCAGGGTCTCCACAGGAGATTTGAAGGTCAACAAGGAAAAACAGGTTGTAAATTATATAAAATTGTAGCAAGTGTAAACTCAGCTATTTGAGTAGAATGGGGTCATTGTAGTATGAGATCAAGGGAAGTGTAGATATGTTCCCATATGCTTTGGAATCCTAACTCAATTTGACTAAAGGAAGAAAGAAACAAGCAGGTGTCATGAATTGCCCCACAGGGCAGGAACAAAGACCCAAGCGCTGGACTGCTAGTTGTGCAATTTATTAAAGAGAACATAAAGTCAAACAGTGAGCAAATAAACTTACAACAGAGGAGTGCGGGTAACAGCGAGAATACAGGAGTTCACACCAGAACGGGGAGAGGGTTCTGATGAAGGAAATAATGTTGACAACTATAAGGCACTGACAATTAAGTGGCAGGAAAAACATACTTAAACAAGGCAGGCAATCAAACACAGTGAGTGCCATAAGGTGTGGATCTCATAAGCAGGCAGGTGACCAAATTACAGAGCTGAGTGCACAAACAAGATGAAAAAGGAGGAGGGAGTGTCTGGAAGAGGAGAGCTCATGTCACGGAGACTACCCATAACAAAACCCACACACAGAGAAATAATATATAAACTTGAGAAAACACAGGAAAAGAACAGCAATAAATAGAGAGCCTGAGCACAGTGAAACACCGCGCTCGTAACAGCAGGTTAGTTATCCACTCACTGAGAGGGCCTGGACAGTAACCTGTGCACAGAAAGTTCAGAATATTTAGCACAGATTAAAGAAGAAAGATTAAACTAATTGAATGTGTCATGCACAATATGGAGATAACCAACATAGTCATATCTACTGAGTCCACAAAAGCCAATATTTATCCAACCCTTAGGGCAGAGCCTGAGGGTCTTTGCTCCAAGCCCACTGAAATACATAGTTAAGACATGCTGTATCCTATTTCCTACAACCTCAGGCAAAACGAGTATCTTTATTTTCAGCAATTTAACATTTGACTAGAGCAGGGGTCAGCAACTTCTGCTATGGAAAGAGCCATCAGTGAGCAGCACTGTAATGCAACCTATCGCAAATATTAAATGTGCAGCTTTTTATTGTATGACCTTTTCCTATAAATCTTCAGTTTCTTTTGTAACTTTATGGTCCATCCATCCATCCATCCATCTTATTCCGCTTAATCCTTTTTGGGTCATGGGGTGGGGGGTGGGGGGGCTGGAGCTTATCCCAGCATCTTTGGGCGAGAGGCAGGGTACACCCTGGACAGATCGCCAGTCCATCGCAGGGCCAACACAGAGAGACAGACACCCATACACTCTCACAGTCATACCTTAGGACAATTTAGAATCCCCAGTTTTGATGCCAATTAACCTAACTTGCATGTTTTTTTGGCATGTGGGAGGAAACCGGAGAAATCCCGGAGTAAACCCACGCAGACACGGGGAGAACATGCAAACTCCACACAGATCACTGTTGGTCCGGGGCTGGGATCGAATCCAGGATCCCCCGGCTAAGGGCGAGTTGCTGCAGTGCTAACCACTCCGCCGCCGCACTGCCCGTAACTTTATGGTGTCTCTCTGAAATTTTTGACTTCTTGCCATGGCATGAAAGAAGGCAGGACCCAAATGCAGACAGACCTTTAGGTTTATTTTACAAAATAATAATCAAATCACCGGGGGCAGATTATAACTAACAAACTAAAGACTGAAAAGACAAAACCAAAAAGTTGCTTGGGAGCAGAAAACCAAATAAACAAAAAGGGAGCACAGGACATATCAGGACTAACTTTGATGAAGACTCAACAAGAACCATCGTGAAACATGAGGCTTAGTATCTACACAGGGAACAAGTAGACAAGTGGAAACGTCTGGGACAGTGCGCACAGATGGGGGAGATCATGCTGAGGACAGAGCACAGAGACAGACGTGCAGGAGAATTGAACTAAAAAAAAAAACAGGGCCCATATACTCAAACACTCTGAAAATCCACAAGGAGAGCTCCTGTTTTAGCTTAAAAATTCCTATCAAAGAGTCCAAGCAGAAAAGTGATTAAGGAGCACTCTTAGGGTGCTTTCATACCCATGGGCTTTAGTTTGTTTCAGCTGAACTCAAGTTCGTTTTCTCTGTCAATACAACTGCGCCGATCTGAATCATCTAGTGATGTCATGAATGGCCCCTCCGGGGCAGAAAGACAGACCCAAATGTTAAACTGCATTAGTGACATTAACAAAAATCTAAAACTGTGCAGACAATACAAAAAATGCAAACGAGAATGACTTACTTAAAGAGGCACTCCAGAGCTGGGTTAGCTCTGGAGGAGAAGAGGAGAGGAGATACACGGAGGGATAAGTCCATACAATTCCAAACAGTGCATAACAATGCAATGCTGCTGCAGTGAAACAATGAGCTCACAGAGCTTAAATACCTGGACAAACAAATGAGCAGCAGGTGTGGGCTGAGCAGGCAGGTAACCTAATTACCCAACTGCTCACAGCTGGGAAACGGACTGTGAGCAGCAAGTGGGGATGTCTGAGAGGGGAGGGCACATAAGCGTAAGTAAACCAAAATATATACAGAAAACTGACAACATAATACTAACAGACATACAAAACTCAGAAATGAACTGAGTCTGAGCTCAGAGGGAATAATTGAGCTCAGACTCATGACAAGTGAACTCTTGTGCAGTCATCCAGGTGAGAAAGAATACCAAACTTAAAATGGGACCAACAGCTAGAAAATACATGATTTGAGGGCATTATATTATGGGTGGATTTTAATTTATTTTTTCAAACACCTAAACCACATAGCAGGATGAATCGCTCACAAGCCTGGAGATGTGAGGAGAAGCAGACTGGTCGGATTCTTCTTCTTCTTTTGGCTGCTCCCTTTATGGGTAGTCACACTAGTGGTGGAATGAGCCGGAATGCCATCAGAATGAAAATTTCTCGTATATTCCTGGATATTCAAAATGCATTCAAAAAATTCTGAATGCATGCTGAGTGCATTCCAAATATTCTGGCCCATTCTTGTGGACGGCCTGAATGTTTTGTTCATGCTCAAAACCTTCCAGGTGCATTTAAAGTGGGGAAATATTGAACGGCATTCGAAGTGTATTCTAATGGTACTATAACTGCATTCTAAATATTGTTACGGCACGGCATTCCAACAGCATCCGAAATATTCTGATCACATTCCAGGGAGAGCCGAATCTCGTAAACATACAGCCAACTGTCACTGGAACGTCAGTCAGCTGAATCCACAGCCAATTTGAAATTCCCTGCTGAATGTGGCGCGAATTTTATAAATTCTTCATTCTGGCTGGTTCTGCCTGATTCCTGCTGATTCTGAATAAGGCTACGGTCACACTGCAGATCTTCACTCTCAATTCTGATTTTTTGCCAAGATCCGATTTTTTTGTGTGGGCGTTCACATTATAATTTAAATGCAACCCTCATCAGACTACAGTGTGAACGGTCTACAGCTATGAAGTGACCCGCATGTGCAGAAGAAAACGTAACGTCAGACACAGCGTTGTGTTTATGGAACTAAATATGAGCCCCGAGCGATTGAGGGAGACAGAACTTTTTCACCTTGATGCAGCGCAGCAAAATAAAATGTTAAAATCATTCAGAAATGATTATGTACAAAACAAATGAGACCAGCTTCATTCCTCTACATACCAGATGACCACTGCTTTAACAGAACTGATTGATTAAACAGCTCTACTGAAAATGAGCCCCCGTGTCTCAATGGGATTACCTGTATAAATAAGGTTAATAATAAATAATCCTAGCAATTACAATAGGGCTCTCTCCCACTAACGTTATCAATGGCTCGGGCCCTAATAAACAGCATTGGCTCATACCAACAGCGTACCGGTCCCCCACAGGAAAGAGAAGCCGCCACAGACTCCCCTCTCCTGGACTGTGGGTCCTCGTATCCAAGTATCTGGCCATTCCACTCCACAGTCATGTCTGTATTAACTTTACATTTTAGATATTACAGCAGCCAGGACTCACGGTGTGGTGTTTACAGGGAAAAAGGAATTTGCAGCAGCCAGTAACTGTGCCATTACTGTGTGCCTGCTTGTCTGACCCCCCCCCCTCCCCGAAATTCTGAAGTTGTGCAGTCGGAGCCGACAAAATTATGATCCAGCGATAAAGGGAAGAAGATTAATTAAAAAGAGAGCACAAATCAGCTGTGTCTACAATGCTTGCTGCATCCCCCACCACAGACTTGTCACATCTGTCTCACTTGAATGAGGAAAAAGTCGGATAAAATGTGACATGATCATTCAGACTAAGGTTGCTTTGGAAAATATCAGATATGTATCCAAATTAGGACCACATATGAAAGTGTCCTGACTCTGGTGTGAAAAAATCTGATGTGTGCTGTTCAGACTGTCATTAAAAAATCAGATATGGGTCACATTTGTGCAAAAAAACTGGAAATGAGCATTAAAACTTGCAGTGTGACCGCGGCCTAAGTGTGACTACCCCATTAGGGGTCCCCACAGCGGATCATCTGCCTCCATCTCACCCTATCCCTTGCATCTTCCCCTGTAACACCAACCCTCCCCATGTCCTCCTTCACTACATCCATGAATCTTCTCTGTGGTCTTACTCTTTTCCTCTTGTCTAGCAGCTCCATCTTCAACATCCATCCATCCATCCATCTTCTTCCGCTTAATCCCTTTCGAGTCGCGGGGGGGCTGGAGCCTAGCCCAGCATCTTTGGGCGAGAGGCAGGGTACACCCTGGACAGATCGCCAGTCCATCGCAGGGCCAACACAGAGAGACAGACAACCATTCACTCTCACAGTCATACCTAAGGACAATTTAGAATCCCCAGTTTGATGCCAATTAACCTAACTTGCATGTTTTTGGCATGTGGGAGGAAACCAGAGAAATCCCGGAGTAAACCCATGCAGACACAGGGAGAACATGCAAACTCCACACAGATCACTGTTGGTCTGGGGCTGGGATCGAAACCAGGATCCCCTGGCCAAGGACGAGTTGCTGTGCTGCCGCAGTGCTAACCACTCTGCCACTGCGCTGCCCTGTCCAATATATCCACTATCCCTCTTCTGCACATGTTCAAACTATCTCAGCCTTGCCTCTCTTACTTTGTCTCCAAACTGCTCAACCTGAGCTGTCCCTCTGATATACTCATTTCTAATCCTGTCCCTTCTAGTCACTCCCAATGAAAATCTTAGCATCCACTTCCTGTCTTTTTGTCAGCGCCACCGTCTCCAAACCATACATCACAGCAGGTCTCACTATCGTCTTGTAAATCTTCCCTTTCACTCTTGCTGCTACCCCTGACACTTGTCTCCACCAACTCCACCCTGCCTGCAGTCTCTTCTTCAACTCTCTTGTGCATTTTTCATTGTTTTGGATGGTTGACCCCAGGTATTTAAACTTATCTACCTTCACAACCTCTATTCCTTGCATCTTCACCATTACACCTGCCTCCCTCTCATTCACACTCATGCATTTTGTCATGCTTTTATTGACTTTCATTCCTCTTCTCTCCAGAGCATACCTCCACCTCTCCAGGTTCTCTTCCACCTGCTCTCTACTCTCACTACAGATCACAATATTGTCTGCAAACCTCATGGTCCACAGAGATGCCTGCCTGACCTCGTCCGTCAGCCTGTCCATCACCATGGTGAACAAGAAGGGGCTTAGAGCCAATCCCCGATGTAATCCCACCCCCACCTTGAACCCATCTGTTAATCTTTCAGCACACCTCACTTAATGTCCTCAAACATGTCCTGCACGACTCTCACATACTTCTCTGCCACTCCTGACTTCCTCATATAGTGCCACACTTCCTTTCTTGGCACTCTACTGTATAATTTCTCTAGGGCCACAAAGACACAGTGCAAACTCCTTTTGACCTTCTCTGTACTTCTCCATCGACACTCTTAGAGCAAACACTGCATCAGTAGTACTCTTTCTTGGCATGAAACTGTACTGCTGCTCACTGATTGTCACCTCTCCTCTTAACCTGGCTTCAACAACTCTTTCCCATATCTTCATAGTGTGGCTGATCAACTTCATGCCTCTATGATTACTACAGCTCTGAGCATCACCTTTGTCCTTGAAAATTGGTACCAAAACACTTCTCCATTCCTCAGGCATCCTCTTACTCTCCAAGACTGTGTTAAAAAATTTGGTTAAAAACTTCACTGCCCTATCTCCTAAACATCTCCACACCTCCACAGGTATGTCATCTGGACCAACCGCCTTTCCATTCTTCATCCTCTTCAAAGCTGCCCTCACTTCTGCCTTACTAATCCTTGGAACTTTCTTGTTTACTATCTTACACCTTACATAATAATAATAATAATAATAATAATAATAATAATAATAATAATAATAATAATAATAATAATTATAATAATGCATCAGATTTATGTAGTGCTTTTCATAGATGCTTTACAATGGATACATTATTAATTCACTCCACAGACAATGGTAGTGGTAAGCTACTACTGTAGCCACAGCTGCTCTGGGGATGACTGATGGAAAAGTGGCTGCCAATCCGCACCAACGGCCTCTCCGACCACTACCGAACATTTATACACATTCATACCCAGTGTCATGGACACTGGAGGCAAGGTGGGTAAAGTGACTTGGCCAGGGACACAACAGCAGAATGTCTGGGGAGAGCGGGACTCGAACCTCCAACCCCCCCGGTTATTACATGACACTGGGCATGTAGTGGTCAGAGAGGCTGTTGGCGTGGATTGGCAGCCACGTTTCCATCAGTCTGCCCCAGGGCAGCTGTGGCTACAGTAGTAGCTTACCACTACCATTGTCTGTGGAGTGAATGAATAATGTATCCATTGTAAAGCGTCTTTGAGTGTCTATGAAAAGTGCTATATAAATCTGATACATTATTATTTTATTATTAACCTATTGAGATGCACCTGTAAGGTGACAAAAAAGGGACATCAGCCTAGTTATACTCTTGGTGTCATGTCAGTGGTGAGCATGCACACACACATACATCTCCTGCTTTTTATTAAATTAAATCACCCTTTATTGTCATTCAACCATACAACCACTCATGTACAGTAGAACGAAATTGTGCTTTATCCTATCTACAGTGTAAATCACACACACCCCATAGTAGAATCAGAGGGCCGCTGCCATGCAAGGCCCACAGATTTCCTTCCTCCATTCCATTATTGCTGAGCACCAAGCTGGACAGCAGGAAGTTCCGCTTTTATATGGTCTTCGGCATGACCTGGCCGGGATTTGAACCCCTGCCTCCCGGGTGTGGGGCGGATGCTCTACCAACTGAGCCACCACTCCCACTCCACACCACTAAGGATGTGTTCTCATGCTCGCTCACTGCCAGCCTCCTCTCCTGCCTTCAGTCCCTGTTGTCTGGACTTTCCCCTGGTTCCCATGTAAGCCTAAACTTTCAAGCTGTTACCTCAGCGTTTATTTGGATTGCTCTGTCTCTTCGTCTCCCAGTGTTCCCCTCTGGAGCTCCTCTCCCGGACTCAGGACCTCACCGGCTGCGCAGCCTGGATCCTTCTCCCCTTGGAAGCCCTGTAACCAAGTAAGAAATGCACATTAACTCGTCAATCACTGCCCCTTTAACCTCTCAGGAGTAAGCCCCAGGCCTGGGCACAATTTCTTCCTTCACCATCAGCACGCTTCTCCTGACCCTGCCTATTCACTGCTGCTGCTGCTGAAAGTCATTCTCTCCAGTTCTTTGCAACAGCTGTCTGCAATAATCACCAAGTAAGCCTCAAATTACATAGTAAAAGATCTTGCATATCTTGTTCCAGTAATTCATCCTGTTTTCTCCTCTCTTCCCATAGGACTACCAGCCTGATCAACATTTACAATTTTGTACAATAAAATACTTACCTTTGCATCTTATCTGCCGTCTCTCTGTCATTTGGGTCCATTTGGGTCCTGCAAAACAAACCACGTCATTTGGCTGTAACATCCTTACCAGCCACTATAGTTCTTGTCATCCAGTGGCTCAGATGTCTTGACTGTTTTGGACCTGTAAAATTTTTTAAAGTATTTTTTGATCAGTACATTTTTTTGTGAAGAATATAATTAATATAAAGGCTTTAATTATGCACTTACTTTGTTGATGTATTTTTTCAAAACTAGATTTTTATGAAAATACTATCTAGCACACCTTTATTACAATAACTCAAAAAGTATCCATGGTTGTGCTCATAAATTTACATACCCTGGCAGAATTTGTGATTTTTTTTGGCCATTTTTCAGAGAATGTGAATGGTAATACAAAAACTTTGCTTTCACTCGTAGTTATTGGTTGGGTGAAGCCATTTATTATCAAACAATTGTGGTTGCTCTTTTTAAATCATAAAGACAACAGAAAATACCCATATGACCCTGATCAAAAGTTTGCATACCCTAGTAATAATTAATACTGTGTATATAAACCTTTGACATCAATGACAGCATGAAGTCTTTTGTGGTAGTTGTGGATGAGGCATTTTATTTTCTCAGATGGTAAAGCTGCCCATTCTTCTTGGCAAAAAGCCTCCAGTTCCTGTAAATTCTTGGGCTGTCTTTCATGAACTACACATTTGAGATCTCCCCAAAGTGGCTCAATGATGTTGAGGTCAGGAGACTGAGGTGGCCACTCCAGAACCTTCACTTTTTTCTGCTGTAGCCAACGACAGCTTGACTTGGCCTTGTGTTTTGGATCATTGTCATTTTGGAATGTCCAAGTGTGTCCCATGTGCAGCTTCCGGGCTGATGAGTCCAAATTTTCTTCTAGTACTTTCTGATAACATGCTGCATTCATTTTGTCATCAATTCTGACCAAGTTTCCTGTGCCTTCGTAACTTACATATCCCCAAAACATCAGCGATCCACCTCCGTGTTTCATGGTGGGGATGGTGTAATTATCATCATCGGCCTCTCCAAATGTAACGTTTGTGGATGTGGCCAAAAAGTTCAATTTTGGTCTCATCACTCCAAATAACTTTGTTCCACAAGTTTCAAGGCTTGTCTCTGTGCTGTCTGGTGTATTGTAAGCGGGCTCCTTTGTGGCATTGGTGTAGTAATGGCTTTCGACCATGTAGTCCATTTTTTTCCTAAATGTGCATCATGAAACAGCAACACTACTTTTTTTTTTTTTCCAGAGAGTCCTGTATGTCAGCTGAAGTTATTTGAGGGTTTTTCTTTGCATCCTGAACAATTTTCCTGACAGTTGTGGCTGAAATTTTTGTTGGTCTATCTAACCGTGGTTTGGTTTTAGCAGAATCCTGTCAAGGCTGGCCCTCACGAGCCACCATAAGACGCCACAGACCAGTAAAGTTGCACAGAGGTTTATTCACAGTTCAAGGCAAGGGTAGGACAAGATAACTAGCCACATGGGCTGAGCAGCAAGATTATCCATTAACATAACAACGATCAATGACGGCTGAGACGAGGAACACTCGCTCACCGTCAGACAAAGGAAAAGGGCAAGGAATACGAGTGATAACTTCAACAATAAACACACTTACATTAGAGGAGAATCGTGGATGAACATTAGGAGAATGTTGACGGGAATGTTGACGAGACAGCCGCAAGATGCAGCCGCTGGCGCCGGCATTTAAAGCCGGCTGCTAACGACCGCAAATGCAGCGCAACTGCTCAGACTCTGACAGCAGGGAACTCCCGAGCGTTTGACCAATCAGAGCCCAGGGAGCCAGAATGACAACACTGCTGTCAAAGCCTGACAGGAATGATGTGTAGCCCGAGCGCGGACAAAATAGCGCTCTGGTTATGACAGGACCCCCCCTCAAGGGCGGACTCCCGGACGCCTGTAAACATCCACACCCTCCCACCCCAGGGCGGGTGGATGGGGAAGCAGGCAGAGGGGGGACAGAATGAACTTCATAGAAAACACAATAACCTACCACACAAATCACAATCAAGACAAGGCAGAAAACAAACAGGGGATAAATTCACAGGGGAGGGGGGAAAAAAGAAAAAAAAAACTAAACTGTACAATACAAGAACACATAACACAAAGCAAAAACAGCTTAACAAAGTACAAATGTTGTGACAAAGCTGGATTACCAGACCGTTACAGAGAGGAAAAAAAAACTCAACTCCCATGAATTGGCAGCAAACCAAAAGAAAAACCCTCAACAGTTCTGAACCCAATACTGATGTGGCTGAACAGTGGCCAAACTTCTGAATACAGAAGCTGAACAAGGTCATTATCTAGGCGTCAAAATCAGACCAACTAGACCCAATTTGGCAGAATAAAGATCTAAAGTAGATGTTACAGCAAGTATTTAGCAACGGCCAGCCAGAAAAATAATCATGGAGGCATTATGTCTGATGAAAAAAGGTCTGCTCTGAGGATTCTTTGCTCAAAGATGCAATAGACAGGCAACATCTTGCTAAACAGAAACTCAAAAACATGTGAATTGCCTTGACAAGGGTACATATATTCATTAAACCCAAAATAGGAGTGATATAAGCGATGTTCAATATAACCATAGTAGATTCAAAAATTGAAGAAAAGTGTTAACAAAATCAGATAAACCCGACAGTGTTCAAGGCCAAAAGGTCAAACAAGAGAAAAAAAAAACCTCGGTATATAAACAAGACTGAATGGGGGAAAAAAAAAAAACAACAAGTGGCCAAGTCACACATCGGAGTACACCATTAGATCTTGCCTGTGGAGTATTTCAGTCCAAAAAAACCCCAAAATCACAGAAACTACTGAGGGGCGAAAGAAGATGAAAAAGCACACCAGGATGACAGTCATAATATACAGTTCAGGGGGCCTCCCAGCCCCCAGCATCCAAACCGCTAACAGGGGTAGCGGGACATGTTCTGGCGGCCTCCCCGAATCCTGGGCCGAGGATGACCATGCCTCCGGCGGCCGGACCAGGGAGCCAAATATACAGTACTGTTTATCGGGAGGCCAGCCCCGGATGCCAAACGGGAAGAGCAGGCTTCCAGGTGGTCGACCCACATCAACCTGCCAACAGGACCACTGGAGGGGATTGGCGACGGTCTCCCAACGGCGGGGAGAAGCCAGGGAGAACCGGGCCAATCAAGGTTAATCCCCGCGGTTCCAGATGCGGGGGAGGGAGGAATGTGACGAGGGTAGGGAATTAGTTTGGGGTTATTCAGTGGTGGGTCTGCAGCACCATCTCTGGATCCCACCCAAACAGGCGCTGGCAGGGCCAGAACCAATACAGTAGAGAATCCTGACTGGACCGACGCTGCACCCACGATGGACCCCGATTGGGTCTGAACCACTTCGGTGACGAACTCCGACTGAGCGGACGCTGCACCCGCGTCGGACCCCAATTGGGTCTGAACCACTTAGGTGACGAACTCCGACTGAGCGGAAGCTGCACCTGCGTCGGACCCCGATTGGGTCTGGGCCACACCAGTACCGACCTCCAACTCTGAACCCGGAACCTCCGGCACAGTGATTGACGTCTGTTCTGCACCGGCGACCTTGGGTGAAGGCTCAGAAGAAGAAGAAAAAGAAGAACCGGGATCAGGAACACTGGTAGCGCCAGAACCCGGCCAGGCAAGTTCAGATGCAGTGGACAGCTGCACCCGGCTCGCCTCCCCAAGAGACAGGCAAAAATGCTCAATAACAGAAAAGACAAAAACAACACTGAGCACTTGCCTGATCTCAAGTTCGGACGCCGTCCAGGACTTCGACGATCCGGGCTCAGACGGGAGGAGGTCGTCTTCTGGCTCCCATTCAGCCGTGTCGTAATCTGCCTCAGGCAAAAAGGCTTCCGCAGCTTGAGGACCCTCCGACGCCATCATCCACGCTAGCAACCCACACGGCGTGGTGGCAGGGGGCCCCTGGCCCGCTGGGTTGGACTGCCCATCCGTGGAGACCCGGGGACGCTCCGTCATCGGCGCAGGCTCCAAACAGTAGCCCGATCCCCTCCTCCGTCCTTAATGTGGCTGCGGGGCTGGAATCCTCTGCTCCAGGACCGCAGGCCCCCTCCTCATCTGATGACGCTCAGTTGACGTCGAGGAACGCTCAGCGGGGGGAGACACAGAGGCAGCGGATTTAGTAATTACCTCAGCAGGTGGCGGAGGCTCGGGGGGCTGCGAACCCCGAACCTCACCCCCAGGAGTCAGGCAAGACAAATCACTATTAGGGGAAAAAGAGTGAACTTGTACTCGCCTGTCTCCCGGAGGGAGGATGGTGCCTGCTGCAGGGAACATTGCTCCTTCCTCTCCCCGTCAGATGGTGGCAGAGGGCTCCCTGGAAGGATGAGGGGGGGCCACTCGAGATGGAATTGACGTGGGGCTCGCCGGAGCAGAGCTCCTCATATACCCAGCAGCTGGAGAAGGCGTCGGGGAGGAGGGGGCGACAGCCGAGACGGGCCGGGCACGACGCGCTGACGGGGCAGCGGGGGAAGACGGCCCAGGGGGAGAGGCTGCGGGGGTTCCCTTCTGGTGAGACGCTGAAGAGACAGCTGTCGGGTTGAAGGGGTCAGTCCAGCGACCCGGAGCAGGATCCAGACGGGACTCTTGCTGAGAATGTCTCTGGCCGCGACGCCGATGTCTTCGACGGGCCACAGGTGGTGCGAACTCCTGGACTGGATCGAGGAAGGGATCGGGATCCCAAAGCAGGCAGCGGGGGTGCCGTCTCTCCCACCTCAGGTCGTCTTCTTCCTCGTCCAACCGGAAAATCACGCATTGGGTGGCAATGTCTAGCCTCCTCGCGTCGACTTCTGGGTGGTCGGCGTAGTGGGGGGGGGCAGTTGGCTAAGCACCCTCTCAGCGCAGTCCAGGTAACAGTGGATCTCAGAATTAAAGTCAAGGTCGGAGGCGGCGATGAGGATTTCATCAACTTCCTCCAGCACCTCGGTCAGCTGGTGGCTGGAACCCCGAGTGCGACCCCTCCGCGACGGCATAATTCCAGTTCACCGTACCCAGACAGGAAAGAGCAGAGTTCTCCTACATGCAACTTCACCGAGAACGGCGTCTCCTTCTGGCGGCTGTCTACTGTCAAGGCTGGCCCTCACGAGCCAGCATAAGACGCCACAGACCAGTAAAGTTGCACAGAGGTTTAGTCACAGTTCAAGGCAAGGGTAGGACAAGATAACTAGCCGCGTGGGCTGAGCAGCAAGATTATCCATTAACATAACAACTGCGGCGGCATGAAATAAAGCGGCGTTGTTGAAGGTTTTAAGTAGAGTTTATTATCATACCGCCGTCACAGGATCCCCGCTCCAGCCCAAGTGTGTGCAGGCTGGAGCGGGATCCTCAGGCTCTCTGAGAGGAGACACAAAGTGCGTGTCTGCAGCAGCAGTTGAAGTGAGTGAGAGAGAGAGTGAGTTACAGAACCTGTGCAGTATTTGTACCCAACTCAAACAATACATCAAAGCAGATTCACAGCAGTTGGTCTGATCAAAGGGACTGCAGAACAGGCATGAGACATTTGCATTTGTAAGACCTACATAACAATAGGCAGATGCAGCCTCTGCTCCAGCTTGTGGAACAAAGAGGTTACAAGGCACATCTACATATTGAACTGTCTCTAGGTCACAGCAAGGACAGGACGCATGAACACTATACATGAATGGCACATTGCATCACAATACATGCAGGGCACTTTGCATCACAATACATGAATGGCACACCACATCTCAGTAGTGCAGCGGGAAAAACCAAGAGAAAAGAGCTGACTGTCCTGTGTGTTGTGGGGGGGTTGAGTCAACCCGCCACAACAACGATCAATGACGGCTGAGACGAGGAACGCTCGCTCACCGTCAGACAAAGGAAAAGGGCAAGGAATATGAGCGATAACTTCAACAATAAACACACTTACATTAGAGGAGAATCGTGGATGAACATTAGGAGAATGTTGACAGGAATGTTGACGAGACAGCCGCAAGATGCAGCCGCTGGCGCCGGCATTTAAAGCCGACTGCTAACGACCGCAAATGCAGCGCAGCTGCTCAGACTCTGACAGCAGGGAACTCCCGAGCGTTTGACCAATCAGAGCCCGAGGAGCCAGAACAACAACACTGCTGTCAAAGCCTGACAGGAATGATGTTTAGCCCGAGCGCGGAAAAAATAGCGCTCGGGTTATGACAAATCCCTCATTTTCCACTTCTTAATTAGAGTTTGAACACTGCTGATTGGCATTCTCAATTCCTTGGATATCTTTTAATATCCTTTCCTGTTTTATAAAGTTCAACTATCTTCTCCCGCAGGTCCTTTGATAATTCTTTTGCTTTCCCTATAGCTCAGAATCCAGCAACGTCAGTGTAGCACTGGATGGAACATTTAGGTGTCTATCAGGAGCCCAGAAACTCACTGACTTTTTATACATACCACACTAATTACTACAAGTAAACAGATCACAGGTGAGGATGGTTACCTTTAGTAGCCATTTAAACCCATGTGTGTCAACTTGTGTGTATGTTATCAGGCCAAAACTTCCAGGGTATGTAAACTTTTGATCAGGATCATTTGGGTAGTTTCTGTTGTCATTAAGTCAGAAATCGCCCCTTGGGACAGAAACGAAGACCCAAATGCTGCACTGTGAGTTTGCAGGAATTTAATAAAAAACACAAAATATGCAAAAGAACAAAACTTACAAGTTGGCAGGAACACAGAGGTGAATAGCCAAAGGGCTAAGATGTGGAATGCATGCCAGGAAAATAAAGTGGAATAAAGCGTGTGACACACACTGGATACAAAAAGGATTAGACATAGAATTAATGTCTGGAAACTAGGTTAAGGACGCAGTAATAGACTGCATTGCAGCGGACCTTAAGTAGGTAAAGAGACAATGAACAAATGATTACAGGTGTGGGTAACAGGAGCGAGGATGATTAGACCAAACAGGTTACAGGTGTGACAGTCTGCGAACGTGAGTTACAAAGGATGTAAACACGTGGCGCTGCAAAAATAGAAGTACAGGAGGAATGAGGCAAAAAGTAACTGACTATAAATAAGGAATGATTACAAAATAAGAACCACACCAGATAATAATCACAGAGAAATGAACCATAAGAGTGAGGATGAGATAACTACAAAAACAAGCGATGCCAATACTGGAATACTAATAACAAAATTACAAGAAGAAGACAGCAGGAAAAGATAAGGGTAGGCTCAAGTCAGACAGGCAGATAATACTTAAAATATAAAACTAAGTGGTCCTAGACACAGAATATAGCTGACAAAATACTAACTGAGAACACAAACTTTCATAACAGAAACACATGGCAAACTCAAGTAACATGATACATATAAAACCAAACATGAAGTCCATAATGAAACTGAAGCGAGAAAAATACAGAAAATAACCAAGATGAACTTAAAGCCTGAGCATGGCTCTCCACCGTGCTCAGCATCGTGACACATTACACTGGTCAACACCAAATTTATTGTCTAAGTTTTTTTTTAGCTGATTTAGGACAATTTTGATGTGTTGAATCCAAAAATCACATTGGTTTTGTTCAATCAGGTCAACTTTTTGAACTATGGCCGCATGTTGTTTTATACATTTTTGTTTACATGTACAGGTATTTTCGCTTTACATGATTCAAAATTCTTTTTTATGTCTTGAAATTCTCTGAATTTTGAACAATGATGATGTAACATTCAATTTACATGTACTTACGTTTTATATAAAGGTAAGTACATGCACAGTACTAAGTAAGTACTAAGTAAGTACAGGTTTTTACTTAGCACCTGATCGAGAGAAACGGATGTCATTCTTGGATTCAGCGGTGCAAAATTGTCTTAAATCAGTTGAAAAAACACAGACAACTTACAAAAAAATTATTTTTGTAACCCTGTGTTATGATTTAAAAAGAGCAAACACAATTGTTTGATAACAAATGGCTTCACCCAACCACTCAGTATGAGTGAAAAAAGTTTTTTTTTATCATTCATATTCTCAGAAAAATGGCCAAAAAATCATAAATTCCGTTAGGGTATGTAAACTTATGAACACAACTGTATAGAGGGATTTTGATAAAATTTTCAGAAGATGTTGGAAATGGGCCAAGGACTAATTTAATATTTTTTTTTTTTGGGGGGGGGGGGTTCTGATGACCACCTAGATCTGAGATTTTTAAAAATAGGGCTGTTTTTATCCCCTTAGCAACGACTGTGACAGTGAATGGTTGGTTGTCTGTCTCTCTGTGTTCGCCCTGTGATGGACTGGCGATCTGTCCAGGGTGTACCCTGCCTCTCGCCAAAGATGCTGGGATAGGCTCCAGCCCCCCCACGACCCGAAAAGGATTAAGCGGAAGAAGATGGATGGATGGACTGTATTTATCTCCCTGAAGATCAAAATATCCATGGAAACAAAAGTGAAATATATCCAAATCATTACCATGTAATCAAAAATCAATATTTATGGATGTATGTGAAACCAATTTTTATTGATGTTCAGTTAATTCTTTGTAAGCCCATATAAAGCATTGTTCATAAGCTCCTTTGTAGAGGATAGCCTTTGCCCTCAGAGTGCCAACAAGTCCCTCAACTATTAAGTGAAAATTTGTTGAGGTGAGCTGTTTTTTATTTAGAAAGAACCAAACCTATTCTCAGCTCTGCGCACAGCTGTTGTTGCTTCCAATGAGGTCATTTTTTTCACCGCTGTGTCTCTGTGTGTGTGTAAATAGCATAACTTAAACAGACTGTTAGGAAAACATAAGATATGATGGAGAAAATTAGCTGCCTTGGTGGAGGTTGGACTCTCTAAGTGCTTCCTAATTTCTTGCAAACTTCTCTCACAAATTTGTGAAAATTAGTTGAACTTGATTTGAATTTGCCATTTCTTTTAATAAATTAACCTATTTTTTCTTTAAAAAAACATCTTTTTCCTCATTAATTTATTACAGGGAGCTGGTGGTTATTGGAAAAAGAACTGCATGTGATTTCAGTGCCGCTTTCTCTAGACCACTGAATGGAAGATTTTTTTTTCTTATTCATCTTCAAAAATACAGTATTTCCTCTGTAAAACTTGTTTTCTCACTCATACACTCTCCACTTGTTTGAAAGCCGTGGCCTCCAGTGGCCCTTTGTAAAAGCTCTGGGGTGCTGCAGGTATCGTGAGGGACTTCAGTACCAGATAGGCCAGAAGGATTACACCCACACTAGATTAAACCACCACCACTGCCTGCTGGGAATGCTAACAATTATCAGCCTTGTACTCCAGGGATGTGGGACTGATGGAGACAGGAGGGGTCTGAAGGAGAGGAGGCATCAGCAAGGCTTTGGTTGTTGTATGGATAATGTCTCCATCATGAACACTAGCCTGTCACATTGAGATAAACATTGCCTGCCAGGCAAATACATTGCAAAGCATCAGATGCTTCAAATGCACAGTTAAAAAGCACAGCTGGAGACATGGCATTGACTATTTTGTTTCTTGCTGACTGGCTTAAGAATATCCTGCTGCTTATCTCCTTATGTTTCTGTGTGCATCCTTGGTGCTGGTCACCAATGCTGCTGTTTTAATAAAAGTTATAAATGCTGTCTTTGCCGCTGACACAAAACTAGGCTTCTCTGTCATTTTGGAACATGCTGTAAATCTACATACATTGGGAAGAGTAAAAAGGATCTGTAATGAGTGCATTAAAACAACATACGCTACCCCGTTTCACCTCTGCATTTAAGATTAGCTTTTATTTCACCTGTTTGTTCCCTCAAATACACACTGCCCCCCTCTCCTTTAAATTCTCACTTGCCTCTTTTTGGAAAGTCATTGGGAGTCTTTGACAAAGACGAGCTGAAGTGAATGTGAAAGTGTGCCCCTGGCCTTGTAGCCTCATAGTAGAGCTGGCCATCTGACCACTAGCAGTAGGTTGTGCCATGTGGGGCCATCAGACCAAACCTGTGAGACCCATGCAGCCTCTACTGCCAAGCTGTTTAACTCTCCTTCAAGCTTCAGACCACTCTGCTCGCCTCAGCCACCACCGGCCCCTCTTCTCTTACCCCTGCAGGTGCCAACTCTTCTGCTCCGCTCAATCCCAGAGGAGCACGGAAAAAAAAAAAAATCCATTCAACCTTGGTTGTGCGTGTGGGACAGAGATGTAAGAGAGCACTGGTGGCAAAATGGGACTCATAAGCAGAGGTGTGAGAGAAGGTTCAGCCCCAGGAGAGCTAATTTTATATTGTTGTCCAGATGACCTTGAGCCGGGAACCATAGAAACATTCTTACCTGGTCTTTGAAAGGTGTCTTGGTGGCTCTGCATTTGTGTGGCGACAAAGCCCTCTCACCTCAGAACAGAGTGAAATAGCTAAAGGCAAAAGACTGGAAATAATAGCCCAGCGTTTCTGGTACCCAGGGAAGGAGCGTATTAGCGGCAAATCTTTTGAGGTGCTACTGTTCATGCTCCACGGCTCTTCTTCAGACATGTGGCTGAATTTGAAAGCTATTGATGGCCTTGTTCAATCAATGGAGTAACAAAGTCCTGAACTAAAGTGACTCTGAGAAAAATTAGGCTAAGCATACATCTGTAAATGAGAGAGGGAGAGAGAGAGAGGGAATGGCAGCTTGTAATTGAATGAGTTAATACACATATACAAGGTAAGAAACTTGTATTTTTTTTTTTTTAAGAAAGACAGGAGCCGAAGGAAATGAGAATGGTGTTAAAAACTTATCTTTCTAATATTAGCAATATACCAAACCTTTGTTTGTCTCTAAGCAACATGCACACTATGTAAATTATTTGTCAACTATCATTATAGTCAGCTGTATTTGTCTGGTGTGTTTTGATATACAAATGAAGTCAGCTGGAATACATCAAACTGCACACATTTATTTCAGGAATTAAGCACTATTAGGCTTTGATTACTAAAACTTGTGCCCGGGAAGGACAAGACAATATTTATATGCAAATGCAGGAAAACAAAACCTCACTGCCTGAAAATGCTAAACAGAGAAGCAGCAATGACTCTTCTCATTCAGCCAAAAGACAAATGCAAAAATGTCCAACTAAACAAGAAAATATTTGTCACTGGCATTTGCAAAAATCATTTGATTTGAATATGTTTTGAATTACAGCTTAAATGAACCTGCAGATGTACCTGCCTGTGGTTGCTCTGGCTTCCTTAACATCTACATTACATGGGTTATTGTCATGGACTGCAGCTGTGTGTTTATAGGCTGAAAAAGATGAAGTACATGTAATATCTCTTTTGTTATTCCTTATGGTATTCTTATGATCGATCTAACTGGTGTAGTCATCTTATCACAGGCAGAAACAATTCAACAGAGAGATACCTTCGCATATGTGAAGAAAGGAGAGCGCAACGTCATCACAATCATCACATGTGACAGGGAGGGCCATAGAATGTACTTATAAAGAGAATCTCTCATTAATCTCATTAATCTTTTGCTTTCTTTCTTTACCTTTCAAAATATGAAGGTATATTTGTTGCTATCGATTGGTAATTGATTGCGTAGGTTCTTAAAATGGTGCTCACAGTCCACAGAGCTGTGTCAATGTTTAATGTTTACACAGAGCAAGGATTCATAGCTGGCATCTCTTTTCCTGTGAAGTACCCTTGGAACAAAGACTTTTATATCTCAATTAAAGTGCTTTCCCTGAGCTCCCTTGCTCTGAGCATGGCCATTATCACCATGGCTCCCAGTGGTCTAATTATGCCCACTCCCAACATCACCCCTCTCCTAATCTATGTTGCGCCCACGCTGCTCTATCTTCAACCTTGGTGAGCTCACCTCAGCCTCCGTATGCCCAATCAGAGAGCAGTGAGTGGAATCACTGGAGTCTGGGACTGACTACGTAGTGGTAGGAGTCTCTATGGGAGGCATCGAGAAAATACCCCCGGAGAGACCTGGCACAGCAAGGCTGCTACCAAACCCTGAACTGCCTGTCAGTAGCACTTTGTCTGAACATGATATGTTCCTATTAGTACGCACTGATGCAACACTAAAGTCCACACCTCCCACAATGTGCAGCCACACAGAGACCTCATAAAATGGCCCCAATTTTTCAGAGCAGCCTCAGGTGTCTGTCACTGCTGAGTAACTATCAAGCTGATGGGAAAAACAATTGCTAAATTAAGACTCAACATTCAGAAATCAGGAGCTTGGAGCAGACAATTCACTTCTATGTAAATACAACCCCACGGCACTCTTACACTGGGACAGTTATGTTCTATATTAGCAAATCAGTTCAAACATGCTAAAATTACATTTTTAAAATAATAATAATAATAATAATAATAATAATAATAATAATGCATCGGATTTTATATAGAACTTTTAATAGATGCTTTACAATGGATACATTATTCATTCACTCCACAGACAATGATAGTGGTAGGCTACTACTGTAGCCACAGCTGCTCTGGGGCAGACTGACGGAAACGTGGCTGCCAGTCTGCACCAACGGCCCCTCCGACCACCACCGTATATTTATACACATTCATACCCAGTGTCATAGACACTGGAGGCAAGGTGGGTAAAGTGTCTTGCCCAGGGACACAACAGCAGGATGTCTGGGGAGAGTGGGATTCAAACTGCCAACCCTCCAGTTATTAGACAACCTGCTCTACCTCCTGAGTCATTGCCACCCACATTTCCCTCCTCCATTCCATTTTTGCTGAGCACCAAGCTGGACGGCAGGAAGTTCCATTTTTATATGGTGTTTGGCATGACTCAGCCGGGACTTGAACCCCGACCTCCTGGTTGTGGGGCGGATGCTCTGCCTCTAATCCACCCCTCCGGTGGTTTATTATATTTAGGATGCTTTCATACCTCAAAGATTTAGCGGAGACTTTCAATCTTTTCAGTTTGATCTATACCAAAATTACAGGTGTGAAACCTTTGCTGGACCAAAGTCTGGACCAGACTACCAAATACTAGTACAGCAAAAAGAAAAAAAGATGGTCTGGATCAATCTTAGCAATGGTTAGGTTCCCTTTTAATGCAAAAGCATTTTTAGAGGAGTATGGGCGTTCAGACCAGTCACAGAAAGTTATGACAGCCAGACAGAGTAAAACTGAGCCACTGTAGCACCTGAAGACACCAAGAGATGTTTTTTTTTTTTAAATTTGGTGGAATATCAGCCCCCAAAAAGTGTTAAAATGCAGAAACCTATGAGATAATTCCTGAATGGATTTGAGAGAGGATATACATTTTTTTTCTTTTTTTCTACTTCCGGCGCCACACGAATCGGCTGCCTTTTTTGCAACAGCGGCTCAATTCTGAGTTTTTTCTTCCTCTCACTTTCTGGTCCGGTGACAACTTTCTGATCCGGCGACACCTTACACATCGTATACATCATGGACACAGATCGCCCCAAATGTCTCCCAAGCTTGTGGACGGAGCCACTGTTTATAGCAGGAGACGGTACAGCAGGGAACAGCTGCTAGCACTCAACCGCCACTCGGTGCTAACGGAAAAACTCGACATACCGGGAGAACTGAGGCGAAAACGACGTGGGTGTCGTGCTGGAGTAAGACGGCGGGCAAGAAATATAAGGTACAGACCCACCCTCCCATCCATTGTTATGGGGAATGTACGATCGATACTGGGAAAGGTAGATGAGCTAGCGGCTATCTCCCACTACGATAGCATATACCGGGAGTGCTGCCTTCTGTTATTTACTGAGACGTGGCTAACTGAACTAGCAGCAGATGCTAACATTGAACTGGAGGGTTTCCACGCGATACGGGCAGACCGAACACCAGACAGTGGCAAAGCAAGGGGCGGTGGAGTGATAATGCATGTTAACAACAACTGGTGCAGACCGGGACATATCACTGTTAAACAACAACACTGCAGCAAAGACATCGAGTTGCTAGCTGTTAGCATGCGGCCTACATATCTCCCGAGGGAATACTCACACGTGATCTGCATTGTTATTTATGCAAATCTGACGGCAAACGCTGGGACAGCGCGTGACGTCATCCACTCAGTAACTGGCAGGCTGCAGACAGAACACCCAGATGCTCTTCTCCTCATCTCAGGCAATTTCAACCATGTTTCACTGTCTCCCGTTCTACCCACGTTTACCCAGTATGTCACATGCTACACTAGAGGCAATAAAACACTGGACTTATTCTACGCAAACACTAAGGAGGCTTACACCTCATCACCACTCCCCCCACTCAGGAGATCGGATCACAACTTGGTTCATCTCCGGCCGGTGTACAAACCCCTAGTGCACAGACAACCTCCGGTCATGCGCACAGTGAAGTTATGGTCTGAGGAGGCAATGGACGCTCTAAAGGACTGTTTTGAAACCACCGCCTGGTAGCAGCTCTGCGATCCACATGGTGAGGACATCGATGGCCTCACTCACACCATCACGGACTACATCAGCTTCTGTGTGGACAACACCGTTCCCACCAAGACCATACGGTGTTGCTCAAACAACAAACCCTGGATCAACCCTGAGATAAAAACACTTCTGAGAGAGTAGAAGAGGATCTTCAGGTTGGGGAACAGGGAGATGCTGAAGTCCGTACAGAGGGAGCTGAGGAGAAAGATCAGTGAAGTCAAGGACAGCTTCAGGAAGAAGATGGAGGACAAGCTGCAACAGAGCGACATCAGCGGGGTCTGGAGAAACCTTAAAACCATCTCTGGGCTCCAGAATACCTCCCCCCAGGCCACGGGGGGCAGGGAGTGGGCGAACAATCTGAATCTGTTTTTCAGTAGGTTTGACCAACCGCCCTCCCCCCCGACTGCACAACAACCACTGCTGCCTCTGAAGACATCAAGTCCTGCTGCCCACACCCCACTCCACCAACACCCCCCCACTCCCAACACACACACACCCAACCTGACCCTCACTAAGACCCAGGTGAGGACGGAGCTGAGGAAGATCAAGGTGAGGAAGGCGTCAGGACCGGACGGCATCAGCGCAAAGCTCCTCATGTCCTGTGCAGACCAGCTGTGTGGGATTGTGGAGTACATCTTCAACCTGAGCCTGAAGCTGGGGAGGGTACCACAGTTGTGGAAAACATCTTGTGTGGTACCTGTACCAAAGACTTCCCACCCCAAAAATCTGAACAGCTACAGACCAGTGGCCCTGACGTCCCACATGATGAAGACCCTGGAGAGACTGCTCCTTACTTACCTCCGCCTCCTGGTGGGACTAGCGATGGATCCACTCCAGTTCGCCTACCAGCATGGCATTGGGGTGGAGGATGCAGTCATCTTCCTCCTTCATCATTCTCTGTCCCACCTGGAGAAGCCCGGGAATGCGGTGAGGATCATGTTCTTTGACTTCTCCAGTGCTTTCAACACCATCCAACCGATGATCCTGAAGGACAAGCTGCTGTGCGCAGGGGTGGACCAGCACCTGTCATCATGGATCCTGGACTACCTCACAAACTGGCCACAGTTTGTGAGAACCCAGGACTGTGTGTCCGACACGATCATCAGTAGCACGGGGGCCCCCCAGGGAAGGGTTTTGGCTCCCTTCCTGTTCACCCTTTATACTGCGGACTTCTCACACAACACAACTCACTGCCATCTACAGAAGCTCTCTGACGACTCTGCGATCGTTGGTCTCATCTCCAACGGAGATGAAGCTGAGTACAGAGGGCTTATCCAGGACTTCGTGGACTGGTGCCATCGGAACTGCCTCCAGATCAACGCGAGGAAATCTAAGGAGCTGGTGGTGGACTGCTGCAGGCAAGGACAACCCCTCACAGCACCAGTAAATATACAGGGAACAGACATCGAGATGGTGACATCCTACAAGTACCTGGGTGTTCATGTGAACAATAAACTAGACTGGTCACACAATACCGACACACTCTACAAGAAGGGACAGCGCAGGCTGTTCCTACTGAGGAGACTCAGGTCTTTTGGTGTACAAGGGGCGCTGCTGAAGTTATTCTATGACACGGTGGTGGCATCAGCCATCACTTTTGGAGTGGTCTGCTGGGGCAGTGGCATTACAGCAGTCGATAGGAAGAGACTGAACAAACTGATCAAGAAAGCTAGCTCTGTCCTGGGGCAGCGCCTTGACCCAGTGGAGGAGATGGGAGAGAGAAGGATGGTGGCTAAACTGTCATCTCTGCTGGAGTCCGAGTTCCACCCTGTGCAGGACATACTGAATGCACTGAGGAGCTCATTTAGCAGCAGACTACATCATCCTAGGTGCACAACCGAGAGGTTTCGCAGGTCCTTCCTACCTACGACTGTCAGACTGTACAACCTAAGCAGGGCTGCTTGCAGATATAGCAAAAAGACGTGACAACCTAATAGTATTGAATGCAAAAAGACGCAATAGACTTACACAATGGTCCCCTCTGATATACAACTAGGAAAATACCGGTCGCTATGGAGGGTGAGAATATGTATGGGTACATAATCATACCATTTAGGATAACTAAGTAGACGGTTATGCTGTTTCATTCCATCTGGCTACAATGCTCCGCACTGTGTGTGTTTATATATTTATATATTTATTCCATCTAGCAACAATGCTCCACACTGTGTGTGTTTATATATTTACATGTTTATTCCATCTAGCTACAATGCTCCGCACTGTGTGTGTTTATATATTTACATATTTATTCCATCTAGCTACAATGCTCCACACTGTGTGTCTATATATATATATATATATATATATATATTTATATTTACAGTGGGGCAAAAAAGTATTTAGTCAGCCACCAATTGTGCAAGTTCTCCCACTTAAAAGATGAGAGAGGTCTCCAATTTTCATCATAGGTATACCTCAACTATGAGAGACAAAATGAGAAAAAAAAATCCAGAAAATCACATTGAAGGATTTTTAATGAATTAATTGGTAAATTCCTCAGTAAAATAAGTATTTGGTCACCTACAAACAAGCAAGATTTCTGGCTCTCACAGACCTGTAACTTCTTCTTTAAGAGGCTCCTCTGTCCTCCACTTGTTACCTGTATTAATGGCACCTGTTTGAACTCGTTATCAGTATAAAAGACACCTGTCCACAACCTCAAACAGTCAGACTCCAAACTCCACTATGGCCAAGACCAAAGAGCTGTCAAAGGACACCAGAAACAAAATTGTAGACCTGCACCAGGCTGGGAAGACTGAATCTGCAATAGGAAAGCAGCTTGGTGTGAAGAAATCAACTGTGGGAGCAATTATTAGAAAATGGAAGACATACAAGACCACTGATAATCTCCCTCAATCTGGGGCTCCACGCAAGATCTCACCCCGTGGGGTCAAAATGATCACGAGAACGGTGAGCAAAAATCCCTGAACCACGTGGGGGGACCTAGGTAATGACCTGCAGAGAGCTGGGACCAAAGTAACAAAGGCTACATCAAAAACACACTACGCCGCCAGGGACTCAAATCCTGCAGTGCCAGACGTGTCCCCCTGCTTAAGCCAGTACATGTCCAGGCCCGTCTGAAGTTTGCTAGAGAGCATTTGGATGATCCAGAAGAGGATTGGGAGAATGTCATATGGTCAGATGAAACCAAAATAGAACTTTTTGGCAAAAACTCAACTTGTCGTGTTTGGAGGAGAAAGAACACCATACCCATTGTGAAGCATGGGGGTGGAAACATCATACTTTGGGGCTGTTTTTCTGCAAAGGGACCAGGACGACTGATCCGTGTAAAGGAAAGAATGAATGGGGCCATGTATCGTGAGATTTTGAGTGAAAACCTCCTTCCACCAGCAAGGGCATTGAAGATGAAACGTGGCTGGGTCTTTCAGCATGACAATGATCCCAAACACACCGCCCGGGTAACGAAGGAGTGGCTTCGTAAGAAGCATTTCAAGGTCCTGGAGTGGCCTAGCCAGTCTCCAGATCTCAACCCCATAGAAAATCTTTGGAGGGAGTTGAAAGTCTGTGTTGCCCAGCGACAGCCCCAAAACATCACTGCTCTAGAGGAGATCTGCATGGAGGAATGGGCCAAAATACCAGCAACAGTGTGTGAAAACCTTGTGAAAACTGACAGAAAACGTTTGACCTCTGTCATTGCCAACAAAGGGTATATAACAAAGTATTGAGATGAACTTTTGTTATTGACCAAATACTTATTTTACCGAGGAATTTACCAATTAATTCATTAAAAATCCTTCAATGTGATTTTCTGGATTTTTTTTTTCTTATTTTGTCTCTCATATCTGAGGTATACCTATGATGAAAATTGGAGACCTCTTTCATCGTTTAAGTGGGAGAACTTGCACAATTGGTGGCTGACTAAATACTTTTTTACCCCACTGTATATGTACATATGTATACTTGCTGCTCTTGTTTTTCTCTTGCCTTCTGATTGTTGCTCTGAGTGTTGCTATCCCTGTGCTGTTGCAATCCTGGAATTTCCCCATTGTGGGACTAATAAAGGCTTATCTTATCTTATCTTATCTTATCTTATCTTATCTTAAAAGATGGGAGAGCAATGTCACAAGTAGGTCACCACAGCCAATGAGAAGATTAAATGCCCTTTTCATGATGGGATAGCACTTCCCAACTAGTTCACCCGTTAAAATGATGAGGTCTTTTCCAGCTTCAACTTTGAGGGCCCTTTTAAGACTATATAAAACATACATTTTTGCCATCCTCCATTGGTTTTCTGGTTGCATTTTGTGCATGGCTATGCTTTGCACTGTCATCATCCTAATAAGACACGAAAAGATAAGATAAGCTTTTATTAGTCCCACAATAGGGAAATTCTAGATAATAACAACATCACCAGTGAGCTGCCCTTTGCCCTGGCAGAAGTGAAAAGGGATGCAGCAGGGCGTGAAGCCGGTATGTTGCTGTTTTCTGGTATTGCACTTTTAACCAACAACAACCATGTTTAAAGTCAGTGGTGCATTATAAATCACTATTTAAGGTCTTGTCCACATATACACAGGTATTTTTAAAAACCTACTTATGTGGTTTCGGCCATTCATCCACATACAAACACTGTTCTGGGCACAAAGATTTTCATTGGCTCCACCAATGATGTTTGCATGAGGAATGGAAAACCAGAGGTTTTCTTTTTTGTTTCCATGACAATTACTGATGCAGACAATATTGTGTTGCTGTTATCTTTGTTAATGGACCTTTTTACAGGTTTGCACATATTAATATATCTCAGTAAGTTAGAATATTGTGAAAAAGTTTACGATTACTTGCAGCATAATTAAAAAAGATTAACTTTCTTGTATTCAAAATTGATAACATACACAGATACATTTCAGGCCTTTTTAATGTAATTTTGATTATGGTTATGGTTTCTGACATTAAATTACAAATCATGATATTCTAATTTCATTTTCACCAATCATATCAAGGTCAGGTGAGTATGTGTGTGTGTGTGTGTGTGTGTCTGTGTGTGTGTGCATCCCTTGTTCTGACATAGACACACAAGGACACATTCTGATAAAGTACTTATTGTTCTTATCTCATAGTGCTTATTGTTTGTTTTTTTGTTTTTTTGAAGGACAGGGTTGTAAAAATTATAATCTGATTGTATTGTTACTCGTCATGTTAAATTTCATACTATAAGAAACTGGATTGTTTTCGTTTTCGTTCACATTTTCATTTAATCACAAACTTAAAGCAAGATTATAGCCTATTGATGAGGGATGGATTTTTTTTTTTCATTGAATGAATGGATAGGGACTGTGTTTCTTTTCACAATCATGAGGGGTACAGAGACGAGAGGATCCATACATGTTCACTGGCCACTGCACTGAGCCAGAGGCTTGGTGGCCCTTGGTGGAGGGTCCTGGACTGATGCTGTCAAGCTTGCATGAGCCAGCAGTTCATTAAACAGATTACAATATAATAATGACTTGTAATAATTGACACCCAGTGGAGGCAAGCATCAATCAGAGTCCCCTGGACTTCATGCCTGAACTTGGTGCGACTTTTCATTGCAGAGAGAAGAAGAACAAAGGGTGCTTGGGTTCACAAAATTATTCAGTGGATCCTTCTTTATGTTCCTTACTTTCCTCAGACCTACAGCCAGAGAGGATGCTATCAAACCCATTCCTGTCTGCATGTTGCACAGGTGGGGGGTGGAGCAAGTCAGCCATGTATCTGTGCATGCTGTGCTGAAGTTAAATTAACTCCTACTCCTCTCTTTTATAAAATAACTGCCAGGGCACTGACTGCAATTAATGGCTGGCTTAATGCAAGGCAACACAGACTGATAATGTTTGCATGGGTTTTCACTTCACCACAAGGATGTCTGTTTCCTTGATGCAATACTAATCTGCCCTCCCAGTTAAGGCTCCAGGTCCACAGAGAACGTAAAAACACTGTCAACCTGTTTTCCTGAGCGCTTTACATGTGGTCATTAAAAAAAAGGTCTCCGCCCGGTATCCTAGTAACTGCTTCGCCTGTCACTCAAAGCGTGGTGGGGATTTCACACATTTTGCTCTGAAACACTCCTCTCACTACACTAAACTGCATCAAATTGGTAAGAAAATACATGTCCCTCCAAGCTTTTGCTGTTAAATATTGATCATGATGTACTTTTAATTTGATTCTTTTTTTCCCCTCCTTGTTCTGTCAGGCAGCTAGGCAAACAGAACAGGGATCTGTCACCCTTATTGTGCCAAAACAGATTTACTTTGCCAAGAGGAGCTTATACAGTACCTAACTGTGTATTGTATATTGTTGTAAACTCCTCCTGTAAAACTTTATTTTAATTATTTTACCCATGGAAGACCCAGCAGGATGGGGAAGAGGGAAAGGAAGTGTGTGGAGGGGGGAAAGAAAAGGAGGGGAACAGACAAAAAAACAAACAAGTCCAAGCCGACAAGTCCTCACGTCTTCTGCCAGAACTTTTGAACCGGTGCACAGGACCACATAGCATGCATATACAGTTAGGCCCAGAAATATTTGGACAGTGACACAATCTTCATGATTTGGGCTCTGCATGCCACCACATTGGATTTGAAATGAAACAACTACAACGGAATTGAAGTGCAGACTTTAAGGTTTAATTCAAGGGGTTGAACAAAATATATGGTTAAACATGTAGGAATTGTAGCTATTTTTATACAAACACTCCTCATTTCAGGGGCTCAAAAATAATTGGACAAATAAACATAACCCTAAGTAAAATGTTACTTTTCAATATTTTGTTGAGAATCCTTTGCAGACAATGACTGCCTGAAGTCTGGAACCCATGGACATCACCAAACGCTGGGTTTCCTCCTTTGTGATGCTTTGCCAGGCCTTTACTGCAGCTGTCTTCAGTTGTTGCTTGTTTGTGGGTCTTTCTGCCTTAAGTTTTGTCTTGAGCAAGTGAAATACATGCTCGATTGGGTTGAGATCTGGTGATTGACTCGGCCATTGCAGAATATTCTGCTTCTTTGCTTTAAAAAACTCCTGGGTTGCTTTTGCAGTATGTTTTGGATCATTGGTGAAGCGCCGTCCAATCAACTTTGCTGCATTTGGCTGAATCTGAGCAGAAAGCATATCCCTATACACTTCAGAATTCATCCGGCTGCTTCTGTCTTTTGTCACATCATCAATAAACACAAGTGACCCAGTGCCATTGGAAGCCATGCATGCCCATGCCATCACACTGCCTTCACCATGTTTTACAGAAGATGTAGTGCTTTGGATCATGAGCTGTTCCAATTCTTCTCCAAACTTTCTTCTTCCCATCATTCTGGTACAGGTTGATCTTCGTCTCATCTGTCCAAAGAATGCTGTTCCAGAACTGGGCTGGCTTCTTTAGGTGTTTTTTGGCAAAGTGGTCTTATGAGACGAGACAGCATTCATCCCACTTTGGATGGTGCTTCTCATTTATTTAACAATCTGGCATCTTTTTTATCCAAATTTCCAAAACCATGACTACTCAGAGTTGGGACCAGGAAGCAGAGTCGCAGTCTTACACGCCTCTCTGCAGCTCCTCTTCATCCGCCACCCCTCAGCTTAGCCCCTGTCTTCCCCATCAGAGAATCGTTGTCTGCTCCCTCCAAAGTAAATAAAAATATAATGTATAAGCATCCCAAAGTGATAAAGCAAAACATTGGTAAAACTCAAATTAAACATAAAGCCTCTAAATTGAATGATTTGGCCTCTGTTCCTCCTCATAATTTAAAAATTAAATGTGGTTTACTAAATATTAGGTCTCTAACTCCCAAGTCTCTGTTAGTCCATGATCTGTTAATTGATCATCAGATTGATTTAATTTCCCTTACAGAGACTTGGTTAGGGCAAGAGGATTATGTTGGTTTAAATGAATCAACTCCCTCTGGTTATTTAAACTGTCAAAATCCCAGAAGTTCTGGTCGTGGAGGAGGAGTAGCAACAATTTACCATTCCAAATTACTAGTTAATGTAAAGCAAAAAACATGTTATAATTCCTTTGAGGGCCTGGTCCTCAGTATTGGGCACTTTAGCAATTTTAGGTTAAACCCAATTTTATTTGCCATAGTTTATCGTCCCCCATCAACCTACTCAGAATTTTTATCCGAATTTGCTGATTTCTTAGCTGATTTAGTGCTGAAATCTGATAGAATAATTATAGTAGGGGACTTTAACATACATGTGGATGTAGATAGTGACTGCCTTAATGTGGCATTTAATTCAATATTAGACTCGATTGGGTTTTCTCAGAAAGTAGGAAATTCTACTCATTACCTCCACCATACATTGGACCTTGTTCTGACATATGGCATAGAAATAGAAAATCTTGTAGTGTCTCCTCATAACCCTGTACTGTCAGACCATTGTCTGTTAACCTTTGATTTTACCATTTCTGACTATTTGGCTCCTAAAGAAAAATATTATTACAGTAGATGCCTCTCAGATGATGCTGTTTCCAAATTTATGCAGATTGTTTCCTCTATGCCATGTGTCAACACAATGGAAATAAGCTATAGACAGCTTGCTCCTTCTGTAATTGATAACATGGTGGATAGTGTTTCAGCTTCTCTGCATCAGGCTCTAGACTTGGTGGCCCCCTTAAAAAAGAAAAAGTCTAATCAGAGAATTCTAACTCCTTGGTTCAACACAGAAACTCGTAGCTTAAAACAGAAGACTCGTCAATTAGAAAGAAAATGGCGCTCTACTAATTTAGATGAAATCTATTTAGCTTGGAGAAATCATCTTTTAATTTATAAAAAATCTCTTAGAAAAGCTAGAACAAGTTATTACTCTGCATTAATAGAAGAGAACAAGAATAATCCCAGGTTTCTTTTCAGTACTGTAGCCAGGTTGACAAAGAGTCAGGACTCTATCAATCCTAGCATTCCCTTAGAGCTTACTAGTCAGGACTTTATGAACTTTTTCAATAATAAAATTTCATCCATCAGAGATAAAATCAATCAGATTCTTCCCACAGTTAACTTAAATACTGTAACTACTACAACTCCTTCTTTTGATGTCTGTCTTGATGAGTTTACTCCAATCGACCTTTGTGAGTTAGACAAAATAGTTTCCTCATCCAAACCTTCAACTTGTCTTTTAGACCCTATTCCTACTAGGTTATTTAAAGAAGTCTTCCCACTTATTGGTAGCTTTATTCTTCATATAATTAATTCTTCATTAATTTTAGGCCATGTACCGCAGGCTTTTAAAATAGCTGTAATTAAACCCTTACTCAAAAAGCCAACGCTAGATCCAGGAGCTTTAGCTAACTATAGACCAATCTCTAATCTCCTTTTCATTTCAAAAATCTTAGAAAGAGTTGTTGCTATGCAATTATTCGACCACCTGCAGGGAAATGGTTTACTTGAAGCGTTTCAATCTGGGTTTAGAATCCATCATAGTACTGAAACAGCCTTAGCGAAGGTCACTAACAACCTCCTCATTGCATCTGATAATGGACTAGTTTCTGTACTTGTCCTTTTAGACCTTAGTGCAGCTTTTGATACTATCGATCATAATATTCTACTTGATAGATTAGAACACTATGTTGGACTTAATGGAACTTCGTTGCAGTGGTTTAGATCTTATTTATCTGATAGGTTCCAGTTTGTTCATGTAAATAATGAGTTTTCTTTCAACTCAAAGCTTAGTCATGGAGTTCCACAGGGATCTGTGCTAGGCCCTACTCTTTTTAGTTTATATATGCTTCCGTTAGGCAACATTATTAGAAAGCACTGTATACATTTTCATTGTTATGCAGATGACACACAATTATACCTGTCAATGAAGCCAGATGATAGTATTCAATTAGCCAAGTTAGAAGCCTGTCTTAAGGAAATCAAAGCTTGGATGACTTGTAATTTCCTGCTATTAAATTCAGATAAGACTGAAGTCATTCTTGTTGGTCCAAAAAACCTTAGAAATTCCTTTCCAAATCAAACTTTCAGTTTGGATGCAGTTACTCTTTCTCTTAATAGCTCTGTGAGGAACCTTGGAGTTATTTTTGATCAGGATTTGTCCTTCAATTCACATATTAAATTTGTTTCTAAGACTGCCTTCTATCATTTGCGTAATATTGCCAAGATTAGGAGCATCTTGTCTCAGAGTGATGCTGAGAAACTGATCCACGCTTTTGTTAGCTCGAGATTAGATTATTGTAATTCTTTATTATCAGGTTGTCCTAAAACATCTTTAAAAAGTCTTCAGCTGATCCAAAATGCTGCAGCAAGAGTTTTAACAGGTACTAGAAAGAGAGATCATATCTCTCCGGTTCTGGCCTCCCTTCATTGGCTTCCCATAGAGTTTAGAATTAAGTTTAAAATCCTTCTTCTTACTTACAAAGCTCTAAACAATCAGGCTCCTTTTTATTTAAAAGATCTGATACTACCGTATTATCCTAAAAGAGCACTACGCTCCCAAAATGCAGGACTACTTGTAATACCTAGAATCTCCAAAAGTACAATGGGAGGCAGAGCCTTCAGTTATCAAGCTCCTCTCCTGTGGAATCAGCTGCCAATCTGGATTCGGGAGTCAGACTCGATCTCTGTTTTTAAGATTAGGGTTAAAACCTACCTTTTTGATATAGCCTACAATTAGGGAGGGATCATGTGTTTCTGAATCCTCCCTTAGTTATGCTGCTAATAGGTTTAGTCAGCCGGGGGACCTCCAGTAATGCACTGGGCCTCACTCCTTTCCTCACTCTCTATGAAATATTTTTTTTTGCTGGTCATTAACATTTGTTTGTTCTCTCCCATAGATTGAGTCCCCATCGTGCTGTTTGCTCTCTACATGTCTGTTCTTTTCATCTTCTCTGTCCCCTCACCCCCCAGCCAGTCACAGCAGATGACTGCCCCTCCCTGAGCCTGGTTCTGCTGGAGGTTTCTTCCTGTTAAAAGGGAGTTTTTCCTCTCCACCGTCGCCAAGTGCTTGCTCACAGGGGATCACCTGATTGCTGGGGTCTTTCTGCAACTGTGGGGGTTCCCCCCTACAGTTGATAGTGCTATGAGATGACTGTTGTTGTGAAATGGCGCTATATAAATAAAGTTGAATTGAATTGAATTGAAAGTCAATTCTGGCCTTTCTATTTTTGAGGCTGATTCATGGTTTGCACCTTGTGGTGAATCCTTTGTATTTACTCTCATGAAGTCTTCTCTTTATGGTAGACTTAGATACTGATACACCTACTTCCTGGAGAGAGTTCTTCACTTGAGTGGATGTTGTGAAGGGGTTGTGAAAGGATTCTGCGATCATCCACCACTGTTGTCTTCCGTGGATGTCCAGGCCTTTTTGACTTCCCAAGCTCACCAGTGCACTCTTTTTTTCTCAGAATGTACCAAACTGTTGATTTGGCCACGCCTAACATTTCTGCTATCTGTCTGATGGATTTCTTCTTTTTTTTCAGCCTCAGGATGGTCTGTTTCACCTCCATTGAGAGCTCCTTTGACCGCATGTTATGTGTTCACAGCAACAGCTTCCAAATGCAAACGCCACACCTGGAATCAACTCCAGACCTTTTAACTGCTTAATTGATGACAGGTTAACGAGGGAAGAGCCCATGCAGCCTTGTTATTTTTTTTTGCAGCCTTCTGAGTCAATTGTCCAATTACTTTTGGTCCCTTAAAAAAGAGGCGGTTACGTATTAAAGAGCTGTAATTCCTAAACCCTTGCTCCAATTTGGATGTGAATACTCTCAAATTACAGCTGAGAGTCTGCACTTTAAGCCCATATTGATTATATAATTGTATCCTGAATATGTTTTTGTAAACAGCTAAAATAACAAAACTTGTGTCACTGTCCAAATATTTTTGGGCCTAACTGTAGCTATCCGGGACATTGCTGGTGCAGTGAGAGCAGATATTTGTGTGACTCAGGCCCATTTTGAACATCCTTTGTCCTGTGTAATGAATTCTATGTAGAACTTTATACTGTATAAGTTGTAAGTTAGTTTTTAGTCATCTTAAAAGTGTTTAAACATATTTGTGTCCAGAAACTTTCCTCCTTATTAATCTTAATATTAATTAAGTTTGTCTCCCATTTTGATATTGGAAGAGATATGGACTCATCCAGCTTTGATAACAGTCCATGTATTTTCAATATCAATTTAGGGGAACGAAGATTTAGAAACTCTGTCACCTTAATTGGTACCTCTAAATCTGTCTGATTAAGATTAAATCTTGCTTTTATTATAGATTTAAGCTGTTGATATTCAAAATACTTTTTATCACTGATGTCGTACTGTGACACTAGTTCCTGAAATTGGATAAAATTTCCACCTTGAATAAAAAGTTCTAAGTTATTTATTCCCTTCTCTTGCCATAGTGGAAATTTTAATGTCCTCTTGTGTTGCAAGATATCAGGATTATTCTTTTAATTTGATTCTGATTGGCTGGTGAGAGAGGTGTGCAGCTGATGAGTGCTGCGGCGCTCCAAAAGTTGAACTCCTTTCAGCACCATGGAACCTGCACCGCACGGTGGCGCAGTGGTTTAGCACTGTGGCAGCACAGTTTTACCCTCGGCCGGGGGACCGCGGGGATCATGAGATCGTGGGTTCGATCCCAGCCCCCGACCAACAGTGAGCTGTGTGGAGTTTGCATGTTCTCCCCGTGTTGCGCGGGTTTACTCCGGGATTTCTCCGGTTTCCTCCCGCACACCAAAAACATGTAGGTTTAGGGCGCTCGCGCACGCAGCGACCAGCGGCCGGTGGCTTGTCACCAGACTACAAACCAAGTCTACCTACGGGTACAAATAAGTAACAAAAAAAAAAAAACAAACAAAAAAAAAAATGTGCTGATCACTGAAAGCATTTTAGCACTGAGGGCATAGAAAATGAACGGAAAATAGTTGTCCACTGTGGAAAAAAAATGCATTTGGTGGACAAGCAGACTAAATGTGCTAGTATAATAGCAATTCTCCTTAGATTATATTTCCTTGCTTGTTAAAGATGAGGAGAGGAACTATTCTGATTGGGTTACCGCATGTTACACCAAAAACACACCTCTGAATAGTTAAGAGACTTAGGACAACTGTTTTGTGTTTTTCACTAACGCAAAATCTGTTATTTTCCACTACTGTAATACCAAAGTGGGCTTGGACCCACCCAGAAATGAGTTCTGCTCTTCTGACAATGGACTTCGACTAGATTGTTCTAATAAGGCTCCAAGTGTAGTTACCAATGTACCCAAAACTCCTCAGAGAGTGAGTAGCATATTTGCTAACTACAAGGGGGACGGGGGCGCTTAAAAGCTCATAGTGGTCAAATTTGACCAAATGTGGTTTATTTTTCAACATAGTCTCCCCTTTGGCCCACATACTTCTTCCATTGGTGTTGCAACACTTGAATTCCTGTGGCTGAAAAATATACCACATTTGGTCAAATTTGACCACTATGAACTTTTCAGCCTATGAACTTTTCAGCCTTCCCATACACAAATGCCATCATGGCAACGGAACGTACTGTATGTCACCAATAGCTGTATAGCACACTTAGGGCGTATTCACATGGCCACTGTTTGGTCCGGACCAAGGGAACTCTGGTTCGCTTCCGCGGATAGTTTGGTTCATTTGGTGCAGTCTGAAGGGGTATTCGAACTCTGGTGTGCACCAAACAAGCGAACTCTGGTCTGCTTCAACGGAGAGCCCCGGACTATCCTGATGTGAATGCAGCCTTAGATAAAGAACAATGTGGAACCAAACATAAGGAAAAAGAAATGTATGCAGTGTAAGAAAGACATGAACCTTCACCCAGACTTTGGTGTGAAAACCTTTTGTTGTGAAAAAAAACCCCAACTTAGTTTAAAGAACTATGGGGCAGTGATTGACTAATGGTTAGCGATGTGGACTGGTGAATGGAGGGTTGCTGGCTCAATCCCAGGACTGGCAGGCTAAGATCTGGGTGGGATAGATGACATAGCAGTATTTTCCCCACCCTCCTTAACCCCAACTGCTCCAGTGGAGCTGCTCAGTGGCCACAGATCAGTCTGTGGTTGTACTGACAGCTTCCTGGTGTGAATGTGTAACTATGCGAGTGTGAACAGGGCATCCTTGAAAAAGAGAGGCTACCTCTCAGTGGAACTACTCTGTATAAATAAAAGGTTAAATAAATCTAAAAAAATATATCAAAAGCATGATGTGCTTTTTTTGTAGTCCATCTATAACTTTAAAGCAAGTAAAATTGTTAAATTTAATTATTATGTACCATAAGTAATCACAAACACAAGTGTGTGTGCAGGCGCGCGCGCGCACGCACGCACGCACGCACACACACACACACACACACACACACACACACACACACACACACTATATAAACTATAAATAGATGATTGAAAAAAGAACCCTGAAGGACCATCAGGAGCCAGGAAAACAAAACCACATAAAGTCAGGAAAGACAAGTAACAAACAGCAGCAAGGATCACTGCGGAAATAAACAAGAAAACCACAACTCAGCTCAAGGACCATTTGAATCAGGATAAACAGAAGAAAACCATGAGCTACAGGAATAAAGAAGCCAGGGTTAAATCTGCAAAAACAACATGAACACACAGACAACATGTCGAGATATGTTCTGCTTTCAGATAAATTCACCCTGAATGGAGCTGACGATAGAAAGTGTACACTTGAGAAATGCAGAGAAAGAATCCACATCAGACTACAAAGAATGTGGCATTCAAATGGGAACATCCAATGTTTTCTTATTTTTTTTTTCATTATGTAATAAAATTCATACATTTTTCGCTGGCATTAGTTTTCAAATGAGAACCCAGCCACAGGGCATGCACAAGCCAGTGTACTCCTAGCGCTGGTCCCAACCCTGGGTAAATGGGGAGGGTTGTGTCAGGAAGGTCATCCGACATAAAAGGTTTGCCAAATCAAACATGTGGATCATGACGATTGAGACTTCCATACCAGATCTGTCAAGGCTCGAGTTAACACCGACCATTACCAGGGCTGTTAACCGTCAGGGTGCCAGTGGAAATTGGGCAACTGTTGGTCAAAGATTCAGTAGGAGGAGAGGGGGAAGGCATATTTGGAGGCAAAGAGAGAAAAAGGAAAGCCAGAAGTGCGGAGGTGGGAGTAGGGACTTTAAATATAGGGACTATGACTGGCAGAGGCAGACAGTTGGCTGATATGATGGAGAGGAGGAAGGTAGATATACTGTTTGTACAAGAAACCAGATGGAAGGGAATCAAGGTTAGGAGCATTGGAAGTGGATTTAAACTGTTCTACCATGGTGTAGACAGAAAGAGAAATGAGTAGGGGTAATCTTGAAGGAAGTGTATGTGATGAGTGTTCCGGAGATAAAGAGGGAGTCAGACAGGACTATGAGTTTGAAGCTAGAAATCAAAGGTGAGATGTTGAATGTTGTTAGTGTATGTGCCCCACAAATTGGATGCCAGGTAGAATAAAGGAATTCAAATGGTAAATGGCGTTCACTTATATAGCGCCTTTTCTCATCTCTGGATGACCAAAGCGCTTTACAAATCCTGCTATCCACCCATTCACACACTGATGGTGACAGGGCTGCCATACACACAGGTGCTAGCCTGACCACCAGGAGCAACTGGGGGTTCAGTATCTTGCTCAAGGACACTTCGACATGAAGACTGCAGACAGAGCAGGAATTGAACCCCTGATCCTTCGATCAGTAGTCGACTACACTACACCTGTGACACAGCCGCCCCCCAATTCAGGAGTAAGTTGGATGAAGTGATAGAGAGTATTCCCAGGGGGGAGAGAGTGTGTCATAAACTCCCCGTGTGCTTCTCCAACAGCGCACGGAGGAGGAGAAGGAAGAAAGAGGATTTAAACGCAAGAGTTCACCACACACACATTTATTAACACAAAATGACACATACAACAGACATGACAGCTCGGGTACGCTAAAGAGTCCGTCAGGACGCCCTACACACACACCGGAGGATAAACTGGGCAAACAGCCACGGCGTAGTGGCTGTGCTGCACAGGGGAATGCTGCAGAAAGCGAGGCAGCACAGTGGCAAAAATACACACTGCAGTTTACTCACGGTGAGGGAGGCTGTCTGAGAAATCCCAGGATCCAGCGAGCATACACAGAACACAGTCCTTCATAGACGTGGTGGTTAGACAGCGGAGAACGATCGTCTAACGCACACAATGAACCAGCGACGTCTGTCTAGCAAAGGGCTGCTTTACAACAGATGCCGCTGGCGTGGCAAATGAGGTACACCTGGGCGAGATGCAGGGAAGATGATTACTGGGATAGGAAACAGCTGATAGAGTCAAGTGAGAGCAAGGGGGCGTGGCCGGGCCGACAGAATGTTAGCAGCGTGGGAGAAAGTAGATCACAATGCTGACTAACAGCTGCCGGTCAGGCAGTGGCTAGGATACCCCAGACACCCCAGGTAACATCAACCCCCCCTCCCCCAACAGGAGCAACAACAACAAACAACTCGAACTCGGGTGGGAGGTAGGGGGAACAGGAAGGAGGGAGCACAATACCCCTCCCAGGGTCCATGATTAACCCCCCCAAGTCCACAGGCGTTGGGGCTCAGAAGGCCGCCCAGAGTCCCAGGCCCAACAGAAGGTCCGGTGGATGGCATCCGGCGGCCTGCCGGGAAATGTGGGCCGCCTGACCCGGAGAGTCAATTCTTCTGGTGGCCGGCCAATGTTGCTCAGCCACCAGGACTGAGGGGGAGAAGCAGGAGGCCGCCTGCCCACTGGAAGGCTGATCGATGGGTACCCGGACAAGAGAGGAACCTCCATGGCATCCTTCGGGCGGTCCGTGGTGGCACCCATGGTGGCCCCTGACAGGGCCGGCTCCGCTGCACCCACGATGGACTCCAGCGGGAGCCTAGCTGCATCCACGGAGGCCCCCAGTCGGGCCGGCTCTGCTGCTCCCATGGTGACCTCCAACTGAGGCTCAGCTGCACCTGCGGCGACCCCCGACTGAGGCTCAGCTGCACACATGGTAACCTCAGACTGAGGCTCAGCTGCACCCGTGGTGACCTCCGACTGAGGCTCAGCTGCACCCGCGGCAACCTCGGAATGAGGCTCAGCTGCACCCTCGGTGGAACCCATGCTGGCGCGTGGCCTCCAGGACGGGTCCGAACAGGAGCGCAGCACCCATGTTGGGCTAATCCTGGGGCGTAGCCCCCACGATGGTCCCAGGACAGCCTGCTGCGCCCATGGAGATGCGGTCTGCGGAGGGACCCACACGACGGCCTCGGGCAGCGGGGATGCTGGACCCATGGGGTTGCTGAGTGGCGGACCTGGTTCCAGGATGACCTCCGGTGAAGGCACACCTTCTCCGGCGACCCTAGATGAAGGCTCAAAGGAAGCAGGAGGGAAAGATGGTTATGGTCACCACCGGCGGTGGCAGAGCCCGGTGAGGTGAGTTCAGATGCAGCTGATGGCAGCATATGACTCTTCCCCCCAAGAGCCAGACAAGATTTCTCCAAAACTGACATGAGGAAAACAAGAGAGATAACTTGCCTGAGCTCAAGCTCCACCGCTGTCCAGGACTCCATCGATCCTGGCGAAGAACACCCGGACCCAGCCTCCAAGAGATCCAGCTCTGGCTCCCAGTCCACTGCGGAAGCCTCCACAGCGGGCGAGGCGGTTGTAGCAGTCCTCGTGTCCTCCTGCAGCAGCTCCAATGCTGGGGATTCCTCCAGCGTGGCTGCAGGGGAACCTCTCAATGCTGGCTCCGGGAAGGATCCCTCCGA
The DNA here is from genome assembly GCA_020510985.1 of Pholidichthys leucotaenia. Taxonomy (NCBI): domain Eukaryota; kingdom Metazoa; phylum Chordata; class Actinopteri; order Cichliformes; family Pholidichthyidae; genus Pholidichthys; species Pholidichthys leucotaenia. The sequence continues at coordinate 306,943,237 of CM035841.1, read as the reverse complement.
AGCCACTAGCTACTCCACCGTCGGATGGCCCTCACCTTGGGCCGGCAGGTCCTCGGGGAGAATGGGAGGAGACACGGAGAGGGGAAAAAATGAGTTAATTGAGGCAGCTGGAGGAGAGGACCCAGCAGACTGCTTATGCTGGGCCCCTCCCTTGGGAGACAGGCAAGATTCAATGTCATTAGATGGTGTATTATGAAGAAATACTTGTCCATATTTTCCCCAGCTGCAGGCAGGAGACAGGCCTCCCTCTCCATGTCTGTAGTGACGTGGGCTCCATCGAAAGCTCGTGGAGGAGCCGTCTCCATGGCGACGGAGGAGGACATTCCTGGGGTGAGCTCCGCAGACCTCACAGCAGCTGGAGGGCAGAGGGCTGCCAAAGGCGGTGAAGAATTCTCCCGGTGTCCCCTAACTGGCGGGATGGTGTTGCCAATCCTCATCCTTTGAAGCTCCCCCTGGACCCGGCAGTTGACAAAGGCGAGCAGGTTCACCCACTCCTCGTCAGATGGTGACTCTGCAGACTGAGCAGGTGTAGGAGGTGGGCCCCTCTCAGCCAGGGAAGTGCGTCCTCGGACCTCCCTCACACAGCGCTCCTCCTTGACCTGGTGGTTGACAAAGGCGAGCAGGTTCGCTCACCCCTCGTCTGCTGGCATGGCTGCTTAGGGACCTCTCTGTGTTGACACCGGGAAGGGATCATTCAAAACCACTGGCTCCTCCATCTGGTGGCTCGGTTCTGAGACCGGCAGACACTCAGGGAAAAACGGAGGAGACACAGAGAGGGTAGGAAAAGGGTTCATCAGGACACCCTACACACATACCGGAGGATAAACTGGGCAAACAGCCTCAGCGTAATGGCTGTGCTGCACAGGGGAATGCTGCAGAAAGCGAGGCAGCACAGTGACGATGTGACGATGGAGTGTCACTACTGTTATGACTTATTGTATTGTGTGATCATGTTATATTTGTAATATGGTAAATGTTATTATGATTGTTTGTAAAGTGCACACATTGTTTTGGGATCTGTCTTTGTTTAATTTGAATGCCCTTGGAAGATAATTGTTATGGTTATGTATTTTGGTAAAATAATTGATAAATGATTTATTTCACATACCTTTGCCAACATGCTTCCTGTGGGTGTCCGGGCAAAAGACTCTTTGGGGGTTGAATGCCCTTTTATAGGACACCAGCAGGAAGGAAGCATGTATGGTAAGTTAGAGGGGTGGTTTAACATTTGTAAATAAGGGTTGGAACTATTTATTGAATTATTTATATTGTTATTTATTATATGTTATTTATATTTACATTGTATATAGTTGGGGGAATTATTTATGTATTTTTAGATATTAGTGGGTATGTGTTAAGAATGGAAATGTTCATTGTTTTACCTGGGATTATGGTAGGGGCTAATCAGCCCTAATTGTCTCCAGTACTATATAACAGGTGTGGTTAATGATAATGGGTTGCATTCTTATTATCCTTGGTATGCTTCTTGGTTGGCGAATTGTGTATTGTTGAAGAAGAGTCGTGTCAGATGTTTTTTCCTGGAAACTATTTGCTTGTGAGTTATTGAAAATAAAAATTGACTAATTGAAAACTGAAATCTGGCCTCGCATCGCCTTCATGCCACTTGTTACAGGCGAAAAAACACAGTACAGTTTATTCATGGTGAGGAGGGCTGTCCGAGAAATCCCAGGATCCAGCGAGCATACACAGAACACAGTCCTTCATAGACGTGGTGGTTAGACAGCGGAGAACGATCGTCTAACGCATACAGTGAACCAGTGATGTCTGTCTAGCAAAGGGCTGCTTTACAACAGACACCGCTGGCGTGGCAAATGAGGTACACCTGGGTGAGATGCGGGGAAGATGATTACCGGGATAGGAAACAGCTGATGGAGTCAAGGGAGAGCGAGGGGTGTGGCCGGGCCGACAGACTGTTAGTAGCGTGAGAGAAAGTAGATCACAATGCTGACTAACAGCTGCCAGTCTGGCAGTGGCTAGGATATGGAAGTTATAGTACAAATACACCAAAAATGCACATAACTAGTAAACCAAACCCCCCAAAGAGATCAAGACCGAGCTGGGGAAAGCCAAGCCGGCTCAGCTCATGACAGAGTGGTGATTGAAGTGGACTTTAAAGTGCTGATGACACGTTTTTGACTTCCTCTAATTTTTCAACACATAATACAATATAACCAAATAGATTGGTCTGTGCAGTTCTAAGTCAAACAGGCTTTTTTTTTACACGAATATCCGACATTTTCATGAGCGCCACGTCACCCATTGCGTCAGTGGCTGGAAAACCCCCCGGCTATGTTGTAAAGTCATCGACGGAACACAACGCTTGACTGCCCTTTGTACACACAGGATGGAAGCGGTTGAAAACATTGACGATGGTTCCAGCACATGTAGTATGGAATCGGTTTGTGTTGTCCAATCTTCAGATGATTATAGTTCAGAAGAATGGGATGACAATGAAGAATCTGTGGGCATCAAACCGTTAGAAAAATACCAGATTCTTTGATTGAATGGTCCAAGAACAAGTCGGAGAATTCTTCAACTGAGTGATGGAACATTTATTTAGAGATCACATGTAAAGCAAGCATCACTGGGTGCAGCGTGACGCAGCTCCGTCTGGAGCGTCGCCACACTGACCCCAATTTCCGGGTGTGGCTTATATTAATTCTTCTCGGGTTGGCGGGTTGGACCAACCTCCCGTACAATAGGATGGGCTTGTACGTGACTGTCTGATTGGCCAATTTAACTCTGATGTGAACAGGACATCCACTGATCAAGCCGCTGTTCTAGAATGTGCAATCAACAGTGTACTTGAATGTTGGATCCGGGTGTGTATCTAATGTGATAGATCTGACAATAAAGAGAGAGAGAGAGAGAGAGAGAGAGAGAGAGAGAGAGCTCTATAGCGCTGCCTAATTCCAGTTTAACACAACATATTTGTTCATAAGAATGCAGACAGAATATGTATGTAATCTGTGTAGAGCATAAAGGGAGATTACCTACAGAATTATTATTTTGGCACTCTAACTTTCCATTAACCTTTTCACTCCCCCCTTTGACATGATTTTATCATGTCAACCATGCATGGTGTGAGAGACGCTAGCGATTAGCAGATGGTGGATAAGACGGGTCCCTACACCGTGTGTCAACCTAAGAGGCTTGCACCATTGGTTCTGCTACCCTTGCCTCCCCCCTTGTGGACACCCTAGCATGGTGCAGCGATGTCTAAGAGGGCCTTGTCCAGATGAACTGCCAATCCATGACGCCCACGAAACCTTTGTCCACCGGTTGACCTTGCCAGGGACCTTGCCTAGCTCATTCGGCTACCGGCATCACACTGTTGTGACAGGGGTTTGACCTTCCTCTGTGTCTGCTTCCTGTATCTGCAGCTGTGGAGCACAGTCCCATCTCATTTACACACACCAGTACCATTCAAAACAACTGTGTGCCCACGCTCTCAGAGGCACACCTCGTCCCATGAGGTCTATAGGACAGTCTGGTGGGTGCAGCAGAAGATAGATAACATCCAGTCCAGCCAGTGAACAGTTCAGTGATGCTGTCCCATGGATGCTACCCCCCTGTCGCTGGACAGAGGTAGAGATGCTGGTGTTGGTAAGGCTCAAGCTCCTGGCTCCACCCCGGATGCTGGAGGTGCGGTGGATGTGCTTGGGTGCCGGTCCATTCTTCTTCTAGGGACTGAAGTCATACAGTCACTTGCCCTATGACCTTTTTCTACGTCGCAGGCACACGCCGTGATGGTCTGGTGCCCTCTGGCATGCATCTCCCCTGTACCCTACACCTTCACTCGAGTGCCGATACAAAGGGCTCAGCCGGGGCAGGACAAATAATGGTCCAAGGGGTTGCCATCACAATGGCTGGAGCCTGTACCATTTTATCCTTATTCACTACATCTGTAGTTATCCATGTGCTGTTGTAAGTTATCTCCCATTAGCCTTGAGTGTGTGATTGTTGACCATATGAAATCTGCAAGCAGTGGTTGTGTTGTGATGAGTGTGTTGGGTGATGGGACCTTTATGTTCAGCAGTGGGTAGGCAGTAGATAACATTGTTTAATGTTAGGAGACATCCTTATCCATGCATTGTTGTATTCAGGCATTCAGAGCTTCTAACCTTCACCCTTATCCAGACTACCTAACCGTAATTAGCATGATGGAAATAAACACGCAAGAGTACTATAAGTCTCACACCCGTACCTATGTGTGGTGAGCTATGTATGATTCATGTATTATCAGTAGCACACTGTGTTTACAAATAATCTGTGATGGCAGAATGGTCTTCCTCATCATCATCCTCCATCTTGGGGTCCTCAGCTCTTTCTCTCAACCCAGCAATTGGTCTAAGACTTGCTGATGACTCCCACTGTGGAAAATTGCATTTGTTAATACCCTTCTGGGCTTCTGAATACAGTATATGGCCTATAGTGTTGTACTGTGCTCCTTTTATTAGATCGACATTGACATCTAGTTATCCTTTTACCATAACCAATTTTGGAATTTGCTTCAAATTTTCCTCATCCCCTCGTTTGTTAATGTTAAGATTGGTCATATAGGAGAATTCTGGGTGTCAATGTATACCGCCTTTTGTACTGTGGTTACCCAGTAAGAGACAAGGCTTATGGTTTTAATTTGGGAGAATATTCTATGTAAAGGTCAGGTATTGGTTTTCCATGGATGGCTATATTCCACAGTAGAGGTGTCAAAATGTCCAACATTTTCCAATCCATGTGTTTGGGTCTAACCAGCGGGATGTGTGGAACCCCCCCATAGGTTGAAATGTCTCTTATCCTCTTCAATTAGGACAATGGATGCTTCCACACATTTCCTTGTTTACCAGTCCAAATTTTATGACCAATCTGGAGGATGGATTTGCAAATAATGGTTGTTCATAATTTGGATCAGATCCATTCAATTGCCTATAGTACATGGGGTACAATGCTACTTTTACAGATGTTGATAGGTGTTCTACTGGTAGCTTGCCATTTGCAGAATTTGATCGTTACTTTTCTGACCTTGAAAAGTCCTGTATGTCATTACCCGGAGTTCCTACTTTACGTGCAATAATTTATTTTTGCTTATTTTCTGTATATGTGTAGAAGTGAGTCCATTTATCTGTTCTCATCTGTAGCATGCGGTCCAGTTGTTCCGTTGTGGCTGTGGGCGCCTCCCTCCCACTAGCAGCGGCCCGGACATCACTCAGTTTCCATTGTGGTGCATGCTCCCTCCTCCTCCTCCTTGCTGTCCTCCCCCTCCTCCTTTTGGCCTCCTTTTATATGAGAAACAGATTCATGGGAAGCCTCGGGCTCCCCTTGTGTCAGCCATTCCATAAATAAGTGTGTGTTTTTCCTTCAAATTTTATTTTTCCTTCTTATTTAGATTTCCAACCTTGAGTCAAGAAAGGAACTGATTCAAAGTCTTTATTTAATCTTTGCTAATTAATACAAGATGGAATAATAAGATTAACTCTCCACAATGCCAACAGGTATTATTTGTACTACTGTAATTGAATGCTGTGTGAATTTTTGTGTTGTACTGCATACACCTCCATGCTGCTACTCATTTTTGCCACTCAGTTTTGTCTTCCAAGAGTTCTGTTCGATGACATCTTATGCATACCCTCTATTGGGGAGGAACATAACTGGGGTGTTAGATTGACTTTAAATAACTGAGTATACAGTAATCTTTGCTGTGAGTGTTTGCTCATTACTTAATGTTAATATTCCCAATTAAGAGAAATGCACTGAAAGTTAGATACCTAATGCCTCATTTCCACTTTAAAGTACTTGGAAACATTTAAGATGGCTGCCTGTAATCAATTATCTTAGTTTTATTGTTAGATTCACTCCCTGCTTGTTAAATAGGATACCAACTCACAAAATGCCTAACTTCAGACTTCAAGACAGTAAACCTTAATGACTTAGTAACTTTTCTATCCGTTCCTGTCCAACTCTCCCCCTTTGAAACAGAATGGCTTAACCCCTTGCACTCTGGTCAATTTCCCTAAAAACGCCAAAAAATAACGTGCCCAAAGTAAATCAAAAGCTGTTCTTCAACCCTTTGCAGCATCTTCATGGGGTTGGTCTCATTTAAAAGAAAACACTTTGAATTTTTTGGCAAAACAGTCATAATCTCTCTAAGTGCTCCGGCCACTGAGTAACAGTCATCTAAACATAGTGAACTTGAAGAAAATAAATTTCGCCTGGGTGTTTTTTTGGATACAAATGCTTGCAAATAACACACAGCTTCAGATCCGGGCTGGAAAATGCAACAGAAATGTAGAACCAAGTGTTATCCAGCTGAGGTCAAAATTTTGTAACAATACCACAAAAAATGAATATATTACACAGCTTTGTTCTCAGGTTGTTCCCAGGCGTTTTTGAACTGTGCCAAACTGTGCCAAATGGCAAAACGTCTGTAACTTTTGAATGATTCAATATAGAAGCTTCATCTTGGGCTCTAATGAAAGGTGACACTCAGGGCTGTGTGTGTGTGTGTGTGTGGGGGGGAGATGTCCGTCCCGCTACAGAGGACGGACATCGACCGTTGTGCCGCGGTCACGGTGCGCCGCGGTCTGCTACGCACAGCTGTAATTTACCGATCGGTCAAAAGTCATTTTTGATTACAATTTTCAGGGATAAAGAATAATTTAGCTTATAACACTTACCTGTTCACAACAGCAGCGTAGCTGGCGAACTTCTCTTCCTCATTGTCAGACGAACATGAAGCTGGTCCGCTTATTACGGACTCATGGTTCTGGTCACGCGACCTGGTCAAAACATAATTCCATTATTGCGGTTTTGCGCTTCCATGATTGTGGTTTTGGCGAACGATTTTTCAAAACAAATAACAGTAGTAATAAAAAAAGACTGGTGAATGCGTGTGTGTCACCCAGCTTTCGTCGTCGGCCTCCGTCGGTCTATGATGACCATGGAAGAGAATCCTAAACGTCTACTCTGCTGAGACAGCACCGCCTGTGGCTGAACAGGCCGATGCGCGAATGGCAGTCCCTGTCACATAGGTCGCACTTGTGGGTGGTCTCCGTGCTGCTGGGTCTGTGGCAGTTCTTCTTGCAGGTCCTTTTTTCATCTGCTGCAGCAGTCAGTCTCTCTTCACCCAGCCTTACACAAAACAGCTTTCGAACTTCTGTGCTTCAATTGGCTGGCTGCATTTGCAGCCGTTGGTAGGCGGATCCTTCTTGCTAGGTTTTCAGTCATTGGTTCTTCAAGGTTTCAGAAACCCAATTCAAGGCTCTTATTAGTCGAATGAGAGGTCAATCATATCTAATCTGTTCGCGGCTGTGCCTGTAGTGGAAGAATGGAAATGCAGCTTTTTTTTTCAGTGCGCTCTAGGACGCAGCGCCCTCGGGCGCCCTTGTGCGCCCTCGTGCGCTCTAGGATGCAGAGACGTGCCCGCCCGCGGTACACCAGAGTGCAAGAGGTTAATATCAAAGCCGTTCTTTTTCAACATCCTGTAGGGGAGGATACCCATTATGTTGTGCTGTTGTTGCGGAGGGAGGAGGCGATGGCGTGGAAGGGGAGGGTGGAAGCAGCCAATTCCAGGGGGCCTCATCAGCTGCTGAGGGAGGGGTGCTCCACACCCACTGTGGCCATCATCTCAGATTTAATAGAGAAACAGAAAAGCTGTTAAACTGCGTGTTTTTGTCCTGTTCCATTTTATCGTGTTTATTGATTATTTTGCATTTGTTCTCACCGTTGCAGCATAAGTCTCTTACACTTGCGTTTTTTCTTTCCTTCCTCCAATTGTTTCTCCATATTTTCTCTTGTGTCCTGCACAAAACTAACAATTCATCAGCTTTCAATTTTCTCAAAAACCAAATTTCCCTTTCCATTTTCTGCCCACTCTCACTTCCACAAGGTTCATCTCCACAACAAAAAAACTATTTATTTATTTTTATTCCTTTATTTACTCCAATTTACAATTTTCCTTATTCATTCATTTAGATTACATCACCTTTATATATTGTCCACATAGGATTTTTCTGCACTCTTATTGAGGAATGAATCTCCTTATCTACAGTTTTACTGTACAAGTAGGAATGGTTATTATTCTTATACCTCCCTCTGCCTAATTTAAAGTTGAGCCTTTTCTCTCCAGCTGAATGGGCATGCTTTTTTGCCTCACTACAATCAAACCCACATAGGTGGGCGAGGGAGGACTTTGTTTGTTTGCAGTGCACAGACTTAAAGCTGTCCTTTAGAACGATTTTAAGCCCTAATTTGCAGTAAATTTATGAAAGAGTGCACTTTCTACATTCGGCCACACGATGGAGGCACTGTGCCGCAGCTACCTGCACATGTGCAACTGTGAATGTGCAAGATGGTTCCAGAGCCTATTGTTCACAAACCATGACTTTTTTTTTTTTTAAGAAAATGGAGTGTTGCTTCCTTAACTTCAGCTGTAAACCTGACAGAATAGCCTTACAACTTTAATTGTTACCTCAATCAAGGTTACTTGATTGCCCTTGTTACCTCAAGGGCAGATTACCTCCCTCTTTTGTGGAAAAACACACACCCGCCTTTGTTCTAGCCACGTGGGCAGAAGAGCGCCATTAGTTAAATCATACTATGGGAAAAGTTTAATAGATAGTTCCACCCCCAGCATTCCTCAAACCACACTTTTATCCCCTCAAGACACAAAATTAACACAAATCAGCTTGCACAATGTGGAGAATATGCCGCAGATTTGCATGTACTCATTTCTTATAGCTTAACTTATATGTAGAGGATACTTTCATCGAGACCTCATCAGGTCATCGATACAAGAGGTATCGTATCATAAAGATCAGTCTTATACTGATTTTAAAAGCTATTTTTATTGCTGTGTACTGTAAATTATTATTATTATAATGGATGCTTGCTACATTACTCACTCATGATTAAGTTTGAGATTCTTATAATGTATTACAATACCTCATCTATGCTCACTATTGATGTAAAAAGTTTCTTGCATTTTTTATTACCAGTCACTCAATAAAGGTCTTAAAAATTTCTTGTGGCTGCTTGCTACATTACTCACTCATGATTAAGTTTGAGATTCTTATAATGTACTGGAGTACCTTTATCTATGCTCACTATTGATATAAAAAAGTTTCTTGCATTGCAAATCTTACTTATTCATAAAAAAGCAGCTCTTTGATCCTAGGACATTTCTTCACTCTCCCTCGCGTGAGACCACGTGGTTCATGCTTTACATGTGACCGCAGATTTCCATCACACGAACAGTTTAAAATTTGGAGATTGGATATACCCCTTAATCAGACAACTGTAAATTTAGTATGGCCAAAGTGCAGAAATTTGTGTAAAAAAGGTTTTCTGCTTACCATTTTTGTTTAGGTACCACAGCAGTCTGCAAAAGGGTCCTCCAATGTGACGTGTCCAGGCTCGCCTCGGAATAATTTCAATCCGGGTCACTGGCACCAGTTTGGTTTTTGATTCTTTGATTGAATGGCCCAAGAACAAGTCGGAGAATTCTTCAATTGAGTGATGGAACATTTATTTAGAGATCACATGTAAAGCAAGCAGCGCTGGGTGCAGCGTGACGCAGCTCCCTCTGGAGTGTCGCCACACTGACCCCAACTTCCGGGTGTGGCTTACATTAATCTTCTTGGGTTGGCGGGTTGGACCAACCCCCCGTACAATAGGATGGGCTTGTACATGACTGTCTGATTGGTCAATTTAACTCTGACGTGAACAGGCCATCTGCTGATCACACTGCTGTTCTAGAATGTGCAATCAACAGTGTATTTGAATGTTGGATCCGGGTGTGTATCTAATGTGATAGACCTGACAATAAAAAGAGAGAGAGAGAGAGCTCTACAGCTCTGCCTAATTCCAGTTTAACACAACATATTTGTTCATAAGAATGCAAACAGAATATGTATGGAATCTGTGTAGAGCATAAAGGGAGATTACATACAGAATTATTATTTTGGCACTCTAACTTTCCATTAACCCTTTCAAAACCGTATAGGTTTGAGCCGTGCCAAGCAGGCATTGTGCCTAGCGAGTCAGACTCAGTGACAGTCAGCTGTTCATGTTTTGTGTGCATCATCTGCCGTGTTGTCAGCCAGCCAATATTACCAACACTATCACGATGTGTTAGCCACTCCACACAGCCATGGTTCTGTTGCGCCCCTTGTAACGATGTCGGCTCTGGGGCGTAACCATGGTTAACACGTCTCCTCTCCACGTTTGCTGGGCGATGTCGGCCCTGAACACCTACTCTTTGTGTTTCTGTGTATTTTTGTAAGTCTTCACCTTTTGGGATCAGTCTTTATGTTCAATACATGTGCTGTGATGAATCCTACGCATAAATCCTTGTGTAAATCCTTGTTATTTACACCTAAATCCTCCCTCTCTGTGTGGTCTTACACAGGCCATGGAGAGGGAGCATGAAATAATGATGATTTACGTGCAGGGTTCACCACAGCACATTTAATATAGAACAACAGACAATTCCCAAAAAGGTGAAGACGTACAAAAAACACAAACACACTTACTGATGGCGTTTGGGGGTTGGCATTGCTAAGAGAACGAATGAGAGGAGATGTGTTAACCCCACATGTGCCCCAGAGCCGACATCACTTCAAGGACGCACGAGAACCACGGCGAACATGGAGTGACTAACACATCGTGAGAGTGCTGAAAATACTGGCAGACAAACAGCACAGATGACTGGCAAACGGCCACGAAGTACACGCACTGCTGGTGATGGTGTGATGAGAAGTACCTGGGCGAGGACCGGGAAACATGATCAGCGGGAGGGGAATCAGCTGAACGGGTGAGAGTCAGCATGCAATCAGAGAAAGTAGGTCAAAGCTGCGCGTAAATCCATTAATCCTTCCCCTCCTCGTGCGCTCCTCCTGCATAAAAGCACACAAGGAGCGCACGAGGAGGCATGACAGTTGGAGCTGAAGCGTGTGATGTGGTCTTTCATGTCTGCTGTTTATCTAAGCCTGCGACACAACGCGAACGCACAGCCGTAAAATTAAAACAAGAAACCAGAGAAACTGTGAGCTACAAAGCTGCTGTCATTCCAGTCAACAACACCGGAGTCCGTTCTGTCGCTTATGTCATGGGGGTGCCGCCCTTAATTCGGTGGGCGGCACCACAGTCCAGTCAGCAGCTACGTTTTTTTTGATGATAACTAGTTTATGCAGGCGCGGTTGTAAATATTATATTGATCATCGACAATGACTTTTGGGTTTACACAACATCCTTAAAAACGTCAAAAACATGTCATCAGCACTTTAATGGGTATGTAGATGAAAGGAACAGAGGCAATGAGGAGGTGCTAGGTATGTATTGTCTTAAGGAGAGAAATGTGGAAGGACAGATGGTTTGGATTTTGCTAAAAGGATGAAAATAGATATCGTGAACACTTATTTCAAGAGCAAAGAGGAACATCGGGTGACTTTCAAGAGTGGAGGAAGGTACACACAGGTGGACTACATCTTATGCAGAAGGATAAATCTGAAAGAGACAGAAGATTGCAAGGCGGTGTCGAGGAGAATGTAGCTAGGCAGCATCAGGTGGTAGTCTGTAGGATGACCCTGAAAAGCAAGAAGAGGAAGAGAGTAAAGGCAGAGCCAAGGGTTAAATGGGAGAAGTTACAAAGGAAGAAGGTTGCACAAAGTTCAGGAAGGAGTTGGTACAGCCTATGGGTGGTAGGGAAGAATTACCAGATGACTGTCAAAGAACAGAAGAGTTGAGGGAAAGGGATATAAAGGTATGTGGTGTATCCTCTGGACAAAGGAAAGAAGACAAGAAGACTTGGTGGTGGAATGAGGAGGTGCAGGGAAATATTCAAAGGAAGAGGTTGGCAAAGAAAAAGTGGGATAGTCAGGGAGATGAAGAAAGTAGACAGGAGTATTTGGAAGCTAGGTGCATGGCAAAGAGAGAGGTTGCAAAGGAAAAGGTATATAGTGAGTTGTATGAGAGGCTGGACACTAAGGAAGAAGAAAAGGACTTGTATCAATTGGTTAGAGAGTTCGAGATGGAAAGGGTGTGCAGCAAGTTAGGCTGATTAAGGACAGAAATGGTAATGCACTAACAAGTAACAAGAGTGTGTTGGGAAGGTGGAAGGAGTACTTTGAGGAGCTGATGAATGAAGAAAGTGGGAGAGAAGAGGAGGATGGATGAAGAAAAGATAGTGAAAAAGAAAGTTCTCAGGATTAGCAAGGCAGAAGTGAGGGCAGCTTTGAAGAGAATGAAGAATGGAAAAGCGACTGGTCCAGATGATATACCTGTGGAGGTATGGAGATGTTTAGGAGATATGGCAGTAGACTTTTCAACCAGATTGTTTAACATAATCTTGGAGAGTGAGAGGATACCCGAGGAACGGAGAAGAAGTGTTTTGGTACCAATTTTCAAGAACAAAGGTGATGCTCAGAGCTGTAGTAACTACAGAGGCATAAAGCTGATCAGTTACACTATGAAGATATGGGAAAGAGTTGCTGATACTTGCCCGCTGCTTTATTTTTTCTCTGCTTTTGTCATGTAGATGGGCAGCTCTTAAGCTAATGGCTTAAGAGCTGCCCATGTGACAGTGATCCTAAAAAGCTCACATTTACATTGTTATTTTCTTTAGATTTCACTCTAATTGACATCACTTTCACCTGATTTACTAATCCACAGTCAATAATATATCTCTCATCATTCTGGCTCATTTTGTTATATTTTTGCCGTGATGCTACGTCTTTAGCACCACCAAGGCAAGCTAGCACTTTAGCCACTAGTCTTTGCTCATTCAAGAATATTTCTGTACTTATTGTACTCCAGGGACCAGCCAAATCCTATTGACCACTGAAACCTTACACTCCTGTCTACCAGTGATGCTTTAGTTTATTCATTTTTAAAGACAAATTTACGTTTGTTGGCTCCAAGATAAGAGCTAATATCTAGCCAGATAAGATTAGCAATAATAGTGATGTAAGAATGAAAAATGCATTCTGAAGGTGTGTTCAGACCAAGCACGAACAAATTTAGTCAACCAGGATACATGTTAACTCAATGTGTTCACGCAAATACATTGAGTTAACATGTATTCCGGTCATGAGGCTAAATTTGCTCATATTTGGTCTAAACACTTCTTTAGATTTAAAGAGGCATGCCCTGAAACCAGCCATTCTCAGTACTGCACAAAACAAACAATTTTGCTCAAATAATTAAATAATTAAAAACTATTTTACCAAAATATGTCACAAATATTTCTGACCTGGTAAAATGTTGGAAAAACTGCAATCAATGACCCTTTTAAGTTTCAGTGTGTTGAATTCTCTAGGCTACATCTTGAAAAGGAGAATTTGTTGAGGAGGTGGGTTACAAAGTGCCTTGATGTGGACCAACTGCAAAAAAAGCATCTTAAAATATAATCTTATGGCATTGAAAACTGGATTTATAATATTGTGAGGGAATCTGATTTGTTTTATTGCCGTTATAGCCCCCTAGTGTTTGTTTTGTGTATTTTATTTTGTTAACCTCAGAAATAGGAAGTGAGGTCATTTCCTTCTAAAAAATGTGTGCTTTCTGAAGGTCTGGCCAGGGATAGCCACATGTCTGTGTTCATCTACTGCCATCGAAGTCTTCCAAGTTTATGAATGGCATCATCTGTAAGTTATATTGTTTTATTGACATTAAAGCAACTTGAGTGCTGCAGTATTAGTTCAAGAAAGGTGACATATTATATTGTTTAGATCCAATTTTGGAAATGTGTAATCTAAGATAACAGCAATTGACTTTACTCCAGCTTTGTAATCTCTGGATTACTGACTACCTGACAGGCAGGCCACAGTTTGTCTGGCTTGGCAGTGTCTTGTTTGATGTGGTGGTTAGTGATATAGGGGCTCCACAGGGGACTGTGCTTTCCCGTTTTCTCTTCACCTTATACACCACTGACTTTCAGTACAACACCGAGTCATGCCACCTGCAGAAATTCTCTGATGGCTCAGCTGTTGTTGGGTGTATAAGAGGGGAAGAGGAGGGGGAGTACAGGGCACTGGTAGACAGATCTGTGGAGTGGACCAAGCAGAATCACCTGAGGCTGAATGTCAGCAAGACCAGAGAGATGGTGATTGATTTCAGGAAGAAGAGGACACCTTCACAGCCATTGCAGATTAGAGGCGGGGGATGTGGAGGTAGTGGAGGACTACAGATACCTGGATGTCATGCTCAGCAACGGACTGGACTGGAAATCTAACACCGATGCTTCGTACAAGGGGATGAGCAGACTCTACTTTCTGAGGAAGCTGAGATCCTTCAACGTGTGCAACAGGATACTGGAGCTTTTCTATCAGGCTGTTGTCGCCAGCGCCATCTTCTTTGCTACTGTCTGTTGGGGTAGCAGTATCAGAACCAGCAACACCAACAGACTTGACAAGATTATCAAGAGGGCTGGCTCTGTGACTGGTCTCAGGCTGGAGACCTTTGAGACTGTGGTGTAGAGGAGGACACTAAACAAACTGCGATCCATCATGGACAATCCTAATCACCCCCTCCACCACACACTGGACAGACAGTGGAGCACTTTCTCGAGCAGACTGCTACAGCTTCACTGCCGAACAGTTAGGTACAGGAAATCTTTTCTGCCACACGCCATTTCATTGTACAATAATGCACTCTGATATTGAATTCTGGTCATAACTATGCTGCCATACTGCACCTTGTAGTCTAATTAGTGCCTCACATTTCACCCTGCACCTGATAGTCCTGCGTTGTACAGCAGGTATGATTCATGTATCTATATGGGTCAGCATCTATTCATCTATGATGTATATAAGCTATTTAGGCAGTTTTACTTTCCATGGGTAATTCCTTTGTCTATTATGCTGTGTGTGTTTCTATTGGTTTGGTTGTCTACTGTCATGCTGCTGTTACACTGTAATTTCCCAGTTTGGGATCAATAAAGGGAAAATATTATGCTGATGTTTCTGTGTATATTCAGCTCCTCTATGTTATATTACATTTTGATGTATCAATATTTATTTGTTTATCTCTGGTTTTGTCAAGAGTTTCACACTTTTTCCTGATTAATACGCCAAACTCAACTCGATGACCTGTTCCTTGGAGTCTGATGGACAGTGTTTAGCTGTCTGTATAGCTGAGAATACGTTCATGGGGACAACACTTGGTGAGGACAGAACAGTGAAAAGATGGACCATTACAACAAACAGTGAAGGAATATCGGCAGCACATCTCTCAGCCACCAGTTTACAAAAGAAAAAAAAGGGGTATGCCTCGGCTTCAGAAGTTTTTTTTTTCGTGTGGACTAAAGAATGTTAACCTCAAACTCCATTGTTATTGATACTCAGAACCTGGAGGTTAGGTCAGCGGCGCTCAAGTAAGTCATTAGCCAGTGTATCTGCTGCTCAAGTTCGTGCCAAGGCAGAAGTTGCACGCATGTGTGCACCCTATACAGAACGTCAAACACGTAGATATGCAAGTGGAGAAGCCATGCATAGAGGCTACACTGAATGCACTAAAGGAGGAGTGTGAAGCTGAGGATGCATCAGCAGAGGCTAAAGTGTTTGAGGCAGCTACAGGTTTGGAGGATTGTGACCTTGTGAGTAAAGCCAATCATGCTCAGTCATCAAAGCAGTCAATACAGCGCACTGGCGAGTACATCCAATCACATTTCACCTCGAGTCATAATCATGCTTCAGCTCATATTGATGAAGGAACAGATGCTACTCTCATACCACAACAAGGACAAAATCACTGTAGCAGTCATGACATACAACAGCCAGATCCCTCAGTTTTTTTCTACTGATACTCTGCAACAAACCAAGGAAAGGTTGAGGAAAAATCTCTCTGGTACCGCATCCTTTCACGAAGATGGAAATGTTCCCAGCCTCTACATACAGTACACCATCATACAGACTCACCTAGGCAGCCACCACACCATTTGCAATCAGAGGCTCCAGGTGTATCTGAGTTACCTGTATATCTGGCTCTTTGAGATCTTGTCACAGTGGGATTGCAAGTGTTTGATAACCAGCCTGCCAGTTATCTGTCCTGGAAATTTAGCTTTATAAATGCTGTGGAGGGACTAAACCTCAGACCTAGCGAAGAACTGGACTTGCTCATTAAATGGCTTGGTGGGGAGTCACTGCACCACGGCAAGAGGATAAGAGCAGTCTATGTTAATAACCCGTCTGTGGGTTTGGATGAGCTTTGGCGGAGGCTGGACAAGTGCTATGGCTTTCCGGAGGCTATTGAAGCTTCTCTTTTCAATAGATTGGATCTCTTCCCAAAGCTTTCAAATAGGGATCACCAGAGGATTCAAGAACTTGGAGACCTTCTTCTAGAAATTGACACTGCAAAGCGAGAGGGTTATTTGCCAGGGCTCAGCTTTCTTGACACAGCAAGAGGAGTAAACCCTATAGTGGAGAAACTCCCCTACAACGTCCAAGACCAGTGGATAACTGTGGGATCTCACTATAAGAGGGAGCGTCAAGTTCCATACCCCCCTTTCTGATTCTTTGTAGACTTTGTGTACAATTATGCAGAGATGAAAAGCTTTGCTATCCCTATCCCTACCAGTGTGGTGATGTGAAAATGACGAGGCAGAGTTCTCTCTCAAAGTCAGTTTTATTCACAACACCATCATCTCACAGCAGAGAAAAAAGAGAGTGACACAGTAAACTCTCGTCCTTAAATATCAGGAACTTCACACTTCACAGATCACGTCACACAGACCACCTTGCATTATAAAGACAGTCACAGTGCATTTCTCTCCATGATATCACTTCCACTGTCTCCAATGCATCCCTTCCTTAATCCTTTAATTGAACCCCCCACAGTCTCAAGCCTTGCATACCAAGGCTAAGATTCCTGCAGCTTCCTGCCTTTGTTCTGACCCATAAATCAGCGCCTGAGCCACTTGCTGGTTTCATCCAAAGACAGGACAGCAGCAGAGCCACCAGGAGTTCTGTTAACAATAACTGTAAAATATTCCACCGCAGAACCACATTTGGACAAACAGCTTTCTCTATAAAGGGCAGTCATATCTGGAACACAATGCCAAATGAAATTAAAATAATAACAGACTTTAAAACATTCACTACAAAGGTTAAAAACTGGCTGAAAAATAAACAAGAATGTACCCATGTATGAAATGATTGTCTGCAGGGTGAGAGTGAATGAAGGGAAGGAATGGATGTGTTTGTTTATAGTGAGTGACGAAGGGAGGGAGGCCTGAAACAGGCAAATGTGAATCAGGTTTTTATATTGTGTATTTATAATCTTTTTTGCATTGATGTATGTGGTTATTGTTTATTCTGTTTTCATTTTTTCTTTTCCTTATCCTTCTTTCTTTTTACTTGTTTCTTCTTTCTAAAGCCCATCCAGGGACAAGAATTGCAAATTAGCTAATAGCTATACACTCTGTGCAACACATTAGATTGATTGTCATTTGATTAATTGTCTATGTTTATTGCACTGTCCCTGTCAAATAAAAACTATCCAATCCAATCTTCAGCTCAACTGCACTCAAAGGTGATGGCTCTTCATCCAGATACTGGAAAACCATATCTTCTATATTAGTCAGTAAAACTGAAGTAAGAAACCCGTCCTCCTGAAACTACTCCAAAGGACCTGTCATGGATCCAGACAGACAATGTCCTCTCCACAAGAAACCTCATTCTTTCAAGAAGTGTTGGTGTTTTCAGGAGAAATTACTTGCAGAGTGAAGGCGATTCCTGTTAGAGAACTCCATATATTTTGTTTTTTTTGTAACTTTGATTTTTATTCATTTTTCATCATACATATTACATTCAGATCACGGTCTCTATATTTAAAAAAAAAGGAGCTAGAGGAAGAAAAAAAAAGGGGGGGGGGGGACAAATGTTGGAGCATCAAGTTTTTAGTTTCCATCTCTTAATTCTTCTGGTTTTTCGGTGTCTTTGGTTATTCTTTCAATTTCTGTCTCGTTGTTGCACTTTGTAGTGTGTCCATTTCCACCATTTTTTTTCATATTGTCCTTCTTGCATTCTTTGTCGATATGTTAGTTTTTCCATTAAACGTATATCCTCAACAATGTCAGTCCATTGCTCTTGGTCAGGAAGAACTTCTGATTGCCATTTTCTTGTGATTGTTTTTTTACATGCAATCAGCAATATTTTAACTAGATATCTGTCCTCAGCCTGTATTACATTGTCTCTTTTAAGATCACATAAATACATCAAGTTACAGTTCATTGGTATATTATATCCTAATATCCTCTGTATTGTCACATGTATAGATTTCCAGAATGATGAGATTTTGCAGCATTTCCAAAACATATGTGAGTGGTCTGCATTTTAAGCCCCACAGCCCCACAGCCCCTCCAGCATATAGATTGGGTATTTGTATATTTTCTTTGAATCTGTGGTGTAATGAAATAGCGAATCCGGTTTTTCCATCCAAATTCCCTCCATGTCCTTGAACTTGTTGATGTGTGTTGTGTTTTCCATATTTCTTGCCAGTTTTCTTCTGTTATGTTTAAATTTAGTTCTTTCTCCCATTTCTCCTTTATATAGTTACTTGAATGTTTGTTTGCCGTAAGTTTCTGATATAGCTTTGAAATAATTCTTATTTTATTTCCTGCATACGAGCTTAAAATGAATTGTATAATCTCGCTCAGGTCTGTGTGGAGGTTATGCCTAATCTTCCTCATATAATAATCTCTCATCTGCAGATATCTAAAGAATTCAGATTTTTCTAGTTTAAATTTTCTTCTCATGTTTACAAAACTCCCGAAATCTTTTTTTCCGATATTGCCCCATGCTGTGATTCCCTTGTTCACCAGATTTTTGTATCCCCTATCTTGCTTTGCCGGTTCAAACTGACTGTCAAATGCTACCCATTTCAATAGTTTTATGTCCTCCTTTATATTATACTTTTGTACTATTTTATACCACAGTTCCAAAGTAAATTTAGTGATTGGGTCTATTTGTTTGATTTGCTTATATGCATCCTTATCTCCTATTATGCTTTGTACTGGGAGTCCCTCAATTTCCTTTTCCATTTCTTTCCATTTTGCCTCATATCCTCCGTCGCACCAATATATGATATATCTTATTTGTGCTGAGTAGTAATATTCCTTTAGACTCAGTAGACCCATGCCTCCTTTCTCTTTTGGTAATTGGAGAGTTTTATATTTCACTCTTGGCTTTTTACCTCCCCAAACAAATCTCGATATCATCCTGTCCCACTTTGAGAACTGGGCACCAGGAATCTCTGTTGGTAGAACCTGGAAGAGGTAAAGCAGTCTAGGTTGTATGCTGATTTTGACTGTCTTAATTTTTGAATTCAGATCCATATTTAAAGGCCAAATGTCACGTAATTTTTTTTTCTAAATGACAACGAATTTAGATAAAATACACATAGCTTAAACCAAATATTCATACCGGAGACCATATCACCCACCTGTATTTACATAATTGCACAAAATACACCAGGTGAAGGCCCCACCTTGCTTGCTGGCTTGTGACAGCCAGTCCAGACCACGCCCATGTTTTTGACATCACCAGTTGTACCCTGGCTGCCCTGCCTATCCACATTCACACTTATCAACATTGGACAATCATGACGGAAAGTGACAGCGATTGTGAACAAATTAGTTTAGTTTTGTCTTTTTTTTTTGTCTTTTTTTTTGTCAGTGGTTCAGACAGTGACAGAGGTATAGAACCTTACAGGTTCGAGCCGTCCGAGACGGAATCAGATGCTTTGTCTGATGACAACAGTTCCAACGATGACCAGAGAGCAGAACCAGTGGAAAATGTCATTGAACTGGACATTAATTGCCTCCAGAATTGTGAAGCCGAAGGGGGTCTGTCCAGGGCACCTCATAAATATTGATTTTTCGGAAGCCATTATTATTACAGTGGAGGAGAGCCGCTGCTGTCAAGAAATTGACCAGATCAATATGAAAATGGAGGCGCATACCTGTCAAGAGAGACGTTTTCGCTGTATTTTAATACCGTAAAACGCGGCTATAAGGGACAGCGGAGTAATAATGGACATTTCTCTGGGAAATGTTTTCATACCGGTCAAGTGAGACGTTTTCACCGTATTTTGGTGCCAAGCACGGCTGTGGGGGACGGCGGAGTGGTTTGGGACACTTTTCTGGGAAATGTTTTAAATGTAGTTCGTGTTGTTATTGTCAAATATTTTAAGGAAAATACGGGGAAAATGCAATTTTAGCAAAAACGGGCGTATTGCCATTTCTGTACGCCCAAAAGAAAAAATATACTGGAAAAAAAACTGAGTGTCTTGAGGAGCACTCCTGTGTGTGATCACTCACAGCTGGGGTGCTGGCAGATGGCTCAGCGTCAGCTATTCACACTACATTGAGAAGTGTGGAGTCACTCACTAGTTTAATTGTCGGGGCGGGCTGATCGCTCAGCTTGAGCTATTCTCACTACCATGAGAAGTCATTAGGACAATGGTTTAACACGTTGAGCTGTGCAGCGGTTGCGGAACAGACAGAGATCGCCTGACAAATACAGAATTCTGCTTTTTTTTTTAATTTTACGCCGGACGCTCAGTTGTTTTGTTATTGTCAAATATCCATGAATCCTTAAAATATTTGACAATAACAACACGAGTTGCATTTGGGGCATTTCACAGAGAGGTGTCCCTTGTTGCTCCGCCGTTCCTTATAGCCGCTTTTTACGGTGTTGAAGTACGGCGAAAACGTCTCACTTGACAGGGATGAAAACATTTCCCAGAGAAGTGTCCCTTATTACCCAGCTGTCCCTGATAGTCCCGTTTTAAGGTATGGGTGAAATATCCAATTTTTTTCTTTCTTGTTGCTCACTTCAACCTTCCAGTCTCCATATAAACAATCAATTGAAATACCCCAAGCATCAAACTAGGGTACAATCGATTTCGTCACTTCCGCCTTCTTCCTCAGGCGATTCCAGGGGCCGTGTCAGGCCAAGCGCGGCAGTTTTAAATTAACGAATATTCCGTTGTTACTGAAGCATATGCACCAAGACCCGAACGGATCGGTTCCCTTTTATATCTAGTTTCAAGATATTTAAAGTACCCTGTTACGTGACATTTGGCCTTTAAGATTGACCATCTATAAATATCTTTTTTATTTCTTGTTCTAACCAATCATAGTTTGCTTTATAGATTTTGCTTAAATCTTTAGGTATGTTCACTCCAAGGTATTTTATTTCTTTTTGTTTCCAGTTTAGTTTGATCTTATCAGTTATCTGGTTTAGAGGGTTATAGTGGAATGTCAGTATTTGTGTTTTTGTTATGTTTATCTTGTATCCTGATAATTTTCCAAAATTTTCTATCAAGTCCATCATTTCCATTATTGATTCATCTGGTTGTTCAAGGTAAACTATAATATTGTCTGCAAATAGCCCAATCTTGTGTTCCGCTCCCTTTATTGTTACACCTTTTAATTTCTTATTTTGTCGCATCGTTTGAGCCAGTGACTCTATGAACAGAGCAAACAAGGTGGGCGATAGGCAGCATCCCTGCCTAGTTGATCTTTGTATATTTACTTTTTCTGTTAAGCTACCGTTTATCTTGATTCTTGCCACAGGTTTTTGATACAGTGTCTTTATGCATTGCACTGACTTTTCGTTAAATCCAAAGCGTTCCAGCACATTATATAGGAACATCCAATTAACCCTATCAAATGCTTTTTCTGCGTCTAAACTCATTATTACTGCGCTTTTCTTTTCTTTATGTATTTGATTAATTATGTGTAATGTTCTCCTGA
This sequence comes from Pholidichthys leucotaenia, assembly GCA_020510985.1. NCBI lineage: Eukaryota > Metazoa > Chordata > Actinopteri > Cichliformes > Pholidichthyidae > Pholidichthys > Pholidichthys leucotaenia. Next base: position 306,921,465 of record CM035841.1, on the reverse strand, counting down.
TATTATCATGTGTTTGGCGTCCCTCTATGAAACCAGTTTGATCATCCTCTATCAATTCCATCAAGAATGTCTTTATTCGTTTACAGATAATTGTTGTATATATTTTATAATCCACATTTAATAAAGAGATTGGCCTATAGTTTCCGCATTGTTCCCTATCTTTCCCTGGTTTTAAAATAACTGAAATAATGGCTTCGTTCCATGATGGAGGTATTTTGTTGTTGTTTAATGTCCAATTAAATGACTTTAGGAGCTGTGGCGTGAGTTCTTCTATAAACAGTTTATAAAACTCAGACGGGTATCCATCACTACCTGGTGATTTACCGTTTTTAAGTGACTTAATCACATTTTTAATCTCTTGTGTTGTTATTTCTGCTGTTAGCTTTTCATTTTGTTGGTTTCCTATTGATGGCAAGTCCAATGTGCATAGAAATTTTTTAATATCCTTAACATTTGTCTCTTCAGGTTGCGAGTATAGTTCTTGATAGAATTTATGGAATATTTCTTCGATGTTTTCTGGGGTAACTGTGGTTTTATTTGTGATGGGGTCCTTAATCTTATATACATTATTCACTGTTTGTTGTTTTCTTAACCGTTTTGCCAGCAGTTTTGTGGCCTTTGGCCCCATTTCATAATATTTTTGTTTTATCTATTTTTCCTTTCGATTTCATCTATTTGTATTTCTTTTATCTTTATTTTTTCTTCCTTAATTTCTTGATATATTTTTGGGTCATTTGTGCTTTGATGTTTACGTTCTAATTCCCTCAGTCTCTCACATCTTTGTTCATATGATTCCAGTTTAGACTTTTTTGCTTTTCCTGATTCAACAATTAATTTACCTCTTAACATGGTTTTTAGTGCGTCCCATAGTATTGTTGGGTCCACTTCTCCATTATCATTCTCCTCGATATACTCATTTATGTTTACCTTTATTCTTTCTTTCATTTTCTCATCATTTAATTGTCCTACATTAAGTTTCCGTGTTGTTTGTCGTTTTCTATTGTTTAAGTATATTTCCATGTATATAGGATTATGATCTGATATTTCTGCCCCTCCAATCCGACAGTTTCTCACCCTGTGCCTGTCACCTTCATTCATAAGGAAGTAATCTATTCTATTCTATTTTTAAATCCGACTAGGGAGAGCTCTCTGTTTAAGCGTTATGCCTCTCCGCCATCTTCGAACTCCATATGTTTTAAATGTTGTGCTTCGACAACACACTAAGCTAAGGAATATAAAGTTTTCATCAGTTGCCCAGAATGTGACAGCAACCAACACATCTCAGCACTCCATGCAGGACCAACGCCTTGGGCTACGAGCTCCAATGTGCCTACTACAGAGCATGGTGGGGAGCCTACTGAATACATCGCAGATGTAGTTACTTCTTCATGAACAGAGGTCTGTGGTGAGTGTCTGCAAAGTAAATCTTGTTCAAAAAAATCTGTCTGGTCAATGTCTATCCGAAGGGACACCTTGACACAGTGAAGATAAATCTTGTAATAATAATAATCATGTTTTTCAACCACTAATTCATAGACAAATCATTTTAACTGACGTAGAAATGCTATTTTTAACACATTCTGTGCATTTCAGGTGTTTTGTAGTTTAACAGACCCATCTGATAGAGTCAAACAGAATTTTGCGGAGAGCCCACAACTTCTGATGGTAGGTGGGAACTTTTGCAGATTCTCACGTCACGTTTGTTTTCATACATCCCACTGTGTGCATGAAAATCAGCATACACTGTGTTTTTGTTTTGCGGCTGTGGCACAGGTGTAGTGTAGCCGACTACTGATCAGAGGATCAGGGGTTCGATTCCCGCTCTGTCTGCAGTCTGCATGTCGAAGTGCCCTTGAGCCAAGACACTAAACCCCCAGTTGCTCCTAGTGGGTCAGGCCAGCGCCTGTGGATGGCGGCTCTGCTGCCATCAGTGTGTGAATGGGCGAATAGCAGGATCTGTAAGTGCTTTGGTCATCTACAGATGAGAAGAAGCGTTATATACAGTGGTGTGAAAAAGTGTTTGCCCCCTTCCTGATTTCTTATTTTTTTTTCTATGTTTGTCACACTGAAATATTTCAGATCATCAAACAAATTTATATATTAGACAAAGATAACACAAGTAAATGCAAAATGCAGTTTTTAAATGAAATTGTTTATTATTAAGGGAAAAAATCCAAACCTACATGGCCCTGTGTGGAAAAGTGATTGCCCCCTAAACCTATTAACTCATTGGGCCACTCTTGACATCAACAACTGAATCAAGAGTTGGTAATAACTGGCAATGAGTCTTTTACAGTGCTGTGGAGGAATTTTGGCCCCCTCATCTTTGCAGAATAGTTGTAATTCAGTCACATTGGAGGGTTTATGAGCATGAATTGCCTTTTTAAGATCATGACACAGCATCTCAATCAGATTCAGGTCAGGACTTTGACTAGGCCACTCCAAAGTCCATCCATTCATCCATCTTCTACCGCTTTTCCGGAGGTCCGGGTCGCAGAGGCAGCAGTTCAAGCAGAGAAGCCCAGACTTCCCTCTCCCCAGCCACCGGCTCCAACTCTTCAGAGAGGATACCAAGGCATTCCCAGACCAGCTGGGAGACATAGTCTCTCCAGTGAGTTCTGGGTCTTCCCCGGGGTCTCCTCCCAGTGGGACGTGCCCGAAACACCTCAAGTGGGAGGCGTCCAGGAGGCATCCTAATCAGATGCCCATACCACCTCAACTGGCTTCTTTCAATGTGGAGGAGCTGCGGTTCTACTCTGAGCCTCTCCCGGATGACTGAGCTCCTCACCCTATCTCTGAGGGTGAATCCAGCGTCCTACGAAGAAAGCTCATTTCAGCCGCTTGTATCCGCAATCTCGTTGTTTCGGTCATTACTCAAAGCTTGTGACCATAGGTGAGGGTAGGAACGTAGATTGACTGGTAAATCAACAGCTTTGACTTAGAGCTCAGCTCCCTCTTTACCACAACGGACCGGTACAACGTCAACATCACTGCAGCTGCTGCTCCAATCCGTCTGTCAACCTCTCGCTCCATTCTCCCCTCACTCGTGAATAAGACCCCAAGATACTTAAACTCGTCCACTTGGGGCAGGAGCCTGTCCCCAACCCAGAGAGGACAATCCACCTTTTGCCCTCTGAGGACCATGGACTCAGACTTGGAGGTACTGATTCTCATCCCGGCGCTTCACACTCAGCGGAAAACCATCCCAGTAAGATCTGTAAGTCATTGTTGGATGAAGCCAACAGGACAACATCATCTGCAAACAACAGAGATGAGATCCTGTGGTCACCAAGCATGACACCCTCCGTTCCCTGGCTGCGCCTAGAAATCCTGTCCCAAAAAATTATGAACAGGACCGGTGACAAAGGGCAGCCCTGGCGGAGTCCAACTCTCACTGGGAATGAGTCCGACTGAGTGTTGGCAATACGAACCAAACTCTCACAATGGTTGTACAGAGACCGAATAGCTCATAACAACAAGCCCGATACCCCATACTCCCAAAGCACCCCCCACAAAAAACCACGAGGGACGCGGTCGAATGCCTTCTCCAAGTCCACAAAACACATGTAAACTGGTTGGGCAAACTCCCACGGACCCTCCAGGATTCTCGAGAGGGTAAAGAGCTGCTCTGATGTGCCATGGCCAGGACAAAAAACACATTGCTCACTCCAAAGTTTTCATTTTGTTTTTCTTAAGCCATTAAGAGGTGGACTTGCTGGTGTGTTTTGGATCACTGCCCTGCTGCAGAACCCAAGTGCACTTCAGCTTGAGGTCAAGAACAGATGGCCGGACATTCTCCTTCAGGATTTTTTGGTAGACAGCAGAATTCATGGTTCCATTTACCACAGCAAATCTTCCAGGTCCTGAAGCAACAAAACAGCCCAGACCATCACACTATCACCACCATATTTTACTGTTAGTATGATGTTCCTTTTCTGAAATGTTGTGTTACTTTTACACCAGATGTAATGGGACACACATCTTCCAAAAAGTTCAGCTTTTGTCTCATCAGTCCACAGAGTACAGTGATCCCTCACTTATCGCGGTTAATGGGTTCCAGAACCGACCGCGAAAAGTGAAAAACCGCGAAGTAGCGTCACCCCTAATGACGTCATCCATAAATAATACGTACGTTCATTCTCTCACTCTCTCTCTCTTATATGATACGTGTGTGTGTGTGTACGTGTACATACATACGTAGATGTAAATAAAGTGTACATAAATATGTTTTTAGAACTCTTTTATTCTTATAACAAGATACGTAACTCAAGATGAAGATGATTTACTTCACAGGTTAATGAGAGCTTTACTGCTCCTCAGGTGATGCCTCATCGTCAGGTGCTAGAGGCGCAGGATCGTCGAGGGCAGCTGGAGAAGCTGCAGGAGGCAGCGTAGTGGCTCGACGGGAAGACTATTTCGCACAAAATGGCACAAGAGAACAGCAAAAAGTTCCACGCGGCGAGACTACGTAACACGAGCGATAAAGAGCAATGAATGCGGTCTTCCTTCCCTTCGTGGGTGCTCGGCAGGGAGAGGAGGTGGGTGAAACGTCTCGGCCAATCAGCTTGCGGGGTGAAACGTCTCGGCCAATCAGCTTGCGAGATTTCCGAGCCGAGCCAACACAAGAACAGCGAACAGAGAGGTGGATTTTTTGAGTTGTGCGGCTCTCCGTGTTGATACCTGATGGTCTAATGTAGTCTCCCTGCCTTCTGCTAGCGCCCGCCCATTATTTCTCAATTTTGAATTTTTGATGAATATTTTTGAAAAATCCGCGATGCACTGAGGGCGCGAAAGGTGAAGCGCGAAGTAGCGAGGGATCACTGTATGTTCCCAAAAGTCTTGGGGATCATCAAGATGTTTTCTGGCAAAACTGAGACAAGCCTTTATGTTCTTTTTGCTCAGCAGTGGTTTTCATCTTGGAACTCTGCCATGCAGGCCATTTTTGCCTAGTCTCTTTCTTATGGTGGAGTCATGAACACTGACCTTAACTGAAGCAAGTGAGGCCTGCAGTTCTTTGGATGTTGTTGTGGGGTCTTTTGTGACCTCTTGGATGAGTCATCACTGCATTCTTGGGCTAATTTTGGTCAGCCGGCCACTCCTGGGAAGGTTCACCACTGTTCCATGTTTTTGCTATTTGTGGATAATGGCTCTCACTGTGGTTCGCTGGAGTCCCAAAGTTTTAAAAAGGGTTTTATAACCTTTTCCAGACTGATAGATCTCAATTACTTTGTTTCTCATTTGTTCCTGAATTTCTTTGGATTGTAGCATGATTGCTAGCTTTTGAGGATCTTTTGGTCTACTTCACTTTGTCAGACAGGTCCTATTTAAGTGATTTCTTGATTGAGAACAGGTGTGGCAGTAATGAAGCGTGGGTATGGCTAGAGAAATTTAACTCAGCTTTCCAAAGATGTGATAAACCAGTTAATTTATGTTTTAATGGGGGGGGGGCACTTTTTCACACAGGGCCATGTAAGTTTGAATTTTTTTTACCCTTAACCTTTTAACTTTCCACGTTTCATGGATGGGCCGCGCGCCCCCAGTGACACAGCGTAGCAACTGCGCCTGTCAACTCTCTGGCTGTCTTCTGATGTCCCCAGCTCTCCTGAAGATTTGTACTGAGCTGTACTGATCTGACAGTTCAGAAGGGGGCAGACACACATCAGAGGAATCATGGCTGACATGGAATACAGCAAAGAAGAAGAAATCCTCATTATTCTTCTTCCTTTTTCTGCCATGACCTCACAAGACCAAGATGGCCACCACCACGATTGTCTGGATCATCACAGAAAACTGCATTTTACAGGAAAATAGCAGCCTAATACAAACGAAATTCATGTGGGATAATTAAAAGAGTTTGTAGATGTGATAGAGAGCGTAAATGATCGACCAAATGCAAAACAACGACCACAATGGGTGAAAACTGAGCTCACAACACCAAGAGGGCCGTGCCCATCATCGTCATGGATTATCACCGAAAACTGCATTTTACAGGAAAAACAGCTGCGCAATACAAACGAAATTCACGTGGGATAATCAAAAGAGTTTGTAGATGTGATAGAGAGTGTAAATGACCGACCAAACGCAAAACAACGACCACGATGGGCGAAAACAGACCAACCATGCGAGCGAGCGAGCCCCCCCCCCCCCCGCCACCGGTAAGTCACAAATTTATATATATATAATATATATATGTGTGTGTGTGTGTGTGTGTTTACATTTAACCCCTTGCACTCTGGTCAATTTCCCTAAAAACGCCTAAAAATAACATACCCAAAGTAAGTCAAAAGCTGTTCTTCAACCCTTTGCCGCATCTTCATGGGGTTGGTCTCATTTAAAAGAAAACACTTTGAATTTTTTGGCAAAACAGTCATAATCTCTTTAAGTGCTCCTGCCACTGAGTAACAGTCATCTAAACATACTGAATCTGAAGAAAACAAAGTTTGCCTGGGTGTTTTTTTTTAGATACAAATGCTTGCAAATAACACACAGCTGTCAGATACTGGCCGGAAAATACAACAGAAATGTAGAACCAAGTGTTATCAAGCTGAGGTCAAAATTTTGTAACAATACCACAAAAAATGAATATATTACACAACTTTTTTCTCAGGTTGTTCCCAGGCATTTTTAAACTGTGCCAAATTGTGCCAAATGGCACAGTTTGGAAAAACGTCTATAACTTTGGAATGCTTTGACATAGAAGCTTCATCTTGGGCTCTAATGAAAGGTGACACTCAGGGCTGTGTGTGTGTGTGTGGGGGGGTTGTTTATTTATTTATGAATGAATGAGTGAACAAACAAGCCCCCCACACACAAAGAAGCATGCTACATAAAAAATGTGTGGCCTTTTTTTACAAGAAAAAATAACCTACAGTGCAATAAAAATTATACTAAAATATCTGCATTGTAGAGGATAACAACTCCCCCCCCCCCGCTACAGAGGAGCTTGGCGCACAAAAAACGGTGCGTCATGATGCGCTGTTGTAATTACTGATTGGTCAAAAGTCATTTTTATTACTATTTTCATTGATAAAGAATAATTTAGCTTATAACACTTACCTGTCCACAACAGCAGTGTCATTGGCAAACATCTGTTCCTAATTGTCAGACGAAGATGAAGCTGGTCCGGTTGTTACGGACTCGTGGTTCTGGTCACACGACCCGGTCAAACCATCTCCGCTTCCATGATTGCGGTTTTTGCGAATGATTTTTCAAAACAAATAAGAACAGTAGTAATAAAAAAAAGACTGGCTAACGCTACCGTTACACACAGGTCTCAATGTGTGTCACCCAGCGGCTTAGACAAAACAGATTTTACGCACGGGACGAACGCGTTTCAGTCGTCGAACTTCTCTGCTTCAATTGGCTCGTTGTATTCACGGTCGTTGGTAGGCAGGTCCTTCTTGCTAGGTTTTCAGTCATTGGTTCTTCAAGGTTTCAGAAACCCAATTCAAGGCTCTTATTAGTCGAATGAGAGGTCAATCAAATCTAAACCAATCAAAACACTCCTTTGGCTTTCTGTTCGCGGCTGTGTCTGTACTGGAAGAACGGAAATGCAGCTTTTTTTTTTCAGTGCGCACTGAGACGCACTAGGACGCAGAGACGTGACCGCCCGCGGTATCCCGGAGTGCAACAGGTTAATTGATTTTCTGGTAAACAAACAGAAAACCAAGTCTATCTTGCCCTAAGTCTCTTACAGAGACTTGGTTAGGGCAAGATGATTATGTTGGTTTAAATGAATCAACTCCTTCTGGTTATCTAAACTATCATAATCCTAGAAGTTCTGGTCGTGGAGGTGGAGTAGTGGCAATTTACCATTCTAAATTACCAGTTAATGTAAAGCAAAAAAACTGTTTCAATTCCTTTGAGGGCCTGGTCCTCACTATGAGGCATGTTAACAATCTTAGCTTAAACCATATCTTCTTTGCCATAGTCTACGGTCCTCCCTCTGCCTACTCAGAGTTTTTATCCGATTTTGCCAAATTTTTAGCTGACTTAGTGCTGAAATCAGACAGAATAATTATAGTAGGGGATTTTAATATACATGTTGATGTAGATAGTGACTGTCTTAATAAGGCATTCAATTCAATAATAGACTCAATGGGGTTTTCCCAGAAAGTAGAAAATTCTACCCATTATCTCCACCATACATTGGACCTTGTTCTGACTTATGGTATAGAAATAGAAAATCTGGTAATGTCTCCTCATAATCCTGTACTGTCAGATCATTGTCTGTTAACCTTTGATTTCACTATTTCTGATTATTTGACTCCTAAAGAAAAATATTACTACAGCAGATGTCTTTCAGATGATGTTGTTTCCAAATTTTTGCAGATTATTTCCTTTATACCATGTGTCAACACAACGGAAATAATAGATGGAGAGCTTGCTCCTTCCGTAATTGATAGCATGGTAGATAGTGTTACAGCCTCTCTGCATCAGACTCTAGACTTGGTGGCCCCTTTAAAAAAGAAAAAGTCTAATCAGAGATTTTTAACCCCTTGGTTTAATACAGAAACTCGTAGCTTAAAACAGAAGACTCGTCATTTAGAAAGAAAATGACGTTCGACTAATTTAGATGAATTCTATTTAGAGTGGAGAAATCATCTCCTAATTTATAAAAAAATCTCTTAGAAAAGCTAGAACAAGTTACTACTCTGCATTAATAGAAGAGAATAAGAATAATCCCAGGTTTCTTTTCAACACTGTAGCCAGGCTGACAAAGAGTCAGGACTCTGTCAATCCTCGCATCCCCCCAGAGCTTACTAGTCAAGAGTTTTTGAACTTTTTCAATCATAAAATTTTATCTATTAGAGATAAAATCAATCAGATTATTCCCGCCGTAAACTTAAGTACAGCAACTACTACAACTCCTTCAATTGATATCTGTTTGGATAAGTTTACTCTAATTGACCTTTTAGCGTTAGATAAAATAATCTCCTCATCCAAGCCTTCAACTTGTCTTTTAGACCCTATTCCTACCAGTTTATTTAAAAAAGTCTTCCCATTTATTGGTAGCTGTATTCTTCAAATAATCAATTCTTCTCTAACCTTAGGTCATGTACCACAGGCTTTTAAAATTGCTGTAATTAAACCCTTACTTAAAAAGCCAACGCTTGGTCCAGGAGTTTTGGCTAACTATCGACCAATCTCTAATCTGCCTTTCATTTCAAAAATCTTAGAAAGAGTTGTTGCTATGCAGTTATTTGTTCACTTTCTGTCACAACTCGCTCTCGCCTGTCTCCCGCTCCAGCTGCGCACACACCTGCGCCTCATCAAGCTTGGGCTATTTAGCCCGCTCCGCCTGGAGCCTCGGTCTGGAGCCGTCTGCTCACCAGTGCTCGTGCATTCCAGCACTCGTCTATTCCTTCCAGCCTACGCATCTCTGAGTCCATCCTTGCCAATCAAGTAAGCCATCATCATTCTTACCTCTTCTCCAGTCTCTTTCCCCTGTGCACAGGTGGATTCCCTGGCGGTGGATTTCTCCCTCCTCATCGCCATCACCTCTCACACCATGCCGAGCGCGCACTGGAGCGCTGCCTTCCAGGCAGGAAACCTACGGCTAAGCCGACGCCAGCCAGCAAACCACCTGCAAGTAAGCACCAGTCTGAGTGTAAATTCCACTGGGTGTACACCGGCAATTAACCATTGCGTTTGCTCTGCCCTTAGGGTTGCCTGGCTGCACGGCGCACTGCTTCGCCCTCGGCGCTTCCCGTCCTCCAACAATACACTACACCCTGCTCACACGCACTCATACACTAATTATTGTTTAATAAAATCATTGAATCTTGCTCGAGCCTGTGTGCGTGTTCCCTGGGTCCGAACTTATGTCAGTATGGCTCCAGCAGAGCGGCCCAGCGAACAGCGGGCTCGCACACCGGCTAAACATCATTGAGGCTCAAGTGGATTAGATCACTCATCAGCAACAGGTGATTTAAATCAACGTACCCAATTTACCCGCCGGCTGGACCGTTTGGATCCCCAGCAGGCGTTCCCTCCGGCTCCACACAGCGGGTTGGCTCCCGCTGGTCCTCCTGCTAGCCAGGCTAGCCCGGGGCCACTAACCCAGCTCACCCCAATTCCCACGCCCACGCGCTTCAACGGTAAGCTCGGTGAAGCTTGGGGGTTCCTTCTCCAGTGTGAGTCGGTGTTCCAGCGCGTCCCCAGGGACTTCCCGACTGATCACAGCCAAATTGGCTATATTGCTAACCTCCTGGAAGGGCGAGCGTTAGCGTGGGCCTACGCCGTAATGGCGAGACCCAGCTACGTGAACCTGACCTATGCTCAGTTCATGCATGACTTCAACAAAGTTTTTGATCATTCGGACCGTGACAGTGTGCTAACCACCCGGCTGCTAAACCTTCGCCAGGGTGGCCGGTCGGCCGCCAACTACGCTGTCGACTTCCGGGTGGTAGCAGCGGAAGTTGAGTGGGGAGATGCTCTCTGCAGCATTTTCCCCCTGTAGCCTGAATCCAAGTGTCCGGGATGAGCTGGCCTGCCGGGGCCTGCCGGGACCTGCCGGAGCGGCTCTCCGAATTAATCTCCCTCACTATTAGTCTCGACAACAGGTTGAGAGAACGGGCCGCCGAGCGGAAGTCGTCTGGCCACTCGGGCGGTGCGTTCTCCCGTACCTCTCAACCTTGCCTCCTGGCGTTGCCCGCGCCAGAGTCCACCGACGAGCCGGAGGCGATGCTGATTGGCCGGGCTAAACTTCCACTGGTGGAGAAACAGTGCCGCAGGGAGCTGGGTTTCTGCATGTATTGCGGAGACGACCAGCACTCCGTGGAGTCTTGCCCGGCGAAGCCAAAAGGGGGAGTCCACGAGTCACTATAGGGGGCCTCACGGACGCATCCCAATCTAACGTCCTATCCAAATGCCTTTTACCGATCAGGTTCTGCCATAACTCCACTGAACACCTCACACACGCACTGGTGGACTCGGGGGCGGAGCAGAGCTTTATTTCTGGGAGCCTCGCAACCCACCTGGGCATCCCGTGCCAACCCCTGCCGGCTCTTCTTAACCTCGTCACCCTCTCTGCTACCCGCCTGGAGAAAGTTACGCACTGGACTGTCCCAGTCCCTGTCATCATCTCCGGAAATCACCGGGAGGACCTCAGCCTGTTTGTGCTGCCCACCTCTGCTGCCTCCGTTATTCTGGGTTACCCCTGGCTGTGCCTGCACAACCCGACCTTTGACTGGCGGTCTAGAAGTGTTCTGTCCTGGAGCACCTTCTGCTAGGGTGCCTGTCTCCAGTCCGCTGCCTGTGCCCCATCGTTTCCTCCTTCCTCCTCTGACTCACCCCCTCCGGACCTCTCCAAGGTGCCTCCGGAGTTCCACGACCTGGGAACCGTTTTCAGTAAGTCTAAAGTGCTGCCCCCCCCCCCCACCGCCCCTATGACTGCGCCATCAACTTCCGCCCAGGGGCGCCCTTACCATCCAGTCAGCTGTACAGCCTGTCGGTGCCGGAGCGCGAAGCCATGGACACCTACATCAAGGAGTCGCTCAGCGCCGGCATCATTCGCCCCTCCTCGTCTCCGGTCGGGGCAGGGGTTTTTTTCGTCGACAAGAAGGATGGGTCCCTTCGGCTTTGCATCGACTTCCGGGCGCTGAATGACATCACGATCAAGAACAAATATACGCTACCTTTGATGGACTCCGCCTTTGACTCGCTCCAGGGGGCTTCCTGGTTTACGAAGCTGGACCTCTGCAGCGCATATCACCTTGTTCGGATCCGGGAGGGCGATGAGTGGAAGACGGGGTTCCGGATGCCCAGCGGCCATTTTGAATACCTGGTCATGCCGTTTGGGCTCACCAACGCTCCAGCCGTCATCCAGTGATTAATTAATGACGTTCTTCGCAACTTCCTGGGGGTATTCGTCTTCGTCTACCTAGACGACATCCTGATCTTCTCCCGGTCTTGGGAGGACCATCAGGTTCACGTGAGGCGGGTCTTCCAACGTCTCCTGGAGAACAGACTCTATGTGAAGGTGGAGAAGTGTGAGTTCTATGCTGACAAGACCTCCTTCCTGGGCTTTATCGTTTCCCATAACCAGATCATCCCCGACCCTGCCAAGGTCAAGGCGGCAGTAGAGTGGCCCCTCCCCTCATCCAGGAAACAGGTCCAGCAACTCCTGGGCTTTGCCAACTTCTACCGCCGCTTCGTCCCGAAGTATAGTGCTATCACTTCTCCCCTGACCCTCCTCACCTCCCCCAAGGTGCCATTCCGGTGGACTGAGGAAGCCGTGGCTGCCTTCGCTGCTCTGAAGACAGAGTTTTCCTCCTCCCTGGTCCTGTCTCAAGTGGACCCCACGCTGCAATGCCTCGTGGAGGTGGACGCCTCCGATACAGGGGTGGGGGTGGTGTTGTCTCAGCGCTCTCCAGTGGACGGGGTGGTTCGCCCCTGCGTCTTCTTCTCCTGGAGTCTGTCCACGGCGGAAAGGAATTATGACGTCGGCGACAGAGAACTCCTGGCTGTGAAGCTCGTGCTGCAGGAGTGGCGTCACTGGCTCGAGGGGGCAGCTCAGCCTTTTGTGGTCTGGACAGACCATAAGAACCTGGAGTACCTGAGGATGGCTAAGCGCCTGAATGCCCGCCAGGCGCGTTGGTCCCTGTTCTTTGGCCGCTTGAGGTTTACCATCACCTACTGCCCCGGCTCCAAGAACGGTAAGCCGGATGCTCTGTCCAGGCTGTTCGCCCCAGAAGCCCCCGAAGACCAGGATCACACCATCCTGCCGGCCTCGTGTGTCGTGGGCGCTGTCTCATGGTCCATCAGGGATAAGGTCCGGAGGGCACAGGAAACCGAACCCGATCCTGGCGGCGGTCCAGCTGGGAGACAGTTTGTGCCATCATCGGTCCGGGGTGACGTCATCCATTGGGCTCACACCTCTAAGCTCGCCTGTCACCCTGGGATCTCCCGGCTGATTGAGCTCCTCCAGAGGTCCTTTTAGTGGCCAGGCCTCCGGGATGACGTTGCCAATTATGTCCGCGCCTGCCCCCAGTGTGTGACTGGTAAGACGTCGACCTCTCCCCCAGCGGGGCTCCTCTACCCCCTGCCGGCTCCTGGAAGGCCCTGGTCCCATGTAGCCTTAGATTTCGTCACCGGTCTCCCGACGTCCAACTCGTTCAACACCATCTTGACCATCGTGGACTGGTTCTCAAAGGCCGCCCACTTCGTGCTGCTTCACGGCCTTCCTACGGCGCCGGAGACGCCGGATTTGTTGATCCAACACGTTGTGAGGGTGCATGGGATTCCGGTGGATGTTGTCTCTGACTGGGGGCCACAGTTTGTGTCCGGGGTCTGGAAGTGTTTCTGTAACGCCTTGGGGGCTACGGTGAGCTTGTCGTCCGGTCACCACCCCCAGTCTAACTTGCAGTGCGAGCGGACTAATCAGAAGCTGGAAGCTGCACTGCACTGCGTCACCTCCTCCAACCCCTCCTCCTGGAACACCCATCTGCCCTGGATAGAGTACACGAATAATTCCACCTTGTCTTCGGCCATCAGGATGTCTCCCTTCCGGGCATCTCTGGGCTATGACCCTCCGCTGTTCCCTGAAGAGGAGGGGGAGGTGGCAGTACCGTCCGTTCGGGTTCATCTCAGGCACTGTCGGCGCTTTTGGACCGCTACATGCCAGGCGCTTTTACGCACGGCAGCGTGCAACACCAGAACGGCTAATTATCACAGGAGGGCCGCTCCCCACAATCAGGTGGGTCAGCAGGTTTGGCTTTGCACACGGAACATCAACCTGAAGGCCGAGAAGAGGAAGCTGGCCCAGCGCTTCATTGGACCGTACCCCATCACTAAGATAATCAATCCGGTGGCTGTGCGTCTGGCTCTCCCCCCTCCCTCCACGTCTGTCCGATGTTCCATGTCTCCCAGATTAAGCCCCTGGTGTCTAATCCTCTTTGTCCTCCTCCTAGGGCTCCACCCCCTCCCGTGATGATCGACGGCGACCCGGCGTGGAAGGTCAACTCCATCCTGGACTCCCGCCGCCAGGGTCGCGGACTGCAATATCTGGTGGACTGGGAGGGGTATGGCCCTGAGTGGAGATCCTGGGTGCGCCCGTCGTTTGTGCTGGACGAGCGCCTCATCACGGAGTTCCACCGGGCACACCCAGGTAAACCAGCGCCGGGAGGCACTGCTCGGGGGGGGGGGGGGAGTACTGTCACAACTCGCTCTCACCTGTCTCCCGCTCCAGCTGCGCGCACACCTGCACCTCATCAAGCTCGGGCTATTTAGCCCGCTCCGCCTGGAGCCTCGGTCTGGAGCCGTCTGCTCACCAATGCTCGTGCATTCCAGCACTCGTCTATTCCTTCCAGCCTACGCATCTCTGAGTCCATCCTCACCAATCAAGTAAGCCATCATCATTCTTACCTCTTCTCCAGTCTCTCTCCCCTGTTCACAGGGTGGATTCCCTGGCGGCGGATTTCTCCCTCCTCATCGCTATCACCTCTCGCACCACGCCAAGTGTGCAGTGGAGCACTGTCTTCCAGGCAGGAGACCTATGGCTAAACCGACGCCAGCCAGCAAACCACCTGCAAGTAAGCACCAGTCTGAGTGTAAATTCCACCGGGTGTACACCGGCAATTAACCATTGTGTTTGCTCTGCCCTTAGGGTTGCCTGGCTGTACACCGGCAATTAACCATTGTGTTTGCTCTGCCCTTAGGGTTGCCTGGCTGTACGGCGCACTGCTTCGCCCTCAGCGCTTCCCATCCTCCAACAATACACTACACCCTGCTCACACACACTCATACACTAATTATTGTTTAATAAAATCATTGAATCTTGCTCGAGCCTGTGTGCGTGTTCCCTGGGTCCGAACTTATGTCAGTTACAGGGAAATGGTTTATTTGAAGAGTTTCAATCTGGGTTCAGAATTCATCATAGTACTGAAACAGCCTTAGTGAAGGTCACTAATGACCTTCTTATCGCATCTGATAATGGACTTGTTTCTGTACTTGTCCTTTTAGATCTTAGTGCAGCCTTTGATACTGTTGATCATGATATTCTACTTGACAGATTAGAACACTTTGTTGGACTAAGTAATACTTCACTGCAGTGGTTTAGATCTTATTTGTCCGATAGACTTCAGTTTGTTCATATCAATAATGAGTTTTCTTCCAACTCTAAGCTCAGCCATGGAGTTCCACAGGGATCTGTGTTAGTCCCTACTCTTTGTAGTTTATATATGCTTCCGTTAGGTAGCATCATTAGAAAGCACTGTATACATTTTCATTGTTATGCAGATGACACACAATTATACCTGTCAATGAAGCCTGATGATTGTAATCAATTAGCCAAGTTAGATGCCTGTCTTAAGGAAATCAAAGCTTGGATGACTTGTAATTTCCTCCTATTAAACCCAGATAAGACTGAAGTCATTCTTGTTGGTCCAAAAAACCTTAGAAATACCTTTCCAAATCAAACTCTTAATTTGGATGCCGCTACTCTTACTTTGAATAGTTCTGTGAGGAACCTTGGAGTTATCTTTGATCAAGATCTGTTTTTTAATTCACATATTAAATTTGTTTCTAAGACTGCCTTCTATCATTTGCGTAGTATTGCCAAGATTAGAAGCATCTTGTCTCTGAGTGATGCCGAGAAATTGATCCACGCTTTTGTTAGCTCTAGATTAGATTATTGTAACCAAAATGCCGCAGCAAGAGTTTTAACAGGTACTAGAAAGAGAGATCATATCTCTCCAGTTCTGGCCTCCCTTCATTGGCTTCCCATAGAGTTTAGAATTAAGTTTAAAATCCTTCTTCTCACTTACAGAGCTCTCAATAATCAGACCCCCTCTGATATAAAAGATCTGATATTACCCCTATCATCCTAACAGAGCACTACGCTCCCAAAATGCTGGATTACTTGTAATACTAGAATCTCCAAAAGTACAATGGAAGGCAGAGCCTTCTGCTATCAAGCTCCTTTTCTGTGGAACCAGTTACCAATTTGGGTTCAGGAGTCAGACTCAATCTCTGTTTTCAAGAATATGGTAAAAACCTTCTTCTTCAATATAGCCTACGATTAGGGGATGATCTTGTGTCTCTTAACCCTCCCTTTGTTTTGCTGTTATTAGATTTAGACTGCCGGGTGACTTCCAATAATGTACTCGGCTTCTCTCTGTTAATGTTTGCTCTCTTATGTCTGTTCTTTTCATCTTCTCTATCCCCTCACCCCCAGTCAGTCGCAGCAGATGACTGCCCCTCCCTGAGCCTGGTTCTGCTAGAGGTTTCTTCCTGTTTAAAGGGAGTTTTTCCTCTCCACTGTTGCCTAGTGCTTGTTCACAGGGGATTGCCTGATTGAATTGGTTCATATACTTTGAAGATTAGATAAGAACATACCCCTGTAGACAAAAAACGGTGTCAAAAAACCCGAACAATTCTTTGCATAAATGTGTCCAAAGTCCACTTTTGACTGTTATGTAATTTATATAGCTGCCGTGACATTATGCAAATTAGATGCGTAAATTTATTCCTATCTGAAACTTTGGATCATATTCTACATCTTTCTAATTGACAGTAAGCCATTATCTCTTGCAACTTTCAAGTTATAGCTTTGGAAATCTGAACTATTTTACTGACAAAAAAATATTTACCACTCTTGTCCACTAGCGGCCTTGACCACCCTGTAACCATCACAGTCGCCATGGGACAGCTAAAGGGACAGCTAAAGGGTTATTAATAAACACCTTCATTTACAAACTGCATTTTGTGTTTACTTGTGTTATCTTTGTCTGACATTTAAATTTGTTTGATGATCTGAAACATTTAACCCTATGAGTGTATATGTTGCCGAACTGTGACATAACCCCTGGTGGTCAAGAGTGGTAAATATTTTTTGTCAATAAAATAGTTCAGATTTCCAAGAGATAATGGCTTACTGTCAATTAGAAAGATGTAAAATATGATCCAAAGTTTCAGATAGGAATAAATTTATGCATCTAATTTGCATAATGTCACAGCACCTCTTTAAATTCCATAACTCAGTCAAAACTGGACTTTGGACATATTTACACAAAAAATGGTTCATTCTTTTGACACCGTTTTTTGTACAGATGTACCTCATCATCTTATCTTAAAAGTATATGAACAAAAAATGAGTACATTTAAAAAAAACCCAGAAATTTCTCATTTACTTTTGACAAAGAGGGGCTGGCTGGCTGGGTGGTGAGGCCGTTGTGTTTTCACCCATCATGGTCCAAATTTTGCATTCTGCTGGTAATTTAAATTCTCTACCACATCTACAAAGTCTTATGATTATCCCACATAAATTTCGCTTTTATCCTGCTGCTATTTTCTGCATACAAAGCCAAAAAAGTGACGGTCATCATCGTGGCCATATTAGCTTTCTGGGCTAACTGCTACAAACAGGAAAAGGAAATGAGGAGTTCTACTTCTTTGGTGTATAACATGTCATCCAGCAGATGTTTGCCACCTTTTGAAACTGGCAAATCAGTACAATCAGTACAAATTCCCAATGCAGGTGATCATGTCCGAGTGAGAAGGCAGGCACAGTGCTGCGTTCTGCCACTAGGGGTACACAAATTCTCACACTCAAAGGATTAAGTGTGACAAACTGTCATGAATGGCCCCTCTGGGGCAGAAAGACAGACCCACATGCTTACTGCAGTTGTGACATTTATTAACAGAAAATCCAAAAACAGTGCAGAGAACAAAAATACATACTAGGACAACTTACAGAAAAAGGCACTCCAGAGCTGGAATCGCTCTGGAGGAGATGAGGAGGATACACAGAGGAATGAAGTCCATTCAAATCACATCAAGACTGCTGCAGTGAGAAAATAAACTGACAGTTCTTAAATAGTAGACACATCAATGAGCAGCAGGTGCGGGCAGCTGAGCAAGCAGGTGACCTGATTAATCAACTACTCACAGCTGAGATAGCAGAGGAACAGAGTGAGCAGCTGGTGGGAGTGTCTGGAGAAGAGGAAGGCACTCGTGTCAACAAACCAAAATATATACAGAAACAGACAAAATAATAACAGACATAGAATAAATTAAGAGTCTGGGCTCTGTGGGAACACTGCTGTCATGGCGGCCGCCGGGCCGTCATCAGCCCCGGCTGCGCACACACCTGCTTCCAATCCTCAGCAGGCCATAAAAGCCAGATCCACTGACAGCTCAGCACGGAGTCGTCTGTCATCACCACTGTGTAACGCTCCATGCTCTTTGACCTCGTACCAGTGCTCCAGCGCATCAAGCCTCGTCACGTAAGCCACATTCATCCTTACCTTGCCAAAGTATTCTCCCCTGTGCACAGGTGGACCTCCCTGGTGGCGGACCAATTCCCCAAAGCAGCGGGGCTTCGCCTCCTCCTCCTTGGAACCTCTCCACCTCGCCACGACGCCAAGTCCCCTGCTCACCTCCCAGCACTCGCTCCCGGAGCCAGCAAGAATCTCCTGGTGATACCTGCAAGGTTGCCAGGTCGCAGCGGGACTCGCTCAGCTCCAGCATTGCCCCAGCATCACACTCACTCTCACATTCACACACCCACACCACTCATTGAGTTAATAAATTATTGTTAACTGTCCTACTCGTGTCTGTTGTCTGTCTCCTGGGTCAAGAATCATGTCAGTATGACTCCGTCAAGGCGACCCAGCAGACAGCGCACTGACACACTGTCTTAACACCCTTAGCGCTCGAGTAGACCTAATTGCTCACCAACAGACAGTTATACTTAATCAATTAACTCAGATTAATAGCCGGCTGGATCGCCTGGAAGGAAACCAGGTGTTCCCCCCGGTCGCCGGGGCATCTCCTGCCCCCGCTAATCCTCCTGCTAGCCAGGTACACTAACCTCCCTTACCTCGCCTCACCCCCGTGCCTACCCCCGCTCGCTTCCCCGGAAAACTCGGGGAGGCACGGGGTTTTCTGCTCCAGTGCGAGACGGTCTTTCACCGTGTCCCGGGAGATTTTCCCTCTGACCACAGCAAGATCGGGTATATTTCCAACCTACTCGAGGGTAGAGCGCTAGCTTGGGCGTATGCGGTTATGGCTAAGCCCAGCTACGCCGCCTTAACCTACCAACAATTTGTAGCCGATTTTGCTGAGGTTTTTGATCACACTGATAGGGATGCAGTGTCAACTGACCGCTTGTTAAACCTTCGGCAGGGCAGTAGATCTGCCGCCGATTATGCTGTGGACTTCCGGGTGTTAGCTGCAGAGGTGGGGTGGGGGGATCCTTCACTCTGTAGCATTTTTGTCCGTAGCCTCAGCTCAGAGTTACGAGATGAGCTAGCGACACGGGATAAGCCTGATTGTTTAAGTGAATTAATCTCACTCACCATTAGTTTAGACAACAGACTGAAGGAGCGGGCAGCCGAGCGAAGGGCTGCTGGCCGCTCGGGCAAGCCACGCCCCCGCTCCTCTCATTCTCCCTTGTTGGCTCTGCCCCCGTCAGAGGAACTACCAGGGCAAGAGGAGATGATTATTGGGCGATCAGGAGTTTCGGCGGCTGACAGACAGCGCCGGAGGGATTTAGGGCTGTGTTTCTACTGTGGCAGTGAGTCGCACGAGGTAGCTGAGTGTACTAATTGGGTAAAAGGGGAGGTCCGTGGGTTACAGTAGGGGGACTCACGGACGTAGATCAGTCAAAACCCCTCACCAGTTGCCTTGTTCCCATTAGACTTATTTATAATCACAGAGAACATACCACACATGCCCTCATTGACTCTGGAGCTGAGCAAAGCTTCATTTCAGGAGACCTGGCAACCCGCCTGGGCCTCAGCTGTCAACCCCTTTGCCCTCCTGTCAATCTCATCACACTGTCAAAGGCCCCGCTAACCGCTGTCTCCCACCAGACGGCCCCCGTGTCAGTGATTGTTTCTGGGAATCATTGGGAGGACATTTGGTTTTTGGTGCTGCCCACCTCCACTTCTCCTGTTATCCTGGGGTAACCTTGGCTACGGCTACATAATCCCACTTTTGACTGGCAGGCGGGGAATATCACCGCTTGGAGCTCCTTCTGCCTCAGCGCCTGCCTCCAGTTTGCAGCGTGTGCTCCCTCTGTGCCAATTACTCCTCCCACGTCACCGCCCCCGGATCTGTCCAGGGTACCAGAGATCTACCACGATCTGGGAGCAGTGTTCAGCAAGTCATGGGTGCTGTCCCTTCCCCCTCACCGCCCTTATGACTGCGCGATCAATCTCCGGGCTGGGGCCCCGCTTCCGGCAAGCCGCCTATACAGTCTCTCAGCCCCTGAGCGTGAAGCCGTGGACTCTTATATAAAGGAGTCCCTCAGCTCCGGAATTATTCGGCCATCTTTCTCTGCGGTGGGGGCCGGATTCTTCTTCGTGGGGAAGAAGGATGGCTCTCTTCGTCCCTGCATTGATTTCCGGGGGCTCAACGATATAACCATCAAGGACAAGTACACGCTGCCCCTGATGAATTCGGCCTTCGACTCTCTCCGGGGGGCATCTTGGTTTACAAAACTGGACCTTCGAAATGCCTATCATCTGGTGCGAATCAAGGAGGGCGACGAGTGGAAGACGGGCTTCCGGACCCCAAGCGGCCACTTCGAATACCTAGGGATGCCGTTTGGGTTAACCAATGTGCCGGCCGTCTTCCAGCGCTTAACCTCTTGCACTCCGGTGTACCGTGGACGGGCACGTCTCTGCGTCCTAAAGTGCACGAGGGCGCACTAGAGCGCCCTTGTGTGCTCTAGGATGCACGAGGGCGCTGTGTCCAAGAGCGCACTGAAAAAAAAAAGCTGCATTTCCGTTCTTCCACTACAGACAGAGCCGCGAATAGATCAGATATGACTGACCTCTCATTCGACTAATAAGAGCCTTGAATTGGGTTTCTGAAACCTTGAAGAACCAATGACTGAAAACCTAGCAAGAAGGACCCACCTACCAACGCTGCGAATGCAGCGAGCCAATTGAAGCACAGAAGTTCGAAAGCTGTTTTGTGTAAGGCTGGGTGGAAAGACTGACTGCTGCAGCAGATGAAAAAAGGACCTGCAGGAAGAACCGCCATAGACCCAGCAGCACGGAGACCACCCACAAGTGCAACCTGTGTGACAGGGACTGCCATTCGTGCATCGACCTGTTCAGCCACAGGCGGTGCTTTTTTTTTTTTATTCCAGCAGAATAGACGTATAAGATTCTCTTCCATGGTCATCATAGACCGACGGAGGCCGACGACGAAGGCTGGGTGACACACATGCGTTCGCCAGTCTTTTTGAATTACTACTGTTATTTGTTTTGAAAAATCGTTTGCCAAAACCGCTATCATGGAAGCACAAAACCGCAATAATGGAATTATGTTTTGCCCGGGTCGCGAGACCAGAACCACAAGTCCGTAACAAGCGGACCAGCGTCGCGTTCGTCTGACAATGAGGAAGAGAAGTTCGCCAGCTACACTGCTGCTGTGAACAGGTAAGTGTTATAAGCTAAATTATTCTTTATCCCTGAAAATTGTAATCAAAAATGACTTTTGACCGACTGGTAAATTACAACTGTGCGACGCACGAAGTCCGTGCGCCACGGTACACGGTTCACGCACCGCTTCTGGACCGTGAACGCCACCCCCCCCCCCGCTACTCTTCTGTAGCGAGGGGGGCGGAAGCCGCGGTGACCGCAATGACTGCGCCGCAGTCGCCACATCGCCACATGACTATTCCGTCATGTAGCGATGGCCGATGTCTGTCCTCTGTAGCGGGGGGGGGAGTTGTTTTCTTCTACATTACAAATATTTTAGAATAATTTTTAGTGCACTGTAAGTTATTTTTTTCTTGTAAAAAAAAGCCACACATTTTTTACGTGGCATGCTTCTTTGCGTGTGGGGGCTTGTTTGTTCATTCATTCATGAATGAATGAATAAACAACCCCCCCCCACACACACACAGCCCTGAGTGTCACCTTTCATTAGAGCCCAAGATGAAGCTTCTATATTGAATCATTCAAAAGTTACAGACGTTTTTCCAAACTGTGCCATTTGGCACAATTTGGCACAGTTCAAAAACGCCTGGGACCAGCCTGTGAAGAAAGCTGTGTAATATATTCATTTTTTGTGGTATTATTACAAAATTTTGACCTCAGCTGGATAACACTTGGTTCTACATTTCTGTTGCATTTTCCAGCCCGTATCTGACAACTGTGTGTTATTTGCAAGCATTTGTATCCAAAAAAACACCCAGGCAAAATTTATTTTCTTCAAGTTCACTATGTTTAGATGACTGTTACTCAGTGGCCGGAGCATTTAGAGAGATTATGACTGTTTTGCCAAAAAATTCAAAGTGTTTTCTTTTAAATGAGACCAACCCCATGAAGATGCTGCAAAGGGTTAAAGAACAGCTTTTGATTTACTTTGGGCACGTTATTTTTTGGCGTTTTTAGGGAAATTGACCGGAGTGCAAGGGGTTAATTAACGACGTCCTCCGAGATTTGCTGAATTCCTTCATGTTTGTATACCTGGATGACATCCTTATCTTCTCGCGGACGTTGGAAGAGCACCAGGTGCACGTCAGACGGGTCCTTCAACGCCTCCTGGAGAATCAGTTATTTGTCAAGGCCGAGAAGTGTGAATTTCATACTAGGTCAACGTCATTCTTGGGATTTGTGATAGCACATAATCAGGTGCTCCCTGACCCGGCCAAGGTTAAGGCAGTAGTGGACTGGCCCAACCCCACTTCCAGGAAGCAGCTGCAGGGGTTTTTGGGTTTTTCCAATTTCTACCGTCGTTTTGTGCCCAATTTTGGGATTATTGCCCGACCCCTGACCAGCCTCACGTCCCCCAAAACCCCCTTCTGTTTGAGCGAGGAGGCTGCTGTGGTGTTTGGAAAATTGAAGGAGGAGTTCGCCTCGACCCGCGTCTTGACCCAGGTGGACCCGGACCTTCAGTGCTTAGTGGAAGTGGATGCCTCTGATTCTGGAGTCGGGGCGGTCCTGTCACAGCGCTCTCCTGTGGATGGAGTGATTCGCCCATGTGCCTTTTTCTCTCGCCGCCTGCAACCCGCCGAGAGGAACTACAGCATTGGCAACAGGGAGTTGTTGGCAGTCAAGCTCGCCCTAGAGGAGTGGAGACACTGGCTGGAGGGGGCTGCTCAGCCGTTTGTCGTCTGGATGGACCATAAGAACTTAGAATATCTCCGGACGGCTAAACGGCTGAACTCCCGCCAGGCCCGCTGGTCCCTTTTTTTGGACGTTTCGATTTCACAATCACCTATCGACCTGGGAGTAAGAACGTGAAGCTGGACGCCCTCTCTAGGCAGTTCGAGGCGGAGACGTCCGAGGATCAGGAGGAAACCATCCTGCCTTCATCCTGTGTTGTGGGCGCCCTCGTGTGGGAGATCCGGGATAGAGTCAGGAGGGTTCAGGAAGGTGAGCCCGACCCGGGGGGGGGGGATTGTTCGTTCCCACCTCTGCCAGGAGTGAGGTTATCCAGTGGGCCCACGCCTCCAAGCTGGCGTGCCATCCTGGGATCGCCTGTACCATTGCCTTGCTCCAGAGAGCCTTTTGGTGGCCAGGCTTGAGGAAGGATGTCATCAGCTACGTCCGGGCCTGCGCTCAGTGCGCCGCTGGGAAATCTTCATCTTCCCCCCCAGCGGGTCTTCTCCATCCCCTGCCGGTCCCTTCCCGCCCCTGGTCTCATGTGGCTTTGGACTTCGTGACGGGCCTGCCTCCTTCTGACCACTTCACCTCGATCCTGACTATAGTGGACCGCTTTTCCAAGGCAGCCCATTTTGTGCCCCTTCGCGGGTTGCCTTCGGCTTGGGAGATGGCTGATCTCCTGGTGCAGCATGTGGTCCGCCTTCATGGCATCCCGTCGGATATTGTGTCGGATCGGGGCCCCCAGTTCATCTCCCAGGTCTGGAAGGTGTTTTGCTCGGTGCTGGGGGCCACGGCGAGCCTCTCCTCAGGATACCACCCATAGAGCAACGGCCAGTATGAGCGAGCCAATCAGGAGCTGGAGGCTGCGCTCCGCTGCGTCATATCTTCATGCTCCTCTTCCTGGAGTACGTTCCTGCCTTGGATTGAGTACGCACATAACTCCACGGTGTCTTCGGAAACAGGGATGTCCCCCTTCAAGTCATCATTGGAGTATGATCCACCGTTGTTCCCGGAGGAGGAGAAGGAGGTGGCTGTTCCCTCGGTTCAGGCTTACGCCAGGCGTTGTCGCCGAATTTGGACCATCACCTGCAGAGTCCTTTTCCGAACCACCGAACGTAACATCCAGGTAGCCAACCGTCACAGGAAACCAGCCCCGGATTATAAGGTGGGTCAACGGGTCTGGCTTTCTACAAAGAATATTAATGTACCGGCTGAGAAGCGCAAATTAACCAAGCGCTTTATCGGTCCCTTTGTCATCTCTCGCATTGCTAACCCTGTGGCTGTGCACCTAGCTCTCCCCCCTTCCATGCGCATCTGTCCCACTTTTCATATCTCCCAGGTGAAGCCTTACATCTCTCACCCTCTGTGCCCGCCCCCCGCGGCGTCTCCCCCTCCGAGGTTGATCGACGACCACCCGGCTTGGGGGGTTACCACCATCTTGGATGTCCGCAGGTGGGGCCGGGGTCTTCAGTACCTGGTGGACTGGGAGGGATTCGGTCCTGAACACCGTTCCTGGATTCGCCCGGCATTGATCCTCGACAAACAGCTCATCCGCAACTTCCATCGGGCGCATCCAGGTAGGATGGGACAGGTGCCTGGAGGCACTTCTAGAGGGAGGAGTACTGTCATGGCGGCTGCCGGGCCATCATCAGCCCCGGCTGTGCACACACCTGCTTCCAATCCTCAGCAGGCCATAAAAGCCAGATCCACTGACAGCTCAGCACGGAGTCGTCTGTCATCATCACTGTGCAACGCTCCATGCTCTCGACCTCATACCAGAGCTCCAGCGCATCAAGCCTCGTCACGTAAGCAACGTTCATCCTTACCTTGCCAAAGTATTCTCCCCTGTGCACAGGTGGACCTCCCTGGCGGCGGACCAATTCCCCAAAGCAGCGGGGCTTCGCCTCCTCCTCCTCGGAACCTCTCCACCTCGCCACGACGCCAAGTCCCCCGCTCACCTCCCAGCACTCGCTTCCGGAGCCAGCAAGAGTCTCCTGGCGATACCTGCAAGGTTGCCAGGTCGCAGCGGGACTCGCTCAGCTCCAGCGCTGCCCCAGCATCACACTCACTCTCACATTCATACACCCACACCACTCATTGAGTTAATAAATTATTGTTAACTGTCCTACTCGTGTCTGTTGTCTGTCTCCTGGGTCAAGAATCATGTCAACTGTGTGCAGATTCATGACACAAACAGAAAAAAATGAGAAATCAGGAAGAGGGCAAACACTTTTTCACACCACTGTAAGTGAACTCCATTTATCATTTTCCATTTGTGTATGCACACCGTTTATACATGAGGCTCCCGGTCCGATTATTGCTCCAGCCGACTGAGTTCGTTGGTACAGCCCTGGTTGATTCCAGAGCAGAACAAAATTTTCTTTCAGAGAGTCTGGTAACCCAGTTTAAGGTCCTCTGCATTCTGCTGCCCTAACCTCTTAATTTTGTTGCCCTTTCCGGTCAGCCCCTTTCCCAGATCACCAAATGCACTATCGTACTAGCCTTAATGGTCTCTGGTAACCATCATGACCAGATATCCTTTTTGGTTCTCCCTGCTTCCACTTCACCAGTTGTTCTCGGTCGTCCCTGGGTAAAGGTCCATAATCCAGTTCTTGATTGGTGCAAGGGGTAGTAAGTTCCTGGAGCCCCTACTGTATGGCCACATGTCTCCAGTCCGCTGTGTGCTCACCTAATGCCTCTGTCCCCAAGCCCCCTGATTTGTCTAAAGTTCCCTCTGAGTACCATGATTTGGCCCCTGTTTTCTGTAAAGTTAAAGCTATGTCCCACCCCCACACCGCCCTTATGACTGTGCCATTGAGCTCCTGCAGGGGGCCCCACTACCATCGAACAGCCTCTATAACCTGTCAGCTCCTGAGTGGGTGACCATGGAGAAATACATCAAAGAAGCCCTGGTAGCTGGCCAGATTCAGCATTCGTCATCTGCCTTAGGAGCAGGGTTCTTCTTTGTGGTGAAAAAGGATGGAAGAAGACTTACATGAACTTAAAAATATCACTGTTAAAGAAAAAAAAACCCTTCCTCTCATTTCCTCCACGTTTGATTTATTCCGGGGCTCAGTTATATATTCCAAGCTCGACTTCAGAAACACATATCACCTCATCAGAATTAAGGAGGGGCATGAGTTGAAAACAGTTATGTTCAGGTGAGCACACTCCCCCTCCCTTTCTGTGGGAGGTTCTTCATCAAGACCTCGGCTCTGCAGGTGATCAGCACACCTGCATGAGTGATGCACCTGTCGCCTCTTCCCTGCCAGTGCTTAAAAGGACTAGTTCGTGAATGCTCCAGCCCTGGCTCATTGGGTATAGCTGCCATCTGAATAAAGTAAATGTTGTACAAGTTATTAAGGAACCCAGCCATTAACTCCTTTTCTCTTCTCCTTTTCTCTTCCTCCTTCTCAGGTTGCTGCCATCTCCACGGTGCGTCTCTGGGGGTTGTGCTCTCACCTGCTCCATTGTCATCATCAACACTTCAGACAGCCTCCTCCACCCGGTCAGACACTTCATTTGCGTAATATTGCCAAGATTAGGAGCATCTCGTCTCAGAGTGATGCTGAGAAACTGATCCATGCTTTTGTTAGCTCTAGATTAGATTATCGTAACTCTTTATTATCAGGTTGTCCTAAAATATCTTTAAAAAGTCTTCAGTTGATCCAAAATGCTGCAGCAAGAGTTTTAACAGGTACTAGAAAGAGAGATCATATCTCTCCGGTTCTGACCTCCCTTCATTGGCTTCCCATAGAGTTTAGAATTAAGTTTAAAATTCCTCTTCTTACTTATAAAGCTCTAAACAATCAGGCCCCTTTTTATTTAAAAGATCTGATACTACCATATTATCCTAACAGAGCACTATGCTCCCAAAATGCTGGATTACTTGTAATACCTAGAATCTCCAAAAGTACAATGGGAGGCAGAGCCTTCAGTTATCAAGCTCCTCTCCTGTGCAACCAGCTGCCAATCTGGATTCAGGAGTCAGATTTGATCTCTGTTTTTAAGAACAGGGTTAAAACCTTCCTTTTTGATATAGCCTACAATTAGGGAGGGATCACGTGTCTCTGAACCCTCCCTTAGTTATGCTGCTAATAGGTTTAGACAGCCGGGGGACCTCCAACAGTGCACTGGGCTTCACTTCTTTCTTCACTCTCAATGAAATATTTTTTTTTTGCTGGTCAAAATGCTGGTCTGTTTGTTCTCTCCCATAGATTGAGTCCCCATCATGCTGTTTGCTCTCTACATGTCTGTTCTTTTCATCTTCTCTATCCCCTCACCCCCCAGCCAGTCGCAGCAGATGACTGCCCCTCCCTGAGCCTGGTTCTGCTGGAGGTTTCTTCCTGTTAAAAGGGAGTTTTTCCGCTCCACCGTCGCCAAGTGCTTGCTCACAGGGGATCGCCTGATTGCTGGGGTCTTTCTGCAACTGTGGGGGTTCCCCCCTACAGTTGATAGTGTTATGAGATGACTGTTGTTGTGAAATGGCGCTATATAAATAAAGTTGAATTGAATTGAATTGAACTGTCGTCAACCACAGCTGAGGAGGTGGCGCGCGCGTTTTTAACAGCATGGGTAGCGCGCTTTGGAGTCCCGTCGGACATTACGTCCGATAGAGGTCCTCAATTTGTTTCCGAACTTTGGTCAGCAATGGCCCGCAGCCTGGGGGTAACGATCCACCGCACAACCGCGTACAATCCGCAGGCTAATGGGTTATGCGAACGTTTTCATAGGTCATTGAAAGCGGCGCTCAGAGCGTCGCTTACGGATGCAAATTGGGTAGACAGGCTACCGTGGGTTTTATTGGAATTGCGTTCTGCACCTAAAGAGGATTTAGAAGCCTCCCAGGCTGAGCTAGTTTTTGCGCAGCCACTTCGGCTGCCCGGGGAATTTCTCCCAGATAATCCTGTGCCAGAATGCTCCCCGGCTCAGTGGTTGCAGAGTGGCACGGAATTGGGCACGCTGCCTGGCCCCGTTCACCACAGTTTTCTGCACGTTTTTGTGCCTAAGGCCTTAAAAAACGCGGAGTTTGTTTTTGTCAGACACGATGCTCATCGCCCACCATTGCGACCACCTTATGATGGACCATTTAGAGTGCTGGAAACAGGGGATAAGCATTTTTTGCTAGATTTGGGGGGCAGGAAAGAAAAGATTGGCATAAACAGGCTCAAACCCGCCTTTGTGTTGGCGGACGAGGATGTGCTGTTGGCCAGGGCTCCTCGGCGCGGCAGACCCCCTAGGGGACATTCCCCAGAACACCCACAGGGATTGACTAACAGTTCTCACCCTCAGACAGCAGCTCCCCAGCAGGACGGCACTGCGGAAGTGGTAAAGCCTGCTTACAGCAGATACGGGAGGAGACTGAGGCCCAAGCAGCACGTGGACTGATGTGTAATGGTTTATCATGACATGCAGACTGTTATTCCGTTGTTCCATCTTAGACATTTGGGGGGGGGGGGGTCATGTGGCACACATATGCACATATGTATATCACTTCATGCTTCATATGCATACCACTTTAGGCTTCACATCTTAGATTGAACAAAGAACTGGGTCTCTTTGGAGATAACAGGAGGATGTGAAAGTTTTGTCTTTGGTATGCAAAGAGACGGCCTGGGGGGGATTTTCCTGGCCGCCAGAGGCTTTGGGAGGAGGTGTTAAGATCTGAAAGAAGATGCATTGTTACTTGGGATTAAATACAATGTGACTGTGTGCTTTGAAGTTCCTGAGGTATTTAAAGGACGAATGTCTGGGTTTCTTCCTCTTTTTCTGTTTTTGCTGATGATGGAAGATGTGAATAAACCTGACTCGTGAGATAAACTCTGCCTCGTCATTTTCACATTTTCCACAACCCCATAAATTGATTTTGCTAGTGTTCCCGTTATCATCATTAGTTTGTGTCCCTTAAATGTTTCATGTTGTTTATCCCACTGTTTATTATAATGTTTAATGTTAAGAAACACAAATGAATTATTGATTTTATTATTTTGTTACATATTGCATATGTCACCAAGGATTTATTAAATTAAAAGCTAATGGTGATGTTATGATTCCTATCTTTTCACCTTGTTGATTTGGCAAGTCTAAATCCTGGTGAAAGCTAAAGATTTTGTGAATGCTTTCCCTTTCCTGTTGAAAAACAAAAACATGAGCAGGAATGGAGAATAACAGAAAAAAAAAACCTTTAAATTACACCTAAAGCTTCCACAATTTGAATAATGTGATATTGCTATTCACAAGTATTTTCTAAAAATTCAGTGAATCAGTAAATTTTTTTACCAATGTGCACGAGTCAGCATTACTTTAAGATCACTTTTTTAAATAAAACAGTGTCATATAGTAGAAGCCTTAAATCAATGCAGCATTCAGAATTAGCAATTGGGGCGTGCAACTTAAAAGATTAAAATGTGTAGTTACACACGTGAGTAACTGCAAAGTACAGGCCTATTCTCTTTCCTGAGTGGCAGAGGTCATAGAGCAGCACTGTGTGTTCAGGAGTTTATTGCACAGGAAAGAAAAAAAACAACATTCTGAGCCTGGACATGCAAGGTCAGAATGGTTGATATTCCAATCTGTTGTTTGTTTTTTTTTCCCTCTAAATCCTGCAAACCTTCAGACCTTGAGCCTCCCCCCCCCCTTTTTATTTACATGGACAGTGAAAGGATCAAAATGTAAATAAGCACATAGGCATTTATTAAAAAGTGAGTTTGGTATTATTGAAACAAAGCAACAATATGACATAGAATTTACCGAGACCTCTGTTTGACAGTCAGTAGTCTCTGGTAAATCATATGCAAAAACACAGTAATTATCAACCTCTTCTATGCTTTAAATCATGTAATATAAGATGTACATAAAACCTTCAGTGATTGGGCATTATTAAGCGACAGCATGATATCATAATGTTCAGTTAATTCCATGATTGTCATGCGGGTAGCATTGATGAAAATGCATGTAATTGTACTTAACTTATTGGTTTAGCCACCTTTGGTGTCGACGAGAGGGGCACGGACAGTGGCGAGGAAATGTTGTTTTACTGGGTCCCAGCGACTGGTTGTTTGACAAGAGCGGGGAACAGAGGGAAGGAAAACCCCTTTGAGATTGTTAGTCCTGCATCCTTTTTCCCTGTAAAGTTCACTGTTATGCTTCAGTCAGAGAGATAAGGCAACTGAGTCAATAAAAATCAGTGATATGTCAAAAAAATTGAATAAAAATAGTTCAATGTTTGTCATTTTCCAAAGAAAAACTGGAGGAAATGAAAATACTGGCTTTAAAAATATGTAAATAGTTTACCACATACGCAACATTAGAGTCAAAACCTGAAAAATTGAGATTGAAAAAGGAAAGCCCCAGGAAGGCATTCGGTGACGTGGAACAGCATGGACGCATAAAAACTGAGCTCTGGCTCCAGCTCTATTTTGCCCCTAGACTCGAGACCCAAACCTGGGAAAAACGGCAATATTTTGCTGCCATAATGAGCGGGGACAAATTCAAGAAAGGTGGATATGGGCTACGAAGCAATCCTGATAATGAAGCAACAAAAGAGATCTCAGCTAGTGAAACAGACCTAGCATCAGACCAACATGGCGACCGCATGGCTGGTTTGGACCAGATTCGAGTTACCGTGAGCGAGGCCGTGGCAGCTGGAATGGCAACTCTTCAAGCTGAATTAAAAACAGATTTACAAGATTTTCGTTCAGTGATTCGTGAGGATATGAAGAAACAAATGGATGAATTCACAGCGGGAGTACAGCAACAGCTCCAGGAAACCGCTAAACAGGTGCATGACGCAGGAGAACGTATAAAACAGACTGAGGAAAATATGGCAGAACTGGAGAATTGGAACATTGGTGTTAAAAACACGCTTGTTCAACTGTTACAAAATCAGTGGACACTTGAGGATAAGGTATCCGAAATGGAGGGCCGGGCCAGGCGGAATAATATTCGCATATTCCCTCTCCTCTCGGCGCCACACCAGTCGGCTGCCTTTTGCAACAGCGGCTCGATTCCGAGTTTTTTTTCCCTTCCTCTCTCTTTTGATCACTTTTTTTTTTTTTTCACCCCACTTATATCACGGACACACAGATCGTCCCAAATGTCTCCTGAGCCGGTGGACGGAGCCACTGTTTATAGCAGGATACGATATAACAGGGAAGAGCTGCTAGCATTTAACCGCCACCCGGTCCCACTGGAAAAACTCGACATACCGAGAGAACTGAGGCGAAAACGCCGCGGCTGCCGGGCTGGAGTAAGGCGGAGGACAAAAAATATAAGGTACAGACCCTCCCTTCCATCTGTTGTCATGGGAAATGTACGGTCGATACTGGGAAAGTTAGATGAGCTAGCGGCTATCTCCCGTTATGATAGCACTTACCGGGAGTGCTCTCTCCTTTTGTTTACTGAGACGTGGCTAACTGAACTAGCAGCAGATGCTAACATTGAGCTGGAGGGTTTTCACATGATACGAGCTGACCGAACACCAGAGAGTGGCAAAACTAGGGGCGGTGGAGTGATAATGTATGTTAACAACAACTGGTGCAGACCGGGACATATCACTGTTAAACAACGACACTGCAGCAAAGACATTGAGTTGCTAGCTGTTAGCATGAGGCCTACATATCTCCCGAGAGAACACTCACATGTGATCTGCATTGTTGTTTATGCAAATCCGACGGCGAACGCTGGGACAGCGCGTGACGTCATCCATTCAGTTACCAGCAGGCTGCAGACAGAACACCCAGATGCTCTTCTCCTCATCTCAGGCGATTTCAACCACGTTTCACTGTCTCCCATTCTGCCCACTTTCACCCAGTATGTCACATGCCACACTAGAGACAATAAAACACTGGATTTGTTCTACGCAAACACTAAGGAGGCGTACACCTCATCACAACTCCCCCCACTTGGGAGATCGGATCACAACTTGGTTCATCTCCGACCGGTGTACAAACCCCTAGTGCACAGACAACCTCCGGCCATGCACACTGTGGAGTTATGGTCTGAGGAGACAATGGACACTCTAAAGGACTGTTTTGAAGCCACTGCCTGGAAGCAGCTCTGCGATCCACATGGTGAGGACATCGATGGCCTCATTCACACCTTCACGGGCTACCTCAGCTTCTGTGTGGACAAATCCGTTCCCACCAAGACCATACAGCGTCACTCAAACAACAAACCCTGGATCAACCCTGAGATAAAAACACTTCTGAGAGAGAAGAAGAGGATCTTCAGGTCGGGGAACAGGGAGATGCTGAAGTCCGTACAGAGGGAGCTGAGGAGAAAGATCAGAGAAGGCAAGGACAGCTTCAGGAAGAAGATGGAGGACAAGCTGCAACAGAGCGACATCAGCGGGGTCTGGAGAAACCTCAAAACCATCTCGGGGCTCCAGAATACCTCCCCCCAGGCCACGGGGGGCAGGGAGTGGGCGAACAACCTGAATCTGTTTTTCAATAGATTTGACCAACCGCCCTCCCCCCTGTCTGCACAACAACCACTGCTGCCTCTAAGAAATCAAGTCCTGCTACCCACTCCCCACTCCACCGACACCCCCCCCACTCCCAACACACAGCCCCCCATCCTGACCCTGACCAAGACCCAGGTGAGGACGGAGCTGAGGAAGATCAAGGCGAGGAAGGCGTCGGGACCGGACGGCATCAGCGCAAAGCTCCTCAAGTCCTGTGCAGACCAGCTGTGTGGGATTGTGACGTATATCTTCAACATGAGCCTGAAACTGGGGAGGGTACCACAGCTGTGGAAAACATCTTGTGTGGTACCTGTACCAAAAACTTTCCACCCCAAAGACCTGAACAGCTTCAGACCGGTGGCCTTGACGTCCCACTTGATGAAGACCCTGGAGAGACTGCTCCTTGCTCATCTCCGCCCCCTGGTGGAACCAGCGATGGATCCACTCCAGTTCGCCTACCAGCATGGCATTGGGGTGGAGGATGCGGTGATCTTCCTCCTTCACCGTTCTCTGTCCCACCTGGAGAAGCCCGGGAATATGGTGAGGATCATGTTCTTTGACTTCTCCAGTGCTTTCAACACCATCCAACCGATGATCCTGAAGGACAAGCTGCTGCGCGCAGGGGTGGACCAGCACCTGTCATCATGGATCCTGGACTACCTCACGAACCGGCCTCAGTTTGTGAGAACCCGGGACTGTGTTTCCGACACGATCATCAGTAGCACGGGGGCCCCCCAGGGAACGGTGCTGGCTCCCTTCCTGTTCACTCTTTATACTGCGGACTTCTCACACAACACAACACATTGCCATCTACAGAAGTTCTCTGATGACTCTGTGATCGTTGGTCTCATCTCCAGCGGAGATGAAGCTGAGTACAGAGGGCTTATCCAGGACTTTGTGGACTGGTGCCATCGGAACTGCCTCCAGATCAACGCGAGGAAAACTAAGGAGCTGGTGGTGGACTGCCGCAGGCATGGGCAGCCCCTCACAGCACCAGTAAATATACAGGGAACAGACATCGAGATGGTGACATCCTACAAGTACCTGGGTATTCATCTGAACAATAAACTAGACTGGTCACACAATACTGACGCACTCTACAAGAAGGGACAGCGCAGGCTGTTCCTGCTGAGGAGACTCAGGTCTTTTGGTGTACAAGGGGCGCTGCTGAAGTCATTCTATGACACGGTGGTGGCATCAGCCATCACTTTTGGAGTGGTCTGCTGGGGCAGTGGCATTACTGCAGCCGATAGGAAGAGACTGAACAAACTGATTAAGAAAGCTAGCTCTGTCCTGGGGCAACGCCTTGATCCGATGGAGGAGATAGGAGAGAGAAGGACGGTGGCTAAACTGTCATCTCTGCTGGAGTCCGAGTTCCACCCTATGCAGGACATACTGGATGCACTGAGGAGCTCATTTAGCAGCAGACTACATCATCCCAGGTGCACAACCGAGAGGTTTCGTAGGTCCTTCCTACCAACGGCTGTCAGACTGTACAACCTAAGCAGGGCTGCTCGCAGAGATAGCAAAAAGACGTAACAAACTAATAGGTTTTTTTTGAATGCAAAAGATGCAATAGACTTACACAATGGTCCTCTCCGGCATACAACTAGGAACATACCGGTCGCTATGGAGGGTGAGAATATGTATGGGCACATAATCATACCATGTAGGATAACTAAATAGACGGTTATGCTGTTTCATCCCACCTAGCAACAATGCTCTGCACTGTGTGTGTTTATATATTTACATATTCATTCCATCTAGCTACAATGCTCTGCACTGGGTGTGTTTATATTTATATATCTATATATTTATTCCATCTAGCTACAATGCTCCGCACTGTGTTTTTATATATCTACATATTATTCCATCTAGCTACATTGCTCCGCACTGTGTGTGTTTATATACTTGCATATTTATTCCACCTAGCTGCAATGCTCCGTACTGTGGGTGTTTATATATTTACATATTTATTCCATCTAGCTACAATGCTCCGCACTGTGTGTTCATATATTCATATATTTATTCCATCCAGCTACAATGCTCTGCACTGTGTGTGTGTGTGTGTGTGTGTGTGTATATATATATTTTATAGTAATATGTACATATGTATATTAGCTGCTCTTGCTTGCTTGTTTTTTGTTTTTTTTTGTTTTTTTTCTTGCCTTCTGATTGTTGCTCTGAGTGTTGCTATCCCTGTGCTGTTGCAATCCTGGAATTTCCCCGTTGTGGGACTAATAAAGGCTTATCTTATCTTATCTTATATACAGGGTACCCGAAGACTCGGAGCAAGGCACATCTGTGGCTTCCTTTGCTGAAAGTTTTATTAAAAAAGAGCTCGGTGATGTTTTAGGCCAAGACTATGATCTCGGCATTGAGCGTGCCCATCTTGCCTTGGGCCCAAAGCCTCCAGCGAGCGCCCCGCCACGTTCAATAATAGTCCGCTTTCTCCGGTTCACAGTTAAGGAAGAAATACTCCGCGCTGCATGGAAAAAGGTAATACGCATTCATAACAAGCAAGTGTATTTTGACCATGACTACGCGGTGGAAGTTCAGAAAAGAAGAAAAGAATATATCCCCTTCAAAAGAGCTTTGAAGGAGAAAGGGATTCGCTTTCAAACTCCACTCAACAAGATGCGTATTTTTTACGCCTCAGGAAGTGTCCTCTACAATAGTGCCACAGAAGCTGCGGAAGATCTACAGAGGAGAGGCATCGCCACGGTTCAGATCACCGTTGCCAGAAACAGAGCTGCTCAGATGACGTCAGAGGAGATGCTGAAGCAGCTTCTGCCATGGGAGACACAGAGGACCCGCCGAGGGGATTTCCACAAACACATCCGGGAGAAGCTGAGTGAGTTTCGGCGGACATCGGAGGAAGCAACGGCGGACTGATGAGTGCGCCGCAGGAACGCACGGCCTTACTATGGTGAGAGTGGTTGTTTTGGATTATCCATGACTATGACTTTGTAGCCTTATCCAGTCTCATTATTGATGAAAGGGCTGGAGCCTGCGGACTCGAGCTGAGGGTCACCAGACTACTTTATTTGTATTTAACCACAGGTTGTTTTTTTTTTTTATTATTGCTGAGGTTCCCCCCCCCCTTTTTTTTTCTTTCTCTCTCCTTCTTTTTGTTTCCCACGATGCTCATCGTGGAGAGGGGCCCCACCTTGTGGCCAGTCCCCTCCTTTTTCAAGGCCTACATTGTATTCTCCCTGTTGGAAGCCCAGTTCAGTGTTATGTCGTTTTACTGTTCAGCATGTTCACGGTTTACAGTCGTTGTTTTGAGGTCTGGGATGATATTTTATTCTTACATGTTAAGCTATGTCTCTTAAATATTATAATATACTGTCACTAAATGTTAATGGAGTGAATAACCCTGTAAAAAGAAGTAAACTGGTGGTAAAGATGAAAAAAGAGAAAGTAGATATTGCATATTGGCAAGAAACTCATCTATCCAACACAGAGCATGATAAATTAAAAAAAATGGGTTTTAAAAATACATACTATTCCTCTCATAGAAGTGGTAAAAAAAAGAGGAGTAGCTATCTTGATTTCTAATAGAATTAATTTTGAATTCATATCTGAATTGAGTGACAAAGAAAGCAGATATATTTTAGTGAAAGGTAAAATCGATCACAAAGAGGTCACATTATTGAATGTATATGCTCCCCCCGGGAGTAATATTGGTTTCTATAAAAAAGTTTTTGATTTGACTACTAAAGAATCTATGGACCTTTAATTTTTGCTGGAGACCTTAATCTATTGTTAAACCCTCAATTGGATACAACAAATATTAGAAGGAAACGTCTGCCTATAGAGAAACGTGTAAAAAAAATGTTTTCAGATTTAGGACTTATTGACGTATGGCGCTCTGTACACAGATCTGCCCCTGGATTTACTTTTTACTCTGCACCCCATTCTTTTCACTCAAGGATAGATTACTGTTTCATGTAAAATAAAGACTTAAACAGGATAAAAGAATGCAGAATCGGTCAAAGAGATATCTCTGATCACTCTGGAATTTACCTAAGTTTACACCTTGATGTCAGACAGAGAAAAACACTATGGAGATTAAATACAGGGATGCTAAATGATCTCTCTTTTCTACAGTCCATGACAACCGATCTAAATTTATACCTACAGGATAATAATAATGGCGAGACAAACCCTAGCATCGTGTGAGATGCAGCTAAAGCGGTTCTGAGGGGGAAAATAATAGCAAGATCGGCTATGCTTAAAAAACAAAAGACTCAAGAATTGCTATGACTACAAGAGAGACTGAAAGATCTAGAGAAAACACAACTGACAAAAAAAGTCCCACTATAACACAACAAATAAGACAAGTTAAACAGGACATAGGATACTAGGTGAGGAAGTAGAGAAAAACTTACGGTTTATGAAACAGAGATATTATGAGGCAGGATCTAAAGCATCTAAACTGTTGGCATGGCGACTTAAGAAACAACAAGCAGAAAATTCAATTTACAAAATAAAAGACCCTATAAGTTGCAACATTTTAACTGATTTGGATGGTATTCAAAAATCATTTGAAACATATTACAAAAATCTATATAGCCAATCTGTGCCGATTAATAAAAATTCAGTAGTTGATTTTTTGGACTCTTTGGATCTTCCCTCACTCGGCACAGATGCAAATAATAAGCCTATGTCACCAATAACACGTGAGGAAATTGACAAGGCCATCTCCAACCTTAAACCTAACAAGTCACCTGGTACTGATGGGTTCCCCCCTGAATGGTACAAGAAAATGAAAGAAAGTCTGATACCTCTACTAGAAACCAGTTTCAACTATATTCTGAAAGGAGGCCCTGTACCTCCGTCCTGGAAGGAAGCCTTTATATCTGTTATACCAAAAGAGGGAAAGGATAAAATAGAATGCAAATCATATAGACCAATAAGTGTATTGAACACGGATTATAAATTATACACAACTATTTTGGTCAAACAAATGGACACTGTGATGCCTTTACTGATTGATGAAGACCAAACAGGCTTCCTTAAAAATAGACAAACTTCGGATAACATAAGGAGAGCTCTACATATAATTGAACAGATTAATAAAAGAAAGATAAACTCAGTTATTTTCAGTCTTGACACTGAAAAAGCATTTGACTCAGTTCAGTGGGACTTCCTCTATTTAGTAATGAGGAGATTTGGATTCTGTACTGACTTTATAAAATGCATTCAAGCCCTTTACTCTTCCCCTACTGCTAGAATAAAAATAAATGGGAGTCTTTCTAATTCTATACAACTACAACGCGGATGTAGACAGGGTTGCCCCGGTAGCCCCAATTTATTTAATTTATTTATAGATCCTTTAGCACAAGCAATACGCTAAGAGACCACACTAAAGGGTGTTCGGATTGGTGAGGAGGAATATAAATTGAGCCTGTACGCGGATGATGTAATGATCACAATCTCAGATCCGGACTCTGGTTTACCAGTGTTGATGAAAATCTTAGAAATGTATGGTTCATTTTCCGGATACGCTCTTAATATCCATACAACTCAGGTTATGACCTTCAATTTTCACTCTGGACAAGAATCAATATCTAAATATAATTTTAATTGGCATTCTGACCATATAAAATATTTAGGAGTGTACCTACCCAAAAATTTGTCACAATTGTATGATATGAATTACAACCGACTAAACAAAGAAATAATTGATGATCTTGATAGCTGGAGTCTGCTCCCCCTTGACTTTGGCAGCAGAATACAGGCAATCAAGATGAACATCCTCCCTAAATTGCTATATCTCTTTTCATCTCTTCCAGTATCAATACCTGACAAACAATTTAGGAAATGGAATAAATACATTTCAAGGTTTATTTGGCTTAAAAAGAGACCAAGAGTTAAGTATTCTACCTTACAGCTGCCGAAGGACGGGGGGGTGGGGGGGCAGGCTCTGCCCTCTTTACGAGATTATTACATATCAGCCCAACTGAGACCACTGGTTTGTCTGTGACCCATCTTATTATGCAAAATGGAAAACAATTGAGATGTCTTTATCTGAGGTCCCAATCCAATCTAAACTAGGTACCCTTGAAAGCGAAACTACCCCAACAACTAGTCAGTGGACTAATCTGACATTTAAAATCTGGAAATCAGAGATAAGAAAACTAAAACTCCAGGAAGAAGTTAAATAACTCAGATGGCCAGCATATGATCCTGACTTTTTGCCCACCTCACATGATTTTAGATTTAGACAATGGACATTCAGGGGCCTTACCGCAGCATGTACAATGTACGAGAAATCAAACCTAATGTCATTCGATACTCTACGAAGGAAGTACAACCTGGAGAAGCAAGATTTTTTTAGATACTTGCAGCTTCGCGATTTCATTAGTAAAAAGATACAAAGCAGGAATATCAAAGAATCTTCATTATTTCTTGATATCTTTATTAATGCATATAAGTCAACAAGTCTTAAAAAACTTATTAGTAAATTATACCGCAGTTTATTGACATTTAAAACAGACTCAACAACATATATAAAGCAAAAGTGGGAAAAGGAAATGAACATTGAAATAACAGATGATATGTGGTTAAGGGTTTGGGAGGTGCAATCCTCATCCACCAACTCCGGCACCTGGAGGGACTTTTGCTGGAAGACTCTTATTCATTTTTTCATAACACCCAATCAGAAATCTAAGTACAGTGGAGTTCCTGCTCACTGCTGGAGAGAATGTGGGGAAACAACAGCAGACCATGGGCAGGTATTCTGGTCTTGCCCACACATTCAGCCTTTCTGGACAGATGTAGCAAATGTCATTTCTAAGGTACTGGACTTTAATATCAGCTGCTCTTTTATTTTGTTATTCCTTGGATGTTTCCCTGACAAATTGAATGCAGATGATATTTACCTCCTGAAAATTTTTTCAGCATCGGCCAAAAAGGCTATAACAAAGTGCTGGCTACAAAAACAGCCCCCCACACTGAACCTCTTCACCTCCATAATAGACAATATAAGGTCTATGGAACGCATGACCTATACTCTGCGACTCCAAGAGGAGCTAGGAAAAAGACGTTGGAAAAAATGGCTGGACTTCCTAAGACGTGACAGTATTTATTAATGTGCAGATTCGGAATTATATGTTTTTGCTACATCTGTTTTGTACCATATTGATCATCCCATGACCTCTTGTGTTTGTGTTTTTATTATTGAAAAATGTTCATAAATAAAAAGTTTAAAAAAAAAGAAAAAGGAAAACCCCAAAGCTTTGCAAAAATAACCATATATAGATTCTTCTCTTTCACTCTTTCTCTTCTTCTTACTCACTCACTGTCAAACACACAAGGGCCCACACATACACCACACATACACACACGCAGCGCAGTCCTGTTATCTCTCCGAGGTTACTTTCGAGCAGCTGTTTACGTAGAGCAACAGAACGATAGCCTTAAAACAAGCCTGAAATGGCAACCCAAAATATTTGGAAAAACAAATCTGGCAACCCAACATTCTCATGTCAACTTTTTTTCCTACCGCAATGAAAACACAATAGAATTTCTCACTCAAAAGTATAATTTGCAAACGTGCACAATTTTAATCATTTCCCAAAAGGATAATAAGTAATTAACCAACTCTTTTATGCTCCACAAATACCAGAAAAAATGACAACAATTTTACAGCTCTGTGCAACCTGCGCCACTCCATCTCTCTCACACTGGAGCAGATTTCACGAGACATGGAAACAAAAACAGACCAACTGCAGTAACTTTTATCCAGCGCTACAACAAAACTTTAAAAAATAAAAATCTACCAATATTTTTTCAGCGGTCACACGACCTCCCACGGTATGCCAAGAGCCCAGGTATTGAGCAATAAAGCAGCTGCAGCAGAGGCACAAATTTTTCCTGAATAATTACAGCTTCAGCGGTCACGGGACCTCCCATGGTATGCCGAGAGCCCAGGTACTGAGCAATAAAGCAGCCACGGCAGAGGCACAAATTTTCCCTGAACAATTTACTTGTGCGCAACTTCTGAACCTTCACCTTCGTTGACACAAAGTTTTGAGAGCAACGAATCCTGCCTCCACCTCCCGGTATTTTCACAGTGGCAGGGGAATCAGCGATTTAGTCGCAATGAGAAACTTAACCAGGCTTTGCGGTGTCAAAGCGGTCCGGGCCAAAACCATATAACATCATACGCGTATTTAACTCACTGGGACTCAAACCCAATGTCCATAAACTCAACAACAAATGTACTTACATCCAAGCCACCTGTAGGATTCTCAGATCCATCATCCAGTCAGTTCCAGCGCCCCGGTTCAAAATGCCTTCACTGCAGTAACACTGAGCCTTGTACCCATCCTGGGAAGACCTATCATCAGCTCTGCACTTGCTGAAATCGGGCAGAGGTGCCGGAAAGACGAAAATATGTGGATCCACTGTTCGGTGTGCCAAAATGTTCGAATCATTTTGAGCTTAAATTATTCAAAGTCAAAAAATCAGGCGGAATATTGGATTTAGGTACATTTATTATAAAAATAAATAAAAGAAAAGTTACAGTTCAAATTTAACCTCAAATGGCCATTTTTGAGGAATAGATTACAAAGCATGGCCTTCCGCACACACATAGAATCTCTGAAGGTACATTCTTTAGGTTTCAGTATTTATGGGTAAAAGAAAGGAGGGGGAGGAAATGGGTAAGAGGAGGAAGGAAGAGAGAAAGACAGTTCTGATAAGCAGGTCAGCATGACATATAAGAGCTTATCCTAGGTGATGAGCAAATGAACAAACGTCACAGACATTTTGGAGACAGGGTGTCCATAAACCTAATCTACACAAACTAGGAGTTCCTGTGCATTCCTGGAACATAAAGTAAGCCGGGCATGTCAAAGAGATTATCAATGTAGCTTAGATCATCCTTCATGCTTGTACTGACCCTCAGTCTGAATTCTCTGAAGGCCAATAATTGCTCACAGAAACATGCCAAGAATATATGAACTTATCCTACATGGAATGCACATATAAACATTAAACATGGCATAGGAAAGGCATGATACTTCTCAAGTATAACAATAAATTATTAATAACAATAATAATGTGGATAATATGGAACTTTTCTATCAATTTTGTTCAATAAAACTGTGTTTAAACGTTGCTTCTCTGTGTCATGTGCGTTCACTGGTGTAGCATCCTGTACGTGAGCTGATCATTCTCTCAAACATGACAGAACTAGCCAGCCATGAATTAGGTTCAGCAGGTGCTGCATCAGCAGAGCACTCCACCCTTTACCGCCTCGTCGTCACATAGAGGCAGGTGGCCATGCTCACGGAATAGGTGCAGACAACTGTGCAGCAGCTGAGCACGGTCACCAATCATCTTAGCCACATGCCTCGTTCAGGTCCAGTCTCCCCACCTGCCGTTCCAGTTTCTTCAATCATTCGCCAAACTACTTCCATTCCCTCACCGGCCCCGTACATGGGGGAGGTGAGGAAATGTAAGGGTTTTTTGTGCCATATTCGGCTTTATTTGAGGCAGGTGGGCGGGGAGTACCCGGAACACATGTCCAAAATTCATTTCATGACCCTCCTGCTGCGAGACCGAGCCCTCAGCTGGGTTCAGTCTATTCTTGACAGCACGGAGGGCCCTTGTTACACTTTTGACAGATTTGTTGGTGAGTTCTCCCGGGCCTTTGACCATTCCGAGAGCAAGGGTAATATTATGAGCCATCTTATGTCACTCTGCCAGGGCAGTCAGTCTGCAGCCGACTATTCTGTGGAGTTTTGGGCCATCGCGACTCTGGCTGGAATGACATTTCCTTATGCAACGCCTTCCTCCAGGGTCTAAATGCCAACCTCCGCGATGACCTGGCAGTTCATGCTGTTCCCTTCTCTGGACGGGCTCATTGATCAGGCCGTCAGTTTGGATAATCGCTACCGCGAGTGTGTGAAGAAGCGGAAGACCTCCTCC
This sequence comes from Pholidichthys leucotaenia, assembly GCA_020510985.1. Lineage (NCBI taxonomy): Eukaryota > Metazoa > Chordata > Actinopteri > Cichliformes > Pholidichthyidae > Pholidichthys > Pholidichthys leucotaenia. Next base: position 306,878,988 of record CM035841.1, on the reverse strand, counting down.
GGTCTGCCTGTTTCGAGCACGTTCCACCCTGCTACTGGCATGGGTGAAGCCGACTCCTCCTCTGAAGCTATGATGCTTGGCTGAGTCTGCCTGACTCCGGAGGAGCACCAGCGACAGAGGAGAACAGGTGCATGCATGTACTGCTGCTCCTTAGAGCACAAACTGTTTAACTGTCACCTAAAGCCAAAAGACGCGGCCCGTCAGTAGCCGTGGGGGGACTGATGGGCGGGAACTCCATTCATCCCCCCGGTAACTTTTCCATTCCGGCCCACATTCAGTTGCCGGGAGTCAAGAGGAGGGTGTCAGCATTAATTGATTCAGGGCCATAACAAAATTTTATTTCTTCATGGCTCGTGCGGAAAGTAGGCATCCTCATAACTAAATTGCCAACTTCATTAAACATTGCGGCATTATCTGGTAGTTGTGTGGCGTACATTACCAAACACAGGGCACCGATCTCCGTCCTCCTTTCCAGGAACAACTGGGAGACCATATTGTTCTTTATTCTCCCTAGTTCATCCTCCCCAGTGGTTCTGGGGTACTCTTGGCTCCAGAAGCATAACCCTATTATTAATTGGGCACAAAATTCCATCTCTTCCTGGACCCCCTTTTTCTTAGCGTCCTGCCTCTGCTTGGCCGAGTGTTTGCCGTCCCTTCCCATCTCCTCCCCTCTGGTGGAGCCGCCAGATCTCAGCCTCATACCCGAGGTCTATCATGACCTTGGAGAGGTTTTTAGGAAGTCGAGAGCCCTTTCTTTGCCTCCTCACAGCTCTTACGACTGTGCTCCTCCCGGGTGCGCGGTTGCCATCCAGCCAGCTCTACAGTCTTTCTGGGCCAGAGAGGGAGGCGATGGAAAGTTACATCAAGGACTCTTTGAACGCCAGCCTCATTTGGCCTTCTTTGGCTCCTCTTGGAGCAGGGTTCTTATTTGTCGGAAAGAAGGATGGATCTCTGCGCCCGTGCATAGATTTTCGCGAATTAAATGCCATTACAGTCAAGGATAAATACCCTCTGCCCCAATCAACTCCGCGTTTGAGCACCTTCGGTGCACGCAGGTGTTTACCAAACTGGATTTGTGCAACGCGTACCATCTAGTCCGTATTCGTGAGGGGGATGAGTGGAAGACAGCTTTTAAAACACACCTGGGGCAATCTGAATATCTCATGATGCCCTTTGGGCTCACCAATGCCCCTGCCATCTTCCAGCACATGATTAATGACGTCCTCTGCGACATGGTTAATCAAATCGTCTTTGCTTACCTTGACGATATTCTAATCTTTTCTCACATGCCAGAGGAGGACTCAGTCCACATTAGGGCTGTGTTACAGCGGCTCTTGGAAAACCAGTTCTTTGTGAAAGCCGAAAAGTGTGAGTTTTCCACCTGCTCCACTTCCTTCCTGGGGTTTATTGTTGCTGAGGGGGAGCTGAGGGCCGATCCGGCCAAAGTGAGGCTGTGCTTGATTGGCCTATGACCCAGTCCCGCAAGGAGCTTCAATGCTTCTTGGGGTTTGCAAATTTTTATCGGCGATTCATTAGAAATTACAGTGGTGTGGCACAGCCTCTCACTCAGCTGACCTCCGTCAAGGTACCTTTTGTCTGGTCTGAGGCAGCCGAGCGGGCCTTCTCCAAACTGAAGGACCTGTTTTCCAACACACCCATCTTGGCCCAGGTGGACCCTCAGCTCCAGTTCATTGTAGAGGTGGACGCTTCTGATTCAGGGGTGGGCGTTGTCCTCTCACAGTGCTCGACCTCCTATCAGAAACTCCACCAATGCGCGTATTTGTCTCGGTGGCTCAAGCCGGCTGAGAGGAATTACAACATAGGGGACTTAGAGCTTCTGGCCATTAAATTGGCTCTTGAAGAGTGGAGGCACTGGCTGGAAGGAGCGGTCCATCCCATTATTGTGTAGACGGACCATAAAAATTTAGAGTATCTTTGGTCTGCCCGCAGACTAAATGCCAGGCAGGCCCACTGGGCCCTATTCTTTCTCAGATTTAATGTTACCATCACCTACAGGCGTGGCTCCCACAACATCAAACTGGAGGCTCTCTCCTGCCAGTTCACCCCTGACCAATCAGCCCCCCTTCTCTCCCCCAACCCATTGTTCCCTCCTCCTGTATCCTAGGTGCTCTTACCTGGGAAATCGAGCAGAGGGTCCGGCAGGCCCAGTCTACTGAGCCCAAACCCAAGGGGGGTCCCAACAATCGTCTGTTTGTCCTGGCCGGCCTCCGCAGTAATGTCATCCAGTGGAGTCACACTAGTCACTTTGCCTGCCACCCAAGGCTTTCCCGGACTATCAACTTATCCCCAAGCAGCCCTCCGCCTCCAAGACAGCCAACCTACTCACAACCGACGTTATCTGCCTTCACGACATCCGAAACTTGCACGCTTCCAAATTGACCGAATCATAATGACAATGTTTTATCAGGCTTTTATTGAATCAGTTTTATCCTTTTCTCTAGTGTCATGGTTTGGTCAGATAAAACTGAAACAGAGGAAATCCTTGGATCAGGTACTGTAGTTAGATGGTCCAGTCGTTTGCTTGGTGAGTCACAGCTGAGCCTGACATCCCTGTGTACCAGACAGGTACAAAGGATTGCTACCTCCATTTTAAATGATGACTCCCACCCTTTGCACTGCCACTTTCAGCTTCTTCCCTCCAGACGGAGGTTTGCTGTCCCAAAAAGTAAAACCCAGAGCTGTAAAAACAGCTTTGTTCCTGCTGCTGTTAAAGAGTTGAACAAGATGTAACAATACATTGCACATAATTTAGTTACCTATTTATTAATTTTATTTCATATTTACTTATTTTTGTAGGTTTTTTATTTGGGTTCTAAATCTTTTATTGGGTTTTAGACTTCTGAGTTTTTAACCTCTTTGATTAGTCTTTAACTTTTTAATATGACCCTTCTCTTACCTCCTTGTTTTTTTTTTTCTCTTATCTCTTTGTCTTATGTCCTGATTGGTGGAGCCTTGAGTACTTTTATCATGTTTACAGTCAGCTACATGTGTGCCTGTGTTTGTGTTCATGTTGAATGTAATTGTGGTTTGTAAATATGGATGTCACCTGACTGCAAAACAAATCTACCTACGGGTACAAATAAAGAAACCTGAACCTGAACCTGAATCCTGTAACCCGTCAACTTGAATCACTCATCTGGAGTATGCTCACAACTCTGCAGTCTCTTCATCCACTGGATTAATGCCCTTTGAGGCATCTATGGGGTATACCCCCCCACGTTACCCATGGCGAAGAGGGAGGTCGCCGTACCATCTGTAGGGGCCCATGCTTGCCGTTGCCACCGTCTTTGGAGAGCCACCCGGGCTGCTCTTCTCAGCTCTGCTGAGCGGAACCAGCAATACACGGACCGTAGGCAGGTTCCAGCGCCCAGATATACTGTCGGGCAGGGGGTGTGGCTGTCGGCGGACCAGGTGCCCCTAAAAACGGAGTCCTGAAAGTTGTCACCTCGCTTCATGGGTCCGTTTACCATCTCCAGAATCATCAATGATGTGATGGTCCGCCTGGAGCTGCCGCCGACACGCCGCATCCACCCTACTTTCCACGTGTCCAAGATCAAACCCCTCTCCACTAGTCCTCTCTGTCCCCCCCGCCCCCAAGCCACCTCCTCCTCCTCAGATCCTCAACGGCTAGACCACCTACACCATTCAGAGGATTCTGGACGTTCACCGTCGGGACTGGGGGTTACAATACTTGGTCCACTGGAAGGGCCACGGGCCTGAAGAAAGGTCATGGATCCCCGGCTCCTACTTTCATGACAAGGGGATGGTCTGTGCCTTTCACCGAGCTCATCCCAACAAGCCCGGCGGGCCGCCAGGAGGTGCCCCTTGGGGGAGGGGGCACTGCTATGTTCAGGTGAGCGCACTCCCCTTCCCCTTCTGTGGGAGGTTCTTCATCAAGACCCCGGCTCCGCAGGTGATCAGTACACCTGCACGAGTGGATGCACCTGTCGCCTCTTCTCTGCCAGTGCTTAAAAGGACCAGTTCGTGAATGCTTCAGCACTGGCTCGTTGGGTATAGCTGCCATCTGAATAAAGTAGGTGTTGTACAAGTTATTAAGGAACCCAGCCGTTAACTCCTTTTCTCTTCCTCCTTCTCAGGTTGCTGCCATCTCTGCGGTGCGTCTCTGGGGGTTGTTGTGCTCTCACCTGCTCCATCGTCATCATCAACACTCCAGACAGCCTCCTCCACCCGGTCAGACACTTCTCCCAGCTCTACACATCCTCAACTTCCTGCCAGCTCCACCTCGCTGGTTCATCTTTTTCCTGCTGGGCTCCTCTGCCGGGCTCTCTGCTCCTAATTCCTAAGAATATCCCTGTAATTCATTATTCCCGGTCTCCCTCCTTACAGCCAACCTGCTCTTGTCTTCCTATTTGGGCAGCACAGTGGTGCAGTGGTTAGCACTGTTGCCTTACAGCTAGAAGGTTCCTGGTTCGAATCCCCAGGTTGGCAGGGGTTGGAACCTTTCTGTGTGGAGTTTGCATGTTCTCCCTGTGCTGCGTGGGTTTACTCCAGGGGCTCTGGTTTCCTCCCACAATCCAAAGACATGCATGTTAGGTTAATTGGCTGTTCTAAATTGTCCCTAGATGTCTGTTTCCTATAGGCCCTTAGAATAGAGGGTTAGTATTAGTGAAAGCGCTTTGAGTGGTCTTTGTGACTAGAAAAGCGCTATATAAGTGCAGGTTAGTTAGTAGTTAGTTAGCTATTTTGCAGGCTGGGTATTACACTGGCGAGTGATGCTTTTTCTCTAAGTTTGAGTTCACTTTGTTCAACAAAACTGTGTTTAAACGTTGCTTCTCTGTGTCATGTGCATTCACTGGTGTAGCATCCTGCACATGAGCTGATCATTCTCTCAAACATGGCAAAAACAGCATTTAAAACACATCTGGGTCATTTTGAATGTTGTGTAATGTCCTTTGGCTTCACCAATGCCACTGCTGTTTTTCACCGTCTGATAAGATAAGATAAGATAAGATAAGATAAGCCTTTATTAGTCCCACAACGGGGAAATTCCAGGATTGCAACAGCACAGGGATAGCAACACTCAGAGCAGCAATCAGAAGGCAAGAAAAAAAGCAAGCAAGCAAGAGTAAATGAACGAATCCCACAGCGCATCATAAATGATGCGCTGTGGGATTTCCTCAAATCTTTTGTTTTCGTTTGTTTGGACGACATTCTCATTTTCTCCCGCTCTCCAGAAGAACATCAGGTACACGTCAGGACGGTCCTCCAGCGCCTCCTGGAGAACCAGCTGTGTATCAAAGCTGAGAAATGTGAATTCCACACCACCACCATCACTACATTCCTGGGGTTCATTATTTTCCATGGCCACATAGAACCTCCATCCATCCATCTTCTTCCGCTTAATCCTTTTCGGGTTGCGGGGGGGCTGGAGCCTATCCCAGCATCTTTGGGCGAGAGGCAGGGTACACCCTGGACAGATCGCCAGTCCATCGCAGGGCCAACACAGAGAGACAGACAACCATTCACTCTCACAATCATGCCCAAGGACAATTTAGAATCCCCAGTTTTGATGCCAATTAACCTAACTTGAACATGACCCTGTTAAAATCAAAGCAGTCACTAATTGGCCTGTTCCCACCTCCCACAAGCAGCTCCAGCAGTTTTTGGGATTTTCCAATTTTTACCATCTATTCATTAGGAACTACAGGACCATCGCTCATCCACTCACTGCCCTCACGTCTACAAAAGTCCCCTTTTGCTGATCTGAGCATGCAAATTAAGCATTTTCCCTGTTAAAGGTTCAGTTCTCAGAGGCACCGATCCTAATCCAACCAGACCAGGCACGGCACTTTATTGTTGAGGTTGATGCCTCTGATTGTGGGGTGGGGGCTGTTCTGTCACAGTGCTTGGCAGCGGACAACAAAATACACCCTTGTGCATTTTTCAATCGGTGAATTTTTCCTGCTGAGAGAAACTACGATGTCAGCGACTGAGAGCTGCTGGCAGTGAAACTTGCCTTTGAGGAATGGCAACACTGGCTGTAGGGGGCAGCCCAACCGTTCGTTGTGTGGACGGATCACAAAAACTTGGAATATATTCAGTCAGCTAAGAGGCTCAATTCCTGTCAGGCCAGGTGGGCACTGTTTTTCGCCAGGTTTCAATTCTCCCTTACCTATAAGCCCTGCTCAAAAAATATTAAGTCCAATGCCCTGTCCCGCTAGTTTGCGGCTGCAACATCCATTCCCAAGGACCCGGACCCTGGGTGTGTGTGTGGGGGGGGGGCGGGGGGCACTGGGGCCAACTGTTCCTTCCTGTGGCAGATAAGGGGGATGTGATTCACTGGTTACACACGGCCAGATTTTCCTGCCACCCTGGGGTGGCTAGGACCCTCTCATCTCTCCGGCACTCTTTTATGGAGAAGGATGTATGCCAGTACATTAAAGCCTGTCCCCAGTGTTCTTAGGGTAAAACACTCACGACCCCACCTGCTGGTTTGGTTAAGCCTCTCCCTGTCCCTATCCACCCATGGGCAAACATAGTACTCGACTTTGTCACAGGATTGCCCCCCTCCAGCGGGTTTAGTGTCATGTGACAGTAAACCCGTTGGAGGGGGACAAATGTGATGTTTGATGATGCCGGCGTCTGTAAACGTCTCGTCTAGTCAAAGCATTGTCTTGTCCGCTTCTGTTTGTTTTTATTGACTTCGTTTTTAATTTTTTATCTCTTTTCGCTGATATTAGCTTTTTGCGTGGTGTTAGCTTAGTGTTGGCCTAGCAGAAAGCCCGATCAGACACACGGGTGGATCAGACCCTGGGTGGGGCTGTTCACTGGGCTAGGCTAACCTGTTTTTAGCTGTTTTTAGCTGGCTGGCTATCCACTTCTCGCCTGGAACGTCATGGCTCCATCTCCGATGTGTGTCAGCTGTGTGTCCCTCCTTAGGAAGGTTTCTGAGTTGGAAGTGAGACTCTCCAACCTCTATAAGATTCGGGAGGTTGAAGACCACCTTGACACTATAATTCTCAGGCGAACACCGGCCCTGGCAACCGACTCGCAGCTGGCAGAGATGGCTAGTTACCTGGGTGAATTCAACACATCGCCATCCACTTCCACCCCATGCTCTGGTCTCTTCAGATGTCCAGGACCCCAGCAATAAACACTGGCTTCAGTTCGGAGCTACACCCAAATCCCTGGGTGGTTTTTCTCATCCTCAGTGCACGCCCTGGTCCTTGGGTGGGCCAACTAGCAAACATCGGAGATTGACCAAACAGGGCCTCACCTCTTCTCTTCCCTTGCTACTGGAAAACATATTCAACATCTTTCCCTGGAAGATTTTCCCCACCTGTTTCACTAAATTTTTTCCTGCGGCTAAAGTGTCTGACATTGAGGCTCTTACTCCTGACCTATTAAATGAATTCCCCCACGCTAAAACTGTCATTGTACATGTTGGATGCAACAACATCCCAGATGAAGCGTCGGAGATCTTAAAGAGTGACTTCAGGAGCCTTCTGTCCACTCTTATGAACTGTGGCAGACGTGCGTTTATCTCTGGGCCTTTGGCACCTTTCAGACGAGGTTGCAATTATTTTAGCAGAACTCTCAGCCTTAATACCTGGTTGTGTTCTACATGTCCTACTTTTAACATTGGTTTTGTAGACAATTTCAACCTGTTTTGGAACCGCCCATCACTTATGAGGCCAGATGGCATCCATCCAAATAGACTTGGTGCACGTGTTTTAAGGGACAATCTGTTCTATTCCATTCAGCGTTTTTTAGTACAATGACTGAAATTTGGTGTGTTAACTCACCCCGAAGTTCCTGGGTCTGCCAACCAGCCCTTCTTTGTTTCCACTTCTCATATTAATCCTATTAATCCAAATAATCCTCACTGTTTAGATCAGTCTTCAATTTATAACCCCATAGAGATTGTGTCTGTCTCCCGTTTCCCAAAATATTATAACCCAAGACAAATACAACATAACCTGATAAATACACGCCTTTCCGCAGCTCCTCCTCATCCACCACCCCTCAACTTAGCCCCTGTCTTCCCCCTCAGAGAACCTTTGTCTACTCCCCCCAAAGTTAATAAAAATATAATGTATAAACATTCCAAAGTGAATAAACAAAAAGTTGGTAAAACTCAAATTAAACATCAAGTCTCTAAATTTAATAATTCGGCCTCTGTTCCTCCTCATAATTTAAAAATTAAATGTGGTTTGTTAAATATTAGGTCTCTAACTCCCAAGTGTCTACTAGTTCATGATCTATTAATTGATCATCAGATTGATTTAATATCCCTTACAGAGACTTGGCTAGGGCAAGATGATTATGCTGGTTTAAATGAATCATCTCCCTCTGGTTATCTAAACTATCATAATCCTAGAAGTTCTGGTCATGGAGGTAGAGTAGCAGCAATTTTCCATTCTAAATTACTAGTTAATGTAAAGCAAAAATCATATTTTAATTCTTTTGAGGGCCTGGTCCTCAGTGTGGGGCATGCTAGCAATCCGAGCTTAAACCCAATTTTCTTTGCCATAGTTTACCATCCTCCTTCAGCCTACTCAGAGTTTTTATCCGAATTTGCCGAATTTTTAGCTGATTTAGTGCTAAAATCAGATGTGACTGTCTTAATATGACATTCAATTCAATATTAGACTCAATGGGGATTTCCCAGAAAGTAGAAAATTCTACCCATTATCTCCACTGCACATTGGACCTTGTTCTGACTTATGGTATAGATATAGAAAATCTGGTAGTGTCTCCTCATAATCCTTTACTGTCAGACCACAGAAACCTTTGATTTCACTGTTTCTGATTATTTGACTCCTAAAGAAAAATATTACTACAGCAGATGTCTTTCAGATGACGTTGTTACCAGATTTTTGCAGATTGTCTCCTCTATACCATGGGTCAACACAACGGAAATAAAAGATGGAGATCCTGCTCCTTCCGTAATTGATAGCATGGTAGATAGTGTTACAGCCTCTCTGCATCAGACTCTAGACTTGGTGGTCCCTTTAAAAAAGAAAAAGTCTAATCAGAGATTTCTAACCCTTTGGTTTAAAACAAACTTGTAGCTTAAAACAGAAGGCTCGTCAATTAGAAGGAAAATGGTGTTCCACTAATTTAGATGAATTCTATTTAGCGTGGAAAAATCATCTCCTAATTTATAAAAAAAATCTCTTAGAAAAGCTAGAACAAGTTATTACTCTGCATTAATAGAAGAGAACAAGAATAGTCCAAGGTTTCTTTTCAACACTGTAGCCAGGCTGACAAAGGGTCAGGACTCTATCAATCCTCGCATCCCCCTAGAGCTTTCTAGTCAGGACTTTATGAACTTTTTCAATCATAAAATTTTATCTATTAGAGATAAAATCAGTCAGATTCTTCCCACCGTAAACTTAAGTACAACAACTACTACAACTCCTTCAATTGATATCTGTTTGGATAAGTTTACTCCTATTGACCTTTTAGAGTTAGATAAAATAATCTCCTCATCCAAGCCTTCAGCTTGTCTTTTAGACCCTATTCCTACCAGGTTATTTAAAAAAGTTTTCCCATTTATTGGTAGCCGTGTTCTTCAAATAATCAATTCTTCTTTAACTTTAGGTCATGTACTACAGGGAAATGGTCTATTTGAAGAGTTTCAATCTGGGTTCAGAATTCATCACAGCACTAAAACAGCCTTAGTGAAGGTCACTAATGACCTCCTTATCGCATCTGATAATGGACTCGTTTCTGTACTTGTCCTTTTAGATTTTAGTGCAGCCTTTGATAGTATCGATCATGATATTCTACTTGATAGATTAGAACACTATGTCAGACTAAATGGAACTTCGCTGCAGTGGTTTAGATCTTATTTGTCCGATAGACTTCAGTTTGTTCATATCAATAATGAGTTTTCTTCCAACTCTAAGCTCAGCCATGGAGTTCCACAAGGATCTGTGTTAGGCCCTACTCTTTGTAGTTTATATATGCTTCCGTTAGGCAACATCATTAGAAAGCTCTGTATACATTTTCATTGTTACGCAGATGACACACAATTATACCTGTCAATGAAGCCTGATGATTGTAATCAAATAGCCAAGTTAGATGCCTGTCTTAAGGAAATCAAAACTTGGATGACTTGTAATTTCCTGCTATTAAATCCAGATAAGACTGAAGTCGTTCTTGTTGGTCCAAAAAACCTTAGAAATACCCTTCCAAATCAAACTCTTAATTTGGATGCCGCTACTCTTACTCTGAATAATTCTGTGAGGAACCTTGGAGTTATTTTTGATCAAGATCTGTTTTTTAATTCACATATTAAATTTGTTTCTAAGACTGCCTTCTATCATCTGTGCAATATTGCCAAGAATAGGAGCATCTTGTCTCTGAATGATGCTGAGAAACTGATTCATGCTTTTGTTAGCTCTAGATTAGATTATTGTAACTTGTTATTATCAGGTTGTCCTAAAATATCTTTAAAAAGTCTTCAGTTGATCCAAAATGCTGCTGCAAGAGTTTTAACAGGGACTAGAAAGAGAGATCATATCTCTCCGGTTCTGTCCTCCCTTCATTGGCTTCCCATAGAGTTTAGAATTAAGTTTAAAATCCTTCTTCTCACTTACAAAGCTCTTAATAATCAGGCCCCCTTTTATATAAAAGATCTGATATTATCCTATCATCCCAACAGAGCACTACACTCCCAAAATGCTGGATTACTTGTAATACCTAGAATCTCCAAAAGTACAATGGGAGGCAGAGCCTTCTGCTATCAAGCTCCTTTCCTGTGGAACCAGTTACCAATTTGGGTTCGGGAGTCAGACTTGATCTCTGTTTTTAAGAATATGGTAAAAACCTTCCTCTTCAATAAAGCCTACGATTAGGGAGGGATATTGTATCTCTTAACCCCCCCCCCCCCTTTGTTTTGCTGTTAATAGATTTAGACTGCCGTTTGACCTCCAATAATGTACTTGGCTTCTCTCCGTTAATGTTTGCTCTTTTTATGTCTGTCCTTTTCATCTTCTCTATCCCCTCACCCCCAAGCCAGTCGCAGCAGATGACTGCCCCTCCCTGAGCCTGGTTCTGCTAGAGGTTTCTTCCTGTTTAAAGGGAGTTTCTCCTCTCCACCTTTGCCTAGTGCTTGCTCACAGGGGATTGCCTGATTGCTGGGGTCTTTCTGCAATTGTGGGGTTTTCCCTACATTTGAAAGTGCTATGAAATGACTATTGTTGTGATATAGCGCTATATAAATAAAGTTGAATTGAATTGAATTGAATCCTCACAGTGGTGGATAGGCTCTCCAAGGCAGCACATTTTGTGCTGCTCAACAAACTATCATCCACCTTGGAGACAGCACACCTCCTGTCCAACCATGTGGTGAGACTCCATGGCATACCCATCGACATTGTGTTCAACCGTTGCCCCCAAATCCATCGGGGTGACGGTCAGTCTCACCTCTGGCTATCACCCACAGAGCAATGGGCAGTGTGAGCAGGCCAGTCAGGAGCTGGAGGCAATGTTGCACTGCGTGACGGCTGCCAACCCCTTGTCATGGAGCACCTATTTACCATGGATTGAATATGCTCATAACTCGGCCACCTCTGCTGCCACAGGCTCCTCCCCCTTTGAGGCCTTGCTGGGCTGCACCCCTCCCCTGCTCTCCCTCTCAGAGGAGGAAGTTGCGGTCTCCTCCATCACCGCCCACATGGCGAGATACAAACACTTCTGGAGGGACACCAAAGCTGCTCTGCTCAGTTCAGCCAAGGAAAATTCACATTGGGCCAACCGGAAGAGGCGCCCGGCCCCCACTTATGAGGAGGGCCAGAAGGCCTGGCTGTCCACCAGGAATTTTCCTCTAAAAACCGAGTCCAAGAAGCTCACCCCCCAGTTCACTGGCCCATTCTCCATCAAAACCATAGTCAGCCCCTCTTCAGTCAGGCTCAACCTCTCATCCTCGCTCCGGGTCCACCCAACTTTTCATGTGTCACAGATAAAACCTGTATTTGCCAGCTCCATGTGTCCTCCATCTAAGCCATCCCCGCCACCTGAGATGATAGACAGAGGACTTGTTTATGCTGTGACACATATTCTGGATGTTTGCCGCAAGGGGTGCAACATCCAATTTCTAGTGGACTGGAAGGGGTATGGTCCTGAAGAAAGATCGTGGATCCCCAGATCCTTCATTATTGATGACTCCCTGATCCATGACTTTTATCAACGACACCCTAGGCTTTATCAACGATAAGCCTAGGATTACGCCAGGAGGCGTTCCTTGAGAGGGGGGTACTGTTAGGATTTCTGCTCTCTCTGTGCTCCTGCCTGTCTCCCTGTCTCCCTTCTGATTAGGCACCGCTCCCTGAAGCTGATTACACCATCTGTTGCCAATCAGGGAAACCCTTTAAATTGGATGCTGTCCCACCACTGTGTCTGGTTATGTCAGATCTCCTGCCTGTCTGTATCCTACCAGAGCTTGCCTGTGATTACCCTGTATTTCTGTTTTTGTGCTTTGACCCTCTGCATATTCTAGACCCCCGAGCCTGCCTGAGTATTGGATTTACCCATTGCTCTGCTTTTGACCTGCCGTGCTCTGACCTTTGCCCGCCCGGCCTACGAACTTGCCTCACGGATTGGATTGTTTGCCTTCTGAATTGTGCACATCCCCTCCTCTCCAAGTAAGTCGGATTACTACTGTTTCACCTGCACTGCTTCCTCCATTCCTCTTCCCAGCCCTCAGGCCTGGCCAGCCTGCCACCGGTCCCTGCTGGAGCTCCCCCCTGCCACTCACTGCTCCTGAAGATTCACACCCAGCATCCAGTCTTCAGTTCTCTGTATCTGCTCTTGGATCTGGGTTTATTTACCATGTCAATATTGCATATTGATGTAACAATATTTATTTGTTTATCTCTGGTTTTGTCAACAGTTTCACACTTTTTCCTGATTAAAACGCCAAACTCAACATGACGGCCTGTTCCTGGGAGTCTGATCGGGAGAGCGTTTAGCTGTCTGTATAGCTGATTATATGTTCATAGGGACAACACTTAGTGAGGAAAGAACAAATATGATATCAGTAGAGGCTGTGCTTTATCTTGAATAATTCAATAACCCATGCTTTTGCACTTTGCAAAATAAATACAGTCACTGTAGTTTATTTTATTTTCAACATCATCCAACTGCTAACAGGAGAACCAAGTGCTTTTCTTGTTATTTGAATGGCTGGTCTAAAAATGGATGCACTCTTTCATTTTGAAAAAAATGTTACCCAGTGACTATGTTGACAGTGTGGTGACCCACCACAATCTAAATGCATATTCAATCTTCACAATCAGCTAGGGCTGGAAGCAGAACAATTTGCATACGGACAGAGAGCCCCTAGGGGGACAACCAGAACAATGACTATTGTTATACATCCTCGGATTAAGGAGAGGAAGTCCGGCGCCAGTTAATCACGCGATTGATATGTATTGACTGATATGTATATCAATATGCAAATGTGCCATGCATTCTATCTTGTCTGTATAAAAGAGCTTACTTTACAGGACACACACACGAACACATACATGCACACACATACACCCACAGCGCTACAGTGTGTCTCATGATGATGGAGGAATAAAACTCTGAAACCTTCCAGCTCGCCGTGTCTCACCTGAACTTATTTTTACCTCCACACTGGTGACCCTTGACGAAAAATGGAACACGAGGTGAACACCCCGGAGATGACCCGGACGGGAAGCCTCAGCATGCGTCATGGTGCACTCCTCGCCTGATCTTTTACTCCTACACTGGTGACCTGACAAAGGAGAATGACCGTCTGCTCCCTCTCACCGTGCTGTGGATCCCAGAGGACCAGAGAATGCCTGCAACTTCTTCATCCTCAACGGAGCGTGCTCCGGAGCGCAGCACTGGGACCAAAACGCACCATGATCAACACGAGCGAACGAAGGAAGCAGCCTGAACGGGGACAATCATCGACGCCGGCTGCATTAATTTCCACCGAGCTCCCCGACTAAACTCCGGTCAGCGGACTTCCCGCGCACAGAAGCCCTGCACGAACACCACAGGATTACGAGGACAGCGCAACTGCCAGTTATGTGGTCACTGCACCAGGTGCGCGCCACACAGGGACAAACCGGCTCCACAGACTGATACATCGTCCTCCACCGCTGCACATGCCAGAGAAAAACAGCCGATCGCCACCCTCAGAACCTTCAGGGCTGCTCGCGCACCTGGAGCGGACGTGCAGCACGCACACAGGATTTTGTATGGGTTTCTCCAGCCACGTCGCACAACGGGAATTTTGCCGATTGCTTTCCCCGATGACTTTAGGGCTGCTTCCCGCACCTAAAGCCAAACCGCCTCACACCCTCTCACAGCTGCAGTTGTTTCACAGCCGCTACGCATCCTCAGGGAATTTGGCCACTCACCTTCCCCACATCCTCGCTGGATCGAGCCGCAGGAGGAGTCAGATAAAATGTTTTTTCACAGCCGCTGTGGAGCTCCGCCACGTTTAACGGGAAAGTCCCTCACCATCGCGGATCCACACGCAATTTTTGCGTGGCCCAGACACCTTTGACGTCCCGGGCCGACACTCGCTTACTCCCACCCCCCTCCCCCTCCTCCTCCACAGAGCTTTTCCCGCACCTCATTCCCTAAGCCGGCCGATTGCCGTCTGGTTCCATTACGCACGACTGTACACCGGCCCGTGGGCCCACGATCCACGGCCGTTCAATGTGCTGGAACGTGGAGCGGAGCACACTGCCATTTCCACCCATCCCCCTCATGGACTGACATGCCCTCCGACAGTTTTACCGGAGTTGGAGCCAAACGAGGGGGGAGGGGGGGCACACCCCCTGCAGAGTGTTCTGGGGGGAGCCCTGTGGTGACCCACCACAATCTACATGGACATTCATCTTCACACTCAGCCAGGGCTAGAAGCAGAACAATTTGCATACGGACAGAGAGCCCCTAGGGCAGGGGTGTCAAACTCATTCCATGGAGGGCCAAGACCCTGCAGGTTTTACCTCCACCCAGTGCCTTCAACAGGTGATTTCACTGAATGTCTTCACACTGATTGCTGATCAGTGAAAACACCTGCTGAAGATACTGGGGGGGAAGTAAAGCATGCAGGGTCTTGGCCCTCCGTGGAATGAGTTTGACACCTCTGCCTTAGGGGGACAACCAGAACAATGATTACTGTTATACTTCCCTAGATTAAGAAGAAGAAGTCCGGCGCCAGTTAATCATGCGATTGATATGTATTGACTGATATGTATATCAATATGCAAATGTGCCATGCATTCTCTCTTGTCTGTATAAAAGAGCTTACTTTACAGGACACACACACGAACACATACACGCACACACACACAGCCACAGCGCACAACGCTACGGTGTGTCTCATTGTGATGGAGGAATAAAACTCTGAAACCTTCCTGCTCGTCGTATCTCGCCTGAACTTATTTTTACCTCCACAACAGTAACAAAAATGCTAAATTATACAAGCAAATGAAATAGAAAATAATAATTTAAAACAACCATTCTGATGCTGTTGGCTAGCTTAAAAAAGATGATATGGAATTATAGTAAAGATAAAGATACATTCCTCTTACAGCAACATCTGGCAGCTGTCACACCTAATGTCTCCTACACATCGTTGGTTTGATTATGCTTTTTCCAAATAACTCATGCTCAATTGAAAGTGACAGGAGAACTGAGTTGCATCTGGCTCGTGCATTTAGGTTTTGAATACTGCCATTTTAATCAATTTAAAATATTTAGCTATAAAGATTACCTGCTACCTATCTGAGGTTCTGTTTGAAGAATCCCTTTCAGATTGAAAATAAGCTGAGTGTATTTTTACAATAATCAAAGCTTTTGAGACAAGGACAGAAATATGAATCACCTCAATGAGATGCAGGCTTTTAACAGCAGAATGGCAGCTTAATGGAAAATAAGGAAGAGAACAGGACTGCCAAGTGACAAGCCCACGAAGTACAGCGCTACAAACAAAAAGCACCTGTTTTGCATAGAGAGCACAAATAAGACTTCACCATCATAAATCATGCACCTACAGCAGACAGGTACCTACACCCATTTAGACTCTGGGGCAGACTGTGGGAGCATATGGAGACATGTTTGTGGAATATCATTTGATAGCCTGTCTCTAACATACAGTACAGAAGGTTAAAAAAGCTACATATACATAACAAACCTTTTTCAGCAGAAAAGCTAACCTGCAAGCTAATTCTGCCAAGTCACGTCTAAAGCTTTAGTGCAATTTTAAACCGTTTTTTTTTTAAAAGAGGACAGATTCCAGACTTTGAAGGATCAAAGAGCAAAAAAATCTTCCTCACACACTGATCTGTGGCACTCCCTAAAGGTTCAATGATGTTTTGATATTTTAAATTAAAAGATATGTGACTTCCACCTGGTGTTCATGAGACCACTTTTTAATTTATTTAGCAGCGGGAATCCACTGTACTATCATCTTGGTGCACATCACAGGAGAACAGCATTCACACTTCAGGGAGCACTTGGCTGTGTGAAACAGCTTCATACTCCTTGGCTGTTATGTAATCATGCAGAGCAATAATCAGACTTCACGATACCCTACTATGCCCCAACGATAACGCGCAGGCTCCAATGTTTAACTGTTGGGGAAAAGACACTGTGGGCTAAAAGCATCCTTTAGCTTTCTTCAGAAGCTAAACAGGATGAACAATGAGTCATTAGATGATATCCATCTCACTGTTGCTCAGGGTGCAGGATCAGAGCAGGTTCTATACATTTGTTTGCTGGCCTTGGATATGGCATGCTTTCAAACAGCAGTCTCACCAAAAAACATCAGCTTTGTACTGCTGACTGTGTCTCTGCTAACCTTTGGTGATATTGGATTGTGCTAAACTACTCTGCTACTATCTTGTTAAATGCCTGAATACTTTTATCAGTGAGTTTAAAGCTGTGCATTTTCTGCTACACTTTAGCCATGTTTGGCAGAGTTAGCTCGTGGCATGTTTTAAAATGTTAGTCTATGACTCCCCCCCCCCCCCACTCCAGCTTTTCAAACATTAAATGGAAAGATTATGTGTGTTGATATTGGCTTTTCTTTATGTATGTCATTATGTCTGTCTGTGGTAAAATGCCCACCTATTCTGTTTTCTTTTTTCCATATTGTTTTTCACATGTTTGAAATAAACTAAACTAAAATTTCCAATTGACACAGTTGTCACAGTTTTGCATCTCTCTTTTTGTTCATTAACACATCAGCATTTTAATAAGTCAGTGTTCTTTTAAAGTAGTCTTCATTGCTAAGTGGCATTCAGCAACCTGGTCTTTTAATTTATAATCAGATTATTGTCATAATACTGCCTTCTAGGCAGCACAGGATAGGTGGAAGAAGGACCCAAGGTGCGGACTGAGCTCCAGAGCATAACGGTTTATTAATAAACAAAACAAGCTCAAGAAACAAAATGTAAAATAAATAAATAAGTGCACGGGGGGGGGCAGAAAACAATACAAGAAAACTAAAAATGAGTGACAATGACGCCAGACTGAGCGCATACACAAACTGACATAGATAGGGTAACTAATAATTACAAATGTGAGACAGCTGGGGCAACAATCAAAGGCTGAACAGGCACACACATGAGGAAATGGCTATGGATATGGAAACATGAGGGACTGGAAACAATAGGTAGACAAATATACCACAGGACCATAATAAAGAAACTAGAAACAAACGGGGTGACACAGCAGGCCAGGGGAAATACAGGAGACAATAACTATACTAAATAATAATAATAATAATAATAATAATAATAATAATCACAGAGGAACAAAAATGAACAAAAAGCATGGACATGGTCCCAGACCGTGCCCAGAACTTGACAGTTATCCAAGCAGTATCTCCATAATCTCCATAACTGTGTCCAATATGTGTACCCTTGATTATTAAGGTGATGTATTGTAAATATTTAAGATGTGTTCATTTAAGAGTAGCTTTTTACTTTTTAGGTTCTGAAAAAATGGATGAATGGATGAACAGTCTTCCAGTTTACTTTTAGCATCGTTCACATACAACCCCAATTCCGGTGAAGTTGGGATGTTGCGTAAAACATTGATAAAAACAGAATACAATAATTTAAAAATTCTTTTTAACCTACAGTATATTTTCAACCTATACAACCCTAGGTGGCATGTGAACACGCAATGGCTCCCTTCTCTCTTCATGTTTTGTGCTGTTTAGTGTTGTTTTAATTACTCCTAAGTGTATATTCATGTCCGTATATGATGCTGCGCACAAGTTACAGTCGCCACAGCCTTCTGGAGATAAGGAATATGACCAAACATTACGTCTTGGACCAAAGCATTAGAGAGGAACTCCGTGGCCTAGGTCTTTTACACCAGACCTCCACACCCCCAGACTCGACTGCTGTGTCTCATCCCAAATGGAGACGCTGCAGATGGCGTGAGTGGCGATAAAAGAGAGGTAAACACGGAGGTGTCCGAATGAAGCTAGCTGCTAGCCCACACAGACTCCTGATTTCTTCCCTCATTCTGGCCAAAGTACGCTCACTAGACAACAAAATAGACTATATACAGCTACTGAGAACTATGCAACATGATGTGTGGAACTGCCGTGTTTTTATCTTTACGGAAACATGGCTAAATGACAATATCCCAGACTCTGCCATTCAGTTAACAGGGCTAACATGCTACCGTGTGTTAGATACTCCTCATATTAACAATAGGCAGCACTGACGTGGGGATGCACACACGAAGTGACGTCATCATGCCGTGCCTATATTAAGAGTCTGACAGCTGGAGTCATCCTCTTTGGCACTCCGCCTCTGTACGAGTAAGGGCCTGCATTAGCTTAGCATTAGCTTGTATGCTATACACTGTAACACATATAGCTAACAGTGTGCCTTGTAATAAAGTTCTCGTTCGGTACAACGCTTGCTTCCGCTGTTTTATTTCCAGACATAACATTTGGCGACGAGGAGAAAATTTAATCTTCTGGAGGAAAACTGATTACACTGGTCAACACCAAATTCATTGTCTAAGTTTTTTTTTAGCTGATTTAGGACAATTTTGGTGTGCTGAATCCAAAAATCACATTGGTTTTGCTCAATCAGGTCAATTTTTTGAACTATGGCCACATGCTTTCTTACGTTTTTGTTTACATGTATGGGTGTTTTCACTTTATATGACGCAAAATTCTTTTTTATTTCTTGAAATTCTCTGAATTTTGAACAATGATGATGTAACATTCAATTTATATGTACCTACCTTTATCAGTGTCTACTATTCAATTTACAGTACACCTGTACAACTGCTTATAACTTAACATAAAAACCTGACTTGATCGAGAGAAACGGATGTCATTTTCGGATTCAGTGGTGCAAAATTGTCTTAAATCAGATGAAAAAACACAGACAACTTACAAAAAAACAATTTTTGTTATGTTGTGTTATTTTCCTGAAGATGGAAACGTGTCTAGCGCCACTGCTACTGTTCCTCCTGACACCAGGTGAGCCGGCCATTCTGGGGCCCTGTTGGTTTGAGTTGCTTCAGACGTTTGTGTCGGCTAGGGGCCTAGCTAATGCAAACAAGATTCATCTACATGCTGTAATATATTATTGCCTTGGCCCCAAGGGACATTGGGTGTTGAATGCACTGGGCCCTATGGAGACCGTCAGTGAATGTGCCGCCTTGATGGCCGAAAATTTCAGTGCCCCACAGAACATGATGGCCCAGAGATTTGTGTTTTACCAGTGCCAACAACGACCAGACAAGTCGGTCCTACAGTACATAGCCGCCCTTCGTTGTTTGGCTAGCATGTGTGAGTTAACCACACATATTAGCCAACTGTCGTACCACAGTTGGAGTGGTATGCCGCAAATCCGATGATACACGAAATGTTGCTAGAGGGGCCGGACACCCAGACAGTGGAAGACATGGTGAAATGGCTGCGAGTGGCGCTATTGGACCGACAGGAAGAGACGGAATAGACTGATCAAGAAAACTAACTCTGTCCTGGGGCTGTGCTTCGACCCAATGGAGGAGATAGGAGAATGGTGGCTAAACTGTCATCTCTGCTGGACGCTGAACACATTGAGGAGCTCATTTAGCGGTAGGCTGCATCATCCTAGGTGTGTGACAGAGAGGTTTCGCAGGTCCTTCCTACCTATGACCATCAGACTTTATAACCTAAGCAGGGCTGCTCATAGAGGTCATAAAAAAAACTTTATAACCTAATAAGTATTGAATGCAAAAGACGCAACAAACTTGCACAATAATGGTCCCCTCCGTTCTACAACTAGGACAATATCAATCGCTACAGAGGGTGACAACTAGGCTGATTCAAATAGAAAATATGCTGTATGGGTACATATTCATACTATGTGGGGTAACTGAATAGACTGTTATGCTGTTTATTCCATCTAGTTACAATGCTCCGCGCTGCATATATTTATGTGTACATATGTATGTTCACTGCTCTTATTATCTTATCTTCTAAATTATTGCTCTGAGTGTTGCTATCCCTGTGCTGTTGCAATCCTGGAATTTCCCCATTGTGGGATTTATAAGGCTTATCTTATCTTATCTCATCTTATCTCATCTTATCTTATCTTATCTTATCTTATCTTATCTTATCTTATCGGGAACACTGCACCTCCTATCGGAGTTGGAGGTGATGGAATTAATGTCCCAGCTGGAGGTAACGGCCCAGGTAGTATTGCAGCTAACGGGCCCTGGCCCCCGCTCCATACAGTCAACTCCACCGGCACGGACAGTTGCCCTGGTTGCTGAGCCTGCCAACCCCACACCTCCTCGGGAGGGCCCCGAGGTAGACACAATGGGACAGCAGGGTACCACAGCACAATGACCCAGCGGTAAATTCAGTTTGGACAACAACGCCTTGAGTCCGCTTTACTCAGATGTGGATGCAGCGCATGCCGAACAGAACCCAGCAGAACCAGAGCAGCCAGAAGAGCCCCAGTCCACAGCCACATGGGACCCGGAGCTGGTCCCCGCGCAGCATGAGCATTTTTGAGTTGCAGCCTCATCGCAGGAGGGAGAGTGTAATTTCCCAGACGTGGGTACAGCCGTAGATCAGAAAACACAGAGAGAACACAGCATAGAGAGACAGCACAGCACGGAGAGAAGGCACAAACTGAATTAACTTCCGATCCTCGCCCGGCATGAGCCTCAAGAAGCCGTCGTGGAGCCGCAGGACAGGGAGTTGATGGAGAAAGGGGACCCTGGTGAATGACGACAACCCGGCATGCGTCCCGTCGCCGACAACAGTGACACATTACCGCAACAACCAGCACCAGGAGAGAGAGGGCAGAAGCCCAACTCATATTGCATCCTCACCTAACATCAGCTTCAAGGAGTTGCTGCAGCACTGCAGGATAGAGAGTTCGTGGCCCAGCAGGACCCAGCAGAGCAACACCAACTGAGGGCACGTCCTGCCATCGGTGTGAATGGCATGCCACCACAGCAGCAACCAACATCAAAGATGAGAGAGCAGGAGCACCGAGTGCAGCTGAACAGATCACCGCTCGCACTACTTCATTGGGTTTGGGTCCAACGATCTGACCGCCTGGACCCACAGATGTTCCCGTCATTGCAGATGAGAATCATCACACAAAAGAGGCCAGCCACTGTTCAGATGGCTGATGGTTCGAGATGGCAAGCCAGAACAGCTGCCTCAGATCAAGACGCAGCACTGGAGCCGACCCAGCTAGTGTGGGACCCAGGCTGGGATGTTGCTGACGAGTGAGCCGTGACTCCAGTGAGATCGCACCCAGGTCTGCTGCAGCAGGTGCCTCCAGGGGCACGCCCACTGTGGGCTCGACTGACTGAGGGCCCTGAAGTTGAACTGCAACAGTGGCTCTGCTTTGCAATGTTTAGACAGAGCATAATTGATTTCAGTGGCAGAATAACCCACTCAACCGTGTAGGGTCTACCGGCAGTCTACCTGGTTGCCCAGGTTCTGTTTGAGTCTGTAAAAAAAAAAACAAAACAGAGAGCGCCGTTGTGAACATAAAGCTGCTGGGAATTTAAAGTGTGCATAATGTTTTGGGTTTTTCAGAGGGGGGGGTAAATATTAGATATTCCCCATATTAACAATAGGCAGCACAGATGTGGGGACGCATGCACGAAGTGATATCATCACGCCGTGCCTATATTAGGAGTCTGACGTCGGGAGTCGTCCTCTTTGGCGCTCCACCTCCGTACAAGTAAGGGCCTGTATTAGCTTAGCGTTAGCTTGTATGCTTGTATACCGGAGTGGTGGCCTAGTTAGTAGAGCATCCCCCCCACAACCGGGAGGCTGAGGTTCAAATCCCGGCCAGGTCATACCAAAGACCAGGAAAAAAGGGTACTTTCCACCCTCTAGCTTGGTGCTCAGCATAATAGAATGGGGAAAGGCGGGCAGAGAGGAGTGGCGACCCCTGTCCTGCATAAGCTATAGAAAGGAACAGGCTCCCGAGGAGACTCGATCAAAAAAAAAAAAAAAGCTTGTATGCTATACACTGTAACATGTGTAGCTAATGGTGTGTCTTGTAATAAAGTTGTCATTCGGTACAACGCCTGCCTCTGCTGTCCTGTTTCCAGACATAACACCGTGCTGATCAGGTGTTTATGGAAGAAGGAAAGACCCGAGGGGGAAGCATGTGTGTTCTCCGTTGGTGGAGTTTATGATCATCAAGTGCTGACCCTTCTACATACCGAGAGAATTTTCATCTGTCCTGCTAGTCGCCGTGTATGTCCCGCCCACCGCCATCATCGAGAGGATTAAAGTGCTAAAGAAACTCTATCAGGCTATAAGTGAGACAAAACAGTGCATCCAGACGTATTCCTCATCAGAGCAGGAGACTTCAACCATGCAGATTTAAAGGCCCTCCTACCAAAACTACACCAACATGTCGACTTTTCAACAAGAGGAGACAATTTGCTGGACCTGGTGTAAACAACTCACAATTCAATTTTTAATTCAATTCAGTTCAATTCAACTTTATTTATATAGCGCCATATCACAACAAAAGTCATTTCATGGCACTTTCAAATGTAGGGAAAAACCCACAATTGCAGAAAGACCCCAGCAATCAGATGATCCCCTGTGAGCAAGCTCTTAGCGACGGTGGAGAGGAAAAACTCCCATTTAACAGGAAGAAACCTCTAGCAGAACCGGGCTCAGGGAGGGGCAGTCATCTGCTGTGACTGGCTGGGGGTGAGGGGATAGAGAATATGAAAAGAACAGACATAAAGAGAGCAAACGTTAACGGTGAGAAGCCAAGTACATTATTGGAGGTCACCTGGCAGTCTGAATCTATTAACAGCAAAACAAAAGGGGGGTTAAGAGACACAAGATCCCTCCCTAATCGTAGGCTATATTGAAGAGGAAGGTTTTTACCCTATTCTTAAAAACAGAGAAGGGCACATACAGAGCCTCCCCCTCCACCACCTGGGTTTCTCTGATCACATCACCAATTCAATTCAACTTTATTTATATAGCGCCATTTCACAACAACAGTCATCTCATAGCACTATCAACTGTAGGGGGAACCCCCACAGTTGCAGAAAGACCCCAGCAATCAGGCGATCCCCTGTGAGCAAGCACTTGGCGACGGTGGAGAGGAAAAACTTCCTTTTAAGAGGAAGAAACCTCCAGCAGAACCAGGCTCAGGGAGGGGCAGTCATCTGCTGCGACTGGCTGGGGGGTGAGGGGTTAGAGAAGAAGAAAAGAACAGACATGTAGAGAGCAAACAGCACGATGGGGACTCAATCTATGGGAGAGAACAAACAAATGTTAATGACCAACAAAAAAAATATTTCATTGAGAGTGAGGAAAGGAGTGAGGCCCAGTGCATTACTGGAGGTCCCCCGGCTGACTAAACCTATTAGCAGCATAACTAAGGGAGGGTTCAGAAACACATGAGCCCTCCCTAATTGTAGGCTATATCAAAAAGGTAGGTTTTAGCCCTATTCTTAAAAACAGGGATCGAGTCTGACTCCCGAATCCAGATTGGCAGCTGATTCCATAGCAGAGGAGCTTGATAACTGAAGGCTCTGCCTCCCATTGTACTTTTGGAGATCCTAGGTATTACAAGTAATCCTGCATTCACTTCCGGCTCTGAGAGAGAGTAGACGCTTTTCTAATCCTCTCTTTTCCTTTCTGATCCCAGCTTGCAATGTTGCGTTTTTGTCTGTGTTTAGTCGTTCTTCTGCTGAATCTTAATCTAAATGGAAATTATGGATCTGGAAAGCGGCTTAACTGTGATTGTCACCACTTCAAAAGAAGATCGGGTCAGGAGGAACCCAACGAGGAGACTCATGGACATTGGAATTCATGCGTCTGTGGAGATTTGGCAGGAAATATTATTGGTTATGATCTCAGGACTTCTATTTTGGCTGTGAAGTTCCCTGATGTATCAGAAATTGAAGGAAGGTGAGAGAGCTGATCAAAGCGGACCCGGCAAGCTCCTTCATCAAATTCGACCAGTTTGGGAGGGCACGAGCAGCGGCAAATGGTGAACTGAATGACAGTGATTCAGCGGAGGAATACATCTGGAGCCCTGTGCTCTCCATGGAATGGAATGCCTGTTTAAGCCTGTATATTATAGTTCCACCCTATGCAGGACATACTGAATGCACTGAGGAGCTCATTTAGCAGCAGACTACATCATCCCAGGTGCACAACCGAGAGGTTTCGTAGGTCCTTCCTACCAACGGCTGTCAGACTGTACAACCTAAGCAGGGCTGCTCGCAGAGATAGCAAAAAGACGTAACAAACTAATAGTTTTTTGAATGCAAAAGATGCAATAGACTTACACAATGGTCCTCTCCGGCATACAACTAGGAACATACCGGTCGCTATGGAGGGTGAGAATATGTATGGGCACATAATCATACCATGTAGGATAACTAAGTAGACGGTTATGCTGTTTCATTCCATCTAGCAACAATGCTCTGCACTGTGTGTGTTTATATATTTGCATATTTATTCCATCTAGCTACAATGCTCCGTACTGTGGGTGTTTATATATTTATATATCTACATATTATTCCATCTAGCTACATTGCTCCGCACTGTGTGTGTTTATATACTTGCATATTTATTCCACCTAGCTGCAATGCTCCGTACTGTGGGTGTTTATATATTTACATATTTATTCCATCTAGCTACAATGCTCTGCACTGTGTGTTCATATATTCATATATTTATTCCATCCAGCTACAATGCTCTGCACTGTGTGTCTGTGTGTGTGTGTATATATATATATTTTATAGTAATACGTACATATGTTTATTAGCTGCTCTTGCTTGCTTGTTTTTTTTCTTGCCTTCTGATTGTTGCTCTGAGTGTTGCTATCCCTGTGCTGTTGCAATCCTGGAATTTCCCCGTTGTGGGACTAATAAAGGCTTATCTTATCTTATCTTATCTTATCTTATTAATATTAAAATTATGAAGCACAAGCGCATGACAGAGGAAAATTCTATTCTCCGTGGGCTCTGAGCTGTGTAGATTTGACCTTGTTTTGATGCCCTGTTGACATTCCTCCTCGATGAGATAAGCAGAAGTGACGGCTGCTAACCCAAACAATCGACAGACAGCTGCTGTTGTTTCAGCGGATGAACTTCTCAAGGACAGTCCATGTGCCTTCATCTGCAAGCGAAGAGATAGACTCCGGACTTGTTTATAAGTCACATGATTATAACATCTATCCACTGCCTGGAGGCACCCTCTGCTGTTCACTAGCAACTGTCACACCTACACTACACAAATGCATACAACATTACACGAACTGACACATATATACTGACTCATACATACACTGCCTCTCTCAACTCTTGTTTGTGTGATCTATATTGTCTGCTAATTGTGCATAGAGGGTTTTTTTCTGTGTGGTCAAAATTTGGCTCATTTGAGCTTTATATGAGCTTATACGAGCGTTATTCTGATTAACTGTTTTTTCTCTCTCCTATTGTGTTTTCCTCCCCCTCCCTTCCCCTCTTTACCCCCACTGTATGACAGGCGCCTTGCATGGCTGCCGCGTCATTGGATGTGCCTAACGTGCGCGTCCAATGTCAAGTCAAATTCCTCGTATGTTTACTTGTAAATATACTTGGCAATAAAGCTGATTCTGATTCTGATTCTGATTTTGGGAGCGTAGTGCTCTGTTAGGATAATACGGTAGTATCAGATCTTTCAAATAAAAAGGAGCCTGATTGTTTAGAGCTTTGTAAGTAAGAAGAAGGATTTTAAACTTAATTCTAAACTCTATGGGAAGCCAATGAAGGGAGACCAGAACCGGAGAGATATGATCTCTCTTTCTAGTACCTGTTAAAACGCTTGCTGCAGCATTTTGGATCAGCTGAAGACTTTTTAAAGATGTTTTAGGACAACCTGATAATAAAGAATTACAATAATCTAATCTCGAGCTAACAAAAGCGTGGATCAGTTGCTACAAGATGCTCCTAATCTTGGCAATATTACGCAAATGATAGAAGGCAGTCTTAGAAACAAATTTAATATGTGAATTGAAGGACAAATCCTGATCAAAAATAACTCCAAGGTTCCTCACAGAGCTATTAAGAGAAAGAGTAACCGCATCCAAACTGAAAGTTTGATTTGGAAAGGAATTTCTAAGGTTTTTTGGACCAACAAGAATGACTTCAGTCTTATCTGAATTTAATAGCAGGAAATTACAAGTCATCCAAGCTTTGATTTCCTTAAGACAGGCTTCTAACTTGGCTAATTGATTACTATCATCTGGCTTCACTGACAGGTATAATTGTGTGTCATCTGCATAACAATGAAAATGTATACAGTGCTTTCTAATAATGTTGCCTAACGGAAGCATACTGTATATAAACTAAAAAGAGTAGGGCCTAGCACAGATCCCTGTGGAACTCCATGACTAAGCTTTGAGTTGAAAGAAAACTCATTATTTACATGAACAAACTGGAACCTATCAGATAAATAAGATCTAAACCACTGCAACGAAGTTCCATTAAGTCCAACATAGTGTTCTAATCTATCAAGTAGAATATTATGATCGATAGTATCAAAAGCTGCACTAAGGTCTAAAAGAACAAGTACAGAAACTAGTCCATTATCAGATGCAATGAGGAGGTTGTTAGTGACCTTCGCTAAGGCTGTTTCAGTACTATGATGGATTCTAAACTCAGATTGAAACTCTTCAAGTAAACCATTTCCCTGCAGGTGGTCAAATAATTGCGTAGCAACAACTCTTTCTAAGATTTTTGAAATGAAAGGGAGATTAGAGATTGGTCTATAGTTAGCTAAAGCTCCTGGATCTAGCGTTGGCTTTTTGAGTAAGGGTTTAATTACAGCCGTTTTAAAAGCCTGCGGTACATGGCCTAAAGTTGATGAAGAATTGATTATATGAAGAATAAAGCTACCAATAAGTGGGAAGACTTCTTTAAATAACCTGGTAGGAATAGGGTCTAAAAGACAAGTTGAAGGTTTGGATGAGGAAACTATTTTGTCTAACTCACAAAGGTCGATTGGAGTAAACTCATCAAGACAGACATCAATAGAAGGAGTTGTAGTAGTTACAGTATTTAAGTTAACTGTGGGAAGAATCTGATTTTTATCTCTGAAGGATGAAATTTTATTATTGAAAAAGTTCATAAAGTCCTGACTAGTAAGCTCTAAGGGAATGCTAGGATTGACAGAGTCCTGACTCTTTGTCAACCTGGCTACAGTACTGAAAAGAAACCTGGGATTACTCTTGTTCTCTTCTATTAATGCAGAGTAATAACTCGTTCTAGCTTTTCTAAGAGATTTTTTTATAAATTAAAAGATGATTTCTCCAAGCTAAATAGATTTCATCTAAATTAGTGGAGCGCCATTTTCTTTCTAATTGACGAGTCTTCTGTTTTAAGCTACGAGTTTCTGTGTTGAACCAAGGAGTTAGAAATCTCTGATTAGACTTTTTCTTTTTTAAGCGGGCCACCAAGTCTAGAGTCTGATGCAGAGAAGCTGAAACACTATCCACCATGTCATCAATTACAGAAGGAGCAAGCTGTCTATAGCTTATTTCCGTTGTGTTGACACATGGCATAGAGGAAACAATCTGCATAAATTTGGTAACAGCATCATCTGAGAGGCATCTACTGTAATAATATTTTTCTTTAGGAGCCAAATAGTCAGAAATAGTAAAATCAAAGGTTAACAGACAATTGTCTGACAGTACAGGGTTATGAGGAGACACTACAAGATTTTCTATATCTATGCCATATGTCAGAACAAGGTCCAATGTATGGTGGAGGTAATGAGTAGAATTTCCTACTTTCTGAGAAAATCCAATCGAGTCTAATATTGAATTAAATGCCACATTAAGGCAGTCACTATCTACATCCACATGTATATTAAAGTCAGATTTCAGCACTAAATCAGCTAAGAAATCAGCAAATTTAGATAAAAATTCTGAGTAGGTTGATGGGGGACGATAAACTATGGCAAATAAAATTGGGTTTAACCTAAAATTGCTAAAGTGCCCAATACTGAGGACCAGGCCCTCAAAGGAATTATAACATGTTTTTTTGCTTTACATTAACTAGTAATTTGGAATGGTAAATTGTTGCTACTCCTCCTCCATGACCAGAACTTCTGGGATTTTGACAGTTTAAATAACCAGAGGGAGATGATTCATTTAGACCAACATAATCCTCTTGCCCTAACCAAGCACCATCTTGCTAAGGCCTGCATACAGACCCAGAGTGAAAGCCATCAGACCAACAAAAAAGCAGGTACGTGTGTGGCCAGAGGGGGCCTCAGATGCTCTGAAAGACTGCTTCAGCACTACAGACTGGGACACTTTCAAGCATGCAGCCACTCACAATGGACACACAAACATAGAGGAGTACACTGAGGTTGTTGTAGCGTATATAGCTAAATGCACTGATGATGTCACTCACTGAAAAACCATCACTGTTCGTGCTAACCAAAAGCCATGGATGACAGTAGAGGTTCAGAGGCTCCTGAGGGCTTGGGACGCAGCCTTCAGGGCTGGCAACACTGCAGGATTAACAACAGCTAGGGCCAACCTGTCCTGTGGTATCAAGGAGGCAAAACAACAGTACAGCAAGAAAATATTCGGGCACTTCAGCAACACCAGAGAT
Source organism: Pholidichthys leucotaenia (assembly GCA_020510985.1). NCBI lineage: Eukaryota > Metazoa > Chordata > Actinopteri > Cichliformes > Pholidichthyidae > Pholidichthys > Pholidichthys leucotaenia. The sequence goes on along the minus strand of CM035841.1, from coordinate 306,849,861 downwards.
GCACGTTCTCTCTGGTGTGGCATACAGACTCACATCAAACTGCTTAATAACTTAACTTCTTTGGCCTCTTTGAAACACAAAACAGCACATCAGCACAGAAGACCACTCCTCCTCCAGGCGAGCAGGCTATAAATTTGGATCTGGCTAGTGTGAAGGGGACCCTCTCCAGGATCAACCCACGCAAGGCTGCTGGACCAGACAACATACCAGGTCGCACCTTGGGCGCATGCGCACGCAGCGACCGGCAGCTGGTGAAAAAAGACCGTCGTCTGTGTCTCTGTTTTTACGCATTTTAATGTGTTTAAACGAAATTCTCTGTGTCGTTTTTGGCCTTGAATGTGTGTGGACTGTATAACGAAGAGCTCCCTGGTTCCACCAATATGGATTTCCTCCTTATTTTTGCACTGCTGCTTCTTTCCCACCGGCTCTTTGTCTCTGAGGTAAGCGCAATCACGATCATGCCGGGGAGAATACAATATTCCAGAGACATGTTACTACATTTAAACGTGGATAATGCAGCATTTGTGTTTGAGTCTGTGCCGCAACTGCCGGACTTTATTTTAAGAGACTTTCATGGACACAGCGATGAAAAGAGAGACAAGAGGAGGAAACGCGGAAAGCGTGGAGGCGTGAAATTAAGCCTGAGGAGACGTCAGTTTAACAGCATTCCTCTTCCTTCCATGATTTTGGGGAACGTACAATCCCTGAGAAATAAAGTAGATGAAATTCAAGGGAATGTACGCTACCAGAAGGACTTCAAGAACTGCTGTGTCATGGCTTACATGGAGACGTGGCTTATGGCACAAGACCCGGATGCGGACCTGTGGATTGATGGCTTTGGAGCCCCACTTCGCTCGGATCGGCACGAAGAGGTAACGGGGAAACGTCAGGGGGGCGGCGTATGTTTATATATTAATAAACAGTACTGTACATCTGTCACGGTCAAAGAGCGCATCTGTATACCCGATGTGGAGCTTCTGTCCGTATCGCTATGCCCCTTTTATCTGCCCCGCGAGTTCCCCCAACTTTTCATCACGACTATGTACATTCACCCGAGGGCAGACGCTGACTCCGCCTCCAACACCGTCTTTGATGTGGTACAGCGGCTGCAGTCAATTTCTCCAGAGGCTCCAAACTTTATTCTTGGGGATTTTAACCATATTTCTTTAAAGAAGACACTTAAAAACTTTTATCAGTATGTCTCCTGCCCAACCAGGCGAAAAAAGCCATTGGACCTGTGCTATGGATCCATTGAGAGGGCCTATAAATCACTCCCCCTTCCTCCTTTAGGATCCTCAGATCACAACTGTGTACATTTGCTGCCCACATATAAAACTGCTCTCAGAAGAGGCAAGGTGAAGACCAGAGACATAGATGTGTGGACAGAGGATTCAGTGCACTGCCTCCAGGAATGCTTTAACTGTACGGACTGGGAGGTTTTCACACTGTCCTGCAGGGATGATTTGGACTCTTTGGTAGACGTCACATGCTCATACATGGCTTTCTGTAAAAATATGATCGTTCCACGTAAACGTGTCAAAATATATCCCAACAACAAGCCATGGGTTACAAAATCAGTTAAATCCTGCTTACAGAGGAAAGCACTTGCCTTTAAACAGGGGTCTGTTTCTGAGCTACAGGTTGCCACAAAAGAGCTGAAGTCTGAAATTTTAAGAGCAAAACAGAATTATAAATCAGAGTTGGAAAGCAAGATGGCAACAAAGAAACTTGGATCAGCCTGGGCCAGTATGAAAACTATTGCAGGCCTTCAGAGCACAGAGCACAGTAATCGTGTGTTTTTAGATGGTTTTAATTCAGACACAGAGCTGGCTAATGCTCTTAATTGTTTTTATGGTCGTTTTGATTCCTCTGATTTTAGCACAGAAACCCAAGATTTGAAACAGAAACTCAAAGACAATCAGCACTTTAATATTGAGGTGCAGGATATTAAAAGGGAGTTTTGTGCTGTAAAAGTGAACAAAAGTCAGGGCCCTGATAATATATGTGGGCGATTGGTAAAGTCCTGTGCACATGAATTGAGTTCTGTATTTCAGGCAGTCTCCACCCTGCGCACCTCAGCACTGGCCCTTTCATACTCTGTAGCAGAATATTGTGCCCCTGTCTGGTCCAGGTCATCTTACACACACCATGTAGACACCCAGCTCAACTCAACCATGAGAACTATAACTGGAACAATCCGCTCAACACCACTCCCCTGGCTCTCTGTACTGTCAAACATAGCCCCTCCACACATCCGGGGAGCAGCATTAACTCAAAGGATGCTCCAAAAAGTTAAAGATTCTCCTCACTTACCAATCCATGCAGATATCTACACCCCACCCACTGCCCGACTTTCATCCAGACGGCCGATTTGGAAAAACCCTCCCCCAGCTGACTTTACCATCCAGACAGCTTGGCAAGAGGAATGGGAGACCAAGGAGGTCCCAAACAAACAGCTGGTGATAAACCCCAACCAACAGGTCCCGGGCACCAACCTCCCAAGGAGACAGTGGTCTACATTCAATCGCTTCAGGACTGGACATGGCCCCTGCTTGGCCAGCCTTCACAGATGGGGCAGTAGCCCTAGCCCACTGTGCGCATGTGGAGAGGAGCAAACAATGGAACACATCATAGAGGCTTGCCCGCTCCAAAGACTGGAAGGAGGATTACACACCCTCCATACAGCAAACCAGGAGGCAACTGCTTGGCTTAAGGACTTTGCATTCGCTAAATAAATGTATTTCACTACATTTTCAATAAGTCCTTATAGACACAACATGTGCCTAAGATCTGGAAAGATGCCGTGGTTGTTCCCGTTCCAAAATCCAGCTGTCCTAAAACAGTAAATGACTTTAGACCAGTTGCTTTGACTTCAATCTTAATGAAAATTTTTGAAAAACTGGTCAGATTTGAGGTCCTAAAGCAGACTGAACATGCATTGGATCCTTTGCAGTTTGCATATAGGCCTCACAAAGGAGTGGAGGATGCCACTGTCACTCTGTTTTACATGCTTTTTAAACATCTGGATTTTAATGGGACACATGCCAGGCTTTTATTTGTGGACTTTTCCTCCGCCTTTAATACAATCCAACCTCATATCTTAGTTGAAAGGCTCCTGCAACAATTTGATTTGAGCAATAATCTGGTGGGTTGGATTCTGGATTTCTTAACCAACAGGACACAGAGAGTAAGGGTCAATGGTACATTGTCTGACCAAAAGTGCTCTTCTACAGGCTCTCCTCAGGGGTGTGTGTTGTCACCACTACTCTTCATCCTGTACACAAACATGTGTCGGAGCAGACATGACAACAGACACATTATAAAGTATGCTGATGATTCAGTTATTGTCAGTCTCCTCCAGTATGGTGAGAGTGGCCATGGCCCAGTAGTTGATGATTTTGTACACTGGTGTGAGGATTCCGACTTGCAGCTGAATACTACAAAAACTAAAGATATGATTATTGACTTTAGGAGGAAAACTTCCAGGCACAAAGTCGCCGTACTAAAAGGCCAGACCACTGAATGTGTACAATCCTACAAATATCTTGGGACGATTATTGATAGTAATTTAAACTTTGAAGAGAACTGTGAAAGAGTGTGCAAAAATGGTCAGCAACATTTGCATTGTTTGAGGAAACTTGCACGCTTCCAAACTGACCGAACCATAATGACAATGTTTTATCGGGCTTTTATTGAATCTGTTTTATCCTTTTCTTTAGTGTCATGGTTTGGTCAGATAAAACTGAAACAGAGGAAATCCTTGGATCAGGTAGTTAGATGGTCCAGTCGTTTGCTCGGTGAGTCACAGCTGAGCCTGACATCCTTGTACACCAGACAGGTATAGAGGATTGCTACCTCCATTTTAAATGATGACTCCCACCCTTTGCACTGCCACTTTCAGCTTCTTCCCTCAAGACGGAGGTTTGCTGTCCCAAAAAGTAAAACCCAGCGCTACAAAAACAGCTTTGTTCCTGCTGCTGTCAAAGAGTTGAACAAGTTGTAACAATATATTGCACATAATTTAGTTACCTATTTATTACCTCCATTTTATATTTACTTATTTTTGTCGGATTTTTATTTGGGTTCTAAATCTTTTATTGGGTTTTAGACCTTTGAGTTTTTAACCTCTTTGACTAGTCTTTAACTTTTTAATATGACCCTTCTCTCTTATCTCTGGTTTTTCTCCCATCTCTTTGTCTTTATATCCTGATTGATGGAGCCTTGAGTATTTTTATCATGTTTATAGTCAGCTTCATGTGTGCCTGTGTTTGTGTTTATGTTGAATGTAATTGTGGTTTGTAAATATGGATGTCACCAGACTGCAAAACAAATCTGCCTAGGGGTACAAATAAAGTAACCTGAACCTGAACCTGATTCTGAAGGACTGTGCGGAGGAGCTCAAGAATGTCCTGGCTGACATCTTCAACATCTCCCTGACTCATGCTGTTGTCCCCACATGTTTCAAAACGGTCACCATAATACCAGTCCTAAAAAAGCCTATCCCATCCAGCTACAATGATTACTGGCCCGTAGCACTGACCTCCATCATAATGAAGTGCTTCGAGTGGCTGATCATGCAGAACATCAAGTCAATCCTCCTCCCTCCCATGACTCATCTCAGTTTACATACAAGTTGAACAGATCCACAGAAGATGCCATCTCTGCTGCTCTCCATCCAGCCCTCACCCACCTGGACTCAAAGAACTCCTACGTGCGAATGCTGTTCTTGGACTTCAGTTCAACATTCAACACAATTATCCCCAAGCACCTAATGCAAAAAAATCAAACACTTGGGACTCAAAACCTCTCTCTGTAACTGGGTGCTGGACTTTCTCACAGGGAGGCCACAGAATGTGTGGGGCAGCAGAAACACCTCAAACACCATCACACTGAGCACAGGAGCCCACAAGGGTGTGTGCTCAGCCCGCTGCTCTTCACCCTGCTGACATATGACTGCGTACTAGCTTACAACACCAACCACATCATCAAGTTTGCAGACGACACAACAGTGGTGGGCCTTATCCCCAACAATGTGGAGGCCAACTACAGAAATGCGGTGAGCCAACTGGTCCAGTGGTGTAAAGAAAATAATCTCTTCTTGAACGTGGGAAAAACCAAGGAGATGGTGGTTGACTTTGGGAGAGGACACACACAGCACCCCCCCCCTCTGATCATCGATGTAGCAGCTGTGGAGAGGGTGAGCAGCACCAAGTTCCTGGGGGTGCACGTCTTTGAGGATCTCTCCTGGTCCAACCACACCGCATCACTGGCCAAGAAGGCTCAAACTCACCTCTATTTCTTCTGCAAACTGAGGAGAGCACGAGTCCCACCCCCCTATCATGTGCTCATTCTACCGGGGCACTATTGAGCACATCCTCACCAGCTGCATCACAGTGTGGTATGGAAGCTGCACCGCCTCCTGCTGGAAGACACTACAATGCAAAGTGAAAGCAGCCAGCAAGATCATGGGTGGCCATCTGCCCCCCCCCCCCCCCCGGACAGCTACCTCACCTGCTTCACCTGCAGAGCCATCAGCATTGCAGGCGACACCTCCCACCCCTCACACTCCCTATTCAGCCCCCTGCCCTCGGGGAATAGGTACCGGAGCTTCTGGGCCCACTCCACAAGACTGCTAAACAGCTTTGTTCATCAGGCCATCAGGACCCTGAACTCTGTCCAATCCTACCCCACCTCGGACCATAACACACTCACCTGCACAATAACTACCTCAGCTGTTTGTACAGAAAGACTGGCAAACCAACAGTAATACATCTGCTGCTGTATGTCTCTGCACCTTACGGCAGCCATTTGCACAAATGCCATGCCTGCTGCTGTCTGTCTATATTGCAATATTGATCATGTGCAGCCTAATCTGTCACCGTCTGCACGTACACTACTACATCGGACTTGCAATTATGAGTATTACTGCTCTACCTTTTTCTGTATATAGGATTGTTGGGAGTTTATCGTTTATCTTTATTTGCACTACAAGATATCTAGGTTTTATCCTTTATCGTTATTTGCACTACGGGTAGCATTACTGTACATAGACTGCTGTTATTTTTCCAGCCTTATTCCTTTTTCTTATATTGCGCACACCACTGAAGAGAGAGAAACGGCATTTCAGTTCTCCTGTATGTCCTGTACGTATAGTAGTATTGACAAATAAAATCTTTGAATCTTGAATATTTAATTGAATACAGTACAAAGACAAGATATTTAATGTTCAAACTGATAAATTTTATTATTTTGTTGCAAATGTTCATTCATTTTGAATTGGATGCCTGCATCATGTTCCAATAAAGCTGAGACAGGGACAAGAAAACACTGGGAAAGTTAAGGAGTGCTCATAAAACACCTTTTCAGAACATTCCACAGGTGAACAGGTTTATTGGAAACAGGTGAGTGTAATGATTTGGTATAAAAGGAGCATCCCCAAAAGGTTCAGTTATTCAAAAGCAAGGATGGGGCGAGGTTCACCACTTTGTGAACAGCTGCAGCAATTTTTGCAGCTGCAACAATTTTTGCAACAACAACATTTCTGAATGAACAATTGCAAGGAATTTAGGGATTTCATCATCTACAGTTCATAATATCATCAAAAGTGGCAAGTCTGAAAATCAACATTGAATCCCTGTGATCTTCGATCTCTCAGGCGGAACTGCATTAAAAACCATCAACATTCTGTAAAGGATATTACCACGTGGGCTCAGAAGAACTTCAGAAAACCATTGTCAGTTAACACAGTTTGCCACATCATTTACAAGTGCAAGTTAAAACTCTACCATGCAAAGTGAAAGCCATATATCAACAACACCCAGAAATACCGCCGGTTGCTCTGGGCCTGAGCTCATCTGAGATGGACTGACGCAAAGTGGAAAAGTGTACTGTGGTCTGACAAAACCACATTTCAAATTGTTTTTGGAAATCATGGATGTCGTGTCCTCCAGGCTAAAGAGGAAAAGGTCCATCCAGATTGTTATCAGTGTTGAGTTCAAAAGCCAGCATCTATGATGGTATGGAGGTGTACTAGTGCCCATGGCATGGGTAACTTGCAGATCTGTGAAGGCACCATTAATGCTGTAATTTCCACGTTGTAGGACTAATAAAGGATCATCTTATGTTGAACAGTACATACAGGTTTTGGAGCAACATATGCTGCCATCCAACCAACGTCTTTTTCAGAGGTGTCCCTGGTTATTGCAGCAATTCAAGCCCAAGCCACATTCTGCACATGTTACAACATTGTGGCTGTGTAGTAAAAGAATGCATGTACCAGACTGATCTTCCTGCAGTACAGACCTGTCTCGCACTGAAAATCTGTGGTGTATTATGAAGTGCAAAATACGACAACAGAGATGGAGACTGTTGAGCCACTGAACTTGTACAACAAGCAAGAATGGGAAAGCATTACACCAACAAAGTTTCAAGTGGCTTCAGTTCCTAAATGCTTATTGAGTGTTGTTAAAAGGAATGGTGATGTAACACAGTGGTAAACATGCCCCTGTCCCAGCTTTTTTGGAATGTGTTGCAGGCATCAAATTAAAAATGAGTAAATATTTGCAAATAAAAACAAAGATTATCAGTTTGAACTTTAAATATCTCGTCTCTGTAGTGTATTCAATTGAATATAGGTTGAAAAGGATTAGCAAATCATTTTATTTACGTTTTACACAACATCCCAACTTTATTGGGATTGGGGTTGTACTTCAAAGGTGGACTTTCAGGTCTCTGAACTAACCCAAGTGTGTCCAAGAGCAGTGAAGACAACTGGTGACTTAGTGTGACCAACTTAGGGTTTGAATTCACAACCTCGGAGTTCAACACTCATCTCACCAAGAGGGTCAACCCACTTGGCAAACCAAGTAGGTGTTAAGGTGTGTGGCATATGATCCAAAAGCAGGCACAGGAGGAAACAATAATTGAAGTGAACAATAACATTTATTACAATGATTGCGCAAGGTAATGTGCAATGTTGATGAACCCGAGGATCTGGCAACCCTATGAGGAGAAAGCAGAGGGGCAGGTAAACATAACAGATAGTATGATGAGGTTTAAAAGTTAATTTCTTTGTGCTTACACTTCTGCAGGGGAGAGCGGCTGGGAGCAGGTGAAGGACCTCCATGCTGGGGAAGCAGGTTGCCAGGGAGAGAGGTGCTGTAGTGCTGCTGGGGTCTTTCCAGGGGCTTGTTGGAGACAGGCTGGCCAGGCCTGAGTGCTGGTGAGTGAGTGAAGAGTAGTGAAGATAACGATGATACGTCAACTTACTTTGGGAATGAGGGTGTGCACAATCCGAGAATATCCAAATCCAGTCTGTAAGGCTATTTCCAGAATCCAGAGGCAGGCAGGGTCAGGGCACAGTAGACTAGATGCAGGCTGGCAGATAAATCAAATAAAGCAGGCAGTCTCAGGGTCTAGGACAAGCACAAGATCAAAAACATGGCAAGGCAGAATAATATCATGAAGCTGAGCTCAGAGCATAGCACAGGCTGTGTGCAGGGTACGTCACCAGGCAGAGTGAAGGGAGAGTGGCCTATTTAAAGGGCCTTTTTGATTGGCAACAGGTGAGGAACAAGGTTGCAGGGCATGAGCCTAATCAGAGGGAAGCAGAGTACACACAGAACCATTACAGTAAGAATGCTTTTTATTGACTCCGTTGCATATTCCCTCTCCAGATTTTGGCATTGTCCTGATGTCAGAGGTGCATTTATGTTTTAAGGGTGTTCACCTTCTGACTATGTCTGTCATGGTCCGCTCTTCTCATCACCGTCAGCTGCGCTTACACCTGGTCCTCATCAGGCGCCGCCTATATCTACCGCTCTAACCTTTGGGTTAGTGCAGAGATGTCTCACTGCGCTCCAGGAGAGCTTCATCACCGTTCCCTGCCTTCTTCCTATGCTACAGCCAGCGCTCGTCATCTGCTTCATCCAAGGAGCCATCCAGCCTGCCATGTAAGCGTTCATTTCTACTCACCTTGTGAATCAGTTCCCCTGTGCACAGGGACATCCTTGGTGGCGGATTCCCAGCCTTCTCCTTCCAGGCGGCGGACCATTTATCCTATCAACTCACCACCACCAGCACGTCTACTCACCTGCTGGAGTCACTCCACCACCTGAAGAGCACTGTCTTCCTGGCCACAGCTATCACGCTGAACTGGAGCTTGCTACCATCTGTTCCCACAGTAAGTTCAGTGTAACTGTTAAACTCCAGAAGTGACGCCCAGTAATTTCCTTTCCTTGTGTGTCCTCAGGGTTGCCAGGCTGTACGGTGTCTCGCTCAGTTCCCGGCAGTTCCAGACACCATTCACACCACACCTACCTACCTGGTTGTTAATAAACTTGAGTGTATTGATTCGGAGTCTGTGTGTTGTCACTGGGTCACTGAACTATGTCAGTACATCTCCGCCAGAACAACCCAGCTGACAGCGCTTTGGTGCGCCGTGTCAACCATATGGAGATCCGAATCGATCAACTGGTTTATCAGCAGCAGGTCATTATGAGCCAATTAACCCATGTTACTGATCGATTAGACTGATTAGCTAACTCTCAGCCCTTTTCCCAGGCCTTACCGCCTTCCAGCAGCTCCTCGGCTCCCGCTAGCTTCCCAGCTAACCTGCTCAAGCAGGCCTCCCCGCCTCGTCTCACTCCTGTTCCGACTCCCATCCATTTTAGTGGTAAGTTGGGCGAAGCCCGGGGGTTTATTATGCAATGTGAGGTGGTTTTTCAGCGGGTGCCAGATGACTTTCCCTCCGATCATAGTAAGATCGGTTACGCCATTAACCTGTTGGAGGGGAGGGCGCTAGCTTGGGCATACGCGGTAATGGCTAGGGCGAATTACTCGAACCTCACCTTCAGTCAATTTATTGGCGAGTTTTATGAGGTTTTTGATCATTCTGACAGGGCTAGCATTCTCACCACCCGCTTAACCTAAGATAAGGGTCTAAGACCGCAGCAGACAATGCTATTGATTTTCGGGTGGCGGCTACGGAAGTGGGTTGGGAGGACGCCTCTCTTTGCAGTATTTTTATTAGAAGCCTCTGTCCTAGCCTTTAGGATGAATTAGCCCCGTTGGAAAAGCCGACTAGGCTGTCCCAGTTAATCTCCCTAGCCATTATCTTGGATAACAGACTCAGGGAGCGGGCGGCAGAACGTAAGGGCTATGGACAATCAGAGGAACCGGTTCGTCACCCCCCCCAGTTCTCATGTTTAGCTCTACCATCTACTGAACCCTCGGGCTCCTCAGAACCCATGACGGTGGGACACTCTAGGTTATCCGCGGCTGAGAAACAGCGGCGCCGCGAGCTGGGGTTGTGCCTCTATTGTGGGAGCGAGGAGCATGAGATCGAGTCCTGTCAGCTTCGGCCAAAAGGAGGAGTCCATGCGTCACATTAGGGGGTCTCACGGACTCATCCCGGCCTAATCCCCTATCTCGGTTAATATTACCCATTAGATTCATTCATAAGCACACTGAAATTCCCACTCAGGCTTTAGTGGACTCTGGGGCTGAGCAGAGCTTTGTTTCCAGAGACCTGGCAACCCGGTTGGGCCTCCACTGCCAACCCCTTAAGTCTCCACTACAACTGATCACGCTGTCCAACACTCCTATGGCTACTGTCTCCCAGAAGACTGCCCCTGTGTCAGTTATTATCTCCGGTAATCATCATGAAGAACTGTCCTTCCTGGTTTTGCCCGTCTCATCATCTCCGGTCATCCTGGGTTACCCTTGGCTTCGTGTCCACAATCCCACTGTTGACTGGAGTTCAGGAAGTATTAAGTCTTGGAGCTCATTTTGTCTCAGCGCATGCCTTCAGTCAGCTGCATGTTCCCCTTCTGTGACCCTAGGGGTTCCTACCGCTCCCCCTCCCGACCTGTCTAAAGTGCCCCCTGAGTATCATGACCTTGGAGCCGTATTCACCAAGTCCCAGGCCCTGCCCCTCCCCCCCCCACCAGCCGTACGATTGTGCCATAAATCTTCGTCCAGGGGCTCCACTGCCGTCCAGCCGGCTGTATAGCCTTTCCCCGCCGGAGCGGGTGGACATGGACGCATATATTAAGGAGTCTCTGAGTTCGGGCATTATCCGCCCATCCTCTTCAGCGGTGGGGGCGGGTTTCTTCTTTGTGGGAAGAAGGACTGGTCACTGAGACCATGCATCAACTTCAGGGAGCTGAACAATATCGCTGTCAAAGACAAATACGCCCTCCCATTACTCAACTCTGCCTTTGACTCTCTCCGGGGGTGTCCTTCTTCATGAAATTGGATCTGCACAATGCCTACCATCTGGTGCGGATCCATGAGGGGGACGAATGGAAGACAGGTTTCCGGACCCCTAGTGGTCACTTTGAGTATCTTGTTATGCCATTTGGGTTGACCAATGCACCTGCTGTCTTCCAGAGGCTTATTAACAATGTCCTGAGAGACTTTCTGAATGTGTTTGTGTTCATTTATCTGGATGACATTCTAATCTTCTCCCGTTCCCTAGATGAGCACCGAATACACGTCAGACGTGTTCTGCAGTGACTGTTGGAGAATCAATTGTTTGTTATAGCTGAGAAATGTGAGTTTCACACCTCCAAGACATCCTTCCTGGGCTTTATCATCTCACACAAGGAGATCCTCCCGGACCCGGGCAAAATCCAGGAAACAGCTCCAGCAGTTCCTGGGGCTCGCCAACTTCTACCGCCAGTTTATTAAGAACTACAGCTGCCTGGCTCTTCCTCTGACGCACCTCACCTCCTCTAAGGTTCCCTTCCGGTGGTCGGAGGAGGCGTCCGTGGCCTTTTCGGATCTCAAGGAGCAGTTCTCCCAGTCCCCTATTCTGGCTCAGGTGGATCCGGATCTACAGTGCCTCGTGGAGGTGGACGCCTCGGATTCGGGGGTGGGGGCTGTCCTTTCTCAGCGTTCCCCGGCAGATGGCAAGGTCCGTCCGTGCGCTTTCTTCTCCCGTCGACTGTCACCAGCTGAGCGCAATTACAGCATCGGCGATAGGGAATTGCTGGCTGTGAAACTGACCCTGGAGGAGTGGCGCCACTGGTTGGAGGGGTCCTCGCAGCCATTCGTGGTTTGGACGGATCACCGCAACCTGGAGTACCTCAGGATGGCTAAGCGCCTGAATGCCTGCCAGGTCTGCTGGTCCCTGTTTTTTGGCCGGTTTAATTTCACCATCACATATCGCCCAGGGTTAAAGAACACCAAGCCAGATGCCCTCTCCAGGCAATTCGCCACGGACATACGGGAGCCCCAAGACCACCCTGTTCTCCCCTGCCTCTTGTGTCTTGGGCGTTGTCTCGTGGGGGATCAAGGAGAAGGTTCTGAAGGCCCAGGAGACAGAGAGGGACCCAGGCAGGGGGCCAGCAGGGAAACTGTTCGTTCCTTCGTCCATCCGGGGTGACATCATCCAATGGGCTCACTCCTCCAAGTTCGCCTGCCACCCGGGGAGACGACGTACGGAGGAGTTGCTGCAATGCTCATTCTGGTGGCCCTCTCTCCAAAGGGATGTCGGGGAGTATATCCGGGCCTGTCCCCAATGTGCCACCGGCAAGACCCCATCGTCCCCACCGGCTGGACTGCTTCATCCCCTCCCGATCCCCGGCAGGCCCTGGTCCCATGTGGCGTTGGATTTCATCACCGGCTTCCCTCCCTCCAATAACCATACCGTGGTCCTCACCCTAGTTGACAGATTCGCCAAAGCAGCCCACTTCGTCCCCCTTCCGGGTTTACCCTCGGCCAAGGAGACTGCCGATCTTCTGGTTCAACATGTGGTGAGGCTTCATGGGATCCCCCTGGACATCATTTCAGATCGGGGGCCCCAATTTATTTCTCAGGTATGGAGGTCATTTTGCAGCACCCTTGGGGCTACGGTGAGCCTGTCGTCAGGATACCATCCACAATCTAATGGCCAGTGCAAACGAGCCAACCAGGACCTGGAGGTGGCGCTGCGCTGTGTGGCGGCGACCAACTCGACAGCATGGAGCTCCTTCCTACCTTGGATCAAGTACGCCCACAACTCGACTGTGTCCTCGCCTATAGGTATGTCCCCTTTCCAAGCCTCTCTCGGGTATTCGCCTCCCTTGTTTCCAGAAGAGGAGGGTGAGATCGCTGTTTCATCAGTCTGGGCACATCTGAGGCACTGTCGACGTCTGTGGAGGGCGACCCGGGCCGCACTACAGCGCACGGCGAAATGCAATACCGCAGTGGCCAACTGCCATAGGACCCCAGCCCCAGCGTACCAGGTAGGCCAGCAGGTATGGCTCTCTACCAAAAACATTAATCTGAAGGCTGAGCGCAAGAAGATGCAGCAGCGGTTCATTGGACCCTTCGCTGTATCCCGCATTATCAACCCTGTTTCTGTTCAACTTGATCTCCCCCCCTCCCTCCGTATATGTCCTACGTTCCATGTCTCGCAGATCAAGCCTGTGTCTTCCAGTCCCCTGTGTCCCCCCCAGGCCACCACCTCCTCTGCAGATGATCGACGGCAGCCCGGCCTGGACCGGGACTGCTATCCTGGATGTCTGTCATCGGGGCCGTGGATTGCAATACCTGGTGGACTGGGAGGGCTATGGCCCGGAGGCCAGGTCCTGGGTGCGTCCTGACTTCGTCCTCGATAAGGATCTCATCAGGGAGTTTCATTGGACGCATCCAGGGAGACTGGAGCAACCGCCAAGAGGTGCTCGTTAGGGGGGGAGTACTGTCATGGTCTGCTCTGCTCATCACCGTCAGCTGTGCTCACACCTGGTCCTCATCAGGCGCTGCTTATATCTACCGCTCTGACCTTTGGGTTAGTGCGGAGATGTCTCACTGCGCTCCAGGAGAGCTTCATCACCGTTCCCTGCCTTCTTCCTACGCTACAGCCAGCGCTCGTCTTCTGCTTCGTCCAAGGAGCCATCCAGCCTGCCATGTAAGCACTCATTTCTACTCATCTTGTGAATCAGTTCCCCTGTTCACAGGCGACATCCTTGGCAGCAGATTCCCAGCCTTCTCCTCCCAGGCGGTGGAGAATTTCTGGAAAATTTCCCCATTGTGGGACTAATAAAGGCTTATCTTATTCATCCTATCAACTCACCACCACCAGCATGTCTACTCACCTGCAGGAGTCACTCCACCACCTGAAGAGCACTGTCTTCCTGGCCACAGCTGTCATGCTAAACTATCTATCTATCTATCTATCTATCTATCTATCTATCTATCTATCTATCTATCTATCTATCTATCTATCTATCTATCTATCTATCTATCTATCTATCTATCTATCTATCTATCTATCTATCTATCTATCTATCTATCTATCTATCATCCATCCATCTATCTATCTATCTATCTATCTATCTATCTATCTATCTATCTATCTATCTATCATGTTGAAGACTAGTACATCACTTTTCCCTTCTGACTTAATGTCTACAGATAGTTTTCATTTTCTGAATCTTGTTTTCTTTGAAATGCATTCTGCACAAATTAAAGATATTACTTATATTTAGCTTCTTTTGAAAATACAGTGTTATAGCTACAACCACAGCTTGTCGTAGTTTTATCAGTTTGATGAGAACAGCGGGTGCAGATTCTGTCACACCATGAGTGTGCACAAGCAGCAGGCAACACATTGAAATATACACTTTATTCCTATGTGTAAATGAAGAAAGTTTATTTTCTTTAGCTGGAGTAATGATGAAGGTTCTTTCTTAATTAGAGAAATAACTGAAGGAAGACTGTCAAAGTAATGTGGCAAAATGAAATGTGATTCAGAATAGATAAACACATTTACTTATATGAAAACATCTACTGGAAATACATTAAGTCAAGGAGCATTTCTACTTTACAGTGTTTATTAATCAATCAATCAATCAATCAATCAATCAATCAATCAATCTTTATTTCGGATAGATTAAAAGTACAGATTAAAAGAAACAGAATAATATAACAAAGGGGGAAAGAAAATCCAACAAGGTCAAATTAGACAATGACTCCTCTGATTATACAGTTCAACATAAGTTATCCAAAATGGGTGATGGCTGAAGCCGCAGCTTATATTGCCCACACATATTCCATCCAAGAATTCAAAAGAAAAACAAACAAGAGCGATTACAATTCAGAACAAAGCTAAAACAAAATGTGACCAAAAAAAACAAACAAAAAAAACAAAAAAAAAAAAAACTAAGCAACAACACAACGCAGACTGGATATGACAATCCTTATGTGATTTTACATGTCATCTTGTATAGATGTTTGGAGTATTTCTTCCTTTAGTTTTTGTTTAAATTGTCCAAGCGTTGTACATGATTTTAATTCAGGTCCAAAATCATTCCATAATCTGACTCCTTGCACTGAAACACAGTGTTGCTTGGTGGTAGTTCTCACTGAAGGTTTTTGAAATATACATGTTCCTCTGAAATGATATTGCTTCTCCCTTATTTGGAACAGCTTTTGGATATTTGCGGGCAGTGATAGATTCTTCACTTTAAACATTATTACTGCAGTTTTAAAGTCAACCAGATCTTTCAACTTGAGAGCTTTTAATTTAAGAAAAAGTGGGTTTGTTGGTTCCCTGTAAGCTGCTTTGTTTATTATTCTAATAGCTCTCTTCTGAAGCATAAAGACTGGATATATGTTTGTTTTATATGTATTTCCCCATACTTCAGTACAATATGTCATGTATGGGAGTATTAATGAATGATACAAGGTATATAGTATGGGTTGATTCAGCAAATATTTCACTCTGTGTAGTATTGCAATTGATTTGGATATTTTACCTTTAATATAATTAGTATGTGACTTCCAACACAGTTTATTATCAATTATTACACCAAGAAATTTAGTTTCAGATACCCTTTCAATCTCTACACCATTTACATTGAGTTTAGATACTAGCTTGTTGTGATGGTTGTTAAAAACTATAAATTTTGTCTTACTTAAATTGAGCGTTAATTTGTTTGAATCAAACCACAGTTTAAGCTTTCCTAATTCCTTTCCGAGTGTATCCAAAAGTTGTTCCAAATTGCTTCCACTGCATAATAAATTGGTGTCATCGGCAAACAATATTAAATGCATTTTTTCTGAAACTTTACATATACCATTTATATACATATTGAATAACAATGGCCCCATAACTGAACCCCATGGGACTCCACAAGTAACCTTCAGTAACTGTGAGTTTTTGTTACCAACACATACATACTGATATCTATTCTTTAAGTAACTATATAACCAGGACAGTGCTACTCCCCTAATACCACAATTTTGTAGTTTCTTTAATAATAAATTATGATCCACTGTATCAAATGCTTTTTTAAGATCCAGGAATACCCCAACTGAATACTCTTTATTTTCAACGGCAGTTGATATTTTTTCTATAAATTCCATTAGAGCAAATGCAGTTGTCCTCTTGTGTCTGAACCCATATTGCTGCTCACACAATAAATTATTCTTCAGTATGAAGTTGTCAATTCTCTCATAGAATATTTTTTCAAGTATCTTGGAAAATTGCAGCAATAGTGAAATTGGTCTATAGTTTGAAAGTTCCCCTCTGTCACCCGTCTTGTATATCGGAATTACTTTAGCTATTTTCATTGCATTGGGAAATATACCTGTTTGGAGAGACAGGTTACAGATATACGTCAGTGGTTTCACTAAGCATTCAATAATAGTTTTGACTAAGAGCATGTCAATACCATCACAGTCCGTAGATGTTTTACTTTTAAACAATTTAACAATTTCAATGACCTCTCTCTCGTCTGTGTTCTTTATGAAAATGGAGTCTTTTAAAACAGTGTTTTTGCTTATTGTATCACCTGTGGGTGCCGTAATGGGTATTTCTCGAGCCAAATTAGGACCAATGTTAACAAAAAAGTTATTAAATTCACCTGTAGGTGAAGCTGCATTCACACTCTGAGTCGTTTTATTATTTTTTGAAAAATTGGTTGGGTAGCTTGTATTTCTGTTTTTATTTCCAAGAATATTGTTAAGTATTGTCCATGTATTTTTAATATTGTCTCTGTTTTTCTCCAGTTCTTTACTGTAATAGTCTCTTTTACTACATCTTATTATATATGTTAACTTATTTTTGTATGTTTTATACCGCTGCTCTGCTTCTTTTGTCCTTTTCTTTAGAAAAGCTTTATATAATAAATTTTTCTTTTTACACGCCTTTTGTAATCCTTTGGTTAACCATGGCTTATCGGCAAATTTATGTTTAAGCTTTTTCTTTACTAATGGACAATTTTTTTCATAAAGAGTGGTTACAATGTTTATAAATGTGTCATAGGCTTCATTTACATCTGATACATAGACTTTTGTCCAGTCTTGCTTCAGCAAGTCTTCTTTAAAAGAACTGATTGCATTTTGTGATTTGTATCTGAACGATTTTAAAATTTTTTCTGTATTGGCCCCCGTGTGGCCATGGATAAGTGCAAAGGTTGGCAAATGGTCACTTATATCATTTATCAATAATCCACTTTCTATTTTCTTATCAATAATATTAACAAACAGGTTGTCAATAAGTGTAGCAGTGTGAACTGTGATTCTACTGGGATGTGTTATTGTGGGATATAGACTCATGCTGTACATAGAATTCATGAACTCTGTAATTACATTTTGTTGATATGGATTTAGTAAATCAATACTGAAATCTCCACAAATTACTACCATTTTCTTACTAGTAATATTATTGTACAGCACGACGAATTTATCTCTGAATGTCTCAATGCAAGTTCCCGGCGTTCTATATATACAACTTATAATTAGATTTTTTGTTTTATCTTGGTCAATCTCAACAGTAACACATTCCAAAATCCCTGGTAGTGCAAAGGACATTCCATTTACCAGCTTACACTTATACAGGTCATCAGTATACAGTGCAACACCACCACCCTTTTTTTGAGATCTGTTAATATGAAACATCTGATATCCCTCTATTGCCATCAGGGGAGCCTGCTCTTCATTAAACCAAGTTTCAGAGACTGCGATAGCTGTAAATTTTCTATCTAGCTTTTTAAATAGTCCTGAATCTGTGGAAAGTTTTTGTTAAGACTTCTGCTGTTGAAGTGTATTATTGATAGTTTACCATCTAGTTGCACTTGACTTTTGAATTGCTTTTCGGTGTAATATTCACAATGATTATGAATATTATTGAAAAAGTGGTTATCAGGATCAATATCATTTTCCATCTCTTGTAGTTTATGTTCAGCATAATGGCATATTTTCAGAGTTTGAATTTCCTCACTCTGTGTCAAATGACTTCCTCCAACTGGTGATAATTGATGTCTACTCAAGTCAGTCATAAGTTTTTGTTTGTTTTGTTTATTTATTTATTTTTTTTAAAAGTACATTGACATGGTATGTCAAGAGAACTATTCTTGCTGTGTGTGTGGATATGGATTTTTATAGTCTCTTAATTTTCTTAATCAGTGATCATCTGTATTTATTTAAGTCAGTAACATCCCTGATTATTATACTCTTTGCTTTCTCAGGTGTTCCATTTAGTTTGATCCAAACTCTACAATTTCTTGTCCATGTTGCCTGTATCTTATTTTGTCTTTTCAGCATCCGTGCTTGCCGTGCTATTTTAGCATTAGTTTTTGTTAGATGTTCATTTAGGTAAACTTCTGTTCACCGTAGTTTTCTGGCCTGCCTCAGTATGTCATTCTTTACCCTTCTGTTCACAAAACGCATCACAATTGATTTCTTTGTTTTATTATCTTTTCTGGGTAAAGCATGACAGGCTGAAATTGCATTTGCTTCGACCTTTATATTTCTACTATCAAGGAACTGAAGCACCTGGTTTTCCAGGGAGACTGATTCACTCAGGGAAGCATCCTCTCCTCTCAATCCTGCTGTAGCATGAGCATATGATTGACATTTAATGTCTAGTCCACTTATAATTAGATCATCCATACGAGAATATTGTTCAAGATCCTCGACGCGTCGCTCCAAGCCTGCAATTTTTTTGTCTTTTTCCTTAATTGTTAATTTTAATTCTCGGACATCTTCCATTAGCTCTATTATTTTAACCTGCTGACTAACCACTTTGGTCAGTTCTTCTGACAAGAGGTTCAGAGATTTTTTGATCTCTTCCATTTCCTCCTTCTTTGGTGTCATTTTTACTGACCTGTGGATAGTAAAACAATCTCTGCTGGTGTCGCCGGTATCCGATCCGACCGACCTCGAATCCAGCTGGGCCTCAGCTAGCCTCCTCCGCTGCTAGTCCTGCTGCTTACCGCCGCCATAACCAAGCTCCTGTCCAGCCAGGGTACCGGAAGCTCCTCCACCGAGTCCCGCCGCCCACTGCCACTGTAGCCGAGCTCCGATCCTGCTTCTGTCCAGCTGGGGTCCCGGTAGATCCTCCGCTGAGCCCTGCCACCTACCGCCGTCTGCCTCAGTAGTTTCTCCGCCGAGCCCCGCCGCTGCAACTGGGCTCCAACTCCGGCTGGGGCCCCGGTGGTCCTCCACTGGTCCCCGTCTCCCACCACCGCTGCAGTTGAACGCCGATCCGGCTCCTGTCCAACTGCTGCCTCGGCTTGTTCCTCCGGCGAGCCCCAATCACCGGGGACAGAGTCGTTTCTCTGTGTCGGTGCTAGGTGCTACGACTAGCTGTGGCGTTAGCTATAGCGTTAGCCTAGCAAACGCTTTGGGTTAAGCGTAGCAGTGAACCATGAAGACAAACGCCAATCAGTTCACTCACGAATGAGAGCAGTCCCAAAAGTCCAATTCTCACAGCGAGCGCAAAACAACTCTTAAAAACAGAGATTGAGTCTGACCCCCGAATCCAGACCAGCTGAACCACAACTAAAAAAATTGATTTAAGCTGCAAGAGCCTGCAAGACTGAGACCACTCACTCCGTCATCTTGAAAAAAAAAAAAAAAAAAGATGACAACACTCAGGAAACATTGGCATACATGTACGCTGTCTTCTCTGCTCGTCCAATTAGCCTAACTTTGGTTGACCTCACAGATAGTCAAACTGTACATCAGTGTATAGGCTGCTGGAGACATGCAGGTCCATCCATATGCACAAAATATTAAGGATAATTACCTAGCAATAACATCTTACACCTTTATCCAGTACTGTATCATAGAGTGTCAGGCATGAATAAGGTTTTCGTTTGTTCTCGCCACTGACAGAATCACAGCAGTAGATACTGCTTCAGTGCTTCTTCCATTTCAATAAGCATACAGGAGTTGTCACGTATAACCAGTGTTAGGCAAGTTTCTAAAAAATAGTAACTAATTACAGTTACTAGTTACTTCTTTTCAAAAGCAATTGAGTTACTTCAACAATCACTACATGATTAAAGTAATTAGTTACTTGGAAAAGTAACTTTCACGTTTCTTTTAAATGCATACTTAAATCATCTTGCACACATAAGATAATTTAACTAATGGATTACATTACAGGCTTATTAATATCAGGCTGAAAACAGACTGTTTCAGACAGCGTTTTTAGAACATCTTCAGTCTGCTTTATCTTGCCTTGAAAGCTCTTATTGTAGGAAAAATATGAAGAAAATCAACACGATATTGTCAGTAATTTCCTCATTTTGGAGTGAGAAATAGGGTCTGTGGAGTGAGAGAGAGGGAAAAAGAGTGAGACTCACTCCAAAAGAGTGAAAGTTGGCAACACTGCATAAAGTTGTCCATGTTTAGCTTACCTTTATCTAGTCCCTCAAATTCCAAATTGAGGGACTGGATCATGTCTCTGTCACAGCAGACATTTGGACTGTTGACTGTGCAAGTTTCTTTGGATCACTGCACATCAGATTAAATCCATATCATGAAGGTAAGATAAACATAGACAGCTTTATGCAGTTGATAGAAAAATTCCATATTATCTACATTATTATTGATATTAATAATGTATTATTATATTTGAGAAGCATCATACCTTTCACATGCTGTGTTTAATGTTTATATGTGCATTCCATATAGGATAAGTTTAGATATTCTTGGCATGTTTCTGTGAGCAATTTCAGAGAGTTCAGACTGAAGATCAGTACAGGGTTAGTACATGCGTAAGGAATGATCTAAGCCATTTATTATAATCTCTTTGACATGTCCTGTTTCGGGTCACAGGAATGCACAGGAACTCCTCATCTTATAGATTAGTGTTTTATGTGTTAGCAATTAGTGATTAGTGTTTCCTCCTCTTATCCCATCCTCCCTCTGCTTTCTCCTACCTATATATATCAAGACTTAGAAGAATGGATCCTTTAGGGATTCTAAGCATGTCTGAATGCAATGCTTTGTAATTTCTCCCCCAAAGTGGCCATTAGGGTGACTCCTTATATTTTTGTAATAAATGTACATAAATTCAACTTTCCGCCTGATCTTTGACTTTGAATAATTTAAGCTCAAAATTATTCTAACATTTTGGTGCTCCAAACAGCGGATCCACATATCTCCGTCTTTCCGGTGCCTCTGCTTGATTTCAGCAAGTGCACAGCTGATAAAAAGACCTTCCCAGGCTGAGTGAAAAAAAAAAAAGGCTCAGTGTTACTGCAGTGAAGGCATTTCAGACCGGGGCGCTGGAACTGACTGGGTGATGGATCTGGGAATCCTACAGGTGGCTTGAATGTAAGTACATTTGTTGTTGTTTATGGATAAAGATAGTAAGATTGCCCGGACCAGTTGTACATTGCGAAAAGCTGAAGGGGTGAAACTAGCGGCCTGAGTGCTGGGTTATTTCTACCCATGGTGAGCGGTATCATAATAATCCCTTGGGAGGAACAAGGTTTTTCCTCTGCAAACAATGACCGTTACCGCAAGACCCCGAGAGATTCTTAGAAAACCACCGCTCTTTAAGCCCCATTAAAGTGCAGTGGAGGTGCCGGAAGTTTGCATGCAAAGAGAAAAAAGGAAAAGATTTGTGCTCTTCTAACCACAGACATTTAATTGTCTAAATAACTAGGCTCTTGACGTCCTGTGGAAAAGTCACGTGGTCCCAGAGAAGTAAATTTTCGGGGACAGATTTGTGCCTTTTGTGACCATTTCTGCTTATTGTCCAGTGTTTGGATTTTCGGCATTTGTGGGGAGGTTACGTGAACCCCGAAAAAGGTAGATTTTATTTTGAGAATTTGTTGAAGCGCTGGATAAAGGTTACTGCAGTCTGGTTTGTTTTGTTTCTGTGTTATCTGCTCCGGTGTGAAAAAGTGAGGGTTCTCCATGGAGGCGGAAGGAGCAGGTTGTAAAATTGATGTTTGTGATTTTTTCTGATATTTGTGGAGCATAAAAGGATGGGTTAGTTAATTGTTATCCTTTTAAGAAGTGTTTAAAATTATAGGTATTTGAAAATAGTAGCTTTGAGCAAAAACAGTGGACTGGTGTTGTGTTTTTACGGCAGTGTAAAAAAAAAAAAGAAGGGGAGCTTCACGCTGCAAGTGGCGGTGTGGGGGTTGCCACATCTGAGATTTTTCCACTAATTCTCCTTCCCCCTGCCAAAACAAAACCAGCCTCTGGGACCCATCCTCATCACCGTCCATGCTCTCCTCCCGTTGACATCAAAGAGGTGGCTGAACATCTAAGTTAAGTACAAATGCTTGCATCTTAATCAACGCTACCAGCATGACAATGATGAAATTAACTGAACATTACAATATCATGCTGTCACTTAATAAAGCCTAATCACTGAAGGCTTTATGTATACCCTATATTATATGATTCAAAGCATAGAGGTTCAAACTTCAGGTTCATACTCACTTTTTAATAAATGACATATGCAATCTTATTTACATTTTGACCCTAGGCCTGTCAATGTTAAAAAAAAAAAAAAAAAACGGGGGGAGAACACAAGAGCAGGATCTGAGACAATTCATGCTGCGACTTTTTCCCTCCTAAAAGAACACAGCAAGATGAGAATGAATTTTTTTTTTTATTATCGGGAGGTGGTAAAAAAAAAAAGAGAGAGAGAGAGACAGAAATAGCACAAAATTTCTGGTAAAGGGAATTTAATTTCAGTAGTAAACTCAGACTGATTAGCGGCGGAAGGAGCACCAAGAGGAGCTGTGTCAGACTGACCTAGATAAGATAACATAAACAGACAGAATCAGCCTTCAAAGGGGAAAAAAACCAAATAAACAACAACACAGACCACGGATTGTGGTCCTGTGCCATAAATTCCTGAAAACAGAGATTAGGCCTGCATTTCCAGTTACTAATTCTAACTGCTGCATTGGTTTAAGGCTTCTAACATATGATACTGTCCTAAACTAGTGATTACCCATGTCAATTGGTAAAACATTTACTGATTCACAGAGTATTTAGCAAATACTCGCTGTGAATAGAAAAACACATTCAAATTGTGGAAGCTCTAGATGTAATTTAAAGGTTTTTCTTCTATTGTTCATTTTTTGTTTTTCAACAGGAAAGGGAAAGCATTCACAATTTTTTTTAGCTTTCACCAGGAATTAGATTTGCAAAATTAACAAGGAATCATAACATCATCATTACCTTTCAGTTTAATAAATCCTTGGTGATATATGCAATATGTAATAAAATAATAAAAAAACAATAATTCACTTGTGTTTCTTAACATTACATGTTATAATAAACAGTGGGATAAACAACTGAGATAAACATTTAAGGGACACAAAAATAATGATGATCACTGGAACATTAGTAAGATCAATTTATGAGGTGATAAAATTTTCACTTCTGTTGATGTAAATACTGAAGGTACAGACGGGGAAGCTGTAAGGCTTTCTCCAAATTTTTCTTTGCAGGATGGCACGACATTTGATCTTTGTGGGAGATGTGAGGAGGCCGGACAGTGTATGAGTGCTGGAGGGGGCGACAGTGGCCATAGGGGGAAGGACCTCTCAGTTGACAAGCATTTTTTGAAGCTAAGTAGAACAAATGACATTGCAAATGACATAAAGCATCACAATTTAAATGACTCTGACTTTAAAAATGTAGTGTTCATATGACTTCACACTGCAGGACACATCTGATGCCACTCACCACATAACGGTGTGATAATATCACATTTCAGAAATGTGACAGTAATAAGGAATGTGTTTACCTGGTGCTCAGCCATGGCCGAGCTGGGCCTCGGGACTACAGCCCACCCCATAATTTACCAAGGAATATATAAAATGAGGCATTCTTTGTACAAAATTAAGCCAAATTCTAATTAGGCAATATGTCCACCTTTCCATTGACTGAAGGAGTGTGACACAACCTTTCACAAGGATTCACTTACACAAATTCAACCTGTCTGTGTTCAACTGGACAAACTGATCTTAGTTATCAACGCTAAGTCATACCAAATCTTCACAGACAGCTATGCTGTTTTTTCCTAAATGGGATTTGTAAATTGGTTCAAGAGACGACACAAAAGAAGCCATGATTATTGAAACCTCATTTTGAAGGAGCTGTACTACTCACAAATTTTCATCTAAATTTGCTGTGTGTAACACATAAAAGTGGTAACACGCTTCCTTCTAGTAAAGGACACTACCTATCAAGCAAATACCCTGTAACTTTGCTGCATGTATTGCTCCATGCATCAAAAGGGGGGTACCAAAGAAATTAATTAGCAAAAAATAATTAGAAATCCTCAGAAAAATAGATAATACATAAAAATTATCAATAGATGATCAATAATGAAGAGAAAAATATAAATGAAACCGCTTGGTAATGAAATCACAACATTCAATAGGAGAAGTTAAAAGTTACATCAATAAATTTCCAGATATTTAAGAAAATATCTGTAGATTATTGTAAAGGAAATATCATGTTTATAAGGAACAAGGTAAACTGATAAGGAAGAAAACCATGCAAATATATGAGAAAAGTTCCAAATGTCTAAGGAAAGTCCAACTTGTGCTGAATTTATGTTTACTGTGGAACTTGATTTAGAATCCACTACAAAGACAATACAGATTCTTACTCAATTAAGAGAACAATGCTTTAGGGAGCTCAAAGCAAAATAATTTGATCTTCCCTGCATAAACTTAGTTTTTTCAAAACCTTTGCATGGGTATCATTGAACTAAATAAGAGTGAAGGTAAAAATGTTTAGAAATTATTTACACACTTATTGAATATACAAAGGCTTTACCCTACACTAATTTAAATATTGCTATGGTGACAATGAAACCCTTAATTAAAACAATATCAAGATTTAAAATAGCTGAAATGATTTACGTAGATAATGGAAATGGAATACACTTTGTAAATGAAATCATGTCATATTTAAGTGCAGTTCCTAAATTATTAGTACCAAACATTTACCTAGGAAACCACTTAGCTTACCATCAATAATCTACAAGATTAGTATAATATTCAAATAAGAAAATAAGGGGATTGTGAATGACAAACCCTATTATTGATGCCATTTAACTTAGGTAATGAGGAAGAGGTTCTGGGTGATTATATGCAAAGAATGACAACTGACAGTGATGTCATCCATACTGCCCATCCCAGGAGGGACCATGTGATGAAGGAACCGTGGGAGGTGCACCCATCTCTTGAGCAAACCAGGGGATCTGGTCATCAAAGGAAACTGGACCAAAACTCCCTGGCATGGACAGCACAAAGGTTATCCTGCTGACCTAAACAGCCACGGAAAGCGAAGGACGTGGTACTTGGGTGCATCTAACATTTTACCCCACCTGAAACCCTCAGCAAGAGACTGTTTAATATATATATTGTATACTTATTTGAAAAAAAAAGGAAAACAACAAATGACCGTTTAACTGTTTCTTTATGCAAGTGTCAGCTGATGACTTGGCGTCCAGTAACGACCTCTGCTAATAGAGAAGCAGGTTGTTTGTTTATCATGACAAGGGAGAAAAAAGAAAAAATACAAGGGAAAGAAAAGTGTGGTCAGTGTTGTTACCTTACAATCCTGTAGCAATACTTAATATTGGTTATTAAGTTGTTCTAATGCTTATACACTGTAGAGAATGTTTGCTCCTTAATAACACTAACAGTTAGGCAAAATATCTTTATTGCTAAAATAATGCAGCTACTACAGGCTGTTTTTTTTTTTTTTTTTTAAAGAAAGGCTATATACAGAAATAACATAGCAAACTTCATTTTGAATCACACCTGACACAGTACATCACTCCACTGATTAGAAACATGATGACACTCCTTACTCTGTGAATGCAAGGTTAAATTTCATCAGGGAACTCCTCTTTTTGAAGTGGGGATGTCCCCTTTCTGACAGCTTAACACTCTCTGAGTATGCAACGGCTTACAATGCATCTCTCCCCTGTACTGCTACCCTGCTTGACCAATGAAGTGAGTAAGTGTTATACCAAGGATCTACATTGTCAAAGGTCATTGAGTCATTGGGCGTATTCACATCTGGCTGGACACTGGGCAGATCTGTGTACCCCGTTTTGGCAACTGACCATACCCTCATCATGTTGGCAGGGCAGGTGAGCAGGGTGAAGAGAGATGCTTTTCTACCACATGATGCCATTCATGAAGCATGAATGCAATTTCAGATGAAAAGTACAGGAGTGAGGTTTTGTTCATTGTTTCTTTGAGTGAGAGTAGACACAAAATACCTTAGGGATTAAAACACTTAATTGTAGACTACAATTATTTACAGAATTATGACAAAGGACAGAATGGCCCTTGATTGACTAATTGCCACCCGTAGGGATGTAGGCCCTATTATAGGAGATTATTGTATTACTTCTATCCATGAAAATGATGCAAATGGTCATATTAATACCTCAGATACTCATAGAAGTTAGTGTTTTTCTTAATGGAGAAGTCTCATCATAAACTTGGTAATGATTTTTATAACTTCAGATTTTCCTTGTGAATCCTTAATATGACAATGAGGCAATACTGACCTGTGGATGTTTTTGAAGGTTGCAATATAATTTAAGGCTGTTTCATACTATTTTCTATGTTCTTATTTGACACTCTGAGATTAATTTTGGTCACATTACACATATTCACTTTTGATATGTTCTATACACATTTTTAACTTGCAAAGACACATAACAGCATGTAAATTCTTACACATATCCTTATATTAATTCATTCACTTTATTTTACTTTTGTTCATTTTTCTTTTAATCCTGATGCTTTATTACGCATCAAGGAGGAATATGATAGAAAAATTCCATATTATCTACATTACTATTGATATTAATAATGTATTATTATATTTGAGAAGTGTCATGCCTTTCATATGCCATGTTTAGTGTTTATATGTGCTTTCCATATAGGATAAGTTTAGATATTCTTGGCATGTTTCTGTGAGCAATTTCAGAGAGTTCAGACTGAAGATCAGTACAGGGTTAGTACATGCGCAAGGAATGATCTAAGCCATTTATTATAATCTCTTTGACATGTCCTGTTTCAGGTCACAGGAATGCACAGGAACTCCTCATCTTACAGATTAGTGTTTTATGGACGTTCTGTTAGATTTACATTCTTGTCACCAGAGTGTCTGTGACGTCCGCCTGGATAAGCTCAGTTATCAGGACTTTCTGTCTGTCCCTCTCCTTTCCCCCTCTTATCCCATCCTCCCCCTGCTTTCTCCTACCTAAGTATATCAGACTTAGAAGAATGGATCCTTTAAGGATTCTAAACGTGTCTGAATGCCATGCTTTGTAATTTCTCCCCCAAAGTGGCTATTGGGGTGACTCCTTATATATATTTTTTTTAATAAATGTACATAAATTCAACTTTCCGCCTGATTTTTGACTTTGAATAATTTAAGCTCAAAATTATTCTAACTGCAGTGTTGCCAACTCTCACTCTTTGTGAGAGATTCCAACAGGAATTTGAGGGACACAGTTGAATGGGCATAGTGGTGTTGCAACCTTCAATAACAAGGATATTAACAGTGGACTGAAGAGGAATATTCCTTATTTGTGAAAAGTAGTAGTCTTGTATGCGGTCTCTATGAGCAGTGCAGATTGTAAAGTCTGATAGCAGCAGGTAGGAAGGAGCTACAAAACTTCTCCCTCGTGCACTTTGGATGGAGCAGCCTGCCACTAAATGAGCACCTCAGTGCACTCAGCGTGGCTCACTTGGGACATGTCCCAACTGTATTGGAGTTGGAGTTTGCATTTCATGTTACGTGTGGCTCTGGGGAGCCACACAATGAGAGCCAAGGGCGAGCCAGTGAGTTGTGATGTTTATTAAGGGCAAAGGGTGAGGGACAAGGACAGCACAGATACTCATACAGAGAAACACTCTTGAGTTATACGACACAGGAGTAGGGCGCCAGCACCGGGCGAAGGGGTACAAAGCATAAATACTCACAGCGGGTAACACTCATAGGAATGCTGCAAGAGGAGTAGAAGACTGACACCAGACGTAGGAGCTTCAGCCTAACAGTGCTGTAAGTCGCCGCCCCGAGTGATCGAGGCTGCTCCTTTTTATCCTCATTAGCAGCGCCCCAGCTGATGAGGATTAATTGGCCCCAGCCGTCCCGTAACACTGACAGCTGGGAGCCAGCTGAGACACTGCCCAATGAGAGGCAGGGATGAGAAGGGACATGGGCTGAGCACCGAGACCCGGCGTCTCATCCCATGTGACAGAGCCTCCCCCTCACGGTCGGGCTCCGAACGACCAGGAACATCCCAGCCCCCCCCCCCCCCCCACACACACACACACCTAGGGTGGGCGGAAGGGAGGCAGGACCGGAGGGAGAGAAGCGGAGAAAAAGAAAAGAGAACCCCCCCCCCCCCCCCCATGAGTGAATACAGAGTACCAGAGAGAGAAAACACAAATACAATACTCTATATTACACAGGGAATAATTAACCCAGGACACAGATGGGGAGAAAACTGAGAACGGGAACAGATAAAAACCCATTACTCAAGAACACACAAATAACGGGCAGATCAGAATCAGAATCAGAATCAGAATCAGGTTTATTGCCATTGTTCATGTAGTACACAAACTAGGAATTTGTCTCGGTGCAATGCTGCAACATTAAACAGATCAGGGCAAAGGGAAAGAAACAAAACTCACCAAAAAAAAATGACAGGAACGAATAAAGCAATTACAGAGTATGGATAAAAGAGAACACACACTATTCCATAATGCACAGACAAAACTAAGAACAGGACAAGAATGATGAAAAACGCTGACTACGGATAATAGAAAGAAAAAAAAAAGTAACAAGATACACAGCGTTATATATATATATATACACAGAGTCGCCTAAAGGGGTGAAGGCGACAGGAACAAATGGGCAATTACGGAGTACGGTTGGGAGAAGAACAAAACACATAACTCCATAACGCACGGACAAGGCTAAGATCAAGGCAAAAAAAAGGGAGAAAAATGCTGAGTACGGACAATAAAAACACAATACACAACACTATAAATATATACATTCACCAAAAGGACAAAAAGATTACCCCCGAGTGACCTTAATAACAAAAGGGTAGGCGACACCCGAGGAATATGGCAGGCAGAGTCCAAAATGGCTGAGGTGGCTCCGGAGGTCTCCCCGCCCATTGTCCAGTTGGCAAACCGGGGAAAGGGAAATGTTCGGACGGCCAACTCCAGACCCAGGTCCCAAGAAACCAGTCCACCGGTAGCCGTGCCAGGCCACCCAGAAGCAAACACAGTTCGTCGGGGGGTTGAACCAGATCGCCGAACCGGAAGTCTTGCAGGTCGAGCCGCCGACCCGCATCACCCAACCACCAGGACCGTTGAGACGGGCGAAGGGTCAAAGCGGACCCCGGTGGAAGAGGCTCAGGGGAGAGCCGATGGCGAGGTAGACAAATGTCAGGCCGCTGGGAAACAGCCACCTCCTCACCGGACCTGAACAACACTAGGGCCGCACCCATGTCGGGTCCCGATTGGGCCTTAGGCGAACCCACGTCGAACGCTGCTGGAGCAGCACCCACATCGGACCCCGATTGGGTCTCGGGCGAATCCACGTCGAACACCGCTGGAGCAGCACCCACGACGGACCCCGACTGGGTCAGCACCGCACCAGAACCGACCTCCAACGTTGAACCTGGACCCTCCAGCACCACGAGGAACGGCAACTCCTCGCCGATGACCCTGGAAGAAGGCTCAGGAGAGAAAACAGAACCGGGATCAGGATCACCGGCAGCGCCAGAACCTGGCGAGACGAGCTCGGACGCAGCGGGCGGCTGCACCCGGCTCATCTCCCCTAGAGACAGGCTAAAGTGCTCAAAGATAAAAAGGGAGAGAAGAAAGGAGAGCACTCGCCTGATCTCGGGTTCTGACGCCCTCCAGGACTGCGAAGATCCAGGATCCGTCGTCAGGGGGTCATTGTCAGGCTCCCACTCAGCTGCGTCGGGCCCCGCAGCCGGCACGATGGTCAGCGCAGCTTGAGGTTCCTCCAGCACTGATAACCACGCCGACGGTCCAGACGGCGTGATGGCAGGAGAACCTCGTCCCACTGGACCGAACCGCTCCTCCGTGGAGACCCGGGGATGCTTGGTCATTGGCGCAGACTCCACGCAGCAGTCAGTCCTCCTCCTCCGTCCACAACATAGGTGCGGAACCAGAACCGCAGGCCCCCTCCTCGTCCCACGACGTTGACCCGGAGCCGGGGACCGCTCGGTGGAGAGAGACACAGAGGATGCAAGATTGAGATCACAGGTTACAGCAGGTGGTGGGAGTTCAGGGAGCTGCGAACCCCAAACTCCACCTCCAGGAGTTTGACAGAGCAAATCACAAAACTGATGTGAAAAAACTGGGACTTGCCTGCCTCCTGGAGGTTGGATGGCACCTGCTGTGGTGGAAATTGCTTCTTCCTCTCCCCGCCTGGGAGGTCGTCTGGGGACCGCTCGCGTTGTCTCCAGGAGAGGGCTCACCAGGTCAGAATTCCAGGCACACACAGCAGTCGGGAAGCTCGTCGAGGGCGAGGGGGTGACAGCCGAGATGAGCCAGCCCGAAGGCCTTGGAGTGACAGCGGGGGAACGAGGCTCAGGGAACGAGGCTGTGAAATCTCCACGCTGACGAGACGACGAGGTGACAGCTGCATGGGGGGAAAGGTCCTGGCGGCAGCCCAGAACTGGATCCGGACGGGGTTTGTGCGGAGGTGACTTGGCGAGGTGATGACGACTATTCCCAGGGGACGAAGCGAGGGGGGAACCCAGGAATCGCCGCTCCTGAGCAGAGACCGAAGCGAGGAGGGCGTTAAACTCAGGAAAGCTCCATAGCCCTGGACTCCTCTCCACCAATCTCACCGCCGCCGCCACAGGCCTGAAGGTGGTAAATGGATGCACAGCGGAGCTCGCGACAGCCACTCGGTCCAGGACGTAACTGCTGTCAGCTGCGGCTCCTTCAGGGGAATCCCGAGTGACGTAGTGCAGAACGGGGGAAGCCCTCTGGGTGGCGCGAACTCCCGGGCTGGAATGGAAGCAGGAACGGGATCCCGAAGCGGTGGGCAACGTCATCCACTTCGGCTTCCTGCCGGGATTTCCTTCCAACCCGCGGAGCTCCTCTCACAGTGCAGCCATGGTGTCTCTCCTGGCACAGGCCTCAGGATGGTAAGAGTGATGAGGAAAACTGTCCAGGAGGACCTCAGCACGGTCCAGATGCCAGCGTCTCGCGTTGGGGGCGTCGTGCAGGGTGAAGAGCGTCCTGTCGACAGCCCCCGGGATGGACCTCAGCTTGTCGCCCTGGCGTCGGACGTGACTCCTGGGAAACGGCATGTTAACAGCGCTGACACCCGGACAGGAAGGTACAATTCCACACCAACTCACGGCTGCCGGCAACTCGTCTGGCGGCGACTTACTGTTACGTGTGGCTCTGGGGAGCCACACAATGAGAGCCAAGGGCAAGCCAGTGAGTTGTGATGTTTATTAAAGGCAAAGGGTGAGGGACAAGGACAGCACAGATACTCATACAGAGGAACACTCTTGAGTTATACGACACAGGAGTAGGGCGCCAGCACCGGGCGAAGGGGTACAAAGCATAAATACTCACAGCGGGTAACACTCATAGGAATGCTGCAAGAGGAGTAGAAGACTGACACCAGACGTAGGAGCTTCAGCCTAACAGTGCTGTAAGTCGCCGCCCTGAGTGATCGAGGCTGCTCCTTTTTATCCTCATTAGCAGCGCCCCAGCCGTCCCGTAACACTGACAGCTGGGAGCCAGCTGAGACGCTGCCCAATGAGAGGCAGGGATGAGAAGGGACATGGGCTGAGCGCCGAGACCCGGCGTCTCATCCCATGTGACATTTCAAATGAAATGCTCTGTTTTCCACTATCTTTTCCACAGTGAAGACACGTCTGGCAGGAGACAGTCCTCACAAACTGAATATGGTTACTTGTGTTGTTTCTGTTTTACATTGAGTTAGTCGGCTTAGCTGTGTTTTGGCATTTTAATTGAATTGTCCTACAGTTTTTATTAAAGTCTCACAGGGTAATGTGTGCTTCTGACTCTTTACTTTATCTGAATATTCCAAGAAAAATGCAGCAGAGAGAACAAAATAAAAAGCAGAGGTGTCAGTCTGGCTGCCTTGCTAATTAGGGGTCAATAAGATGAATAAAATGAGGGCCTGGTTCAAGAAGAATGAACTGTGGCTGCTTTTTAGCCCGTATGTTGAGCATGCCACTGCTCTCTGTTCTGTCTCTCAAATCACACAATTCAAAAAGCACATAGCACTAATATGAGTGTGCAAATGTGGAATCAAGTTTAGCAGTTTGCAACCTTGTAGCATCAGCTGGTAAGCAAGAGAATGCGGTGTGTGCTGCTGGTCTATCCTCACCTCTACATCCCTCCACTTTTCATCAGGTCACATAATATATAAATGCATAATCTGTATGACTGTAAGTTCATAACAGAAAAGGTAAACAGAAACAAAAGTTTTTCTTCAGTGTCTTATCCTGTGAAAATTAAAATGATGGGTACTAATAGATTATGATGGAATTTTTATAACTGTGTCAACAAATCTACCAACTGCTAAGTCTTGTATTCTAAACGTAAAACAGCAACAATGGAATTTTACATACTTTTGACAGTTTATTTGTAGATTATACAGATCATTTGCAACAATGTCAGACAAATTTGTCTGCGATAACAGATTTTAAATGTCTCGCAATTAAAACCAAGTCTTGTCAAATATCTCATTCTAACTGTATGTGACAAACAATGCTTTTTCCTTGAGATGCTTTTTGCCACAGCAGTAATTCCCTTTCAATATAGGCTGGTTAAATGTCTAAATGCATGCATAATTTTTTTTGGCAATCCTGTAGGAGAGCACAAAAACAGGGGTAAGCATCAATAAATGGATAACGACGTTAATTAATCTTAATTATGCTTACAGGCACTTCTGAGGAGAGTGGCAGGGACTGGGTGAAGTTTCTCCAAAGCAGGGTAGCAGGTTGCCAGCGGTGAGAGTGCTGTGGTGCTGCTGGGGAGCTATGGGGAGATGCTGGAGACAGGTTGGCCAGGCCTGAGTGAAGGGGAGACGGTGCAGGGAGCAGTAAATACAAATGGTGGTAAGTCGGCTTACTTTGGGGAGTGGGAAAGGGGATGTGCACAGTCCAGGTTAATCCAATCCAAAATGCAAATCCAGAATCTGAGGGCAGGCTGAGGTCAGAGCACGGCAGACAATACAGGGCAAACAGAGGTCCAAAACGTCAGACAGGTAACAGGGTCTAGAGCAAGCAGAGGTCAAAACACGATAGGCAAGAATTCAAATAATGCAAGCAAGGCAAGGATATGATCAGGTCGTGGGTCTAATGTGACCAGACAAAGCAGCGGGAGAGCTTCCCTTTTAAAGGGCTCCTCTGATTAGCAACAGGTGGTGATCAGGACAGCAGGGGCAGCGCTAATCAGAGGGGAGAGAGAGAGGCACACACACAGAGCAGGCAGGAACCCTTGCAGTACTCCCCCCTCATGAACGCCTTTTGGAGTAACACGTGACTTGTCAGGATAACGTCGATAGAAGTCAGTGATGAGGGAGTCGTCCATTATAAACCAGTTAGAAGTCAGTGATGAGGGAGTCGTCTATTATAAGTCGTCCATTATAAACCAGTTTATAAACTGGCATCCAGTTTTTAATCGATTGACATATCCCTGTCAATCGACTAAAAACTGGATGCCATGCCCCCTTGCAGCAGGCATCCAGGATGCGTGTCACCACATAGACAAGACCTCCATCAATCATTCTGGGCAGCAGCGGTGGCTTGGATGGCAGACAGAGTGAGCTGGCGAACACAGGCTTGATGTGGGAGACATGAAAGGAGGAATGAGCTTGGAGAGCAGCAGGTAGGTCTAGTTTGACTGATGAGAGATTAATGATGGCCGTGATGGTAAATGGGCCAATGAATCGAGGGTCAGTTTCCTGGAGTCGGTTTTGAGGGGGAAGTTCTTTGTGGACAACCACACCCTTTGACCAATTTGATGTGCAGGGCCAGAATGCCTTTGGTTGTTTGCTCACCTTGAGTTCTCCTCCACAGACCAAAGCAGCGCAGCCTCCCTGTCCATCGCGCCTACAATGTGCCATGTGGGCTGTGATGGACAGGACCAATACCTCTTCATCACTAATAGAGAGGAGAGGGGGTTGTATCCCAGGGAGGCCTTTAAAGGGTAGAACCCATTGGCAGCCGAAATGGACGAATTGTGGGCATATTCCACCTATGGGAGGAAGATGCTCCAGGCGGACAGGTCCAATGCCGTGACGCAGTGCAACATAACCTCCATCTCCTGGTTTGCCCGCTCACATTGGCCGTTGCTCTGTGGGTGGTAACTGGAGGAGATGCTGGCCATGGCCCCAGTGGTCTTACAAAATGCCCGCCAATCCTTGGAAACGAACTGGGGACCACGTTCAGACACAATGTTAGAGGGGATGCCATGTAATCTGACCACATGGACCGACAGGAGCTGGGCTGTCTCCAAGGCTGATGGGAGCTTTTTTAGTGGCACGAAGTGTGCAGCCTTGGAGAACCTGTCTATGATGGTGAGAATAACGGTGTGCCCATTGGACGGAGGCAGCCCCATGACAAAGTCGAGTGCGATGTCGGACCATGGCCGGCTAGGGACAGAAAGGGGCTGAAGCAGGCAGACAGGAGGAGAGGTGGGGTCTTGCCTGTGGTGCATTGAGGGCAGGCCTTAAAATAGTCATGGACATCCCTGTCCATGGAGGGCCACCAAAGGGTGCGACGGACAAAGAGAAGAGGGTCCTGGCTACCCCAGGATGTCAGGAAAATTTTGCTGTGTGAATCCAGTGAATGACCCCGCCCTTCACCGCTGCCGCAAAGGTGGCCTTGTGGACTCCCTTCTGGGCCCGGGTTGGTGACCTGTGCCTCCCTGACATGCCGCTCGATCTCCCATGAAACAACCCGCATGATGATCTTCTCGGGAAGGATGGTCTTTGGGCATTTGGCTTACAGTTCTTAGAACCTGGTCTGTAGATGAGGGTGAAGCGGAACCTCATGAAAAAAAGAGCCCATCTGGCTTGGCAGGGGTTGAGTCGTTTGACTGATCCGATGTATTCTAAGTTTTTATGATCAGTCCAAACCAAGAAGGGCTGGGCAGCCCCCTCCAGCCAGTGACACCACTCCTCCAGGACCAGTTTCACTGCTAGAAGCTCCTGGTCACAATGTCATAATGTCTCTCGACTGGGGACAAGTGCCGAGAGAATACACACAAGGGTGTAGTTTATCATCAGTGACTGGGCACCGCAACAGGACTGCTCCCACCCCAATATCAGAGGCATCCACCTCCACAACAAACTGGCGAGCTGGGTCGGGCTGGTTGAGTATGGGTGATATTATTCAGCTCGCAGTAATCTATACAAGGGCGCAGCGAGCTATCCTTCTTCCCCACGAAGAAGAACCCCACACCTACAGCAGAAGACGAGGGACAAATGATGCCACGCTTACTGACTCCTTGATGTACTTATCCATAGCCTCCCTCTCAGGGGAAGACAGGCTGTACAGATGACTGGAGGGCAATTGGGCCCCAGGTTGAAGTTCAATGGCGCAGTCGTACAGGCGGTCGGGGGCCAGGGACAGAGCCTTCACCTTGCTGAAAACAGAGTCTAAATCATGGTAATCGGGGGAACCAAGGATAAGTCGGGTGCTTCAGGAGCGGTGGGTTGAAAGGTCTGATGACATGTTTTTGACTTCATCTAATTTTTCAACACATAATACAATATGACAAAATAGGTTGGTCTGTGCAGTTCTAAGTCAAACAGGCTTTCTTTCACGCGAATATCCGATGTTTTCATGAACGCCACGTCACCAATTGCATCAGTGGCTGGAAAACCCCCCGGCCATGTTGTAACATCATCGACAGAACACAGCGCTTGGCTGCCCATTGTACACACAGGATGGAAGCGGTAGAAAACATCGACGATGATTCCAGCACATGTAGTCTGGAATTGGTTTGTGTTGTCCAATCTTCAGACGATTATAGTTCCAAAGAATGGGATGACAATGAAGAATCTGGGGGCATCAGACCATATAGGTTTGAGCCGTGCCAAGTGGGTATTGTGCCTAGCGAGTCAGACTCAGAGAGTGACAGTGGAGAGGCACACATGCCCACCACAGCAGCAGCAGCAAACACACGGCAGGGGAACACTGAGTGTTATGCTTCTGTTACAGATATTGCAAGAAATTATTTGTTCATAAATCTAATTTATTTAAAC
Source organism: Pholidichthys leucotaenia (assembly GCA_020510985.1). Taxonomy (NCBI): domain Eukaryota; kingdom Metazoa; phylum Chordata; class Actinopteri; order Cichliformes; family Pholidichthyidae; genus Pholidichthys; species Pholidichthys leucotaenia. Next base: position 306,813,309 of record CM035841.1, on the reverse strand, counting down.
CCAATTTTTCAATAAAATCATACCAGTGTATTCTCTGTGGCTCAGGCATCAGGTTTATTATGTATTATCTTTTGAGTTCTTGTTGTTTTTATGTTTTGCACATGCATTTTATATGCGTTTTGAGCCACTTTCAGGTGGACACTGTCCAAGAATCGCCAGTCTGACCACGCACCCTCTCTCTTTGGCAGTCAGCTGTTCATGTTTTTTGTGCATCATCTGCCATGTTGTCAGCCAGCCAATATTGCCAACACTATCACGACATGTTAGCCACTCCACACAGCCGTGGTTCTGTTGCGCCCCTTGAAGCGATGTCGGCCCTGGGGCGCAACCGTGGTAAACACGTCTCCTCTCCTTGTTCACTCGGCGATGTCAGCCCCGAACGCCAACTGTAAGTGTTTCTGTTTATTTTTGTAAGTCTTCACCTTTTAGGGAACTGTTGTCATCATTCTTATGCTCAATACATGTGCTGTGGTGAATCCTGCATGTACAGTTAGGCCCAGAATTATTTGTACAGTGACACAAGTTTTGTTATTTTAGCTGTTTACGAAAACATATTCAGGATACAATTATATAATCAATATGGGCTTAAAGTGCAGACTCTCAGCTGTAATTTGAGAGTATTCACATCCAAATTAGAGCAAGGGTTTAGGAATTACAGCTCTTTAATACATAGCGCCTCTTTTTCAAGGGACCAAAAGTAATTGGACAATTGACTCAGAAGGCTGCAAAAAAAAAAAAAAATAAAAAAAATAACAAGACTGCATGGGCTCTTCCCTCGTAAACCTGTCATCAATTAAGCAGTTAAAAGGTCTGGAGTTGATTCCAGGTGTGGCATTTGCATTTGGAAGCTGTTGCTGTGAACACACAACATGCAGTCAAAGGAGCTCTCAGTGGAGGTGAAACAGACCATCCTGAGGCTGAAAAAAAAGAAGAAATCCATCAGAGAGATAGCAGAAATGTTAGGAGTAGCCAAATCAACAGTTTGGTACATTCTGAGAAAAAAAAGAGTGCACTGGTGAGCTTGGGAACTCAAAAAGGCCTGGACGTCCACAGAAGACAACAGTGGTGGATGATCGCAGAATCCTTTCCATGGTCCTTCACAACATCCACTCAAGTGAAGAACACTCTCCAGGAAGTAGGTGTATCAGTATCTAAGTCTACCATAAAGAGAAGACTTCATGAAAGTAAATACAAAGGATTCACCACAAGGTGCAAACCATTAATCAGCCTCAAAAATAGAAAGGCCAGAATTGACTTTGCCAAAAAACACCTGAAGAAGCCAGCCCAGTTCTGGAACAGCATTCTTTGGACAGATGAGACTAAGATCAACCTGTACCAGAATGATGGGAAGAAGAAAGTTTGGAGAAGAATTGGAACAGCTCATGATCCAAAGCACACCACATCTTCTGTAAAACATGGTGGAGGCAGTGTGATGGCATGGGCATGCATGGCTTCCAATGGCACTGGGTCACTTGTGTTTATTGATGATGTGACAAAAGACAGAAGCAGCCGGATGAATTCTGAAGTGTATAGGGATATACTTTCTGCTCAGATTCAGCCAAATGCAGCAAAGTTGATTGGACGGCGCTTCACAGTACAGATGGGCAATGATCCAAAACATACTGCAAAAGCAACCCAGGAGTTTTTTAAAGCAAAGAAGTGGAATATTCTGCAGTTGCCGAGTCAATCACCAGATCTCAACCCAATCGAGCATGCATTTCACTTGCTCAAGACAAAACTTAAGGCAGAAAGACCCACAAACAAGCAACAACTGAAGACAGCTGCAGTAAAGGCCTGACAAAGCATCACAAAGGAGGAAACCCAGCGTTTGGTGATGTCCATGGGTTCCAGACTTCAGGCAGTCATTGCCTGCAAAGGATTCTCAACAAAATATTGAAAAGGAACATTTTACTTAGGGTTATGTTTATTTGTCCAATTACTTTTGAGCCCCTGAAATAAGGAGCGTTTGTATAAAAATAGCTACAATTCCTACATGTTTAATCATATATTTTTGTTCAACTCTTGAATTAAACCTTAAAGTCTGCACTTCAATTCCGTTGTAGTTGTTTCATTTCAAATCCAACGTGGCGGCATGCAGAGCCCAAATCATGAAGATTGTGTCACTGTTGAAATATTTCTGGGCCTAACTGTAAATCCATTCATCATGACTCTCTGTGCGCTCTTATGCAGGGCACAGAGAGGGAGGATGAAATAATGAGGATTTACCTGCAGGGTTTACCACAGCATCTTTAATACAGAAAGACAGACAATTCCCAAAAAGATGAAGACGTACAAAAAACACAAACACACTTACTGATGGCGTTCGGGGGACGTCATCTCCCAGAGAACGAATGAGAGGACACGTGTTAGCCACAGTTGCGCACCAGAGCTGACATCGCTTCAAAGACGCACGAGAACCACGGCGAACATGGAGTGACTAACAGGTCATGAGAGTGCTGAAAATACTGGCAGACTAACAGCACAGATGACAATACTATGGACCAGCAGTGCATGACTGGCAAACGGCCGCTAAGTACACGCACTGCTGGTGATGGTGTGATGAGAAGCACCTGGGCGAGGACCGGGAAAGATGATCAGTGGGAGTTTGAATCAGCTGGTGATAATGAGAGAGGGGACGTGGCTGGACCGGCAAGCGTCAGCATGCACTCACAGAAAGTAGGTCAAAGCTGCATGTAAATCCATTAATCCTTCCCCTCCTCATGCGCTCCTCCTGTGTAAAAGTGCACGAGGAGCACACGAGGAGGCTTATGACAGTTGGAGCTGAAGTATGTGATGTGGTCTTTCACAGCCTGCTGTTTATCTAAGCCTGCGACACAACGCGAAGGCATAGCCGTAAAATTAAAACAAGAAACCAGAGAAACTGTGAGCTACAAAGCTGCTGTCATTCCAGTCAACAACACTGCATCTGTTCTGTCGTTTAAGTCATGGTGGTGCCGCCCTTCATTCAGTGGGCGGCACCACAGTCCAGTCAGCGGCTGCGTTTTTTTGATGATAACTAGTTTATACAGGCGTGGTTGTAAATATTATATTGATCATCAACAATGACTTTTGGGTTTACACAAGATGCTAAAAAATGTCAAAATTGTGTCATCAGACCTTGAATGTCAATGGATGGGGAGCAGGCAGCGGACTGGAGGCAGGCGGACATACAGAATGAGCTCTTGGAGGCTATACCCCCATCTTCCAGTCAATAACTGGGTTATGGAGCTTCAACTAGGGGAACTCAAGCACGACGAGGGAGGTGGACTACGGGAGCACTAGAAAAGCCAGGCATTTGTGATGGTTACCTGAAGCTAGGAGGGCGAGATTGGTAGTCTGTTTGGTCATCCGGCAGGGGGCTGCCTGGAGACACTGATTATCTGTAGGGGGTGAGGCAATTCTAGGCAAGGAATTTTGAATTGGGTTGCCAGATGCTCGGAAATGAAGTTTTGCTCAGCTCTAGAGTGAATTAAGGTGGACCCAACGTACTTGGTGGACTCAGGTAGCATGTGGATAGGTAAGGGAAAATGGTTCTCTGAGAGATTAGATGTATTCCCTGACAGGCTCCCTACTGCGACTGATGGGCCTACTGTTTGGGCTTAGCCTGATGCTTGACAACGGTGTTCCTGACTTTGCCGCAGTACAGACATAACCCCTCCTTGTCGCGCCACTGCCATTCAGCGTGGGTGAGCTTGGATTGGCCCACTGCCATTGGCTTAGGCACATCGGAGGAGGTGGTACCAGGAGGAAGTGTGAGGAGAGGTGACCGAGCGGAAGAAGGGCGGGGTGTGGAGCGGGGGTGGACTGTCGCTGTCACGAATGCTGTTGCAGCCAATTGTCGAGTGTGATAACCAAGGAAAAAAATTTGTCAAGGGACTTGGGCTTGTCCCAAAGACGGGTAAGCTCATCGTGGAGTGTAACGTTTAAGCTGTGTGTAAACACTGAGCGCAGACCGACTTTGACCTACCCGGCCTCGGCCACGAGCACACGGAATTTGACGGCATGTTCAGCGCAGTTCTTGGTCCCTGCCAGATGTCCATTAATCAGGCAGGCACGCTCCCCTCCCGAACAGTATGGTCAAAAGCCAGACTGAATTCACTTGTAAACCGCTCATAGGTGTAAACATGACAATCTGGCCCCTGAATTATAGCTTGTGCCCAGGAGAGGACGCGGCCATCGAGCAGACCCGTCAAGTAACTAATCTGACTGCAGTTGGTGGGGAAATCTCCTGGAACACTGTCGAAAAGGAGTTGGCACTGAAAAAGGAACCCACTGGTCTCCCCTAACCAACCCCCATACAGAGATGGCATGGTAAACAGCAAGGAATGACTTGGCCGGAGGAGCTATCCCCTGAGGACGGAGTGGCGGAGGTGGCCGCAATGAGGTTCTGAACTGTTTCTACCTTGGTAAGGACAATTTCATTATTTCAGTCAAAATGACCTGATTCTCACTGATAGTTTGATCTAGACGCTGCTTGAGAACACCAAGCCAAGATAATAACGCTTCCATCCTAGTCGCTGGGTCTAAAAGCTGGTCACCTGCTGGGAGGGTTTGCTGGCTCAGACCCAAAAGCAACACAGACAACAAGTGACAATGATCTTTATTTACAATTATAGTGCGATCATTAATAATGTGCATGTTAGATATTCCCATATTAACAACAGGCAGCACGGACGTGAAGGCGCAGGCATGGATGTCATCATGCTGTGCTATATTAGGGAACTGATGGCGGGAGACAGCTTCTTTGGTGTTCCGCCTCTAGCCGACACACAACCTGTATTCCCTTACAGTTAGCATAATAGCTATGTATACCTGTATGTTCTGTGTGCTACCAGCTCTCTTTATTAAAGCCACAGTTCAGTACAGTCAGTGTGTCCACTGGTCCCTAATTTCCAGACATAACATTGGCAACAAAGTAAACTGGTGTTCTGGAGGGGAATTAACTATTTTCCTGAAGATGGAAGCATGTCTAGCACCAACACCACCGTTCCTCGTGACCCCAGGTGAGCCGCCCATCCCATGGCCTCTTTGGTTTGAGCTGTTTCAGACATACAGTACGTGTCGGCGACAGACCTAGCTGACATTTGCAAGTGTCGTCTATGTGCTTTGATGCTTCATAACATGGGCAAAGAGGGACAGCGTGTGTTTCAAGCGCTGGGCCCCGCAGACACTTACAGTGAATGTGCCACCTTATTGACCGGACATTTTACTGCTCCACAGAGCGTAATGTCCCAGAGATTTGTGTTTCAACAGCTCCAACACCGACTAGACGAGTCGGTCCTACATTACATGGCTGCCCTCCGCTGTTTGGCTAACATGTGCGAGTTCGGACAGTTGGAAGACAGGTTGGTGGGAGAGCAGTTGAAGATGAAGGCCATAAATCTGACGATACAGGACTTGCTTCAAATGGAACCAGACGACTTGCCAGTGGTAGACTTGGTGGAAATGCTACGGGAGTCGGTACTGATGGTGCTGGGCGTACTGTCAGAGATGAAGGCAATGGAATTAGTGTCCCAGCTAGTGATAACAGCCCAGGTAACATCGCAGCTAAAGGGCCCCTGCCCGTGCTCCCCACAGTCAGCTCCGCTGGTACAGATGGTTGCCCCGGTTGCTGAGCCCATCAACCCACGTCTTCCCAGGAGGGCCCCAAGGTAGATGCTGTGGGACAGTAGGGCGCGACAGTGAGCCAACCCAGTGGTAAACTCAGTTTGGCCGCCGACGGCTGGAGTCCGCTGCACTCAGCCATGGATGCAGCCACTCCCTGCCTCGCACCGCACGCCAAGCAGAACCCAGTAGAACCGGAGCAGCCACAGTATCCCCAGGATGCAGCCACATGGGACATGGAGCTCGTCCTCGTGCAGCACGAGCATTCTTGAGCTGCTGCCTTATCCCAAGAGAGAGAGCACAAACCAGACTCACCTCTGATCCTCGCCCGGCATAAGCCTCAGGTGTCATGTATCTGAGCTCAGGCTGTCTCTGAGCTCAGATCCTCACTTTATTTCTAGTTGATTGTCTGTTGTCATTATTTTATGGTCAGCTTTTGTTTATTTATTTGGGTTTGTGACAAGAGTTCTTCCCCTCTATCTCCAGACTTTCCCCATTGGCTGCCCACTGCCTGCTTTTCTTCCAGCGCAGCTGTGGGCAGTCAGGTAATTAGGTCACCAGCTCGCCTGTGTCTCACACCTGTAGCTCATGAACTTGGGTGTATTTAAGCACTGGCATTCCACCTTGCCAGTGCGGCTAAATTGTTGTATCTTACTGGAATTCTCCTCCTGATCATTGCTCAGATCAGTGCCTCATCCCCTTCTGAGTCAAGGTGGCTCAGGAGTTCCAAGCCTATAAGTGTTATTTGTTTGCTTTTTGTATGTTCTGCACTACTTTTGGACTCTTTATGTTCTTTTTGTTATTAAAATGCACAAAGAAACTTCATTCAGCATGTGGGTTTGTCCTTCTGCTCCGATTGACAGAATTGAGCCACCAGAAAAAGAACCCAGGTGTGGAGTTTGTGTGTTTTTCACCTCTTTTGTGTTTTTTTCCCACTTACCTGTGTTGGAACACACCATGTCAGATCTCAGTGACATGGAGTGGCGGACGGTGCATCTCCTGGGAGACATATGGTCACAGGCCCAGGCCTCCCGTTCTCTTGAGATGGTCCAAGAGAGTCGGGATGGTGCTGTACAAGTTATGATGGCGTTTCCCAGCCTTTGGGATCACCCAGAAGCTATTGACATCCTCCGTGCCATCTTCTCCCTTCCAATCTCGCCCAACTCTTCCTCAGCTCTAGCACACATGTCACCAGCCCTACGGCATGTGCGTCATCCTGCCACAGCGTGCCAGAGGAATTCTCCCTCCTCCTTGTCGGCAGCCATTTCTTGATGTCTAGCCCAGCAATCCTCGCTGGCTTTTTCACCAGCCTGTTCTCCTTCCACTCTGGTCATAATCCCAGTCGCCTCAATGTTCTCTCCTGCTGCCGAGAGGTCTTCCTGGGTATCCCCAGTCACGCCGACTTCCACGTTCCCGCGAGCAGCTCCTCCACAATCCTTTGAGGGCCCAAAATTTACCGTGGACACGGAGAGGGATGACCGCCTGTCACCTGCAGCAGCTAACATCCAGATCTGGGATGACAGGCAAGTACTTTTTCATTTTATTCTCTCTTGTAATGATAGGCCTTGTCTGTCTCCCAGGGGAGAGACTCAGATTAAGCAGTCCTCTGAGCTCTCTCCTCCTGCTGCAGCTGCTGAATAGCATTTTATATTTTCCATTTTGTGTTACATCTTTTAAATGACCATACAACAGCCTTCTAACGATTGTCTGCATGAAACAACTCTGTAAAACATCCCACAACTTGTACGTGATATTTACCAACAGTTAAATTATTTTTATTGAATCAAACCTTTTATCATCTGTTGTGATCTGAAAAAAAAGGTTTTTTTCATAGTTTCTGGTGTTTTATAACTTTAAGGCAGACTTTTTTTTAAATTCAAACCTTTTATCGTCTGTTGTGATCTGAAAAAAAGTTTTTTCATAGCTTCTGGTGTTTTATAACTTTAAGGTAGAGTTGTTGTTTTTTTTCAAACACTCATGAGAAATTTAAACCGGAATTTGCAGAGAGTTTTGGCTGTCAGCGCTTTTTTTTTTTTTTTTTTTTTTTTAAAACAACCTTCATTCTCACAAAACAAACAAACAAACAAACAAAAAACCCAACAATCTCACAGTATTTTTACTTACTGGCATATGTAGTCAAAAACCTCAAGTGTACATAACAAACGCTTCTGCATGAACGCTGTAAGTTGTCACTTTCACAGCATATTACAGCCGTGGACAAAATTGTTGGTACCCCTCTGTTAATGAAAGAAAAACCCACAATGGTCACAGAAATAACTTGAATCTGACAAAAGTGGTAATTGCAGGCCTTCAGAGCACAGAGCGCAGTAATCGTGTGTTTTTAGATGGTTTTAATTCAGACACAGAGCTGGCTAATGCTCTTAACTGTTTTTATGGTCGTTTTGACTCCTTTGATTTTAGCACAGAAACCCAAGATTTGAAACAGAAACTCAAAGACAATCAGCACTTTAATATTGAGGTGCAGGATGTTAAAAGGGAGTTCTGCGCTGTAAAAGTGAACAAAAGTCAGGGCCCTGATAATATATGTGGGCGCTTGGTAAAGTCCTGTGCACATGAACTGAGTCCTATATTTCATTACATTTTCAATAAATCCTTACAGACACAACATGTGCCTAAGATCTGGAAAGAAGCCGTGGTTGTTCCCGTTCCAAAATCCAGCTGTCCTAAAACGGTAAACAACTTTAGACCAGTTGCTTTGACTTCAATTTTAATGAAAATTTTTGAAAAACTGGTCAGATGTGAGGTCCTAAAGCAGACTGAGCATGCATTGGATCCTCTGCAGTTTGCCTATAGGCCTCACAGAGGAGTGGAGGATGCCACTGTCACTCTGTTTAACATGCTTTTTAAACATCTGGATTTTAATGGGACACACGCCAGACTTTTATTTGTGGACTTTTCCTCCGCCTTTAATACAATCCAACCTCATATTTTAGTTGAAAGGCTCCTGCAACAATTTGATTTGAGCAATAATCTGGTGGGTTGGATTCTGGATTTCTTAACCAACAGGACGCAGAGAGTAAGGGTCAATGGTACATTGTCTGACCTAAAGACCTGTACACAAACATGTGTCGGAGCAGACATGACAACAGACACATTATAAAGTATGCTGATGACTCAGTTATTGTCAGTCTCCTCCAGGATGGTGAGAGTGGCCACGGCCCAGTAGTTGATGATTTTGTTCACTGGTGTGAGGATTCCTACCTGCAGCTGAATACAACAAAAACTAAAGACATGATTATTGACTTTAGGAGGAAAACTCCCAGGCACAAAGTCACTGTACTAAAAGGCCAGACCACCGAATGTGTACAATCCTACAAATATCTTGGGACGATTATTGATAGTAATTTAAACTTTGAAGAGAACTGTGAAAGGGTGTGCAAAAAGGGTCAGCAACATTTGCATTGCTTGAGAAAACTTGCACGCTTCCAAACTGACCGAACCATAATGACAATGTTTTATCGGGCTTTTATTGAATCTGTTTTATCCTTTTCTTTAGTGTCATGGTTTGGTCAGATAAAACTGAAACAGAGGAAATCCTTGGATCAGGTAGTTAGATGGTCCAGTCGTTTGCTCGGTGAGTCACAGCTGAGCCTGACATCCCTGTACATCAGACAAGTACAGAGGATGGCTACCTCCATTCTAAATGATGGCTCCCACCCTTTGCACTGCAACTTTCAGCTTCTTCCCTCAAGACAGAGGTTTGCTGTCCCAAAAAGTAGAACCCAGCGCTACAAAAACAGCTTTGTTTCTGCTGCTGTCAAAGAGTTGAACAAGCTGTAACAATATATTGCACATAATTTAGGTACCTATTTATTAACTCCATTTTATATTTACTTATTTTTGTAGGATGTTACTTGGGTTCTAAATATTTTATTGGGTTTTAGACCTTTGAGTTTTTAACCTCTTTGACTAGTTTTTAACTTTTAATATGACCCTTCTCTCTTACCTCTGGTTTTTTCTCCCATCTCTTTGTCTTTTTATACCCTGATTGATGGAGCCTTGAGTATTTTTATCATGTCTATAGTCAGCTTCATATGTGCCTGTGTTTGTGTCTATGTTGAATGTAATTTGTGGCTTGTAAATATGGATGTCACCAGACTGCAAAACAGATCTACCTACGGGTACAAATAAAGTAACCTGAACCTGAACCTAATAAATAAAAATTCTATGAAAATTAACCAATGAAAATCAGTGCTTTTGAATTGTGGTTCAACAGAATTATTTTAAAAAACAAACTCATGAAACAGGCCTGGACAAAAATGATGGTACCCTTAACTTAATATTTTGTTGCACAACCTTTTGAGGCAATCACTGCGATCAAACGATTTCTGTAACTGTCAATGAGTCTTCTGCACCTCTCAGCAGGTATTTTGGCCCACTCCTCATGAGCAAACCGCTCCAGTTGTCTCAGGTTTGAAGGGTGCCTTCTCCAGATGGCATGTTTCAGCTCTTTCCACAGATGTTCAATACGATTTAGATCAGGGCTCATAGAAGGCCACTTTAGAATAGTCCAATGTTTCGCTCTTAGCCATTCTTGGGTGTTTTTAGCTGTGTGTTTTGGGCCATTATCCTGTTGCAAGACCCATGACCTGCGACTGAGACCAAGCTGTCTGACACTGGGCAGCACATTTCTCTCTAGAATACCTTGATAGTCTTGAGATTTCATTGTACCCTGCACAGATTCAAGACACCCTGTGCCAGATGCAGCAAAGCAGCCCCAGAACATAACAGAGCCTCCTCCATGTTTCACAGTAGGGTCAGTGTTCTTTTCTTGGTATGTGTAGAAGAGCTTGGAATAACGAGGCGATGTGATTTATAAACCAAAGTTTATTATCAGCTTCGCTCCTCTAACAAGTCTCATCTCAGTGCAGAAGCAGAATAAGAGGTCGAACACATTCAGACCTACATACTTATACCTACACATCACAAAAGACATTGCACATCAAAGCTGACATCCTGCATTAGCTTAATCCCCCCTCCTTTGTCTTCCTACTCCTCCACCTGACCCTGGGTGGTCAGGGCGATCGATCTCCTCCATTGTCCTCTGTCTCTTCCACCTGGCCCTGGGAAGTCAGGGTGATCGATCTGGTCTCCACCGCTGCGCCTTGGAAGCTCTTTGATCTTCGCTGGTGGTTGAGACCTCTTGTCCTGTTCTGAGGCGTGAGGTCGTTGTACATATGTAATCACTAAACATTCTAACATGCTTATACATATGTAGGTTATGGGATATATGATTAATATAAACCACAGCCACCCCCAAACGACTAAGAAAAGGACAATAAAAGAAAGTCCACAGTTTAAGATAATTTCTATGACATACCAACTGTTAAACCTCTTGACAAGGAAAAAAAAAACTTTCCAGCAGCTATGCTGCTGTAGAGAATTCAGTGGTAATCATAACAGCGTAGTAATATCACAAATCAGTCTTAAAACTGTCGCAGCACAATCTGATAAAATAGTTAACAACTTTAGGTTAATTTGTATCAGTCCCTGTGCCGTCTGGGTTTTAGTCTTCTCCTGAATCTGCCGTGGGTCCGCTTGGGCATCCTGGCGGGACCTTCCTGTAAGGAATCTGCAGCTTGGGGAGGAGAGTGGTTCTTTGTTCCCTGCAGGGGGGCTGAGTCTTTTTTCTTGGGGGGTCTACCCCGCCGAGGTGCTCTCGCCAACCGTGCAGGTTCGTCTCTCAACAAGAAGGCAGGTTTAAGTCTGTCAATGCTGACTGTTTCTTTTCTGTCCCCTAAATCAAGCACAAAATGCTTATCACCAGGTTCCAGCACTCTGAATGGTCCATCGTATGGTGGACGGAGTGTAGATTTTAAAGCTTCATGCCTAATAAAAACGAATTCGGCGTTTTTTAAAGCTTGGGGGACAAAAACCCGTGGAAAAGAGTGGTGTGCCGGTCCGGGGAGAGTGTCCGGTCCGCTGCTGCCTGAAAGCCTCATGGCTGGAAGATGCCCAGGCTCTGGGTTCTCTGGTAAAAATTCACCTGGGAGTCTGAGAGGTTGTGCAAAAACTAATTCTGCTGGGGAGGCGTCTAGATCCTCTTTAGGCGCAGCACACAACCCCAATAAAACCCATGGGAGTTTATTTACCCAATTTGTATCCGTTAGTGAGGCTCTGAGGGCGGCCTTTAAAGATCTGTGAAAGCGCTCGCATAACCCATTAGCCTGAGGGTGATAAGCGGTGGCGCGGTGAATTGTCGCCCCTAAGCTGCTGGCCATGGCTGACCAAAGCTCTGAGACAAATTGAGGCCCCCTATCGGATGTGATGTCCGATGGGACGCCGAAACGTGCCACCCAGTTTGTCAAAAAAAACGCAAGTGACTTCCGCCGCTGTGGTTGACGCCAGAGGGACCACCTCAGGCCAACACGTAGTACGGTCTATCATTGTTAGCAGGTGTGTGAAACCCTGAGACGAAGGTAGTGGTCCCACGAGGTCGACATGAACGTGGTCGAACCTTCTAGCTGGGATTTGAAAAGGCTCTAGAGGGGCTTTTGTGTGTTTGTGTATTTTGGTGCGCTGACAAGACATGCAAGTTTTTGCCCATTCCTTTACATTTTTGCGCAGGCCAGGCCACACAAACTTTTCGGCAACCATTTTAACCGAGGCGCGCACACCTGGTTGCGTGAGGGAGTGAACTGAGTCGAAAATACGGCGGCGCCATGCAGCTGGGACTACCAGGCGAGGTCGGCCGGTTGAAACGTTGCAGATTAGGGGGGGTATACCGTCGCGTAAACCCCTTTCCTCCAGCCTTAACCCTGTTGGTCCAGACAGGAGTGTGCGCACGTCCGCGTCACTGCTTTGCTCCTCTGCCATGGCTGCGTAATCTATCCCTACGTGAATTGGGGCCGCGTACATGTCCGCGTTGGCGAAGAGTTCTGCGGCTGAGGTAGTATAATCTGTCTCCTCGCGCTCTGGAGATGTCACAGCGCGAGAGAGGCAGTCTGCTACCACGTTAAGTTTGCCTGCCACATGTCGAATGTCTGTGGTGAACTCTGAAATTGCAGCTAGCTGTCTTTGTTGCCTGCCTGACCATGGTTCTGAAATTTTAGCCATCGCAAAGGTGAGCGGTTTGTGGTCTACAAAAGCCGTGAAACGCCGCCCTTCTAACCAGAACTGGAAGTGGCGGATGGATAAATGAAGCGCTAGCAGCTCCCTGTCAAAAGTGCTGTATTTACGCTCCGTTTGGTTTAACGATTTGCTGAAAAATGCCAAAGGTTGCCAGGTTCCGCCAACGTGTTGTTCCACAACTGCCCCTATGGCCAGGTCTGAAGCGTCTGTGGTTAGCGCGATGCGGGCCGAGGGATCAGGGTGAACCAACAATGTGGCGTTCGCTAGAGCACTTTTTACTTCCGCAAAGGCGCGTTCGCGCTCCGGGGTCCATTCGACCGCGTTGGAAGGCTTTTGTTTTCTGAGCGCGGTATACAGGGGCTGCATGAGTTGAGCTGCACGGGGGAGGAAACGGTTGTAAAAATTAACCATTCCCAAAAATTCTTGCAGCGATTTGACCGTTTGTGGTGGTGGAAATTTTTTACTGCGCGAACTCTGTCTGGCAATGGGACTGCCCCCTCTGGTGAAACTCTATGTCCCAAAAAATCAATTTGTGACACGCCGAATTTGCATTTGGCTGGATTGATTATTAACCCGTGCTCTTCTAGTCTCTGAAAAACCGTACTGAGGTGTTGTTCGTGTTCTTCCTCCGACGAGCTGGCTACCAGCATATCGTCGAGGTAGACAAACACGAAAGGGAGATCGCGTAATACCGCGTCCATCATCCGCTGAAAGGTTTGAGCAGCGCCTTTGAGGCCAAACGGCATCCGCAAAAATTCAAAAAGACCGAAAGGGGTTATTACAGACGTTTTAGGAATGTCTTCCGCTCGAACGGGGACTTGGTGATAGCCGCGGACCAGGTCTATTTTAGAAAAAATGCGCGCACCCACCAGATGTAGTGAGAAATCTTGGATGTGAGGAATTGGGTAGTGGTCATGCGCTGTCGCATTGTTTAATCTGCGGTAATCACCGCACGGTCTCCAAGAACCGTCGGTTTTCGGGACCATGTGGAGTGGCGATGCCCAGGGGCTTTTCGAGCGTCTAATAATGCCTAATTTTTCCAGGGTGGCAAACTCGTCCCATGCTATGGCGAGCTTGGTCGTGTCTAAGCGCCGAGCTTTGGCGAACACGGGTGGGCCTGTTGTGGGAATGAAGTGTTCAACCCCGTGTTTCGCTACTGTTGCTGAAAATTTTGGAACTGTGAGTGCTGGAAATTGGGTGAGGAGTTGGTCAAACTTACCTCCTGCTGTTGTGACGCTGGCCTGCACGGGTGGTGGAGAGACTCAAGCTGAGCAGGGGATAGAATAAAATGACAGTGCATTAATCAAGCGCCTATTTGCTAGATCGACTAACAACCCATGTATACACAAAAAATCAGCACCCAACAAGTTAAAACTCACCGCCGCTACAATAAATATCCATCTATAGTTGCGGCTGTGAATGCAAAGAGGCAGGCTCCTTTCACCGTAAGTGTCGATGATGGAGCCGTTGGCTGCCATCGCCCCATTTCCCCGGGGACCCATGGCCCGATCTGCGTGGGAAGGGGTGATAAAGCTCAGTTGAGCTCCGGTGTCGATCAGGAACTGTCTCCCGGTGTGTCCGTCAGTCACATAAAGAAGTTTATTTTTTTCGCCGAGAACCGCAGCCGTTAACGGTTCTCGGTTTTGGCGTTTTCCCGAACTTTTGAACTTGCAGGGGGGAACACATTTGTACGCCCCCTCGGCGAAGCGAAACAGTGGTGGTAATAGCAGATGTCGTTCTGCCTGCTGCGTCTTGGCCGTGTTGCCGCCATGATGGGTGGGCTCTGCTCGGTTGTCTGTGGTTCTCCGCTGCTCTGGGCGTCTGCGGATGCTGCTGTGGCCACCTGTTCCCTGCAGGCGTTGGTGAGTCGCTGCGCTTCTTGGGCCAGCGCGCGGAAGTCCTGCTGGGTGCTGCACCGCATGTTGATCAGCGTCCCTCTCATGTGTGGCGGCAGAGTGCTGAGGAAGATGTGTTGGAAGAGGAAGTTGTCGTTGTCCTCTTCCTTGAGCTGCAGCATGTCCTCCATGAGGGCCTTGGGTCTGCATCCTCTGTGGCCGTAGATCGCCAGGATCCTCTCTGCTCTCTCCTCGGCTGAGGGGACGAAGTTCTCGACGATGGTCGCCTTCAGCTCTTTGTATTTGTCATGGGCGGGCGGCTGTCGGATTATGCTCCGCGCGCATCTTGACGTGGCAGCGTCGAGTTTGGCGACAATCTGATAAAACTTCGTCTCGTCCGCCGTTATGCCCGCCAGTGCAAACTGAGCCTCAGCTTGCTGGAACCACGAGCTTGGGTCTTCTTGCCAGAATTCTGGCAGCTTGACGGTGACGGCGCTTGTGTGGGCCGTCCTTGATGTGTCCGCCGGGTGAGAGCGCCTTTCTTCTGCTCTCACGGCGGGGCTGGGGATGGTGCTCGGTTGAGCCCTCTCTTCTGCCATGGGGGAACGTCTTCCATCCGTTCCCCTGTCTGCATGGGCGCCGGCGCTTGCCTGGGTCGCCTCCGATGAGTCAATCGTGGGAGAACGTCTCTGTTCCATCCTCACGTCTGGTCACCAGTGTAGAAGAGCTTGGAATAATGAGGCGATGTGATTTATAAACCAAAGTTTATTATCAGCTTCGCTCCTCTAACAAGTCTCATCTCAGTGCAGAAGCAGTATAAGAGGTCGAACACATTCAGACCTACATACTTATACCTACACATCACAAAAGACATTGCACATCAAAGCTGACATCCCGCATTAGCTTAATCCCCCCTCCTTTGTCTTCCTACTCCTCCACCTGACCCTGGGTGGTCAGGGCGATTGATCTCCTCCATTGTCCTCTGTCTCTTCCACCTGGCTCTGGGAAGTCAGGGCGATCGATCTGGTCTCCACCGCTGCGCCTCGGATGCTCTTTGATCTTCGCTGGCGGTTGAGACCTCTTGTCCTGTTCTGAGGCGTGAGGTCGTTGTACATATGTAATCACTAAACATTCTAACATGCTTATACATATGTAGGTTATGGGATATATGATTAATATAAACTACAGTATGCTTCATTTTTGTGTCTGTGAACATAGAGCTGACGTACCCTGCCAAAAAGTTCCAGTTTTGTCTCGTCTGTCCATAGGACATTCTCCCAGAAGCTTTGTGGCTTGTCAACATGCAGTTTGGCAAATTCCAGTCTGGCTTTTTTATGATTTGTTTTCAACAGTGGTGTCCTCCTTGGTCGTCTCCCATGAAGTCCACTTTGGCTCAAACAACGACGGTTGGTGCGATCTGACACTGATGTACCTTGATCTTGGAGTTCACCATGAATGTGTTTAGAGGTTATTCTGGGTTCTTTTGTTACCATTCTTCATCAAGTTTCCTCCTGCGGCCATGTCCAGGGAGGTTGGCTACAGTCCCGTGGATCTTAAATTTCTGAATAATATGTGCAACTGTAGTCACAGAAACATCAAGCTGTTGGAAATGGTCTTATAGCCTTTACCTTTAACATGCTTGTCTATAATTTTCTTTCTTATCTCCCGAGACAGCTCTCTCCTTTGCTTCCTCTGGTCCATGCTTAGTGTGGTGCACACCATGTCAATAAACAGCACAGTGACTACTTGTCACCCTTTAAAATAGGCCGACTGATTGATTACAAGTTTGTAGACACCTGTGATGTTAATTAGAGGACACATCTTGGTTGAACATGTCCCTATGGTCACATTATTTTCAATCTTTTCTAGGGGTACCATCATTTTTGTCCAGGCCTGTTTCACGAGTTTGTTCTTTTAAAGTAATTCTGTTGAACCACAATTCAAAAGCATTGTCTGATTTTCATTGGTTCATTTTCATAGAATTTTTATTTATTACCACTTTTGTCAGATTCAAGTTATTTATGAGATGAGATGAGATGAGATTCAACTTTATTGTCATTACACATGTATGAATACAAGGTAACGAAACGTGACTTGGCATTTGGGCACGCTCTGCAGAGTGCATCCAAGGCCGGGGCAGCCGCTAGGCGCCAGTCATAAAGAAGAAAGGAAAAAAAGCAAAAGAGTGGATATGACACAGTAGGCGAGAGAAAAAAACATGTTTTATCAAATTGACGCTTAAGTAAGTAAGCGAAATTTTGATTGCAGGCAAAAAAACCCTCAATGCTTATTTAGCAGACATTTAGTAGACAAATCACACAGCAGGGAGAGAGCAGTGTATGTATATCAGTATGATGATATCAGTGAGTGTGCAGTGTTGAGTGTATCTGTTACTGGAGCACAACAAATAGTCTCCTAGGCAACGATAGATGTTATAGTTCATGAACGCTGTCCCTGAAGAGTTCTGTTTATTGCACAGCAGCGGTGTTTGGGTTAGCGAGCCAGCTGACACATCCGCTTATCTCAACTCTGGAGGAGTGAGTTATCCAGGGGCGCCGATCAAGGCCGAATCTGCTCAGACAGAGTATAGGAGTATAGGATTTCCCTATTGTCATATTCTGAGCTTACAATTCAAATTAACATTCACTGGCTTTAAATTCATATCATTCCCTGGAGAGCACGAAGCGACTCCAGATGTTTCCCCTTCTAAACACAGATGAACATGTCCGATAAGAGTCCATCTCTCTACAGTGCATGCAGATGGTAAATTCCATGTTGGTCATTTGCCGCTACTTCGTGCACTCCCCATCTGGTCGAATTATTGAGAAGCAGCTCCGCCGGGTCCGCATTTTGATTAGCTCCTCCAGTTAAATTTTCGATACACGAGGAGAACTCCAAAGCCCAATCGGCAGAAATCCTGTGATCGTAGCCAAAACAGGTAGATGTTTTTCCACATCCTCAGTCAAATTACACAGACACATGAGTTCCAATCCATGGGTCTCTCCACATTTGGGCTCCCCCGGGCCCAATTTTCTGTTTGAAAAGGTGGTGTCAATTGCGTTTAAAGCCCAGCTTATATCCATTTTCCGTATTTTCCATTTGGGTTGAGATCAGCAAGATGGTGAGACGGCACAGACACTCACTCAGACGCAGCAAGCTGGGATTAGGTCAGGAAGGCAGGATAGGAGGAGGGAGGAAAAAAAATGCGACTGCTCTCACTGAAGGCAAAAGGAAGACATTTATGTGACCATTGTGGGTTTTTCTTTCATTAACAGAGGGGTACCAACAATTTTGTCTACGGCTGTATGATCAGTGAGTCAGAGAAAAGCTATAGCGCCACCCCCACCCCCCCACACACACACTTCCTGACAGGGATGCAACAAATCTGGCTAGAATCAACTTTAACTGACCTTACTCCCCAGCATTTAGGAGATGTTTTAAAGTCTGATCAGCCATCACCCCAAAAAAAAAAAAAAAAAAGATGGATGTGGAGGCATTTCTCATTTTTGGCACTCCAATTCAAAATTGATGGGAGCTATGTGTGATTGTCAGCAGAGCTGATAACTCTCTGCATAATGCTTCAACCCCCACCCCCTCTCCACTGGAGGACAGACCCGTTTGGCTCCTTCGGGGAGGCTGGCTTATGTTTTTTTCAAATCCCCCTGAACCACTATTTCCAAATTTTGTAGTAAACTGTGTTTATTCTATAGCCTTTTTGAGGAGGAAAGTGTTTTTAGTATGAAATTTAAAGAATTTAGCAAATTCACCACCCAATCCTGAAAAGACGTTAATTAGTTAACATTTTTCCTATTTTCACTACAAGAACAATCCTTTGGTTTTTTAGAGACATTTATCAACTTTCTAATCATTCAGAAACATTTTTCACACTATGAATTATTGACACAACAACTCACAGAAGCATACTTTCAACGAAATTAAGACACAACTTTTCAGCATGTTACTTTTTCAAACTTACACAATTATTCCAGTTACATTAATCAAACCACTAACAATCAAAGATTTACTCTTTTCAAAACTTTATCATTTAATTCAATTCAATTTTATTTATATAGCACCAAATCACAACAGAGGTTATCTCAAGACACTTTACAGAAAAAAGTGGGTTTAGGTCACACTCTCAAATTTATAGAACCCAGTGGAGACCCCTAAGATCAAGCACTGCGGCAACACAGGCGAGGAAAAACTTCCTTTTAACGGGCAGAAACCTTGAGCGGAACCATAGCTCACAGAGGACGGCCATCCGCCTCGACTGGCTGGGTTGAAAAAAGAGGTAAAAAGTAGGAGGCCTGGCAGTAGCTACATTCATAACAAACGTAACAAATACAATATTCAAAGCCAGACATTCCAGTATCAAGCTTGGTTAGGCTGCACATGCGAGTGAAAGCCTGGCAGCGGCAGCATTTTTAACTATAGGCCTTATCAAAGAAAAAAGATTTCAACTTACTCTTGAATAAAGAGAGAGTGTCTGCCCCCCAAACTGAACTGGGAAGATGGTTCCACAGGAGGGGAGCTTGAGAGCTGAAAGCTGTACCTTCCAATCTACTTTTGGAAACCTTGGGGACCACCAGTAGTTTGGATTTTTGGGAGTGCAGTGCTCTGGTTGGATGATAGGGAACTATGAGTTCTTGCAGATAAGAAGGAGCCATACGATTAAGGGCTTTATAAGTTAGGAGCAATATCTTGAATTCAATTCTATATTTTATTGGGAGCCAATGTAAAGAAGCTAAAACTGGGGTAATGTGATCTCTTCTCCCTGTTCTCATTAGGATACGTGCAGCTGCATTCCGAATGAGATGGAGAAACCTTATGGACTTATTAGGACAACCTGATAAAAGTGAATTACAATAGTCTAACCTAGAGGTGATAAAGGTATGGACAAGTTTCTCTGCATCTTTATGAGACAGGATGGACCTAATTTTAGTAATATTATGCAGATGAAAGAAGGCAGTCTTAATGGTTTGTTGTATATGAGAGTTGAAAGACATATCTTGGTCAAAGATAACTCCAAGATTCCGAACAGAAAACATAGAAGCCAGTACAATGCCATCTAGTGTTGTTAACTTACTAGAAAGAGTACTTCTAGCATGTTTGAGGCCAAGAACAATGACTTCAGTTTTATCTGTATTCAGCAATAGAAAGTTGTTGTTCATCCAGGTTTTAATATCCTTAAGACACTCCTGGAGTGAACCCAAATGGCTGGGATCATCTGGATTGATGGATAAGTATAATTGAGTGGTGTCAGCATAACAATGAAAATTAATAGAATGCTTCCTCATAATGTCTCCCAAAGACAGCATGTATAATGTACTGGTCCAAGTACCGATCCCTGCAGAACTCCATAGCTAATCGTGGTCTGGGTAGAGGACTTGTTATGAACATGAACAAACTGGGAACGGTCTGATAGATAAGACTGGAACCATCTTAGCATTGGCCCTTTCAAACCAATTCGCTGTTCAAGTCTCTCTAGCAGAATATGATGGTCAATGGTGTCAAAGGCAGCACTAAGGTCCAATAAGACAAGGACGGAGACAAGTCCCTTGTCAAATGCCATAAGGAGGTCATCAGTAACTTTCACTAAGGCTGTCTCTGTGCTGTGGTGTTTCCTAAAACCTGACTGAAATTTCTCAAATATTATTTTCTAAAAAAGTGCAGTTGATTGGCAACTACTTTTTGGAGGATCTTGGAAAGGTAGGGGAGGTTAGATATTGTCTATAATTGGCCAAAATCCCAGAATCAAGTGAAGGTTTTTTAAGTAGAGGTTTAATTACTGCCACTTTAAAAGACTGTGGTACATGTCCTATCAATAGAGACATATTAATTTTGTTCAAAAGCGGTGGACTAATCAGAGATAGTGATTCCTTCAGGAGTCTAGCGGGGATTGGATCTAAGAGACAGGTAGTTGGTTTAGAGGCTGACACTATTAGGGCTAGATCAGAATGACTAATAAGTGAAAATTCAGAAAAGTGGAGTTCTGAGCCTGTGGAAACAGCAGTGTTAGGCAGAGGCTTGGTATTTTTAAGGGGGCTATTTTTTTGAATATTATTCCTAATACTGACAATTTTATCATTAAAAAAATTCAAAAAGTCGTCAGCACTAAGAGTTGGAGGAATGTAGGGATCTATAGCATTTTGGCTCTTGGTTATCTGAGCCATAGTATCAAAGAGAAATCTGTGGTTGTTTTAATTTTTTTCTATCAAGGATGAATAGTACTGTTGCCTAGCACTATGGAGAGATTTCTTATAGGTGATAAGGCTGGCATTCCAGGCTGAACATGATTCTTCTGTCTTAATTGCACGCCAAAGCCTTTCACAGAATCTAACTTTCTGTTTTAACTCACGAGTGTGGGAGTTGTACCATGGAGCTAATCTCCTATTTTTAAAAGTTTTCTTTTTAAGAGGGGCTATGGAGTCAAGTGTTGTCTGCAGTGAGGCTGCAGCACTATCAACTAAGAGGTCTAATTCTAATGGATTCAAGCAGTCAGTGCTGTCTGCTATATTGAGACATGGTAATACAGTAAGTGCTGAAGGGATTAATTCTTTAAAGCGAGCCACAGCACTATCAGGTAAGTATCTGGTAACTACAGTATATTTCTGCTTGATGCTGTAAAATCAGATAACACAAACTTGAAAGTTATCAAATAATGGTCAGTCAGTGTAGGATTTTGAGGGATGACAAGCAGCTCATCAATTTCTACACCATAGGCCAAGACCAGGTCAAGGGTGTAATTATGGTGATGAGTTGGTTCACTAACACGCTGAGAAAAACCAGTTGAATTTAAGAGGGAGAGAAATGCTACACTATGACTATCATTATCAACATCTATATGAATATTAAAATCACCAGCTATGATAATCTTGTCTGAACTGAGAGCTAAGGTTGTTAAGAACTCAGAGAATTCAGACATAAATTCAGCAAAAGAAGCACTGGGAGGGCAATATACTGCAATAAATAAAATAGGCTTGTCATATCCGGCTCTAGGGAGCCGGGCAATCAGAGCCAGGGGCAAGCCAGTGAGTCGTGATATTTTATTCTGGGAAAAGGGGAAGGGATGAGGAGAGCACAGATACTCATGCAGAGGTACACTCACAGGTTGCACAGCGCAGAGGTAAGCAGCTCGTACCGGACGTGGGGGTAACAAGACGTACATCCTCACAGCGGGATACAAACACAGGAATGCTGCAAGGGGAGTTGAGGCTGACACCAGACGAAGGGGCTTCAGCCTAGCAGTGCTTATGTCGCAGCCCCGAGTCATCGAGGCTGCTCCTATTTATCCTCATTGGCAGCGCCCCAGCTGATGAAGACTAATTGGCCCCAGCCGTCCATAATGCTGCCAGCTGGGGGCCAGCTGAGACGCTGCTCAATGGGAGGCAGGGATGAGGGAAAACATGGGCTCAGTGCCGAGACGGCATCTCAACCCATGGTGACAGAGCCCCTCCCTCAAGGTCGGGCTCCTGAACGACCAGGAACATCCCAGCCCCCCCCCCCCCCACCTAGGGTGGGAGGAAGGGAGGCGGACCGGAGGGGAAGAACAACACCAATGGGGCAATGTAGGGTAGCGGGAAAGAAAAACCCAAATACAATACTGACAAAACAGAATAATTAACCCAGGTACAGATGGGGAGAAGAACTGGGTCAGCACGCCGGTTACATACTACCCAGAGAGAACCAACCATGCGTGACCCAGAGCAAGAAAAAAAAAAAAGAACCACCAAAAAGGTACAGGGCAAAAAATGCTGAGTATGGTCAAATAAAGGGAAAACACAATACACAGCACCAATATAAGTACATACACACAGTCACCAAGAAAAGTGAGGGTGACTGGAACAAATGGACAATTACAGAGCATGGTGTTACGGAAAACAAGGCACATGACTCTATAATGAACCAACAGGGCATAAAAAAGAAATACTGAGTGCAGGCAAAGAAAAACCCACACACATGAATATATAAATACCCACAGTCACCTAAAGAAATGAAAGTGACTGGAATGAATGGGCAACTGCAGAGTATGGTCTGAAAGGGAACAAAACATAACTCTACAATGAAAAAACGAGACTAAAAACATGGTACAAAAAATAAAATGCTGGGTACGAGGGAAGGAAAACGCACAGCACTATAAATACACATCCACCAACAGGACAGACATTACACCCAAGTGACCTTAATAACGATAAAAGAAAAAGTGACACCCGAGGTGTATGGCAGGCAGAGTCCAAAAATAGCCGAGATGGCTCCGGAGATCTCCCCGCCCATTGTCCAGCTGGCGAATCAGGGGAAGAGAAATGTTCGGACGGCGAACTCTGGACCCAGATCCCAGGAATCCAGTCCAACGGCTGCCGAACCAGGCCGCCCAAAGGCAAACACAGACCAGTGGGGGGAAACCAGATCGCCGAACCGAAAGTTTTGCGGGTCGGGTCGTCGACCCGCATCACTCAACCACCAGGACCGTTGAGACGGACGAAGGGTCAGAGCGGATCCCGGTGGAAGAGGCTCAGGGGAGAGCCGATGACGAGGGCGGCGGGCCTCAGGGAAACGGCCACCTCCTCACCGGACCTGGACAACACTGGGGCAGCACCCACGTCGGACCCCGATCGGGCCTCAGGCGAACCCACGTTGGACCCCGATTGGGTCTCGGGCGAACCCACGTTGGACACTGCACCAGAACCGACCTCCAACGTTGAACCCGGACCCTCCAGCACCACGAGGAACAGCAACTCCTCGCCGGTGACCCTGGAAGAAGGCTCAGAAGAGAAAACAGAACCGGGATCAGGATCACCGGCAGCGCCAGAACCCGGCGAGACGAGCTCAGACGCAGCGGGCGGCTGCACCCTGCTCGTCTCCCCTGGAGATAGGCTGAAGTGCTCAAAGATAAAAAGAGAGAAAAGAAAGGAGAGCACTCGCCTGATCTCGGGTTCTGACGCCGTCCAGGACTGCGAAGATCCAGGATCCGTCGTCAGGAGGTCGTTGTCAGGCTCCCATCTAGCCGCGTCGGGCCCCGCAGCCAGCACGATGGTCAGCGCAGCTTGAGATCCCTCCAGCTCAGGTAACCCCGCCGACGACCCACTCGGCGTGAAGCCAGAAGAATCTCGTCCCGCTGGACCGAACCGCTCCTCCGTGGAGACCCAGGGACGCTCAGTCGTCAGCGTAGACTCCACGCAGCAGTCAGTCCCCCTCCTCCGTCCGCAATGTAGCTGCGGAACCACAGGCCCTCTCCATATCCCACCACGTTGACCCGGAGCCGGGGACCGCTCGGCGGAGAGAGACACAGAGGATGCGGGATTAGGAATACAGGTTACAGCAGGTGGGGAGAGTTCAGGGAGCTGCGAACCCTGAACTTCTCCTCCAGGGATGTGACAGAGCAAATCATTAAGCAGGTGTGAAAAAACAATGACTTGCCTGCCCCCTGGAGGTTGAGTATCGCCTGCTGTAGTGGAATCTGCTTCTTCCTCTCCCCGCCCGGCGATAACGGAGGACCCCCCGGGAATTCGTCTGAGGATCGCTCGCGTTGTCTCCAGCAGAGAGCTCACCAGGCCGGGATTCCAGGCACACACAGCGGTCAGGAAGCGCGTCGAGGAGGAGGGGGAAACAGCCGGGGTGAGCCAGCCCGAATGTCCAGGAATGACAGCGGGGGAACGAGGCTCAGGGGACGAGGCTGTAGAATCTCCACACTGATGAGGCGAAGGGATGACAGCTGCGTGGGAGGAACGGTCCTGACGATGACCCAGAACTGGATCCGGACGAGGTTCGTGCAGAGGTGACTCGGCGATGTGATGACGACTACTCCCAGGGAACGAAGCGAGGGGGAGACCCAGGATTCGCCGCTCCAGATCGGAGATCGAGACGAGGGAGGCGTCGAGCACGGGAAAGCTTCGTAGCCCTGAAGTCCTCACCATCAATCTCACTGCCGCCGCCACATGCCTGAAGGTGGTGACAGGAAACACAGTAGAGCTCGCGACAGCCACTCGACCCCGGACATAACTGCTGTCAGCTGCGGCTCCTTGAAGGGAATCCCGAGTGACGTGACGCAGGTCGGGGGAAGTCCTCTGGTTGGCGCGAACTCCCGGACTGGAATAGCGGCAGGAACGGGACTCCGAAGCGGGGAAAGACGTCGCCCACTTCGACTCCCTGCCGGGATTTCCATCCACCCCGTGGAGCTTCTCTTGCTGTGTACCTGCAGCGTCTATCCTGGCACTGTCCTCCAGATGGTACAGAGAGTGAGGGTGACAGTCCAGGAGTTCCTCAGCACGGCCCGGATGCCAGCGTCTCGCGTTGGAGGCGTCGTGCAGGGTGAAGAACGTCCCGTCGACAGCCTCCGAGATGGACCTCAGCTCGTCGCCCTGGCGCCGGAAGTGACTCCTGGGAAACGGCATGCTAGCAGCGCTGACACCCGGACAGAAAGGTACATTTCCACAGCGACTCACGGCCGCCGGCAACTCTTCTGGCTGCGACATACTGTCATATCCGGCTCTAGGGAGCCGGGCAATCAGAGCCAGGGGCAAGCCAGTGAGTCGTGATATTTTATTCTGGGAAAAGGGGAAGGGATGAGGAGAGCACAGATACTCATGCAGAGGTACACTCACAGGTTGCACAGCGCAGAGGTAAGCAGCTCGTACCGGACGTGGGGGTAACAAGACGTACATCCTCACAGCGGGATACAAACACAGGAATGCTGCAAGGGGAGTTGAGGCTGACACCAGACGAAGGGGCTTCAGCCTAGCAGTGCTTATGTCGCAGCCCCGAGTCATCGAGGCTGCTCCTATTTATCCTCATTGGCAGCGCCCCAGCTGATGAAGACTAATTGGCCCCAGCCGTCCATAATGCTGCCAGCTGGGGGCCAGCTGAGACGCTGCTCAATGGGAGGCAGGGATGAGGGAAAACATGGGCTGAGTGCCGAGACGGCATCTCAACCCATGGTGACAAGGCTGTTCTGTCCTCCATGATGGGTGTGCTAAGCTAAAAATTAAGCATTCAAAAGAGTTATAATTTGAGTTTAGCTTAGGCTGAGGGTTCATTGGTAATGTGGATTCATATATTACCCTGACACCACCACCTCGGCTAGTGTTTGTAGGAATATGAATATTACCATAGCTTGGGGGGCGGCCTCATTGATACTAACAAAGTCATTGGGGCGTAGCCATGTTTCTGTGAGACAGAGTATATTTATATTGTAATCCGTGATCAAATCATTAATGAAGGTCGCTTTATCAGACAGATATCTTATATTCAGCAGTCCACTTTTAATGATTTTATTTTTCTGTAGTAGATTAATGGTATTAATCTTTATCAAGTTATGTTGTATTTGTCTTGGGTTATAATGTATTGGGTATTGGGGGACAGACACAGTCTCTATGGGGTTGTGAATTGAAGACTGATCTAAAATGAGAGAATTATTTGGATTAACAGGGGTAATATGAGAGTTCGTGGAAGCAAAAGAAAACTGGTTGGCAGACCCAAGCACTTTGGGGTGAGGTGACACACCAGCTTTCAGTCACTGTACTAAAAAAAAATGCTGAATCGAATAAAACAGATTGTCCCTTAAAACATGTGTACCGAGTCTATTTGGATGGATGCCATCTGGCCTCACAAATGATGGGCAGTTCCAAAACAGGTTGAAATTGTCTAAAAAACAATGTTAAAAGTAGGACATGTTGAGCACAACCAGGAATTAACGGTAAGAGTTCTACTGAAATAATTGCAACCTCTTCTAAAAGGAGCAAGTGGTCAAGAGATAAACACATGTCTGCCACAGTTCTTAAGAGTGGACAGAAGGCTCCTGAAGTCTGTCTTTAAGATTTCAGATATTCATTTAATAGGTCAGGGGTAAAAGCCTCAATGTCTGACACTTTAGCCCCAGGAAAAAATTTTGTAACACAGTACCTGCTTCTGACGTTTCTCATAATGGAATCACCAATTACCAGCGTCATCTGGAGGGACTTTGTCGGTGGCTTCTGTTATGGTGAATAGTTTTGTCATTGTTGTTGTTGCTGCGGTGGGATGCCGGTGCGGGGGTGACGCAGGGGGTTGTGCTCTCTTCATTTTGGAGCTGGTGTAAAGTTCGGCATACCTAGGGTAGTTTTAATATGGGGGTTGCGAGTTTGGGCCTCTGCTGAAGGAGAAGGGGCAGCCATGGGGGGAAGATCAGCATCCAGGTGGTGGAAATCTTCCAAGGAAAAGATGTCGAAAAAATGGTGAAACTGTTTTCCAATGAGAGGGAAAGGGAGGAGGCTCGGCCATGCCTGGTCGATCCCTGACGTTTGCTGTTGGACCTGACCATGGTCCAGGGCTGAGAAGAACCACCCGGGGCTTTAGGTTTAGCTCCGAGCTGAAGCCAGTGTTTAGTGCTGCAGTCCTGGACAGCTGAGGTGACTGGAGTAGGGGTGGAGGTGGATGGTGAAATGCTAATCTCACCCAGGAAACCTGCTTAGAGAGGGAAACACAGCTGTCACAGGTTGGAGAGGGAGCCATGGCTTTCCAGGCCAGGGGTGACTAACCAAAACAAACAGGTTAGCCTAGCCTGGTTTGTTGACCAAGAAAGATCAAGTGGCAAGAATCCTCGGTCCAGTAAAATTATAAGTGGGTAAAAATCGTCGAGGATGATGATGCAATAATTCCAATTGTTTGACAGCGTCTAGCAGTGTCTGACAGCGCCTGACTTCAGGCACTAAGTCAGAGGATCAGAGGTACAAGCACTGCTCTCCAGACCACCAAAACAAACAAGATGAGAAGTTTGCTACAGTTTAAAGCGAGGTAGTCTGATACCCAAAAGCCGATGGTGTATATAACACGTATATTAGGATTTATATGTGAAATTTCGGCATCGAAACTGCTCCTGTTTAGCTGTAATTAATATTCAAAAATGATATTTTCGGGATGAAAGAATTTAAGCATCCCTGCGTTTGTTTACTTCTCGGGACCACCGCCGGAGAGCGAGCCGTGTGCAAAATGCGATCGTGTTGTTAATATAGTACATTTTTTGTGGAAATGTTACTATAATTAGTTGTGAAATGTGTTATAAAACGATTAGACGATGATACTATGGCTCTTCCTGCTGTTCCCGTTTCACTATTTTTTTCCGGATGTAAAATACGGGATCCCTACGGCCCATCAGCGCATGAAGTATCCTGACCGATGTAAACAGCCACGGACCAAAAAACGTACATTTGCTCGTGGAACAGGTCATTCACACTCGCAGACAATCGCGCTATATGTGTCTATATTGCAGCTTTATTTACCTTTGAACCCAGAACAAACTAACTCACAAAGTGTTCTATTGGACTGCATCATTGATATTAAGTTGTGGTTAAGCCAAAATTTCCTCCACTTAAATGAAGAAAAAACAGAATGTATTGTGTTTGGGGATACTGTAATCGCTAGCTTTGGTACCCTCTCTTTAAGGCTCAGTTCAGCTGTCAGAAATTTGGGGGTGATATTATTCGGCCCAGGAAACACGCACGCAGGCTCAGGCAGATTTGAAAGCTTTATTGTTAACCAATGTACAGTGTATGGATGCGTGTGTGAGAGATAAGGATGCGTTGTGGGTGGAGGATGCAGGTCAGGACAGAGCAGCACGCCGTGCAGCCAGACAACCCTATGGGCGAGAGGAGAACAGGGGTTAGCTGGGCAAACCTCACAGGAGAGTGACGAGGTTGTGTGCTTACTTGTAGTAATCGTGGTGGCTGGCGTTGGCAAGGTCCCGAGCCTGGGAGACAGCGTCCTGCTGTGCGTCCGAGAAGAAGCGGCGAGGCAGAGGAGCGGCAAGGCGAGGGAGAGGGTGTCCGCCGCCGGGAGATCCACCTGTGCACAGGGGAAGGCTGACAGGAGAGCAGGTGAGACAATAAATGACAGCTTACTTGTCGTGAAGAGGAATCAGCAGGCCTGGAGGGCAGGAAGTTGCTGAGGGTTCCAGTACGCAGGGAGACAGACGGCTCCAGGCTGCAGCTCAGGGCGAGGTGGAATAAGTAGCTGCGCACTAACGAGATGCAGGTGTGCGCACAGCTGAGGTGGATGCCCGTGAGCGGCGAGTGATGACAGTGATTTTTGACAGCCATTTAAAATTTGATAAACAGATTGACAATGTAGTCAAGATGAGCTTTTATCAATTACATTTGTTATCCAAAGCCAAACCTTTCCTGAGCCGTCATGATCTTGAGATAGCAATCCATGCTTTAATCACGTCTCGACTTGATTACTGCAACACACTTTATGTTGGCATCTCTCAGTCTTCTCTCGGCCGCCTTCAACTTGTGCAAAATGCAGCGGCCCGTCTTTTGACCAACACACCTAGGCGAGAGCACATTACTCCGATCCTTTATTCACTTCATTGGCTTCCAGTCCATTTTAGAATTAATTTTAATCTTTTGCTTTTTGTTTTTAAAGCTCTTAATGGCCTTGCTCCGGTTTATATGTCTGAGACTTTGACTGTCCGTGACCAAGGCAGGGCTTTGAGGTCATCCAATCAGCTTTTGCTGGATGTGCCTAGGTCTAGGTATAAACATTGGGGTGACCAAGCCTTTTCTGTTGCCGCCCGCAGGCTCTGGAATAATCTCCCCCCCCCCCTCACCTACGTACGTGCTATCTCTGACCTGGCCCTTTTTAAATCAGAACTTAAGACATATTTGTTTAGGATGGCTTTTAATATCCAGTAGTGGTGATATTTGTTTTGGCATTTGTTTTTATTTTATTCTCATTTTTAGGTATTTATTCTTATTTTTTTTTTTGTTTATATTATTTGTTTTTAATGCTCTGTGTGTTTTTAATGCTGTTTATTTTCTGTAAAGCACTTTGGTCACCTACAGGTTGTTTTTAAGGGCTATATAAATAAAGTACATTACATTATAGGGTTTTCTTTCCATGCACGCAAAAAAATTTTTTTTTCCTGGATCCGACTACCTCGCTTTAACAAAAATGATTTTCATTGTTGACACAACAAGTCAAACAAGCGTGATACTTTCAATAAAATTAAGACACAACTTTGCAGCATGCTACTTTTTCAAACTTGCAAAATTATTCCAGTTACATTAATCAAACCACTAGCAAATATAAAACCACATTTATTTTTTTGTATTTGCACAAAACATAGATTTACTCTTTTCAAAAACTTTATCATTTACAAGTTGAGAAGTTTGGGGGCCTTAAACAACATCTGCCGGCCAGACACCAGGAACCAGCCGAAAGTGTTTGATGGTGACACATCAGAGCATAGGCTAAAAACGCCCGTCTCCATTCGATTGTCTGGCCACCACTCAAAAGTGTTGATGGTCACACACACACACACACACACACACACACACACACACACACACACACACACACACACACACACACACACAGACACACAGACACACACAAACACACACACACAAGAACTTTTATCTGCATTACTTGATGGTAGCTAGAAAGGTAAAGTTTCCTTTTTAGGTATGATGGCTTTTTTGATTTCTCCAGCATGTTGTAAGCAAATGTTGATAAAATATTGTGCGATCACTTGCTTTTCTAAAAACATCATCAGCAAAAAATACACCTTCTGAAATCACATCTACCATTTTAACTTGATCACTCTGCCAGTCAGTTTTTATTCCTTCCTGCTTTTTGGTAGAAAGTTAGTAGCCTATGTC
This sequence comes from Pholidichthys leucotaenia, assembly GCA_020510985.1. Taxonomy (NCBI): domain Eukaryota; kingdom Metazoa; phylum Chordata; class Actinopteri; order Cichliformes; family Pholidichthyidae; genus Pholidichthys; species Pholidichthys leucotaenia. The sequence goes on along the minus strand of CM035841.1, from coordinate 306,783,143 downwards.
TACCAGATTCCACACACAGAGACATCTGTGTCATTACACCTAAGAATCAACACAACTCAACAGGTAAAAATGATAAAGAACAAACTAAAGCTAACCTGCAGCATCATATCCCAGTTACTGTGGACTTTTTAAAAGAATTACCTTGGGTCTTTGGCTAGTTCTTGAAGGCGTTAAACACTTTGCACCATACTGCATTACCACCATTAGAGTTACCATATTCTGAAACAATTACTTTGTAATAACAGTGCATTTACTTCTTTGCATAAAAATAGTTTATCTTTCTTAATAACAAATGACATGTTGCACAGTGTTGACACAAACTCTGATTTTGAAACTAGTATATTCACACAAATTTGCTTCACTATGATTAATGTGGTTAAAACGTTCACTAGTTTCAAAAAAGAAACATTGAAACAAGTATTTGTTTGGAGGAATTACAAAAAACATTTTGTTTAGTTGTACAGAAGCATTTAAGGATAAACTAATTTGCATTACCTACCCTAAAACATTTATCATTGAAGAGCAGTAGTAACTCCATCAGTTGTATAGTTTCTTTGCATAACACCATTTTAGGGACCTCTTTTTTAATCACACAAGTACATGTGTGAAGTACATTTACATGTTTGAAGAAAGAATTTTTAACTCCCTTATTTTTTTTGTAACAACTTACTCCACTTGTACTAAATATCTATTTATTAAATACCTGATACAAGTTTGTAAATGGTCGACAGCACCCTGTTTTTTTATTGTGGTTGCAGTTTTTTTAGGTGTTTTTGTACAAACTAAATACCCTTTGGTATATTTGTGTTCATGTTTGATGAATTTAGCATAACTAAAACACCTAATACACTTTTGTAAACGGTCAACATCACCCTGTTTTTATTGTGGTGTGAGTTTTTAGATGTGTTTTGTACAAAGCTACTAAACAGTATTTGGTATATTTGGTGTTTTTTGTTGTACAACATACATTGGTGTTCATGTTTGCAGAATCTAGCATAACGTTGTCCATGTTGTGTCATACACAACTAGTGCATACCCATGCATGCCTGTAGAGGGGATGCATTGAAACAGAATTCTTGCCAGTTACAGGACAGTTGGTATAGCAACACAGCACTAAGTGGCAATCACATGTGATGGCTTTTGTATGCAGAAAAACAAAAATCACACAAAATATGCCCTGCCATCTGGGGCTGTTTGCCCCTGATTGTTACTTCTTCTCCTGCCTGTCACTGTTCTGTGTTAAATTGCTTACCTATGTCTCTATACTGTATATGTCTTGTAGGGAGTTATGTGCTCTATGTGCTGTCATATAGACATCATCTGGTGGGTCTTCTTCTTCTTCATTCAGAGCACTGAAGTGTCTCCTCCTGTCTCAGATGGCTGTGTTGTTCACAGTCATGCCTGCGGTGTACTGGTGGAACCTGAGGTGTTTCATGTTCACGGCATCCTTTCTGACGTGCAGCAGTTCTCTATCTATTGACCATTTGCTGTGACGTCACATCCTTTTGTTTACGCCGCCATATTGGACGGCAGAAGCGAGTGGACGGCGCATTCAGCAGCTGTTCAGCGGTGTACCAGATCTCGATATATTTACCTGATTTCAACCTACATCTTTGTTTTATTTTATGTTGGCATTGGATTAGACTATGGTGTTTCACTGCTGTGCCTTTGGGTGTACAAATCGCCAGAAAAAGGGATCCAACTTGAAGTTTTACCGGTTCCCAGCTGACGAAGACAGGCGCAGGAGGAGGGTGGCCCGTCGCCTTACTCGCGGCTATGCAATCAACATTTTATATCGGGTATGTCTGATGTATCAGTGTCTATAGATGTAATGTTATATCATTGTAAACACTGGTAAATGGGTATGTCCCTCCCTGTGTGCACCACCAAGGCCTACCATCTGTGACCTAGCACTAGACAACTGCTAGATGACAAGATAATGATCATGAATGCATGCTCCTGTTTGAAATTTAATGTGTTGATCAATATGGCTGTTTATTTTGCAATGAATAAAAAATTTATAAAATTTACCAAAAAAAGGAGTATTTTTACAATAATTCACATTCACCGATACAGTTAAACCTCCCACCATTGTTTATTACTTTGTACTTCAATGTACCACATAAATAGGCCTACATGGATTAAAAGAATGATATAAACATGATAAATCGTTATATTGCTTCTCAAACTGTATAAACTATATATTCTACCTACTCCATATTCCAGGTGAAAAGAGCAGTGACCCTCTTTCCCCAGATTACATACCATCAGTCTTCACCTTCACGTCTACTCCAACGAAAGACAGAAACAACGCCAGCTTCCATCGGTACATTAAAACACAAGCAAGGAAAAAAGACAGAGAACTTGGATTGCTCACTTGCTGCCAGTGTACTCGAAGAAATGTCTTCTGGAGTTTGTTGTGCATTGATAAATGTAAATGATTCTGTTGTGCCTTTCAATTAAACTGATTTGGCGTTTAATTTTTTGTCAAAACAGAAAGTGTGAAGACAATATGACACCATCTTGCTTCCTGATCACCCAGGGTTTCAGTGGGGGGTCCGACATCTTCTGGGAGTGATGTACCTGTAGTGGATAAATATTCTTAAAATCAATATGTGGGTATGATGACTTTTTATCTGGAAATAAGTCTGTCTTGTATAGACTGGACAATAAAATTTGTAATATATCTAATAGTGTTGGGAGTTGTTTATCCAGTATTCTATTGATACGACAAATATTTATAAATCCTTTTACAGAATATATAGATCTATAAAAATATTTAATTATTTTTTAATTAATTTAATTGAGATATTATATATGCTGCTAATAATAATAATAATAATAATAATAATAATGATTGAATATTTTATAAAAATTTTAATAATTTATCACTTAATATATTCTATATAACATGACAAATCTATACAGTAGGGCCTTCACGACATAGTGGACCGTTGAAGTGATGACTGGGGATATCAGCACATTTCTCACAAGCCCAGCAACAAAATAACTATAAGCGTCCAAACTTTTGTAGGCTTTCAGAGACTCTCCAGTGTACCTAGACGGTGTGTTGACCAGGTAGTTGTAGATGTCCATATAGCGTACGTCAGGTTTGGGGCAAAAATCTATGAAACTGGTGAATTTTTCAAGCGACAAGTTGTAAGGGTCCACGCCGATAACACGCATCTTTTCCGTGTACCTGTCACAATGTTTTTTATCTAGTAGTTGCGCAACATCGGACAAAGCCGGCACATCTGACTGAGCGGACGCCATGCTGAAACGCACTCACACAGCGCCCGAGTTGCTGTCCAATGTGGCGGTATCAACAAAAAAAACGTGACGCGTGACGTCACTGGCAAAAGGTCAATTGCTCCCCATCCATCTGGTGGGTCTTCTTCTTCTTCGTTCAAACCACTGGTTGAGGGATACGTGTGTCGTAATTCCGGGCCATGGGCACGATCCTGAAAAAGTGGCTTTCGACCCTGTTCAGGAAGGCCTGTGCATGCCCGTAGAAACCAAGAAACCGGAGCACCCGGAAAAAAAATCAGCGCTTTGCTTGGCATTTTACACATTTGTAGTGTAGACTGGCATTTGTCAAGGTTACACATTTGCTGTCATGTAGGCATGGCAAGCCGTTCTATGATGCCTGAGTTCACAGGACGTGCTATGATGATGAGGCAGAGATCATAGGCCGTCCTATGATGTCCTAGAAACGTGCTTTAAAGTCTGTTGTACCCTATACTGGTGAAGGGTGTCCTCCTTTCTCAGACGGGTGCGATGTACTGTTGGAACCTCAGGTGTTTCATCTTCATGGCATCTTTTCTGACTTGCAGCAGTTGTCGTTATTCTATTGCCCTTCATCTGGTGGGTCTTCTTCTTCTTCGTTGAGACCACTGGTTGAGGGATAGGTGCGTCGTAATTCAAGACATACAGTATTTGTCTATATGCCGTGGACTTGATGTATATGACATCATAAAGACACATTTGTCTATGTGCCGTCATATAGGCATCGCGAGTCGCCCGATGATGCCTGAGTTTATGGTCTATGACATCATAAAGACACATTTGTCTGTCCTATGATGCCTGAGTTCAAAGACACATGGTCTCTATGACATCATAAAGACACATTTGTCTATGTGTCCTATGATGCCTGAGTTCAAAGACACATGGTCTCTATGACATCATAAAGACACATTTGTCTGTGTGTCTTATGATGCCTGAATATCATAGGACGTCCTATGATGTTCAAGCAGAGATCATAGGCCATCCTATGATGTCCTATGAAGCGTGACAGACACACAGACAGACAGACAGACAGACAGACAGACACAGATATTTCTTGCTTTTATAGAGTGATTATGCTTTTCTGTTGACAAAAACTGTTTTAAATGGTTACATTAAGATAAAACTGTGTTCCACAAATTGAAATTGACAAATTTATTGTATATATTTCACTCACCTGCCATGGTTATATTCATGCAAACTTGCTTTGCCATCATTAATGTGGTTAAAACATTCACTAGTTTCAAAAAGAAACACTGAAACAAGTATTTGCTTGGAAAAATTACAAAAACATTTTGTTTAGTTGTACAGAAGCATTTAAGGATAAACTGATTTGCAAATGTAACCCGGTGTTAAAAATGCGAATGGAAATATGAATATTGATGCCGCTTTTGAAGAGAAAACCACCCATTTCACAATGGGAGTAAATAATTTAAAGATGAATATTTAAATAAATATATATTCATAAAACAGTAGGGAACATTTTCTGGGGAGTTTTGATAAAAATCCAAATGTTTTTATTTGGTATTTTGAGCAACCAATGGCTGCGTCTTTTGTTTGGCAGCAACAGCCAATGGGGTCACGCCAGCCAATGGGGTCACGCGCTTTCTCGCTCAGTCTTGGTGTAATCCGCAGAACGCTGTCAGTCGCAGCAGACATCGACCGAGAGAGCGCGTTCCCTTACGGAGACGATGAGCTAGGGTGCTGATAGCAGTCTTTGTCTTGGATAAAACTTGAGATTGGTAAGCCTAAACTAATACCCGCAATGAGACACTGCTGACACTGCTTTAAGATTGGGATCCCAAAGGCTGTTAACGCCGTTGAGCGCGGGAACACCATGATGCACGTGTCAATTAGCATGGTGAGTGCTATCCATTCAGTGTGTATGTGGAATGCTAATCGCTAACTTAACATACTAACCTCCGATGCTAATTCCGGCTAGGTTTTACACAGGAGGAGGTTGTTTGTTAAAGCTGTAATGGTTAGCAAATGGTTTCATTTCACTTGCCACTGAATGTATTTAATGGTGAATATTACATCTGTGGTTTAAAGGTGTTTAAAGTTATTATTTGTATACAACTTGAACATATTTTGTAATAAGCTATAGAGCATAGCTTAAGCCTGTGTTCTGGCCTATCCTGTAGGTCAGGTTTCTTTTTTGGCCTGGATTGACCAGCACGTGGATTCTCCAGATCTGGATGGCGAGCCGAAGCCCGAACCCGATTGAGTGGTAAAAGTGACCCAACTGGTCACCTGGAACTGACACCAAAGGACTGAACATATTGTAAATATATTTGGGGTATTTTATTTCATTTTTATTTTTTCCCCACTATTGTTACAGTGCTCTATTTTTGTTTAAGTGTACACCACTGTAAAAAATATACATAGTTGCAAGTTCCTATACTGCTGTGTATGTGTCATCTGTTGTTGCACCTCCCAGGCTCCTACGAACCCTGTAATCTGTCTGATCTGGCCCAATTATCCCTTTTGTCCAGGTAGTGTCCTTGGTTCCAAGGTTGTCACAGCCAGGGGCAGCACTGGGGTTAAGCTCCCAGTGCTTATAAAATGCTCCTTATGGCGTGCGTCTCGAAAAGCCTCTGACAACTAAGTCCAACTCCTAGCCTGCCCGTGTGGTTTAGTCTCTAAGCCCGACGGAACTGCTTTTACCAATAGGAGAAGGGGCGAGGGCGGATCTCTGGTGCCTTAAAACCAGATGTTTTGGCTAGATGGTGGCTCGTCAACCTGGGAAGGTAGCCCATCTAGGGGAAGGTAAACCCTGATTTCAAACCTCTGCTGCTTTGCGGCACACCCGGTCACGGGAAAGGCTTCGGGAGTCAACCCTGAGGAAAAATCCGGAGTAGGAGTCCCTAAGGCAGTTCTCTGTTGTGCTCAACATCATTCTGGCAGCTCCTGCGATGGCTCTGGTGCCAAACTGTAGCAGCCCTGCTGTTCCTTTGGATTCATCAGTGACGTGGAGAGGGGGAACATGCTGCATGGGCAACATCTTGTCCTCCATATCTTCCTGCCCAGGCTTGAATCCTACCAACGCCCAACGCTGGAAGGTAGAACACCGGATCACTGGAGAGGACACTCCAGCTTCGCCTTTGGCGTAGACAAAACACGGGGAATGACAGTTACCGGTTATAAGCCACCGCTCAACTGGCGTAGAGCGCGGCGCCAGGGGTTGTTCCCGACGGTGGGAGGGATCAACGGATCTCACTGGACAGCTACCGCCCGCCTCAAGCTGGGCAGCCCCCAGCCAATAAGGTGTTGTCCCACCACAGCCTGATTTCCTCATTGGGTGCATGGGGATGAGGAGAAGTCTGAACGGCAGGCTGAGAACTTTCGCACCAGGCAAGACAAAAAAACAAAAGAGACCAACTCTAAAACTGGGAACTTGGAACGTCCACACTATGATGACAGGACTCGCTGCTAACCTCAAGGACATCAACAACACCAGGAAGACTGCCATCATCAATAATGAGCTGAAGAGACTGGAAGTGGATATCGCCACTCTCCAGGAAACACGGTTGGCTGACGCAGGCACACTGAGAGAGAAGGACTACACGTTCTACTGGCAGGGAAAGAGCAGTGACGAACACAGGGAACACAGAGTGGGCTTCGCAGTGAAGAACACCTTGCTGAAGATGGTGGAACCGGGCAGCAATGGCTCTGCACGACTCCTCACCCTCCGCCTCAACACCACTCAAGGCCCAGTCACCCCCATCAGTGTGTATGCCCCAACACTGACAGCCACACCAGAGGCAAAAGACGAGTTCTACGAGAATCTCGCAACAACTGTCAGGATCATCTCCAACTCTGAACAACTCATTCTCCTTGGAGACTTCAATGCCAGAGTGGGTGCTAACCACGACTCCCGGCCCTCCTGTCTTGGACCATTTGGCGTGGGCAGAATGAATGACAACGGACAGCGGCTGCTCGAGTTCTGCACATATCATGATCTGTGCCTCACAAACTCGTTCTTCAAGACCAAGCCCCAACACAAGGTTTCCTGGCGACATCCGTGCTCAAAGCACTGGCACCAGCTGGACTTGATCCTGACCACGCGCACCTCACTGAAGAACGTGCTAATCACCCGTTCGTTCCAGAGTGCAGATTGCGACACAGACCATTCATTGGTGTGTTGCAAGGTCAAGCTGCAGCTGAAGAAATTCCATCGTGCTAGACAGCCTGGAAAGGCACGGATTGACACCAGCAAGATGGCCCAACCAGAACTTGTTGAGCGGTTTGCCTCCACCTTTGAGAAGGAACTTGGTGTACCACAAGAAGGAGAATCAGCAAAGCAGAAGTGGGAAGAGCTGCGAAACACCATCCACCGCACAGCCTTGGCTACCTTTGGGAGGAAGACCTCGAAGTCACAGGACTGGTTTGATGCCAAGTTGACTGAGATGACCCCCATCATTGAAGCCAAGCGCTCAGCTCTTGCCGAGTACAAGAAGTACCCAAACGAGAAGAATCTCCAGATTCTCAGGGATGCGAGAAGCAAAGTTCAGCAGACTGCTCGGCGCTGTGCCAACGAGTACTGGACTCAGCTCAGCCAAGACATTCAAACCGCTGCCATAACAGGGAACATCAGTGGTATGTACGATGGCATCAACAAAGCACTTGGTCCGGCTCAGAGCAAGACGGCCCCCCTCAAATCCTCCACTGGGGAGATGATCACAGAAAAGAACAAGCAGATGGAGAGATGGGTGGAGCACAACTCCGACCTCTACTCCAGACAGAACACCGTGACACCGTCAGCTCTTGATGCCATCGACTGCCTGCCATCCATGGACGAACTTGACGCCGAGCCAACCATCGACGAACTCAGCAAGGCCATTGATAGCTTGGCTGCTGGCAAGGCACCCGGCAACGACGGCATACCCCACGACCTGTTCAAGCACTGCAAGACCGCCCTACTGCTGCCATTGCATGACGTCCTCTGCCAGTGCTGGAAGGAAGGTGCCGTACCACAGGACATGAGGGACGCCAAGATCATCACCCTCTACAAAAACAAAGGGGAGAGAAGCGACTGCAACAACTACAGGGGCATCTCCCTCCTCAGCGTTGTTGGCAAAGTCTACACACGAGTTGTTCTCATTCATCTACAGAAGCTTGCCGAACGTGTCCACCCCGAGTCTCAGTGTGGCTTCCGTGCTGAGCGATCGACGGTGGACATGATATTCTCCATCCGCCAACTCCAGGAGAAATGCAGAGAACAGAACATGCCCCTGTACGTCGCCTTCATCGACCTCACCAAAGCATTCGATCTGGTCAGCAGAGAGGGCCTTTTCAAGATCCTGCCAAAGATAGGATGCCCACCAAAGTTGCAAAGCCTCATCGAATCGTTTCACACTAACATGCAGGGGATAGTGCAGCACGACGGCAACGTCTCAGAGCCATTCAACATACGCAGCAGAGTGAAACAGGGCTGTGTACTTGCGCCAACCCTCTTTGGGATTTTCTTTGCTATGCTCCTGAGGCATGCCTTCAGCACAGCAACAGAGGGAATCTACCTGCATACAAGATCTGACGGCAGGCTTTTCAACCTCGCCCGCCTGAAAGCCAGAACCAAAGTATGCGAGGCTCTAATCAGAGACATGCTGTTCGCAGACGACGCTGCAGTCGCGACCCACACACAGCAGGAGCTTCAGACCCTGATGAACCGCTTCTCCCAGGCATGCAAGGACTTCGGGCTTACCATCAGCCTGAAGAAGACTAACGTCTTGGCGTAAGGCACGGAAGCACCACCAACCATCACCATCGACGATTACGAGCTGGAGGTCGTGAATCAGTTCACATACCTGGGGTCCACGATCAGCAGCAACCTCTCCCTTGATACAGAGATCGACAAGAGGATTGGAAAATCAGCCTCCACACTCGCTCGCCTCACCACACGAGTGTGGTCTTCTTAGTTCAGTATGTTTAGATGACGGTAACTCAGTGGCCGGTGCACTTAGAGAGATTATGACTGTTTTGCCAAAAAATTCAAAGTGTTTTCGTTTAAATGAGACCAACCCCATGAAGATGCTGCAAAGGGTTGAAGAACAGCTTTCGATTTACTTTGGGCATGTTATTTTTTGGGTTTTTAGGGAAATTGACCGGAGTGCAAGGGGTTAAGTCCGTACTCTTTTAGGCGATTAAGAACTTTTGTTAAGCGAGCCTCATGTTCTTCGGGCGTCTTGGAGAATACAATAAAAGAAGATGGCGCCCACAGTGGTCGCCATGGTGTTTTGCTGCCCTTTAATTTGTTTAATTTGTTTGTTTCTGTTCGTCAATTGTGTGTCTGCCTGCTCTTACACCCGTGAAGAGCTACTAAATATCAGGACTCTCACTCCTACGGACCTTCTCCCAGTTTTTTTAGCTCCTGCCGCCGATCTGATTCATTGTTTGGCTCAAAAAGTAAGACGGCGAAAAAGAGGAAAGCGAGGGGGGGGGTCTCGCTCGGCTTTGAAGGAGAGGCACGCGAACACCCTTGCCTGGCATATTTCTATCCAACGCCAATTCTCTCTTGAACAAGGTAGAAGAATTAAGACTGCTGATGCAATTTAAGGACCTCGCTTCCTCGTCTGTCATCTGTTTCTCTGAGACATGGCTTAAAGGGAACATACCGGACAGCGCGATCAGCCTCGAGGGATTTCAGCTGTTTCGTGCTGATCGCGTCACAGAGCTCTCCGGTAAGTCTATTGGAGGTGGAGTCTGCTTCTACATTAACAGCAGCTGGTGCTCTGATGTAACGGTGATTTCACAACACTGTTCTCCCGACCTAGAATTTCTCTCTATTAACTGCAAGCCATTTTATTCCCCGCGGGAGTTCGCTTCTTTTGTATTGATCGCTGTGTACGCCCCCCCTCCCCGACGCGGATGCGCGCGAGGCTCAGCGCGCGCTCGCAGATCACATCCAACATGCAGAGCGGACTTTCCCAGACTCCTTGGTTATTGTGGTAGGCGACTTTAACCAGAGCAATCTGAGTCACGAGCTCCCCCGATACAAACAGTTTATTAAATGTCCAACCAGAGGTGAGAACACACTAGATCACTGTTACACTACAGTGAAGGACGCGTATCGCGCTGTTCCCCACGCTGCGCTCGGACTATCTGATCACGTGATGGTCCACCTCATTCCCACATACAGACAGAGACTGAAGCTCACTAAACCTGTTGTGACCACCATGAAGAAATTGACCAGTGAAGCTGGAGAGAAACTGAACACATGCATGGAAATAACTGACTGGGACATGTTTAAAGGAGCCACACATGATCTTAATGAGTACACAGACACTGTGAACTCATATATCAACTTTTGTGAGGAGAGCATTCTCCCATCGCGCACCAGGGTGAGGTACTCTAATGATAAGCCCTGGTTCACTGCCAAGCTCAGACAGATCAGGAAGGAGAAGGAAGCAGCGTTGAAAAGTGGAGACAGGGACTGCTACAGGGAGGTTAAATATCGGTTTAACAGAGAGCTGAAGAGAGCTAAATCTGTGTATTCTGAGAGACTTCAGCAGCAGTTCACTGCTAATGACTCGGCTTCTGTGTGGAGAGGACTGAGGCAAATCACCAACTATCGGCCTCAGGCTTCCAAAGGTCAGGATGACAAAGCCCTTTGTCAAAAACTGTCCCAACATTACGCCCGTTTTGACACCTCGTCAGCTGTGTCCAACTCCCCCACTCCACCCAGCTCCACTGCCTCCTCGGCCCCTAATACATCAAAAGCGGTCCCCCTCCTCCTCCTCCCCCCCTGCCCTTGTCATCAGTGAGCAGGACATGCACAGACAGTTCTCCAGACTGAACCCACGCAAGGCCCCCGGTCCGGACGGCGTGTCTCCCTCCACCCTGAGACACTGTGCGAAAGAGCTGGCTCCTGTCTTCACAGACATTTTTAACACCTCCCTTAAGCAATGCCATGTGCCGACCTGCCTCAAATCCTCCACCATCATCCCTGTCCCCAAGAAGCCACGGATTACTGGACTTAACGACTACAGACCTGTAGTGCTCACCTCTGTAGTCATGAAGTCCTTTGAGCGCCTGGTCCTGTCCCACCTCAAGTCCATCACCACTCCCCTCCTGGACCCGCTGCAGTTTGCCTACCGTGCCAACAGGTCTGTGGACGACGCAGTCAACCTGGCCCTCCACTCCATCCTGCAGCACCTGGACTCCCCGGGAACCTACGCCAGGATCCTGTTTGTGGACTTCAGCTCTGCATTCAACACCATCTGCCCCGCTCTGCTCCAGGACAAGCTGTCCCTGCTCGGCGTGCCTGACTCCCTCTGCAGGTGGATCACCGACTTCCTGACGGACCGGAGGCAGCATGTGTGGCTGGGGAAGTCTGTCTCAGACTCTGTTAGCATCAGCATCGGATCACCCCAGGGCTGTGTACTTTCCCCCCTACTCTTCTCCCTTTATACCAACTCCTGCACCTCCTCCCACCAGTCTGTTAAGCTGATCAAGTTTGCGGACGACACCACCCTCATCGGGCTCATCTCCAACGGCGACGAGTCCGTCTACAGGAAAGAGGTGGCCCAGCTGGTGTCCTGGTGCAGCCACAACAACCTGCAGCTGAACGCTCTGAAGACAGCGGACATGATTGTGGACTTCAGGAAAGTCACAACCCCCCTGCACCCCCCTCACCATCACAGGCTCTCCCATCACCATTGCAGATTCCTTCCGCTTCTTGGGCACCACCATCACCCGGGACCTCAAATGGGAGCCAACCATCAGCTCCCTCATCAAAAAGGCCCAGCAGAGGATGTTCTTTCTGCGGCAGCTGAGGAAGCTCAAGCTACCCACCAAGATGTTAGTGCAGTTCTACACAGCCATCATCGAGTCCATCCTCACCATCTCCATAACCATGTGGTACGCAGGAGCCACTGCCAGGGACAGACTAAGGCTGCAGTGCGTCGTGCGCACTGCTGAGAAGGTGATCGGCTGCAAGCTCCCATCTCTCCAGGACCTGTACATCTCCAGGACCCGGAGGCGTGCAGGCCGGATCATAGCCGATCCTTCACACCCTGGTCACGTACTGTTTGCCCCCCTTCCCTCATTTAGAAGACTTCGGTCCATTCAGACTAAAACCTCCCGGTACATGAACAGCTTTTTCCCCTCTGCCATCAGACTGCTGAACATTAAGTGACTTATTGACTCTCGTGCACTATATACAGCAGCTCAACCAGACTCATGTCATTCATCACTGTTTTTCTGTTGCATTATCGACTGCACTATGTGGTACTCCACATTATCTGCTACTTGCTAATTTATTTAAAACTGCTTTGACTAGTATTACTCATTATTATTATTATTATTATTATTACTTATTATTCTACACTTATTGCATGTTTTTAGTTTTTTTTAGTTTTTTAGTTTATCTCTTTATCTTATCATGTCTTTAATGTTGCAGCATTGAACCGAGACACATTCCTAGTTTGTGTACTACATGAACAATGGCAATAAATCTGATTCTGATTCTGATTCTGATTACAATGATGTCATTGAGGAACACAATCACCTCATGCAGATTCATGTCGCCCATGCATTTCTCCATGAGGCGCTGGACCGTGCTGGGGGCGTTTGTAATGCCTTGGGGCATTCTATTGAATTCCCCAGAGACGTGCCCGTCCGCGGTACACCGGAGTGCAAGAGGTTAAACTCTCCCCTGAGAAATGCAGATTTTTTCAAACTTCTGTCAGATACCTCGGTCACATTGTGTCCAGTAAAGGAGGTGAGACCGACCCCGAAAAAGTGAAAGCCCTAAGTACCTGGCCTGTGCCCCGTGATCTCAAACAGCTCCGCTCGTTTTTAGGCTTTTCAGGGTACTTTAGGCGGTTCATTAAGAACTATTCCAGCATCGTTAAGCCCCTCACTGACTTAACAGCAGGCTACCCTCCTTTGTGAAAAAGCACAAAGCTAAGCCTGCCCAGTACCACGACCCAAAGACACCGTTTGGCGAGCGATGGACTTCTTCCTGTGATCTTGCATTCAAAACCATCATTGAAAAGCTCAGTACTGCGCCTGTCCTGGGTTTCGCTGACCCTCAGTTGCCATATACACTCCATACTGACGCCAGCACTACAGGGCTTGGCGCCGCCCTCTATCAAGAGCAGGAGGGCCAGACTAGGGTCATAGCTTGTGCAAGCCGGGGGTTGTCTAGAAGTGAGTCCTGTTACCCCGCCCATAAATTAGAATTTTTAGCTCTAAAGTGGGCAGTAATGGAGAACTTTGCAGACTATTTATATGGCAATCATTTTACTGTCGTGGCAGACAGTAACCCCCTGACGTACATTCTGACTATTGCTAAAATGGATGCCATGAGTTATAGGTGGCTAGCTGCTCTGTCGACGTTTAACTTTAAGCTCCAATACAGAGCAGACAAGCTTAACTCAGATGCAGACGGCCTCTCTAGATGGCCACATGGCGAGCTACTTAATGACGCAGTGTCCCAAAAGGAGCTCGACCGCATACAGCAGTTCACTCAAACTCGCTTGTCTCTTCCTGAAAGCAGTTTAAGTTCCGAGGTAGTGTCTGCTATATATGAAAAACACCTTGTCTGTAGCTCTCCAGACAACACCTTCCCTTTGGTTCACTCATTAGCCCTCTCTGTAGCCACCATTCCAGATGGCTATGCCGATGAAGATGGCTGTGGTGGTCTTCCAATTGTATTCCACATGACTCCTGAACAGATCAAAAACAAACAAAGAACTGACCCCTGTTTAAGAGAAGTGATTGCACAAATTGAAACTGGGCTAAAAGTTCCACCAACTGTACGAACTGAACTTCCTGACATCAACTTGTTACTCCGAGAGCTCAGTCGACTTGAAATGTGCAATAACATCCTCTACCACACTTGCCAAGACGGAGGAAATGTTACTTACCAGCTCGTCTTACCTGAACAGCTCCGCGATTCAGTCTTTCAAAGCCTCCACTGTGACATGGGCCATTTAGGCACAGAGCGTACTTTGGATCTCGCCAGAACAAGGTTCTATTGGCCTCGCATGGCGGCAGATATTGAAAAGAAGATCAAGAAATGTAATCACTGCGTAAGATGTAAAACCGCTCCAGAGCAAGCTGCTCCGCTTGTCAATATCAAGTCCACCTGACCGCTCAAACTCGTCTGTATGGACTTCCTATCCATTGCGCCCAATCAAAGTAACACAAAGGATGTGCTCGTGTTAACTGATCATTTCACGAAATACGCTATAGTCATCCCTACCAGCAATCAGAAAGCTCAGACCGTTGCAAAGGCACTTTGGGACAACTTTATAGTCCACTACGGGATACCCGAACGGTTACATAGTGATCAGGGTCCCGATTTTGAGTCCCATATCATAAAAGAACTTTGCAAAATCATGGGCATTCGCAAACTCCAGATGACACCCTATCATCCCAGAGGTAACCCGGTAGAACGTTTCAATAGAACGTTACTGAGCATGCTGGGTACTCTGGAGGAAAAGAACAAATCTCAGTGGCACAACTATTTTTTTTTTTTTTTGTTACTTATTTGTACCCGTAGGTAGACTTGGTTTGCAGTCTGGTGACAAGCCACCGGCTGCTGGTCGCTGCGTGCGCGAGCGCCCTAAACCTACATGTTTTTGGTATGCGGGAGGAAACCGGAGAAATCCCGGAGTAAACCCGCGCAACACGGGGAGAACATGCAAACTCCACACAGCTCACTGTTGGTCGGGGGCTGGGATCAAACCCACGATCTCATGATCCCCGCGGTCCCCCGGCCGAGGGTAAAACTGTGCTGCCACAGTGCTAAACCACTGCGCCACCGTGCAGCCCAACTATGTAGAACCACTCGTACATGCGTACAATTGTATGAAGAATGACGCTACTGGTTTTGCCACGTATGAGTTAATGTTCAGTCGTCAGTCGAGATTGCCAATTGATCTTGCATTTGGGCTTCCGTTTCACAACAAAAGTTTCAAGTCACATTCCCAGTACATTGAAAAACTGAAGACAACTCTACAAGAAAGCTACAAACTAGCAACAGAAAATGCTAACAAGATGGCTGAAAGAAACAAAACAAGATTTGATATGCGAGTGAAACCCTCAAAACTAGAACCAGGCGACAGAGTTTTGGTGCGTGCAGTCCGCCTCAGAGGCAAACACAAACTAGCAGACAGGTGGGAAGCTGAAATTCACATTGTGGTGAACCAAGCAGGTGACTTGCCTGTGTACACTATAAAACCTGAGACAAAAGATGGTCCTGTTCACACCGTTCACCGCGACCTCTTGCTTCCCTGTGGTTTTCTTGCCCCTGTTGAAGAAGAACCTGTCCAACCAAAACGTGTCCGCAAACCTAAGACAAGGCAATCACCTGAACAAAGTGAGGAATGTGAGAATTCAGAACCGGAAAATGAAGATGTCTATTGGTACAGAGAAGAACCAATCCAAACGCCCATAAAGCTCACTCGAGTTTATGAAATTCCCCATCCAAAGACATTCTTTAAAGGAGACATTCCTGCTGAAACTCGCTTACCTGAGAATGACAACCAAATAGAAAATGTCACTTCACCTGGATGTGACAACTTACCTGGAAATGACAATTCACCTGGATGTGACAACTTACCGAATGATGGAAACCTGGAGGAAACTGAAACAAATGTGGAACCATCGAACAATGAGAATGGAACTGAAAGTGAAACCAACTTACCTGATAAAAGTACCTGTGATGAACCTGTGGAAGAAAAAGAACCTGAAAAAGAAATCCCAAAGACTGTGAGACGTTCTGAGAGGACAACCTCCCAGCCAGAAAGGCTACAGTATAGTCATTTGGGAAATCCTCTCATAACTGTTGCCCAGTCCCTGTTTCAAGGACTAAACCTGGCTTTTACCAGAGCCTTAACAGAGTCAGATCCTAGGAATATTCCCATGAACACTAGTTCTCCCGTCATTACTATCTAGCTAATCCCATGCAAAGGGACTTGCATGATTCTAAGGGGGGATAGTGTAACCCGGTGCTAAAAACGTGAATGGAAATATGAATATTGATGCCGCTTTTGAAGAGAAAACCACCCATTTCACAATGGGAGTAAATAATTTAAAGATGAATATTTAAATAAATATATATTCATAAAACAGTAGGGAACATTTTCTGGGGAGTTTTGACAAAGTTCCAAATGTTTTTATTTGGTATTTTGAGCAACCAATGGCTGCGTCTTTTGTTTGGCAGCAACAGCCAATGGGGTCACAACAGCCAATGGCATCACACCAGCCAATGGGGTCACGCGCTTTCTCGCTCGGTCTTGGTGTAATCCGCAGAACGCTGTCAGTCGCAGCAGACATCGACCGAGAAAGCGTGTTCCCTTACGGAGACGGTGAGCTAGCGTGCTGATAGCAGTCTTTGTCTTGGATAAAACTTGAGATTGGTAAGCCTAAACTAATACCCACAATGAGATATTGCTGTACTATCAAATTCTAACACCCCGTTTGTTAAATTTTAAGATTGGGATCCAAAGGCTGTTAACGCCGTTGAGCGTGGGAACCCCATGACGCATGTGTCGATTAGCATGGTGAGTGCTCTCCATTCAGTGTGTATGTGGAATGCTAATCGCTAACTTAACATGCTAACCTCCGATGTTAATTCTGGCTAGGTTTTAAACAGGAGGAGGTTGTTTGTTAAAGCTGTAATGGTTAGCAAAAGGTTTCACTTCACTTGCCATTGAATGTATTTAATGGTGAATATTACATCTGTGGTTTAAAGGTGTTTAAAGTTATTATTTGTGTACAACTTGAACATATTTTGTAATAAGCTATAGAGCATAGCTTAAGCCTGTGTTCTGGACTATCCTGTAGGTCAGGTTTCTTTTTTGGCCTGGTTTGACCAGCATGTGGATTCTCCAGATCTGGATGGCGAGCTGAAGCCCGAACCCGATTGATTGGTAAAAGTGACCCAACTGGTCACCTGGAACTGACACCAAAGGACTGAACATATTGTAAATATATTTGGGGTATTTTATTTCATTTTTATTTTTTCCCACTATTGTTACAGTGCTCTATTTTTGTTTAAGTGTACACCACTGTAAAAAATATACATAGTTGCAAGTTCCTATACTGCTGTGTACGTGTCATCTGTTGTTGCACCTCCCAGGCTCCTACAAATCCTGTAATCTGTCTGATCTGGCCCAATTATCCCTTTTGTCCAGGTAGTAAAGTTAAGGTAACTACACTGCCATAACACAACACTACCAAAAGGGTACTACACCTAAAGTAAGTAGGCGTTAGTAGGTGTTACACAAACAACAAAAATAAAAAAAAACTAAAACTTTGTTGATTGGAGGCAGTAGAAACTAGTTTTGTTATATGAATACTCTTTGCATAAGAACATTTTTACTGACTCGTGTTTAATCCGCAAGCACATGTGTGAAGTGCATTTACACGTTTGAAGAAAAACGTTTTTCACTCCCCTATTTCTGCAACAAGTCAGTGCATTTGTACTGAACATTTGTTTTATTAAATACCTAACACAAGTTTGTAATCACTGTGTTTTTATTGTGGTTGCAGTTTTTTAGTTGGTTTTTGTACAAACTAAATACCCTTTGGCATATTTTGTAGTGGAAGTGCAAGAAAAATTGCTTTGTCGTATTTTTGTTACACAATATATATGGTGCTGATGTTTATGAATTTAGCATAACACTGTACATGTCATGTCATACACAATTATGCATTTCTGTTTACAATCTTTAAATGTTTTAGATGGTTACATTAAGATAAAACTGTGTTCCTCAAATTGAAATTTACAAATTTCATGTATTTATTTCACTCACCTGCTTTGTTATATTCATGAAAACTTGCTTCAACATGATCAATGTTTTTTAAAACCTTCACTAGTTTTCTCAAAAGAAACACTGAAACAAGTATATGTTTGGAGGAATTACAAAAAACATTTTGTTTAGTTTGTATAGTCAGCTACTGTATATTACACAAAACATTTCACACATTTTTTATGCGAAATTGATTTGCAAACAACAAAAATAACAAAACTAAACTTTGTTGATTGGATGCACTAGAAACTAGTTTTGCTAGCGGTTCGGGGGGATCTGAAAACACCATAAGCCATCCACCCTAAAGGAGCCAAACAGGTCTGCCCTCCAGTGGAGGGGGTGGGGGTGGGTTGAAGCATGAAGCTGGGAGTTATCAGCTCTGCTGACAATCACACATAGCTCCCGTCAATTTTGAATAGGAGCGCTACAAGTGAGAAATGTCTCTAAAACCCTCTTTTTTTTAAGTAATGGCTGATCAGACTTTAAAACATCTCCTAAATGCTGGGGAGTAAGGTAAGTTAAAGTTGCTAGTCAGATTTGTTGCACCCCTTTCAGGTGTGTGTGTGTGTGGGGGGGGGGGGGGGGTCCTATGGTTTTTCTCTGACTCACTGATCATAATACACTGTGAAAGTGACAACATACAGTATTCATGCAGAAGCATTTTTTATGTACACTTGAGGTTTTGGACTACATATGCCAGTAAGTAAAAATTCTGTGACATTGCTGGGGTTTTTTTTGTTTGTTTGTTTGTTTTGTGAGAATGAAGGTTGTTAAAAAAAAAAAAAAGGCAGACAGCCAAAACTCTCTGCAAATTCTGGTTTAAATTTCTCATGAGTGGTTGAAAAAAAAGTCTGCCTTAAAGTTATAAAACACCAAAAGCTATGATAAAAACTTTTTTTCAGATCACAACAGATGATGAAAGGTTTGATTGAATAAAAATAATTTAACTGTTGATAAATATCACGTATAAGTTGTGGGATGTTTTACAGAACTGTTTCATGCAGACAATCCTTAGAAGGCTGTTGTATGGTCATTTAAATGATGTAACACAAAATGGAAAATATAAAATGCTTTTATAGGAGAAATGTTAAATTTTCTAGTATCACCACAAAATAAACTCCAATTGCCACAAGCATACAGATATTATACAGATAAGCATAGAATTTCTCCATTGTGGGACTAATAAAGGCTTATCTTATAAAAGTTTTTTTTTAAAGTTGTTAAACTCTAACATTTTTGGTCATTATTGGGTTGTTTGATTAAAGAAAAAAGAAGGGAAGTGGTTGCGAAAACGCACGTTTGAAGGCTTACTTTTTGCACAGTTCAATCTATCCCAGTTTGCCCGAAGACCTCTGTATCGCCAGCACACTGTTTTTTCTTACTTTGGCTTGACCTATGGGCGGGGAAAGGGGTGGGGTGTGGGCGGGGCCACATGTCATAGATCTGTCAAAAACAGTTTGATGGGTGGTATCCTATATTATCTTCTGACATGTATATACTTATCAAACATTATATGACTAATTTGAACATAAATCCAACATTTCACCGCTGGGACTTAAAAATGCCTGTAGCTGTAGATACATGCTTGTGCAGAAAACTGTGTAGAAAGAATGATTGCTTACCTTTGTGCAAACGATGGCTTTCTGGTCATTCTTCCGGAAGATTTGAGGCAACTGGACCCATCCACTGGTGAATTAAACATGAGCCTCTAATGATTTATAGTGTTTATTGGAATTTTATTGGAGTTGGAATAACTGGAATTTCCCCACTGTGGGACTAATAAAGGCTTATCTTATCTTATCTTAAATTGGTCATGGGCGTATGCGCTCACCCCACAAACCAGATAGGCAAATACATCTGAGAGTGTGACTCCAGGCAGTTGGTCGAGGTCCGTGGTTCATTTCTTGTGCTCATACAGCTCAGTCCCATTTATTTCTTTAATTTTTTGAAGGTAGCACTCCTTTGCTTCCTTATTCAGCTTCTCTGAATAAGGAATTTTAATTTTCTGCTTGCTCCATTCCATTACATGTATGTCTGTTCACATTAGCAGTTGCAGTGAACTACAAGTAAACAAAGAAGCCAGGCCATGAAAATGGTGACGACGGCCCAGAATGCAGTGCGGCATGACGTCAATACTCATTCTCTATATCATGTTGATTTTCTTCATATTTTTTCCACAATAAGAGTGCTCAAGGCAGGATAAAGCAGACTGAACATGTTCTAAAAGGTCTGCTTGAAACAGTCTGTTTTCAGCTTGACATTAATAAGCCTGTAATGTAATCCATTAGTTAAATTATCTTGCTATGTGTGCAAGATGATTTAAGTTTGCATTTAAAAGTAACATAAAAGTTACTTTTCCAAGTAACTAATTACTTTAATCATGCCGCAATTGGTAAAATAACTCAATTAATTTTGAAAAGAAGTAACTAGTAACTGTAATTACATAGTTACTATATTTTAGTAACTTGCCCAACACTGCTTAGCACTAGCTTTGTCGGAGCTTTATTGCTGTTTCAAGTGCTTCTGAAGACTGCAGTATGTTTCAACCAACACTTAGCTTCAAACCCACCAATATGCTTTTGTCTTTAACTGCGACAAAGGAAAAATAATCTATTTCCACAAAAACAAAGTGTTGTGGAGAGAGAAAAAATCAGGCCAGGCATTCACAGCAGACGAACTTCATTCACTCTCTCACATCTATCAGAACCAGAAAAAACATTGACCTCATGCTGCAGGGTCTCTCCTTTATATTACAACACTCTCCTTTCACTGGGAAACGAGAGTGGAACGGAGCGGCCCGCCATTCAGCTAGCTAAACAGCTGTTCATTAGCTGTTTAGTGAACATAAATCGTCCGGGATCATGGGTCCTAAGAAAGCTCAGCCGACTGAGGAGGTGTACGATATTAAAAGATCGCTCGACTTCTTGGCTGAAGAGATTTCTGCTGTTAAGCTGCAGCAAAAAACATCCTGGACCTGGTCGAGGAGGTGAAAGTGCTGCAGATCCAGAATGCCAAGAAGGACAAGAGGCTGGCGTATCTGGAGAGCAGAGTGTCGGACCTGGAGCAATACACCCGGGTGAACGACGTGATCATCACAGGGCTCTACATTAAACCCCGATCATATGTTCGAGCGGTGGCCGCGAACAGCGGAGGGAGGCTTGATGCGCTGGAAGCCGAATCCACGGAGCAACAAGTGGCGGCCTTCGTGCAGTCCTCAGGAATCCAGCTGGACTGTAACACCATTGAGGCCTGCCACCCTCTGCCCAGGAAAAACAACGACAAACCAGCTGTCATCATGAGGTTTGTCAATAGAAAACACAAGACTGCGCTGCTAAAACAAGGTAGAAAACTGAAAGGAACGAACATTTACATGAACGAGCACCTCACAAAAGAAAACGCAGAAATAGCCAGAAAAGCAAGGTACATGAGAAAGCAGAAAAAGATTCAAAACACCTGGACATCAAACTGTAAAATATACATCAAATTAAATGGATCACCTGAAGAAGCCAAGGTTATGAACATCCGAAATATTATGAAACTGGACAAATACCAGTGAACATTATGAACTGGAGTCGACAGCAACAAATGATAACTGTCATCATCAGCGGTCACTCAGAGCGAGTATGACAGTCATTCCTCATGGGGACATCTATTTGTGGGTCTTCAGGTGGGCGTAGAGGCCGATCCGTGACCTGCATATTTTGGTGCAATGTTGGCATGGGAAAATGGTGGTGGGTTGTGGTCGTGCTGGAGCCTTTTTCTGTCTTTCCTTGCGGAGCTGTCGTTTTGTTTCTGCGACACGGTGGATTTCCTTCTCATAGTGTGCAGCACCTTCTTGCACCGCTTCCTTCCATCGGTGCCTGTTTAGAGCCATGTGCTCCCAGTCAGGAGATAAGATATTGAATTTTTTAATGTTTGTTTTACTATTGTCCTTGAACCGTTTCTTTTGCCCTCCTGGAGCCCGCGAACCTCTCTCCAGTTCAGAATAAAGAATTTGTTTTGGGAGACGGGTGTCAGACATGCGAATGAGATGGCCAGTCCATCGTAGTTGGTGTTTTATTATTGTAGAAATGCTGAGCTTTTTGGCCTCTTCCAGAACACTGATGTTTGTGCGTCAGTCCTCCCATTTAATCCTCAGAATCTTTCTCAAAGTTCTTTGGTGGAGCTGCTCCAGAGCTCTCAGGTGCCTGCTGTAGATGGTCCATGATTCTGCCTCGTACAGCAAGGTGGGGAGAACCACAGCCTTGTAGACCAAGAGCTTGGTATCGATCCTGAGATCTCGATCTTCAAAGACCTTCATCCTGAGTCTGGCATGTACTCCATTGGTACATCTCAGACGGTGGTTGATCTCAGAGTCAATGTCCACTTTGGAGGAGAGAAGACTGCCGAGGTAGGGGAAGTGGTCAACATTTTCGAGAGGGGTGTTGTCCACTTTTATAATGGGTGAAATAAATGGCTGATTGGGTGGAGGTTGATGTAGCACCTGGGTCTTCTTGATGTTTAAGGTTAGACCCAGGGCTCTATATGCCTTGGCAAAGGCATTCAGGATACCCTGTAGGTCTTCTGCGGAGTGTGCTACTATGGCGTTGTCATCTGCATACTGGAGCTCCATAATGGTGGTGTTTCTAACCTTGCTTTTGGCTTTGAACCTGGCAAGGTTAAAGAGCCTACCGTTGGTTCTGTACCGGATCGGAATTCCCTGTGGTAGGTCTTTGCCAAGTATGGCAGCAATAAAGGTAGAAAACAGGGTGGGTGCAATGATGCATCCCTGTTTGACCCGTCTCCACGGTGAAAGGCTCAGA
Organism: Pholidichthys leucotaenia; assembly: GCA_020510985.1. Classification (NCBI taxonomy): domain Eukaryota; kingdom Metazoa; phylum Chordata; class Actinopteri; order Cichliformes; family Pholidichthyidae; genus Pholidichthys; species Pholidichthys leucotaenia. The sequence goes on along the minus strand of CM035841.1, from coordinate 306,760,294 downwards.
CATGGAGCCGCTGTTACTTAGCACCGTGGCTGTCATTCCATCATGCAGTAGCCTCAGAATCCTGATGTATTTCTCTGGGCAGCCATACCTCAACAGTATGCTCCACAGAGCCTGGCGATCTACTGAGTCAAAGACCTTTGTCAGGTCTATAAAAGCCATGTACAATGGCAACTTGTGCTCACGGCATTTCTCCTGAAGTTGGGGGGCAGTGAAGATCATATCTGCTGTGCCTCTAGATGGACGAAAGCTGCACTGTGATTCTGGGAGTATTTCCTCAGAAAGTGGCAGTAAACGGTTAGCGAGAACACAAGCAAGTACCTTGCCAGTTGTTGACAGGAGTGAGATGCCTCTGTAGTTTCCACAATCAGCTTTGTCCCCCTTCTTAAATATGGTCACGATCAGAGCATCCCTGAGCTCTGAGGGGAGTTCTTCCTTTTCCCAGATCTTCAGAAGGAGGGCATGGAGACGGCACAGGAGTTCTGGACCACCTTCCTTTAGGACCTCAGCTGGGATCCCATCTGGACCGGTGGCCTTGTTGTTCTTCAGGCCCTGATGGCATCTTGGACCTCGGATAAGGTGGGAGGTGCCCCTATGTCTTCCCTAATGGGACTCTGAGGGATGTAACAGATGAAATTTGATTGGGTTGCAGTGTTACGGTTGAGGAGTTCCTGAAAGTGCTCTTTCCATCGCTTATTAATAGACTCGTTGTCCTTCAGCAGCTCCTGTCCATCCTTTGAGCATAATGGGTTCAAGCCACGATGGCTTGGGCCGTAGACAGCCTTAATGGCACTGAAAAAGCCTCTGGTGTCTCCAGAGTCTGCCAGACGCTGGATTTCCATTGCCCTTTCTGTCCACCAGGAGTTCTTAATCTGTCTCACCCGGCTCTGGATGTCAGCCTTGGCTCTAGAGTGAGCCAGTCTCTTGGCCTTGCAGGTAATGTCGTTTTGCCAGGCATGAAAGGCTTCCCTTTTTTTGGAGATGAGCAGTTCTATCTCTGCATCATTTTCATCAAACCAGTGCTGATGTTTTCTGGACTTGTACCCAAGGGTGGTTTGGCAGGTGTTGAGGATAGTGGACTTAAGCAGATTCCAGTGCTCTGGTAGCGGTCGTGCGCTGTGGCGTTGTTTAATCTGCGGAAATCTCCGCAAGGTCACCATGATCCCTCGGCCTTAGGGACCATATGTAGTGGGGATGCCCATGGGCTGTTTGAGCGCCTGATGATGCCCAGCCTTTCCAAGTTGGCAAACTCCTCACACGCTATGGCCAGTTTAGCTGTGTCCAGGCACCGAGGTCATGCGAAAACGGGCGGCCCGGTGGTGGTAATAAAGTGCTCCACCCTGTGTTTAGTCATGGCCACCGAAAACGTTGGGACCGTGAGTGCTGGGAACTGGGTGAGCAGTGTGTGGAACTTACCCCCTGGAGCTGTGACGTTGACTAGCGTTGTTGGCCCGGCTTCTCGAGCTGTACAGGGGAAGGAATCAAAAGACATTGCATTAATCATGCGTCTGTTAGCAACATCGACTAGCGGTCTGTGTGCGCACAAAAAATCAGCTCCCAAGATTGGGAAACTGCATGCCGCTATGACGAATGTCCACTCATACGTCCGGCCGTGTAGGGATACAGTCAGTGTCTTTTCACCAAAAGTCTTAATGTCCGAGCCGTTTGCGGCCATCAGCTCGGGGCCGCTAGCACCCACTAGCCGGTCAGCTTAGGATGGCAGGATGAGGCTCTTTTGGGAGCCGGAGTCCACGAGGAACCGTCTCCCCGAGTGCGAGTCTGTCACATACAGCAGCTTGCTTTCTTCACCGGCGGTTGCAGCTGCTACCGACTGCTGGCCTTGGCATTTCGCGAAGGCTTGAATTGGCACAGTGGCACGCATTGGCGTGTGTCCTCTCCAAAACGGTGGTGGTAGTAGCAGAGCGTGTCCCTCTGGCGCTTCCTGGTCCCCGCTGCCACAACCATCGCTGGCTCCTCGCTTCCGCTGGCTGTCTCACAGGGTTCTGACGCCGCCGCGTTCACTGTGAGGGCCCTGGTGGTGATGATGATCCGATCTGCCTCCTAGGCTAGCGTACGGTAGTCACGCGCTGCCAGCAACAGCGAGTTGGCAAGGACCGCTCTGGCCACCGTTGGGAGGTTCTGGAGGAAAAGGTGGGCAAACAGAAAATGCCCGTCGTCCGTGCCCATCAACGCCAACGTCTTTTCCATCAGTTCGACCACCAACCCATCTCCTAACTCGGAGCACATCAGGAGCCTCTCTGCTCTCTTGCAGTCCGAGAGCGTGTAGCGCCGGGTCAGCGCAGCTTTGAGAGCGCCGTATTTGTTGCAGGCTGGGGGCTGTTGGAGCAGGCTTGCTACTTGCTGAGTCATGCGAGCGTCCAGCGCTGCGACCACATAGTAATATCTGGTGTCATCTGCCGTTATTCCCCGGAGCGCGAACTGGGCCTCCGTGTGGAGGAACCAAGACTTCGGGTCGTGCAGCCAAGTCTGGTAGTTTGACCGAAACGGCACACGCATTGCTGGGGATTCCCGTCCGGGTCATCTCCTGGGTGTTTGCCTCCTGTTCCATTGTTCGTCAAGGGTCACCAGTGTGGAGAGAGGAAAAACCAGGCCAGGCATAAGATAAGATAAGATAAGATAAGATAAGCCTTTATTAGTCCCACAACGGGGAAATTCCAGGATTGCAACAGCACAGGGATAGCAACACTCAGAGCAACAATCAGAAGGCAAGAAAAAAAAAAAAAAAAAAAAAAAAGCAAGCAAGAGCAGCTAATATACATATGTACATATTACTATAAAATATATATATACACACACACACACACAGACACACAGTGCAGAGCATTGTAGCTGGATGGAATAAATATATGAATATATGAACACACAGTGCAGAGCATTGTAGCTAGATGGAATAAATATGTAAATATATAAACACCCACAGTACGGAGCATTGCAGCTAGGTGGAATAAATATGCAAGTATATAAACACACACAGTGCGGAGCAATGTAGCTAGATGGAATAATATGTAGATATATAAAAACACAGTGCGGAGCATTGTAGCTAGATGGAATAAATATATAGATATATAAATATAAACACACCCAGTGCTGAGCATTGTAGCTAGATGGAATAAATATATAGATATATAAATATAAACACACCCAGTGCAGAGCATTGTAGCTAGATGGAATAAATATGTAAATATATAAACACACACAGTGCAGAGCATTGTTGCTAGGTGGGATGAAACAGCATAACCGTCTATTTAGTTATCCTACATGGTATGATTATGTGCCCATACATATTCTCACCCTCCATAGCGACCGGTATGTTCCTAGTTGTATGCCGGAGAGGACCATTGTGTAAGTCTATTGCATCTTTTGCATTCAAAAAAAAAAAAAAAAAAAAAAAAAAAACTATTAGTTTGTTACGTCTTTTTGCTATCTCTGCGAGCAGCCCTGCTTAGGTTGTACAGTCTGACAGCCGTTGGTAGGAAGGACCTACGAAACCTCTCGGTTGTGCACCTGGGATGATGTAGTCTGCTGCTAAATGAGCTCCTCAGTGCATCCAGTATGTCCTGCATAGGGTGGAACTCGGACTCCAGCAGAGATGACAGTTTAGCCACCGTCCTTCTCTCTCCTATCTCCTCCATCGGATCAAGGCGTTGCCCCAGGACAGAGCTAGCTTTCTTAATCAGTTTGTTCAGTCTCTTCCTATCGGCTGCAGTAATGCCACTGCCCCAGCAGACCACTCCAAAAGTGATGGCTGATGCCACCACCGTGTCATAGAATGACTTCAGCAGCGCCCCTTGTACACCAAAAGACCTGAGTCTCCTCAGCAGGAACAGCCTGCGCTGTCCCTTCTTGTAGAGTGCGTCAGTATTGTGTGACCAGTCTAGTTTATTGTTCAGATGAATACCCAGGTACTTGTAGGATGTCACCATCTCGATGTCTGTTCCCTGTATATTTACTGGTGCTGTGAGGGGCTGCCCATGCCTGCGGCAGTCCACCACCAGCTCCTTAGTTTTCCTCGCGTTGATCTGGAGGCAGTTCCGATGGCACCAGTCCACAAAGTCCTGGATAAGCCCTCTGTACTCAGCTTCATCTCCGCTGGAGATGAGACCAACGATCGCAGAGTCATCAGAGAACTTCTGTAGATGGCAATGTGTTGTGTTGTGTGAGAAGTCCGCAGTATAAAGAGTGAACAGGAAGGGAGCCAGCACCGTTCCCTGGGGGGCCCCCGTGCTACTGATGATCGTGTCGGAAACACAGTCCCGGGTAATCACAAACTGAGGCCGGTTCGTGAGGTAGTTCAGGATCCATGATGACAGGTGCTGGTCCACCCCTGCGCGCAGCAGCTTGTCCTTCAGGATCATTGGTTGGATGGTGTTGAAAGCACTGGAGAAGTCAAAGAACATGATCCTCACCATATTCCCGGGCTTCTCCAGGTGGGACAGAGAACGGTGAAGGAGGAAGATCACCGCATCCTCCACCCCAATGCCATGCTGGTAGGCGAACTGGAGTGGATCCATCGCTGGTTCCACCAGGGGGCGGAGATGAGCAAGGAGCAGTCTCTCCAGGGTCTTCATCAAGTGGGACGTCAAGGCCACCGGTCTGAAGCTGTTCAGGTCTTTGGGGTGGGAAGTTTTTGGTACAGGTACCACACAAGATGTTTTCCACAGCTGTGGTACCCTCCCCAGTTTCAGGCTCATGTTGAAGATATACGTCACAATCCCACACAGCTGGTCTGCACAGGACTTGAGGAGCTTTGCGCTGATGCCGTCCGGTCCCGACGCCTTCCTCGCCTTGATCTTCCTCAGCTCCGTCCTCACCTGGGTCTTGGTCAGGGTCAGGATGGGGGGCTGTGTGTTGGGAGTGGGGGGGGGTGTCGGTGGAGTGGGGAGTGGGTAGCAGGACTTGATTTCTTAGAGGCAGCAGTGGTTGTTGTGCAGACAGGGGGGAGGGCGGTTGGTCAAATCTATTGAAAAACAGATTCAGGTTGTTCGCCCACTCCCTGCCCCCCGTGGCCTGGGGGGAGGTATTCTGGAGCCCCGAGATGGTTTTGAGGTTTCTCCAGACCCCGCTGATGTCGCTCTGTTGCAGCTTGTCCTCCATCTTCTTCCTGAAGCTGTCCTTGCCTTCTCTGATCTTTCTCCTCAGCTCCCTCTGTACGGACTTCAGCATCTCCCTGTTCCCCGACCTGAAGATCCTCTTCTTCTCTCTCAGAAGTGTTTTTATCTCAGGATTGATCCAGGGTTTGTTGTTTGAGTGACGCCGTATGGTCTTGGTGGGAACGGATTTGTCCACACAGAAGCTGAGGTAGCCCGTGAAGGTGTGAATGAGGCCATCGATGTCCTCACCATGTGGATCGCAGAGCTGCTTCCAGGCAGTGGCTTCAAAACAGTCCTTTAGAGTGTCCATTGTCTCCTCAGACCATAACTCCACAGTGTACATGGCCGGAGGTTGTCTGTGCACTAGGGGTTTGTACACCGGTCGGAGATGAGCCAAGTTGTGATCCGATCTCCCAAGTGGGGGGAGTTGTGATGAGGTGTACGCCTCCTTAGTGTTTGCGTAGAACAAATCCAGTGTTTTATTGTCTCTAGTGTGGCATGTGACATACTGGGTGAAAGTGGGCAGAATGGGAGACAGTGAAACGTGGTTGAAATCGCCTGAGATGAGGAGAAGAGCATCTGGGTGTTCTGTCTGCAGCCTGCTGGTTACTGAATGGATGACGTCACGCGCTGTCCCAGCGTTCGCCGTCGGATTTGCATAAACAACAATGCAGATCACGTGTGAGTGTTCTCTCGGGAGATATGTAGGCCTCATGCTAACAGCTAGCAACTCAATGTCTTTGCTGCAGTGTCGTTGTTTAACAGTGATATGTCCCGGTCTGCACCAGTTGTTGTTAACATACATTATCACTCCACCAACCCTAGTTTTGCCACTCTCTGGTGTTCGGTCAGCTCGTATCGTGTGAAAACCCTCCAGCTCAATGTTAGCATCTGCTGCTAGTTCAGTTAGCCACGTCTCAGTAAACAAAAGGAGAGAGCACTCCCGGTAAGTGCTATCATAACGGGAGATAGCCGCTAGCTCATCTAACTTTCCCAGTATCGACCGTACATTTCCCATGACAACAGATGGAAGGGAGGGTCTGTACCTTATATTTTTTGTCCTCCGCCTTACTCCAGCCCGGCAGCCGCGGCGTTTTCGCCTCAGTTCTCTCGGTATGTCGAGTTTTTCCAGTGGGACCGGGTGGCGGTTAAATGCTAGCAGCTCTTCCCTGTTATATCGTATCCTGCTATAAACAGTGGCTCCGTCCACCGGCTCAGGAGACATTTGGGACGATCTGTGTGTCCGTGATATAAGTGGGGTGAAAAAAAAAAGTGATCAAAAGAGAGAGGAAGGGAAAAAAAACTCGGAATTGAGCCGCTGTTGCAAAAGGCAGCCGACTGGTGTGGCGCCGAGAGGGAGAGTTCATCTGCATTCGTCTGCATTCACAGCAGACGAACTTTATTCACTCTCTCACATCTATCAGAACCAGAAAAAAGCATTGACCTCATGCTGCAGGGTCTCTCCTTTATATTACAACACTCACTCCCCCTGCTGCCTGAGGTCTTGCATCACAATACATTTTTGCATCACAATTCCTATTGTCCCCTAGTTGCTTAATCCTGCTGCCTGGGGGTCTTGCATCACAATACATTCTCCCATCACAATTCCTATTGTCCCCCCCAGTTGCTTAATCCCCCATGCTCTTCCGGCAGAGGAATTTACTGCCTCTCCCTTCCTTCTAGTCTGAGATGAATATCACAGCATGGGTTCCCCATAAGCCTGTTTTCCACTAGCCCAGCACACCTCGGTACGGCTCGATTCACTTCAGTACAGCTTGGAACGCTTCTGTCTCCATTAGCACAGTGTTGCGGGGCAGCAGCAGATTCTCAGCGAGGCGAGGCCACACTCCCGTGATGTTATGCACCGGACTGAGTCCTTATTTACACCAGACAAAAAATGGAGGATCCAAGGATTATTGCCTTGCACGCTCTGTGGTTTTATCTCACAATTAATTTTATCTCATAATTAAGCTGCAACAACACAAGTCACTTTTGTTTTGAATTAACTGCCAAATGACCTAGAAATAATGAGCTGAAACTTGTTTTTATTCGTATTAAATAATGAGACGGTGGCACACTGGACTACACCACATCCTAGGGCATTTTGGATGTACTGAATTAAAAAAAATTCATGTTTTTCACCTTCAGGTCAACATTTGGAACAACAGTATTATTATTTTCCGTTTAGATGATGCTACACTCCTTCTAAAGTATTGTAAATCTCTGAATTTGGAATGCCGATAGAACATTCGATTTACATATACTTGTACCTTTGACTTGGTGCTAATTTTTTATGATATTTCAATAAAAAGAACAGAAAGCGTACAAAAAGATTTCTTTTTTGGTCTAGTTAAAAATTACATTACCTTTACAATGGTTGACCCTCAGTATCATTTTGATCAGACTAGGCAATGGAATTTCTATGTAATTATACTGTTTTATAATTCAGTGTTATAACAGACAAACCACACTTTCCAAAACAATTCCATTTTATTATATACAAAATATTAAAATAAAAAAAAAACTTTGCAACACAACATGAAGGTTAATCGACATTTTATACACGCCGACCACTGAGTGCTGAGGCTCGGTAGAATTAATCCGTCTCTGCCAGCTGTGGGTCAGGAAGGCTCAGTTGAATAATCCGGACGGGCTGTCGCGGCGGACGCGTGGGATGATTCTACAAGGAAAATGCACACAATAAAATACAGCACGAAATATATACAGAAAAGACAATAGTTTTTAACAAGAATACATAAGCTTATTTCAGCGTATTGTTCACATGAATAATTACAATAAAAGCTTTAGTCCGCATTGTGCTGCAATGAAGCAGCGATCCATCCACAAATGAACAGCTTTTTTACTGCATAAATAAACTGAGCGTCTTACCGAATATATTTGTGAAAAAACGCACAATAAAAAAAAATTAAAACTCACCGTTAAAGGACTCCGATGTCGAGACCTCCCGGTATATTTTTTCATTCCGGGCGGCTCCGTCTAACTCGCGCTGAATACGTTCGTCTGACAATGCAGTGAGCAGACACTGCAGCTCCTTACTGGTCCATGGAACACCCTTATTACGCGAAGCCATTTTTGATAGAGAATAAATGAAAAATAGCACAGCAATACACTGAAAAGGAACCGCCAACAGTGGTTGCGTGCTGAGTAGGTCGTGAAGATTCTTTTTTTTTTTTTTTTTTCAAAAACTTTATTGAGAAGGTCGTGAAGATTTGGTAGAAGAGGAGGAGGAGAGGGGCGATTACAACCTCACCAATCAGCGCCGGTTACGACCTGACCAATCAGCGGCGACCAGTCTGTTAACGTCACAACACGGCACAGCTCAGCACTGCTGTACCCTGCCCTTCAGCGGGGCTGAGAATCACGGCTGTTAAACCGTGTTGGGGCTTGTGGAAAAGCGTACAAAGCGTGCTGAGCCGTCCCGTGTCGCGCTAAAGCGTGCTAGTGGAAAAGGCCCTATAGTGTCATGAACTGAGTTTGGACTTTTTCCAAACTCAGCTTCATGGCCTTTTTGCTGTATTTATTTCCATCTGTTTTTTTGTTTTTTTTCTGGTGTCTTTTATTTGTCTGTTTGTTTTTGGTTGTTTGATTATCCCTTGTGTTATTTGTTGTTACTCTCCAGTATGCTTTTAGTTCTGTTTATATTTATTTTGTGACTGGCATCAGTCAGGGGCTTCCAGATCTTGTTGTGCCACCTGTCAGCTGGCAGTCACTCCTCCCTCTCCTGTCATTGCATGATAGCTGATTCTAATCATTAATTGTTTCTACCCTCTCTGCTCAGCTCAGCCCACACACACCTGTGATCACTTTCCTCACTTAGTACTTAAGCTCAGTTTGTTCACCTTGTCCTCGCTGGTTCATTGCATTGTCTACCCCTCCACCAGAGCACGGTCTGCTCTGATGATTTCACTCTGTAAGTACCCTGCACTCACCAGTTTGTTTGTCAGTGTTTTGTGGCTTTCTCTGCCTTTTTCTCACGCTCACCAGTTGGTTTGGGAGCGTTCCATGTCTATTCTGTATTTTTGCTCACCAGATAAGCCTGTTGGGGCATTTTTGTATTTTTCCTTTATGTTAATAAAATGCACAGCACCAGCTGCACGTGGGTTTTGTTCTCTCTGTCCCATGAGGGCACAAAAAATAACACAAAGTAGCTTTGTGGAGCCCATAGTTATAACCTATGTAACTCACATGTGGCTGGCTGAATTCAACCAAGAGAGACTTTGAGCTAGCCATGTGTATTGACTTCACACCTCAAGAGGAAGACATGTCTGCACCCCCTGGGGACTCAGGAGAGATGAGAAGATTACCCGGCCTGACCTTTGGGGGTCGGAAAGGAGAACAGAAGGACTCTGGGTGTTCTATTAGAGATGAAAGGATGTAGCTGAGTATTGTGACTTTTGTGTGTGATGTATTGTTAGAAGATGAATGTATAAATGTATGTGTGTGACTGCGTCCTGTCTCTTTTCACTCCGATCGAGAGAGGACGTAGGATGAATGGGGAATTAAAGCAGTTACTGGAAAAATCATCCAGTCTCCTCAATTCTTGACTCCTACAATTGGGGACCTACGCATGAATCTGAGCACGCCGAGGCTGGAGGACAGCCTTGTGATCGATATGGAAGAGCTGGGAGACAGCCGCTCAGACCCGGATTCACCGGGGAATGCCAGCAGGGGCACAAGACTGATTAAGCTCCCCGAGTTCTGGCAAAGCGACCTGCACTCGTGGTTCCAGCATGTGGAGTCGCGGTTCCTGCTCGGGGGAGTTTCAGCGGATGACATTAAATTCCATAATGTCATCGCGACGCTCGACAGCCGCACAGCTCGGTGTGTGCGGAGCCTGGTGCAGCAACCACCCGCCGTCGGCAAATACGACGCGCTGAAAGCCACCCTCATCAGGAGCTTCGTGCCGTCGTCTGAGGCAAGAGCCAGGCAGCTGCTGGACCTGCGCGACAGAGGTGGACGCAGGCTGACTGTCCTCATGGAGGACATGCTGCAAATGATCGGGACGGACAATGACGCGTTCCTTTTCAAACATATTTTCCTGAGAACCCTCCCAGCGCACAAGAGAGGTTCCCTGTCCAGCAGGAGATGTTTGACCCAGCAGGACTTCCGCGACCTGGCCCAGGAGGCGGAGCAGCTCCTCAACGCCTGCGAGGAACCAGAGGCTTCCGTGGCAGCGGCAGACCTCGGCGCGGCGGTCGGGGGCAGTGTGGAGCCAGAGACGGCAGTGACCACCCCAGCGGCGACAGCAGCGGCGAGATTCCGTGGCAGAGGAGATGACGGCCTCTGTTTTTACCATCGACGTTTCGCTGGGAAGGCGCACAAATGCATCCCGCCCTGCAAGTTCAAAAAGGCAGGGAAACGACCGGGCTGGGAGTCGTTAGCAGCTTCCACTCTCGGCGAATGGAACAAGCTGCTTTATCTGACAGACGCGGGCTCCGGGCAGCAATTCCTAGTGGACACCGGAGCCCAGAGGAGCTTCATCACTGCCACCTATGCTGATTGGGTCGCGGGACCCCGCGGAGACGGAGCGACAGCGGCCAACGGCTCCAGCATCAAGACGTACGGAGAGAGGACCTTGTCTCTGTCCTTCCACGGCCGCGCCTATGAGTGGAATTTCATCGTGGCAGCAGTGAGCTTCAATATGTTAGGTGCTGATTTTCTGTGTTCACATGGTTTGTTAGTTGATCTGGCCAACAAACGACTAGTAAATGCATTCTCTTTCTGTTCTATCCCTTGTGCAGCTCGGGTGTGCCCACCGCCAGTTCAGACCAACGTCGCCACAGCAGGTGGTAAGTTTCACAGCCTTCTACACCAGTTCCCAGCACTCACAGTTCCTACTTTTTCAGCTAAGGTGGCAAAGCACGGGGTGGAGCACTTCATAACCATGAGTGGCCCACCCGTTTTTGCGAAGGCTCGGCGCTTGGATGCAGCTAAACTCTCCATTGCGCGCGAGGAGTTCGCCAACCTGGAAAGGTTGGGCATAATTCGCCGCTCGAAGTCCGCTTGGGCTTCCCCCCTCCACATAGTACCTAAAGCTGACGGCTCGTGGAGACCTTGTGGCGATTACCGCAGGTTGAACAATGCCACAGCGCAGGACCGGTACCCGATTCCGCATATCCAGGACTTTTCAGTGCATTTGGCGAAGGTGCAAATTTTTTCTAAAATAGACCTGGCCCGCGTTTATCACCGAGTCCCGGTCCGAACAGAGGACATCCCCAAAACAGCCGTAATAACCCCGTTCGGGCTTTTTGAGTTTTTACGAATGCCTTTTGGCCTTAAAGGGGCCGCACAAACCTTTCAACGGATGATGGATGCAGTGTTGCGCGACCTTTCTTTCGTTTTTGTCTATTTAGACGACATTTTGGTAGCCAGCACCTCCGAGGAGGAGCACGCAAAACACCTCACGACAGTTTTTCAGAGGTTAGGAGGGCATGGGTTGATAATCAACCCAGCCAAGTGCCATTTTGGCGTGGCACAAATCGACTTTTTAGGGCACCGCGTTTCCTCGGAGGGAGCAGTTCCTCTGCCGGCCAAAACACGCGCAGTGGCAGATTTTCCCCAGCCTCGAACGGTAAAAGCGTTGCAAGAATTTTTGGGGATGGTGAATTTTTATAACCGTTTCATACCCCACGCAGCGCAGCTTATGCAGCCTTTGTACACCGTGCTCAAAAAGCAGAAGCCCTCCCATGTGATTGAATGGTCACCGGAGCGGGAGCGCGCATTCACAGAGGTTAAACGGGCACTGGCAAACGCGGCACTGTTGGCCCACCCAGACCCGGCAGCCCGCATAGCGCTAACCACGGACGCGTCAGATGTGGCCATAGGGGCCGTAGTGGAGCAGCAGGTTGCCGGGGTTTGGCAACCACTCGCATTCTTCAGCAGGTCCCTACGCGAGGCTGAGCGAAAATACAGCGCGTTTGACAGGGAGCTGCTGGCGCTCCACTTGGCTATTTGCCATTTCCAGTTCTGGTTGGAAGGGCGGCGTTTCACCGCATTTGTCGACCACAAACCGCTCACTTTTGCGATGTCCAAAACTTCAGAACCGTGGTCGGGGCAGCAACAGAGACAGTTGGCCGCAATTTCTGAATTTACCACCGATATTCAGCACGTAGCCGGTAAAATCAGTGTGGTTGCAGACTGTCTGTCACGCGCGGTAACAGCACCCGTCCGCGCGGAAACGGATTGCGCGGCCGCTTACCCAGAGCGCAGTAACAGTGCAGACACGCGCGCAGCTCCGGTCCACGTGGGAATAGATTATGCAGCCATGGCGGCGGAGCAGAGCGAGGACGCGGACGTGCGCACACTCCTGTCTGGACCAACAGGGTTAAGGCTGGAATGCAGAAATCTACAAACCGGTTTCCCCCCGCTTATTTGCGATGTATCCACGGGGCGACCGCGCCCGGTGGTGCCAGCCGCGTGGTGCCAGCCGCGTGGCGCCGCCACGTTTTTGACGCCGTGCACTCCCTAGCGCACCCAGGGGTGCGCGCTTCGGTGAAAATGGTGGCGGAGAAGTTTGTTTGGCCGAGCCTGCGCAAGCACGTGAAGGAGTGGGCTAAAACCTGCATGGCTTGCCAGCGCGCTAAGATTCACAGGCACACTAAGGTGCCCTTAGAACCGTTCCACATTCCGGCTAAAAGGTTCGATCATGTGCACGTGGACCTCGTGGGCCCCCTGCCCACTTCACAAGGGTTCACGCATCTCTTGACAATGGTAGACCGAACCACTCGTTTGCCGGAAGTGGTCCCGTTGACATTGACCACAGCGGCAGAGGTGGCACGCGCTTTTTTAACAGCCTGGGTAGCGCGGTTCGGGGTCCCGTCAGATATTACATCTGATAGGGGACCTCAATTTGCGTCGGAACTGTGGTCAGCAGTGGCCAGCGGCTTAGGAGCGGCGGTACATCGCACGACCGCTTACCATCCCCAGGACAACGGTTTATGCAAGCGTTTTCACAGGTCGTTGAAGGCAGCCCTCAGAGCATCACTGACGGACACAGATTGGGTAAACAAACTACCATGGGTTTTATTGGGGTTGCGTTCGGCACCCAAAGAGGATCTAGATGCCTCACAAGCAGAATTGGTCTTCACACAACCGCTCAGGCTGCCAGGCGAGTTTTTACCCGACCACACGGCACCAGGGCCCCCCCCGATCCGGGGGTCTCCGAGTAACACGGGAGCAGAAATGCTCCTGGGCCCCGCTCATCACTCTTTCCCGCGTGTGTTCGTGCCCCAGGCTTTATGAGATGCAGAGTTTGTTTTTGTCAGGCACGATGCTCAGCGGCATAGTCTCCGCCCACCTTACGACGGTCCATTTCGAGTGCTGGAAACCGGGGGGAAATATTTTGTGCTAGATTTGGGGGGCAGGAGGGAGACGATCAGTATCGATAGATTAAAGCCTGCTTTTGTGTTGCATAACGAGTCTGTACGGCCGGCGGGCGTGCCTCGACGCGGCAGGCCTCCAAAGGGGCGGCCCTGGGACCCCCCACGGGGGGCAAATAACCCTTCTCCCCCTCACTCCACAGATGCACAGCAGGACGGCCCAACACAGAGCAGGAGACCTGCATACAGCAGATTCGGGAGAAGATTGAAACCTAAGCTGCATGCAGAATGATGTGTTTTGTGTTTTTTTGTTTTTTTTGGGGGTCAGGTTGTTTGGGTTGCTGTGAGATTCTGTTGGGGGGGTGACGTGCTGTATGACTGTTGTATGACTGTATGTGGGTGCCCAGACTTTCGCGTGGAAGGGGGGAGTGATGTGGAGCCCATAGTTATAACCTATGTAACTCACATGTGGCTGGCTGAATTCAACCAAGAGAGACTTTGAGCTAGCCATGTGTATTGACTTCACACCTCAAGAGGAAGACATGTCTGCACCCCCTGGGGACTCAGAAGAGATGAGAAGATTACCCGGCCTGACCTTTGGGGGTCGGAAAGGAGAACAGAAGGACTCTGGGTGTTCTATTAGAGATGAAAGGATGTAGCTGAGTATTGTGACTTTTGTGTGTGATGTGTTGTTAGAAGATGAATGTATAATTCAATTCAATTCAACTTTATTTATATAGCGCCATTTCACAACAACAGTCATCTCATAGCACTATCAACTGTAGGGGGGACCCCCACAGTTGCAGAAAGACCCCAGCAATCAGGCGATCCCCTGTGAGCAAGCACTTGGCGACGGTGGAGAGGAAAAACTCCCTTTTAACAGGAAGAAACCTCCAGCAGAACCAGGCTCAGGGAGGGGCAGTCATCTGCTGCGACTGGCTGGGGGGTGAGGGGATAGAGAAGAGGAAAAGAACAGACATGTAGAGAGCAAACAGCACGATGGGGACTCAATCTATGGGGAAATGTATGTGTGTGACTGCGTCCTGTCTCTTTTCACTCCGATCGAGAGAGGACGTAGGATGAATGGGGAATTAAAGCAGTTACTGGAAAAATCATCCAGTCTCCTCAATTCTTGACTCCTACAGCTTCATCTTTTCCTCCACTCAATAGTGTAGACTCGGCTCTCTGCAACAGGTCACGTTGACTGATGGCTCGTCTCAGCTACGGTAGGGTCAGTTTGTATATTCATTTATTTGCACTAAAAATATCAATCCATATTAATAAAAGGAATAACAAGTAACACATCTTATCAAATTTCAGTAACTGTAATGCATTACTGATTTTTTTAAACAGTAATTTCATTACACAGCACATTACTGCAAAAGTAGTGGCATTACAGTACTTTGTAAGATGCTACTCCCAACACTAAACGTGACCAGACAGAGCAGTGGGAGAGCTTCCCTTTTAATGGGCTCCTCTGATAAGCAACAGGTGGTGATCAGGGCTGCAGGGGGAGCACTAATCAGAGGGGAGAGAAAGAGACAGACACACAGAGCAGGCAGGAACCCTTACAAAAACTGTTTCCATTTATGCCGGCCCTGCTGTCAATTTAAACTCATTAAGCTATTTCGCACCGGTTTAAAAAATAGGTAGTGCTAGAGTTTGATGTATTGTCTCGATTAACAAACCACAATACCTTTGTGGTGATGGACTCTTTGTTTCATCTGAAAATGCAAAGAAAATCGAAAAAAGTGTGCAAAATTGCTAGCATGCTGACTACTAGCTACTGGCTATCTACCGGTGGTTCTGACGACCGGCATGGGATATGTTTTGATCTTGGGTCTTCTGTAGTACTGACTCAACAGTATATGTTTTATAAACACTTATTACTTTTGCACTTCACAATATTTAATTTGTTTACATGTGTGTGAAACAACGATAGACGTCTGATGAGATGATGCTGATTGAGATGTTTAGCAACAGTTACTGGCTACATTTAAAAGGGACTTTTTTTCTGAGCTGCGCAAAACAACTGGTTAAACAAACAAATCATGATATTTTGCCCAGTATTGCTGTCATTTAATAAATTGTGCTTGCCGGAACTATTGTATAAAAGCAATATTACATTCAGCATTGTTACGGTATCATGAATATACTAACTCCGGGTGTGATAATTAGCCGTACCACACCTGGAGTTACTATGTTCATGATACTGTACTTTGTCTCATGTGGTATTGTTTAAATAACATGCCCCCTCTTTTATATGTTAAAATTGCTTCCAGCATCTGATCAGGATGCCTCCTGGATGCCTCCCACTTGAGGTGTTTTGGGCACAACCCACTGGGAGGAGACCCTGCGGCAGACCCAGGACACGATAGAGAGACTACATCTCCCAGTTGGCCTGGGAATGTCTTGGTATTCACACCTAGGGTCACTTTAGAGTCTCCAATTAACCTAACTTGCATGTTTTTCGCCTGTGGAAGGAAACCGAAGTACCTGTGACAAACCCACGCAGACACAGGGAGAACATGCAAACTCCACACAGAAGGGACACTGATGGTCAGGGGGTGGGATCAAACCCACAGCCTTCTTACTGTGTTGCCACAGTGCTAACCACTGCGCCACCGAGCTGCCCAATCTTGGTAGCCTTCAATAAAGATTGACAACTTTTTGGAGCATCAAACAGCTAGGCAAAAAAACTAACAAGTTTCTGTGCGTTTCTGTTCTAATAAGAATGCCTTTTAACTACTCTTCTTGTCTTTCTGAACCCTGTTGTTGTGTTCATTTAGTGTTAAGCAATTTTGTGTTCCCAGTCAAAAATGACCATTCCATTAAGACTCATAAAAACTGTAATAATACATATATTTTCACTACTTGTGTTGGATTTTCTAATCTAGTGGTACAGCATCTGCCCCACAGCTGGGAGATTGTGAGTTCAAGCCCCAGCTGGATCATAATAAAGAGTACAAAATGGTACTTCTTACCATCTAGCTTGGTGCTCAGCATAAACTGAATGGGGAGAGCTGATTAAGATAAGATAAGATAAGATAAGCCTTTATTAGTCCCACAACGGGGAAATTCCAGGATTGCAACAGCACAGGGATAGCAACACTCAGAGCAACAATCAGAAGGCAAGAAAAAAAAAAAACAAGCAAGCAAGAGCAGCTAATAAACATATGTACGTATTACTATAAAATATATATATATACACACACACACAGACACACAGTGCAGAGCATTGTAGCTGGATGGAATAAATATATGAATATATGAACACACAGTGCAGAGCATTGTAGCTAGATGGAATAAATATGTAAATATATAAACACCCACAGTACGGAGCATTGCAGCTAGGTGGAATAAATATGCAAGTATATAAACACACACAGTGCGGAGCAATGTAGCTAGATGGAATAACATGTAGATATATAAATATATAAACACCCACAGTACGGAGCATTGCAGCTAGACGGAACAAATATGCAAATATATAAACACACACAGTGCAGAGCATTGCCGCTAGATGGAATGAAACAGCATAACCGTCTACCCAGCTATCCTGCATGGTATGATTATGTGCCCATACACACTCTCACCCTCCATAGCGACCGGCATGCTCCTAGTTGTATGCCGGAGAGGACCACTGTGTAAGTCTATTGCATCTTCTGCATTCAAAAAACTATTAGTTTGTTACGTCTTTTTTGCTATCTCTGCGAGCAGCCCTGCTTAGGTTGTACAGTCTGACAGCCGTTGGTAGGAAGGACCTACGAAACCTCTCGGTTGTGCACCTGGGATGATGTAGTCTGCTGCTAAATGAGCTCCTCAGTGCATTCAGTATGTCCTGCATAGGGTGGAACTCGGACTCCAGCAGAGATGACAGTTTAGCCACCGTCCTTCTCTCTCCTATCTCCTCCATCGGATCAAGGCGCTGCCCCAGGACAGAGCTAGCTTTCTTAATCAGTTTGTTCAGTCTCTTCCTATCGGCTGCAGTAATGCCACTGCCCCAGCAGACCACTCCAAAAGTGATGGCTGATGCCACCACCGTGTCATAGAATGACTTCAGCAACGCCCCTTGTACACCAAAAGACCTGAGTCTCCTCAGCAGGAACAGCCTGCGCTGTCCCTTCTTGTAGAGTGCATCAGTATTGTGTGACCAGTCTAGTTTATTGTTCAGATGAATACCCAGGTACTTATAGGATGTCACCATCTCGATGTCTGTTCCCTGTATATTTACTGGTACTGTGAGGGGCTGCCCATGCCTGCGGCAGTCCACCACCAGCTCCTTGGTTTTCCTCGCGTTGATCTGGAGGCAGTTCCGATGGCACCAGTCCACGAAGTCCTGGATAAGCCCTCTGTACTCAGCTTCATCTCCATTGGAGATGAGGCCAACGATCGCAGAGTCATCAGAGAACTTCTGTAGATGGCAGTGTGTTGTGTTGTGTGAGAAGTCCGCAGTATAAAGAGTGAACAGGAAGGGAGCCAGCACCGTTCCCTGGGGGGCCCCCGTGCTACTGATGATCGTGTCGGACACACAGTCCCGGGTTCTCACAAACTGAGGCCGGTTCGTGAGGTAGTCCAGGATCCATGATGACAGGTGCTGGTCCACCCCTGCGCGCAGCAGCTTGTCCTTCAGGATCATCGGTTGGATGGTGTTGAAAGCACTGGAGAAGTCAAAGAACATGATCCTCACCATATTCCCGGGCTTCTCCAGGTGGGACAGAGAACGGTGAAGGAGGAAGATCACCGCATCCTCCACCCCAATGCCATGCTGGTAGGCGAACTGGAGTGGATCCATCGCTGGTTCCACCAGGGGGCGGAGGTGAGCAAGGAGCAGTCTCTCCAGGGTCTTCATCAAGTGGGACGTCAAGGCCACCGGTCTGTAGCTGTTCAGGTCTTTGGGGTGGGAAGTTTTTGGTACAGGTACCACACAAGATGTTTTCCACAGCTGTGGTACCCTCCCCAGTTTCAGGCTCATGTTGAAGATATACGTCACAATCCCACACAGCTGGTCTGCACAGGACTTGAGGAGCTTTGCGCTGATGCCGTCCGGTCCCGGCGCCTTCCTCGCCTTGATCTTCCTCAGCTCCGTCCTCACCTGGGTCCTGGTCAGGGTCAGGATGGGGGGGGATTACCAAGCCACAGGTACAGTATACTCCTTGTGCCAATCCCAAGCCCAAGTAAATGGGGAGGGTTGCATCAGGAAATGCATTCAGCGTAAAATTCTTGCCAAATTAAGCAGGTGGGCCCATGATTTGCTGTGGCGATCCTGAATAGGGAGCAGCTGAATGTCTGTGTGTAATCTGGGAGATGGTATATTTTGTAGGTCCTGGGGTCATCCTGATGACATTTTCAGCTGAAAGCCTACCTTGATTCTCAGGTGGAGATGAAGACCAGGATAAACTCCCATTCTTTGATCCTCTTCATCACTAGATTCCTCCTCATCAATTATTTCTTGGTCTGGATTATATTCCGTGGCATCTTCAGCTTCTGACACTTCCTCCTTTAATCCATCTTCACTGTCAGTTTCCTGGTCTGTCTACTCCTCACCAATGTGATGATCAAATATGGAGTCAAGAGTCTCACTTACAGTATACCGACCTGTCATGGTGCTGCCATACCATGAGCTGTGAGCAAGTGCTCAAAAAAGCATTACATACCAAAGCTTTGAGAAAAGCTCAGTGTTAATGAAAGAATGTTGCAACTTCCCAACACGGGTGTTGTTCTGGTGGGAGACTCCACTGGGCAAAGGTTCTTATATTGGTTTCCAAAGAACTCAAGATGTGTGTGTGTGTGTGTGTGTGTGTCAATCTAGCAAATGAGGATGTACCTGACCTCAATTTTTTACACCAATTGTTGTCTTCCCCATTCATTTCTAATGACCAGTCTTTTTTGACCAGGAACACAAAGAGTGTACAAAAATTGAATAAAACACACAAAATTGCATGCAAATTAATACAATTTAATTTGTGTTGAAATCCTCTTTGTGGACAAAGTTATGGAATCTTGGGGCAGTCTGATCAAATTAACTTAATTTTTCAGAAAAAAAAACTTTCATATCAGTCAAATCTGACCACAACACAACATGAGGGTTAAGTAAGGCATGATGTTCATCTTTAACCACTTAATCCTTTTTGGGTTGCAGGGGGGCTGGAGCCAATCCCAGCATCTTTGAGTGAGAGGCAGGTTACATCCTGGACAGATCGCCAATACATCGCAGAGCCAACACAGAGAGACAGACAACCATTCACTCTCACATTCATATATAAAGACAATTTAGAATCCTCATTTGATGCGAATTAACCCAACATGCATGTCTTTGGCCTGTGGGAGGAAACTGGAGTATCCGGAGAAAATCCACGCACACACGGGGTGAACATGCAAACTCCACACTGATGGTCAGGGGTGGGATCAAATCCACAACCTTCTTGCTATGCTGCCACAGTGCTAACCACTGCACCACAGAGCTGCCTAAGGCATGATATGACTTTGTATAAATGTTGTACTCCAAGCATATACAATTTTGGAAAGTGCTTTGTGAATTTATTCTTAATTTATATAATTTACTCTTTATTCTTATTATGGAAATTATTATTATTCTCATTTAAAATGAAGACACTGAGCAATTTATTGTGTTTAGATTAATTTATAATTGCTAAAAATGTGACATATGACTAATCTTTATTTATATATCTATATATTTATTCCATCTAGCTACAATGCTCCGCACTGTGTTTTTATATATCTACATATTATTCCATCTAGCTACATTGCTCCGCACTGTGTGTTTATATACTTGCATATTTATTCCACCTAGCTGCAATGCTCCGTACTGTGGGTGTTTATATATTTACATATTTATTCCATCTAGCTACAATGCGCTGCACTGTGTGTCTGTGTGTATATATACGTATATTTTATAGTAATATGTACATATGTATATTAGCTGCTCTTGCTTGCTTGTTTTTTTTCTTGCCTTCTGATTGTTGCTCTGAGTGTTGCTATCCCTGTGCTGTTGCAATCCTGGAATTTCCCCGTTGTGGGACTAATAAAGGCTTATCTTATCTTATCTTATCTTATCTACACATGGATACATGTATTATCTTCCTTTCTTATGAGGCTGTCGGGTCTGCAAAGAAAATGCCTTTCCCACTTTTTTCTTTCAGTAAATGAGTCTTTTACCCTTACATGTCACATCTTAATAAGTAGCTTTTTAACTCTGTGACTACTTTATTCCTTTTGCTCTCACAATTAAATAAAGCAGTTTTCATATGAAGGGAGTTGTAAGAATAAGTGTCTAAATTAGTTGCCAGAACTGATAGTAGATGAATGGTTTTGATGAATATTTTATACAGTATAGCAACAGAAGAGGGTGGATATGTATCAAAGTGGTACTAAAAGCAGGAGTTTAGACAGCCAATTATTAGGAACAATATAATATATTTATATATAAATATTATATATTAATTATATATAATATAATATAATAGGAATAATATAATTAGGATAGTGCAATAATTACAAATTCAGAGACATGGGTGCAAACAAACTGTTTTACCAGAGCTGTACATATCTTGTAATCAACAATTAACCGCATGGCAAACCACTGTTTGGTTATCACATAATTCACATTTTTACTCAGTGTACTGCTAACAAACTGTGCCCACTGGTGATGAAAAAAATAAGCACTCCTTAGCTTTATGCATTATAAAGTTGTGAATCCTGGTTTAAGTAATTATTAAAGCTCGTTAATTCTTTATTCTAACAATAATCTCTGTGTATGCCTCACAGATGTATCCCCACCACAGAACGCTCCATCTTGTGAGGCCTTTTTGGTAATACAGCATACAGCAGTGCAAAGTGGGGATGGATGATATGTGTGGGAACATTAATCATATGCATGTGCTTGCAAAATGCTCTTCTGCTGGTTCCTATGCCTGTTTTACATTTGCCTCTTAGTCACAGACGAGCAAAGGTGCAACAAAACAAGGGCAGAATCATCCCAAGTCAGCAACTCTACCTGGCCCAGTGAACATTGAAATGTTAACTCTGAAATTCATACATGAGTTGCATCATTTCCCAGAATGAAACCTTAAACTCAAATGAAACTACCTCAGTGTGACAGCCCCCACCTTTCTGCCCATTTGAAGCATCAGGGATGCATCTTGCCAAGCTGATTTAATGTCAAAAAAGGTTATCCATGTAGCTTAATACAACCAATTATTCAGATGCAACTGAATAGAATATATCCTAAAGAAAAAAAGAGCCATGATTATTTTTATTCAGAGAAAAAAATACTTCCCCTAAAATAAGTCACTAGTCCCCTAAAATAAGTCACTAGGACTTCTTTGAATTTTAGTTTTTGCAGTGCATCCCTGCAGGGACCAATTTCAGTGATCTGGCTTCATGTAGCCATGGTGTTGCAGACCTGGGTTAATTTTGATGTCTCCAGGGTATCCACACCCCAGGAGACTTTCACTGTTCCCTCTAACTGATGTCTTCTCTGCATGGCTGTATGTTTCTCTCAGCAAGGAGACATGATCAATACAGTGTGATGCCATCCTGTTCCAGTTTTCCCTTTTTCTTCCGGTGGATCGGGGAAGGTGTCATCTGTCTTAATATTTTGGATTTATAATTGACCAGAAACATGCTATAAATTTTTATTTACAAGTTTCATTTCTGAAATTTTAGATGAGTTGCTGCTTTAAAATTAAAGATGACCTAATATTTTTATGATAGTAATGAGAATAGAAAAATGTGGAAGGACAGATGGTTGTGGATTTTGCTAAAAGGATGGAAATGGCTGTGGTGAACACATACTTCACGAAGAGAGGGGAACATAGGATGACTTACAAAAGTGGAGGAAGGTGCACACAGGTGGACTACATCTTATGCAGAAGGAGAAATCTGAAAGAGATAGGAGACTACAAGGTGGTGGCAGGGGAGAATGTAGCTAGACACCATCAGATGGTAGTCTGTAGGATGACTCTGCAAAACAACGAGAGGAAAACAGTGAAGGCAGAGCCAAAGATTATGTGGGGGAAGTTACAGAAAGAAGAAGGTCACACAGAGTTCAGGAAGGAGCTGATACAGGTTCTGGGTGGTAGGGAAGAATTATCAGATGACTGGGAAAGTACAGCAAAAGTATTGAGGGAAACGGGTAGAAAGGTATGTGGTGTGTCTAGTGGACAGAGGAAGGAAGACAAGGAGACTTGGTGGTGGAATGAGGAGGTACAGGAAAGTATTCATAGGAAGAGGTTAGCAAAGAAAAAGTGGAATAGTCAGGGAGATGAGATAAGCTATAGAGAGCTTGCTGCTTCTGTAATTGATAGCATGGTAGATAGTGTTACAGCTTCTCCGCATCGGACTCTCAACATGGTGGCCCCTTTAAAAAAGAAAGTCTAACCAGAGATTTCCAACTCCTTGGTTCAACACAGAAACTCGTAGCTTAAAACAGAAGACTCGTCAAGTAGAAAGAAAATGGCGCTCCACTAAATTAAATGAAATCTATTTATCTTGGAGAAATCATCTTCTAATTTATAAAAAAAAAAAAATCTTAGGAAAGCTAGAACAAGTTATTATTCCGCATTAGTAGAAGAGAACAAGAATAATTCCAGGTTTCTTTTCAGCACTGTAGCCAGGCTGACAAAGAGTTGGGACTCTGTCAATCCTAGCATTCCCTTAGAGCTTATGAGTCAGGACTTTATTAACTTTTTCAATAATAAAATTTCATCTATCAGAGATCAGACCAGTCAGATTCTTCCCACTGTTAACTTAAATACATTAACTACTACAACTCCTTCAATTGATATCTGTTAAGATGAGTTTACTCTAATTGACCTTTTAGAGTTCGATAAAATAATTTCCTCATCCAAGCCTTCAACTTGTCTTTTAGACCCTATTCCTATCAAGATATTTAAAGAAGTCTTCTCATTTATTGGTAGCTCTATTCTTCAAATAATCAGTTCTTCATTAACATCATGCCATGTGCCGCAGGCTTTTAAAACTGCTGTAATTAAACTGTTTACTCATAAAGCCAACGCTGGATCCAGGAGTTTTAGCTAACTATAGACCAATCTCTAACCTGCCTTTCATTTTAAAAATCTTAGAGTTGTTGCTACACAATTATTTGACCACTTGCAGGGGAATGGTTTATTTGAAGAGTTTCAGTCTGGGTTTAGAATCCATCATAGTACTAAAACAGCCTTAGTGAAGGTCACTAATGACCTCTTTATACCATCTGATAATGGACTTGTTTCTGTACTTGTCCTTTTAGACCTTAGCGCAGCTTTTGATACTATCGATTGTCATGAACCTGGGTTTGGGGGTTCCAAACCCAGTTCTGACACTGAGACTATTTTGTCCCCTTCATTGGCTATTTTCCATCAGGCGCTTCAGGGTGCCCTTTGGGGTCCTCCGCTCCCGGACAGCTGGGCCTCGCCCCTTCCTCCTGTCAGTGTCATCAGCTGTTTTTCATTATTGGTGTCTCCCTTACACACGCACGCATACACACACGCCTCATTCATTTCCATTCACATGCTCAGACACTCACTCATGCACACCTGGTTTCTATTTGGTCAGTCCATGCCCTTCCACAACGGCAGTCTCTTCCCTCATTAGTATTGTCATGACTTAAGCTCTGTTTGAGTGGGAAGAGATTGCCGGAGCATTGCACATTATACACAGCAGCGTGTTCCTCTGTGTATGCAGGCCTTCATCCCCTATGTTTACTTTCAGCCTGACTAAATAGTCTTCTCTAACGCTACTAGACTGTTGTGGTTATTTGGTGTTAGCGGCTGTCTCTGCCTCGCCCTCATCCACCGGACAACACGGACCGCCTTGGATCGCTCCAGCTCGTAAGTCATGTTTGCCTTTCTCCTTGTGCTGACAGCTGCTCTGTGGCACAAGGCATTCCCCTTCCACGGGCTGCTGAGTGTCCGGGTGGCGTCCCTGTTTTCCTGGTGGCCTCAGTTGCTATTACATCAACTCTCTGTTTATCAGCGTGACTGTTTGCTGGACAAAGTTTGGATTTTTGTTCAATAAAGTGCACAAAACTACTTCTGCTTGTGGGTTTCCATTCCTCCCTCTGTGAGCTGCGTAATGGCGCACGAGGGTTCATAATAATCAATCATATTTTACTTGATAGATTAGAACACTATGTTGGACTTAATGGAACTTTGTTGCAGTGGTTTAGATCTTATTTATCTGATAGGTTCCAGTTTGTTCATGTCAATAATGAGTTTTCTTCCAACTCAAAGCTCAGTCATGGAGTTCCACAGGAATCTGTGCTAGGCCCTATTCTTTTTAGTTTATATATGCTTCCGCTAGGCAACATTATTAGAAAACACTGTATACATTTTATTGTTATGCAGATGACACACAATTATACCTGTCAATGAAGCCAGATGATAGTAATCAATTAGCCAAGTTAGAGGCCTGTCTTAAGGAAATCAAAGCCTGGATGACTTGTAATTTCCTGCTATTACAGTAAATTCAGATAAGACTGAAGTCATTCTAGTTGGTCCAAAAAACCTTAGAAATACCTTTCCAAATCAAACTCTTAGTTTGGATGTGATTACTCTTTCTCTTAACAGTTCTGTGAGGAACCTTGGAGTTATTTTGATCAAGGTCTGTTTTCAATTCACATATTAAACTTGTTTCTAATACTGCCTTCTGTCATTTGCGTAATATTGCCAAGATTAGGAGCATCTTGTCTCAGAGTGATGCTGAGAAACTAATCCACACTTTTGTTAGCTCTAGATTAGATTATTGTAACTCTTTAATATCAGGTTGTCCTAAAACATCTTTAAAAAGTCTTCAGCTGATCCAAAATGCTGCAGTAAGAGTTTTAACAGGTACTAGAAAGAGGGATCATATCTCTCCAGTTCTGGCCTCCCTTCATTGGCTTCCCATAGAGTTTAGAATTAAGTTTAAAATCCTTCTTCTCACTTACAAAGCTCTAAATAGTCAGGCCCCTTTTATTTAAAAGATCTGATACTACCCTATTATCCTAACAGAGCACTACACTCCCAGAATGCAGGATTACTTGTAATACCTAGAATCTCCAAAAGTACAATGGGAGGCAGAGCCTTCTGTTATGATCTGGTGAGCGCACTCAAAAGGTGCTTAAAAGGACCAGTCTGTGAACACTCCAGCACTGGCTCATTGGGTATACTGCCATAAAGATTTAAGTAAGTAAAGTTTTAATTATCTCAGACAGCGAATGACTCATCTCTCTCTTTCTCCTTCTCAGGTTGCTGTCATCTCTGCAGTGTGTCCCCGGGGGTTTGTTGTGCGTTCACCTGCTCCTTCCTCATTGTCTTCTCTCCTGATCGCCTACTCCACCCGGTCGGACATCTTGTCAGCCCTACTCATCCGCAGCGTCCATCCCCATTCATCCTTGCCTTCCTGGGTTCCCCATCGGACTCTCTGCTCTCACTCGTAAGAGTTTTTTCCCTTATGATTCATTATTACCTGCCTTCCTCCTCGCTCTAATTTGCTCTCGTCACCCTCCTTACAGGCTGGGCTCTCCTCTGGCGAGGGAGGTGTTGTTTCCACTAACTTTGCCACCACAGGTGCTGCTTTGCTCCATCCCAGAGCCACCGCAGGAGCAGCTTTGCTCCAGCCCGGAGCCACCGCGGGTCCAACCTTGCTCCAGCCCAGAGCCACCATGGGTGCTGCAATGTCCCAGTCCGAAGCCACCGAGGGTGCTACAGACCAGTCCAAGGGTGTTGAGGTTCCCCCTCCTATGCCTGACACTGTCATGGTTCCTCCTCCCCTGCCAGATGCCGTCGTGGTTCCCCCTCCTCTGCCTGATGTTGTCAAGGTTCCTCCTATTTCTCTATCCCCCTCACCTCTGGTCATCCCGGCAGACCACCCAACTCCTACCACCTTGCCGTCTGCCAGGCCTGGGACTTCAGCCGGCCACCGGAACAGTCTAGTTCTTTGGTCCAGGGGGCCTAGGTGCCCGGTTCTGCGTGGGTCCTGAGCAGGGCCTTTGTTTTGTTGGGTTTTTTTTTTTTTTGTGTTTCCTCTTGGTCTGGACTCTGGTGGGATTTTCATTCTGAAAGTTTTTTGGTTCGGTCACCCCGTACCTGGGTCCCCCTCCTCCCACCCGGGGTGGGGGTTTTTGTGTGTGTGTGTGTGGGGGGGGTTCTTTTCTTTTGATGTTACCAGGGTGTCTAGTATCCACCCCTTGTGGGGGGGGGGGTCTCTTCCACGATCTCAGTGCGGGGGGATTTCACCAGGCTCAGTCTTTTGCCTTTTTTCTTATTTGTACAGTGTTGTCATTTTGAGTTACTATTCTGTTACTTTATCCTTGGTTTATTTGTCACATATTCTGCATTGTTTCTTAGTATATTTATTTTTTCTGCTTATGTTCATTATAATTTGTTATTTACATTGTTGAGGTTATCTGTCATTATTTTGCCATTTCATTACATTCTTATACTGTTGTGGGTTGACAGCTGCCAAGTGACGTTTCCGGGGTTTTGCTCTGCGTAGGCGGGGTCCCTGTCAGCTGTCAACCTGCTCTCTCCTCTCTCTCTGCTCCCAGCTGGTTTAAATTGTATCCTGATTATCTCCTGCCCACTCAGATGGCCCACACCTGCAATCACTTGAGTCATTTGTGTCAAGCCTTATTTAAAGACTATCATTTTCATTTCCCGATGCCGCAGTTTTGTTGGGTTTCCCCTGTGTCCTCCAGAGCCCTGCCTTGCTCTGGTGTGCTTCTTCTGTAAGTTAATTCGTTGTTTGTATTTTGTGCACTGTGTTGGACTTTATGTTTGTTGTTTTTTCTTCATTAAATTTCACAAGCTCACAGTTTAGCACGTGGGTCTAACCCTTCTGCCCCGAAGGGCAATTCATGACAGAGAGGAGGATGGATGAACGAAAGATAATGAACAAGGAAGTCCCAAGGATTAGCAAGGCGGAAGTAAGGGCAGCTTTGAAGAGGATGAAGAATGGAAAGGTGGTTGGTCCAGATGGCATACCTGTGGAGGTATGGAGATGTTTAGGAGAGATGGCAGTGAACTTTGAGTGAGAGGATGCTCGAGGAGTGGAGAAGAAGTGTTTTGGTATCAATTTTCAAGAACAAAGGTGATGCTCAGAGCTGTAGTAACTACAGAGGCATAAAGTTGATCAGACACACTATGAAGATATGGGAAATAGATGCTGAGGCCAGGTTAATAGGAGAGGTGACAATCAATGAGCAGCAGTATGGTTTCATGCCAAGAAAGAGTACTATAGATGCAATGTTTGCTCTAAGAGTGCTGATGGAGAATGTCACAACCCGGCTAAAGGCTGGACAAAAAGGGAGACCACACGGAGGTGCCAATTAACCAAAAGTTCATTTTAAAGAAAGTAAATGTGTCTGTAACTATCAATGGTGTGTGTGTGTGTGTGTGTGTGTGTGTGTGTGTGTGTGTGTTGGATGCATGGAACAAAAACAGACAGTCACTAGCCAACCCAGTGACTGCACGCCTCTATCCGGAGCATAAGCAGTAGCAACGACAACAGCAAGCCCATACAGAACCCTGCAGGCAGCAGACAACACAGGCAAAAGCAGCCGACTCAGTCCAGGGCAGGCGCACAGAAAACAGGAGCAGAGGGCAGGGTGTGGACACAGTAGAGAGGCAACCGGCCTCCACAGGAGCCAAAAGCTGCTGACAGGTACGCAGGTGTGGCTTATATAGGAAACCCCTTGGCCAGGAGTGACCAACACAGCTCCACCTACAACAAAAAAAAGAGGAGAAACCCAGGATCCACTCCCAAAGGAGTGGGGCCGTAACAAGAAGTATAGAGAAGGTCAGAGAAAGTAGAGAAGACATATGATAGGGAGCCAACAGAGGAAGTGTGGTACTGTATGAGAAAGTCAGGAGTGGCAGAGAAGTATGTGAGGGTGGTGCAGGACATGTATGAGGACAGCGAGACGGTGGTGAAGTGTGCTATAGGAGTGATGGATGGATTCACGGTGGGGGTGAGATTACATCAGGGATCGGCTCTGAGCCCCTTCTTGTTTGTCATGGTGATGGACAGGCTGACAGACGAGGTCAGACAGGAGTCTCTGTGGACCATGATGTTTGCAGACGACATTGTGATCTGCGGTGAGATTAGGGAGCAGGTGGAAAAGAACCTGTAGAGGTAGAGGTATGCTCTGGAGAGAAGAGGAATGAAAGTCAGTAGAAGCAAGACAAAATACATGAGTGTGAATGAGAGGGAGGCAGGTGCAATGGTGAAGATGGAAGGAGTAGTGGTAATGAAAGTAGATGAGTTTAAAAACCTGGGGTCAACCTGTTATGTATGGTAAAATACCTGGGGGAAGGATGAGGCAAGATGACTGGGCGAACACAGCTTTATTGATGGATGACAACAGCGGTTACACAGCAGGCACCTGTCAGAGGGCACGGTCAAAGAGGCCGCAATATGGATGCCCTCTGCCTTATATAGGGTGGTGCGGTGATGTGAAGGGAAGTGCATGTCACCACACCGCACTTCACAATAATGTGCCATTTCCATACATCATATTCCCCCCCCCCTTAGAAAAGTCCAAAACCACACACACAACTGACCCCCCCCACACACACACAAAAAAAAAAAAATTGGGACCTGAATCATGCACTAAAATAACAAAAAACAATTTACTTACAACTTACTTTACAATTTACTTTTTTATTTAATGGCCTAACACATTCACACAAAACAACCTACAACAGGGCTGATGGGTGGACTACCATGCAGCCTGCACGGCAGGGTGGATTATTCTGCCAGCCATACTAAAGAAAAACCACACAAAATAATCCCATATCATAACATGCAAATCAGAACATAAACACTTTATTATTTACAGCACAGTCCCTTGGGTGGGAGAGGCAGAACCAACGTGGGGGGGCCCAGGGCAGCCCCTCAACAAGCGCGGCCCTGAAAGCAGCAGACCTCTGAGACAATGGCTGATTTTCCGGACTATGGAGCCCTGCTTCTTCACCATTGACACCGACTCCCGTCCAGCCTCGTCACCTGGAGCCTCTTCCCGGACATGCCAAAGCTGATTTGCGTGCCTCAACGAGCCGTCAGACAGCCTGAAGTATGCTGTGCCCAGCTTAGCCACTATGCGCAGACACCCTCAATGTTTAGCTGACTGTCGTTTGGCCCATCTTCACCGTGGACGTTCTTCACGTGAACCTGAACCAAGTCCAAAACCCTTAGCAGGGCCCAGCTCGGCCTGGTGTGGTGCTGCTGAGCATGCGGTTCCTCCATGCTCGTCGGTCTGGCCCTACCTCTTCTAAAACCATTGTAGCAGTCACCATCGTAGCTGCAGACCCTCCATCCCCCTGCGGCCAAGCTCCGGAGGCATCTGGGGCTAATACATTGGTGTCACTCGCCGGTGTAGGCACCTCGCCGCCACGCTTGGTACCCCCCTCTATCATATCCTGAGCGCCGGTACTGAGACCCTCCTGTGCCGCACCTGAGTGAGGCTGGTCCTGCTTGACCGCCGTGGTGTCCGTTAGCTCTTTGTCCCACACAACGTCCTCATCAACCATCAGAACCTGGGGGTTCCATTGGTTCCCGACCATTCGTTCCCAGCATTGTCTTTTATGGTGAAACCCAGTCCGTAAAACAAATCACATCCCATGATGTTATCAGCGTGAGGTGATAGCACCTCCATAACCATACAACAGCGCCGGATTACCTCTAATTCTGTAGTGGGAGAAAAACTTCCTCACTGTGGCCCAATTCAGCAATGACCCCTCCGCTCCCATGTGGAGCAGCAGCGGCACCTCCACGTCATCCAATTCCACTGTGCAAAACGTGTACCTGTTTGTGCTGGGGGACACCGTATGGATGGTCGCCGGGGGCAGGCGGAGTGATTTCTTCTGTGGGCTCTCCTGTTCAGATACACGGCACACTCTAGCATAATAGTTCAAGCGTTCACATCTGCTACAACGTTTTCCCCTAGTCGGACAGTCCTTAGCTTTACTGAGGTGTGTTGCAGACCCACAACCCTTGCACAGGGGTTTTCCTGGGGCAGACCTTTGGCTGGCAGCGTTGGCTTCCATAGTGTCCTTGCTATCCGAGTCCACAACATTTGCCGCGGCAGGAGGCTCCTGCGGCCGCTGTGACTGGTGCCAGGTTAGCTCCAAAGTTAGCTTGTCTGCAGCCTCCAGCTGGAGAGCTAGTTCGACAGCTCTGGCTAATGTTAAGTCATTGGGCACCGCGAGTAGCCTAGCATGCAATGCAGTGCTGCACGTGTGCTCCGCAAGCTGGTCACGTACCATTTCATCTTCCAACGGCCCAAAGCAACACTCGCTAGCCAGCTACCTCAAGTCGGCGACAAACTGATGAATAGGCTCACCTATCCGCTGATGTCACTGCCGAAAATGAGTCCTCTGGACAGTCACGCTATCCGGGGTGTGAAAACGGTTTGCTAGCAGCTCCACAACATCTTCATAAGAGTCCGAAGCGCTGGGTGTGCACAGTACTCACTGGCTCTCAATACCCAGGTTATGAACAAGAAGCACATGTGCTCTTAACTTGTCAAACGTACCGAGGTCCAGCGCGGTGATGTAGGTCTGGAAAGCCTCAAACCGCATGGGCCAGGGCACCGGCGGTTCGCCCGGTAGCTCGAGAAAGGGGCGAAGTGGTGTGACACACACCTCCATGAATTAATCCTCGATTGCCAAATGTTATGTATGGTAAAATACCTGGGTGAAGGATGAGGCAAGATGCCTGGGCGAACACGGCTTTATTGATGGATGAGAACAGCAGTTACACGGCAGGCACCTGGCAGAGGGCACCGGTCAAAGAGGCTGCAATATGGATGCCTTCTACCTTATATAGGGTGGTGCGGTGACGTGATGGGAAGTGCACGTCACCACACCACACTTTACAATAATGCGCCATTTCCATATATCATATAACCATCCAAAGCAATGGAAAATGCACAAGAGAGGTGAAGAAGAGAGTCCAGGCAGGGTGGAGTGGGTGAAGATGAGTGTCAGGGGTGATTTGTGACAGAAAGGTAGCAGCAAGAGTGAAGGGAAGATTTACAAGACAGTACTGAGACCTGCTATGACGTATGGTTTGGAGATGGTGGGCATGACAAAAAGACAGGGGCTGGAGGTAGCAGAGTTGAAGATGCTAAGGTTTTCATTGGGAGTGACTCGGAGAGACAAGATTAGAAATCAGTATATCAGAGGGACAGCTCACGTTGAGCAGTTTGGAAACAAAGTAAGAGAGGCAAGGCTGAGATGGTTTGGACATGTGCAGAGGAGGGATAGTGGATTTATTGGACAAAGGATGGTGAAGATGGAGCTGCCAGACAGAAGGAAAAGAGGAAGACCACAGAGAAGATTCGTGGATGTAGTGAAGGAGGACATGGAGAGGGTTGGTGTTACAGAGGAAGATGCAAAGGATAGGGTGAGATGGAGACAGATGATCTGCTGTGGCGACCCCTAAAGGGAGCAGCTGAAAGAAGAATAACAATAATAAGAAGTAAAACTTTCAATATATGTTTTCTGAGTTCTTTTGTAAATAAAATAATTGTTTATGTGATTGGCAAATTATGCATTCTGTTTTAATTTGGATTACACAGCATCCCAATAATTTTGGAATTGGGGTTGTATAATTTGAAGGGATGTGCTACTTTTGTGTTCTCTTTCTTAAAAGCATCACATTTTTAGTAGCACACATTTAATTATTTATGTTCATTGCTGTGTATAAATTACCATTGAATTTGTATGTTTTTGTCAACATGTCCATATATATTACAAAGCAAGCTATGGGCGAAGTCAGTTAATTCCAAGACCCAATTAAAATTCACATGTAGACAAGCAAAAAAAAAAACAAAAGTCAAGATAATTACATTTTCACTGTGAAAAAAAATTTCTATTACATTGTCAAATTGTTAATTTAACTGGGATTAATTTAACTGATCCAACATGAAGCTATAATGGAAAAACAATCATGTTTCCTGGAAATATAATCAGCTGAAATGAATTTTAAAGAGAAAGTATATTGCATGGTATATGTGCTTGCAGGTAATATTTGATATGTTTGACATGTTTGTGGCAAAACATAATTAGATTTTATCCTTTTGTAACTACATGTTAAATATTGTTTCAATTTTCTTTTAGATAACACACGGTAAATGGCGTTCACTTACATAGCACTTTTTCTCATCTCTTGATGACAAAAGCACTTTACAGATCCTGCTGTCCACCCATTCACACACTGATGGCAGCAGAGCTGCCATGCACCAGCACTGGCCTGACCCACCAGGAGCAAGTAGGGGTTCAGTGTCTTGCTCAAGGACACTTCGACATGCAGACAGAGCGGGAATCGAACCCCTGACCCTCTGATCAGTAGTCAGCCACACTACACCTATGCCACAGCTGCATAACACCTACAGAATGCCATTGTGTTTGTCTGTCCACTGACATGTCTGTAATTTAAAGCAACAATGATGCTACAGTGACAGGATTCCCACAAAGATAAAAAAAAAAAAAATCTGTTCAGAATACCAGTAAAAAGGTAATAGAGATATACAACACAGCCCTTGTTACAGAAACTCAGGAAAAAAATATGGGTATTGATTAAATGCCTAGAGTTTCTGACCAAGAAGAATCTCTCACAATTCACCAGGACATCCAAAAGCATATTTGAGGAAGAACAAGCTGGCACTGAGAAAAACAATCAGTTAGTTGAGTTAGGATCGATACATGAGGGAAAGCAGGAAGAAAAACAGGCCAAACATTGACAGATCTTCCAAAGTTGTCAAAAAAAAAAGAAAATGAAAATATGAATTCTAGAATACATGCTTTACAAATTAGTAAGGAATTCACCATCTTAAATAGGAGAGCTAAAGGGGGTTGAACTGTGGACTTCATTTTAAAACATTTTGCTAACAAATAAGAATATTGTAGCAGGAGAACTTTATTCATTATTCAGCTGTAAGACTCAAAAGATCTCAAAACAGGTGCATTGATACCAGACAAAATGCTGTTATTGTAGCAAAAGACACAAAACAGTGACCCAGAAAAAGAAATCAGTGTTTCATAACCTCTACTCTATATCTTACTAGAGTTTTGTGCATGAAATGCATAAATAATAATAACAATAATAATAATAATTACTATTTGGATACCACCTTTCACAGACAAAAGTCATAATGTGCTATACATACAATAAAATGGAGAATTGAGGTTAAATGACTGAGATTCACAAATAATAAAAATTGCAATGATAAAATAAAAACAAGTTATGAATACTTTATAATTTAGCCGGTGCTGCTCGTAGAGGTCATATGAAACATACTAAACGCCACAGCTTTGCACAATAGAGATCGTCCCCTCCAATACACAACTAAGACAATTACAATTATTATTGAGGGTGGCAACAACACTGTTGATTCAAATGTGAAATAGACTGTCTGGGTCCATATTTATTCTGCCGGGTAATTTAACTAACCGTAATGATGTTGATACCATCTAGATGCAATGCTCCTGCACTGTGTATATAACTGTGTACATATGTGTATTTATTTACTGCTTTGGCTAACTAGTTCTCATCTTATTATCTTATTTACTATTGCTCTGAGTGCTGCTATCCCTTTGCTACTGCAATCCTGGAATTTCCCCATTGTGGGACTAATAAAGGCTTATCTTATCTTATATTACAGTAAAATGAAACCATAAAATAATAAAACAACTAAAACATAAAATCAATTACTACTTAAAAGCCTGTCTAAATAACAGCATTTCAATTTGCGTCCTAAAAGTGACCTCAGAGTCAATCAAATGGACTGAAGGTGGTACAGAGCTCCACAATTTGGGTGCTACAGCTTGGAAAGCTTGATTACCACTTGTCTTAAAATAAGTCTGAGATACCCCAAATAAAAGATCATCACAGGCCCCGAGGGGCTGAGAGGGGGACTATGGTTGAATGAGGTCTACAATGTAGGGAGGCGTTAGACTATGCAAGACTCAAAGTTAAAACTAGGATTTTAAACTGAACTCTAAAATTAATAGGGAGTCACTGAAGACCTGGTTAATTCTGAACACAGCCACATCCCCAGTTATAACAGGGTGTGCATATTTATGCAAACAGGTTATTGTAAGTTTTTTATTATTTATTTTTCCCCTTAAAAGATTTCAGTTTGTTTTTCAATTGGGTTGTACAGGTTATAGGTCACATTAATGGTGGAAAAAGTTTTGAAATGATTCATTCTGGTCTCATTTTTTTTTACATCACAAAAACCTGGCATTTGAACAGGGGTGTGTAGACTTTTTATATCCACTGTATATATTTAGCCAAACTGAGTGGTGAAAGGCAAGAGGAGAAATGCCTCTTATTGCTGCTGTAGATGTAAAATGGGTTTCTTTTTCTGTTGAAGTTAAACACTTGACATTTAGCTCCAGCATGTATTTGCAGCTCACTTAATTTTTTCCATCTTTTTCAGAGAGAATTTTTTTTTATTCTACAATGAAGTTGCACTTAAATGTCTAATATCGCTGCTGTACAAAACAAAAAACAAAGATTATTTTTGTCATGTAGCAAGACATATTTTTACTGTACTATTAAGGATGGTAAGAACATACAATGGAGAAAATAAGTATTGAACATGTTAACATTTTTCTCATGAAACATATTTCTGATGGAGCCACTGACCTGAGATTTTCCCCAGATATCAGTAACAACCCAAGTAATCCATACATACAAAGAAACCAAGGCAACTGTGTTCACAAAAGTTATATTTAATAAAGTGGAATGACACTTGGTGAAATTCTTTTAATATTTAGTAGAAAAGCCTTTGTTGGCAGCTTCCAGATGCCTCCTGTATGGAGAAACTAGGCACAGGCATTGCTCAGGAGTGATTTTAACCCATTCTTCCACACAAATTGTCTTCAAATCTTGAAGGTTTCGTGGGTGTCTTCTATGATCTCTGATCTTCAGTTCATTCCATACACTTTCAATTGGATTCAGGTCAGGTGACTGACTGGGCCATTCTAGCAGCTTTATTTTCCTTCTCTGGAGCCAGTTAAGAGTTTCCTTGGCTGTGTGTTTGGGATCATTTCCTTGCTGAAATGTCCACCCTCGTTTCATCTTCAGCATCTTGGCAGATGGCAACAGGTTCTTATCAAGGATGTCTCTATACATTTGTCCATTCATCTTTCCTTCAATTATATGAAGTCTGCTTGTACCATGTGCTGAAAAACACCCCCACACCATGCTGGGATGTGCAGTGACATTTCTCCTCCAAACATGCTGTGTTGCGGCATCCATAAAGTTCAATTTTGGTCTCATCTGACCAGACTATATTCTCCCAGTATTTAACTGGCTTGCCCAAATGTTGTGCAGAAAACTTTAAATGAGCTTCAACATGCTTTTTCTTCAGCAATGGAGTCTTACAAGGTGAGCAGGCATAGAGTCCATGTTGGTTGAGTGCATTACTTATTATTTTCTTTGAAACAGCAGTATCTGCTAACTCCAGCACTTTCTGGAGCTCTCCACCAGTGGTCTTTGGCTCTTCGATAACTCTTGTGACAATTCTTTTGACTCCTTTGTCAGAAATCTTGCGAGGAGCTCCTGGTCATGGCCAGTTTATGGTAAAATGATGTTCTTTCCACTTCTGAATGATAGCTCCAACAATGTTCACTGGAACATTCAGCAGCTTAGAAATGCACCTGTGACCAATACCATCATTATGTTTTGCAACAATAAGGTTGCAAAGGTCTAGAGCACGGATGGGCAACTGGCAGCCCGCAGGCCACATGCAGTCTGCCCCCCATCTGCTGCGGCCCGCTAGTCCCAGTCCATTTCCAAAAATCAATTATTTATATCACGTTTGGAACCGCATTCTTAATTGCAATTATAGAGTCCGCCAGCAGAGGGAGCTAATCGAAACCTAAGTGCCACTCTCTGCAAGTGATACAGCGAGAGTAAGGGAGCCACTAGCGGGAGCAGCAGTGTGCACTGGAGTGTTGTCAGGTATGTTTTGCATGCCAAGATTGCATTAATAGGCTGTAAACAGCAGTAAATGTACAAAGTAGGCTGCTTTTAAACAAGAATAAATTGTACAGCTGAGAAGCTGTAGCATTTATTCTTGTTTGGCAGGTGAAGCCTCATGGAGGCTTTCCTTAATTGTGCAGAAAAATATTTAAAGCTTTCAGGTTTCTTTCTAAAGAGCGAGACTGAAGCACTGACTGTCATGAATACCCCTCGGGGCAGAAAGGAGAGACCCACGAGTTGGACTGCTAGTTTGTGAAATTTATTAAAGAAAACAAAACACAAAGTCCAAAACAGTTCTCCAACACAAAAATCCAAACTGATAAACAAAGAAAAATACCACACCAGAACAAGGGCTGGGTTCTGGTGGAGATGAGGGTAGTGAAACTCAAGACTTAGGCAAAGAGAAATGAACATAATGGCCCTTAAAGTGTCGGTGACACGATATAGGAACTATGGATCAATATATTTCTAAGTGAATTCAAATTTAGCACCGTGTTGCACTAACGTGATATCCTGAGACGTGCCTCGTTTCCGGATATGACATCATGAGGAGAGTTTCCTCTTGGCTGATCCGTGTGCTGTCAGTGTAAACAAGCCGTTTAGCTTCTATATCAGCGAAGAAATGCTAAAACGTTGGGTGGTGGCTGGGTGTTCTAATTGCTCCAGTGAATGCATAAGCATGTTCTCATTCCCAAAAGATCCAGATCTTCTTAAAAAACGGGCAAAGCAAGTACAGAGAACAAGGGACAAATGGCAACTAACACCATCTTCTGTACTCTGTAGCGATCGTTTCACTGTAGACAGTTTTGAGGAGGCGCCTGCTATACAGGAATCTTTAGGCTTGAAAGTTTGTTACAAACGGGTTCTAAAACCGACTGCCATACCTACGGTTTTCAAACAAAAACCCACAGCTCAAGACAATATCAGCATATCAAAATAGCGCAGAGAAGCAACAGTGTCAAAACTCGGCCGGAAAAGAGTTTGTGTAATTGATTTTTTCTTCCACATAAGGTGATCGTGATTTTATTATATTTTTTTCGAAAGTAAAATCCTCCCCTATGAATTTTGAAGCAGTGTTGACTATACTCCAAATGGAACAATTTTGTGTTAAAAAACGTTATATTCCTTTTTTCAGTTTTCATTTTTATAAATCTCATTGCCTACCGAAACTGAATATCTGAGCTTTTTTTTTTTTTTTTATTTCCCCAATCACCCGATCGGGGAAAAAAAAAACTTGAAGCCAAAATTTCTGTAAACCAAACGATTAAATAACGATCGCCTTATGTGGAAAAAAAAAAATCAATTACACAAACTCTTTTCCAGGTGAGTTTTGATGCTGTTGCTTCTCTGCACTGTTTTGATATTGGCGATTGTCCATATCAAAATAGCGCAGAGATACGGACGATTGTTGTGCAGAGATACGGACGATCGCCCATATCAAAACAGTGCAGAGAAGCAACAGTGTCAAAACTTGCCCAGGAAAGATTTTGTGTAATTGATTTTTTTTTCCCCACATAAGGCGATTGTGATTTTATTATATTTTTTCCACCGAAAGTAAAATCCTCCCCTATGAATTTTGAAGCTGAGTGTTGACTTTACGCCAAATGGAACGTCTTTGTGTTAAAAAAACATTATATTACTTTTTTCAGTTTTCATTTTTATAAATCTCATTGCCTACTGAAACT
Organism: Pholidichthys leucotaenia; assembly: GCA_020510985.1. NCBI lineage: Eukaryota > Metazoa > Chordata > Actinopteri > Cichliformes > Pholidichthyidae > Pholidichthys > Pholidichthys leucotaenia. Next base: position 306,722,161 of record CM035841.1, on the reverse strand, counting down.
GAATATCTGAGCATTTTTTTTTTTATTTCCCCGACCACCCGATAGGGGAAATTTAGATCTATATGTATATTACCATTTAGTGTTTTGGAGGCGACCGATGTCCATCTCTAACCCTTCACCGTCGGACCCTTCATCCTCTGAAACATGTGAGTCATCGTTGCTTCCTGAACAATATGGTTCAAACAAATAGGGTTGCAGTCCTTCATTAGAACCAACTCGCTCTTCATCACGAGCTGAAACTGTTCACAACTTCCTCCGCTTCATAGTACTCAGCCATGCTTGTTTACATCTTTGGTTCACCTCATTATGTCACAAAATGGCGGTGGCGTTTGACCCAATTTCAACAAACGAACATTGCAATCGTCTGCATCATGATGTAATTTATGGTAGTATATGGAAACAAAATTTCTTTGTCTACACAATAAAAACATAGTAGTTCTTTCTAATGATGTCTTGGTTGAATTATGTCATGGACTCTTTAAATAAGGCTAGAAACAAATGAAACAAATTATGACAGGTGTGAATCACATGAGCGGGCTGGAGAGAAAATGACAATCAGCTGTGAGTCATGAGTTGAAGGGACGGAGCTGACAGCTTGACAGGGGCACTGCCCACAGCAAGGGAGAACGCGGAAGTGCCCCTGACAACTGCAACCCCCGAAGAGAGAAGGAAAGAGAAGATATTGGCAAATATAAAGTGAAAACAAATAAAGACCAATAAACCCAAATATGTAAATAACAAAACTACACTGAACGTAAACAGGAAAATAAATCATACAAAGAAACAATACAGAATATGTGAAAACAAACTAGAGATAACATAACAGGCATAGAACTCAAAATACCACATTATACAAATAAGGAAAAACAAAAGGCAAAGAGACAGAGCATGGTGGAATCCCCCCCCCCCCTTCCCGTGCTCAGATCGTGAAACTGACAGTTTCAATCCCATGTCAGCAATAAAAGTTCAGAGACTGGTTGTTGTAATCTGCTGATTTTTTTTTTCATTTATACCAGTTAACCTTTTTTTTTAATTCCCCATTTTGGGGAGCCAGACATTACCAAGCCCACACAGCTATTTCTCTATCCCTCCACACCCACACTGAATCCAAGAGCAAGCTAAGCTTCATCATATTTCCTTTTCTTCTTGGCTTCTTTTGTTAATTATCGTCTGGAATTTCTCTTTGCTCATCATTTTGATGGAGAGAGTTTTAAAAATTAGGTCATGATATAATTTTATCCATCCATCCATCCATCTTCTACTGCTTAATCCTTTTTGGGTCATGGGGGAAGGGGGGAGGCACTGGACTCTATCCCAGCATCTTTGGGCGAGAGGCAGGGTACATGCTGGACAGATCGCCAGGCCATTGCAGGGCAGATATAATTTTATCAGCAATTTTAATTGTAATATGATAAAACACTGAGTAGCTTTTATTTTCATTTTCATTTTCAGTTTTAACTGTGAAATTTTTAACTTTGCAGGAAATAACCCCCCCCCCCCACACACACACACACACACAGTAGGTTTACATGTAAATGTGGCCCTCAGAAAGTCAGGAAAAAATTTTGTGGCCCTCACTACCATCAAAGTTGCCCATCCCTGTTCTAGAGAGAGCTCTTTGTTACTATCCATCATGAGTTCTTTGTGGTGTGACAATCTTATATTCACAGACCTTTTTAAAGGCTATCAGTCATGACTTAACCAGCTGAAATTAATTTGGACTGATGGGGGATGGTATGGCTTCCTAAATTCTGATGGATTTCAGCTGGTTTCTTGGTTTATGCCTTTTTGCATCTCATTTTCTGAGGTGAACACAGTTGCCTTGATTTTTTTGTATGTATGGGTTACTTGGGTTGTTACTGATATCTGGTGAAAATCTCAGGTCAGTGGCTCCATCAGAAATATGTTTAAAGAGAAAAATGTTGACATGTTCAATACTTATTTTCCTCGCTGAATGTATAATGCTGTTTTCATTCTTTTCTTTTTGACATTTTCTTATGGTAGATTGATAGTGGTCTTTTTTTAAATTTTCTGTTCCCACCAGCAAGATCACCTTGATCCTAGCCAGATCATCTACTAACACTTGATGATATATATCACTCCTTAGGATCATGTTAGTTATTTTACAAAAGCATTTTTTTAATTATTATTATTTTACATTCTAGCTGGCTAGCTCCTCCACCAGTTGCAGTTCACTGCTGTTACCAGAGTTAACCATTCAGTGTTGTTTCAATGCTGTTTATACCTGAACCAATCATATCCTATTTGCCACTCAAACCACATGGCCCTAATGCTTGACTTGGGTATTTACATTTTCACATTTAGCAATTTTAACAAAACAATTTTATGTTAGTTAGGTCAAGCTAACCATTGAAACACATTTGCAACTTATCATTCCAAACTGGTGCAATTCCAAGTAAAATGAAAATAGCTAAAGTTATACCACTATACAAAACTGGAAACAAACACCACTTCACAAACTACAGGCCTGTTTCTCTTCTGCCCCAATTCTCAAAAATACTGGAAAACTCTTTAATGACAGATAGAAAAGTTCATAGCTAAATACAAATTACTCACAGCCAGTAGGATTTAGAACCAACCACTCTACATCATCAGCTTTAATGGATGTTATAGAAGAAATTACTTATTCTATGGACAGAAAGAAATTTGCGGTGGGAGTGTTTATTGATTTGAAAAAAACATTTGATATATTGACTCATGAAATATTACTTGGAACGATATGGACTCAAGGGAGTGGTATTGAATTGGGTCAGAAACTATTAAAAAAACAGGCAACAATTTGTGATGATGGGACAATATAAATCTGAGAGTCTGGGCATTGTTTGTGGTGTCCTGCAGGGGTCAGTGTTGGGACTTAAACTTTTAATTTTATAAATCAATGATATTTGTAATGTTTCTGCCAACAACGCCAATGTCAACACTTCATTGGCCAACCGCCACAGGACCCCAGCGCCGTCTTACCAGGTGGGTCAGCAGGTTTGGCTCTCGACTAAGAACATCAACTTGAAGGCTGAGCGCAGGAAGATGGCGAAGTGCTTTATTGGGCCTTTTGCGATCTCCCCTGCATCATCAACCCAGTGTCTGTGCGACTTGATCTCCCCCCCCTCCCTCCGCATATGTCCCACTTTTCATGTGTCTCAAGTTAAACCTGTATCTTCCAGCCCCCTGTGTCCTCCTCCCAGGTCTCCACCCCCTCCGAGGATGATCAACAGCAGCCACATAGGACCAGGGCCTGCCAGGAACCGGGAGGGGGTGGAGCAACCCAGCTAGCGGGGACAATGGGGACTTACCGGTGGCACACTGGGGACAAGCACGGACATAATCCCCGACGTCCTTTTACAGAGAGGGCCACCAAAATGAACGTTGCAAAAGCTCCTCCGTGTGTCGTCTTCCTGGGTGGCAGGCGAGCTTCGAGGAATGGGCCCAGTGAATGACGTCACCCCAGACCACCGATGGGACAAACATCTTACCCGCTGGCCCCTCACCCAGGTCCATTTCCGTCTCTTGGGCCTTCCTGACCTTCTCCTTAATCCCTCACGAGAGGGCGCCCACAACACAGGAGGCAGGAAGGACGGAATGATCCTCAGGCTCCAAGGTATTCATGGCGAACTGCCTGGAAAGGGCGTCCGGCTTGGTGTTTTTGGACCCAGGACGGTACGTGATGGTAAAGTCAAATCGACCAAAAAACAAGGACGAGCGGGCCTGGTGGGCATTCAAGCGCTTGGCCGTCTGAATATACTCCAAGTTCATATGGTCTGTCCAAACCACGAACGGCTGCAAGGACCCCTCCAGCCAATGGCACCGCTCCTCCATGGCCAGCTTAACAGCCAGAAGCTCCCTGTCACCGATGCAATAATTGCACTCCGTGGGAGACAGCCGTCGGGAGAAGAAGGCACATGGTCGAACCTTGCCATCCGTCGGGGAATGCTGAGACAGGACGGCCCCCACACCAGAATCCGATGTGTCCACCTCCACCAGACACTGCAGATTAGGATCCACCTGCACCAGGATGGGAGACTCGGAGAACTGCCTCTTGAGATTTGCAAAGGCCGTAGCCGCCTCCTCAGTCCACAGAAAGGGTGTCTTGGTTGATGTAAGGCGCGTCAAGGGAAGGGCCAGACTGCTGTAGTTCCTAATGAACCGGCGGTAGAAATTGGCAAACCCCAGGAACTGCTGGAGCTGTTTCCTGGAGGACAGGACCAGCCACTCCACCACCGCCTTAATCTTGCCAGGGTCCGGGAGAATTTCCTTATGCGAGATGATGAAACCCAAAAAGGAGGTTTTGGAGGTGTGAAACTCACATTTCTCCACCTTGACAAATAGCTGGTTCTCCAATAGCCACTGCAGGACTCGTCTGACATGCACCCGATGCTCTTCTAGAGATTGGGAGAAGATCAGGATGTCATCCAAGTAAACAAACACAAACACACCCAGAAAGTCTCTCAGAACGTCATTGATCAGCCGCTGGAACACAGCAGGCGCATTGGTTAAACCGAAGGGCATTACCAGATATTCGAAATGACCACTGGGGGTGCAAAACCCTGTCTTCCATTCGTCTCCTTCGCGGATCCGCATCAGATAGTAGGCGTGCAGATCCAGCTTAGAAAACCAGGACGCCCCCTGGAGAGAGTCAAAGGCAGAGTTAAGCAAGGGGAGAGTGTATTTATCCTTGATGGTGATGTTGTTTAACTCCCTGAAATCAATGCAGGGCCTTAACAAACCGTCTTTCAAGCCCACGAAAAAGAACCCCGCCCCACCGCCAAAGAGGATGGGCAGATGATGCCCGAACTCAGAGATTCCTTGATGTAGGCTTCCATAGCTGCCCGCTCCGGCGGTGAAAGGCTATACAGCCGGCTAGATGGAAGCGGAGCCCCAGGGTGGAGATTTATGGCACAATCATGCGGCCGGTGGGGGGGGGGGGTAGGGCCTGGGTCTTAGTAAAAATGGCTCCAAGGTCATGATATTCGGGAGGGACTCTAGACAGGTCGGGGGGGGGAACGGTGGGAACCTCCAGGGGCAAGGATGGCGAGCACGCAGCTGACTGGAGACAGGCACTGAGGCAAAACAAACTCCATGATCTGATACTCCCCGAGCACCAGTCAATAGTTGGGTTATGGAGGCGTAACTAGGGAAAACCAAGGATGACAGGGGACGATGAGATCGGTAACACAAAAAGCTGTAGCTCCTCCCGATGGTTGCCAGAAAAATGACGGACACAGGAGCAGTGCGTTGGGACACCATAGCCATGGGGGCTTTGGACAGAGCGATTAGCTGCAGGGGACACTTAAGGGGAATACAGTGAAGCCCCAAACGGGTTGCTGGGTCCCTAGAAATGAAACTTTGCTCTGCCCCAGAGTCGATTAAAGCCTGTTTAGGAATCTCAATGTGTTTATGTATGAACCGGATAGGGAGTAGAAGTCTGGATAGGGGATTTGGCTAAGGTGAGTCCGTAAGTCCCCCTACCGTGACGCACGGACTCCCCCCTTTTGGCCGAAGCTGGCAAGACGAGACCTCATGCTCCTCGCTCCCGCAATAGAGGCACAACCCTAACTGACGGCGGCGCTGTTTCTCAGCCGCGGACAACTTGGAGGGGCCCACTATCATGGGTTCAGGGGCCACAGAGGCGTCAGAAGGTGTCAGGGCCAATAGGGAGGTCTGTGGGGCGTGGCAATGTTGTTCCACAGAGCGACTGTAGGTCTTGCGCTCTGCTGCCTGTTCTCTCAGTCTGTTATCTAAACTAATGGCTAGTGAGATTAACTCAGATAGCCTAGTCGGTTTCTCAAGAGGGGCTAGCTCATCCCGAAGGCTAGGACTAAGGCTCCTAACAAAAATACTACAGACAGCAGCGTCTTCCCACCCCACTTCGGTAGCCGCCACCCGGAAATCCACAGCATAATCAGCCACTGCCTTAGTACCCTGTTTCAAGTTTAGTAACCGAGAGGTAAGAACGCTATCTCGGTCTGAGTGATCAAACACTTCATTAAACTCACTAATGAATTGGCAAAATGTCAGACTAGTGTAATTAGCCCTAGCCATCATGGCATAAGCCCATGCTAGCGCTCTTCCTTCCAACAGATTAATAACATAGCCGATCTTACTGTGCTCAGAAAAATCCTCAGGTACCCGCTGGAAAACCACCTTGCACTGCATGATGAACCCTCTCGCTTCTCCTAATCTGCCGCTAAAGCGGTTGGGGGTAGGAACAGGAGTAAGGTCGAGCTGGAGGACCCTGCCTGAGCTGGTTAGCTGGAGTGCTAGTGGGAGCTGAGGAGCTGCTGGGAGAAGGTAAGGTCTGGGAGCTAGTTAACTGGTCTAACCGGTCGGTGACTCAAGCTAATTGGGTTAAGATGGACTGCTGTTGATAAGCTAATTGATCAATTCGGATCTCCATGTTGTTGACACGGCGCACCAAAGCGCTGTCAGCTGGGTCGTTCTGGCGGAGATGTACTGACATGGTTAAGTGACCCAGTGACAAGACACGGACTCCAAATTGATGCAATTAAGTTTATTAACAACAAGGAGATTGTTGGTGAGTGTAAGTGTAGGCTGGAGCTGCCGGGGACAGAGCGAGACACCGTATGGCCTGGCAACCCTAGGAACACACAGAGAGAGGGAGTTAGTGGAAGTTATGGCTGGAGTTAAACGGTACTCTGTTGCTTACTGTGGGAGCAGATGGTGAAGGCTCCGGTTCAGCGTGATGGCTACGGTCAGGGAGACAGTGCTCTTCTGTCGACGGTGCAGCTCCGGCAGGAGAGTATCCAAGGTGAGTTGGTGTGCAGGGAGAATCCGCCACCAGGGAGGTAAATGGAGGATTCCGCCGCCACGGACTCCGCCTTTGCACAGGGGACTGGAAGACAACGGTGAGTTGGAATTTAAGCTTACGTGGGCAGCTGGAGGGATTCTCCGGCGATGACGAAAATAGGCTTGGGCTGAGACTTCGGTAGACAGGAGGAAGTGGCGATGAAGCTCGTCAGGAGCACTAAGAGACATCTCTGCACTGCCGGTAAGGGCAGTGCGGTAGATATAGACCAGGTGTGATGAGGACCAGGTGTGCGCGCAGCTAGGAATAATGAGCAGAGCAGACCATGACACTGTGGGTTGATCTGCAGAGGGCTGTGCACAGGAGATGCCCTCGCAATCTGACAGATTTGGAGTGTTTTTGCAAAGAAGAGTGGGTAAATATTGCCACATACTGTATGTCACGCTGATAGACTCCTACCCAAAAAGACTGAGTGCTGTAATAAAAACCAAAGGTGCTGTAACAAAGTATTAGTTTAAGGGTTTGCATATTTATGCAAACAGGTTATTGTAAGTTTTTTTTGTTTTTTATTTTACCCCTTAAAAGATTTCAGTTTGTTTTTCAATTGGGTTGTACAGGTTATAGGTCATATTATTGGTGGAAAAAGTTTTGAAATGATTTATCTTGGTCTCATTTTTTACATCATAAAATCCTGGCATTTGATCAGGGGTGTGTAGACTTTTTATATCCACTGTAGGTATATAAATTAATTAATGATGGGGCAGGACAAAATAAGTTTTTGTTTTCAATCCTGTTCCTTTTTGGACTGCATTTAAATTTTTTGTTTTTATTGTTTTTATGTTGCCGTGTTCAAAATAAAATAGTATCAATCAATCAAAGAAAGCAGTGTTCCTCCCTGGAGCCATTTGTCACGATTGCCCCTCCGGGGCAGAGGAGTCGCAAATGCAAATCAAATCTTGTACATGATTTTATTCACGAAAATAAACAGAAAATAGCTCAAGGCTGGAAACACAGACAAGGAAGGTGAAACACAGGCAAGATGTCCAGGTTAAGGCAAAACATACTGGCTAGGAATAAACAGGACTTGGTATAAACACAGGCTTGGCAAAAGCGTATAACATGCCAACATGAGGTAAGGATGCCACACCCAGGTAAGGGGCAGCATTCCTTAAATAAAGCAGGACTAATTTGGAAAATAACTAACAGGTGAGGGCAATCAAGGAAATAAACAAACCAGCAATATGAAACAGAAAGCACGGTCAACATAAAAACCAGACCAGAACTAAAGGTAATAATAATAATAATAATAATAATAATAATTAGGGCAACAATCACTGGAGGAGAAGTACATTTCTGGCGGCCTATAACACCTGGGCGTCCCAGACTGGTCTCCCCATATCCAGCAGCATGTGATGCATAACTTATGACCCACCCTTCTATCTGTGGCCACACCATCTAGTCTCTCACATGCTGAAGACCATCTGATATGCCTCTAAGCAGCATCCCCGGTTTCGCAGAGCATGTTGGATCTAGGGGAGACAACCCTGAAAAAAAACAAAAAAAACAAAAAAAACCAACACTTTGTTCGTTAACTCAATTTTATGATGATATCAATGTTAAACTAAATAGAGATAATGACGTGAATGAGACCAGATGTGATGGGCTCTCATCCAGCAGTGATGGTGTGTATGGGGCGCACCACTCAGTCGATATCAAGTGACTTCAAGTAGAAAATGGAACAATGCATTATATCGAGTTGTCATAGAGTGCTACTTTGAGAGCAAACCAGGAACTAGAGGATATAGGAAGAGGATGTTGAATAGTTGGACAAGTAGGGGAATGTTCAGAGTATCCGAGCAAAACTTAGCAGACCAGGCAAGGGCGATTAGAAACAACTGACTTTCTTCCATTGAAATGGAGGAGATAAAACGGAAGATGAATAGTGCAACAGAGGGTGACATTAACAGGGACAGAGAAGACCCCGTAAGTGACGGATATGATGGAGCGGGTGCTTTTTTGGATAATCAAGTACCCCAAGACCGTACTGACTTGCCTAGGACTGACTTGCCTAGGATGAGAAAAGGGAATCAAAGAGGCTATCGATTCCAAGTTGATGAAGTTGAAGGCTTGACGGAGAGGGAGAGAGATATCTTTAATACCATTGAACTAGCACTAGAGGAAAGAGAAGTCATCGTTGAAACATTTAGAGAGAAAGACCCTTTGCTCGACGGTCCAGGAAGTGAATGAAGTATTAACACACATCCGTTTTAACCAAAACTAATCAGCTAATTTGAGCTGCGGTCACTGTAGTGATGCAGAAGCTGGATATTAGGAAAAGGACCATGAAAGCAAGAAAATAACCCATGTGGAAGAAATGAATTAAGACCAAAACTGACCAACTAAGAAGAGAGATGAGTAAACTGGAGAGAAAAGGGAAAATCAAAGTAAAGGCAGTACAGGTATGTCGCAGATTGAGAAGAAATATAATGTTAAGAAGAAGGGGTTAAAAGTTGTTATCAAAGAACTGAAGCAACGAGTAATGGCAAAAGATGCCAAATTAAGAAGGTATGAGCAACGTGTCAACCAGTACAGTCAAAACCGGCTGTTTCAACAAGATTAGAAAAAAGGAAGCCTTGAAAGGTGAATATTTCAGCAAAATATTTCCGCAGATTGAAAAAGACCTTAAAATCAAAGTTGAATAGAAGAAATGTCATCATGGCTATTAATACCTTGGTAGATTGATGACCTAATCTTGATCGTCACTTCCTTGTGGTAACGTATCGTCACTTCCTGTTTTGCTGTCTGCCTGTGTGGTTTGCTCTCCAGCCAATAGCTATGGCTGCTAGCTCTCTTTCCTCTCCTCCTCTGGTGTGCTCTCTCTGTCAGATGTTTAGCTACACCTCTGCCTCTTTTAGTGATAACGGTAAATGTAATAAATGTTGTCTTTTTGAGGCGCTCGAGGTGAGGTTGTCTGATTTGGAATCCCGGCTCCGCTGCATTGAAACACCGTCTGCGCCAGTTACTCTTGACGGACGCCCATTAGCTGCAGCGGAGCTAGCTAGCATAGCTAACCCCGTTAGCGGTCCCCCGGCTCTCCTCAGCAGCGAGGAGACTGGGTGGGTGACGGTGAGAAGGAAGCCTAGTCGCAAAGCCCCGGTACATCACCAACCTGTTCACGTTTCTAATCGTTTTTCCCCGCTCAGCGACACACCCGCTGAGGAAAAAACTCTGATCATTGGCGACTCTGTAGTCAGAAACGTGAACCTAGAGACTCCAGCGGCCATAGTCAAATGCATTCCTGGGGCCAGAGCAGGCGACATCGAGTCAAATCTGAAAATGCTGGCTAAAAGTAACTGTAAATATTCCACAATTGTTATTCACGCCGGCATTAATGACATCCGTCTCCGGCAGTCGGAAGTCACGAAACTTAATATAGAATCAGTGTGTGACTTTGCAAAAACGATGTCTGCCACTGTAGTATTCTCTGGGCCCCTCCCCAATCTGACCAGTGATGACATGTTTAGCCGCTCGTCATCCTTGAACCGCTGGCTGTCTGTGTGGTGTCCTAAAAATGACGTGGGCTACATTGACAATTGGAGCTCATTTTGGGGAAAACCTGGTCTTATGAGACGAGACAGCATTCATCCCACTTTGGATGGTGCTTCTCATTTATCTAACAATCTGGCATCTTTTTTATCCAAATTTCCAAAACCCTGACTACTCAGAGTTGGGACCAGGAAGCAGAGTCGCAGTCTTACACACCTCTCTGCAGCTCCTCTTCATCCACCACCCCTCAACTTAGCCCCTGTCTTCCCCATCAGAGAATCGTTGTCTGCTCCCTCCAAAGTAAATAAAAATATAATGTATAAGCATCCCAAAGTGATTAAGCAAAATTTTGGTAAAACTCAAATTAAACATAAAGCCTCTAAATTGAATGATTTGGCCTCTGTTCCTCCTCATAATTTAAAAATTAAATGTGGTTTATTAAATATTAGGTCTCTAACTCCCAAGTCTCTGTTAGTCCATGATCTGTTAATTGATCATCAGATTGATTTAATTTCCCTTACAGAGACTTGGTTAGGACAAGAGGATTATGTTGGTTTAAATGAATCAACTCCCTCTGGTTATTTAAACTGTCAAAATCCCAGAAGTTCTGGTCGTGGAGGAGGAGTAGCAACAATTTACCATTCCAAATTACTAGTTAATGTAAAGCAAAAAACATGTTATAATTCCTTTGAGGGCTTGGTCCTCAGTATTGGGCACTTTAGCAATTTTAGGTTAAACCCAATTTTATTTGCCATAGTTTATCGTCCCCCATCAACCTACTCAGAATTTTTATCCGAATTTGCTGATTTCTTAGCTGATTTAGTGCTGAAATCTGATAGAATAATTATAGCAGGGGACTTTAATATACATGTGGATGTAGATAGTGACTGCCTTAATGTGGCATTTAATTCAATATTAGACTCGACTGGGTTTTCTCAGAAAGTAGGAAATTCTACTCATTACCTCCACCATACATTGGACCTTGTTCTGACATATGGCATAGAAATAGAAAATCTTGTAGTGTCTCCTCATAACCCTGTACTGTCAGACCATTGTCTATTAACCTTTGATTTTACTATTTCTGACTATTTGGCTCCTAAAGAAAAATATTATTACAGTAGATGCCTCTCAGATGATGCTGTTACCAAATTTATGCAGATTGTTTCCTCTATGCCATGTGTCAACACAACGGAAATAAGCTATAGACAGCTTGCTCCTTCTGTAATTGATAACATGGTGGATAGTGTTTCAGCTTCTCTACATCAGACTCTAGACTTGGTGGCCCCCTTAAAAAAGAAAGTCTAATCAGAGATTTCTGAGATTTCTGCTTTCTTAAAGCAACCTGTTTCAGTACATTTTTCTTTAAACACTAATGAGCCCCAGTTCACCCACCCTCCCTCTTTAGTCACTTCTGAAATCTGGGTTTTACATGATATTGAGGCGAGAGTTAGTTTGTTACCCAATGGTGTTATGATCTGGACATGGTCTGGGGACCATGCTCATGCTTTGAGTTTAGTTTTGTAAGGTTCTCTGTTTATTATTATCTTTGTCTTGTATTTATCCCTGCCTTTTTCCTAGTCCTTGGTTGTCACTATTATTATTATTATTTAACAATCAAAGCATAGATGTAGGCTGGAAAATTGTTTACAGAGAGGGTAAGCTGTAACCCACAGCCTTAGACCTCAAGTACATTTCTAAGGATTCTTGCAGAGCCGAGTAGTGCTGCTTTTTGTAGAAGCTCTATCTTCATTTGGATCCCGATCTTTGTTAGGTATTTGGCAAGGTTCTTAGTGACTATGCCCAGGGATCCAAGCACCACCTGATTGACGCACGTTTTGATATTCCATAAACGTGCAGCCTCTCTTCTGAGATCCTGGTACTTTTGGATCTTTTGTTGTTCTTTATCCGTGACACTAGCATCACCAGGCACAGTGATATCAATTATCAAGCACTCATTAGCCTCCCTGTTTATTACTACAATGTATGGTCTGTGGGCCTGGATTTCACAATCTGTCTGGATAGAAAAATCCCACAACAGTTTAATGCCTTCGTCTTCAATCACTGGTTCCGATTTATGCTCATACCATCTTTCTCTGACGTCAAGACCGAACTGTTTCATGATTGACCAACGTACAATCCTGGCCACGTTGTCATGTCTGTGTTTATACTGAGTCTGTGTCAGCTTACTGCATTCACGCAACAAGTGGCCCACCATCTCATCTTTCACTCCACACATCCTACATAAAGGAGAAAGCTCTTGTTTCTCTATTTTTGCTTTCAAGGCACTTGTTCTTAAGGCCTGATCTTGGGCTGCTGTGATTAGCTGCTCCGTTTCCTTCTTCAGGTCTCCTCTCTTTAACCAGTCCCACAAGGCTTTGTGTCTGATGTCATCTGTTTGACATAAGATCTAGCCATGCATGGTCTTAGCTTTCCAGTTTTCTTATCTCTTTTCCTGCATCATGTCTTTTAGTTGTCTTGGCGTTTCAACCACGTCCGATCTCACCAGATTCTCATTTCTTACTGTAGTCAAAAGATGTTCCTCACTCCTCTGGACATAATCCAGTAGGCCTATCTCTTCCCCTCATACACAGTCCTCCACACTGATGAGACTCTGACCTCCACTTTGCCTTGGGAGGTATAGACGATCAACATCTGCCTGAAGGTGTAGCATTCCGTAGACTGTCATTAGTTTCCTTGTCTTCCGATCCATGTTCTCAAGTTCCACTTTGGTCCTATTGACTACTCTAGTACCATACCGCATCACTGTCTATGTTTACATGGACACAAGTAACCGGATTAAAAGCTTGATCGAAATAAAAGTTGCTTCATGTAAACATGGCAATCTGAATATTCTAACCCAATCACGCTCATTCGGATCAAAATTTCATTCCGATTGAGAGGGGTGGGTTATGCCGATTGTTAATTGGAATGGTGCGCATGAAAACACTGATTCCGAACGTAGGGCAGAAAATATGTTTACTGTGCATGTCTGTAGACCAGCCGCACGTCGACGTGACGTATTTCTGCCTTAGCAGCAGCTAGCAGAAAACATAGCGGGAGTAAAACAAAACTGGTCTGTATCGTCCTGCTGTCTCCCTCTGTTCGTCATATGCAGAAGTATGTACTTGTAGCTTCATTACAGAGACCAGCAGAAGCAAAAATACAGTCTGAATAACACAAAACAGGTCAATTTCAACACAAAGCGGGGCTTGCTAACACCGGAAGTTGCTTCTTCTTCTACTATTTTCGGAATGTCGAAATGTCAACGTGCACATGTCAAAATGATTTATTCCGTTCAAACATGTGACACATGGAAACGCACGTCCTAATCAGATCAGCTTTTTCAGGATCCATGTAAACAGATAAATTCTGATCTGAATTGTAATCAGATTGAAGAAATTTTGCCCATGTAACTGTAGCCACTGATACTATTCAATTCAATTCAACTTTATTTATATAGCGCCATTTCACAACAACAGTCATCTCATAGCACTATCAACTGAAGGGGGGACCCCCACAGTTGCAGAAAGACCCCAGCAATCAGGCGATCCCCTGTGAGCAAGCACTTGGCGACGGTGGAGAGGAAAAACTCCCTTTTAACAGGAAGAAACCTCCAGCAGAACCAGGCTCAGGGAGGAGCAGTCATCTGCTGCGACTGGCTGGGGGGTGAGGGGATAGAGAAGAAGAAAAGAACAGACATGTAGAGAGCAAACAGCACAATGGGGACTCAATCTATGGGAGAGAACAAACAGATGTTAATGACCAGCAAAAAAAAAATATTTCATTGAGAGTGAGGAAAGGAGTGAGGCCCAGTGCATTACTGGAGGTCCCCCGGCTGACTAAACCTATTAGCAGCATAACTAAGGGAGGGTTCAGAAACACATGATCCCTCCCTAATTGTAGGCTATATCAAAAAGGTAGGTTTTAGCCCTATTCTTAAAAACAGAGATCGAGTCTGACTCCCGAATGCAGATTGGCAGCTGATTCCACAGGAGAGGAGCTTGATAACTGAAGGCTCTGCCTCCCATTGTACTTTTGGAGATTCTAGGTATTACAAGTAATCCTGCATTTTGGGAGCGTAGTGCTCTGTTAGGATAATACGGTAGTATCAGATCTTTTAAATAAAAAGGACCCTGATTGTTTCGAGCTTTGTAAGTAAGAAGAAGGATTTTAAACTTAATTCTAAACTCTATGGGAAGCCAATGAAGGGAGGCCAGAACCGGAGAGATATGATCTCTCTTTCTAGTACCTGTTAAAACTCTTGCTGCAGCATTTTGGATCAGCTGAAGACTTTTTAAAGATGTTTTAGGACAGCCTGATAATAAAGAATTACAATAATCTAATCTCGAGCTAACAAAAGCGTGGATCAGTTTCTCAGCATCACTCTGAGACAAGATGGTCCTAATCTTGGCAATATTACGCAAATGATAGAAGGCAGTCTTAGAAACAAATTTAATATGTGAATTGAAGGACAAATCCTGATCAAAAATAACTCCAAGGTTCCTCACAGAGCTATTAAGAGAAAGAGTAACCGCATCCAAACTGAAAGTTTGATTTGAAAAGGAATTTCTAAGGTTTTTTGGACCAACAAGAATGACTTCAGTCTTATCTGAATTTAATAGCAGGAAATTACAAGTCATCCAAGCTTTGATTTCCTTAAGACAGGCTTCTAACTTGGCTAATTGATTACTATCATCTGGCTTCATTGACAGGTATAATTGTGTGTCATCTGCATAACAATGAAAATGTATACAGTGCTTTCTAATAATGTTGCCTAACAGAAGCATATATAAACTAAAAAGAGTAGGGCCTAGCACAGATCCCTGTGGAACTCCTAAGCTTTGAGTTGAAAGAAAACTCATTATTTACATGAATAAACTGGAACCTATCAGATAAATAAGATCTAAACCACTGCAACGAAGTTCCATTAAGTCCAACATAGTGTTCTAATCTATCAAGTAGAATATTATGATCGATAGTATCAAAAGCTGCACTAAGGTCTAAAAGGACAAGTACAGAAACTAGTCCATTATCAGATGCAATGAGGAGGTCGTTAGTGACCTTCGCTAAGGCTGTTTCAGTACTATGATGGACTCTAAACCCAGATTGAAACTCTTCAAGTAAACCATTTCCCTGCAGGTGGTCAAATAATTGCGTAGCAACAACTCTTTCTAAGATTTTTGAAATGAAAGGGAGATTAGAGATTGGTCTATAGTTAGCTAAAGCTCCTGGATCTAGCGTTGGCTTTTTGAGTAAGGGTTTAATTACAGCCGTTTTAAAAGCCTGCGGTACATGGCCGAAAGTTAATGAAGAATTGATTATATGAAGAATAAAGCTACCAATAAGTGGGAAGACTTCTTTAAATAACCTGGTAGGAATAGGGTCTAAAAGACAAGTTGAAGGTTTGGATGAGGAAACTATTTTGTCTAACTCACAAAGGTCGATTGGAGTAAACTCATCAAGACAAACTCATCAAGGAGAACAATCTGGTGCTCAACGTGGACAAAACGAAGGAGATGATTATCGACTTCCGGCGGTCGCAGCCTGAGCACGCCCCCCTCAGCATAGGCGGCCGTTTAGTGGAGAGAGTAGAGAACATCAAGTTCCTCGGAGTGCAGATCTCACAGGACCTGACCTGGAGCAAGAATTCCTTGGAGATCAGGAAGCGGGCTCAGCAGAGACTGCACTTCTTGAGGAAACTCAAACAGGCCTCTCTCCCCATCTGCATCCTCAGGACCTTCTACAGAGGTGTAGTGGAGAGTGTTCTGACGTACTGCATTGCTACATGGTACTCCAGCTGCAGTATGTCAGACAAAAAAGCCCTGCAGAGGATAGTCAAGGGGGGCGGAGAGGGTAATTGGAGTCTCCCTCCCCTCTGTCCAAGAACTTTTTCAGAACCGTTGTAGGAGCAGGGCACTAAACATTGTCAAGGACCACTCTCACCCTCTGCATAAACACTTTGAACTGCTGCCTTCTGGCAAACGATTCCGGAGCATCAGAGGCAGAACCACCAGACTGATTAACAGCTTCCTTCCACAAGCTGTTAGGATACTGAACAGTTGAGCTGGAATCTTTCATACATGCTACTGCACCTTATGGACATTATGTATATTTATGTATATTATAGTTCTAGTTAGTTTCAAGTAGCCACTTTGACTCACTCAGCTACTTTAATTGGTATTTTATACATAGGTAGTTATTATCACTTTAAACTGCAACTGTAATAAGTTAATATTACTATAATAACTAAATGTGTCTTAGGGATGTGTGAATGGCTGTGTTGGGGTGGGGGGTGAGTGAGTGTGTGTGTTTTAAATTATGTTCTTTTTACATATATGGATACCTAGAGAAACGTAATTTCATTTTGCCTGCACTACAGTTGTATGTACAGCAACATGGCAATAAAGGTTGATTTGATATGATTTGATTTGATTTGAAACACTGGATAGTTGGTGCTGTTTTAACTGTCTGCTTTTACTATCAATGCGGTGGTGTGTCACAACTGAGAACCCCAATGGTACGGTCACTCATTAACAACATCTGCTGTACTCCCCATTTCTGGACAATGGCTGTGCCCAGGTGCTTCCTGGGAAACAGGTACAAGTAAGCCATGGAAGTACAGCTTTGGGGTCTATCTATTTGGGCAGCGCGGTGGCGCAGTGGTTAGCACTGTGGCAGCACAGCAACTCACCCTTGGCCATGGGATCCCTGGTTTGATCCCAGCCCCTGACCAACGGTGATCTGTGTGGAGTTTGCATGTTCTCCCCGTGTCTGTGTGGGTTTACTCCAGGAGGTCTCCGGTTTCCTCCCACAGGCCAAAAAACATGCAGGTTAGGTTAACTGGAGACTCTAAAAAAAAAAAGTGATGTGAATGTGTGTGTGAATGGTAAAGGGATAGCACCGTACCATGGCTGCTTCATCCATCCAGGTGGATGCCCTCAATTTCCCCTCTGGGGATCAATAAAGTATACAAAATAAAAAAAAAAAATCTAAATCAAAATAGCTACGTAGGAGCTATGATATTATTAGCGGGAGATGTGGAGGCAAACCCAGGCCCACAGCCTTTGGACAATGGAAACCCGTTTGGGCCGGCATGGCTAGCCCAACAACAGTTGCTAAACTGGTCAACCTGGCCACTACAGCTAGCCGAACAACCATAACTAAACTGGAAAACCTGGATACTGCAGCCAGACCAACAATTTCAGCTAATTTGGCCAACCTGGGCCCTGCAGCCAGCACAGCAGCTAAAGTGGCTAACTTATCAGCCACAGCTAAACTGTTTACAATGGAATCCACAGCACATGGTCCTTTCAAACACCAGTACAACAACAGCGACTGTTTCAGCAGACGCAAGCCGACAGCATGGCGTCCGGCGATCAGAGGTCCCTACCGACCTGGGCACCCAGGATGTTGGTGCTCCAGCAGCTTACCAGCAGCCCAACGGCTAGGTGACGGCACCAGCCCGGTCCCCCCTGGGTGCTGGTAAAGTGGCGGCTCATCCAGCGGGGAATGTCCATCAAATGTCTTGGGGGATGGAGCCCGATAGCTGGATGTCGGTTTTGGCACTTTTCCCCCAGATGCCAATGCAGCAGTAGCTCTTTTGGTGATGGATGTTTGCCAGGACGAGCTGTGTTGATGATTTGTGGCCCAGTGGCTGGCTGTTGACGTTGTCCCAGCCTGTCTGTACACCGATGCAGCAGTAGCCCATCCAGAGGAGACTGACATCGGTCAGATCTCCAAAGACACCGGTGATATCAACACAGGAAAGGTTTCCCCAGACACCGGTGTGGCATCAGTAGAGTTGCTCGGGATGGTGGTGACATCAACACAGGAAAAATTATTGCAACAAGACTCAAACTGCATACGCCTGGTAAGACTGTTACAAAACAGGATGGGTATGGGATAAAACTATGACTGAAAAACAACGAACTACCAAAATGTTTCAAATGGTAAATCATGCCAAGGTATTGTGGGATCCAACTATGAAACCTAAAGGCTTTTTTTGGAGGTCATATTGTGGTGGACACAATATACAGTGTGTGGGGGATTGTCCTTCACACCCAGAAGGCAGAACAATGGACCTAAGGAGAAAGAGCCCCGGGGGGTAATCAGACTGGACTGTTAAGTGGTGCGCCCCCTGAGGAAAGAAAGAATAACCCGGCGCCGCTGAGACCAGAAGACAGCGGTCAAAGCGTGAATATGGGCATGAATATGTTAATGTGTCACACAATTCCTTTGTACACACACAATGCATAATGCACCAGCCCACCTCTCTATGCATGATTATTAAAGCTATAAAAGCAGAATGCAGAGAGAGGTGGGGGGCTTCTACAGGGGACTCGCCCCAGTGGCCACGCTGGGGCCATAGGCTGTACATGTATGTTAGAGGGTTAATAAAGATTCTGTGTCGTCCTACGCTCGTGCCTCGCCTCCACATCCTTCCCTTTTACCCTCAACATTGGTGACCTGACGTGAGATGGACCGTCTACTCCCTTTCACCGCGCTGTGTACTCCGGAGTACCAGGGATCGCCTACATCCTTTTCATCCACATGGGAGCGCACACGCCTGTTCCTTTCTCCACATTGGCAACCTCAAGGGCCAGAGGGAGCCAGCGGCACGGGGACGGAGACGCACCAGGATCAGCAAGACGAGCACACCACAGAAACAGCCTGAAAGGGAATATCAGCGCCGTCTGCGTTGGGTCCCATCAAGCTCCCCGACCCTGGCTTCACCTCCCGACAGTGGAGTTTTGGCACACAGAAGCCCCGTGCACACACCGCAGGATTACAAGGACAGCGCAACTTAAAGCTATGTGGCCACGGACGCACATGCCACGCACCAGGGACAAACCTGCTCCAAGAACTTATACATTGTCCTCAGTCACTGCACATTCCTGGGGAACATGGCCGATTGCCCTCGGATCCTTTAGGCTTTGCGCATCGCACCTAAAGCAGCCGGGCAGCCTCGCCCACAGGACTTGTATTTGTTTCTCAGCCACTGCGCATCAACGGGGAATTAAGCCGATTGCTTTCCCTGGAGCCTTTAGGACTGCCCCCGCACCTAAAGCAGAATTGCCAGTTTCCCTGACACAGCTTAAGGTTTTTTCACTGCCGTGACACACCCTTGGAGAATTGGGCCATTCGTCTTCCCCAGATCCATGCAGGACCGGGCCCGTATGAGGAGGAGTTGACAGAGACTTATTTTTTTTTCACAGCCGCTGCGGATCACCGGAGGGTTTACCAGAAAAGTCCGTCACCCAAGGCTGATCTGGACTCAATTTTTGAGTGGCCCAGAGGCTTTTAACGTCCAGGGCTGGCACTCCATGGTTTCCCCCCACCTCCCCCTCGTCCTCCACATTGTTTTTCCCACACCTCTGTCCCAGAAACCTGCTGATTGCCGGTTTTGTTCCGTCAAGCACGACGCGCAACGGACCCCGTGCACCCATAAACCACGACCGTTGAATGTGTTGGAACTCAGAGTGGTGCAGAAAGTGCTTTTCACCTCTCCCCCTTTCCCCCCACAGACTGACATGCCCTCCAACACACTTCTCCAGCAGGACAGTTCAACCAGAGCGGCGACCCCCCGCTGCAGTCGTCATGGGCGCCGACTTGAGCCCAAAGGACCAGGGGGGTTACAGACCCTTCTGGGTGTTCGGGGGGGGGGGGGGGAGAACTGTGTGGTGGACACAATATACAGTGTGTGGGGGATTGTCCTTCACACCCAGAAGGCAGAACAATGGACCTAAGGAGAAAGAGCCCCAGGGGGTAAACAGACTGGACTGTTAAGTGATGTGCCCCCTGAGGAAAGAAAGAATAACCCAGCACTGCTGAGACCAGAAGACGGCGGTCAAAGCGTGAATATGGGCATGAATATGTTAATGTGTCACACAGTTCCTTTGTACACACACAATGTATAATGCACCAGCCCAGCTCTCTATGCATGATTATTAAAGCTATAAAAGCAGAATACAGAGAGAGTTGGGAGGCTTCTACAGGAGACATATATGTACACTGTCGGCCTCCGTCGGTCTATGATGACCATGGAAGAGAATCCTAAACGTCTACTCGGCTGGAACAGCACCGCCTGTGGCTGAACAGGCCGATGCGCGAATGGCAGTCCCTGTCACACAGGTCGCACTTGTGGGTGGTCTCCGTGCTGCTGGGTCTGTGGCGGTTCCTCCTGCAGGTCCTTTTGTCATCTGCTGCAGCAGTCAGTCTCTCTTCACCCGCCTTGAGCTATCTGGTCAGGGTGCCTCTCCATTTGGAGCGGTCCGTTGCAAGGTCCTCCCAGCGCTCTGTGTTGATCTCCAGGGCCTTCATGTCTCTCTTGCAGACATCTCTAAAGTGCAGCTGTGGGCGGCCAACATCTCTCCTGCCAGTCGCCAGTTCTCCGTAGAGGACGTCTTTGGGGATTCTGCCATCCTCCATACGGTGAACGTGGCCTAGCCAGCGGAGCCTGTGCTGCCTGAGTAGAGTGAACATGGAGGGAAGGCCGGCGCGGGACAGAACTTCTGTGTTGGGCACTTTGTCCTGCCAGGATATGTCCAGGATGTGGCGAATGCAGCGCAAGTGGAAGGAGTTCAGTCTCTTTTCCTGCCGGGCGTATGTTGTCCACGTCTCACTCCCATTGAGCAGTGCGCTGATGACGCAGGCGTTGTACACTGCCATCTTCGTCTTGACAGAGAGTTTGGGATTCTCCCACACTCGTGTGGTGAGGCGAGCGAGTGTGAAGGCTGATTTTCCAATCCTCTTGTCGATCTCTGTATCAAGGGAGAGGTTGTTGCTGATCGTGGACCCCAGGTACGTGAACTGATTCATGACCTCCAGCTCATAGTCGTCGATGGTGATGGTTGGTGGTGCTTCCGTGCCTTGCACCAAGACATTAGTCTTCTTCAGGCTGATGGTAAGCCGGAAGTCCTTGCATGCCTGGGAGAAGCGGTCCATCAGGGTCTGAAGCTCCTGCTGTGTGTGGGTTGCGACTGCAGTGTCGTCTGCAAACAGCATGTCTCTGATTTGAGTCTCGCGTACTTTGGTTCTGGCTTTCAGGCGGGCGAGGTTGAAAAGCCTGCCATCAGATCTTGTGTGCAGGTAGATTCCCTCTGTTGCTGTGCTGAAGGCATGCCTCAGGAGCATAGCAAAGAAAATCCCAAAGAGGGTTGGCGCAAGTACACAGCCCTGTTTCACTCCGCTGCGTATGTTGAATGGCTCTGAGACGTTGCCGTCATGCTGCACTATCCCCTGCATGTTGGTGTGAAACGATTCGATGAGGCTTTGCAACTTTGGTGGGCATCCTATCTTTGGCAGGATCTTGAAAAGGCCCTCTCTGCTGACCAGATCGAACGCTTTGGTGAGGTCGATGAAGGCGACGTACAGGGGCATGTTCTGTTCTCTGCATTTCTCCTGGAGTTGGCGGATGGAGAATATCATGTCTACCGTCGATCACTCAGCGCGGAAGCCACACTGAGACTCGGGGTAGACACGTTCGGCAAGCTTCTGTAGACGAACGAGAACAACTCGTGCGTAGACTTTGCCAACAACGCTGAGGAGGGAGATGGCCTTACTGAGTTTGTCGATAGTTGACTCGTCGTCAAGTTCGTCCATGGATGGCAGGCAGTCGATGGCATCAAGGGCTGACGGTGTCACGGTGTTCTGTCTGGAGTAGAGGTCAGAGTAGTGTTCCACCCATCTCTCCATCTGCTTGTTCTTTTTTGTGATCATCTCCCCAGTGGAGGATTTGAGGGGGGCCGTCTTGCTCTGAGCCGGACCAAGTGCTTTCTTGATGCCATCATACATACCACGGATGTTCCCTGTTATGGCAGCGGTTTGAATGTCTTGGCTGAGCTGACTCCAGTACTCATTGGCACAGCGCCGAGCAGTCTGCTGAACTTTGCTTCTCGCAGCCCTGAGAATCTGGAGATTCTTCTCGTTTGGGTACTTGTTGTACTCAGCAAGTGCTGAGCACTTGGCTTCAATGACGGGGGTCATCTCGGTCAACTTGGCATCAAACCAGTCCTGTGACTTCGAGGTCTTCCTCCCAAAGGTAGCCAAGGCTGTGCGGTGGATGGTGTTTCGCAGCTCTTCCCACTTCTGCTTTGCTGATTCTCCTTCTTGTGGTACACCAAGTTCCTTCTCAAAGGTGGAGGCAAACTGCTCAACAAGTTCTGGTTGGGCCATCTTGCTGGTGTCAATCCGTGCCTTTTCAGGCTGTCTAGCATGATGGAATTTCTTCAGCTGCAGCTTGACCTTGCAACACACCAATGGATGGTCTGTGTCGCAATCTGCACTCTGGAACGAATGGGTGATTAGCACGTTCTTCAGTGAGGTGCGCCTGGTCAGGATCAAGTCCAGCTGGTGCCAGTGCTTTGAGCGCGGATGTCACCAGGAAACCTTGTGTTGGGGCTTGGTCTTGAAGAACGAGTTTGTGATGCACAGATCGTTATATGTGCAGAACTCGAGCAGCCGCTGTCCGTTGTCGTTCATTCTGCCCACGCCAAATGGTCCAAGACAGGAGGGCCAGGAG
The DNA here is from genome assembly GCA_020510985.1 of Pholidichthys leucotaenia. Taxonomy (NCBI): domain Eukaryota; kingdom Metazoa; phylum Chordata; class Actinopteri; order Cichliformes; family Pholidichthyidae; genus Pholidichthys; species Pholidichthys leucotaenia. The sequence goes on along the minus strand of CM035841.1, from coordinate 306,699,314 downwards.
TCGTGGTCAGCACCCACTCTGGCATTGAAGTCTCCAAGGAGAATGAGTTGTTCAGAGTTGGGGATCATCCTGACAGTTGTTGCAAGATTCTCGTAGAACTCGTCTTTTGCCTCTGGTGTGGCTGTCAGTGTTGGGGCATACACACTGACGAGGGTGACTGGGCCTTGAGGGGTGTTCAGGCGGAGGGTAAGGAGTCGTGCAGAGCCATTGCTACCCGGTTCCACCATCTTCAGCAAGGTGTTCTTCACTGCGAAGCCCACTCCGTGTTCCCTGTGTTCGTCACTGCCCTTTCCCTGCCAGTAGAACGTGTAGTCCTTCTCTCTCAGTGTGCCTGCGTCAGCCAACCGTGTTTCCTGGAGAGTGGCGATATCCACTCCCAGTCTCTTCAGCTCATTATTGATGATGGCAGTCTTCCTGGTGTCGTTGATGTCCTTGAGGTTAGCAGCGAGTCCTGTCATCATAGTGTGGACGTTCCAAGTTCCCAGTTTTAGAGTTGGTCTCTTTTGTTTTTTTGTCTTGCCTGGTGCGAAAGTTCTCAGCCTGCTGTTTGGACTTCTCCTCGTCCCCATGCACCCAATGAGGAAAGCAAGCTGTGGCGGGACAACACCTTATTGGCTGGGGGCTGCCCAGCTTGAGGCGGGCGGTAGCTGTCCAGTGAGATCTGATGATCCCTCCCACCATCGGGAACAACCCCTGGCACCGCGCTCTACGCCAATTGAGCGATGGCTTATAACCGGTAACTGTCATTCCCCGTGTTTTGTCTACGCCAAAGGCAAAGCTGCAGTGTCCTCTCCAGTGATCCGGTGTTCTACCTTCCAGCGTTGGGCGTTGGTAGGATTCAAGCCTGGGCAGGAAGATATGGAGGACAAGATGTTGCCCATGCAGCATGTCCCCCCTCTCCACGTCACTGATGAATCCAAAGGAACAGCAGGGCTGCTACAGTTTGGCACCAGTGCCGTCGCAGGAGCTGCCAGAACGATGTTGAGCACAACAGAGAACTGCCTTAGGGGCTCCGACTCCGGATTTTTCCTCAGGGTTGACTCCCGAAGCCTTTCCTGTGACCGGGTGTGCCGCAAGGCAGCGGAGGTTTGAAATCAGGGTTTACCTTCCCCTAGATGGGCTACCTTCCCAGGTTGATGAGCCACCATCTACCCGAAGCATCTGGTTTTAAGGCGCCAGAGATCCGCCCTCGCCTCTTCTCCTATTAGTAAAAGCAGTTCCGCTGGGCTTAGAGACTAAACCACACGGGCAGGCTAGGAGTTGGACTTAGTTGTCAGAGGCTTTTCGAGACACACGCCATAAGGAGCATTTTATGAGCACTGGGAGCTTAACCCCAGTGCTGCTCCTGGCTATGACAACCTTGGAACCATATATGTTAGATACATATGTACATATTGACATTGATTTTTATTTGAACATTTTTTTAGAATGTTCAAATAAAAATCAATGTCAATGTCAATATATGTACATATGTATCTAACATACTGTATATGTACATAGGCTGTACATATATGTTAGAGGGTTAATTAACTCTTTGAGTGTGAGAATTTTCATGCCCCTAGTGGCAGAGTGCGGCACTGTGCCTGTCTTCTCACTCTGACATGATCGCCTGCCTTGGGGATTTGTACTGATTGTACTGATTTGCCAGTTTCAAAAGGTGGCAGACATCCATTGGAGGACTCATTGGATGACATGTAATACACCAAAGGAGAAGAAATCCTCATTTCCTTTTCCTGTTTTAGCATTTAGCCCAGAAAGCTAATATGTCCGCGATTGTCACCGTCACTTTTTCAGCTTTGTACGCCAAAAATAGCCATGGGATACAAGCGAAATTTATGTGGGATAATCATAAGACTTTGTAGATGTGGTACAGACTTTAAATTACCGACAGAACACAAAATTTGGACCATGATGTTTGAAAATGCAGTGACCACGCCAGCCAGCCATCCACCCAGCCAGCCAGCCCCCCTTTGTCAACTGTAAGTGACTTATTTCATTTTTTTAAAATGTATTGATTTCTTGTTCATACACTTTGAAGATAAGATGATGAGGTACCTTTGTAAAAAAAAACGGTGTCAAAAGACTGAAACATTCTTTGTGTAAATACATCCAAAGTCCAGTTTTGATTGAGTTATGGAATTTAAAGAGGTGCCGCAATATTATGCAAATTATTATTTTTTTTTTTTTTCACAGAAGCAGGGGGTCTGCTTCTGTGGCCTGCGCCGGTGGCCTCCCTGGTCACTGCCGGGCACTGGTGCATGTTCAGGCTAGCTGCATCTGCTTTGCAGCCGCCTTTTGAAATAAAGGTGAATGAGGAGTGAATTTGAGTGGGTACTGGAGTGACAGAGAATGGGTCGGTCTGGGTGAGTGAGAGGGGTGTGCATGGGAACATGTGGGTGTGAAGGTATGGGGAGGGGTGTGCCTGCAAGTCGGGAGGTGCTGGATTAAGGGGGGTAGTGCCTCTCGGCAATGTGGGCTCACCTGGGCGAGGGGACTTCTTTGGACGTGGGGGTCCCCAGGGTGTGTGGCTGAGGTGCTGGGGTGGGGCCGCTGTGGGGGTGCCTGGGGGGGCTCACGTCGGGGGGCGCTGGCTGGTCTCTGGTCTCTCTGGTCTCTCATATATAGGCACACAGACATACATGCACAAGTGTCTCTCCTTTAACAGGTGCAGAAACCAGACTCGTGTTGAGACATCTCCGGTGGAAGAAGCAGTTTGTCTTATGTTTGTTTTAGTTGTCGTTTTTTTGGGGGGGGGGGGTTGTCTGTTCCCCTCCCTTTTCTTTCCCCCTTCACACACTTCCTTTCCCTCTTCCCCATCCTTTTGGGTCTTCCATGGGTAAAACAATTTAAATAAAGTATTAAAAGTTATTACAGGAGGAGTTTACAACAATATACCGAATCAGAATCAGAATCAGAATCAGAATCAGAATAAACTTTATTGCCAAGCATGTAAAAAACACACGAGGAACTTGACTTGACATTGGTGCGCATGCGCGCGACACAACGACACGGCAGCCATAATAGGCGCCTCATCAAACAGAGATAGATAAGAAGGGAGGGGAAGGGAGGGAACGACACAAAGGGGGAGGAGAAAAAAAACTTCGTTATCAGAATACAGCTTATTTTTAAGCAGATTATGATTACAATGAAAAAAAATCTCTCAATAGCACAGAGCAACAACTCAGAATTTCACAAGACACAAGAGAGCAGTGTACAGTATATCTTTAATCAGTTCATGAATCAATGTGTGTGCGGTGTTGAGCAGTGTTGATGATAATAAGAGAGACCCAAGGACCCTTGGCAGAAGATGTTTTGTCTGTCTGGCGCCCAGTCTTATCTGGCGCTGCAGCTGGCTGTCCAAGGCCTTGTGCTCATGATTTTGAAAAAAACACAGTCTGCAGACAGCCAGGAGGAATTTTCATGGGGAAATAATAATGCCAAATAGGACTGATCACAGAGAAGACTTGTATTTCTTCTGTAGATTCAGTACATTAATCCTTCATTGCGCAGCTTTGAATTCGTCGTGGAAAGACCTGAGCGAACCCATGATGTAATCCACCTTACGAGACAGTTGTCCAGTAGTCGCTATCAGGGTCTTCTCCAGTTTCTCAATTTGTTGGATGCACCTCGCCTGGCCAGCATTTTGATAGGTTGAATCCATCTTCAGCAATTTGCGGTAAACCAAGACAATTCCCGTCCCAATCAGAATTATCCCAATCACCAAGATTACAAAGATAACGGGGGCCCCCCAGGGAACGGTGCTGGCTCCCTTCCTGTTCACTCTTTATACTGCGGACTTCTCACACAACACAACACACTGCCATCTACAGAAGTTCTCTGATGACTCTGCGATCGTTGGCCTCATCTCCAATGGAGATGAAGCTGAGTACAGAGGGCTTATCCAGGACTTCGTGGACTGGTGCCATCGGAACTGCCTCCAGATCAACGCGAGGAAAACTAAGGAGCTGGTGGTGGACTGCCGCAGGCATGGGCAGCCCCTCACAGTACCAGTAAATATACAGGGAACAGACATCGAGATGGTGACATCCTATAAGTACCTGGGTATTCATCTGAACAATAAACTAGACTGGTCACACAATACTGATGCACTCTACAAGAAGGGACAGCGCAGGCTGTTCCTGCTGAGGAGACTCAGGTCTTTTGGTGTACAAGGGGCGCTGCTGAAGTCATTCTATGACACGGTGGTGGCATCAGCCATCACTTTTGGAGTGGTCTGCTGGGGCAGTGGCATTACTGCAGCCGATAGGAAGAGACTGAACAAACTGATTAAGAAAGCTAGCTCTGTCCTGGGGCAGCGCCTTGATCCGATGGAGGAGATAGGAGAGAGAAGGACGGTGGCTAAACTGTCATCTCTGCTGGAGTCCGAGTTCCACCCTATGCAGGACATACTGAATGCACTGAGGAGCTCATTTAGCAGCAGACTACATCATCCCAGGTGCACAACCGAGAGGTTTCGTAGGTCCTTCCTACCAACGGCTGTCAGACTGTACAACCTAAGCAGGGCTGCTCGCAGAGATAGCAAAAAGACGTAACAAACTCATAGTTTTTTGAATGCAAAAGATGCAATAGACTTACACAATGGTCCCCTCCGGCATACAACTAGGAACATACCGGTCGCTATGGAGGGTGAGAATATGTATGGGCACATAATCATACCATGTAGGATAACTAAGTAGACGGTTATGCTGTTTCATTCCATCTAGCAACAATGCTCTGCACTGTGTGTGTTTATATATTTGCATATTTATTCCATCTAGCTACAATGCTCAGCACTGGGTGTGTTTATATATTTATATATCTACATATTATTCCATCTAGCTACATTGCTCCGCACTGTGTGTGTTTATATACTTGCATATTTATTCCACCTAGCTGCAATGCTCCGTACTGTGGGTGTTTATATATTTACATATTTATTCCATCTAGCTACAATGCTCTGCACTGTGTGTTCATATATTCATATATTTATTCCATCCAGCTACAATGCTCTGCACTGTGTGTCTGTGTGTGTGTGTATATATATATATATTTTATAGTAATACGTACATATGTTTATTAGCTGCTCTTGCTTGCTTGTTTTTTTTTTTGTTTTTTTTTCTTGCCTTCTGATTGTTGCTCTGAGTGTTGCTATCCCTGTGCTGTTGCAATCCTGGAATTTCCCCGTTGTGGGACTAATAAAGGCTTATCTTATCTTATCTTATAAACAAATCTTCAATATCTTCGATAGAGAGATTAGAGAGACACAGCATTTTCCAATTACCTGTGTCACATAGATAGCCCACTGGAGCCGTTCCAGCGGGGCAGACAGCTTCCCCCGGAGCACTTTTCCTTGTTGAAAAAATAGTGTCAATTGTGTTCAAAGCCCAGCTTATTAACTCCATAATTTCTTTTCGGCGGTCGCAGTTAGACGCAGACAGACAACAGCAAGCTGGGATCCAGTAGTAGGAGGGGAGGAAAAGTCAGCAGGAGAGAAGAAAAAAGCGTCTGCTCTCTTGGGAGGGCGGAAGTGAAGGATGTGAATATACAGTGCAAAGTTAGGTACTGTATAGGCTCCTCTTGGCAAAGTAAATCTGTTTTGGCACAGTAAGGGTGACAGATCCCTGTTCTGTTTGCCTAGCTGCCTGACAGGACAAGGGGGGAAAAAAAAACAAAAAAAACACATTATGCAAATTAGATGTATAAATTTATTCCTATCTGAAACTTTGGATCATATTTGACATCTTTCTAATTGACAGTAAGCCATTATCTCTTGCAACTTTAAAGTTGTAGCCTTGGAAATCTGAACTATTTTATTGACAAAAAATATTTACCACTCTTGGGCGGCACAGTGGCGGAGTGGTTAGCACTGCGGCAGCACAGCAACTCACCCTTGGCCGGGGGATCCCGAGTTCGATCCCAGCCCCCAACCAACAGTGATCTGTGTGGAGTTTGCAATGTTCTCCCCGTGTCTGCGTGGGTTTACTGCAGGACCTCTCCGGTTTCCTCCCACATGCCAAAAACATGCAAGTTAGGTTAACTGGCATCAAAACTGGGGATTCTAAATTGTCCTTAGGTATGACTGTGAGAGTGAATGTTTTTTGTTTTTTTGTTTTTTTTGTTACTTATTTGTACCCATAGGTAGATTTGGTTTGCAGTCTGGTGACAAGCCACCGGCTGCCGGTCGCTGCGTGCGCGAGCGCCCTAAACCTATATGTTTTTGGTATGCGGGAGGAAACCGGAGAAATCCCGGAGTAAACCCGTGCAACACGGGGAGAACATGCAAACTCCACACAGCTCACTGTTGGTCGGGGGCTGGGATCGAACCCACGATCTCACGATCCCCAGCCGAGGGTAAACTGAGCTGCCACAGTGCTAAACCACTGCGCCACCGTGCAGCCATACCAGACACCGTGGTTGTCTGTCTCTCTGTGCTGGCCCTGCGATGGACTGGCAATCTGTCCAGAGTGTACCCTGCCTCTCACCCAAAGACGCTGGGATAGGCTCCAGCCCCCCTGCAAAATGAAAAGGATTAAGCGGAAGAAGATGAATGAATGAATGAATGAATGAATGAATGACCACTAGGGGTTATGTCGCAGCTCGGCAACATACACACTCAGAGGGTTAATAAAGATTCTGTGTCGTCCTACACTCGTGTCTCGCCTCCACATCCTTCCCTTTTACCCTCTACAATATCAATATTAGGAGCATTGTCTCTAAAACAGAACAAATACAACTACTGAAAAATTCAAATCTTGACTACCTATGCCCCTCAGAAACCTGGTTAACCACAGCACCTCCAGCTGTTTTCAACGTACCAGTGTACAATACCTATAGAGAAGACGGAAAAGATGGCAGAGGAGGAGGGGTCATGATTTATGTAAAGGATGGTTATCAGTGTATACAACTTGACATTGCTGAAAACACGCTGGAATGTGTTAAAGTTGTACTATCACCTGAAATGTCTTTTGCTTTGACTGTGATCTATTAACCTCCATCCTCTAAGGATACATTCTTTAATTGTCTATCTAATGTACTGAAACAGTTTAGCAGCAAAGAGCTAATCGTCATCGGTGATTTAAATTGGCTTTGTAATACATGCTGGCAGAAATTAAAGGACATCACCAGTAAGTTTCATGTGGATCAAATAATCAGTAACCCAACTAGAATAATTCGTTCATCTCAGACTTTCCTTGATTTGATTTTTACAAACCAACCTGACCGCATTAAAAAAAAAAAAAAAAATCTAATTACTGGCATGCCTGACCATAATCTCACCTTACTAGTACACAAATTGTCAAAATCATAATACAAAAAACCTACTGATGGTGGAAAATATACAGTGGTGTGAAAAAGTGTTTCCCCCCTTCCTGATTTCTCGTTTTTTTGTGTGTTTGTCACACTTAAATGTTTCAGATCATCAAACAAATTTAAATATTAGACAAAGATAACACAAGAAAACACAAAATGCAGTTTTTAAATGAAGGTGTTCATTATTAAGGGTAAAAAAAATCCAAACCTACATGGCCCTGTGCGAAAAAGTGATTTCCCCCCCTCCTGTTAAAACATAAATTAACTGTGGTTTATCACATCTTCGGAAAGCTAAGTTCAATTTCTCTAGTCACACCCAGGCCTGATTACTCCCGCACCTGTTCTCAATCAAGAAATCAATTAAATAGGACCTGCCTGACAAAGTGAAGTAGACCAAAATATCCTTAAAAGCTGGACATCATGCTGCAATACAAAGAAATTCAGGAACAAATGAGAATCAAAGTAACTGAGATCTATCAGTCTGGAAAATGTTATAAAGCCATTTCTAAAGCTTTGGAACTCCAGTGAACCACAGTGACAGCCATTATCCACAAATGGCGAAAACATGGAAGACCGGTGAACCTTCCCAGGAGTAGATGGCCAACCAAAATTATTCCAAAAGTGCAGAGACGACTCATCCAAGAGGTCACAAAAGACCCCACAACAACATCCAAAGAACTGCAGGCCTCACTTCCCTCAGTTAAGGTCAGTGTTCATGACTCCACCATAAGAAAGAGACTGGGCAAAAATGGCCTGCATGGCAGAGTTCCAAGACGAAAACCACTGCTGAGCAAAAAGAACATAAAGGCTCATTTCAGTTTTGCCAGAAAACATCTTGATGATCCCCAAGACTTTTGGGGAAAATACTCTGTGGACTGAAAAGACAAACGCTGAACTTTTTGGAAGGTGTGTGTCCCATTACATCTGGTGTAAAAGTAACACAACATTTCAGAAAAGGAACATCATACCAACAGTAAAATACGGTGGCGGTAATGTGATAGTCTATGGCTGTTTTGTTGCTTCAGGACCTGGAAGACTTGCTGTGGTAAATGCAACCATCATTCTGCTGTCTACTAAAAAATCCTGAAGGAGAATGTCCAGCCATCTGTTTGTGACCTCAAGCTGAAGCACACTTGGGTTCTGCAGCAGGACAATGATCCAAAACACACCAGCAAGTCCACCTCTGAATGGCTTAAGAAAAACAAAAGGAAGACTTTGGAGTGGCCTAGTCAAAGTCCTGACCTGAATCCGATTGAGATGCTGTGGCATGACCTTAAAAAGGTGGTTCATGCTCGAAAACCATCCAATGTGGCTGAATTACAACAATTCTGCAAAGATGAGTGGGCCAAAAATCCTCCACAATGCTGTAAAAAACTTATTGCCAGCTATTGCAAAGGCTTGATTGCCATTGTTGGTGCTGAGGGTATCCCAACCAGTTATTAGGTTCAGGGGGCAATCACTTTTTCACACAGGGCCATGTAGGTTTGGAAACATTTAAGTGCGACAAACATACAAAAAAATGAGAAATCAGGAAGGGGGCAAACACTTTTTCACACCACTATATCTCATACATTAAAAAAAACATAGAATCATTTGAAAATGAGATACAGCACGTTAAGTGGAATGAAATAAATTGTGATACAAATTGTGAACAGACATGCGGAAATTATATCAACAATCAAAGAAATTAAATCAAAAATATAAAATAACACTATCTAAGCACAAGAGAAAACAGGAGCTACCTTGGCTAAATGAAAAATTATGGAATCTCATGAGAAAAGGGATTTAGCTCTTAAAAATGGCTAAAAACTTATTTAAGTACAGATAGACTGATTTTTAAAAGTCTCAGAAATGACGTCACCATGCAACTCCGTAAAGCAAAAGCAAATTTCTTTTTTAGACATAATTAAAAATGCAAAATGGAACAACAAACTCTGGAAATGTATTGATAAACTCACAGGAAAAAAATGCAAAAAAGTGGTCATACAACTCAATTTGAATGGAAAACTTCACTCAGATAGCTTACCTATAGCCAGCAATTTTAATGAGTATTTTATCAAATCAATACAAGAACTGAGTCTGAATTTTATCCAAACATACCCACACCAAATTAAAATAAATCATGAAACTGATCTAAACCTTAAACCCACAAATGCAGTAAAGCTTGACAACATTTTATTATCTCTATCAAGTTCCAGAGCTACAGATATTCATGGACTAGACACTGTATTCTTGAAAAAAACGAAAAGATACTTTAATAATTCCAATTACTGAACTAATTAATCAATCAATACATGAAAATATCTTTCCTGATGCACTAAAACCTGCCATTGTAACCCTCATACACAAAGCCGGAGACAAACAGGAAATTAGTAATTATAAGCTGATAAGTTTACTTCCTGTTTTGTCAAAAGCCATTGAAAAGGTGGTAGTAGACCAACTGGGTAGACCATCTCAAATCTGCCCAGCTACTGCATCCCATGCAGTTTGGTTTCAGGCCAAACCACTCAACAGAGACTGCATGTTGTTACTTTATTGAAACGATTAAACTTCTTTCTAAACTATCAGGATATAAACTGTCCATGAACACCCTTAGCTGGGTAAAATCATATCTATCTGGTCGCTTCCAGTGTGTGAATAAACAATACTGTATCCCAATCAAAGGCATGCATCATAAGATAAGATAAGATAAGATAAGATAAGCCTTTATTAGTCCCACAACGGGGAAATTCCAGGATTGCAACAGCACAGGGATAGCAACACTCAGAGCAACAATCAGAAGGCAAGAAAAAAACAAGCAAGCAAGAGCAGCTAATATACATATGTACGTATTACTATAAAATATATATATATACACACACACACAGACACACAGTGCAGAGCATTGTAGCTGGATGGAATAAATATATGAATATATGAACACACAGTGCAGAGCATTGTAGCTAGATGGAATAAATATGTAAATATATAAACACCCACAGTACGGAGCATTGCAGCTAGGTGGAATAAATATGCAAGTATATAAACACACACAGTGCGGAGCAATGTAGCTAGATGGAATAATATGTAGATATATAAATATATAAACACACCCAGTGCTGAGCATTGTAGCTAGATGGAATAAATATGTAAATATATAAACACACACAGTGCAGAGCATTGTTGCTAGATGGAATGAAACAACATAACCGTCTACTTAGTTATCCTACATGGTATGATTATGTGCCCATACATATTCTCACCCTCCATAGCGACCGGTAAGTTCCTAGTTGTATGCCGGAGGGGACCATTGTGTAAGTCTATTGCATCTTTTGCATTCAAAAAACTATTAGTTTGTTACGTCTTTTTGCTATCTCTGCGAGCAGCCCTGCTTAGGTTGTACAGTCTGACAGCCGTTGGTAGGAAGGACCTACGAAACCTCTCGGTTGTGCACCTGGGATGATGTAGTCTGCTGCTAAATGAGCTCCTCAGTGCATTCAGTATGTCCTGCATAGGGTGGAACTCGGACTCCAGCAGAGATGACAGTTTAGCCACCGTCCTTCTCTCTCCTATCTCCTCCATCGGATCAAGGCGCTGCCCCAGGACAGAGCTAGCTTTCTTAATCAGTTTGTTCAGTCTCTTCCTATCGGCTGCAGTAATGCCACTGCCCCAGCAGACCACTCCAAAAGTGATGGCTGATGCCACCACCGTGTCATAGAATGACTTCAGCAGCGCCCCTTGTACACCAAAAGACCTGAGTCTCCTCAGCAGGAACAGCCTGCGCTGTCCCTTCTTGTAGAGTGCATCAGTATTGTGTGACCAGTCTAGTTTATTGTTCAGATGAATACCCAGGTACTTATAGGATGTCACCATCTCGATGTCTGTTCCCTGTATATTTACTGGTACTGTGAGGGGCTGCCCATGCCTGCGGCAGTCCACCACCAGCTCCTTAGTTTTCCTCGCGTTGATCTGGAGGCAGTTCCGATGGCACCAGTCCACGAAGTCCTGGATAAGCCCTCTGTACTCAGCTTCATCTCCATTGGAGATGAGGCCAACGATCGCAGAGTCATCAGAGAACTTCTGTAGATGGCAGTGTGTTGTGTTGTGTGAGAAGTCCGCAGTATAAAGAGTGAACAGGAAGGGAGCCAGCACCGTTCCCTGGGGGGCCCCCGTGCTACTGATGATCGTGTCGGACACACAGTCCCGGGTTCTCACAAACTGAGGCCGGTTCGTGAGGTAGTCCAGGATCCATGATGACAGGTGCTGGTCCACCCCTGCGCGCAGCAGCTTGTCCTTCAGGATCATCGGTTGGATGGTGTTGAAAGCACTGGAGAAGTCAAAGAACATGATCCTCACCATATTCCCGGGCTTCTCCAGGTGGGACAGAGAACGGTGAAGGAGGAAGATCACCGCATCCTCCACCCCAATGCCATGCTGGTAGGCGAACTGGAGTGGATCCATCGCTGGTTCCACCAGGGGGCGGAGGTGAGCAAGGAGCAGTCTCTCCAGGGTCTTCATCAAGTGGGACGTCAAGGCCACCGGTCTGTAGCTGTTCAGGTCTTTGGGGTGGGAAGTTTTTGGTACAGGTACCACACAAGATGTTTTCCACAGCTGTGGTACCCTCCCCAGTTTCAGGCTCATGTTGAAGATATACGTCACAATCCCACACAGCTGGTCTGCACAGGACTTGAGGAGCTTTGCGCTGATGCCGTCCGGTCCCGGCGCCTTCCTCGCCTTCCTCAGCTCCGTCCTCACCTGGGTCCTGGTCAGGGTCAGGATGGGGGGCTGTGTGTTGGGAGTGGGGGGGTGTTGGTGGAGTGGGGAGTGGGCAGCAGGACTTGATTTCTTTACAGGCAGCAGTGGTTGTTGTGCAGTCAGGGGGGAGGGCGGTTGGTCAAATCTATTGAAAAACAGATTCAGGTTGTTCGCCCACTCCCTGCCCCCTGTGGCCTGGGGGGAGGTATTCTGGAGCCCCGAAATGGTTTTGAGGTTTCTCCAGACCCCGCTGATGTCGCTCTGTTGCAGCTTGTCCTCCATCTTCTTCCTGAAGCTGTCCTTGCCTTCTCTGATCTTTCTCCTCAGCTCCCTCTGTACGGACTTCAGCATCTCCCTGTTCCCTGACCTGAAGATCCTCTTCTTCTCTCTCAGAAGTGTTTTTATCTCAGGGTTGATCCAGGGTTTGTTGTTTGAGTGACGCCGTATGGTCTTGGTGGGAACGGATTTGTCCACACAGAAGCTGAGGTAACCCGTGAAGGTGTGAATGAGGCCATCGATGTCCTCACCATGTGGATCGCAGAGCTGCTTCCAGGCGGTGGCTTCAAAACAGCCCTTTAGGGTGTCCATTGTCTCCTCAGACCATAACTCCACAGTGTGCATGGCCGGAGGTTGTCTGTGCACTAGGGGTTTGTACACCGGCCGGAGATGAACCAAGTTGTGATCCGATCTCCCGAGTGGGGGGAGTTGTGATGAGGTGTACGCCTCCTTAGTGTTTGCGTAGAATAAATCCAGTGTTTTATTGTCTCTAGTGTGGCATGTGACATACTGGGTGAACGTGGGTAGAATGGGAGACAGTGAAACATGGTTGAAATCGCCTGAGATGAGGAGAAGAGCATCTGGGTGTTCTGTCTGCAGCCTGCTGGTTACTGAATGGATGACGTCACGTGCTGTCCCAGCGTTCGCCGTCGGATTTGCATAAACAACAATGCAGATCACGTGTGAGTGTTCTCTCGGGAGATATGTAGGCCTCATGCTAACAGCTAGCAACTCAATGTCTTTGCTGCAGTGTCGTTGTTTAACAGTGATATGTCCCGGTCTGCACCAGTTGTTGTTAACATACATTATCACTCCACCGCCCCTAGCCTTGCCACTGTCTGGTGTTCGGTCAGCTCGTATCATGTGAAAACCCTCCAGCTCAATGTTAGCATCTGCTGCTAGTTCAGTTAGCCACGTCTCAGTAAACAAAAGGAGAGAGCACTCCCGGTATGTGCTATCATAACGGGAGATAGCCGCTAGCTCATCTAACTTTCCCAGTATCGACCGTACATTTCCCATGACAACAGATGGAAGGGAGGGTCTGTACCTTATATTTTTTGTCCTCCGCCTTACTCCAGCCCGGCAGCCGCGGCGTTTTCGCCTCAGTTCTCTCGGTATGTCGAGTTTTTCCAATGGGACCGGGTGGCGGTTGAATGCTAGCAGCTGTTCTCTGCTGTATCGTATCCTGCTATAAACAGTGGCTCCGTCCACCGGCTCAGGAGACATTTAGGACGATCTGTGTGTCCGTGATATAAGTGGGGTGAAAAAAAAAGACGGATCAAAAGAGAGAGGAAGGGAAAAAGACTCGGAATCGAGCCGCTGTTGCAAAAGGCAGCCTACTCGTGTGGCGCCGAGAGAAAAAAAAAAAAAAAAAAATCATGGGAGTACTACAAGGTTCAATTTTAGGCCCACTGCTGTTTACTTTGTATATTAATGATTTGCCATCAGTTTGTGAAAATGACATAAAAATTCAGATATATGCAGATGACACTGTCATCTACACACATGGGAATAATGCCAAAACAAGTGGCTGACAAGTTAATGATAGCAATGGAGAAAGTGTCAAAATGGCTTAATCAATCATGCCTCACTCTGAATGTAGGGAAAACAGTTACCATGTATTTTACCAACAAACAAAGTCATACACACTATCCAAGTATAACTGTAAATGGTGCAAATACAGAAAATGTAACAGAGTTTAAGTATTTGGGCATCACATTAGATCCCACGCTCAGCTTTAAAAAGCACATAAAACGGATGAGCAATACTCTGAAATATAACCTTGCAAATTTTCAGTGCATCAGAAACTCACTCAAATGGATCAAAAACCGTTCTGAAGGCTGTGATTTGACACATTTCTCCTTTTGCATCTCATGCTGGTCACAAGCTAAGAACAACTCTGAAACCCTTGGAATCCCTGTATAAACAATCTATCAAAATTCTAGATAAGAAGACATGACAGTATCACCATTGTGGTATACTTGCCAAACACAAGATGTTAAGCTTTGAAAATACGATCATGTATGCAGATATACAGTTGGTTTTTAAAATTATCCATGGTTCTGCACCCCCACCTCTTAAGACTTTTGTGTACTTAACTTCTGAACAAAATACCAGAATAACAAGGACTTCCTCTAGGTGGCATTGTTGCATCCCCCTACGTAAAACTGCTCTTGGACAGTCAGCCTTCTCATGCAAAGCTGTAAAGGAATGGAACAAGTTCCCCACTGCTTTGAAGACCAGAACAAACTACAGAGACTTTTACATAGAGACTAAAAAATGGATTTTAAGTAATCAAGCCTGCCAGCATTGACTCTCTCCCTTAAATGGGACTTGAAATTGTACTCAAATTGTTTTTATGTGTCGTGTTTCTCTTGTCCTTTTACTTTTTAAATTTACTTCCTGCTTGTTTCAGGGGCAACAGATTCTGAAATCCGACCTGAATTGCTTTCTGTATGTGTTGTTTCTCTTTTAATATCTTCCTGCCTGTCTCAGGGACTACAGATGGAAATTAGAGAGAATGCTATAATCTGGCACAGGGCATCTTTACCCTGTGTTTAATGTTTTTTTTTTTTTTTTTTCTGTACATGGTCCCTGACAAATAAACGAACTAGAAAAGCACTCATAGAGCAAATACCTCCGCCAAGGCTCCTTCTGTTTCTCATGGATCACCTCCAAAATGTAATGGGTTTGTGTGTAGGCCTATAGCCACTTGTGGCGAAAATTGCATCAAAGTCTGTCCATCAGTTCTGGAGTATTGTTGCTCACACACTGTGAGAAGATAAGAGCCTTGGCTGAGATATGCATTCTCAGATCATCACCAAAATATAATGGGTTCCTCTGTAGCCCAAGAACCACCTCTGGTGAAAATTTCATCCAAATCCATCCAGTAGTTTTTGTGTAATCCTGCTGCACAAATACAAACAAAGCCCTTGGTGGAGGTATGCACTCTCAGATCATCACCAAAATCTAATCATCTGTTCCCCGTGCCATTACACACCTTTCCTGAAAATTTCATCAAAATCCGTTCATAACTTTTGGAGTAATGTTGCTAACACACTGTGAGAAGATAAGAGCCTTGGTTGAGGTATGCATTCTCAGATCAGCAGCAAAATATAATGGGTTCCTCTCTCGGCCAAGAACCATCTGCGGTGAAAATTTCATCCAAATCCATCCAGTAGTTTTTGTGTAATCCTGCTGCACAAATACAAACAAAGCCCTTGATGGAGGTATGCACTCTCAGATCATCACCAAAATCTAATCATCTGTTCCCCGTGCCATTACACACCTTTCCTGAAAATTTCGTCAAAATCCGTTCATAACTTTTGGAGTTATGTTGGTAACAGACAGACAGACAGACAGACAAACCCCGGTAAAAACATTACCTCCTTGGCGGAGGTAATAAACTAAACATCTGTATCATGACGCATCAGAAAAAAAAATATTATTTTCCCCACCACTTATTTATTCACTGACGGTAAATGGTGTTCACCTATATAGCACATTTTACTTATCTCTGAATGACCAAAGCACTTTACAGATCCTGCTATCCACCCATTCACACACTGATGTCGGCGGAGTGGCCATGCAAGGCGCTGGCTTGACCCACCAGGAGCAACTCGGGGTTCAGTGTCTTGCTCAAGGACATTTCAACATGCAGTCTGCAGACAAAGCGGGAATCGAACCACTCATCCTCTGATCAGCAGCTGGCCACACTACTCCTGTGCCACTGCTGCCCCTGTGAATTAATGTGAATGCATCACAGCATGGTAACTTACTAAGAGTCTGCCTGAAAACATATACAACATTATTCTTAAACTACTACATACTGCAATTTTGATTTTGCAGATCATAAAAGTGTCTATAAGAGGATTTTAATGATGTACCTGGAGGAAAAGAAACAAATGAGAGTCCGGTTGGTATTCAAATGCTTACTATTCCAGTACGATGTTTTGAAAGGTTATGAGCCACGCCATATGCATAGAGAATCAGAATCAGAATCAGAATCAGAATCAGGTTTATTGCCATTGTTCATGTAGTACACAAACTAGGAATTTGTCTCGGTACAATGCTGCAACATTAAACATGATAAGATAAGAGAAATAAACTATACATGTAATAAAGTGTAGGATAAGATTAAGTGATACTGGTCAACAGTTAAAATATATATTAGCCAGCAGCAGATACTGTGGAGAACTATATAGTGCAGTCGGTAATGCAGGAAGAAAACAGTGATGATTGACATGAGTCTGGTTGAGCTGCTGTACATGGTGCACGAGAGTCACTTAGTGTTCAGCAGTCTAATGGCAGAGGGGAAGAAGCTGTTCATGTGACGGGAGGTTTTAGTCTGGATGGACCGAAGTCTTCTACCAGAGGGGAGGGGGGCAAACAGTACGTGACCAGGGTGTGAGGGATCGGCTATGATCCGGCCAGCACGCCTCCGGGTCCTGGAGATGTACAGATCCTGGAGAGATGGGAGCTTGCAGCCGATCACCTTCTCAGCAGTGCGCACGACGCGCTGCAGCCTTAGTCTGTCCCTGGCAGTGGCTCCTGCGTACCACACGGTTATGGAGGTGGTGAGGATGGACTCGATGATGGCTGTGTAGAACTGCACTAACATCTTGGTGGGTAGCTTGAGCTTCCTCAGCTGCCGCAGGAAGAACATCCTCTGCTGGGCTTTTTTGATGAGTGAGCTGATGGTCAGCTCCCATTTGAGGTCCCTGGTGATGGTAGTGCCTAGGAAGCGGAAGGAATCAGCAGTGGTGATGGGAGAGCCTGAGAGGGTGAGGGGGGGCAGAGGAGTAGTGACTTTCCTGAAGTCTACAATCATCTCCACTGTCTTCAGAGCGTTCAGCTGCAGGTTGTTATTGCTGCACCAGGACGCCAGCTGGGCCACCTCTCTCCTGTAGGCGGACTCGTCGCCGTTGGAGATGAGCCCGATGAGGGTGGTGGCGTCCGCAAACTTGATCAACTTGACAGACTGGTGGCTGGAGGTGCAGGAGTTGGTGTAAAGGGAGAAGAGTAGGGGGGAAAGTACACAGCCCTGGGGTGATCCGGTGCTGATGCTAGTATAGTCATATAGGCTAGTATAGTCATAGAGGCTATATCTATTAGCTTAAACATGCAAATTGCTGCTCAAAGCCTGAATTATGGGTGGCAAACAAAAAACAGATGAGAAGCCAATGAATAGGAGGGACTCCATCACATGCAACCCACACTGAAAAGCAAGACTGTCATTCAAAGGGCATTTTCACATTGAAAAAATAAATACAGTTTTACTTAAAGCAATATCTTCACTTTGAAGCTAAGTTTTCATCTTATGTGATCATGTGATGTTCCATTTAGCCACTCCCATTCAGTTCTGCTGTCCACCATGACCTGGCTTTAGCAGGCAAGACCTTCTGTTCTTAAAGAAAGCGTCATGATGTGGAGCACGGTTAGGGAACCGTGCTCACACTCCTTTGTTGGTTTCATTATTTTCTGTATTTCCCCACTTTAGTATTTGTTCTGGTTGGTTTTGGATGCATTGCCATTTGAGTTTGCTATTTGTTTCTGTCCTTGAAAGTTCTTGTTCTTAGGTTGGCTATTATTATTTTGTCGTTTATATTATGCATCCACGACTGTCCAGTTCTTTTTGTAATATGATTTAGCTGTTGTTGACGTGAGTCTACCTCAACCTTTTCTCTCAGTCCTTTCCTTGTATTTTGGTTCCAGTATTGCATCTCTTGGTTTTGTATTCCTCTTGTCCTCACCTTAGATCTTCTTTTGTATTGATATATTAATCTTGATCTGTCTTCCTTCCCAGTCTGTGCTTTTACTTTGCTAGTGTGTGTTTACTCCCTCTGCAGCTCATGTTCGCGGGCTATCACAGCTGTCACTTGTTGATCTGATTACTCCTCACTCATGTTCCCGTCACCTGTAATTGATTATTATTTTGTCTCATGTGCCGATTTAAGCCTCACAGAAATGCACTCTGTTGCCACACTGTTCACTAAGCTCAGATGGGAATCCCCCATCTTATTCTCTGGCTGTGTAGTGAAGTCCTGACGTGCATCCCACGTCTTCCCCTGTGTTCCTATAGAGGGGTTGCACGTGACATCAATGGTCACGTGCCACATTGTTTTTCTACCATTTTGGACGGCAAATAGTGTGGACCCTGTGTTGAGAATAATAATTATTCTACTAGCACGTACTCAGTCCGACTCGCCACAGTGTTGTTTGTTTTCCATTATGACTGAATACCACCTTAAGTGGATGAGATCTTTACAGCAAGGCAGCCGAAGCTCCCATGACATTATTTGTATGTGACAAGCAAAACTCAAGATGGATATGGAGGTGAGTCTGCTGCTCGCTGGCTTTTTGTCAGAGTAAAGGCAAAAAAGGAGACCCAGAGAAGGCGAGACGAAACACTCTGGAAAAGTACAGGAGAGTCTAAGAAGCCATGGAGCAGCGGAAGACATGATGGTATGAACTACCACAATTTGAACTACCACAATTTTCAAAAATTCTGGAAAAACTTTTCAACAACAGATTAGAAAACTTTTTAAATAAACAGGATGTTCCGAATCAGAACCAATATGGGTTTAGAGCCAAGAGTACAACATCGTTGGCGATAATGGATGCAACAGAGGAAATAATAAATACATTAGATCAAGGAAAATATGCAATTGGTGTGTTTATAGATTTTAGAAAAGCATTTGATACAATAAATCATTCAATACTTCTTAATAAATTGCAAATGTATGGTATTAGGGGAATTGCTCTGAAATGGGTTACAAGTTATCTATCTGAGAGACAACAATTTGTGAAAATGGGAGAATATCTGTCTGGGTGTATGGGAATTGCCTGTGGGGTCCCCCAAGGGTCAGTATTGGGCCCCAAATTATTTAACATATATATAAATGATATATTCCAAGTTTCTAAATTATTAAAAATAATATTATTTGCTGATGATACTAATTTATTTTATTCTGGAAATAATTATAATCAACTAATCCATACTATAAATAATGAATTAAATAAGCTAAAAAAAAATGGATGGATTGTAATAAACTATCACTAAATATAGATAAAACTAAGGTAATGATATTTGGTAATTGTAAAAATAAAGAAGATATACACATTCATATAGATAATGTAGTTATTGAAAAAGTTAAGGAGATCAAGTTTTTGGGTGTAGTACTGGATGATAAAATTAGTTGGAAACCACATGTCAGATACATACAAAATAAAGTTGCAAAAAATATTGCAATTATAAATAAAATTAAGCAGGTCCTAGATTATAAATCACTTCATATTTTGTATTGTTCATTAGTACTTCCATACTTGACTTATTGTATAGAAGTTTGGGGTAACAGTTATAAAAGTAAACTTAATTCATTGTTAATATTACAAAAAAGGGCAGTCCGTGTTATACACAAAGTCGGGTACCTCGAACATACTAATTTATTGTTTTTACATTCGAAGTTATTGAAATTATGGGATCTGGTTCATTATTACACAGCACAATTAATGTTTAAAGTTAGTAAAAACCTCTTGCCACACAATATACAGAATCTATTCAGGGAGAGAGAAGGGAAATATAATTGACGGGGGAATACAAAATTTAAAATTCACTTAGTAAGATCTACACGGAAGAGTTTTTGTGTGTCTGTGTGTGGGATAAAATTGTGGAATGGGTTGGGGGAGAAACACAGGCAATGTTCCAACATCCATATATGTAAATCAACATATAAAGAAATGATTTTTGAGCAGTATGAGAATGAAGGGCAGTGATGTTACATTGTGTCTTCAGTGAGGGAAGGTTGTTGTGTGTTATGGTGATTGTGAAGGTGATGGTGTTGTTTGTGTTTGCATTGAACATGCCAGAATTGTATGTTTATTGTTGTTGTAATATTGTTGGATATGGACTGTCATTGTTGTGTCATTTTTGTTGTATAATTTGACTATGGGTGTATTAAGGTGAATGTGGTTGTGGGATAATGATGATTATGAGTAATACTGTAATTTGTTTGGTGTGGAGAAGGGGTGGGACTGTATAAGCGTTGGCTTCTTCCCACTCCTTTTGAACATTTTATTTTTGGTTTGTTTTTTTGTTGTGTTTTGAACTCTTTTTTTTCTTTCTTTAACAATGTTCAAATAAAAATCAATCAATCAATCAAAAAACTAGATCACATATGAAGGTAAGCTAATGACTGCTAAAGTAGTGTCAACTCCTTCGGTTCCAATCTATACAATTACTCCTCACTTTAAAGAAATTGTTTCACCCAAAAGTCTGGTCAGGAATTGTTTTCTTTACCTAAGCACCACAGCTCGAAAACACATCCCATGGTAAAAGGGATGATAAAAATCCTGTTCTTCCAGGAACAGCTTAAACTGCAATCATGAATTCAAGAACTTCCTCCCCAACCAGACAGTTTTATCTACTTGTTTGAAACAATCCAGACCTATCATCAAAAATTCCTCAAGGCTTCTAGTTAAACTCCAAAGTCCCACAGTGAATCACTGAAGTTAGTTTAGCTTATATAGCTTAGCTTAGGTGATTTTTTTTTAAATTTTTCTTTAATCAATATGTGTTTCTTCATATTCGGAGTCAAAGCAAGTCATCTGACTGGTTCCAGCCAATCACCAGCCAGTCTTCGTTGGATAACACTCCCTTTTACTATGTTGGTCAGTTACAAACAAAGGGCCTCTTTCTTTATTGGACCATGGCCCATTCAAACCTCCTGCGATAGGAGACAATTGGTTCTTCTAACTGTCAGTCAAGTTTTTCCCCTGAAAAACTATTCAGTTTAAAGGAGAAACTTCCAAGTTTTGTGAGTTCTGTTTCTGTTATGTGCCTGCTTTGAATTGTCTCTTTTCTGTAAGCGTCTGAGGAAAGATTTTTCTTTTTTTTTCTTTCTTAGAGCTCATCTTCTATATGGGGTGAAACGCCATGTTCTCAAACTCTTTTTTTCTATTTTATAATTTGTTAAGCTTTTTCTAATCATTTCTTTAACTCACCATGCTTAAAGTGGACTGATCCTGTTTTTGCTAACTCCCATTGGAAACGGCCTACGCCCAACTACTACGACAGGCTGAAGAACTCAGATTTCGTGGCTTAAATAATTTTTTTTTTAATCTCTTTGATTCTTTGACTTTGATCAGACTTTGAACAATTTCCAAGGTATCTGGACCCAAGAAAGCTGCTGAAAAATTCTCGTGTTGTCCACATGGCATACTCAGCGGCCAGCAGCCTCTCATCAACGTTGTCGGATCTCAGCTCCTGATGGTTTGCCTCTGGGAACAAAAAATCTGCTGGCAGATATTCTCCAGTATCATCATCAAATAAAGCTTCAGCAAAGGATCCAGCTGAAAAGCCAGTGCAACGGGTCACATGAGTCAGATCCCTTGTTTCATCTGCTGAGTTAATGCGATGTTCATCACCTTAAAGTATGTCATAACTTGTGTCAGGTTTAAAATTAGTTCATAAAACTCTGATCGGAGCTACAGAGTTCAAGAGAAATAGTATCTCTCTTTTTAGTAACTTTCATTTTTCCTTTTTAGAGTAACCCAGAATTTCCTTTTTTTTCATATAATCAGCTTTTATCATTTTCTTCATAAAATTGGCATCCAATTTTCTTCATATTTTGGTTACAGTTATTTCAGTCTCCATTTTCATCAAGGTTACAAATTCAACTAAGGTTGACCTGGTTCCACAATGTTTGACTATATACTTTATACTCAGTAATCCGTTACAAGTTAATATGATGTTTGATACTTGTTGATCATTTCACCATGCTTACAAATCAATTGAATGTAATGTCATTTAATCTGAGTTTGATCATTAAAACTGTTAACGGTATATAGAAGTTTCTGTTTGATTATTCTTTGTGTCTGTTTCTCTGGGTCACGCAGAAGAATTCACAGATACTTGAGACTGATTGATAGCAGGTATCAATCAGTTAATTATTAATCAATTGTCCAAGTTTTGGACTGGTGCACCTAAACTAGCTTCTCGCTGATCACGAGGGGGAGGAGAGAATCTGGCCCACTTCCCCCATCCTGATCACTGGCTGTTTTTTAAAGCATGCTAAAAGTTCAACAAGCGTTATCATACACTGAATTAATTAGATAAAGGCCTGGAGAGGCGGGATCACAAAGAAATCCGATTTAGTCTTTCATTAATTCAACTCGATCGTTGAAATTTCCGGCGAGATAAATTGAATTAACCAATTTTTTTTCCTCCTCAAGTGTGCAGATGCGGCGTCCATAATTGTAAATGTATGTGACTCACATGGATGCATGCTTGAATTCAGCCTAGAGAGACTTTAGGCTGGCAATGTGTATTGACATCACACCTCAAGAGGACAATACGTCTGGACCACCTACGGCTCAAGAGAAAGGAGAGGATCCCTCGCGTCTGACCATCTGGGGTCAGACAGGAGAACAGAAGGACTCTGGAGTTTTATAATGCAAATGGGAGAATGTAACTGAAGTGTGTGACTTTGTATGTGATGTAGTATTGGAGGTGTGTATAAATGGATGTGAGTGACTGCGTTCTGTCTCTTTTACTCTGACTGAGAGAGAGGACGTAGGATGCGAGAGAATTAAAGAAAATACCGGAAAGACACCCAGTCTTGTCAATTCTTGACTCCTACACTGGTGACCTATACATGAATCTGAGCACGCCGAGGCTGGAAGACAGCTTCGTGATCGACATGGAAGAACCGGGAGACAGCCGCTCAGACCCGGATTCACCGGGAATTGCCCGCAGGGGCACAAGCCTGATTAAGCTCCCCGAGTTTTGGCACGATGACCCGCACTCATGGTTCCAGCACGTGGAGTCGCGTTTCCTACTCGGGGGAGTATCAGCGGACGACATTAAGTTTCATAATGTCATCGCGAGACTCGACAGCCGCACAGCTCGGTGTGTGCGGAGCCTGGTGCAGCAGCCGCCCGCTGCTGGCAAATACGACGCGCTGAAAGCCACCCTCATCAGGAGCTTCATGCCATCGATCGAGGCAAGGGCCAGGCAGCTGCTGGACCTGCGCGACAGAGGTGGACGCAGGCCGACTGTCCTCATGGAGGACATGCTACAGATGATCGGGACGGACAACGACGCGTTCCTCTTCAAGTACATTTTCCCGAGGACCCTCCCAGCGCACACGAGAGGTCCCCTGTCCAGCAGACGATGTGTGAACCAGCAGGACTTCCGCAAGCTGGCCCAGGAGGCGGAGCGGCTCCTCAACACCTGCGACGAGCAAGAGACCTCCGTGGCAGCGGCAGACCTCGGCGCGGCGGCTGGGGGCAGTGTGGAGCCAGAGGCAGCAGAACCCACCCCAGCGACGATGGCGGCGGCGAGATCCCGAGCCAGGGGAGATGACAGCCTCTGCTATTACCACCGACGCTTTGCCGAGAAGGCGCACAGATGCATCCCGCCGTGCAGTTTCAAAAAGCGGGGAAACGACCGGGCCAGGAGTCGTTAGCAGCTTCCACTCTCGGCGAACAGAACAAGCTGCTTTATCTGACAGATGCGGGCTCCGGGCGGCAATTCCTCGTGGACACCGGAGCCCAGAGGAGCTTCATCACTGCAACTTATGCAGATCGGGTGGCTGGACCCCGCGGAGACGGAGCAACAGCGGCCAACGGCTCCAGCATCAAGACTTACAGAGAGAGAACCTTGTCTCTGTCCTTCCACGGCCGCGCTTACGAGTGGAACTTCATCGTAGCGGCAGTGAGCTTCAATATGTTAGGTGCTGATTTTCTGTGTTCACATGGTTTGTTAGTTGATCTGGCCAACAAACGCCTAGTAAATGCACTCTCTTTCTGTTCTATCCCTTGTGCAGCTCGGGTGTGCCGGCCGCCAGTACAGACCAACGTCGCCGCAGCAGGTGGTAAGTTCTACACTCTCCTACACCAGTTTCCAGCACTCACAGTTCCCACTTTTTCAGCTAAGGTGGCAAAACACGGGGTGGAGCACTTCATAACCACGAGTGGCCCACCAGTATTTGCTAAAGCTCGGCGCTTGGATGCAGCTAAGCTCTCCTTGGCACAGGAGGAGTTCGCCAACCTGGAAAGGTTGGGCATAATTCGCCGCTCGAAGTCCGCTTGGGCTTCCCCCCTGCATATGGTGCCTAAGGCTGACGGCTCGTGGAGACCTTGCGGTGATTATTGCAGGTTAAACAATGCCACAGCTCAGGATCGCTACCCGATTCCATATATCCAGGATTTTTCAGTGCACCTGGCAAAAGCGTGCATTTTTTCTAAAATAGACCTGGTCCGCGGTTATCATCAGGTCCCGGTTCGACCAGAGGATATTCCCAAAACAGCGGTAATAACCCCGTTTGGACTTTTTGAGTTTTTACGCATGCCTTTTGGCCTTAAAGGCGCCACGCAAACCTTTCAACGGATGATGGACGCAGTGCTGCGCAACCTTCCGTTTGTTTTTGTCTACTTGGACGATATTTTAGTAGCCAGCGCCTCAGAGGAGGAACACGAAAAACACCTCGCTACAGTTTTTCAAAAGTTGGAAGCACACAGGTTGATAATCAACCCGGCCAAGTGCCAGTTTGGCGCAGCGCAAATTGATTTTCTGGGGCACCGTGTCTCACCAGAGGGAGCAGTTCCTCTGCCGGCAAAAGTGAGCGCAGTGGCTGAGTTTCCCCAGCCACAGACAGTGAAAGCGTTGCAGGAATTTTTGGGGATGGTGAATTTTTATAACCGTTTCATACCCCGCGCAGCGCAACTCATGCAACCGCTATACACCGCGCTTAAAAAACAGAAGCCTGCCAATGTGATCGAATGGTCCCCGGAGCGGGAGCGCGCGTTCACAGCGGTAAAAAAAGCACTCGCGGACGCAGCACTGCTGGCGCATCCAGACCCGGCAGCTCGC
This sequence comes from Pholidichthys leucotaenia, assembly GCA_020510985.1. Classification (NCBI taxonomy): domain Eukaryota; kingdom Metazoa; phylum Chordata; class Actinopteri; order Cichliformes; family Pholidichthyidae; genus Pholidichthys; species Pholidichthys leucotaenia. The sequence continues at coordinate 306,674,122 of CM035841.1, read as the reverse complement.
ATAGCGCTAACCACAGACGCGTCAGAGGTAGCGATAGGGGCCGTGGTAGAGCAGCAGGTTGCCGGAGTTTGGCAACCTCTCGCTTTTTCAGCAGGTCCTTGCGCGAGCCCGAGCAGAAATACAACGCTTTTGACAGGGAACTCCTGGCGCTCCACTTAGCCATTCGCCATTTCCAGTTCTGGCTGGAAGGGCGGCGTTTCACCGCGTTTGTCGACCACAAACCGCTCACTTTTGCGATGTCCAAAACTTCAGAACCGTGGTCAGGGCGGCAGCAGAGACAGCTGGCCGCAATTTTGGAATTTACCACCGATATTCAGCATGTGACCGGTAAACTCAATGTAGTGGCAGACTGTTTGTCACGCGCGGTAACAGCACCCGTCCGCGCAGAGCAGGGGTGCGCGGCCGCTTACCCAGAGCGCGGTAACAGCGCGGACGCGCACGCGGCTCTGGTCCACGTGGGAATAGATTATGCAGCCATGGCGGCGGAGCAGAGCGAAGACGCGGACGTGCGCGCGCTCCTGTCTGGACCAACAGGGTTAAGGCTGGAGCGAAAAACTTTACAAGCTGGTTCACCCCCTCTAATCTGCGATGTCTCCACCGGGCGACCGCGACCGGTGGTACCGGCCACGTGGCGCCGTAGCGTTTTTGACGTCGTGCACTCCCTAGTGCACCCGGGAGTACGCGCTTCGGTGAAAATGGTAGCAGAGAAGTTTGTTTGGCCAAGCCTGCGCAAGCACGTGAAGGAATGGGCTAAAGTCTGCATGGCTTGCCAGCGGGCCAAAATCCACAGGCACACCAAAGCACCCTTAGAACCGTTTCACATTCCGGCTAGGAGATTCGATCATGTGCACGTGGACCTCGTGGGCCCCCTACCGCCATCTCAAGGGTTCACACATCTCTTGACGATGGTGGACCGGACCACACGTTGGCAGGAAGTGGTCCCGTTAACATCGACCACAGCGGCAGAGGTGGCTCGCGCCTTTTTAACAGCCTGGGTAGCGCGTTTTGGGGTTCCGTCAGATATTACGTCCGATAGGGGACCTCAATTTGCGTCGGAACTGTGGTTAGCAGTGGCCAGCGGCTTAGGAGCGGCAGTACACCGCACTACCGCTTATCATCCCCAGGCCAACGGTTTATGCGAGCGTTTTCACAGGTCTTTGAAGGCAGCCCTCAGAGCGTCGCTAACAGACACAGATTGGGTAAACAAACTATCATGGGTTTTATTAGGGTTGCGTTCGGCACCCAAAGAGGACCTAGATGCCTCACCAGCAGAGTTGGTTTTAGCGCAACCTCTCAGGCTGCCCGGCGAGTTCTTGCCAGACCATACGGCACCAGGGCCCCCCCCCCCCAGTCCGGGGACCTCTGAGTAACACGGGAGCGGAAATGCTCCCGGGCCCCGCTCATCACACTTTTCCGCGTGTGTTCGTGCCCAAAGCTTTACAAAAAGCAGAGTTTGTTTTTGTCAGACATGACGCTCAGCGTCACAGCCTCCACCCACCTTACGACGGTCCATTTCGAGTGCTGGAGACCAGGGAGAAATATTTTGTGCTAGATTTGGGGGGCAGGAGGGAGACGATCAGTATTGATAGATTAAAACCTGCTTTTGTGTTGCATAACGAGTCTGTAAGGCCGGCGGGCGCGCCTCGACGCAGCAGGCCTCCCAGAGGGCAGCCCCCGGACTCCCCACAAGGGGCAAATAACCCTTCTCCCCCTCATTCCACAGATTCACAGCAGGACGGCCCGGCACAGGCTGTGAGACCTGCGTACAGCAGACTCGGGAGAAGATTGAAACCTAGACGACAGGCAGAGTGATGTGGGTTTTGATCAGACTGTTGGATTGTGCTGTAAGATTCTGCGGGGGGGGGGGGGGGGTGACGCTGTAGGTGTATGTCCAGTCTTTCGCGTGGGAGGGGGAGTGATGTGGCGTCCATAATTGTAAATGTATGTGACTCACATGGATGCATGCTTGAATTCAGCCTAGAGAGACTTTAGGCTGGTAATGTGTATTGACATCACACCTCAAGAGGACAATACGTCTGGGCCACCTACGGCTCGAGAGAAAGGAGAGGATCCCTCGCGTCTGACCATCTGGGGTCAGACAGGAGAACAGAAGGACTCTGGAGTTTTATAATGCAAATGGGAGAATGTAACTGAAGTGTGTGACTTTGTATGTGATGTAGTATTGGAGGTGTGTATAAATGGATGTGAGTGACTGCGTTCTGTCTCTTTTACTCTGACTGAGAGAGAGGACGTAGGATGCGAGAGAATTAAAGAAAATACTGGAAAGACACCCATTCTTGTCAATTCTTGACTCCTATACAGTGATGAATCTGAATCACGCTGGACAGGTAGCCTAATAAAAATTATGGAGAGGAAATTTTTGAGGTAACAGCACTGAATTGTACACGAAGATAAAACTGTAAGATTACTCTTGCATGAATAAAACTGAATTAAAGGGAGATTAACTAAAAAAAAAAAACAAGGCGTGGTTGGTGGTGGGCAGGCTGCATCTGAATTTGTGGGCCACGTTGCATGTTCATATTCGCGCGTGACCAAAATGGCCACATACCCCTTTGCATGAGAACTGCGCATGCGGAGATTAAGCAGTGTAAACGTCATTTTGAAAACCACCAGGGTGAGTCATCCTGGGCGCATTTTGGAGATGAGACAGCTAGACTGCCTCCGAGTCACTGTGTCTCCTCCTCCTTGAGTGCAGAAGGAACTGCCTCCATCTTGTAGTCAACTATAAGAATTGCATTCCTTTCATGAATTTACACCCAGATTAAAACAAAGTGCCAATCTATTAAGCTGATTTATAACCAAATCGAACTTCCAAATTACCTTCAAAGCAATCCATATTATTCAGAATAACCTAAATTTAAAACCAATTTAAAGTTTCTATGCCAAAAGTAGAAGGAAAAGAGAAACGTGTTGGCTTTTGAAGGTGTTGTCAATGGTGGACTACATTCTACTGCATATAAACACAGTAAAAGAGCATAAAAGCATACACTTTGTATACTGCTAAAAAAAAATAAAGGGAACACTTTGAAAACACATCAGATTTTAATGGGAAAAAATAAGCTGGATATTGAAATTGTGGCAGGCTAGTCCAGTTTACTCATATTAAAAAGTGTTCCTTTAATCTTTAATGCCGAAACAATACCTTGTTTCGGCAAGAAAACGAAGAATTACAAGTTGCCCTTCAGGACACCAACAACAAACTCAGAAGAGTTGAAGGTCAACTAGATGAAACAGAATCTGACTACAAGAAATGTCAACTGCTCCTACAAGAAAGCCTTCAGGGCATCAAACAAGAGCTAGAAAAATACGGTAAACAAAGAGGACCAAGACCAGGAGCTGCAAACAGACCAGTTCCCACGACAAGGAAAGGCATCCCTTCATCGGATGGGGACTCCCATGGTGCGTAGTCACCCGACCCGCTCTGCGAACCCGAACAACAACGCGAAAGACGTATGCGAATCCCATCCGATAGAGACCTCGATAAGATTGCTCGCAACATCACCAAATTTGACCCCTCAACCAGTGGGTCACTTGATACCTGGGTTTATTTACAAGACACTGACTACTACTTGCGTAAATATCTTGACGGTACGGTTGACGATCGCATCTATTTGATTAAGCTAAAATCTAACAGGTCGGTGTAAAAATTTATAGACAGACAACCATTGGATATCAAGATAAACCACAGGAGACTGTACAAAGCCATCGAAAAGGAATTCTCCGACAACTGCCTACAGTCAGGGCTAGCGACAGCCCTAGCTGTGAAACAAGGTCACTCAGAGCCCCCACAGGCCTACTACCAGTGACTCCTTCTCGCATATTTCGGATCTCAAAACACCCCAGGGATGGAAGAAGACCACAATATTAAGGCTCTCTCCATTCAGAATCACCATCCCATGGTCAGCCACCACCTTGGAGTCACGGCTAACCCAAGGTCAAGCTCAATAAACCAGCTGAGAGAATTCGTACATTATGCATTCCAAAAACAGCGACAAAACAACCATAAGCACACTGAGCCTAAAACAGTGCTAGCTGTCAACACCACCTCTGACACTCTGGACCTAGAGGGCACCCCGAGGCCAGCCGCTGTTCCTACACCGTGATCACATGAAAAACCGAGACGTTTCTCCAACTGACCTTATCAAGGTCAAAACCAAACTAGGTCCTCTGAATCTCACTCAGGACCAACTTTGCAAAAGCCCAACTACCGTTGTAGGCCATATCCACCAGATAGATCGTGAGAATACAGTATGGACTCTCAAGATGACAGATACCGATACAACGACACGTGTAACCAAGGCAAATGGTCTCCTCCAGCTCAGAAGGACAGACCAATCACAAATTGTGGAAGAAGAAAGAAACTCCTACTCTCAGTAGAGAAGATATAAAAGTTGTCAAACACCTCCTAGCAGAGATTCAAAACAACAGAGGAGATGAAACTGCTGACATCCTAGCTATTGAAGCTGTGCCAACTCAGAACAAATGCTCTAAATCACAAAGAAAAAGCAAAAAGAAAACCCCTTCTACAAATGGAGAAGAACCAATGGACCCAACGCAGTCTAGTGCTGCTATGGCTGCTACGGTTTGAGCGCTGATCTCGTCCGCGCTGGAGCTATGCACCATTTCCGGCCATCTGACGGCTGTGTGCCCCTTTTGCTCTCCGAGCTTTTATTGTGACAGCGCACAGAGGGGCTTCCGGCTGTCAGGGCTGTCAGCTGAGCCACATTTCATCTCATCAGCTGCCCCTTACTTAAGAGGGCAGTTGGGAGCGAGATGTGCGGCAGTCTTGTCAAAGACCTGTTCATTGTCGGACGTTAGCGAGCACTCCTTTGTCCGGACGCTGACCATTATTCCTCCATATTCGTAAGTGTGTTCCCTTGAGTATTCATTTCCCATTGCCATTGTCCGTATTCTGTTGTAGTGTGTTTTAGCCCCCCGTGGCTGGTTATTTTGTTCCTTTTCTGTTCTTTTAACAAACCGTGCAAACTCACCGGTGACTTGTGGTGTCTTATGATGGCTCGTGAGGGCCATCCATGACAGTAGACTGCCGCCAGACTGAGACGCCAGTCCCGGTGAGTTTTGCCTAAATTGGACTTTGGTTTTTCCCTGTCTGGGTACCTGTGTGCTGGGAGGTATGTCGTCACGCAGGGGCCGTGCTCGGAGCCTGGGCTATGAGTTGGTGGAGGCCCTGGACTACGTAGACGGGACTATCTTCACGGCTGGCCTCTATGACACTTCCAGCGATGTGCAGACAGGCTGGTGAAGAGGAATCCAGAGTTGAAGGACTATCCTGAGTTCGCCGACCTGCTCGCTTCTGTTTCCGCACAGGAGCAGCGTTTCCTGAATCTCTCCTTCGCCTCACCCTCTGCCGGTAACCGTCGTCACACAGCCAACAAGAAGCCTCAGCAAGAACCCTGTCCGGATCCTGTTCCGGGTCGTCACAAAGACTCTAACTTTCTGACAGCTGCCGCGCCTACGTCTCATCAGGAGGGAATTCCTGCAGCCTCTCTCCCAGGGTCACCTCCTCCCACTGTTCTGTCAGCTCCTGGTGCCTGGATCACTTTGGCTGTCATCCCCTCCTCCTCGACGTCATCCTCGGCTCCTGTGAGGGTTATGAGTCCTGCTTTGGCGACGCCCGTCATGGATCCACCGCGAGCGGCTCTTCCTTGTCCTCCCAGGGGGCCCTCCACCACCATCCAGTGGGGCAAGGGAGAAATGAAGTCCACTGCAGCGGGTTCCATAGGGCCTCCACGGATCAGGCAAGTAACTTTTCATTCTGTTCCCATATTAGATGAATTGTCTTGCTTGATTCCTGGGGGCGGAGTTCGGGGTTCACAGTCCCCTGAACTCCCTCCACCTGCTGCAGTAAATAGTAATGGACCTGTTACCCCTGTGTCTTCTTCCTCTGAGCGTTCCGCGGCGCCAGGCCTACGCTGCCGGACGAGGTGGGAGCCTGCAGCCCTGGATAGCCTGGTTCCAGCCCCGCAGCCACGTCATGAGCAGAGGAGGAGAGCAGACTGCAGTTTGGAGCCTGCGCCGACGATGAAGCGTCCCCGGGTCTCCACGGAAGAGTGGTCCAACCCAGCAGGTCGAGGAACCCCTGCCACCACGCCGTGCGAGTCGTCAGTGTGGACGTCAGTGTTGGTAGTTCCTCAGGCTGTGAAGAACATCATGCCGGCTGCGGAGCCCGCCACAGCCGAGTGGAAGCCTGGCGATGACCTTCTTCGTCCTGAGCCCGGATCGACGAAGTCCTGGACGGTGACAGAACTCGAGTACAGGTAAGTGCTCTATTTTGTCTTCCTTCTATCAATTCTGGAGCATTTTTGCCTACCTCTCGGGGAGACAAGCCAGGTGCAGCCGTCTGCTGAATCCGAGCCCATCTCACTGGGTTCTGTCGCTACCAGTGATCCTGATCCCGGTTCTTTTCCTTCTCCTGGGCCTTCTCCCAGGGTCACCGGTGCGGAGTCGTTCTCGGTCGCTGTGCGGGAGGTTCCGGGTCCAGGGTTGGTGCTGCTTTACTTTGGGCACGTTATTTTTTGGCATTTTTAGGAAAATTGCCCGGAGTGCAAGAGGTTAATCCGGGGAAAAATGAATTTTTTTTTTATTTATTTTTTTTTATTTTTTTTTTTTTTCTCTCGGCGCCACACGAGTCGGCTGCCTTTTGCAACAGCGGCTCGATTCCGAGTCTTTTTCCCTTCCTCTCTCTTTTGATCCGTCTTTTTTTTTTCACCCCACTTATATCACGGACACACAGATCGTCCTAAATGTCTCCTGAGCCGGTGGACGGAGCCACTGTCTATAGCAGGATACGATACAGCAGAGAACAGCTGCTAGCATTCAACCGCCACCCGGTCCCATTGGAAAAACTCGACATACCGAGAGAACTGAGGCGAAAACGCCGCGGCTGCCGGGCTGGAGTAAGGCGGAGGACAAAAAATATAAGGTACAGACCCTCCCTTCCATCTGTTGTCATGGGAAATGTACGGTCGATACTGGGAAAGTTAGATGAGCTAGCGGCTATCTCCCGTTATGATAGCACATACCGGGAGTGCTCTCTCCTTTTGTTTACTGAGACGTGGCTAACTGAACTAGCAGCAGATGCTAACATTGAGCTGGAGGGTTTTCACACGATACGAGCTGACCGAACACCAGACAGTGGCAAGGCTAGGGGCGGTGGAGTGATAATGTATGTTAACAACAACTGGTGCAGACCGGGACATATCACTGTTAAACAACGACACTGCAGCAAAGACATTGAGTTGCTAGCTGTTAGCATGAGGCCTACATATCTCCCGAGAGAACACTCACACGTGATCTGCATTGTTGTTTATGCAAATCCGACGGCGAACGCTGGGACAGCACGTGACGTCATCCATTCAGTAACCAGCAGGCTGCAGACAGAACACCCAGATGCTCTTCTCCTCATCTCAGGCGATTTCAACCATGTTTCACTGTCTCCCATTCTACCCACGTTCACCCAGTATGTCACATGCCACAGTAGAGACAATAAAACACTGGATTTATTCTACGCAAACACTAAGGAGGCGTACACCTCATCACAACTCCCCCCACTCGGGAGATCGGATCACAACTTGGTTCATCTCCGGCCGGTGTACAAACCCCTAGTGCACAGACAACCTCCGGCCATGCACACTGTGGAGTTATGGTCTGAGGAGACAATGGACACCCTAAAGGGCTGTTTTGAAGCCACCGCCTGGAAGCAGCTCTGCGATCCACATGGTGAGGACATCGATGGCCTCATTCACACCTTCACGGGCTACCTCAGCTTCTGTGTGGACAAATCCGTTCCCACCAAGACCATACGGCGTCACTCAAACAACAAACCCTGGATCAACCCTGAGATAAAAACACTTCTGAGAGAGAAGAAGAGGATCTTCAGGTCAGGGAACAGGGAGATGCTGAAGTCCGTACAGAGGGAGCTGAGGAGAAAGATCAGAGAAGGCAAGACAGCTTCAGGAAGAAGATGGAGGACAAGCTGCAACAGAGCGACATCAGCGGGGTCTGGAGAAACCTCAAAACCATCTCGGGGCTCCAGAATACCTCCCCCCAGGCCACAGGGGGCAGGGAGTGGGCGAACAACCTGAATCTGTTTTTCAATAGATTTGACCAACCGCCCTCCCCCCTGACTGCACAACAACCACTGCTGCCTCTAAAGAAATCAAGTCCTGCTGCCCACTCCCCACTCCACCAACACCCCCCCACTCCCAACACACAGCCCCCCATCCTGACCCTGACCAGGACCCAGGTGAGGACGGAGCTGAGGAAGATCAAGGCGAGGAAGGCGCCGGGACCGGACGGCATCAGCGCAAAGCTCCTCAAGTCCTGTGCAGACCAGCTGTGTGGGATTGTGACGTATATCTTCAACATGAGCCTGAAACTGGGGAGGGTACCACAGCTGTGGAAAACATCTTGTGTGGTACCTGTACCAAAAACTTCCCACCCCAAAGACCTGAACAGCTACAGACCGGTGGCCTTGACGTCCCACTTGATGAAGACCCTGGAGAGACTGCTCCTTGCTCACCTCCGCCCCCTGGTGGAACCAGCGATGGATCCACTCCAGTTCGCCTACCAGCATGGCATTGGGGTGGAGGATGCGGTGATCTTCCTCCTTCACCGTTCTCTGTCCCACCTGGAGAAGCCCGGGAATATGGTGAGGATCATGTTCTTTGACTTCTCCAGTGCTTTCAACACCATCCAACCGATGATCCTGAAGGACAAGCTGCTGCGCGCAGGGGTGGACCAGCACCTGTCATCATGGATCCTGGACTACCTCACGAACCGGCCTCAGTTTGTGAGAACCCGGGACTGTGTGTCCGACACGATCATCAGTAGCACGGGGGCCCCCCAGGGAACGGTGCTGGCTCCCTTCCTGTTCACTCTTTATACTGCGGACTTCTCACACAACACAACACACTGCCATCTACAGAAGTTCTCTGATGACTCTGCGATCGTTGGCCTCATCTCCAATGGAGATGAAGCTGAGTACAGAGGGCTTATCCAGGACTTCGTGGACTGGTGCCATCGGAACTGCCTCCAGATCAACGCGAGGAAAACTAAGGAGCTGGTGGTGGACTGCCGCAGGCATGGGCAGCCCCTCACAGTACCAGTAAATATACAGGGAACAGACATCGAGATGGTGACATCCTATAAGTACCTGGGTATTCATCTGAACAATAAACTAGACTGGTCACACAATACTGATGCACTCTACAAGAAGGGACAGCGCAGGCTGTTCCTGCTGAGGAGACTCAGGTCTTTTGGTGTACAAGGGGCGCTGCTGAAGTCATTCTATGACACGGTGGTGGCATCAGCCATCACTTTTGGAGTGGTCTGCTGGGGCAGTGGCATTACTGCAGCCGATAGGAAGAGACTGAACAAACTGATTAAGAAAGCTAGCTCTGTCCTGGGGCAGCGCCTTGATCCGATGGAGGAGATAGGAGAGAGAAGGACGGTGGCTAAACTGTCATCTCTGCTGGAGTCCGAGTTCCACCCTATGCAGGACATACTGAATGCACTGAGGAGCTCATTTAGCAGCAGACTACATCATCCCAGGTGCACAACCGAGAGGTTTCGTAGGTCCTTCCTACCAACGGCTGTCAGACTGTACAACCTAAGCAGGGCTGCTCGCAGAGATAGCAAAAAGACGTAACAAACTCATAGTTTTTTGAATGCAAAAGATGCAATAGACTTACACAATGGTCCCCTCCGGCATACAACTAGGAACATACCGGTCGCTATGGAGGGTGAGAATATGTATGGGCACATAATCATACCATGTAGGATAACTAAGTAGACGGTTATGCTGTTTCATTCCATCTAGCAACAATGCTCTGCACTGTGTGTGTTTATATATTTGCATATTTATTCCATCTAGCTACAATGCTCAGCACTGGGTGTGTTTATATATTTATATATCTACATATTATTCCATCTAGCTACATTGCTCCGCACTGTGTGTGTTTATATACTTGCATATTTATTCCACCTAGCTGCAATGCTCCGTACTGTGGGTGTTTATATATTTACATATTTATTCCATCTAGCTACAATGCTCTGCACTGTGTGTTCATATATTCATATATTTATTCCATCCAGCTACAATGCTCTGCACTGTGTGTCTGTGTGTGTGTGTATATATATATATTTATAGTAATACGTACATATGTTTATTAGCTGCTCTTGCTTGCTTGTTTTTTTTCTTGCCTTCTGATTGTTGCTCTGAGTGTTGCTATCCCTGTGCTGTTGCAATCCTGGAATTTCCCCGTTGTGGGACTAATAAAGGCTTATCTTATCTTATCTTATCTTATCTTATGTTCTTGGAGCAGACATGAGAATGTGGGGTTACCAGATTTGTTTTATAAGTACTTTGGGAGTGTTTTCTAACTTTGGGTTGCCATATCTGCTTATTTTAAGTGATTTCCACACCATTTTACTAACGTGTGTGATGATTTGAGGCTGCAACTGTTTGTGTGTGAGAAGCTGCCCAAGACTGACCTTGGACAGAGAGAGAGAGAGAGAGAGAGAGAGAGAGAGAGAGAGAGAGCTGTGTGTGTGTTGCCGGCTTGTGCTTTTGAAACTGCTGTGTGTGCATCTAAAAACTGCTGCTTTACGGCTGATCTGAGTGAAGGAGAAACAGGGAAAGAAAAAAATGGGTATTTTTGGCAAAGATGAGGAGTACAGAGATGAAGGCTACAGATGTTTACTTTTATTTCAAGGGAGCTTTGACAGTAATTTCTTTTGTTTACAATTTTTGTGGGTTTTCTTTGCTGGCTTTATGATAATTACTTGTGCAAAGCAATCTAATGTCGCTCTATTGGCACAACTTTTTGAACCAACACTATCAATTGCCAGAGTTTTTTTTCCCCCTTATTTTGGGTGAAATTGTCTGCTAGTAGGGCAGGGAAATTTTGGGTTTTTCACTTTTCATCTTTTGGGGATGCCTGAGGGCAGGTAAACAGCATTGGGCTATTTTATTCACTTTTTGAAGAGTTGGTGCAATTTTTTTTTTTTTTATTAGCTCACAGTTGCATCATCTCTCTGACCGAGGGGCAACAGTAAACTTCACAGAGAAAAAGGGCGACCGACTGGTCCGGCGTGAGAACGGGGGGGCCGCACTTTGGTCCCACCCTCCTCCTCCTCCGTGCCCTTCCACTACTAAGCCATGGCCCTGTCCCACAGGACTCCAGCGGTTGACATCACCTCACCTCTGCTCACCTCCACCCTTCCTGCCCATAGCGGCCAAGCCGGCTGCCCAAGAGTTAAGTAAAAGGGCACGCATATCCATCTCTGCACTCATCATCAATGTGACAAATTAAACTGAAGATTATGGAATAATGTTGTCACTAAATAATACTCAGTGATTAAAGCTTTAAATACAGCCTGTATGAGATGATTCAAACCACAAACGAGGTAATAATGAAAATGTTGTTTATGTATATGATTTAACTGAGGCTGCTAATGATCAAACAAATGTTTTTATTGTGTTTTTTGTAATATTATTGTTCTCTTCTAAATAGAAAACTCATTCTTAATGAATGACTATGTGATTTTTTAAATTTTTATCCTTTTGCTGTTCATGACAAAACAGCAAAGCTCTGAAAGATTGAGAAAGAAAAAAAAGAGAAAAGAGTTCCAATACAGGGGTCTCTGATTAGATTTGATTCTGTTGGTATTAAAATGATAAATTGGTTGGTTTACTGTCTTGTAAATTTAAATAAATGAGAGATTGCGTGAAAGTTGAGATTGTCATACACAGTATTACACAGAGATTGTAATACACAGTATTACACAGTATTATGGGTAAGGGACTATATGAGGACAGGCAACTATGCAAATCAATACTGGAATAGTGTAAAATCATCACTTTTTCTGTTTTACTATTTATAAGACTGTGCTGCAGTAAAAGGAACCATTTTATTTATTCTCTAACCTACTGAAAATAACTTGCCAAATTCAAAGCCAAAAATATCATTCATGGTATTTATTTAGAGGAAACGACAACTATACAAAAGGACAAAAAGATGTTGCTTTAAATGAGGTTTTGGATCAAATACTGCAAGAAAGCAAGTTCATGTTAATCCTTAAATACTATAATACTTACATTTTAACTCAGAAAAGGAACTCAGAAAGTTAAAATCTGAGTCTCCAATTTAAACATTTTATAATCTGTGAAATTTTATTTAAAATAGCAACATGAGCTCTTCTGCAGAGAATTGGGAAGAGTTCAAACCAATTAAAAAGGGCAGAAGGAACATCTCTCCCATTCCAGCAAAAACATTAGAAAACAAGTTTGGGTCATCTTCTAGATGTACAGAAAAGAAGAAAAAGAAAAAAAAGGAAACCTGAACCATTAGTTAGACTAAGAATTTCACCAGCATTAAAATAAGCATTGTTAAAACTTAAAAGGAAAAAGTTGAATGACTACAAGAGTAACACCCAGAAAATTTATGAAAGCACAATTAAACTCCTGTTTGTGTGATTACTGACGCAAAGGTGGTGGGGGGGGGCAGAGCTTCCCCCTATTCTATTTTTCAGGGTGGCATGACACTGGACCCCTGTGGTGGTGGTGGGGGGGCGGGTAGAGGTGTGGGACAAGCTGGCTGTGGCAAGGGGAACATCACGTTTGTCATCAATCTGGACATCAGGGTCATTGGCGGAGGCAGTATTCTGGGATGGGGGGGACCTAATGGGCTGACTACAACATGTGACTAGCAGACCCGAAGCTAAGTAGAACAAATGACACTAACACTGACATAACAAAGATCAGTTTACCTGACTTAGACTTTAAAAATGCAGTGTTTACCTGAAGTGACATTGCAGGTCCGAGACATTTCAATAAAGCTTCCCACCTGAGAAGAGTATGACAAAATCACATTCCATACACGTGACAGGAATAAGGAATAACTGTGTTGTATGATTTTGGTGTGCTAGGGTACTGTACTTGTGGCACATGGTTTTGGCCGAGCCAAGCGCGGCAATGCCAGGCCTGCACAATATTTTAAGTTCAGTATCTCCACTACGTAGCAGGCCACAGACCACTGTTGTCTTAGTATGTGTGACAGACATCTGAGTGGCCAACATTCAAATTCTAAAGGAGAAAGAAATACTATAATAAATAAAACATTCCTTGTGTAGAATGAAGTCCACATTCCAATTAAGTAATATGTCCACTTTTCCATTAACAGAAGGAGTGGAACATGCACTTTCACAAATTCAAAATTGTCTGTGGTCAACAGGAAAGCAGTTGTAGGCCTGATGGCAAATGCAGAATTGGTTGCAATAAATGCTAAATCACCTTAAATCTGCACAGGTAACTAGGTTAATTGCTGTAACTGAAATTTGCAAATTAGGCCAAGGGAAAACACTCACAATGTAGACACAGTCAGTAATATTGATCAATTTATAAAACAGTGGAAGAAAAGAGACATGATTACAGAGACCTCATTTTAAAGGTGCACAAGGTCACATAGGAACTCACACGGCACCACTTTCTCCTAACGAAAACACTTATCACATGATACACTGTTTCAGCAGGCCTCTGCTACATGGGGTTTCATATGTATCAAAGGGGGGTAGTACAATTGCAATTAGAAAGAAAAAAAAACTAGTAAAGACAGACAATGTACAATTACCAGTGAAATAATTAATGGCAGTAAAAATGATTAATGATGCATGAAAAATAGGTGAAACATTTCACAAATACACAAAAAGAGAAGCAGCTTGGTAATGAAGTCACAACATTCACCAGAAAAAGTCAAATTTACATCAATAAATTTGCAAATATTAAAGAAAAATTATGTGAAAAGAATATTGCAGATTATTGTGGAAAAGTTCCATATTTCTAAGGAAAGTTCAATTTATGCTGATGCAGTTTATTGTGGGACTCAATTTAAAATTTGCTACAAAGACAAAGCAAATTTTAACTCAAGCAAATTTTCACTCAAGCAACTTTTCACTCAGTTATGCAAGAAGAAAACAATGCTTAAGGGAACTTAAAGCTAAATAATTCGACCTTCCCTGCATAAACTTATTCTTCTCAAAACCTTTGCATGGATTTCACTGAGTTAAATAAGTGTGAAGGCAAAAATATTGCTTAGTAATTATTGACATATTTACCAAATAGACAAAAACCTTCCCTTGCATTCATCCAAATACTGCTATGGCAGAACAGAAACCCTTAACTGAAATAATATCAAGATTTGAAATAACTGAAATGATTTACTCAGATAATGGAATATATTTTGTGAATTAAATTGTATCACACTTAGGTACAGTACTCAACCTTTACCTGAAAAACCATTTAGCTTACTATCCACAATCTGTAGGATTAGCATAACACACAAATAGGATTATTAAAGAAGGCTTAGGAAAATAGTGATAAAAGATAGGGAAATAATGAATGACAAACCATACCTACTCTCACCATTAAGGCCATTTAACTTAGGTGATGAAGAAGGGTGTTTGGTTGATTACATGCAAAGAATGTCAACTGACAGAGATGATATCCATGCTGCCCTTCCCAGGAGGAACCATGTGATGGAGGAACCACGGGGGTGCACCTATTTTTTGGCCAAATCAGAGGATCTGGTCATCAAAAAGGAAAACTGGACCAATACTTCCTGGCAAGGAAAACACAAAGGTTATCCTGGCGATGCCAACAGCTATGAAAGCCGAAGGACATGACTCTTGGGTGCATTTAACACATAACAAGCTTTACCCCACTCAAGACCCTCAGCAAGAGACTGTTTACTCCCACTAAAAATTCTCAGCAAGTGACTGTTTAGCTGTTTCTCTACACAAGTGTCTGCTGACGGTGCCCTTGTAGTGTCCAGTAACGGCTTGTATAGAGAAGCAACTGTTTGTTCATCGTGGAGAGGCAAAATGCAAGAGAAAGAAGGTTGGCACCCGAAGGGTGCGAATGGTATTGTTGCCTATTCATCCTCATCATTCTTGTAGTAACACTTTTGTTTTGGTTATTCTTAGTTGTTCCACTGTCTATACACTGTAGAGCAAGATTCATCACACACACACACACCATGATTGGCTGGAAGGCCCAGGCCATCATGATCATGGCAATGTCTGGGGGAGATATGCCAATTGCACAGCCAAATCATTTAATCATTCGAATTGTTGTGTTTGTTCCTCAATGCCATTATCAGCTGGACAAATCTCTGTCATGGCTAAAATAATGGAGCTACCACAAGCTGTTTGTTTCTTGCAAAAGGCTATATACAGAAATAACACAGCAAATATTACTTTGAATAACACCTGTCACACCACTAATCACTCCACCAATCAGAAACACAATGACACTCCCTAATCTGTGAAGGCAAGGTTAATTTCATCAGGGAACTTCTCCTTTTGTCTAAAGGGAAGTGGTGATGTCCCTCTGGGCAGCTTACCGCTCTCTAAGTGTGCAACGGTTTACAATGTGTCTCTCCCCTGTACTGCTACCTGCTTGACCAACGAAGCGGGAAAATGTTGTCCTGAAGATCCTCTTTGTCATTTTGTGGTCATCGGGCGTACTCACACCTGCCTATGAAGTGGACAGGGTTGTGTACCCCTGTACTTGCGATTGACCACACCTTTATTATGTCAGCAGGCCAGGTGGGCAGGGTAAAGAGAGATGCCTTTTCACCACAGGATGCCACCCTTGCACCACATGATTCCATTTGGGCCACAGATGTACCAGAGCAATTTAAGATAAAGAGCACAGGGTCAAAAGTCCTTCATTCGCTGTTTCCCTGTGTAGGAGTGGGCAAGAACACCTTGTGGATTGAAACGCTTAATTATAGGCTTACAATCATTTGTAAATTTTTCCTTATCTGCTTGGTCGAGTGTAAGGGAAGAAATGACAGCTCTCAGGCTTATGATGACACAAAATAGAATGGTTCAGTTAACTGCCACCCTTGGGGACGTGTGTACTATTGTAGATGATTACTATTGTACTTTTTTCCCTGAGAATGATGCAGATGGTCATATTATTGCTTCGGCCATACGCAACCTCACTGCCCTGCAGGCTGCTGCGGGCAAGGATAATGTCAATGATACACAGAAATGGTTAAGTTGGTTATACTCTTCATGGCAAAGTCTCATCATGAATTTATTAGTGATTTTTGTAGTAGAGAAAAACTACACAATAGATAATTTTGATCTTTCCTTTTATCCGTAGGATGATGAGGAGGCTTGTTCATGTTAACTTAGCGATGCATCATGATGCAACTGCCGGAGATGATGGGGATGGTAAAGGGGGCCGTACCAACCTAAGGTGTCTCTCCAGGAGTGAGGCTGACATGCAGAAAACCGAGAGGAAATGCATGATCACAATGTGAAGTGTGCATGAGTAGACTTGGGGCTACTTCCTGTATCCTTTCTCGTGGCCAGAAGAATAAATCTACACATAACTTAAGATCCTGCCTGCTGATTTTTGACTCAGACTCATTTCAAATCAGATTTTTTCTAACAGTCACCCAAGACAAACTGGTCCTGGGTGAAGGGCCAGACTAAGAACGATCCAACAGACTCTCATGATGAATGCTAGAACAAGGATTCAGTGTACCCCGCCCGGTATGGGGTTACTGGGACCCCACCCTGTAGCCAGGCCTGGGGTGAGGGGCTCGATGGCTAGCGCCTGGTGGTCGGGTTTCCACCCATGGGACCCGGCCGGGCTCAGCCCAAAGGAGTTACATGGGTCCGCCCTCCAGTGGGCTCACCACCTGCAGAAGGGACCATGAGGGTCCGGTGCTATGTGGACCAGGTGGTGGTCAAAGGTGGAGACCTTGGCAGTCTGATCCCAAGCTTCCTAAACTGGGTTTTGGGATGTGGAATGTCACCTCTCTGGTGTGGAAGGAGCCTGAGCTGATGCATGAGGTTGAGAGATACCGGCTAGATATAGTCGGCCTCACCTAAACACAGTTCCGGTTCTGGAACCAGTCTTCTGGAGAGGGGCTGGAGCTTGGTCTACTCTGGAGTTGGCCTGGGTGAGAGGTGACAAGCAGGGGCGGGTATTCTTGTATCCCTCCACTTTGCTGCCTCTATATTGGAGTTTTCCCCGGTAGATGAAAGGGTTGTTTTCCTGCACCTTTGGGTTGGGAAACAGGTCCTGACCATCATTTGTGTCCATGCACCAAATGATGGTTCAGAGTACCCACCCTTTTTGGAGTCTCTGACTGGGGTGCTGGAGAGTGCTCCTCTTGTAGACTCCATTGTCCTACTGGGGGACTTCAATGTGCACGTGGGCAATGACAGTGAAACCTGTAGGGGGGTGATTGGGAGGAACGGCCTCCCCAATCTGAACCTGAATGGTGTTCAGTTATTGGACTTCTGTGCTAACCACAGTTTGACCATAACGAACACCATGTTCAAGCATAAGGGTGTCCATATGTGCACCTTGCACCAGGACACCCTAGGTCGCAGATCGATGATCGATTTTGTTATCGTGTCATCAGACCTGCGACCGTATGTCTTGGACACTCGGGTAAAGACAGGTGCAGAGCTGTCAACTGATCACCACCTGGTGGTGAGTTGGATCTGATGGCAGGGGAGGATGCCATTCAGACCTGGTAGACCCAAACATATAGTGAGGGTGTGCTGGGAACATCTGGCTGACGCCCCTGTCCGGGAGGTCTTCAACTCCCACCTCCGGAAGAACTTCAACCACATTCCGATGGAGTCTGGAGACATGGAGTCTGAATGGGCCATGTTCTCCACCTCCATTGTTGAAGCGGCTGCCCAGAGCTGCGGCCGCAAGGTCGTCAGGGCATTTCGTGGTGGCAACCCCCGAACCAAGTGGTGGACACCAGTGGTGAGGGGGGCCATTAAGCTGAAGAAGGAGTCCTATCAAGCTTGGTTGGCTTGTGGGATTCCCGAAGCAGCTGAGGTGTACCGGGAGGCTAAGTGGAGTGCAGCTCAGGTGGTTGCTGAAGCAAAAACTCGGGTATGGGAGGAGTTTGGTGAGACCATGGAACAAGACTTTCGGTCAGCCTCCAAGAGATTCTGGCACACTGTCCGGTGGATCAGGAAGGGGAAGCAGCTCCCTGTCCACACTGTATGGTGCGGATGGGGCACTGCTGACCTCGACTGGGGATATCATCGGGTGGTGGAAGGAATACTTCGAGGATGTCCTCAATCTTACTGATACGCATTCCACGGAGGAAGCAGGGCTTGTGGATGAGGGGGACAACTCGCCTATCACAGGGGCTGAGGTCGCCAAGGTGGTTAAAAATCTCTTTGGTGGCTGGGCCCCGGGGGTGGACGAGATTCGCCCCGAGTACCTCAAGGCCCTGGATATTGTAGGGCTGTCATGGTTGACACGCCTCTGCAATATTGTGTGGAGGTTGGGGACAGTGCCTTTGGCATGGCAAACTGGGGTGGTGGTTCCTCTCATCAAAAAAGGGGACCGGAGGATGTGCTCCAACTTTAGAGGGACCACACTCCTCAGCCTCCCTGGGAAAGTCTATTCAATTAAATTCAATTCAATTCAGCTGTATTTATATAGCGCCACATCACAACAAAGGTCATCTCATAGCGCTACAAAATGCAGAAACCCCCCCCCCCCCCCACAATTTCAGAAAGACCCAGCAATCAGATGATCCCCTGTGAGCAAGCACTTAGCGACAGTGGAGAGGAAAA
Source organism: Pholidichthys leucotaenia (assembly GCA_020510985.1). Taxonomy (NCBI): domain Eukaryota; kingdom Metazoa; phylum Chordata; class Actinopteri; order Cichliformes; family Pholidichthyidae; genus Pholidichthys; species Pholidichthys leucotaenia. Next base: position 306,655,450 of record CM035841.1, on the reverse strand, counting down.
GCTCCCATTTAAAAGGAAGAAACCTCTAGCAGAACCAGGCTCATGGAGGGGCAGTCATCTGCTGCGACTGGCTGGGGGTGAGAGGATAGAGAGGACGAAGAGGACAGACATAAAGAACATGAAACAGTGAGAAACCAAGTACATTATTGGCGGTCATAGAGCAGTCTGAATCTATTAACCTCTTGCACTCCGTTGTACCGCGGGCGGGCAAGTCTCTGCGTCCCAGAGCGCAGAGGGCGCTCTCGTGCGCTCTAGGACGCACGAGGGCGCTGCCTCCAAGCGCGCACTGAAAAAAAAAAAAAGTTCTTCCACTACAGACACAGCCGCGAACAGATCAGATATGATTGACCTCTCATTCAACTAATAAGAGCCTTGAATTGGGTTTCTGAAACCTTGAAGAACCAATGACTGAAAGCCTAGCAAGAAGGACCCGCCTACCAACGCTGTGAATGCAGCGAGCCAATTGAAGCACAGAAGTGCGCAAGCTTTTTTGTGTAAGGCTGGGTGAAGAGAGACTGACTGCTGTAGCAGATGAAAAAAAGGACCCGCAGGAAGAACCCCACAGACCCAGCAGCACGGAGACCATCCACAAGTGCAACCTGTGTGACAGCGACTGCCATTCGCGCATCGGCATGTTCGGCCATGCGGTGCTTTTTTTGTTTTTGTCCCAGCAGAGTAGACGTTAGGATTGTCTTCCATGGTCATCATAGACCGACCATGTAGACACCCAGCTCAACTCAACCATGAGAACTATAACTGGAACAATCCGCTCAACACCACTCCCCTGGCTCTCTGTACTGTCAAACATAGCCCCTCCACACATCCGGCGAGCAGCATTAACTCAAAGGATGCTCCAAAAAGTTAAAAATTTTCCTCACTTGCCAATCCATGCAGATATCTACACCCCACCCACTGCCCGACTTTCATCCAGACGGCCGATTTGGAAAAACCCTCCCCCAGCTGACTTTACCATCCAGACAGCTTGGCAAGAGGAATGGGAGACCAAGGAGGTCCCAAACAAACAGCTGGTGATAAACCCCAACCAACAGGTCCCGGGCACCAACCTCCCAAGGAGACAGTGGTCTACACTCAATCGCTTCAGGACTGGACATGGCCCCTGCTTGGCCAGCCTTCACAGATGGGGCAGTAGCCCTAGCCCACTGTGCGCATGTGGAGAGGAGCAAACAATGGAACACATCATAGAGGTTTGCCCGCTCCAAAGACTGGAAGGAGGATTACACACCCTCCATACAGCAAACCAGGAGGCAACTGCTTGGCTTAAGGACTTTGCATTCGCTAAATAAATAAATAAATAGACCGACGGAGGCCGACGATGAAGGCTGAGTGACACACACGCGTTTGCCAGTCTATTTTTAATTACTACTGTTATTTGTTTTGAAAAATCGTTCGCCAAAAACCGCAATCATGGAAGCGCAAAACCGCAATAATGGAATTATGTTTTGATCGGGTCGCGAGACCAGCGTCGTGTTCGTCTGACAATGAGGAAGAAGTTCGCCAGCTCCGCTTCTGCTGTGAAGAGGTAAGTGTTCTAAGCTAAATTATTCTTTATCCCTGAAAATTGTAATCAAAATGACTTTTGACCGATCGGTAAAATACAATTGTGCGGCGCACAAAGTCCGAAGTGCGTGCGCCGCAGTACACGGTTCGTTCGCCGCGTCCAGACCATGAACGCGCCCCCCCCCCGCTATTCTTCTGTAGCGAGGGGGGGGGAAGCCGCGGTGACTGCGCAGAGGCCGCCACATCGCCACATGAGTCTAATCTGTCATGTAGTGATGGCCGATGTCCATCCTCTGTAGCGAGGGGGGGGCAACCCCCCCGGGCAACCCCCCACACACACACACATGCACACACACACAGCCCTGAGTGTCAGCTTTCATTAGAGCCCAACATCAAGCTTCTATATTGAATCATTCAAAAGTTACAGACGTTTTTCCAAACTGTGCCATTTGGCACAATTTGACACAGTTCAAAAACGCCTGTGAACTACCTGAGAATAAAGTTGTGTAATATATTCATTTTTTGTGGTATTGTTACAAAATTTGGACCTCAGCTGGATAACACTTGGTTCTACATTTCTGTTGCATATTCCAGCCCGGATCTGAAGCTGTGTGTTATTTGCAAGCATTTGTATCTGAAAAAACACCCAGGCCAAATTTATTTTCTTCAAGTTCACTATGTTTAGATGACTGTAACTCAGTAGCCGGAGCTCTTAGAGAGATTATGACTGTTTTGCCCAAAAATTCAAAGTGTTTTCTTTAAAATGATATCAACCCCATGAAGATGTTGCAAAGGGTTGAAGAACAGCTTTCAATTTACTTTGGGCATGTTATTTTTTGGCGTTTTTAGGAAAATTGACCGGAGTGCAAGGGGTTAACAGCAGAACAGAAGTGGGGTTAAGAGACACGAAATCCCTCCCTAATCGTAGGCTATATTGAAAAGGAAGGATTTTACCCTGCTCTTAAAAACAGAGACCGAGTCTGACTCCCGGACCCAGAGTGGTAACTGGTTCCACAGAGAAGGAGCTTGATAGCAGAAGGCTCTGCCTCCCAATGTACTTCTGGAGATTCTGTGCACCACAAGCAAGCCATAGTGTTCTATTAGGATGATAGGGTAATATCAGATCTTTTGTATATAAGGGGGCCTGATTATTAAGAGCTTTGAAAGTGAGAAGAAGGATTTTAAACTTAATTCTAAACTCTATGGGAAGCCAATGAAGGGAGGACAGAACCGGAGAGATATGATCTCTCTTTCTAAAACCAGTTAAAACTCTTGCAGCAGCATTTTGGCTCAACTGAAGATTTTTTAAGGATATTTTGGGACAACCTGATAATAACGAGTTACAATGATCTAGTCGAGAGCTGACAAAGGTGTGAATCAGTTTCTCAGCATCATTCAGAGACAAGATGCTCCTAATCTTGGCAATATTGCGCAGATGATAGAAGGCAGTCTTAGAAACAAATTTAATATGTGAATTAAAGGACAGATCTTGATCAAAAATAACTCCAAGGTTCCTCACAGAACTATTCAGAGTGAGAGTGGGGTCATCCACATTAAGAGTATGATTTGGAAAGGAATTTCTAAGGTTTTTTGGACCAACAAGAATGACTTCAGTCTTATCTGAGTTTAGTAGCAGAAAATTACAAGTCATCCAGGCTTTGATTTCCTTAAGACAGGCATCTAATTTGGCTAATTGATTACAATCATCGGGCTTCGTTGACAGGTATAGTTCTGTGTCGTCTGCGTAACAATGAAAATGTATACAGCGCTTTCTAATGATATTGCCTAACGGAAGCATATATAAATTAAAAAGAGTAGGGCCTAACACAGATCCCTGTAGAACTCCATGACTGAGCTTAGAGTTGGAAGAAAATTCATCATTGATGTGAACAAACTGAAGTCTATCAGACAAATAAGATCTAAACCACTGCAGCGGAGTTCCATTTAGTCCAACACAGTGTTCTAATCTATCAAGTAGAATGTCATGATCGATAGTGTCAAAGGCTGCACTAAGATCTAAAAGGACAAGAACAGAAACAAGTCCATTATCAGATGCGATAAGGAGGTCATTAGTGACCTTCACTAAGGCTGTTTCAGTGCTGTGATGAACTCTGAACCCAGATTGAAACTCTTGAAATAAACCAATTCCCTGCAAGTGGTCAAACAATTGTGCAGCAACAACTCTTTCTAAGGTTTTTGAAATGAAAGGCAGATTAGAGATTGGTCGATAGTTAGCCAAAACTCCTGGATCGAGCGTTGGCTTTTTAAGTAAGGGTTTAATAACAGCAATTTTAAAAGCCAGTGGTACATAACCCAGAGTTAAAGAAGCATTAATTATGTGAAGAATACAGCTACCAATAATTGGGAAGACAGTTTTAAATAACCTGGTAGGAATAGGGTCCAAAAGACAAGATGAAGGCTTAGATGAGGAGATTATTTTATCCAACTCTAAAAGGTCAATTGGAGTAAACTTATCTAAACAGATATCAATTGAGGGAGTTGTATTAGTTAATGTACTTGAGTTTATGGTAGGAAGAATCGGACTGATTTTATCTCTAATAGATAAAATTTTATGATTGAAAAAGTTCAAAAAGTCCTGACTAGAAAGTTCTAGGGGGATGCGAGGATTGACCGAGTCCTGACTTTTTGTCAGCCTGGCTATAGTGTTGAAAAGAAACCTGGGGTTATTCTTATTCGCTTCTATTAATGCAGAATAATAACTTGTTCTAGCTTTTCTAAGAGATTTTTTATAAATTAAGAGATGATTTCGCCACGCTAAATAGAATTCATCTAAATTAGTAGAATGCCATTTCCTTTCCAATTGACAAGTCTTCAGTTTTAAGTTACGAGTTTCTGTGTTAAACCAAGGGGTTAGAAATCTCTGGTTAGACTTATTCTTTTTTTAAAGGACCCACCAAATCTAGAGTCTGATGCAGAGAGGCTGTAACACTATCTACCATGCTATCAATTACGGAAGGAGCAGGCTCTCCGTCTTTTATTTCCGTTGTGTTGACCCATGGTATAGAGGAGACAATCTGCAAAAATTTGGTAACAATGTCATCTGAAAGACATCTGCTGTAGTAATATTTTTCTTTAGGAGTCAAATAATCAGAAATAGTGAAATCAAAGGTTTCTGTGGTCTGACAGTAAAGGATTATGAGGAGACACTACCAGATTTTCTATATCTATACCACAATATGTATGGTGGAGATAATGGGTAGAATTTTCTACTTTCTGGGAAAACCCCATTGAGTCTAAAATTGAATTGAATGCCTTATTAAGACAGTCACTATCTACATCTACATGTATATTAAATTCCCCTACAATAATTATTCTGATTTCAGCACTAAATCAGCTAAAAATTCAGCAAATTCAGATAAAAACTCTGAGTAGGCCGAGGGAGGACGGTAAACTATGGCAAAGAAAATTGGATTCAAGCCAAGATAGCCAACATTCCCCACACTGAGGACCAGGCCCTCAAAGGAATTAAAACATGATTTTTGCTTTATATTAACTAGTAATTTAGAATGAAAAATTGCTGCTACTCCACCTCCACAACCATAACTTCTGGGATTATGATAGTTTAGATAACTAGACGGAGTTGATTCGTTCAAACCAACATAATCATCTTGCCCTAGCCAAGTCTCTGTGAGGGATAATAAATCGATCTGATGATCAATTAAAAGAGATTAGAGATTAGAAAAGATTAGACTAAAAGAGACTTGGGAGTTAGAGACCTAATATTTAATAAACCACATTTAATTTTTAAATTATGAGGAGGAACAGAGGCCAAATCATTAAATTTAGAGACTTGAGGTTTGATCTGAATTTTACCAACATTTTGTTTAATCACTTTGGAATGTTTATGCACCATATTTTTATGAACTTTTTTATTAACTTTGGGAGGAGCAGACAAGGGTTCTCTAAGGCAGAAGACAGGGGCAAAGTTGGGTGGCGGTGGATAAAGAGGAGCTGCAGAAAGACGTGTATTTATCAAGTTGTGTTGTATTTGTCTTGAGTTATAGTATTTTGGGTAACGGGAGACAGATACAATCTCTGTAGGGTTATAAGTTGAAGACTGATCCAAACAATGAGGATTATTTGGATTAATGGGATTAATATGAGAAGTGGAAACAAGACCAAAAAGGGCTGATTGGCAGACCCAGGAACTTCAGAGTGAGTTAACACACCAATTTTCAGTCATTGTACTAAAAAACACTGAATGGAATAGAACAGATTGTCCCTTAAAAAACATGCACCAAGTCTATTAGGGTGGATGCCATCAGGCCTCATAAGTGATGGGCGGTTCCAAAACAAGTTAAAATTGTCTACAAAACCAATGTTAAAAGTAGGACATGTAAAACACAATCAAGTATTAAGACTAAGAGTTCTGCTAAAATAATTGCAGCCTCGTCTGAGAGGTGCCAAAGGGCCAGAGATAATGGTGCCCAGATGGTACGCGTTGTGTAAATCTAATTTGGTGAATACCCGCGCACATTGAAGGAGCTCAAACATGGAGTTAATCAGGGGCAGAGGATATTTGTCTTTAACGGCTATGGCATTCAACTCATGGTAGTCAATACACTAGCGCAGGGATCCGCCCTTCTTCCCGACAACAAAGAACCCTGCCCCAAGAGGAGCCGAGGAGGGCCGAATGAGGCTGGCGTTCAGAGAGTCCTTGATATAACTCTCTATAGCCTCTCTCTCCAGCCCAGAAATACTGTAAAGCCGGCTTGATAGCAGCCGCGCACCTGGGAGGAGGTCGATGGCACAGTCGTACGAGTGATGAGGAGGCAAAGAGAGTGCTCTCAACTTGCTAAAGACCTCCCCAAGGTCATGATAGACCTCAGGTATGAGGCTGAGGTCTGGCGGCTCTGCCGGAGAAGAGGAGATGGGCAAGGATGGTGAACACTCGGCCGAACTAAGACATGATGCCAAATAAAAGAGGGTCCAAGAAGAGATTGAGTTTTGTGCCCAGTTAATAATGGGATTATGCTTCTGGAGCCGATACCCCAGAACCACCGGGGAGGATGAATTTGGGAGAATAAAGAATGATAAATCCTCCCGGTGGTTCCCGGAAAGGAGGATGGGGATCTGTGCCGTGCATTCGGTGATAGAAGCCACGTTGCCGCTAGATAAGGCCATGACATTTAAAGGAGTGGATAATTTGGTCATGGGGATACCTATTTCCCGCACGAGTCGTGAAGAAACAAAATTTTTTTCCACCCCTGAATCAATTAATGCCATTACCCTCCTCTCGACCCCGGGCAACTGAATGAGGGCCGAAATAGAGAAGTTACCGGGGGGATGAATAAGAATCCTGCCCATCAGACCCCCCCACGGCTACTGATGAGCCGCGGTTTTTTTTGGTTTCAGGTGGCAGTTGTACAGGTTATGCTCCAGAGAGCTGCAGTACATACACGCGCCGGCTCTCCTCCATCACTGGTGCTCATCCGGAGCCAGACGGGCTCAGCCGAGCACCACCACCTGAGGAAGAGTCGGCTCCACTCATGTCCATAGCCGGGGGAGGTACGTATGAAACGGGTGGGTGAGACGAGGTCCTGCGCTCCTTCGTGCACTCGCAGTATCGGTTGTCCAAACTGACAGCTTGATCGATGAGACCATCCAAAGAGGAGGGAATGGCATGAACCGCCAGGTCGTCGCGGAGGTTGGTGTTTAAACCCTGGAGAAAGACGGTGCATAACAAAATGTCATTGTAGCCAGAGTCCGCCACAACGACCCGAAACTCCATAGAGAAGTCGGCGGCAGACTGGTTCCCCTGACGGAGTGACATATGGCGGTTCATGATATTACCCTCACTCTCCGTTCAGTCAAACGTGCGGGAGAATTCACTAACAAACCTAGCAAATGTATAATTAGGACCCTCCAGGCTGTTGAGAATAGACTGAACCCAATCAAGGGCTCGATCTTGCAGCAGGAGGGTCATGAAATGAATTTTGGATGTATCATCCGGATACTCCCTGCCCATTTGGCCCAAATAAAGCCGAACATGGCAAAGAAACCCTTTGCATTTCCCCACCTCCCCTGCGTACGGGGCCAGTGAGGGAACGGAGGCAGTTCGGTGAATGGTGGAAGAAGTCGGGGCAGCAGGTGGAGGAACACGACCCAAACGAGACATGTGAGCCAAATGATCAGTGACCGTGCTCAGCTGCTGCTTAATCGTTTGCAGTTGTTGCGTGAGTATGGCCACCTGCCTCTCTGTGACGTCGAGGTGGTGTAAAGCGGAGTGTTCCGCTGATGCAGCCCCCGCTGAGCTTATGTTTTGGCTGGCTCGTTCTGTCATACTGAAAGAATGATCAGCTCACGTGCAGGGAACCACACCAAAGAAAACACACACATGACACAGAGAAGCTAATTTAAACCACAATTTATTAATCCAAAAGAGGAGCGCACTGTTAGTGAAAGACGCCACTCGCCAGAGGAGGACTCAGCCTGTAAGAGGGAGACAAGAGCTAGTTAGTAGGAGGAGAGAGATCGTGAAAAGGGAATAACAAACTAAGACTTACGGGAGACTGAGCAGAGAACCCGACAGAGAGACACAGCAGGAATAGACATACCAGTGGGGTGAGGCTGGCAGGGAGTAGGAGAGGAGTGGAGCTGGGTGAGGTGTCTGGCCGGGTGGAGATCGGCAGCTGAAGCGGTGATGAGATGATGGAACAGGTGAGCGCACAACGAGCCCCGGAGACGCACCGCAGCTAGGCAAGCAGAACAGGCATCTGTCACCCTTACTGTGCCAAAACAGATTTACTTTGCCAAGAGGAGCTTATACAGCACCTAACTATGTATTGTATATTGTTGTAAACTCCTCCTGTAATAACTTTTAATACTTTATTTTAATTATTTTATCCATGGAAGACCTGACAGGATGGGGAAGAGAGAAAAGAAGTGTGTGGAGGGGGAAAGAAAAGGGAGGGGAACAGACAAAAAGAGAAACAAACCAACAACTAAAGACAAACTGCTTCTTCCACCGAAGATGTCTCAACACGAGTCTGGTTTCCGCACCTGTTAAAGGAGAGACAATTGTGCATGTACGTCTGCATGTGTATATATGAGAGCGTGTGCAAAATAAGTGTGTGCATGTGAGTGGTTTGTCAGGAAACATACGAAGCGGGGGGCCGGTCGCAGCAGCTCTCCCCCCAGGAACCCCGAGCAGGCAAGGCAGCGCCACCAACTCCCACAGGGCACAAACGTCCAAGGTCAGCAAGCCCCAGGAAAGCCAGACATCCGCCCCCAGAGGGACGATCGAGGGAGGCCAGGTCGTCAGGCGGTCGGCACGGCAAGCCCACACCCCCAAACCCACCAGCCCCCCACCCCACCAGGGGGGCCAACGCCCAGCCCCAGGCTCCAGGAGGCCAGCGACCCCACCCCCCAGGTCGGAGATCGGCCCGCGCCCCCCGGGGTGAGCCCCCCCCCTCCAAGCACCCCCACAGTGCCCCCCCAGCACCACCGCCGCACACCCTGGGGACCCCATGCCCAGAGACGTTCTCCCACCCAGGGGAGCCCACATTGCCAAGAGGCACTACCCCCGTTAATCCAGCACCTCCCGACTCGCAGACACACCCTTCCCCACACCTTCACACCCACATGCTCCCATGCGCACCCATGTGCACTAACTCACTCTCACCAACCCATTCTCTCTCACTCCTGTACCCATTCAAACTCACCCCTCATTCATTCTTGTTTCATAAGGCGGCTGCGAAGCACATGCAGTGAGCCTGAACGTGCACCAGCGCCCGGCAGTGGCTGGGGAGACCGCCGGTGCAGGCCACAGAAGCAGACCCCCACCCCCGGCGCCCACCCGAGCGACTGATCAGCAGATCACCGCAGACGCCCTGAGATGCCACCTGACACGCAAAGCGCCACACAAAACCAACCCACCATCACCACCTCCATTCATCACTCCCTCACTCTCACTCTCATATTCAGTCCCGCTCTCACTCCCTTGGTTGTATCTATACATTCAGAAGCACCCAGGGATTTTGACAACATGACGGGTCCCAGGCTCCGCACTGGGCCCCCATGCCCCCAGCAGGAGGAGGGCAACAGGGGTGGGGGAAGACCCCCACCCCCTCCCCCCTGCACAAAACATGGTGGGTGTATGTTGGTTATATGATGTAATTGTACGTAAATGTGTGGACTAAAAAAAAAAAAATCCAAACCTACATGATCATGTGTGAAAAAGTGATTGCCCCCTAAACCTAATAACTGGTTGGGCCACCCTTAGTGGCAACAACTGCAATCAAGCATTTACGATAACTGGCATTGAGTCTTTTACAGCGCTGTGGAGGAATTTTGGCCCACTCATCTTTGTAGAATTGCTGTAATTCAGCCACATTGGAGGGTTTTCGAGCACGAACTGCCTTTGAAGATCATGCCACAGCATCTCAATGGGAATCAGGTCAGGACTTTGACTAAGCCACTCCAAAGTCTCCATTTTGTTTTTCTTAAGCCATTCAGAGGTGGACTTGCTGGTGTGTTTTGGATCATTGTCCTGCTGCAGAACCCAAATGCACTTCAGCTTGAGGTCATGAACAGATGGCCGGACATTCTCCTTCAGGATTTTTTGGTAGACAGCAGAATTCATGGTTGCATTTACCACAGCAAGTCTTCCAGGTTCTGAAGCAGTGGAACAGCCACCATACTGTATTTTACTCTTGGTATGATGTTCCTTTTCTGAAATACTGTGTTACTTTTACGCCGGATGTAATGGGACACACACCTTCCAAAAAGTTCAACTTTTGTCTCGTCAGTCCACAGAGTATTTTCCCAAAAGTGTTGGTGATCATCAAGATGTTTTCTGGCAAAACTGAGATGAGCCTTTATGTTCTTTTTGCTCAGCAGTGGTTTTTGTCTTGGAACTCTTCCATGCAAGCCATTTTTGCCCAGTCTCTTTCTTATGGTGGAGTCTTGAACACTGACCTTAACTGAGGTAAGTGAGGCCTGCAGTTCTTTGGATGTTGTTGTGGGGTCTTTTGTGACCTCTTGGATGAGTCATCACTGTGCTCTTGGGGTAATTTTGGTCAGCCGGCCACTCCTGGGAAGGCTCACCACTGTTCCATGTTTTCACCATTTGTGGATAATGGCTCTCACTGTGGTTCGCTGAAGTCCCAAAGCTTTAGAAATGGCTTTATAACCTTTTCCAGACCGATAGATCTAAATTACTTTGTTTCTCATTTGTTCCTAAATTTCTATTGAATGTCTAGCTTTTGAGGATCTTTTGGTCTACTTCACTTTGTCAGGCAGGTCCTATTTAAGTGATTTCTTGATTGAGAACAGGTGTGGCAGTAATCAGACCTGGGTGTGGCTAGAGAAATTGAACTCAGCTTTCCAAAGATGTGATAAACCACAGTTAATTCATCTTTTAACGGGGGGGGGGGGTGTCACTTTTTCAGACAGAGCCGTGTAGGTTTGGATTTTTTTTTACCCTTTATAATAAACACCTTCATTTAAAAACTGCATTTTGTGTTTACTTGTGTTATCTTTATCTAATATTGTGGAGAGAGAAATAATCGGGCAGAGAGGTCCAGATCATAGCTTTATTCAACTCTCTCACACATTTCTCTAGAACCACAAGCAACAAAAGAGTAACAGTTCTCAGGCACCTCTGCTCTTAAATCATACCACTCGGTCAGCCTTCTCTGTGTACTGCCTTAACATCAAAGCCTTTGTAATTCCCATTCTCTTTGTCACTGTTCACATCAACACACCACCCCCACATCCACACACAAAACCCCCATGACAATTCCTTTTTGTCTTTTAAGTCTGAGTGTAAATATACTGAGGTGGATCCCCCCCCCCCCCAAACTCAGACTGAGCCTTGACCCTCATGTTCTTTGGGCTTCAGCTTACGTCCGTAGCGGCTGTAACATGGGGTCTGCGGCTTCAAGGTTGGGGGTGCGTCCGTCTGTGGGGGGACATTGGGAGGGGGGAAAACATCATTAGCATGCCCTTGTGACTTATCTGACGAGTCATTTACCTGGGGAGTTCTCAGTGGGGGTCGTCTGCGCCGAGGAGTTCGGGCCAGCACCACTTGCTCGTCTGATAACACGAAAGCGGGCTTAAGCCTGTCTATACAGACTGTTTCTCTGCGTCCCCCCAAGTCTAACACAAAATGTTTCTCCCCGGGTTCCAGCACTCTGAACAGACCATCGTAGGGCGGGTACAAGGGGGTCCGGTGGGCATTGTGCCTGACAAATACAAACGCCACATCCTTCAAGGCCTTTGGCACAAAAGCGCGTGGAAAACAGTGGTGGACCGGACCGAGTACCGTCCCTGCCACTGCATTACGTGGTGAAAGCGAGGATGGATCAGTATCGGTGCAGGGCTGTCCAGCAAAAATTCCCCTGGGAGCCACAGCAGCTGGGAAAAAAAACAGCTCTGCTGGGGAGGTTGCCAAATCCTCCTTCGGTGCTGAACGCAACCCGAGTAGAACCCACGGCAACCAGTCCACCCAATTTGCATCCGTAAGCGAAGCCCTGAGCGCTGCTTTAAGCGATCTATGGAAACGCTTGCATTACCCATTGGCCTGTGGGGTGTACGCGGTCGTGCGATGAAGTGAGATGCCCAGGCTCCAGGCCATGGTGGACCAGAGGTCGGAAACAAATTGTGGGCCCTGATCGGACGTGATATCCGAAGGGGCGCCGAAACGTGCCACCCATGTCATCAAAAATGTGCGTGCAACTTCTGCGGACGCGGTGGAAGCTAGCAGGACTACTTCGGGCCAGCGCGTGGTGCGGTCCACCACTGTCAGGAGGTGCGTGAACCCTTGCGATGGCGGGAGGGGGCCCACGAGGTCCACGTCAACGTGGTCGAACCGCTTAGCCGGGATATGGAACGGCTCCAAGGGGGCCTTTGTGTGCCTGTGCACTTTGGCTCGCTGACACGCTATGCAGGCTGCAGCCCACTCTTTCACCTGTTTGCGCAGGCTCGGCCAGACGAACTTCACTCCCACCATTTTGACTGACGCACACACTCCTGGGTGCGCCAGGGAGTGAACCGACTCAAAAGTGCAGCAGCGCCAAGCGCGTGAGACCACCAAGCGCAGGCGGCCCGCAGAGACATCACAGATTGGGGGGGGCCCCCCGACTTGCAGTACTCTGATCTCCAGCCTTAACCCTGTTGGTCCAGGCTGGAGCGCGCAAACGTCCGCATCAGCGGCCATGGCCATGTAACCTATCCCCACGTAGACTGGGGCCACTAATGCACGTGAGAGGCAGTCCGTCACCACGTTGAGTTTACCGGCCACATGCTGAATGTCGGTTGTAAACTCCGAGATCGTGGCCAGCTGTCTCTGCTGCTGGCCCGACCATGGTTCCGAAACTTTGGCCATCGCATACGTTAGTGGCTTGTGGTCTACGAACGCAGTGAAGGTGCGCCCTTCCAGCCAGAACTGGAAGTGGCGTATGGCCAGGTGGAGAGCCAGTAACTCTCTGTCAAACGCACTGTATTTACGCTCACTGTCGCGCAAAGACCTGCTAAAAAAAAGGCGAGCAGTTGCCAAGAACCGGCGACGTGCTGTTCCACGACGGCCCCTATGGTCACGTCCGATGCGTTGGTAGTGAGCGCTATCCGAGCCGCCAGGTCCGGGTGCGCCAGCAGTGCGGCGTTCGCCAGAGCTGTTTTAACCTCGGAAAACGCCTGCTCCCGCTCAGGAATCCAGTTGACTCTGTCCACCGGCTTCCGTTTCTTAAGCGCAGCATACAACGGCTGCATGAGCCGGGCTGCACGGGGGAGGAAACGATTGTAGAAGTTAACCATCCCCAAAAACTCCTGCAGTGCCCTGACTGTCTGAGGCCGGGGAAAATTCGCCACCGCGAGCACCTTGTCCGGCAAGGGTGTCGCGCCCTCTGGTGAGATGCTGTGGCCCAAACAATCGATCCCCGCCACCCCAAACTGGCACTTCGCCGGGTTGATTGTTAATCCGTGCTCCTCCAACCTCTGGAAAACTGTCCTGAAGTGGGTTACGCGTTCGTCCTCAGACGCGCTGGCCACCAGGATGTTGTCCAGGTAGACGAACACAAACGGCAGATCGCGCAACACTGCATCCATCATGCGTTGGAATGTCTGCGCCGCGCCTTTTAACCTGAAAGGCATGCATAAAAACTCAAACAGGCCAAACGGGGTTATTACTGCCGTTTTAGGTATGTCCTCAGCATGCACCGGGACCTGGAGGTAACCGCGGACCAGGTCTATCTTGGAAAAAATGCGTGCCCCGGTGAGGTGAATGGAAAAATCCTGAATATGAGGGATGGGGTAGCGGTCGTGCACTGTGGTGTTGTTTAATCTGTGGAAATCTCCGCACGGTCGCCACGATCCCTCGGCCTTAGGAACCATATGTAGCGGGGATGCCCATGAGCTGTTTGAGCGCCTGATTGACATAACGCGCGGCTCAGGAGACACGCACACACAGGCTTAGAGTAGTTCAAAGAGTTTATTAACAGCAGGAGTGTATGAGTGTGTGTCTGCGGGATGCAGATGTGTTGGTGGTGGCGTCTGCTTCAGGCACAGAGGCAGATGACCATTCGGCCGAGCAACCCTATGGAGAGAACACAGGGAGAGGGTGACGGGCATACACCAACACAGGATGAATTATGGCAAGAGAAGATCTTACTTGAGTTGTCAGGATAGCTGGCACAGCAAGGGAAACGTAGCCCGGGAGACAGCCACCTGGAGAGCTCCGTGCAGCAGCGAAGGATGGGCGATGGAACGGAGACGTCCGCCGCCGGGGAATCCACCTGTGCACAGGGGAGCAGACTGGAAAAGGAGGTAAGGGTTCTTACCCAGAATAGCGATGCTGAAGAAAGGAATGCTCACGGCGGTGAGGGAATGAAGTCTGACGGCTTCAGGCCGAGCCTCCGGGCGAGGCAGCTTTTATCCCTCGCCGCTGATGAGGATCAGGTGTGTGAGCAGGTGGCGCCGCTGATGAACGGCGCGGCGTGACAGTACTCCCCCCTCTAGCAGCGCCTCCTGGCGATGGCTTATCCGGGTGCGCTCGGTGGAAGTCCGCGATGAGCGATGGGTCCAACACAAACGACGGGGGCACCCATTGTCGATGCTCGGGCCCATAGCCCTCCCAGTCCACCAAGTATTGCAACCCACGACCCCGGCGCCGGGAGTCCAGGATGGAGGAGACGGACCAGGCCGGGTGGCCACCAATCATCCGGGGCGCGGGTTGCGCTGCAGGAGGAGGGCAAAGGGGGTCGGTGACTGCCAGCTTCACCTTTGATACGTGGAAGGTGGGATGGATGCGGAGGGAGGGGGGAATAGCCACGCGCACAGCCACCGGGTTGATGATCCGGGTGATGGGGAAGGGACCCATGAAGCGCTGTGCCAGCTTCCTCCTCTCGCCTTTTAGGGTGACGTCCTGGGTGGAAACGTAGACAAGTTGCCCAACTCTGTACGCCGGGGCAGGTCTTCTACACCGGTCCGCCACGGTCTTGTTGCGCTCCGCTGTGCGTAAAAGCGCATGACGCGCAGCGGCCCAGGTGGAGCGGAACTGCCTCACGAGCGCCCTAACTGACGAAACAGTTACCTCGCTCTCCTGCGCTGGAAGCAGCGGGGGGTCGTAACCCAGGGACGCCTTGAAGGGGGACATCCCCGTTGCAGAAGAGCGGGCGGTGTTGTGGGCGTACTCCACCCAGGCGAGATGGTTGCTCCATGATGTTGGCTTGGATCTTGCAACACAGCGGAGCGCAGCCTCCAGCTCCTGATTGGTCCTCTCACACTGCCCGTTAGACTGGGGGTGATGGCTGGAGGAGAGGCTCACCTTGGCTCCGATGGCGTTGCAAAAGGATTTCCAAACCTCGGATGAAAATTGGGGACCCCGGTCCGAGACCACGTCCACTGGGATCCCATGCAGCCTGACCACGTGTTGGACGAGGAAGCCCGCCGTCTCCAGGGCGGTAGGGAGACCTCGCAGGGGGACGAAGTGTGCCGCCTTGGAGAAACGGTCCACGACGGTCAGGATGGTGTCGAATGAGTTGGAAACTGGGAGCCCGGTGACGAAATCCAGTGCGATGTGCGACCATGGCCTGCCAGGGACGGGCAGAGGCTGGAGCAGACCCGCTGGAGGGGCGTTTCCCGATTTGCTGGTGGCACAAATTGGACAAGCCCGGGCGTAGCGGGCTGCATCCCTCCGCAGGCCCGGCCACCAAAAGGACCGTTGGAGGAGGCTGATCATCCGAGAGGTTCCGGGATGACAGGTGAGCCGGGAGGTGTGGAGCCAGTGGATGACCTCTCCTCGGACCGCAGACGGAACGAACAGTCTTCCCTCCGGTCCGCCGCCAGGATCAGGTTCCACCTCCTGTGCCTTCCGGATCTTGTCCACAATGTCCCAAGAGATAGCTCCCACGACGCACGACCTGGGCAGGATAGTGTGGGGCGTCTCCTCAGCCCCCACGGGGGTGAACTGTCTAGAGAGGGCGTCAGGCAGGCCGTTCTTGGAGCCTGGCCTGAAGGTGATAGAGAACCGGAACCTGGCGAAGAACAGAGACCAGCGTGCCTGGTGGGCATTCAGGCGCTTGGCAGATCGTAGGTACTCTAAATTCTTATGGTCCGTCAGGACCACAAACGGCAGGTCCGCCCCCTCTAGCCAGTGGCGCCACTCCTGTAGGGCGAGTTTAATGGCCAGGAGCTCTCTGTCCCCCACATCATAGTTCCTCTCCGCCGGGGACAGGCGCCGGGAGAAGAAGGCGCACGGTCGCTTGGCGCCATCGTCCGGTGATTGCTGGGATAACACTGCTCCCACTCCCGTGTCCGACGCGTCCACCTCCACAATGCACTGCAGCGCGGGGTCGACCTGGCGAAGGACCCGGGGGGAGGAGAACTCCGCCTTCAGCGCCTTAAAGGCAGCATCGACCTCTTCGGTCCACCGGAACGGGACCTTCGGGGACGTGAGGCGGGTCAGTGGTCCGACGATCCAGCTGAAATTCGGGACAAAACGGCGGTAAAAATTGGCGAAGCCAACAAACTGTTGCACCTGCTTCCGAGATGCGGGAGTAGGCCACTCCACCACCGCCTTCACCTTCTCTGGGTCCGGGAGCACCTGGTCTTGGGCGATGATGAATCCCAGGAAGGATGTGGTCCTAGCGTAAAACTCGCACTTCTCAGCCTTCACGTACAGACGATTCTCCAGCAGTCTTTGAAGGACCCGCCTCACATGGACCCGGTGCTCGTCTCTGGACTGAGAGAAAATCAGAATGTCGTCCAGGTAGACGAACACGAAGAGGCCGATGAAATCCCGGAGGACGTCATTGATGAGGCGCTGAAAGACGGCAGGAGCGTTGGTCAGCCCGAACGGCATGACGAGATACTCAAAGTGGCCGTTCGGGGTACGGAAGGCTGTTTTCCATTCATCTCCCTCCCGGATCCGGACGAGGTGGTAAGCGCTGCGGAGATCCAGCTTGGTAAACCAGGTCGCCCCCTGGAGGGAGTGGAAGGCAGTGTCCATGAGGGGCAGGGTGTAACGGTCCCTCTCAGTGATGTCATTAAGTGCTCGGTAGTCAATACAGGGACGGAGGGAACCGTCCTTCTTCCCTACAAAGAAAAACCCCGCCCCCACAGGTGATGACGATGGGCGGATAATCCCAGCGCTCAGTGATTCCTTCAGGTACGTATTCATAGTCTCCTTCTCCGGCGCCGACAGGCTGTAGAGCCGACCAGATGGCAGGGGGGCCCCCTGGCGGAGATTGATGGCACAGTCATATGGTCGATGCGGGGGAAGAGACATAGCTTTCGACTTGCTGAATACCATACCCAGGTCGTGAAAATCTGGGGGCACCAGTGACAGGTCCGGGGGTGCTGTATCCGCCACAGGAGGAGCCGCGGACGGGGAGCAGGCAGCGGACTGAAGGCAGGTGCCCATGCAGAAGGTACTCCACGCCGACACCCCAGCTGACCTCCAGTCCAGGACAGGATTGTGGAGGCGTAGCCAGGGATACCCCAGGATGACGGGCGACACAGAGTTGGGCAGGACGTAGAAAACCATTTCCTCCCGGTGGTTCCCTGAGATGATGACTGGGACAGGAATGGTTTGATGGGTAACTCTCCCAAGGGAGGCACGGGAGAGATGGACCAGGGAGATGGGGTGTTTGAGCGCCTGACAGCGGATGCCCAATCGGGTTGCCAGGCCTTGTGAAATGAAGCTGCCCTCTGCGCCCGAATCCACCAGTGCGTGGGTGAGGTGCCCAGTGGGATTGTGGCAAAAACGGATGGGCAGCTTTAATTGAGTGAGGGGACTTTGCCGATTGACGTCCGCGAGGCCCCCTACAGTGACTCGCGGACCCCACCGTTTGGCTTTTGTGGGCAAAGCTCTACCGTGTGTTGATTGTCTCCGCAATACATGCAGAGACCCAACTCACGGCGGCGCTGTCTCTCTGCCAAGGAGAGCTTTGCCCAGCTCGTCACCATCGGCTCCGACTCCTCGGGGCACGATGGTGGCGGCGTCGCCAGGGGGCGAGCTTGGGGCAGGCGTAGCGGGACTCCTCGAGGGCGAGAAGCAGACGGCTTCTGTCCTGAGGAGCGCTCGCGCAGCCTGTTGTCCAAGCTGATTGCCAATGAGGTTAGCTCCGCTAACGTTCCGGGGATATCCCGTCCAGCCAGTTCATCCCTCAGATCACTATTGAGGCTGCGGAGAAACAGGCCGCAGAGGGAGCGCTCCTCCCAGCCCAGTTCCTCCGCCGCTACCCGGTATTCGATGGCATAATCCGCGGCCGACCGGTTTCCCTGCTGGAGAGCGAGAAGCCGATCGACCTGGACCGCCTCGGAACGGGAGTGGTCAAACACCTCCAGGAAGCGCCTCACGAACTCGGCATAGGTGAGGGTGGCATAACTGGGTCTCGCCATAATAGCGTAGGCCCAAGTTAAAGCACGCCCCTCCAGGAGGTTCCCTATGTAGCCGATCCGGCTGTGATCTGAAGGAAAGTCTCCGGGCACACGGTCAAACACGGACTCGCACTGCATCACAAACCCCCGCGCTCCGCCGAGCTTTCCGCTAAAGTGGGCGGGGGTCGGAATTGGTGTGAGTCGGGCCGGTGCCACTGGAGCTGTCTGGACGGCCACCGGAACAGCAGGAGCTGCGCCACCCTGAGGAGCCCGGGGGAACGGCTGCTGGGGGTCCAGGCGGTCCAATCGGCCAGTGATAATTATCAATTGATTCAGGATAACCTGCTGTTGATAAGCTATTTGATCCACTCTAGCCTCGAGAGTGGTAAGCCGGTGTGCGAGCCCACCGTCCGCCGAGCCGGTCTGCTGAAGCCGGTCTGCTGAAGCCGGTCTGCTGAAGCCGTACTGACATAACGCATGGCTCAGGAGACACGCACACACAGGCTTAGAGTAGTTCAAAGAGTTTATTAACAGCAGGAGTGTATGAGTGTGTGTCTGCGGGATGCAGATGTGTTGGTGGTGGCGTCTGCTTCAGGCACAGAGGCAGATGACCGTTCGGCCGAGCAACCCTATGGAGAGAACACAGGGAGAGGGTGACGGGCATACACCAACACAGGATGAATTATGGCAAGAGAAGATCTTACTTGAGTTGTCAGGATAGCTGGCACAGCAAGGGAAACGTAGCCCGGGAGACAGCCACCTGGAGAGCTCCGTGCAGCAGCGAAGGATGGGCGATGGAACGGAGACGTCCGCCGCCGGGGAATCCACCTGTGCACAGGGGAGCAGACTGGAAAAGGAGGTAAGGGTTCTTACCCAGAATAGCGATGCTGAAGAAAGGAATGCTCACGGCGGTGAGGGAACGAAGGCTGACGGCTTCAGGCCGAGCCTCCGGGCGAGGCGGCTTTTATCCCTCGCCGCTGATGAGGATCAGGTGTGTGAGCAGGTGGCGCCGCTGATGAACGGCGCGGCGTGACACTGATGATGCCCAACCTTTCCAAGTTGGCAAACTCCTCACACGCTATGGCCAGTTTAGCTGCGTCCAGGCGCCGAGGTCTTGCGAAAACGGGCGGCCCGGTGGTGGTAATAAAGTGCTCCAGCCCGTGTTTAGTGATGGTCGCCGAAAACGTCGGGACCGTGAGTGCTGGGAACTGGGTGAGTAGTGTGTGGAACCTTACCCCTGGAGCTGTGGCGTTGGCTAGTGTTGTTGGTCCGGCTCCTCGAGCTGTACAGGGGAGAGAATCAAAAGACATTGCGTTAATCAGGCGTCTGTTAGCAACATCGACTAGTAGTCCGTGTGCACACAAAAAAATCAGTGCCTAAGATGGGGAAGCTGCATGCCGCTATGACGAATGCCCATTGGTATGTATGGCCGTGCAAGGATACAGTCAGCGTCTTCTCACCAAAAGTCTTAATGTCTGAGCCGTTTGCAGCCGTCAGCTCGGGGCTGCTAGTTCCCTCCAGCCAGTCAGCATAGGATGACAGGATGAGGCTCTTTTGGGAGCCGGAGTCCACGAGGAACCGTCTCCCCGAGCATGAGACTGTCACATAGAGCAGCTTGCTTGCTTCACCGGCGGTCGCAGCTGCTACCGACTGCCGGTCCTGGTGTTTCCCGAACGCTTGAATTGGCACGGTGGCACGCATCGGCATGCATCCTCTCCAAGACGGTGGTGGTAGAAACAGAGCATGTCTCTCCGGTGCTTCTTGGCCCCCGCTGCAGTCACCATCGCTGGCTCCTCGCCTCCGTTGGCCAACTCACTGGGTTCCGACGCTGCTGCATTCACTGTGAGGGCTCTGGTGTTGAGGATAATACGATCTGCCTCCTGGGCTAACACCCGATAGTTGCCAGCAGCGGCGAATTAGCAAGGACCGCTCTGGCCGCCATCGGGAGGTTCTGGAGGAAAAGGTGAGCAAAGAGGAAATGCCCGTCATCTGTGCCGATCAACGCCAACATCTTCTCCGTCAATTCGACCGCCGACCCTTCTCCTAACTCGGAGCATGTCAGGAGCCTCTCCGCTCTCTCACAGTCCGAGAACGTGTAGCGCCGGGTCAGCGCAGTTTTGAGAGCTCCGTATTTGTCACGGGCTGGGGGCAGCTGGAACAGGCTCGCCACCTGCTGAGTTTTGTTTTTTTTTGGACTTATTTTGTACCCGTAGGTAGATTTGTTCTGCAGTCCGGTGACAAGCCACCAGCTGCCGGTCGCTGCGTGCGCAAGCGCCCCTTAACTCCCTAGCCTGCATGTTTTGGCATGTGGGAGGAAACCGGAGAAATCCCGGAGTAAACCCACGCAAACACGGGGAGAACATGCAAACTCCACACAGATCACTGTTGGCCGGGGGCAGGGATCGAACCCACAATCTCATGATCCCCACGATCCCCCGGCCGAGGGTAAAACTGTGCTGCCACGGTGCTAACCACTGCGCCACCGTGCAGCCAACGTGTGTGAGTTGTGTGAGTTGTGTGTGAGTTGTGTGTGTATCCAGCGCTGCGACCACGTAGTAGTATCTGGTGTCATCTGCCGTTATTCCTCGGAGCGCTTACTGGGCCTCGGTGTGGAGGAACCAAGACTTTGGGTCGCGTAGCCAAAAGTCTGGGAGTTTGACTGAAACGGTGCACGCGTTGCTGGTACTTCCCGACCGGGTCATCTCCGGGGTGTTCACCTAGCGTTCCATTGTGCATCAAGGGTCACCAGTGTGGAGAGAGAAATAATCAGGCAGAGAGGTCCAGATCATGTTAGGCTTTATTCAACTCTCTCTCACACATTTCTCTAGAAACACAAGCAACAAAAGAGTAACAGCTCTCAGGCACCTCTGCTCTTAAATCATACCACTCGGTCAGCCTTCTCTGTGTGCTGCCTTAACATCAAAGCCTTTGTAATTCCCATTCTCTTTGTCACTGTTCACATCAACACACCACCCCCACATCCACACACAAACCCCCCATGACAATTCCTTTTTTGTCTTTTAAGTCTGAGTGTAAATATACTGAGGTGGATCCCCACAATATTTAAATTTGTTTGATTATCTTAAACATTTAAGTGCGACGAACATACAAAAAAAATGAGAAATCAGGAAAAGGGGCAAACACTTTTTCACACCACTGTACTGAATTATCCTGTTTTCCTTTTCCTACCTGTATCTTTTCAGGTGAGTTTGTTAAAATGTGCAAGATTAATAAGATAAGATAAACATTTATTAGTTCCACTAGTTAGCTGATTTATTAGAAAGCATTAAATTTCAATTAAACTGGTCTGCCAGTTCTATTTAACAGCAGAGAAACTATATCAATATGATACAAGAGCGCTCTGAGGTGAGTGCAATATCCCCTACTCAATTTTCTTTGAAGATCCCAATATAGAGGGGTATACTGACAGAGAGCCATTTTCAACTTTTCAATATAATTGCTGTGGCAGAACCAACTTAAGATAAGCATGTGATGTTAATTTGAGGACACATCTTGGTTGAACATGTCCCTATGGTCACATTATTTTCAATCTTTTCTAGGGGTACCATCATTTTTGTCCAGGCCTGTTTCATGAGTTTGTTTTTAAAAGTAATTCTGTTGAACCACAATTCAAAAGCACTGTCTGATTTTCACTGGTTAATTTTCATAGAATTTTTATTTATTGCCACTTTTGTCAGATTCAAGTTATTTCTGTGACCATTGTGGGTTTTTCTTTCATTAACAGAGGGGTACCAACAATTTTGTCCACGGCTGTAAAAACATAAATCTAAAAGTCAAAGAATGTGCTACAAATTTGACTGAGTTCAGCAATGCTGCTGCTTTTTTATTTTAAACTTTGTAACACTGGCAGCATTTCACTGGTCAGGACCATGTGAACATGCATTCTGAAGTTTTACCGGAGTGGTGGCCTAGCTGGTAGAGCATCTGCCCCTCACCCGGGAGGCCTGGGTTCATATCCCGGCAGGGTCATGCCAAAGACCATATAAAAAAGCGGCACTTCCTGCCATCCAGCTTGGTGCTCAGCAATAATGGAACGGAGGAGGGAAATTTGTGGCGGCGCCTTGCATGGCAGCGACCCCTCTGACTGATTCTGGATGTGATTAACATTGTAGAAAAGAGAAACGTAATCTTGTTCTACTGTACATGATGGACTGAATGACAATAAAGTTGGCTTTACCTTTACCTTAAGTGCAAGTTTATGCAAAACTTTAAAGCTGAGTATTTAAGTAAACATTCAGATGAAATTCAAAGTGCCACTTTATGCATGGGGTAAAAAATGCTTTAGATCTAAAAATAAAGGAACTAACCCTTTAAGTTGTATTTCTGGCATTTATTATTATTATTATTATTATTATTATAAGTGTTTTCTTAGTCCTTGGTTTACTTAGTAGTGTTTCTGACACCCTGGCCTCTGGAACAATGATGGGTGGAGGCCCCCCGGCCCCTGGAACAATGGTAGGTGGAGGCCCTCCAGCCTCTGGAACAACAGGTGGCTGAGGTGGATCATGGTCCTCCTGCGGCTCCATCCTCAACATGGCCACCTCAGATGAGGGAGGAGAACAGGAGGTCAGTGAGGTTTGAAATGTTGAAGCAGTAGCAGAATTAACAGCAGAGATAGGTGGAGAAGCTCAGCAGCGGTTGAAGGCTGCCGCAGAGCCCCCTCCATGGGGACAAGGCAAGACCTCTCATTATTAGGTGTTAAAAAATGAGAAAATGGTACTTGCCTTATTTCCCACTCTGCTGCTGCTGGATGGTCCGGCAAACATGGTGGAGTATCGGATGTGGACACAGGAGCTGGATTACGTCATAGAGCCAGGACTGGGTGCAGAGAATGACAAGGAGCCAGCACTGGAGGCACCAAACAACGTGGACCCGGCATTGCAAGCGTGATAACAGGTAAAACTGCAGAAGAGATGAACGGCAAAACCTCAGGCGAAGTTGCAGGCATAATGACAAGTGAAGCTGCAGGCGTAATGACAGGCAAAACTGCTGCAAACGCGATGACAGGCAAAATTGCAGGCATGATGACAGGTAAAACCTCAGGCGAAGCTGCAGGCATGATGATGGGCAGCGTGAACTGCTCAGGCGAAACAGGTGAAGCACGAGCTAGTGAGTGCGCTATGGAGAAAGCTGAAGCTGTGGCGTGTACCTCAGGGACAGCTGTAGCTGTTTGGCGAACAGCCGGAGGATCATGTCGTGGTACACGACAGTAAGAGGAGTGGTGTCTCCTGGAGCCTTCCTTCCACTCAAGCCCGACGAACACCAGCCGAGATCCCCAAAACTCTTCTCTCTCGGCAGCAGATCTCTCCCAAGGGGCCCGTGGTGCAGCGGACTCCGTAGGAGATAACATTGGCCGGAGGGCTGCCAACTCCAGCAAGGAGGAGGCCGGTGGTTCGGGCAGAGGAGGGACAGGAATCCCCTGTAGCCAGGGAATGGAGCGCAGGCTCGGAGGACTTCAAGGATGTTAGACACAGCCCCCCAGCAGTCTGTGGCTTCCTGCGGGGAGCGTGCACTGCAGGCTGCAGAGATCAAATCCTGAAGCACCTCCATGATGGGCCACTCTCCCCCTCTCTGTCTCCTCGTCCTCTTTTTGCCCACTGGGTCCTGGACTGGTGGTGACCTACTGTCAAGATTGCCCCTCTGGCGCAATGGAGAGAAGGACCCAAATGCCAGGCAAATTTGGTAAACCATTATTTAATAACAAATGGAAAAAAAAAATACAGCTCGTGAGCTGAAACAAAAGCAAAACAGAACAGGCTTCTGACACAAGGTCACAGGCAAGATCACTCAGGACAACGGCAAAAACAGGTTAAACAGAAGCGTGGGTGAGACGCCAACAAGAGACAAGGTCACCGCACAGGACACAAACTGAGATGCTCATATATAGACAGGGGGTAATCAAGACAACACAGGACAGGTGGGAACAATCAGGGGCAATCAGAGACAGCAGGGCATGGCAACAGATGCAGGAGACATGAGGTACTGAGACAAAAGGTAAACAGGTACAGAGGATAAACAAGAAACATGAATGCAGGACCAGGGAATACATGACCATGAAAAATGATATTGATAAGAATAAACAGAATCATACCAAACTAAACTCAAACGCCAGGACCAGAATAAAGAACAACACGACTATGAGATGAATAATAATAAACACAGAATTCCAAACTATAGACTGAGCATGACCAGGATGAAAATGAAACACAGAGAAACAAAATAAACTGAGGGCGAGGACATGGCTGAACTCATGCCCCAAAGATCACAAAAAAAAATAAATAAATAATATAAAGCAAGGACATGAGCACAGCCATGTCCAGACCTTGACAACTTCATCAAATAGATCTCTCGACGGAGGGCACTGGTTTAAAATGACACGGAGCCTCATCGACCACTCATCATCAGCTCTCATTAAAATGAACCAGAAGCTCTCCAGTCCTTTCAATTTTCCACTTCAGCTAATTCTCATTCCTCCAGACATCGAGTTACTGTGACTTATCAAGAACAAAAAACAGGCAAGTAAGTTAACTTCAAATAAAGGAGTTTAATAAAAAAAAAATACTTTTCAGTTGCTGCAAATGTCTAGGTTTGCCTCTGACTTGAAATGAAGTGTGTACAACTTGTGCAAGTTAAAAGAGGAAGACGTATGATAAGGTGCCAGCTTGCAAGCAGCATGAGATGATTATGGGGAAAAAATAGATTAACAGATTGATCTCATAGCAGTCTATACATTTGCATCAACACATTGCTGTCTCACAGCCTTGTCTCCTTCCTGTCACACCTGTGTCTGTTATTATTCGCCTCCATGTCCTTCAGTCACACTTGCTTCTCCAGGGATGCAGCTAATCAAATGTATCTTCTTCTATGTATTAGCGTCAGAAGTAAGTAGGCAAATATTCTGAGCAATCATCATATTTGTTTTAATGAGCTTTGAGAAAAGGACATCCTTATTGGTACTCATGTCAAAATCTCAAATAAACTGTCAGAAACGTGTTGTTGTCCTGGCCAAAAAAATTCTCAACCTGGCTGAATAGAAGGTACAACGCCTTTTTTTTTTTTTTTTTTTTTTTATCTCCAGAGGTGCAAAATGGTGAGCTGGTAGAAAGTGCAAGTACTGCTGCAGAGCGTGATCCAGTTGGGGCTGCTTCTGTCCCCGTGCTGCCTGCTCAGTCCCAAGGGCCCATGAAAGGAATAATCAGTCATTAACTGGTGCAGGCCAAGGTTCAGCTCCACAGTGTCATGTCCCTGGGAGGATCAATAGGCCAGGGTAATTAAAGAGCTGGCCAGGGAGGGAGGGGGGCATGTTGCCAGTAAATCCACCGCACTGTAGCCAGAATGACTACAGCAGTGACACTAATAATGCCACTAAGGAAGGGCAACTGGCTTCTCACACATACATAAACATGGGAAGACTTCAACAAGACCCAAAGAGAAGCCAACAAGTAAACATGACTAGTCGCATAATGTCACTGCTATGTAATTACTTGACGTATTCATGTTTTTTCCCCCATTCAGATTCCTGTTATCATGTGGTGTAAATTGACAGTCATTACTGTGCATTTCACCCAAACATAGGAGAATTAATCGTATCTACTTGTATATCTAAGTGGAGATGCAATTCTATTGAGCTGTCAGGACACATGGTGATTTAATTTCTCTAAGCTGTTCTTAATGTGAGTAATGACTTATTCACTTCTTAATGTTTTTAATTTGAGTAATGACTTACTGAATTTATTAGGGAAAACGTACTGGCAGAGTAAGACCAACAAGCATGAGCCATATTGCTTTTCTCATTCAAAGCAACGTGGCAAATGAAGCTTCAGATTAAAAAAAGTCCAACAAGGAGATGAAAAAAATTACTGCAGAAAATCCAGCGGAAGATTCTTACGTGGATGATATTTTCCTCTGTTTGTTTGCAGAGGTAGATTTTTTTGGTATGCGCCCTAAATCCCTGAGCATTTTGCAGACTCCTCTGTTTTCTTTAATCCGATACATTAGAGATGCTTCATTCAAATATGAACATACAGTTCTTGTGTTGTCAGACCTCCCAAACTTTTTTTTAAATCCAGCCTTTTATATTACAGCACTTCATTTCATTTACAGTAATGCTGAAGGTGCTTATAGCTTCCAAGAGACTCCCGCTGCTGTGTACTGGTGAATAATTAACCCCTGCATCTGGTGACATATCATTTTCCTTGCAGAGACCATAAACAAATTTTTAATGTCAAAGGGGAGAGCGCATGTAATATGTTGCAGGAAGGTATCAATCAAAACACCATATGTGCCAACAGCATTGTTAACGATACTAGACAAAACAGTTATTACAGCAGCATTACTCTACACCGCTCATGGATCATTTTACATTCATGTCACAGAGCAAAATATCCCATTTTCTGTAATCTTTCAAAACTGTCAGAAGGTCATTTGACAGCATCAACTCTGAAGGTGTTTCCAGAATCACGAAATGCTTTTCTAACAATCTGGATTAGGGGTGGGAACGTCTGCACAAAAACTAAAGGATCTTTTTGTCTGAGGCATAAAGGTTTTCTTTTTTTTTTTCTTTTGTTTCTGCCAAAAAAGTGTTCACAACTGATAGGACAAAAATGTATAACTGTCAGTCATGTTTTTGAAAGTAAACAAATTAAATCAAATGGAGACAAAGAGCAGAGCAACAGTCACAATAAATGAAGATTTTTTTGTTTCCTATAATGTTGAATTAACTACCTTTTTTCATTGAAGAAATACCTTTATCATAGAAATTTGTGCTGTAAAGAGGTAATAAATAAGTAAATATTTTTTAATGAATCAAATCAATTGAATCTTGATTAAAATGACTACATGAATGTTTTAAACCCTTCCATCATTTATACACACTCTGGCTTTCAGTCTTGTTAAAGTACAGTAAGGCATTTTTTTTTATCTGAGTCCACCCCAGTTTTCAAGATACCTTTTGTTAGTCGGAGCCACAGTGCTCAAAGATGTTTTAAGTCCGCTGGCAGTTTCTCTGTAAAACAACACTTTCTTTCCTCAGAGTAAAAATAGCTTTCCTTTTCTCTGCTGAGCTGTCATAGGGCCCCTCTGATGACTACTTAGTGCCTCACCAAAGACCTAAATGTGTAGACCTATTGATTGGAAAGCTTTTAGTTCCTAATGGGACTCTTTATTAGTCCCTTGTATCAAAAAAGGTACCTGTTATGCATTTTAATATTATTTTAATATGTACTGTATATAATCCAGATATATCAGTCAAATCTGACTGTGTACATTTTGTGCTTAACCAAGACTAAACACGGGTAAACTTAATGAATTACAGTTTTAGTTGAATGTACAGTAGCTGGAGGAGGAACTGCGCAAACTGGTGAACAAATCAGACCAAATATTTTATGCACAACACCCCCACTAATAGCAGAACTAAAAAAAAACCTGAGATACAATCAACTGTGATGATGATCTCAATGATCAATGAGATATTAGAAGGTGTAGGGATCACTGAAGTATGCAGGTATTTTTGAGGGGATGTAGACTGCCAGAATTTATAAAAAAAAAAGTTTTGATTGCATCTTCTCTGCATGCGATTTCTCATATTACAACATGTGTGAAGACAGAGTGATATAAAATGAAGTACTGAGCTACTCACGAAGAGCTGCCTCTTAATACTTCACAATGCCTCAATGCACGGCTAATGTACACTTCTTTATGCCTGCAGGTGCCTCTCTCTGCTTTCATTCATGCTGGAACACATCCTGATACATAATTACACAAAACATACATACATGCATGAGAAAGCAACTGAACACCCAACTGCAGTCATACTGGACACATGGCTATAAGCGTCTGTGTAGTGTCTGGTGCAGACACTACACAGAGTCTCCATCTTTTGCCAACCGAAGAGCCATTTTTCCTATCTCCAACTAAAATAGAAGTGGCTGAGGACCACAGCAGCAATTTGACCTTTAAAATAAAGATTATGCTGCTTATAAAGTTTTTACATAGCTCTGAATATCATGTGGCATTAATGAATTCATAGTACAACAGTGAAAAAACTGTCAAGCTTTGTATATAACTTTATTCATGAAATAAAAGTATAATGAATATATTGCGGCGGCATGAAATAATGCGGCG
This sequence comes from Pholidichthys leucotaenia, assembly GCA_020510985.1. Classification (NCBI taxonomy): domain Eukaryota; kingdom Metazoa; phylum Chordata; class Actinopteri; order Cichliformes; family Pholidichthyidae; genus Pholidichthys; species Pholidichthys leucotaenia. The sequence goes on along the minus strand of CM035841.1, from coordinate 306,626,947 downwards.
TTGTTGGAGGTTTTATGTAGAGTTTTATTAATCATACCACCGTCACGAGCTCCGCTCCCGGTGCCGTGCATGAGCGCCGAGAGCGAGCCCACGGCTCTCAGAGAAGGGACACAATGTGTCTGCAGCGGCAGCTGAAGAGTGAGAGGAAGTGTTACAGAACCTGTGCAGTATTTATACCCAACTCAAACAATACATCAAGGCAGTGTCACAGCAGTTGGTCTGATCAAAGGGACTGCAGAACAGGCATGAGATATTTGCATTTGTGAGACATACAGCACAATAGGCAGATTTGCTAGACTCTGCTCCAGGTGCAGAACAAAGAGGTTAACAGGCACATCTACATATTGATCTGAGTCTCTAGGTCACAGTAAGGACAGGACGCATGAACACAATGCATGAGAGGCAACATTAACATCACAAGGCATGAATGGCACATTACGTCTCAGTAGTGTAGCGGAAAAAACCAGGAGTAGCGAGTTGTCTGTCCTTAGTCTGTTGTGGGGGTTAACCGAACCGCCACACGCTCCCCCCCAGAGGGCGCGGCAGGGGGCCGAGACCTCGATAATCCATCTGTGTGAGCGAGCTGTGGGAGAAGCTCGCTGCAGGTGGAGGGGGAGGGAGGGGAGGGGTAGTAAGTGCCGGCAGGGGCTGTAAAATCGTCCTGAGCCGCGCGAAAATTGCTTGCTGCTCCGCGACGTCGAGGGGCTGTCCCGTTGCGCGTGCGGAGATCACAAGAAGAAAAATTAGTCTCTGACTCCTCTCGTGGCCATAAAGAAAAGCAGGAGCGGCTGTAATAAAAAAATAAACAAAAGCAGAGGGACTGGCGTGTTGGCTTTAGGTGCTGGAGCAACCCCAAAGCCCCCGGGAACAGCTGACGGCTGAAATCCCTTTGTGCCATGGCTGAGACCATTAAAAAAAATCCAGTGGTGAGCTGCGTGCTTGCTTCAGGTGAACGAGCAGCCCTGAAGTTTCTGTGAGCAGCGGCGGGGGATGATGGCGGTCTCTGGAGCCGTTACTTGTCCCGTGCTTGATGCGGCGTCCTCGTAACTCCCCGGTGCGTACGCGGGGGTTCCGTGTGTGGGTGGGCCGCTGGAGAGGAGAACCAGGGTGCAGAATCTTGGTGGAGATCGGCGCAGACGGCGCCGATAAAAATTCAGGTTGAGCTGTGGCTGTAGATTGGCCATGGTGCGTTGGAGCGGTGGGAGGAAATAGACGATCTTTTGTCCCTCAGGCTCGTGCAGATGAATTGGAGCGGTGAGCGGGAATAGACGATCTTTGTTCCTCAGGCTCGGGCGTGGTGCGTTCAGGTCCACGCGTTGCGTTCTCCGCCGGCCATGGAGGACGCTGTCGTGGAGAAGGGACGAGGTGCCTGCGCTCTCGTGTGGAGGAGTTGCGAGCGCGGCCGGTCCAGCGTGGATGAGCAGATCTCAGACGTGCAGATCTCATCCTGAAGAACGGGTCACCAGTGCAGCTGTCCAGCTCAGAAGGTTGCTTCGCACAAAGCGTGTGCGTGTTCAGAGGGGTCACCAGTGCGGCGGCATGAAATAATGCGGCGTTGTTGGAGGTTTTATGTAGAGTTTTATTAATCATACCACCGTCATGAGCTCCGCTCCCGGCGCCGTGCATGAGTGCCGAGAGCGAGCCCACGGCTCTCAGAGAAGGGACACAATGTGTCTGCAGCGGCAGCTGAAGAGTGAGAGGAAGTGTTACAGAACCTGTGCAGTATTTATACCCAACTCAAACAATACATCAAGGCAGTGTCACAGCAGTTGGTCTGATCAAAGGGACTGCAGAACAGGCATGAGATATTTGCATTTGTGAGACATACAGCACAATAGGCAGATTTGCTAGACTCTGCTCCAGGTGCAGAACAAAGAGGTTAACAGGCACATCTACATATTGATCTGAGTCTCTAGGTCACAGTAAGGACAGGACGCATGAACACAATGCATGAGAGGCAACATTAACATCACAAGGCATGAATGGCACATTACGTCTCAGTAGTGTAGCGGAAAAAACCAGGAGTAGCGAGTTGTCTGTCCTTAGTCTGCTGTGGGGGTTAACCGAACCGCCACAATATTACAAATTCTGTTGTGCTGAAAAATAGTGTGAATATAATAATGTGAATATCCGACCATAATTTTGTGCATAGTTTTCAATTATCAGTACATTCATAAATTGTTTAAATCTGAAAAAAATCATCCATCTCCTACTTTCAACAGTGATCACACAGCTTTATTTCCTGATATTTTAATAAATTAGAGATAAGTTTTAGTTAGAAGAAGCTACTTTTCATCCTTTTTCATGTTTCCTCATAATGCTCCTTATTCAAATGTATTAATATAATATAAATCTGTATCCTTCACCTGTTCTCCAGACTCTCTGTTTGACAATTACAGTGGTGTGAAAAAGTATTTGCCCCTTCCTGATTTCTCATTTTTTTGTATGTTTGTCACACTTAAATGTTTCAGATCATCAAACAAATTTAAATATCAAACAAAGATAGTACAAGTAAACACAAAATGCAATTTTTAAATGAAGGTGTTTAAAAAAAAAAAATCCCAACCTACATGGCCCTGTGTGAAAAAGTGATTGCCCCCTAAACCTAATAACTGCTTGGGCCACTCTTTGCAGCAACAACTGCAATCAAGCGTTTGCAATAACTGGCAATGAGTCTTTTACAGCTTTGTTGAGGAATTTTAGCCCACTCATCTTTGCAGAATTGTTGTAATTCTGCCACATTGGAGGGTTTTCAAGCATGAACCACCTTTTAAGGTCATGCCACAGCATTCCAATTGGATTCAGGTCAAGACTTTGACTAGGCCACTCCAAAGTTTTCATTTTGTTTTCCTTAAGCCATTCAGAGGTGGACTTACTGGTGTGTTTTGGATCATTGTCCTGCTGCAGAACCCAAGTGCGCTTCAGCTTGAGGTCACGAACAGATGGCTGGACATTTTCCTTGAGGATTTTTTGGTAGACGACAGAATTCATGGTTCTGTTTACCACAGCAAGTCTTCCAGGTCCTGAAGCAGCAAAACAGCCCCAGACCATCACACTACCACCACCATATTTTACTCTTGGTATGATGTTCCTTTTCTGAAATGTTGTGTTACTTTTACACCAGATGTAATAGGGCACACACTTTCCAATAAGTTCAACTTTTGTCTCGTCAGTCCACAGAGTATTTTCTCAAAAGTCTTGGGGATTATCAAGATGTTTTCTGGCAAAACTGAGATGAGCCTTTATGTTCTTTTTGCTCAGCTGTGGTTTTCATCTTGGAACTCTGCCATGCAGGCCATTTTTGCCCAGTCTCTTTCTTATGGTGGAGTCATGAACACTGACCTTAACTGAGGCAGGTGAGGCCCGCAGTTCTTTGGATGTTGTTGTGGGGTCTTTTATGACCTCTTGGATGAGTCGTCGCTGTGCTCTTGGGGTAATTTTGGTTGGCCGGCCGCTCCTGGGAAGGTTCACCACTGTTCCATGTTTTCGCCATTTGTGGATAATGGCTGTCACTGTGGTTTGCTGGAGTCCCAAAGCTTTAGAAATGGCTTTATAACCTTTTCCAGAGTGATAGATCTCAGTTACTTTGTTTCTCATTTGTTCCTCCTTGGTCTCCCTTGGGAATGGGAGACCAAGGAGGTCCCAAACAAACACCTGGTGACAAACCCCAACCAACAGGTCCCGGGCACCAACCTCCCAAGGAGACAGTGGTCTACACTCAATCGCTTCAGGACTGGACATGGCCCCTGCTTGGCCAGCCTTCACAGAGGGGGCAGTAGCCCTAGCCCACTGTGTGCATGTGGAGAGGAGCAAACAATGGAACACATCATAGAGGCTTGCCCGCTCCAAAGACTGGAAGGAGGATTACACACTCTCCATACAGCAAACCAGGAGGCAACTGCTTGGCTTGAGGACTTTGCATTCGCTAAATAAAATAATAATTTGTTCCTGAATTTCTTTGGATCGCAACATAATGTCTAGCTTCTGAGGATCTTTTGGTCTACTTCATTTTGTCAGGCAGGTCCTATTTAAGTGATTTCTTGATTGAGAACAGGTGTAGCAGTAATCAGGCCTGGGTGCGGCTAGAGAAATTGAACTTAGCTTTCCAAAGATATGATAAACCACAGTTAATTTATGTTTTAACGGGGGGGGGGGGAATCACTTTTTCACACAGAGCCATGTAGCTTTGGATTTTTATTTTTTTTTTATAAACACCTTCATTTAAAAATTGCATTTTGTGTTTTCTTGTGTTATTTTTGTCTAATATTTAAATTTGTTTGATGATCTGAAATATTTAAGTGTGACGAACATACAAAAAAATTGTCATGAGCTGAGCACAGGAGGCTTCCGTCTTGCTCAGTCTCATGGCTTTTTCTCTGTATTTATATATGTGTTGTATTTTGTGCTTTTTTGGGTTTTGTTATTCTTGCACTGTTTTTCATTTTCCTGTTTATGTCTTAGTTTTGTTATGCTCTGATTCTATATTAGTTGATATTTATTCCTCAGTCTGTATTTGTTGATATTTTCTTTAAATTCCTTATTGTTGTGGTTGACAGCTGTCACTGGCATTTCCTGGGTTGTGCTCCGTGTGGGCGTAGCCCTTGTCAGCTGTCAGCCAGATGCTCCTCTCTCATTGTCCCCAGCTGGTTCAATTATGTATCATTGTTTCCTTCTGCCAGCTCATGTGACCCACACCTGTCACTACTTGTGTAATTTGTTTTTGAGCCTATTTAAGGGGAGTCAATTTCATTTCCCGTTATTGCTGTCTTGTTTGGATTTCTCCTTGTCTCCACCAGAACTCTGCCTTGCTCTGGTGCGCTTAATCTGTAAGTTCCCCTTTTGTTTGCATTTTCTGTTAAGAGCACTGTGTGGACTCATGTTGTGCTATTTTCAATAAACCCCACAAACTCACAGTTCAGCACGTGAGTCTCACCTCTCTTCCCCGAAGGGCAATTCATGACAAAAATGAGAAATCAGGAAGGGGGCAAACACTTTTTCATACTACTGTAGTGGCTTGGTTATCTGATATTCTTCTGTATTCATTTTGAAATAAAACTGTCTTGGAAATATGCCCCTTCGTTGAGCACAAACAGAAAAACCGGACCTAAAAATTGGAGCTGTGGTTTGCAATGATTTATTCCAGGTAAAAACAGAAACCAGACATGACATGAGCTAGGCAAATGAAACATAAGCTTGGCATGGCTAGACATGGCATGACAACACAGTAGATCGCCGCACCAAGGGTAGTGCGTGTCGTGTATTCATAGTTTTTGATCACGTGACTTCCGGCTGGGTCAGGGTTAGTGTTAGGGTTAGGGGTTAGGGTTATCTCATTCCAAAACAAAACTGGCCAAAAGACACGGAGAAGTGGGTTAGCATCACCTATCCAGACATGTACAAAGCTAAATATATTTCTTGAGCTTCATAACACTTATCAAGCATGCTTAGCTACATCAGCCCAGAAATTATTCACAGAGCCCTCAATTTCTCCTGTTTGTTTTTCTCTTTTTGCTCTCAGTTTTTTGATATGTGATCTAATTTGACTTAGCATTAGCTAAAAGCTGGTTTCATTCAGCACTTTCACCTGTCCAGGTGCTTTCAGGTGAAGTTAGGCATTGTTGTCTTGGTGTCTAATTGTTATCCCTTATTCTTAACAATAAGCAGTTGATTTGTAGACTCCCAGCTACTTGTAATCCTCAAAGCTACAGGCAAATTAGCTGGTGTTCTGACATTTTGGTATCAGAACAGCAAACCTTGGGTTATTACGCCGTCATTTTTTTCAGTTGTTGTTCAGAAGAATTAAGACGTCCCAAGTGAGTGACACTCTTGAATGTTGGTGAAGTCTGGATCTCAGCATCCTTCCCGAAAAGCCTTAACTCCAGCTAAGGTTAGCTTTAGCAGTTACCTTGTTCCAGCATGGAGTGTCCTGGCTTTGCTGGTTTCCTGCCAGCAGCCTCAAGAATAAAGTTGTGTTGTTTTTCTCCTCTTTGGAGCCTTCTTTCATTGGAAAGGAAACAGGGGGTGAGCAGGATCCAGGTGTGGTGAACACGCTTCGCCTTTGGTCTGTACGGAGGTCTAATCAGCCGGAATGATTAGAAGCACCTGTGTAGATGAGCAGAAGGAGACATTTTCTGACTTGCCTGTGTGGACACAGCTGATTGTACAGACTACAGTCAAAGGCAAAAATATGATAAGGAGTATGGAGGGCTAAACAGTGATTTGGATCTTCATAACATCCTGTAGCTTGAAAGTGTGACACTTAAGTTGGCTCAGACAGAGCCCCGATAGGCCCTGTTAGACGAACAAATATGTTTGTTTAGTTCTCTGTGTGTGTGTGTGTCTGTGTGTGTGTGTGTGTGTGTGTGCACGCGCACGCGTGCGGCTGGCAGCAGCTGAGCTGATCAAACAGGGAGCTTATGAATCTGTGAAAATGCCCACAGAGCATCACAGACTCTTCAACAATACTACAAGTCAATTATTTCTACAAATCTATTACAAAATGGTCAAAGCACCCACAAGTTGGAATACAAGGAAGGCGCCAAATCAGCTCTACTAATATTAATGTGAGAAAGCCAAATTCTCCTCCGTTTCTCTGATAGTTTCCAAGTTGACTTGCCTTGGTTCAAAATATTTGCATGTAATCGATAAAACAACACTTTCTCCTTCCCACCAGCGTTTGTACAACCAATTATTTCATAGTAGTGCACTATATTTACATAATTTTTGGCTTTAATGAAATACGTAGAATCACCCCCTGCAGCTTCCCTCCCAACATGGCCGCCCATATAGCAACTGGCAGCCGTGTGATGTCATCTTAAAACCATGAATATGTAGAGCAGCAAATCAACAACACCCGTGGACAATCAATAATCAAAAAATCAAAAGCATCCATCCATCTTCTACTGCTTAATCCTTTTCGGGTTGCGGGGTGGAGGTGGGGAAGCCTATATCAGCGTCTTTGGCCGAGAGGCAGGGTACACCCTGGACAGATTACCAGTGTCATAACTAGCCCTTTTTAAGGGTTGTTGAAGGACACCAAATGCTCACTGTGGTTTCTGGACATTTATTAACATAAAGACAAACACACAAAAAACACTAAACATATATATAAACAGTGGGATCTCCTCAATCCCACTGATACGCCTTCCACAAAGGAAGCAGGGTTTGGGGATGGGGGGGATGACTCGCCTATCACAGGGGCTGAGGTCGCCAAGGTGGTTAAAAATCTCCTTGGTGGTCGGGCCCCGGGGGTGGACGAGATTCGCCCTGAGTACCTCAAGGCCCTGGATGTTGTTGGGCTGTCATGGTTGACACGCCTCTGCAACACTGCGTGGAGGTCGGGGGCAGTGCCTTTGGCATGGCAAACCGGGGTGGTGGCTCCTCTCTTCAAAAAAGGGGACCGGAGGGTGTGCTCCAACTTTAGAGGGATCACACTCCTCAGCCTCCCTGGGAAGGTCTATGCCAAGGTACTGGAGAGGAGAGTCCGGCCGTTGGTCGATCCTCGGATTCAGGAGGAGCAATGTGGTTTTCGTCCTGGCCGTGGCACATCGGACCAGCTCTTTACCCTCTCGAGAATTCTTGAGGGTTCGTGGGAGTTTGCCCAACCAGTTTACATGTGTTTTGTGGACTTGGAGAAGGCATTTGACCGCGTCCCTTGTGGTTTTTTGTGGGGGGTGCTTCGGGAGTATGGGGTATCGGGCTTGTTGTTACGAGCTATTCGGTCTCTGTACGACCGTTGTGAGAGTTTGGTTCATATTGCCAACACTCGGTCGGAGTCATTCCTAGTGAGAGTTGAACTCCGCCAGGGCTGCCCTTTGTCACCGATCCTGTTCATAATTTTTATGGACAGGATTTCTAGGCGCAGCCAGGGAATGGAGGGTGCCATGCTTGGTGACCACAGGATCTCATCTCTGTTGTTTGGCTTCATCCAGCAATGACCTACAGCTCTTGCTGGGACGGTTTGCCGCTGAGTGTGAAGCGGCTGGGATGAGAATCAGCACCTCCAAGTCCGAGTCCATGGTCCTCAGCCGGAAAAAGGTGGATTGTCCTCTCTGGGTTGGGGACAGGCTCCTGCCCCAAGTGGAGGACTTTAAGTATCTTGGGGTCTTGTTCACGAGTGAGGGGAAAATGGAGCGAGAGATTGACAGACGGATAGGAGCAGCATCTGCAGTGATGCGGCCATTGTACCGGTCTGTTGTGGTGAAGAGGGAGCTTAGTTCTAAGGCAAAGCTGTCGATTTACAAGTCAATCTACGTTCCTACTCTCACCTATGGTCACGAGCTTTGGGTAATGACCGAAAGAACAAGATCGCGGATACAAGCGGCTGAAATGAGCTTTCTCCGTAGGATTGCTGGACTCACCCTCAGAGATAGGGTGAGGAGCTCAGTCATCCGGGAGAGGCTCAGAGTAGAACCGCTGCTCCTCCACATTGAAAGGAGTCAGTTGAGGTGGTATGGGCATCTGATTAGGATGCCTCCTGGACGCCTCCCACTTGAGGTGTTTCAGGCACGTCCCTCTGGGAGGAGACCCTGGGGCAGACCCAGGACTCGGTGGAGAGACTATGTCTCCCAGCTGGTCTGGGAACGCCTTGGTATCCTCTCTGAAGAGCTGGAGCAGGTGGCTGGGGAGAGGGAAGTCTGGGCTTCTCTGCTTGAACTGCTGCCTCCGCGACCCGGACCTCCGGAAAAGCGGTAGAAGATGGATGGATGGATGGATATACATACAAGAAGGTGAAGGCGCTGGACAACAGTGGGGCTCAACGTCACAGGGGGAAAGAAGCCTGGGAATGCCGGGTAAGGGGGCAGAATCCAGCCGGATCACTCCTGAAAGGCAGCGAGGCTCATGGCTAGAAATAAAAAAGGAAAAACTAACCTGGTCGGAGCTCTCCTCTCTCCTCGACAGCGATACTCAAAACATTCAGTGACAACTTCGGAGCTCCTGAGGACAGGTACAATAATGGAAGGACACGACAACCGGGAGAGGTTGTCATGTCCCTTACATACCATTTCATAATATGTAACAGGTGTGGATACATGAGTGGAGAAAATAAGAAAATAAATGACAGCTGTGTAGCTGCAGACCAGTTTGACAGCCGGAAGCTGCACAGTGCTGTCAAAATAAAACACAAACCGGAAACCATAATGAAACAAGAACACAACCCCAAAATGTAAACATTAATACCAATACAAAATGACACAATAACTAGACAGTGTAAACAAAGAAACAAACAGACAGAAAAAGACTAAACTTAACTGAAGACTGGGCATGGCGCCCACCCGTGCCCAGGATCATGACAGCCACTCCATCGCAGGGCCAACACAGAGAGACAAACAACCATTCACTCTCACATTCATACCTAAGGACAATTTAGAATCCTCAGTTGATGCCAGATTAACCTAACCTGCATGTTTTTGGCCTGTGGGAGGAAACCGGAGTTTTCGGAGTAAACCCTTGCAGACACGGGAAGAACATACAAACTCCACACAGAAGGGTCACCAATGGTCAGGGGGTGGGATCAAACCCACGATGGTCAGGGGTGGAATCAATCCCATGACCTTCTTGCTGTGCTGCCACAGTGCTAACCACTGCGCCACCGAGCGGCAAAACTCACAACGCAAAACCGGAAGTAAGAAAACACGCTGTCAAAACAAAAGCCCAAACCCAAATCTTGACAGAAATGAAAGCACCAAGGTGCTGATGCCTCGGTGCCTGTGGCATGGGGCGGGGGGGGGGGGGCTGTAAAAAAAAAAGGCACACTGCTACTTCCTCTGGCCTGGCATGGTTATTACAATACCTTTTTTCCCAGCTGGAGTGACAGTAAAGATGAGTTAAATTAATGTATTTTGATAACAAAGCCATATGTGGAAATTTTGCCAGACTGAGACAAAAATTGAAAGGGTTTTTAAACTGTTAACGATTAATGATTTGAGCCTCTTATTTACAAGCAGGCTGAGGATGAGTGTTATGCTAGAAATAACTAATAAAACCTTACAGGAAGTTCTTTTTTCCCAAATCTATTGCAGTCTATTTACTGTATCTTTGAATTGATAAGTGGAGCTAAACAAACTGGTCATTCAAATAGTAATGGACACATTTTTTCTCCTGTAAGATAAATACAATGGGTTTTCATTATGTTCTCTCACTCTCTTCTTCATTTTTTAAAGTTTGTTGTATATTTTACATAGATTTTCACCTTGAAATATTTTAAGCTTCTCATTTTCGTATTCAGTCCTGTAATTTTTATGTGCTAGTCTTTGAATTGTAGACATTAATAAAATAACTGATTTGTGTTCTTGGTAAACTGGATTTAGTTGAAGCATTTTTTTTTTTAAATTCATTCATTTATCTGGATTGAAGTAAGATCCAAGTTCCTATTAAAATGATCAGTTTTTAGCAGAGGAAGAAAAGGCTTTTTTAATTCTAAAGACTGCAGGGATATTAGGGGTCCTCATGAAAGGTAAGAAAGCTGTTTATTAACTGATGAGTTGTTGCAGATATGTGAGGTAATTATTACATTTAAAAAGAACAGAAAACAGTGGTGATCTATTTTGCATAAATTGCCACTGAGGAGGTAGCTAGATGGCCAGATGAGGCTTTCTGGAGGACTTGAGGCCTTTCATCAAAATGGCTCATATAGACAAAGCCTCATGTGAAACTTCATTTTCTCTACTAGGCCATCTAGTGGACAAAATATATACAACATGCAGATTTTTACAAGGGTATTATTGGTTTGTGTATTTTTTCATTTCAATAAATGCACTGTCTTTTAAGAAATATTAATGATCATAAGGGAAAAAAGAAATCATAAAATTGAGGTGACTACAGTGAATGTGCTTGTGTTACTTATCCATTTTTATTAAGAAATAACTTTTCAACAGTCTTACACTGTCTTTCCCAGTACATTCATCTCTGTCCTTATTGTCATGCAGGGCACAATAGTGCCTCAGCATAATGATGTGTTATTGTTGTAACCAAGCTTTTTCAAACACAACAGATGCTTCACCTTGCAAATAAAAATAAATAAGGGTAACCCTACTGGGACTTGAACTCCAGCTCACCAGATGCAAAATAGACATTTTACCTCTAGGCTACCACTCAGTGCCAGCCAGATAGGGCTTTCTTGGAGACTTGAGGCCTTTCATCAAAATGGTTCCTATCAACGAAGCCTCATGTGAAACTTCATTTGCTCTACTAGGCCATGTAGTTGACAAAAAGTACACAGCATGCAGATTTTTACAAGGGCATTATTGGTTTAATGTGTATTTTTTTCAATTTCAATAAATGTGCTGACTGCAATGAATGTGCCTATGTTACTTGGTGTGCTTGGACTACTTATCCATTTTTATTAAGAAATAATAAATTTTCAACAGTCTTATAATGTCCTTCCCAGTATATTCAGCTCTGGCCTTATTCTCATGCAGGGCACAATGGTAATAGTGCCTCAGCATAATGATGCATAATAATGATCCAAGCTCTTTGAAACACAACAGACACTTCACCTTGCAAATAAAAATAAAGTTACAACAATGACCCAGATGGAATTCAAACGCAGGCCTCCCACTTGTAGAGCACATGCTTTACCACTAAGTCATCACCTCAGTTACAATAAATATCCACTATTTGTGGAAAATACATCAATGGGAGAAATGTGCTCAAAATGTTCCCAAATGGGAGAAGTCCATGTTTTTGATGCTGCCTCCATCTGAAAATTGGCTGTGGCAAATCCCTTACACAGTCAAACATTGACAATACAAAACGTGAAGGACGGGGATTTCCGTTGTGCATCACTGCTCACTTTATTTCATGTTGCGTGCAAAATCATGAATGGCTTCCTGACCCAGTCATGTGGTACGATGTCAACACATGTCAGCAATACACGCCTCGAAACGCGCTACGCCAAATATTTCCTGGATAAGCTTGGAGCACCCTCGAAGCTCCAGAGCCTGACATCCCATCACTACTAAAAAGTTTAGTTGAAGAGTTGAACTGGCGTTAGCACTCATTACCTCTATGCTAACAGTCAATGCAGTGATCTGTGGACACCAGACTTTCCCAGAGAAAAAATCAATCAGAGAACAGTAGGATCAGACTTGGCACCTTTTTATCTGATGAACCATCAGTCCCTCTGACTCAAAAAAAACAACAAAAAAAGTCTCATTGTTAATATAAAAGATCGCTGCACATGTCAGTATCCCAGCTAATGGCAACTGTTATCATTTCAATACAGACATTGTGGTGACTCACCACACTCTACATGGACATTGCTCACACTCAGCAGGTCTGGAGGAAGCAGAGGACAATTTACATACAGAGGACAATTCACATTCGGACAGAGAACCCCTGGGGCAACCAGAACAATGGACTGTTGTTTATACATCCCTGGATGAGGGAGAAGACATCCGGGCGCCAGTTGGTCATGCTAATGATATGTATTGACTGATATGTATATCACTATGCTAATGTGCCATGCATTCTCTCTCTATTTGTGTAACATGTAAAAAAGAGCTTGCTATACATGCCTCAGGAGCACAGTAGTGCATAGAGCTACAAAGTACGTAACATTATGTTGGAGGGAATAAAACTTTGCACCCTTCCAGCTCGTCGCATCTTGCCTGATCTTTTACCTCCACAACATCAGTCAGCTGTTGAAGATGTCATAAAATAAAGCAGGTCCTCTCTCCTCGTTTTGACCATGTAAAATATACCACTGCAATCGGGGTAATACAATAATAATAATGATCACCGTTACATCTGTTTTTAGATTTGGTCTAACAATCATCCATAACTTGGTGACGTTAGCACTCATTACCTCTATGCCAACAGTCTGTGCAGTGATCTGTGGACACCAGACTTTCCCAGAGAAAAAAATCAATCAGAGAACAGTTGGATCAGACGTCACACCCTTTTATCTGATGAATCATCAGTCCCTCTGACTCAAAAAAAAAGTCTCATTGCTAATATAAAAGATCACTGCACATGTTAGCATTGCAGCTAATGGAAACTCTTGTCATTTCAATACAAACATCAGTCAGCTGTTGAAGATGTCATAAAATAAAGTGAACTTCTCTTCCGCCTTCCAAAGAGAGCAGACGCTTTTTTCTTTCTCTCCAGCTCTGGCTCTTTATCTCTCTCCTCCCCTAACTGACTGGATCCCAGCTTGCTATCGTCTGTCTGCGTGTCTCTACTGCTGATTATTGAACGAAATTATGGATTTAATAAGCTGGGCTTTGAACGCAATTGACACTATTTTTTCAACAAGGAAAAGTGCCCCGGGGGAGGCAGTTTGCCCCGCAGGAACAGCGGCCGCGGGCTATTTGAAGGACACAAGTAATTGGAAACTCTTGTGCCTGTGTGATCTCTCTATCGAAGATGTTGAAGATTTATACATCTTCGTAGCAATGGCCATCGGAATCTTACTGATTGGATCTGGGATTGTTCTGGTGTACCGTAAATTGATGAAGATGGACGGAGCCTATCAAAATGCTGACCAGGCGAGGCTTAACCATCAAATTGACCAATTGGGCAGGACTCTGACAGCGGCTAATGGAGAACTGTCTAGGAAAATGGATTACATCATGATCACGCTGAGAGCCGTCCATGAAGAATTCAACGTCCAGCAATGAAGGATTAAAGTACTGAATCTGTAAGAGAAAATAAAGTTTCTTTCTCTGAAGTCAGTACTATTCGACTTATCTGACCTACCCTTACAATCAAAGTCCTCCAGATTATCTGCAGTTTTTGTTTTCAAAACATCTGAGCAGCATTGACTCTCATGGACAGCCAGCTGTCTGGCACAAGGACACAAGCGCCAGACGCTAGACACAACATCTCCTGCTGAAGAGACTTTGTTGTTCTTAACTGATACAAACACCCTCACTCAACACCACACTCACACTGACTCAAAACTGATGAGAAGATTATTCATTCACTGCTCTCTTTGTGTCCTTGTATAGATTCTATTGTCTGCTACTTGTGCATTGAGGGCTTTTTTTCTTGTAATCATAATATTGATCATCTATGACCTGTATTCTGACAAACAATGCTTTTTTGCTCTCTCCTATTGTGTTTATCCTTTTCTTCCCTATGCTTCCTGCCCCTAGTCTGCTGACAGGCGCGTTATCGACGCTGCCGCGTCACCGGAAATGCAGGTCGTTTTCTGTGTCAAGTCAAATCCCTCGTATGTTTATCAGTTTTTTACTGTGAATGTACTTGACAATAAATCTTTTCTGAGTTCTGAATGATCTCTCCTCATTTTGACCACGTAAAATATACCACTACAGTCGGGGTAATATAATAATGATCACCCTTAGATCTGTTTTTAGATTTGGTATAACAATCATCCATAACCTGGTGACATTAGCACTCATTACCTCTATGCTAACAGTCTGTGCAGTGATCTGTGGACTCCTGACTATCAGAGAAAAAAAAATCGATCAGATAACAGTAGGATCAGACTTGAGACCTTTTTATCTGATGTCCCTCTGACTCACTCAGCACCCCCCCCCCCCGCTGTCTCATTATTAATATAAAAGATAGCTGCACATGTTCTTCTTCTTCTTCTTCTTCCTCTCTCTTCTGATCCGGTGACAACTCTGATCTGGCACACCTTTCACTCCATATATATCACGGACACACAGATCGCCCCAAATGTCTCCCGAGCCGGTGGACGGAGCCACTGTTTATAGCAGGAGACGGTACAGCAGGGAAGAGCTGCTAGCACTCAACCACCACCCGGTGGTAACGGAAAAACTCGACATACCGGGAGAACTGAGGTGAAAACGACGTGGGTGTCGTTCTGGAGTAAGGCAGAGGGCAAGAAATATAAGGTACAGACCCACCCTCCGATCCGTTGTTATGGGGAATGTACGATCGTTACTGGGAAAGGTAGATGAGCTAGCGGCTATCTCCCGCTACAATAGCATATACCGGGAGTGTAGCCTGTTTCTATTCACAGAGTCTTGGCTAACTGAATTAGCAGCAGATGCTAACATTGAACTGGAGGGTTTCCACGCGATACGGGTAGACCGGACATCAGACAGTGGCAAAGCAAGGGGCGGTGGAGTGATAATGTATGTTAACAACAACTGGTGCAGACCGGGACATATCACTGTTAAACAACAACACTGCAGCAAAGACATCGAGTTGCTAGCTGTTAGCATGCGGCCTGCATATCTCCCTAGGGAATACTCACATGTGATCTGCATTGTTATTTATGCAAATCCAACGGCGAACGCTGGGACAGCGCGCAACGTCATCCATTCAGTAACTGGCAGGCCACACTGCAACACTCAGATGCTCTTCTCCTCATCTCAGGTGATTTCAACCATGTTTCACTGTCTCCCATTCTACCCACGTTTACCCAGTATGTCACATGCCACACTAGAGACAATAAAACACTGGACTTATTCTACGCAAACACTAAGGAGGCGTACACCTCAACACAACTCCCCCCACTCGGGAGATCGGATCACAACTTGGTTCATCTCCGGCCGGTGTACAAACCCCTAGTGCACAGACAACCTCCGGCCATGCGCACAGTGAAGTTATGGTCTGAGGAGGTAATGGACACTCTAAAGGGCTGTTTTGAAACCACTACCTGGGAGCAGCTCTGCGATCCACATGGTGAGAACATCGATGGCCTCACTCACACCATCACGGACTACATCAGCTTCTGTGTGGTCAACACCGTTCCCACCAAGACCATACAGTGTTGCTCAAACAACAAACCCTGGATCAACCCTGAGATAAAAACACTTCTGAGAAAGAAGAAGAGGATCTTCAGGTCGAGGAACAGGGAGATGCTGAAGTCCGTACAGAGGGAGCTGAGGAGAAAGATCAGAGAAGGCAAGGACAGCTTCAGGAAGAAGATGGAGGACAAGCTGCAACAGAGCGACATCAGCGGGGTCTGGAGAAACCTTAAAACCATCTCTGGGCTCCAGAATACCTCCCCCCAGGCCACAGGGGCAGGGCAGGGAGTGGGCGAACAATCTGAATCTCTTTTTCAGTAGGTTTGACCAACCGCCCTCCCCCTGACTGCACAACAACCACTGCTGCCTCTAAAGACATCAAGTCCTGCTGTCCACTCCCCACTCCACCTACACCCCCCCACTCCAAACACACAGTCCCCCAACCTGACCCTCACTCAGACCCAGGTGAGGACGGAGCTGAGGAAGATCAAGACAAGGAAGGCGTTGGGACCGGACGGCATCAGCGCAAAGCTCCTCAAGTCCTGTGCAAACCAGCTGTGTGGGATTGTGGAGTACATCTTCAATCTGAGCCTGAAGCTGGGGAGGGTACCACAGCTGTGGAAAACATCTTGTGTGGTACCTGTACCAAAGACTTCCCACCCCAAAGATCTGAACAGCTACAGACCAGTGGCCTTGACGTCCCACATGATGAAGACCCTGGAGAGACTGCTCCTTGCTCACCTCCGCCCCCTGGTGGGACCAGCGATGGATCCACTCCAGTTCGCCTACCAGCATGGCATTGGGGTGGAGGATGCGGTGATCTTCCTCCTTTACCGTTCTCTGTCCCGCCTGGAGAAGCCCGGGAATGCGGTGAGGATCATGTTCTTTGACTTCTCCGGTGCTTTCAGCACCATCCAACCGATGATCCTGAAGGACAAGCTGCTGTGCGCAGGGGTGGACCAACACCTGTCATCATGGATCCGGGACTACCTCACAAACTGGCCTCAGTTTGTGAGAACCCGGGACTGTGTGTCCAACACGATCATCGGTAGCACGGGGGCCCCCCAGGGAACGGTTTTGGCTCCCTTCCTGTTCACCCTTTATACTGCGGACTTCTCACACACTGCCATCTACAGAAGTTCTCTGACGACTCTGCGATCGTTGGCCTCATCTCCAATGGAGATGAAGCTGAGTACAGAGGGCTTATCCAGGACTTCGTGGATTGGTGCCATCGGAACTGCCTCCAGATCAACGCGAGGAAAACTAAGGAGCTGGTGGTGGATTGCCGCAGGCAAGGACAACCCCTCACAGCACCAGTAAATATACAGGGAACAGACATCAAGATAGTGACATCCTATAAGTACCTGGGTGTTCATCTGAACAATAAACTAGACTGGTCACACAATACTGATGCACTCTACAAGAAGGGACAGCGCAGGCTGTTCCTACTGAGGAGACTCAGGTCTTTTGGTGTACAAGGGGCACTGCTGAAGTCATTCTATGACACGGTGGTGGCATCAGCCATCACTTTTGGAGTGGTCTGCTGGGGCAGTGGCATTACAGCAGCCGATAGGAAGAGACTGAACAAACTGATCAAGAAAGCTAGCTCTGTCCTGGGCAGCGCCTTGACCCAGTGGAGGAGATGGGAGAGAGAAGGATGGTGGCTAAACTGTCATCTCTGCTGGAGTCCGAGGTCCACCCTATGCAGGACATACTGAATGCACTGAGGAGCTCATTTAGCAGCAGACTACATCATCCTAGGTGCACAACTGAGAGGTCTCGCAGGTCCTTCCTACCTACGGCTGTCAGACTGTACAACCTAAGCAGGGCTGCTCGCAGAGATAGCAAAAAGACGTGACAACCTAATAGTATTGAATGCAAAAGACGCAATAGACTTACACAATGGTCCCCTCCGGTATACAACTAGGAAAATATTGGTCGCTATGGAGGGTGAGAATATGTATGGGTACATAATCATACCATGTAGGATAACTAAGTAGATGGTTGTGCTGTTTCATTCCATCTAGCTACAATGCTCCGCACTGTAGCTAGCGTCTGCCCTCCAAAGAGAGCAGACGCTTTTTCTCCCAGCTCCGGCTCCTTATCTCTCTCCTTCCCTAACTGACTGGATCCCAGCTTGCTATTGTCTGTCTGTGTGTCTTTACTGCTGATTATCAAACGAAATTATGGATTTAATAAGCTGGGCTTTGAACGCAATTGACACTGTTTTTTCAACGAGAAAAACTGGCCCGGGGGAGCCGATTTGCCCCGCAGGAACAGCTGCCGCGGGTTATTTGAAGGACACAAGTAATTGGAAACTCTTGTGCCTGTGTGATCTCTCTATCGAAGATGTTGAAGATTTATACCTCTTCGTAGCAATGGTCATCGGAATTCTACTGATTGGATCTGGGATTGTTCTGGTGTACCGCAAATTAAAGAAGATGGATGGAGCCTATCAAAAAGCGCACCCGGCGAGGTTCAACCATCAAATTGACCAACTGGGCAGGACTCTGACAGCGGCTAATGGAGAACTGTCTAGGAAAATGGATTACATCACGATCACGCTGAGAGCCGTCCATGATAATTTCAACGTCCAGCCATGAAGGATTTGAACACTGAATCTGTAAGAGAATATAAAGTTTTTTCTCTGAAGTCAGTGCTATTCGACCTGTTTTGACGCCCTCAGCTCACAGTCCTCCAGATTATCTTCAGTATACTTGTTTTTCATAACATGGCGGGCAGCATTTGACTCTCAAGGACAGCCAGCTGTCTGGCAAACTATTCCATCTGCGGTGCCAAGGACTCGCGCCTCTGCCCAGACGGTAGACATAACATCTGCTGCGGAAGAGACTTTGTTGTCCTTAACTGATATCACTGTTTGCACTCAACACCTCACTCACACTGACTCACTATACTGACTTGAAGATTATTCATTCACTGCTTTCTTTGTGTCATTGTATGGATTCTATTGTCTGCTATTTGTGAACTGAGAGTTTTTTTTCTTGTAATCATAATATTGATCATATATGACCTGTATTCTGATAAACAATGCTTTTTTCTCTCTCCTACTGTGTTTATCCTCTTTCTCCCCCATTGCTTCCTGTTCCCATTCTGCTGACAGGCGCGTCACTGACGCTGCCGCGTCACTGAAAATGTCAACTATGTCGTTCTCAGTGTCAAGTCAAATCCCTCGTATATTTACCAGTTATTTACTTGTGAATGTACTTGGCAATAAATCTTTTCTGATTCTGATTCTGATTCTGATTCTACTGTGTGTGTTTATATATTTATATATTTATTCCATCTAGCAACAATGCTTCACGCTGTGTGTGTTTATATATTTACATATTTATTCCATCTAGCTACAATGCTCCGCACTGTGTGTGTTTATATATTTACATATTTATTCCATCTAGCTACAATGCTCCGCACTGTGTGTGTTTATATATCTACATATTTATTCCATCTAGCTGCAATGCTCTGCACTGTGTGTTTATATATTCATATATTTATTCCATCTAGCTACAATGCTCCGCACTGTGTGTGTTTATACATCTACCATATTTTTTGGACTATAAGGCGCACTTAAAATCCTTTAATTTTCTCAAAAATCGACAGTGCGCTTTATAATCCGGTGCGCCTTATGTATTAATTCTGGTTGTGCTTACTGACCTTGAACCGATTTTATGTGGCACACTGCGCTCAAAAATCTGTCAAAAATGTTTTAGTACGACTTTGGTAAGCTACGAAGCCGAACCGCTTGATGGATTGTCGGAGCATTATGGTAGTCAGGAGCCTCGTGGAGTAATATGTGCTTCAACATAATGGCCGGATGGGTTTTTCCAGAAGTCTCCATCCCTATTGATCTGCCACTCCATGCTCGCCCATCTCACCGATACTGTCAAAACCCAAGTGAAGCAAACTAATTCGGAGCTTGCCATCATTCCGGGTGGATTAACCAAAGAACTCCACCCACTATATTGGTGTCAACAGGTCATTCAAAATTAAATTGCTAGCGAGTTACGCCACTGCCAATGGATCGTGGATCGAAACTGCTCCTGTTTAGGTGTAGTTAATATTCAAAAATGATATTTTCGGGACGAAAGAATTCAAGCGTCCCGGCATTTGTTTGCATTGTTTACTTCTCGGGGCTGCCGCCGGAGAGCGAGCCGTATCGATTACCGAGCGAGTACCGAACGAGTATTCTGGCCAATATGGCGATGTAAACAGCCACGGACCAAAAAACGTACATTTGCTCATGGAGCAGGTCATTCACACTCGCAGACAATCGCGCTATATGTGTCTATAATGACTATAGATAGGATTTTCTTTCCATGCACGCAAAAAAAAAAAAAAAAAAATCCCAGATCCGATACCCAAAAGCCGATGGTGTATAGAACACGTATATTAGGATTTGTATGTGAAATTTCGTGATCGAAACTGCTCCCGTTTAGCTGTGAACGGGAGCAGTAAATACGGCTGTAAATACATATTTACGGCTGTAAATACGGCTCGCTCTCCGACGGAGAGCGAGCCGTATCGATTACCGAGCAAGTACCAAACGAGTATTCTGGCCAATATGGCGATGTAAACAGCCACGGACTAAAAACGTTCCGCCTGCTTATGGAACAGGTCATTCACACTCACAGACAATCACGCTATATGTGTCTATAATGACTATAGATAG
Organism: Pholidichthys leucotaenia; assembly: GCA_020510985.1. Taxonomy (NCBI): domain Eukaryota; kingdom Metazoa; phylum Chordata; class Actinopteri; order Cichliformes; family Pholidichthyidae; genus Pholidichthys; species Pholidichthys leucotaenia. Next base: position 306,606,574 of record CM035841.1, on the reverse strand, counting down.
GATTTTCTTTCCATGCACGCAGTTTTTTTTTTTTCCCGGCTCCGACTACCTCGCTTTAATGCGCCTTATAATCCGGTGAGCCTTATGTATGAAATTAGACCATCAAATAGACCGTTCATTGATAGTGCACCTTATAATCCGGTGCGCCTTATAGTCCCAAAAATACAGTACATATTATTCCATCTAGCTACAATGCTCCGCACTGTGTGTTTATATATTTACATATTTATTCCATCTAGCTACAATGCTCCGCACTGTGTTTATATATTTACATATTTATTCCATCTAGCTACAATGCTCTGCACTGTGTGTGTTTATATATCTACATATTTATTCCATCTAGCTACAATGCTCCGCACTGTGTTTATATATTCACATATTCATTCCATCTAGCTACAATACTCCGCACTGTGTGTTTATATACTCATATATTTATTCCATCCAGCTAAAATGCTCCGCACTGTTTATATATTTATATACCTATCCCATCTAGCTACAATGCTCCACACTGTATGTCTATATATATATATATATTTATTTATTTATTTATTTATTTATTTATATTTATATGTATATATGTACACTCGCTGCTCTTGTTTTTTTTCTCTTGCCTTCTGATTGTTGCTCTGAGTGTTGCTATCCCTGTGCTGTTGCAATCCTGGAATTTCCCCATTGTGGGACTAATAAAGGCTTATCTTATCTTATCTTATGTTGGCATCGCGGCTAACAGCAATGCCGTCATTTCAATTGAGCTCGCCAGCCCACGTGACAAACGTGCAATGCATTCTGGGATTAGTAGGTCTGGCGATTGTAAGCAGGCTCAAAGGACACGGTGTCTCAACATTTCTTGTGAATGAACAAAAAAAAATCACAAAATTGACCATTCGAAGGAAAATTTAAAGGGACCATACTACACCAAACTGAATGGGATGGCAAAGGCACACTATTTGGCGAAGTTTGAAGGCCTTAAAGGACTGGATCCCTACCAACATACCACATGGAGTTCTGATGTAAACATTCTGCCTAACTTTGACCATGCCTTCATTCATAATTATATAAGATAAGATAAGATAAGCCTTTATTAGTCCCACAATGGAGAAATTCCAGGATTGCAACAGCACAGGGATAGCAACACTCAGAGCAACAATCAGAAGGCAAGAGAAAAACAAGAGCAGCGAGTATACATATGTACATATATATATATATATATATATATATATATATATATATATATATATATAGAGAGAGAGAGAGAGAGAGAGAGAGAGAGAGAGAGAGACAGAGAGAGACAGAGAGAGAGAGAGAGAGAGAGAGAGACAGTGTGGAGCATTGTAGCTAGATGGGGTAGATATATAAATATATATATATATATATATATATATATATATAGAGAGAGAGAGAGAGAGAGAGAGAGAGACAGTGTGGAGCATTGTAGCTAGATGGGGTAGATATATAAATATATAAACACAGTGCGGAGCATTGTAGCTGGATGGAATAAATATATGAATATATAAACACAGTGCGGAGTATTGTAGCTAGATGGAATGAATATGTGAATATATAAACACAGTGCGGAGCATTGTAGCTAGATGGAATAAATACAGTATGTAGATATATAAACACACACAGTGTGGAGCATTGTAGCTAGATGGAATAAATATGTAAATATATAAACACACACAGTGCGGAGCATTGTAGCTAGATGGAATAAATATGTAAATATATAAACACACAGTGCGGAGCATTGTAGCTAGATAGAATAATATGTAGATATATAAACACACACAGTGCGGAGTATTGTAGCTAGATGGAATAAATATATGAATATATAAACACACAGTGCGGAGCATTGTAGCTAGATGGAATAAATATGTAGATATACTGTATAAACACACACAGTGCGGAGCATTGTAGCTAGATGGAATAAATATGTAAATATATAAACACACAGTGTGGAGCATTGTTGCTAGATGGAATAAATATATAAATATATATACTGTATAAACACATACAGTGCGGAGCATTGTGGCTAGGTGGAATAAATATGTAAATATATAAACACACACAGCGTGGAGCATTGTAGCTAGAGGGAATAAATATATAAACACACAGTGCGGAGCATTGTAGCTAGATGGAATGAAACAGCACAACCGTCTACTTAGTTATCCTACATGGTATGATTATGTACCCATACATATTCTCACCCTCCATAGCGACCGGTATTTTCCTAGTTGTATACCGGAGGGGACCATTGTGTAAGTCTATTGCATCTTTTGCATTCAATACTATTTTATTTATTTATTTAACGAATGCAAAGTCCTTAAGCCAAGCAGTTGCCTCCTGGTTTGCTGTATGGAGGGTGTGTAATCCTCCTTCCAGTCTTTGGAGCGGGCAAGCCTCTATGATGTGTTCCATAGTTTGCTCCTCTCCACATGCGCACAGTGGGCTAGGGCTACTGCCCCATCTGTGAAGGCTGGCCAAGCAGGGGCCATGTCCAGTCCTGAAGCGATTGAGTGTAGACCACTGTCTCCTTGGGAGGTTGGTGCCCGGGACCTGTTGGTTGGGGTTTATCACCAGCTGTTTGTTTGGGACCTCCTTGGTCTCCCATTCCTCTTGCCAAGCTGTCTGGATGGTAAAGTCAGCTGGGGGAGGGTTTTTCCAAATCGGCCGTCTGGATGAAAGTCGGGCAGTGGGTGGGGTGTAGATATCTGCATGGATTGGTAAGTGAGGAAAATCTTTAACTTTTTGGAGCATCCTTTGAGTTAATGCTGCTCGCCGGATGTGTGGAGGGGCTATGTTTGACAGTACAGAGAGCCAGGGGAGTGGTGTTGAGCGGATTGTTCCAGTTATAGTTCTCATGGTTGAGTTGAGCTGGGTGTCTACATGGTGTGTGTAAGATGACCTGGACCAGACAGGGGCACAATATTCTGCTACAGAGTATGAAAGGGCCAGTGCTGAGGTGCGCAGGGTGGAGACTGCCGCCCCCCATTTTGCACCAGCGAGCTTGCAGAGCAGGTTGTTTCGTACTTTCACCTTAGCAGCCGTCCCCTTTAGATGTTCCTTGAAGGATAAGGTCCTATCAAGGGTCACTCCAAGATAAGTTGGATTTGGGGCATGCTTAAGCTTGAGTCCGCTCAGGTGGATGTTTAGTTCTCTGGAAGCTTTTGCATTGTGGAGATGAAATACACTGGAGACGGTTTTTGCTGGGCTTGGTTTTAGGCGCCAGATTTTGCAGAACTGGTCCAGTTTAGCAAGATCTTCCGTGAGCACCCGTTCCAGTGGTTCAAAGTCTGGTGCTTGGAATGCCAAACAGATGTCGTCTGCATAGATGAATTTGCGGGATTTTGTAGTAGGCAGGTCGTTTATGTAGAGGTTGAACAGAGTTGGAGCTAGAACTGAGCCTTGTGGGAGTCCGTTTTTCTGCATTCTCCATGCACTTGTGTTCTGACTGAGGTGGACTCTGAACCTTCGGTTGGTCAGCAGGGTTTTTATAATTGCTGTTGCCCAAGCAGGGATCGCCTTTATAAGTTTCAGGAGGAGGCCTTTGTGCCAGACTGTATCATAGGCGGCTGTAAGATCGAGAAACACAGCCCCTGTCTTCAGTCTGCTCTCGAAGCCATTTTCAATGAAGGTGGTTAGGGCCAGTACTTGTTCTCCTGTACTGCGGTCCTTGCGGAAACCTGCTTGATCCACACTTAGAATATCCTCTATTTCTGGGGAAATGCGTTGCAGTATTAGGCGCTCCATGATTTTGTAAGGAACGCTGAGTAGGGAGATTGGGCGGTAGCTTGCTGGTAGTTTGTGGTCTTTGCCAGGTTTTGGGATGGCAATGACCTTTGCTGCCCGCCATTTCTTTGGGATCGAGTTCGTTTGTGTGATCCTTGTGTAGAATTGTGTCAACCAGGTTAGGGCTTGGGGGCCAAGATTTTTCATGAATTCTGGGAAGATGTTATCGTATCCTGCTGCCTTTCCACATTTCAGGCCCTGTAGGACTTTCTCCAGTTCAGCAGCCTCGAAGGGTTCAGGGTTCGTTTCCTCTACAGGCATTTTTTGGTGTTTTTTTAGCTCAGTTGTAACTGCTCTTCTGGTGTCTTTGTCTTGGGGTGCTTTGGCGATAGTCAGTAGGTGGGATGCAACTTGGTTGGGTGTGACGGATGCTCGGCTTTGGCTAGGGGGCTTCTGTGCAGCTTCTAGGCGATGGATGAGGCTCCAACATTTCCTGCTAGAGTGGGTAAAGCTCCGGTCAGCAACTGTCTCCTCCCATTTCTTTCGCCGGGCTGTATTTAGCGATTCAATGAGATGGTCTGCTATCTCTGGGTCCCCTGATGTTTGATAGGATTGTAGGAGGGCAGCACTTTCTCCGTCCAAACATGGGACATAGAGGGGTCGGTAGCCTCGTGGGATTGCAGTATGGGCAGCCTTGAAGATTGCGCTGCAGAAGCGGTTGTATGCTTCATCTACAGTGATGGTGTGGAGTGGGATGGTAACAACGCTCCGGTCCAGAGTTTCACTGAATTTCTTCCAGTTGGCTTTGCGGAAGTTCCAGCGCATCTTCCTTGGGCTGTATATGACTGGAAGTTGTAGGCCAATGTGTACAAGCAGGGGCCGGTGTTGGCTGTGTGGAAAATCATCAAGAATGAGGATCTGTGTAGGATATGGCTCCCCATTCAAAGAGCTGACCCAACACAGGTCAGGAGAATAGTCCTTCTTCCACCTAGCAGAGTGGAAGGTTCCTCTTTGTTTGGGGTCGTATATCTAAGCGAGGTCATTTCTGGATGCCCAGTCTGAAAGTGCCTCCCCATCACTGTCCACTGCTGGGTACCCCCAGTCAGGGTGATGGCTGTTAAAGTCCCCCACATAGATGGCAGGGTGGGGTAGGGTGGGTAAGACCTGCAGATCCCAGTTGGCATTAGGGGGCTTGTACACATTGACAATATGGAAGCCACCAATGATTATGGTGTCTGAGAAATGTGTTGTTATCAGGTGATTTGCTTCAACTGTGTCAGAACGCACATAGGTGGCACGTCCATGTTTAGCATGTAGAACATAGCACAGGAGGTCAAAGCCTTTGATGGTGAAGCGGCCAGCTTCCTCTGTGCCAATATGAGTCTCTTGGAGGCAGATTACATCAATTGAATGTTGGAAGGCGAGGACTTCAATAAGGCTTCGCTTGGCTGCAGATAGGCCTTCAACGTTTAGTTGTAATATGCGAAGGGCAGATCCTACCACAAAGTGCTCTTGGGGCTGTTTGCTTTCGGCTTTAGGACTGTGACTAGGATTCTTCTTTGACTTGGCACAGAGGCGTCGTCTCTTCGACGCCTCTTCAATACTATTAGGTTGTCACGTCTTTTTGCTATCTCTGCGAGCAGCCCTGCTTAGGTTATACAGTCTGACAGCCGTAGGTAGGAAGGACCTGCAAAACCTCTCGGTTGCGCACCTAGGATGATGTAGTCTGCTGCTAAATGAGCTCCTCAGTGCATTCAGTATGTCCTGCATAGGGTGGAACTCGGACTCCAGCAGAGATGACAGTTTAGCCACCATCCTTCTCTCTCCCATCTCCTCCACTGGGTCAAGGCGCTGCCCCAGGACAGAGCTAGCTTTCTTGATCAGTTTGTTCAGTCTCTTCCTATCGGCTGCTGTAATGCCACTGCCCCAGCAGACCACTCCAAAAGTGATGGCTGATGCCACCACCGTGTCATAGAATGTCTTCAGCAGCGCCCCTTGTACACCAAAAGACCTGAGTCTCCTCAGTAGGAACAACCTGTGCTGTCCCTTCTTGTAGAGTGCATCAGTATTGTGTGACCAGTCTAGTTTATTGTTCAGATGAACACCCAGGTACTTGTAGGATGTTACCATCTCGATGTCTGTTCCCTGTATATTTACTGGTGCTGAGAGGGGTTGTCCTTGCCTGCGGCAGTCCACCACCAGCTCCTTAGTTTTCCTCGCGTTGATCTTGAGGCAGTTCCGATGGCACCAGTCCACGAAGTCCTGGATAAGCCCTCTGTACTCAGCTTCATCTCCGTTGGAGATGAGGCCAATGATCGCAGAGTCGTCAGAGAACTTCTGTAGATGGCAGTGTGTTGTGTTGTGTTGTGTGAGAAGTCCGCAGTATAAAGGGTGAACAGGAAGGGAGCCAAAACCGTTCCCTGGGGGGCCCCCGTGCTACCGATGATCGTGTCGGACACACAGTCCCGGGTTCTCACAAACTGAGGCCGGTTTGTGAGGTAGTCCAGGATCCATGATAACAGGTGCTGGTCCACCCCTGCGCACAGCAGCTTGTCCTTCAGGATCATCGGTTGGATGGTGTTGAAAGCACTGGAGAAGTCAAAGAACATGATCCTCACCGCATTCCCGGGCTTCTCCAGGTGGGACAGAGAACCGTGAAGGAGGAAGATCACCCCATCCTCCACCCCAATGCCATGCTGGTAGGCGAACTGGAGTGGATCCATCGCTGATCCCACCAGGGGGCGGAGATGAGCAAGGAGCAGTCTCTCCAGGGTCTTCATCATGTGGGACGTCAAGGCCACTGGTCTGTAGCTGTTCAGATCTCTGGGGTGGGAAGTCTTTGGTACAGGTACCACACAAGATGTTTTCCACAGCTGTGGTACCCTCCCCAGCTTCAGGCTCAGATTGAAGATGTACTCCACAATCCCACACAGCTGGTCTGCACAGGACTTGAGGAGCTTTGTGCTGATGCCGTCCGGTCCCGACGCCTTCCTCGTCTTGATCTTCCTCAGCTCCGTCCTCACCTGGGTCTTAGTGAGGGTCAGGTTGGGGGGCTGTGTGTTGGGAGTGGGGGTGTGTGGGTGGAGTGGTGAGTGGGCAGCAGGACTTGATGTCCTGCTGCCCACTCCCCTTGATGTTGATGCAGTCAGGGGGGAGGGCGGTTGGTCAAACCTATTGAAAAACAGATTCAGATTGTTCGCCCACTCCCTGCCCCCCGTGGCCTGGGGGGAGGTATTCTGGAGCCCAGAGAGGGTTTTAAGGTTTCTCCAGACCCCGCTGATGTCGCTCTGTTGCAGCTTGTCCTCCATCTTCTTCCTGAAGCTGTCCTTGCCTTCTCTGATCTTTCTCCTCAGCTCCCTCTGTACGGACTTCAGCATCTCCCTGTTCCTCAACCTGAAGATCCGCTTCTTCTTTCTCAGAAGTGTTTTTATCTCAGGGTTGATCCAGGGTTTGTTGTTTGAGCAACACCGTATGGTCTTGGTGGGAACGGTGTTGTCCACACAGAAGCTGATGTAGTCCGTGATGGTGTGAGTGAGGCCATCGATGTTCTCACCATGTGGATCGCAGAGCTGCTCCCAGGTGGTGGTTTCAAAACAGCCCTTTAGAGTGTCCATTGCCTCCTCAGACCATAACTTCACTGTGCGCATGGCCGGAGGTTGTCTGTGCACTAGGGGTTTGTACACCGGCCGGAGATGAACCAAGTTGTGATCCGATCTCCCGATTGGGGGTTGTTGTGATGAGGTATACGCCTCCTTAGTGTTTGCGTAGAATAAGTCCAGTGTTTTATTGTCTCTAGTGTGGCATGTGACATACTGGGTAAACGTGGGTAGAATGGGAGACAGTGAAACATGGTTGAAATCGCCTGAGATGAGGAGAAGAGCATCTGGGTGTTCTGTCTGCAGCCTGCCAGTTACTGAATGGATGACGTCGCGCGCTATCCCAGCGTTCGCCGTCGGATTTGCATAAATAACAATGCAGATCACGTGTGAGTATTCCCTCAGGAGATATGTAGGCCGCATGCTAACAGCTAGCAACTCGATGTCTTTGCTGCAGTGTTGTTGTTTAACAGTGATATGTCCCGATCTGCACCAGTTGTTGTTAACATACATTATCACTCCACCGCCCCTTGCTTTGCCACTGTCTGATGTTCGGTCTGCCCGTATCGCGTGGAAACCCTCCAGTTCAATGTTAGCATCTGCTGCTAATTCAGTTAGCCAAGACTCTGTGAATAAAAACAGGCTACACTCCCGGTATATGCTATCGTAGCGGGAGATAGCCGCTAGCTCATCTACCTTTCCCAGTAACGATTGTACATTATATGATTTTAAGTGTAAATCCATACACGCATGAAGTTTTTAGTAACTTTAGGTCTTTACAGCAAGCAAATGTGCAGTTCACAGATGGATGGGTGCATGACTTGGAGATGTACAAGGCAGGTGTGAAGACAGCTGTGCACACAAAGGTATGGTTTTTTTTTTAATTTCTTGAGTACAATTATTTATTTACTAAATAAAATAAATAAATGTATGCCATAAATTGAATTATGCACCCAATATACATGTGAAAGTGTGCTTTTACTGAATGTAGCATGTATGCTCTAGCTAAACATTGCTGCTGTTTACTGCTTATAATTGATGCATGTCATTTTATGTTCTTGTATTGTGTTCACTGTAGATTTTCTTTGTGACTTTAAAGTGTTCAACATTACACATAGTGTAATATAAGTTGGGTTGTGCTTTGCACGCATTCTGTACAGTGTTTTCCACCACTTCAGAATCAGAATCAGATTTATTGCCATTGTTCATGTAGTACACAAACTAGGAATTTGTCTCGGTGCAATGCTGCAACATTAAACATGATAAAAATAAAAGATAGAAATAAAAAACTATACATGCAATAAAATGTAGAATATGAATGAGTAATACTAGACAAAGCAATTTTTAAATATATTAGCGAGCAGCAGATATTGTGGAGTACCCCATAGTGCAGTCGGTAATGCAAAAAGAAAACAGTGATGATTGACATGAGTCTGGTTGAGCTGCTGTACATAGTGCACGAGAGTCTAATAAGTCACTTAGTGTTCAGCAGTCTGATGGCAGAGGGGAAGAAGCTGTTCATGTGACGGGAGGTTTTAGTCTGAATGGACCGAAGTCTTCTACCTGAGGGGAGGGGGGCAAACAGTCCGTGACCAGGGTGTGAAGGATTGGCTATGATCCGGCCTGCACGCCTCCGGGTCCTGGAGATGTACAGATCCTGGAGGGATGGGAGCTTGCAGCCGATCACCTTCTCAGCAGTGCGCACGACGCGCTGCAGCCTTAGTCTGTCCCTGGCAGTGGCTGCTGCGTACCACACGGTTATGGAGGTGGTGAGGATGGACTCGATGATGGCCGTGCAGAACTTCACCAACATCTTGGTGGGTAGCTTGAGCTTCCTCAGCTGCCGCAGGAAGAACATCCTCTGCTGGGCCTTTTTGATGAGGGAGCTGATGGTCGGCTCCCACTTGAGGTCCCGGGTGATGGTGGTGCCCAGGAAGCGGAAGGAATCTGCAGTGGTGATGGGAGAGCCTGTGAGGGTGAGGGGGGGCAGAGGGGTTGTGGCTTTCCTGAAGTCCACGATCATCTCCACTGTCTTCAGAGTGTTCAGCTGCAGGATGTTGTGGCTGCACCAGGACGCCAGCTGGGCTACCTCTTTCCTGTAGACGGACTCGTCGCCGTTGGAGATGAGCCCGATGAGGGTGGTGTCATCCGCAAACTTGATCAGCTTGACAGACTGGTGGCTGGAGGTGCAGGAGTTGGTATAAAGGGAGAAGAGTAGGGGGGAAAGTACACAGCCCTGGGGTGATCCGGTGCTGATGCTAATAGAGTCAGAGACAGTCTTTCCCAGCCACACATGCTGCCTCCGGTCCGTCAGGAAGTCGGTGATCCACCTGCAGAGGGAGTCAGGCACGTTGAGCAGGGACAGCTTGTCCCGGAGCAGAGCGGGGCGGATGGTGTTGAATGCAGAGCTGAAGTCCACAAACAGGATCCTGGCGTAGGTTCTCAGGGAGTCCAGGTGCTGCAGGATGGAGTGGAGGGCCAGGTTGACTGCGTCGTCCACAGACCTGTTGGCATTTAAGTTATGGTTACAGTTTTGCAGATTAGAAATAAAGAGCTGGAGTTTGTAAGCCATTGTGTACTTTATTCCAAAAATTGTTACAAAGCAAGCAAGGAAGCAAGTGTATTTATATAGCTCATTTCATACACAAGGGCAACTCAGTGTGATTTACATATATAAAAATAAAAGAGGAGAGAAAGCAAAATGCTTGAGCAATAAAAAATTAAAGTGGTACTGCTTTAAATGCTTCAATATTATTGATACAGTTAAAGACATTATGTCAAAAGGGCTAAACCACACCGAAAACATGTCAGTGTCTACATTCTAAAATTATGGCTTTATGACACTTGGACACATATTGGTCAAAGCACAGGTTACAGCAACAATCGTATCCAGTAAACTCATGGCCTCACCTTCACACGGCACCACAAAGGCCAGACGTATAGTGTCATTCAGTATTGTATATTTGGATCGCATGCAGCCGATTACTCTCTCCACATGGATTCTGACATGAGCTAGTTTCCTCATCTCCTCTATATCTCTGGCATCAAGCTGGCTGTGGCTCTTGGTGAATGCAGGTATTTTCAGTGTGGCACCTACAAGGGCAATGCTTTCCTTAATGTCAAATCCACAATCTGCCAATACTATGTCTCCTGGTGACAGTTTCTGAAGAAAGCCATAGTTCTCTGTTATCTGTCACTGACACCCACCCCCCACCCCCAGCCTTTGAAAATAAAATATATGGATCTTTATGGGGTAATGCCTATCAGATATTTGACAGTGTGCCTGCTTTTGTAGTTTGACTACATCTGTGCCGTTGCACTTAGATTTTGCGCTTTCTCAATGAAAAGTTCAAAGCAGTCAATAATAACTGTGACTTGACTGCCAAACATTTCAACATACTGATGTGACAAGCAATGCCTCTTTGGCCAGTACACCAAAGGTCTGAGGTGTGCATAGAGTACATTTATGGTGTCGCAAAACAGGATGGATGTGGCTTGTCTGCTTATGTCAAAAAGGTGTGCAATATGTTCAAGAGGCAAATTAAGCCACAAACACATCATAGTTAAAAGGAGAATTTGAAAATGGGAAATCTTTTCTGTCTTTGGTAGGTTGGGAAAAATTTGCATCAGCACAGCCAACAGCAAACTGAAAGATGGAAGCCCAGTGTAGTATTTCACCTTGGAGTCATTATCTTTGAGGAAATTTTCATCCAGGGTCTTTCTGGAGAGCTCTTCCTTTAACTCTCTGTTCTCCTCTTGCAAGAGTAAAATTTTGTTAAGCCTAAGGTGACACATGTTACAGTTCTGTAGTTCTTGAACATTTTCCACTGGAGCATTATCAGCCTGACAGATCTGTGCTACTTCATCAGATGTTGTCTCCTTCATCTCAGCCAGAGGTGTGGTGTTATCTGTTGGTGATAAGGACAATATACACCTTTAGTTAACCTCTTGCACTCCGGTGTACTGCGGGCAGGCATGTCTCTGCGTCCTAGAGCACACGAGGGCGCCCTAGTACGCACACTGTGCGTCCTAGGGTGCACTGAAGAAAAAAAAAAACCTGCATTTCCATTCTTCCACTACAGACACAGCCACGAACAGAAAGCCAAAGGAGTGCTTTGATTGGTTTAGATGTGACTGACCTCTCATTCGACTAATAAGAGCCTTGAATTGGGTTTCTGAAACCTTGAAGAACCAATGACTGAAAACCTAGCAAGAAGGACCCGCCTACCAACGGCTGCGAATACAGCCAGCCAATTGAAGCACAGAAGATCGAAAGCTGTTTTGTGTAAAGCTGGGTGAAGAGAGACTGACTGCTGCAGCAGATGAAAAAAGGACCCGCAGGAAGAACCGCCACAGACCCAGCAGCACGGAGACCACCCACAAGTGCGACCTGTGTGACAGGGACTGCCATTCGCGCATTGGCCTGTTCAGCCACAGGCGGTGCTGTCCCAGCAGAGTAGACATTTAGGATTCTCTTCCATGGTCATCATAGACCGACGGAGGCCGACGACGAAGGCTGGGTGACACACACGCGTTCGCCAGTCTTTTTTTCTTACTACTGTTATTTGTTTTGAAAAATCGTTCGCCAAAACTGCAATCATGGAAGCGCAAAACCGCAGTAATGGAATTATGTTTTGACCGGGTCGTGTGACCAGAACCACGAGTCCGTAACAAGTGGACCAGCTTCATGTTCGTCTGACAATGAGGAAGAGAAGTTCGCCAGCTACGCTGCTGTTGTGAACAGGTAAGTGTTATAAGCTAAATTATTCTTTATCCCTGAAAATTGTAGTCAAAAATGACTTTTGACCGATCGGTAAATTACAACTGTGCGTAGTAGACCGCGGCGCACCGTGACCGCGGCGCACCGTGACCGCGGCGCACCGGGCGATGTCCGTCCTCTGTAGCGGGGGGGGGACAACCCCCCCCCACACACACACACACAGCCCTGAGTGTCACCTTTCATTAGAGCCCAACATCAAGCTTCTACATTGAATCATTCAAAAGTTACAGACGTTTTTCCAAACTGTGCCATTTGGCACAATTCAAAAACGCCTGGGAACAACCTAAGAAAAAAGCTGTGTAATATATTCATTTTTTGTGGTATTGCTACAAAATTTTGACCTCAGCTGGATAACACTTGGTTCTACATTTCTGTTGCATTTTCCAGCCCGGATCTGAAGCTGTGTGTTATTTGCAAGCATTTGTATCCAAAAAAACACCCAGGCCAAATTTATTTTCTTCAAGTTCACTATGTTTAGATGACTGTTACTCAGTGGCCGGAGCACTTAGAGAGATTATGACTGTTTTGCCAAAAAATTCAAAGTGTTTTCTTTTAAATGAGACCAACCTCATGAAGATGCTGCAAAGGGTTGAAGAACAGCTTTTGATTTACTTTGGGTACATTATTTTTTGGCGTTTTTAGGGAAATTGACCACAGTGCAAGGGGTTAATATATTTTGTAATCAAAAGGAATTCCAAGACACATTTTAGATAGAAAAACATAGGCCAAAAAAAAAAGACTACCTGAATATAAAGGAGCTACAGTACATTATCCATCTCAGTCACGGGGCCAGTGGTGTTAGGGGTTCACTTGCATGCCCTGTCAATTCTTTTTGTCATGATTTCGTCATTCTGCATAAGAAATTAAACCTGTCAGGAGTGGTAGCTTGTAGCTCTGTATGCCCAAGGTTTCAAGAAGGTGCCCAGTCAGGATCACAGTCTAGCATTTCATAAGCTGGTCTGCCTGTTAAAGCAAAGGAAATGGTAAGAAAATACTTTGGTGTAGAACAAATTAAACCCACTTACACACATGTGTAAGTGGGAACTTCTTCTAGCTTCTCGGATATCGGAGTCTTTTTTTTAGCTTAGCTTAGTTTAGCTTTGTTTAGCTTAGCACTGCTAACGTAGGCTAAAAGCTATGACCAAGCAAGTTTTAACCACTCAGCAACAACAACAGACTTATATGCAATAAATCTTAATGTACCTTTATGAAAATGCTTTGAGCACACGACCATCGATACACTTGTGTGTTTGAAAGTTATGTTGGGTCTTCTCACTGCTGCAATCCAGGCCATGCGTCACCTCTTTGTCACCTCTGTCCTGTTCTTCTTCCATGCTGGAAAACCATAAAAGCCTACTCCGTGGTTGATCTTTTTTCCACAGTGGCTGTGAGAACATCTATTACAGTTTACAACACAGCAATACTTTCCCATGTCTGCTTCGTGGCTATGCCTGCTACGTTGATGTGATCTCAGCAAACTACCAATGCCTATGGTTCCCAGAATGCACTTGGTCAATTTTGTAAACGCTATGTCACACTGGTGAACCTGATACAGACATCAGTCAGCTGTTGAAGAGGTTATAAAATAAAGAGGGTGATCTCTCCTCGTTTTGACCACGTAAAATATACCACTACACTTGAGGTAATATAATAACACAACATAACAAAAATAATTTTTTTGTAAGTTGTCTGTGTTTTTCAACTGATTTAAGACAATTTTGCAACGCTGAATTTGAAAATGACATCCGTTTCTCTCGATCAGGTCAGGTTTTTATGTCAAGTTATAAGCAGTTGTACAGTAGTTGTACAGGTGTACTGTAAATTGAATAGTAGACATTGATAAAGGTAAGTACATGTAAATTGAATGTTACGTCATCATTGCTCAAAATTCAGAGAATTTCAAGAAATAAAAAAGAATTTTGCATCATATAAAGCGAAAATACCTGTACATGTAAACAAAAATGTAAGAAAACATGTAGCCATAGTTCAAAAGGTTGACCTGACTGAGCAAAACCAATGTGATTTTTTGATTCATCACATCAAAAGTGTCCTAAATCAGCTAAAAAAAACTTAGACAATAAATTTGGTGTCGATCAGTGTAATGATCGCCCTTACATCTGTTTTATTTATTTATTTATTTATTTTGGTCTAATAATTGTCTATTAACCTGGTGTTTGTAAAAAGCTGTTAAGCCAGGGGTGGGAGTGGGGATAAGCTCCTACTTTCTACAAAATGCCCCTACGGCGCACGTCTCAAAGAGCCTCTGACAGCCAAGCCCAACTCCTGGCCTTCTCGTATGGCATACACCCTATGCTGGGCGGAACTGTTACTACTGACAGAAGAAGGGGCGAGGGTGAGTTACTGGCGCCCCAAAACCAGTGCTTCGGGTGGATGGGACTCGTTAGCCAAGGAGGCAACCCATCTAGGAGAAGGAAAACTCTGATCTCAAACCTCCACTGCCTTGTGGCAAGACCCAATATGGGAAGGGCTTGGGGAGATAACCCTGAAGAGAAATCCAGAGTTGGAGCCCCAGAGGCAGTTTGACGTTGTGCTCAACCTCAATCTGGCAACTCCTGCGACATACCGATACCAAGCAGTACTGGCCTTTGCCTTTCCCTTGGACCCTACCGGTGTTGTGGAGAGGGGGGACCTGCTGCATGGGCAACCGCAAGTTCTCCATACACATTGCCCAGGCCTGCGCCCTGGAGAGGACACTCCAGCATCATGTCACACGACGGAAAAACACGGGAAACAACAGTTCACATGTTATAAGCCTCCGCTCAATTGGCGTAGAGCTGGGCGCCAGGGGTTGTTTTCGACGGTGGGAGAGGTCATAGTATCTCACTGGACAGCTACCGCCCGCCTCAAGCTGGGCAGCCCCCAGCCAATTAGGTGCTGTTCCGCCACAGTCTGTCCACCCTACTGGGTGCGTGGGGCTCAGAAATACTTATGTTCTGAATCATGGACTGCAAACCCTGCACCAAACAAAAACAAAGTATCAAATAACAAAAAACCAGCACTCAAATTCGGCTGCTGGAACGTCAGAACCCTACTTCCAGGCTTCTCAAATGATCACCGAGAGATAGAGGACACACGCAAGACAGTGGTAATAAACAACGAACTGCTGAAGCTCAAGGTGGACATCGCCACACTCCAAGAAACGCGCCTACCAGAAAGAGGCTCATTACGTGAACGTGATTATACCTTTTACTGGCAGGGTAAGAGTGCAGATGAAACAAGGGAGCACAGAGTTGGCTTTGCAGTGAAAAACTCTCTGCTGAAGATGATGGATCTTGCCGAGGGAGGAACAGAAAGGATGCTCTCTCTTCGACTGCACACCTCAGACGGACCGGTCAACCTAATCAGTGTCTACGCGCCCACCTTGTACCCCAGGCAGGACATGAAAGATGAATTCTACAACCAGCTTTCAACGATGATACAAAAGATACCTTCCAGAAAACACCTGATCTTATTGGGAGATTTTCAACGCTAGAGTGGGTGCTGACTCAGGATCCTGGCCAACATGTATGGGGAAGCACAGAACCGGTAAGATGAATGAAAATGGACAACGCCTGCTAGAACTGTGCTCACCCCAAGGACTCTGCTTAACGAACACCTACTTTCAACTAAAGCAACAGCATAAAGTTTCTTGGATGCACCCGCGCTCTAAGCACTGGCACCAACTGGACCTGATACTGACACGTCAACACCATCTACGGAATGTAGAGATCACCCGCTCGTACCAGAGTGCTGACTGCGACACAGATCACTCACTGGTATGCTGTAAGGTCAGATTTGTTCCCAAGGCCCTGCATTACAACAAACCTCCTGGAAGACAGCGCATTGATGCCAGGATGATGCAACAACCAGACAAAGTCATCGAATTCACCGAAAATCTCAAGAAGTCCATCACAATCTCACCTGAAGCAGATGCCGCAGAGAGATGGAACACCCTCAGAGATCACATCCACAGTGTTGCTCTCCGTACATTTGGTAAAAAAACGAGGAAACACACCCGATTGATTCAAGGCGAACTCCAGTGAGCTGGCCACCGTCCTCGCAGAAAAGAGAGCTGCTCTAATGAAATACAAGGATCGCCCCACCCGCAAATCACAGGAAGCTCTGCAGGCAGCCAGGAGCAAGACTCAACAGACAGCCAGACGCTGCGCAAATGATTACTGGTTGAAACTCTGTGAGAGTATCCAAATGGCAGCCGACACAGGAGACATACGTGGAATGTACGACAGGATCAAGAAAACAATTGGGCCAACTCAACACAAGACAGCGCTGCTAAAAACCAAGACCGGAACTACCATCACAAACCAAATGGAGCAGATGGAGAGGTGGGTAGAGCACTACTCTGAACTATACTCCCAAGACAGCTCGATTTCAGAGGAAGCACTGAATAATTTGGAGGACCTACCGATCATGGAAGAGCTGGACTCACCTCCAGCCATGAAGGAATTGGAAGAAGCACTAGACTCTCTGCCAATTGGGAAAGCACCTGGCCTCGATGGGATCGCAGCAGAAGTTATAAAGTGCTCAAAGGATGTCATCCTTCAACAACTGCATGAGATTCTATCTCGCTGCTGGGAGGAAGGAGAGGCGCCTCAAGACGTGAAGGACTGCAAAATAGTGACGCTGTATAAAAACAAAGGTAGCCAAAGCGACTGCAACAGTTATCAAGGGATATCATTGCTTAGTGTCACCGGGAAGGCATTCGTGCGTGTGGTTCTCAGCCATCTTCGGAAACTCGCGGAAAGAATTTATCCTGAATCTCAAAGTGGTTTCAGATCCGGGCGCTTCACGATTGATATGATCTTTTCTCTCAGACAGCTACAGGAGAAATGCAGGGAGCAAAATAAACCACTTTATATCGCATTCATCGACCTGACAAAAGCCTTCGATACAGTTAGCCATGAAGGACTGTTCCAAGTTCTCAAGAAGATTGGGTGTCCCCCCCCCAACTGCTGCAAATTATTGAATCCTTCCATACTAACATGAAAGCTATTATCCAGTTTGATGGGAGCTTTTCAGAACAATTCAACATCCGCCATGGAGTAAAACAGGGCTGTGTGCTTGCTCCTACCCTGTTTAACGTATACTTTGCCGTCATGCTAAAGTATGCATTTGGTACTCGGAACGATGGTGTCTGCTTCCACACAAGGTCTGATGGCAAACTGTTCAACCTATCACGACTGAGTGCAAAATCCAAGATCCGAAAAGTATCCATCAGTGAGATGCTGTTTGCCAACGATGCATCGCTGATGGCTCACTCGGAACTGGAATTACAATCAATGATCAACACACTAAATAAAGCCTGCGACGACTTCAGTCTGACCATCAGTCAGCAGAACACCAAAGTAATGGGCCAAGGTGTCTCGAACCCTCCTACGATAAACATCGAAAACCACCCACTGGATGTGGTTCATGAGTTTACATACAGTACCTCGGATCCAAAATATCGGACGACCACTCACTCGACAACGAGCTCAGTAGAAGAATTGGCCTTGCTGCAACGACCTTCGGAAAATTATCACAGAAGGTATGGCTGAACCAAAAACTATTGAGGCACACGAAGATCACTGTTTACAGGGCATGCGTCCTTAGTACCTTGCTATATGGCAGTGAGACATGGTGTCTATACACCTCGCAAGAGCGACGGCTCAACACCTTTCATCTCCGCATGCTGAGAAGTATTCTTAACGTTAAATGGAGCGACCATATCACAAACAATGAGATACTCTCCCGCGTAAGTTTACCAAGCCTGTTCACCTTGCTTCGCAAACATCGTCTCCACTGGTTGGGACACGTCCATCGGATGCCAGATGGGAGAATACCGAAAGACATTCTGTACGGAGAGCTTGCATCCGGCAAATGAACTCGAGGTCGACCGTATCTCCGTTTCAAGGATTTATGCAAAAGAGACATGAAAACACTGGGCATGGACGTGATCAACTGGGAGGATACTGCAGACGACCAAAACCGCTGGAGACATGCGCTGAAAGACGGACTCAGAAGGGGAGAAGAGCACCTTCACCAGTCTGCCGACGAAAAACGATCATCTCGAAAGGATGCATTGAAAAAGACACCACAACCAAGCGCCTACATCTGCGACCGTTGCAACCGTGATTGTCACTTGCGTATTGGCTTACACAGCCACAAGCAAAGCTGCCGTAACCCCGTTATTCCAACTCAAGGCGCAGATCCATAGTCTCCCGAGACTGAAGGATGCCAGGAAGGTCCATAATGTGCTGTAAAAAAAAAAAGTCGCACTGCCGTCTCTAGTGGCCCGACATAGTTATTACAGTACCTTTTTTCGCGGCTGCATTGACAGAAATGGTGAGTTAAATTTGTGTTTATTTTGAAAACAAAGCCTTATCTCACAATTCTGCCAAATTAAAAGTTGAGAAAATGTGGCAGTACAATGATACAATATACGCCGTTAGTTCCACTTAATTTTGACCAGGCGAGCTGAAACAGAGAGGCGGATAGATAGATGGACAGACAGACAGATGGACGGACAGATACACACAGCCACAAACAGAAACACTAACTGGTTACTGCATGCCTCTCAGTTTCACCGAGGCATAATAAACATGATAACACAGCCATGACAATAATAACACAGGGTTACAAAAATAATTTTTTTGTAAGTTGTCTGTGTTTTTTCAGCTGATTTAAGACAATTTTGCACCGCTGAATCCGAAAATGACATCTGTTTCTCTTGATCAGGTGCTACGTAAAAACCTGTACTTACTTAGTACTGTGCATGTACTTACTTTTATATAAAGGTAAGTACAAGTAAATTGAATGCTATGTCATCATTGTTCAAAATTCAGAGAATTTCAAGACATAAAAAAGAATTTTGCATCATATAAAGCGAAAATACCCATACATGCAAACAAAAACGTATAAAACAACATGTGGCCATAATTCAAAAAGTTGACCTGATTGAGCAAAACCAATGTGATTTTTTGGATTCATTCATTCATTCATTCATCTTCTTCCGCTTAATCCTTTTAACCACTTGCACTCCGGGCAATTTTCCTAAAAATGCCAAAAAATAATGTGCCCAAAGTAAATTGAAAGCTGTTCTTCAACCCTTTGCAGCATCTTCATGGGGTTGGTCTCATTTAAAAGAAAACACTTTGAATTTTTTGGCAAAAAAAACATAATCTCTCTGCGTGCTCCGGCCACTGAGTTACAGTCATTTAAACATACTGAACTTGAAGAAAAAAAATTTGGACACAGTGTTTTTTTGGATACAAATGCTTGTAATAACACACAGCTGTCCGATCCGGCTGGAAAATGCAACAGAAATGTAGAACCAAGTGTTATCCAGCTGAGATCCAAATTTGGTAACAATACCACAAAAAATGAATATTTTACACAGCTTTGTTCTCAGGCTGTTCCCAGGCGTTTTGGAACTGTGCCAAATTGTGCCAAATGGCACAGTTTAGAAAAACGTCTGTAACTTTTGAATAATTCAATGTAGAAGCTTCATTTTAGGCTCAAAGGAAAGGTCACACTCAGGGCTGTGTGTGTGTGTGGGGGGGGGGGGTCCCCCCCCCCGCTATCAAGGACAGAGTTCTGCCCTCGCTACATGACAGATTACACTCGTTGCATGTTTCCACAGCAACGCTGTCACAGCGGCTCCCCCCCCTCGCTACTGTGTGTGTGTGTGGGGGGGGGGGGTGTCCCCCTCCCCCGCTCGCTACAGAGGATGGACTTTACCCATCGCTACACAACGGATTAGCCTTATGTGGTGATGTAGGACAGCAGTGCAGTCACCGCGCCCCCCCCCCCCTCGCTGCAGAAGAATAGCAGGGGTGGGGGGGCGTTCACAGCTTGTACACTGCAAGCAACCCCTTGTACCGTGGCGCACGAACTTCAGACTTCGTGAACCGCACAGCTGTAATTTACTGATCGGTCAAAAGTCATTTTGGATTACAATTTTCAGGGATAGAGAATAATTTAGCTTATAACACCTTACCTCTTCACAGCGGAGTCTGGGCGAACTTGTCTCCTCATTGTCAGACGAACGCGACGCTGGTCCGCTCTGGTTCTGGTCTCGCGACTCGATCAAAACATAATTCCATTATTGCGGTTTTGTGCTTCCATGATTGCGGTTTTTGGCGAACGATTTTTCAAAACAAATAACAGTAGTAATTAAAAAAAGACTGGCAAAGGCGTGTGTGCCACTCAGCCTTCGTCGTCAGCCTCCGTCGGTCTATAATGACCATGGAAGAAATCATAATGTCTACTCTGCTGGAACCAATACAAAATAAGCACCGCCTGGGGCCGAACATGCCGATCCACGAATGGCACTCCCTGTCACACAGGTTGCATTTGTGGATGGTTTCCATGCTGCTGGGTCTGTGGAGCTCTTCCTGTGTCCTTTTTTGATCCGCTCCAGCAGTCAGTCTTCACCCAGCCTTAAAAAAAAAACAGCTCACGAACTTCTCTGCTTCAATTGGCTCACTGCATTCAAAGCGTTGGAAGGCGGGTCCTTCTTCCTAGGTTTTCATTCATTGGTTCGTCAAGGTTTCAGAAACCCAATTCAAGGCTCTTATTAGTCGAATGAGAGGTCAATCAGATGAACTAATCTGTTCGCGGCTGTGTTTGCAGATTTTTTTCCCAGTGGCGCTTGGAGGCCAGCACCATCTCCATCTGCACCATCATCAGTATATCATGCGTCATGCGTCTGCGCGCGCACTAGTGAGCTCTTGTGCGCCCTCGTGCGTCCTAGGACGCAGAGACTTGCCCGCCCGCGGAACAACGGAGTGCAAGTGGTTAAGGGTCATGGGGGGGCTGGAGCCTATCCCAGCATCTTTGGGCGGGGGCAGGGTACACCCTGGACAGATCGCCAGTCCATCGCAGGGCCAACACAGACAGACAACCATACACTCTCACAGTCATACCTAAGGAAAATTTAGAATCCCCAGTTTGATGCCAATTAACCTAACTTGCACGTTTTTGACATGTGGGAGGAAGCCGGAGAAATCCCGGAGTAAACCCACGCAGACACGGGGAGAAGATTCAGCACATCAAAATTGTCCTAAATCAGCTAAAAAAAACTTAAGACAATACATTTGGTGTTGACCAGTGATCATCAGCAATACCAAGCAAAACCGTGACTATGATAATAAAACCCAAACAAAACCAAAAACATGATAACATTAATAAAGAAAGTCTTAACGTGAACCTAAAGCGAGGACAGGGCCTGATTCGTGTCCTGATAACAGGCAGACATAAATAAACAAAACAACCATTACCATGATAGCATAATACTAATAGACAGGACTGTGACAAACAAAACTAAGACTAAGATAAGGAGAATAACAAGACAGAACTCAGAAGATAATTATGGCAAACAGAAATAAATGGCAAATTCAAAAGAACATAAATGGGGACATGATCATGAAAATAAACACAATAACCAAACTGAGCTGAGGTAAAGTAAACAGTGAATAACAAAAATAAACTTAAAGTGTGAGCATGGTCGGTGCAGAAGAGCTTGGAATAACGAGGCGATGTGATTTATAAACCAAAGTTTATTATCAGCTTCGCTCCTCTAACAAGTCTCATCTCAGTGCAGAAGCAGAATAAGAGGTCGAACACATTCAGACCTACATACTTATACCTACACATAACAAAAGACATTGCATATCACAGCTGACATCCCGCATTAGCTTAATCCCCCCTCCTTTGTCTTCTGACTCCTCCACC
This sequence comes from Pholidichthys leucotaenia, assembly GCA_020510985.1. NCBI lineage: Eukaryota > Metazoa > Chordata > Actinopteri > Cichliformes > Pholidichthyidae > Pholidichthys > Pholidichthys leucotaenia. The sequence goes on along the minus strand of CM035841.1, from coordinate 306,584,740 downwards.
TGACCCTGGGTGGTCAGGGCGATCGATCTCCTCCATTGTCCTCTGTCTCTTCCACCTGGCCCTGGGAAGTCAGGGCGATCGATCTGGTCTCCACCGCTGCGCCTCGGATGCTCTTTGATCTTCGCTGGCGGTTGAGACCTCTTGTCCTGTTCTGAGGCGTGAGGTCGTTGCACATATGTAATCACCAAACATTCTAATATGCTTATACATATGTAGGTTATGGGATATATGATTAATATAAACCACAGCCCCCCCCCCCAAACGACTAAGAAAAGGACAATCAAAGTAAGTCCACAGTTTAAGATAATTTCTATGACATACTATACTGTTAAACCTCTTGACAAGGAAGAAACTTTCCAGCAGCCATGCTCCTGTAGAGAATTCAGTGGTAACCATAACAGCGTAGTAATATCACAAATCAGTCTTAAAACTGTCACGGCACAATCTGATAAAATAGTTAACTTTTGGTTAATTTGCATCAGTCCCTGTGCCGTCTGGGTTTTAATCTTCTCCCGAATCTGCTGTGGGTCCGCTTGGGCGTCCTGGCGGGACCCTCCTGTAAGGAATCTGCAGCTTGGGGAGGAGAGTGGTTATTTGTTCCCTGCAGGGGGGTTGAGTCTTTTTTCTTGGGGGGTCTACCCCGCCGAGGTGCCCTCGCCACCCGTGCAGGTTCGTCTCTCAACAAGAAAGCAGGTTTAAGTCTGTCAATGCTGACTGTTTCTTTTCTGTCCCCTAAATCAAGCACAAAATGCTTATCACCAGGTTCCAGCACTCTGAATGGTCCATCGTATGGTGGATGGAGGGTTGATTTTAAAGCTTCATGCCTAACAAAAACGAATTCGGCGTTTTTTAAAGCTTGGGGGACAAAAACCCGTGGAAAAGAGTGATGTGCTGGTCCGGGGAGAGTGTCCGGTCCGTTGCTGCCTAAAGGCCTCAGTGTTGGAAGATGCCCAGGCTCTGGGTTCTCTGGTAAAAACTCACCTGGGAGTCTGAGAGGTTGTGCAAAAACTAATTCTGCTGGGGAGGCGTCTAGATCCTCTTTAGGCGCAGCATGCAACCCCAATAAAACCCAGGGAAGTTTATTTACCCAATTTGTATCCGTTAGTGAGGCTCTGAGGGCGGCCTTTAAAGATCTGTGAAAGCACTCGCATAACCCATTAGCCTGAGGGTGATAAGCGGTGGTGCGGTGAATTGTTGCCCCTAAGCTGCTGGCCATGGCTGACCAAAGCTCTGAGACAAATTGAGGCCCCCTATCGGACGTGATGTCTGATGGGACGCCGAAACGTGCCACCCAGTTTGTCAAAAAAACGCGAGTGACTTCCACCGCTGTGATTGACGCCAGAGGGACCGCCTAAGGCCAGCGCGTAGTACGGTCTATCATTGTTAACAGGTGTGTGAAACCCTGAGACGAAGGTAGTGGTCCCACGAGGTCGACATAAACGTGGTCGAACCTTCTAGCTGGGATTCGAAAAGGCTCTAGAGGGGCTTTTGTGTGTTTGTGTATTTTGGCGCGCTGACAAGACATGCAAGTTTTTGCCCATTCCTTTACATTTTTGCACAGGCCGGGCCACACAAACTTTTCGGCGACCATTTTAACCGAGGCGCGCACACCTGGGTGCGTGAGGGAGTGAATTGAGTCGAAAATACGGCGGCGTCATGCAGCTGGGACTACCGGGCGAGGTCGGCCGGTTGAGATGTCGCATATTAGGGGGGGTACACCGTCGCGTAAACCCCTTTCCTCCAGCCTTAACCCTGTTGGTCCAGACAGGAGTGCGCGCACGTCCGCGTCACTGCCTTGCTCCTCTGCCATGGCTGCGTAATCTATCCCTACGTGAATTGGAGCCGCGTACATGTCCGCGTTGGTGAAGAGCTCTGCGGCTGAGGTAGTATAATCTGTCTCCTCGCGCTCTGGCGATGTCACAGTACGAGAGAGGCAGTCTGCTACCACGTTAAGTTTGCCTGCCACATGTCGAATGTCTGTGGTGAACTCTGAAATTGCAGCTAGCTGTCTTTGTTGCCTGCCTGACCACGGTTCTGAAATTTTAGCCATCGCAAAGGTGAGCGGTTTGTGGTCTACAAAAGCCGTGAAACGCCGCCCTTCTAACCAGAACTGGAAGTGGCGGATGGATAAATGAAGCGCTAGCAGCTCCCTGTCAAAAGTGCTGTTTTTACACTCAGTTTGGTTTAACGATTTGCTGAAAAATGCCAAAGGTTGCCAGGTTCCGCCAACGTGTTGTTCCACAACTGCCCCTATGGCCAGGTCTGAAGCGTCTGTGGTTAGCGTAATGCGGGCCGAGGGATCAGGGTGAACCAACAATGTGGCGTTCGCTAGAGCACTTTTTACTTCCGCGAAGGCGCGTTCGCGCTCCGGGGTCCATTCGACCGCGTTGGAAGGCTTTTGTTTTCTGAGCGCGGTATACAGGGGCTGCATGAGTTGAGCTGCGCGGGGGAAGAAACGGTTGTAAAAATTAACCATTCCCAAAAATTCTTGCAGCGATTTGACCGTTTGTGGTCGTGGAAATTTTTTTACTGTGCGAACTTTGTCTGGCAATGGGACTGCCCCCTCCGGTGAAACTCTGTGTCCCAAAAAATCAATTTGTGACACGCCGAATTTGCATTTGGCTGGATTGATTATTAACCCGTGCTCTTCTAGTCTCTGAAAAACCGTAGTGAGGTGTTGTTCGTGTTCTTCCTCCGACGAGCTGGCTACCAGCATATCGTCGAGGTAGACAAACACGAAAGGGAGATCGCGTAATACCGCGTCCATCATCCGCTGAAAGGTTTGAGCAGCGCCTTTGAGGCCAAACGGCATCTGCAAAAATTCAAAAAGACCGAAAGGGGTTATTACAGCCATTTTAGGAATGTCTTCCGCTCGAACGGGGACTTGGTGATAGCCGCGGACCAGGTCTATTTTAGAAAAAATGCGCGCACCCGCCAGATGTAGTGAGAAATCTTGGATGTGAGGAATTGGGTAGCGGTCATGCGCTGTCGCATTGTTTAATCTGCGGTAATCGCCGCACGGTCTCCAAGAACTGTCGGTTTTCGGGACCATGTGGAGTGGCGATGCCCTGGGGCTTTTTGAGCGTCTAATAATGCCTAATTTTTCCAGGGTGGCAAATTCGTCCCGTGCTATGGCGAGCTTGGTCGCGTCTAAGCGCCGAGCTTTGGCGAACACGGGTGGGCCTGTTGTGGGAATGAAGTGTTCAACCCCGTGTTTCGCTACTGTTGCTGAAAATTTTGGAACTGTGAGTGCTGGAAATTGGGTGAGGAGTTGGTCAAACTTACCTCCTGCTGTTGTGACGCTGGCCTGCATGGGTGGTGGAGAGACTCGAGCTGAGCAGGGATAGAATAAAATGACAGTGCATTAACCAAGCGTCTATTTGCTAGATCGACTAACAACCCATGTGCACACAAAAAATCAGCGCCCAACAAGTTAAAACTCACCGCCGCTACAATAAATGTCCATCTATAGTTGCGGCCGTGAATGCAAAGAGGCAGGCTCCTTTCACCGTAAGTGTCGATGATCGAGCCGTTGGCTGCCATCGCCCCATTTCCCCGGGGACCCATGGCCCGATCTGCGTGGGAAGGGGTGATAAAACTCAGTTGAGCTCCGGTGTCGATCAGGAACTGTCTCCCGGTGTGTCCGTCAGTCACATAAAGAAGTTTATTTTTTTCGCCGAGAACCGCAGCCGTTAATGGTTCTCGGTTTTGGTGTTTTCCCGAACTTTTGACCTTGCAGGGGGGAACGCATTTGTACGCCCCCTCGGCGAAACGGTGGTGGTAATAGCAGATGTTGTTCCGTCTGCTGCGTCTTGGTCGTGTTGCCGCCATGGTGGGCGGGCTCTGCTTGGTTGTCTGTGGTTCTCCGCTGCTCTGGGCATCCGCGCTGAGATCTGCGGATGCTGCTGTGGCCACCTGTTCCCCGCAGGCGTTGATGAGTCGCTGCGCTTCTCGGGCCAGCGCGCGGAAGTCCTGCTGGGTGCTGCACCGCATGTTGATCAGCGTCCCTCTCATGTGTGGCGGCAGAGTGCTGAGGAAGATGTGTTGGAAGAGGAAGTTGTCGTTGTCCTCTTCCTTGAGCTGCAGCATGTCCTCCATGAGGGCCTTGGGTCTGCATCCTCTGTGGCCGTAGATCGCCAGGATCTTCTCTGCTCTCTCCTCGGCTGAGGGGACGAAGTTCTCGACGATGGTCGCCTTCAGCTCTCTGTATTTGTCATGGGCGGGCGGCTGTCGGATTATGCTCCGCGCACATTTTGACGTGGCAGCATCGAGTTTGGCGACGATGTGATAAAACTTCGTCTCGTCCGCCGTTATGCCCGCCAGTGCAAACTGAGCCTCAGCTTGCTGGAACCACGAGCTCGGGTCTTCTTGCCAGAATTCTGGCAGCTTGACGGTGACGGCGCTTGTGTGGGCCGTCCTTGATGTGTCCGCCGGGTGAGAGCGCCTTTCTTCTGCTCTCACGGCGGGGCTGGGGATGGTGCTCGGTTGAGCCCCCTCTTCTGCCGTGGGGGAACGTCTTCCATCCATTCCCCTGTCTGCATGGGCGCCGGCGCTTGCCTGGGTCGCCTCCGATGAGTCAATCGCGGGAGAACGTCTCTGTTCCATCCTCACGTCTGGTCACCAGTGTAGAAGAGCTTGGAATAACGAGGCGATGTGATTTATAAACCAAAGTTTATTATCAGCTTCGCTCCTCTAACAAGTTTCATCTCAGTGCAGAAGCAGAATAAGAGGTCGAACACATTCAGACCTACATACTTATACCTACACATAACAAAAGACATTGCATATCACAGCTGACATCCCGCATTAGCTTAATCCCCCCTCCTTTGTCTTCTGACTCCTCCACCTGACCCTGGGTGGTCAGGGCGATCGATCTCCTCCATTGTCCTCTGTCTCTTCCACCTGGCCCTGGGAAGTCAGGGCGATCGATCTGGTCTCCACCGCTGCGCCTCGGATGCTCTTTGATCTTCGCTGGCGGTTGAGACCTCTTGTCCTGTTCTGAAGCATGAGGTCGTTGCACATATGTAATCACCAAACATTCTAATATGCTTATACATATGTAGGTTATGGGATATATGATTAATATAAACCACAGTCGGGACCATGCTCAGAACCTGACAAAAACAAAAAGAATTCTAAACAACTTTCTAAATAATATAACTTTAAAAATAATATGGTGCAAATTAAGTCAATTAGAAATAATTACAGCAGAGTGAGAAAAAAATGGTTTTTAAAAATGTGTAGCATTAATAGACAGTCTGCACATACAATTCACTGTCCAAAACCCCACAGGTAACAAACTAGCAGTTGTCCTACAGATAAAAAGCTGAAAACATTCTTAAAATAAAAGGCTCACCTCTACATCACTGTCAGGGAATCTTCTCTCCTCTGTTTTTTTTTTTTTATTTTTTATTTACAAATTGTGAGGGAAAACTGTTGGCTGTCGGTCTTATTTTAGGCAAGTATATCTGGTTGATGGCGTTTCACAATAATATCACATAAGAGGTCAACCATTCTTAAAATTAAATTGCTATAAAGGGCTTTTAAACTGGTTTAAACTGGTCCTGCATGAAGGGCCAGACTAAGAACGATCCAACAGACTCATGATTAATGCTCAAACAAGGATTCAGTGTACCCCGCCTGGTATGGGAATACTGGGGCACCACCCTGGAGCCAGGCAAGGGGGAGGGGCTTGGTGGCTAGCGTCTGGTGGCTGGGTTTCTGCCCATGAGACCTGGCCGGACTCAGCCCGAAGGAGTTATATGGATCTGCCCTCCAGTGGGCTCACCACCTGCAAGAGGGACCATGGGGGTCCGGTGCTATGTGGATCAGGTGGCGGTCGAAGGCGGAGACCTTGATGGTCTGATCCCAAGCTTCCTAAACTGGCTTTTGGGTTGTGGAATGTCACTTCTCTGGTGAGGAAGGAGCCTGAGCTGGTGCACGAGGTTGAGAGATACTGGCTATATATAGTCGGCCTCACATCAACACACAGTTCTGGTTCCGGAAACAGTCTCCTGGAGAGGGGCTGGAGCTTGGCCTACTCTAGAGTTGCCCTGGGCGAGAGGCGGCGAGCAGGAATGGATATTCTTGTATCCCCCCCACCCTTGCTGCCTCTATATTGGAGTTTTTCCCGGTGGACAAAAGGGTTGTTTCCCTGTGCCTTCAGGTTGGGAAATGGGTTCTGACCATCATTTGTGCCTATGCACCAAATGATGGTTCAGAGTACTAACTCTTTTTGGAGTCTCTGACTGGGGTGCTTGGAAACTCTATTGTCCTACTGGGGGACTTCAATACGCATATGGGCAACGACAGTGAAGCCAGGAGGAGGGTGACTGGGAGGAACAGCCTGCCCTGTCTGAACCTGAGTGGTGTGGACTTCTGTGCTAACCACAAATTGTCCATAACAAACACTATGTTCAAGCATAAGGGTGTCCATATGTGCACTTGGCACCAGGACACCCTAGGTCACAGGTCGATGATTGATTTTGCTATTGTGTCATCAGACCGATGACCGTATGTCTTGAACACTCAGGTAAAGAGAGGTGTAGAGCTGTCAACTGATTACCATCTGGTGGTGAGTTGAATCCAATGGCAGGGGATGATGCCATTCAGACCTTGGAGACCCAAATGTATAGTGAGGGTGTGCTAGAAACGTCTAGCTGAGGCCCCTGTCCGGGAGGTCTTCAACTCCCACCTCCAGAAGAACTTCGACCACATTCTGAGGGAGTCTGGAGACATGGAGTCTGAATGGGCCATGTTCTCCACCTCCATTGTTGAAGCGGATGCCCAGAGCTGGAGCCGCAAGGTCATTGGTGCTTCTTGTGGTGGCAACCCCCGAACCAAGTGGTGGACACCAGTGGTGAGGGGCACCATTAAGCTGAAGAAAGAGTCCCATCAAGCTTGGTTGGCTTATGGGACTCCAGAAGCAGCTGAGGTGTACCGGCAGGCCAAACAGAGTGCAGCTCGGGTGGTTGCTGAAGCAAAAACTTGGGTGTGGGAGGAGTTCAGAGAAGCCATGGAACAAAACTTTCGGTTGGCCCCAGAGATTCTGGCAAACTGTCCGGCAACTCAGGAGGGTAAGCAGCTCCCTGTCCACACTGTGTATGGTGCGGATAGGGTGCTGCTGACTTCAACTGGGGATATCGTCGGGTGGTGCAAGCAATACTTCGAGGATCTCCTCAATCCCACTGACACGCCTTCCGTAGAGGAAGCAAGGCTTGTGGACGAGGGGGACGACTCGCCCATCACAGGGGCTATGGTAGGGCTGTCATGGTTGACATGCCTCTGCAACATTGCGTGCAGGTTGGGGACGGTGCCTTTGGCATGGCAAACCAAGGTGGTGGTTCCTCTCTTCAAGAAGGGGGACCGGAGGGTGTGTTCCAGCTTTAGAGGGATCACACTCCTCAGCCTCCCTTGGAAGGTCTATGCCAAAGTACTGGAAAGGAGAGTCTGGCTGTTGGTCAAACCTCAGATTCAGGAGGAGCATTGTGGTTTTGAGCCTGGCCATGGCACATTGGACCTGCTCTTTACCGTCTCGAGAATCCTTGAGGGTTGATGAGAGTTTGCACAACTAATTTACATATGTTTTTCAGACTTGGAGAAGGCATCTGACTGTGCCCCTCATTTGTTTTTTGTGGGGGGGTGCTTCGGGAGTATGGGATATTGGGCTTGTTGTTACGAGCTATCTGGTGTCTATACGACCATTGTGAGAGTTTGGCTCGTATTGCCAACACTCAGTCGGAATCACTCCCACTAAGAGTTGGACTCCGCCAGGGCTGCCCTTTGTCACCAATCTTGTTCATAATTTTTATGGATAGGATTTCTAGGTGCAGCCAGGGAACAGAGGGTGTCATGCCTGGGTACCACAGGATCTCATCTCTGTTGTTTGCAGATAATGTTGTCCTGTTGGCTTCATCCAGCAATGACCTACAGGTCTTACTGGGACAATTTGCTGCTGAGTGTGAAGCGGCTGGGATGAGAATCAACATCTCCAAGTCTGAGTCCATGGTCGTCAGCAGGAAAAAGGAGTTTAAGTATCTCGAGGTCTTATTCACGAGTGAAGAGAGAATGAAGTGAGAGATTGACAGATGGATCAGAGCAGCATATTCAGTGATGCGGATGCTGTACTGGTCTGTCGTGATGAAGAGGGAGCTATGCCCTAAGGCAAAGTTGTCAATTTACCGGTCAATCTATGGTCCTACCCTCACCTATGGTCATGAGCAAATGAACAAATCTACCTACGGGTACAAATAAAGTAACCTGAACCTGAACCTGAGCTTTGGGTAATGACCGAAAGAATGAGATCATGGATACAAGCGGCTGAAATGAGCTTTTTCTGTAGGATTGCTGGACTCATCCTTTGAGATAGGGTGAGGAGGTCAGTTGTCTGGGAGATGCTCAGAGTATAACTAAGCCAGCTAGGTACGACGGGCGCCAGGGTCCGTGGTTGTGCGGAGTCAAGGGCCCACTTACAGCTGCTTGCAGCTTTAATTAGGGCCCGAGCCACTGACAAAGTCAGTGGGCGAGAGCCCTATTGTAATTGTTAGAATTTTTTTAAATTATTTTTTTTTTAATTTTTAGGGCCTGAGCCACTGACGTCAGTTGGTAAAAGCCCTATTGTAATTGTTCTGTTTCTTCTTATTATTATTATTCCGCCTAAACAATCACATTTTTCACCCTCTGAACGTTAACCAAAAAGTGATTTTTTTTTTGACAAACCTCTCAGACCCGATGAAAAATTCGATAAACTGGAAGAGATATGTGCCCCCCCACCACAAATTTTTGTGGGTGGGGCCAAAAGTACAAGGACTTTGGACACTGGCGACCGTAAACTTTGCCAAACAGACATAAAATTTGGGTGAGGTGTGCATCACCTCAAAACATGCAAAAAACATAATTGTGGCCCTTATCCACTGCCAACAAGAAGGCCGCCATCTTGCCTCAAAGTCGCCCCATCTCCAATTCAGAAAAAAAAAATTACACTTCGCATTTGAAAGAAAGTAGTCCTAGGGGCCTGCTCCGATTGAGCTCATTTTTACATGGCAGTATTTATAGGCATTGGCCATTAAAAGTTAACCAATTTAAGTCAAAATCTCAAAAGTTGTGGCCAGAGCACCATGGCGAAGTTTGACTCCTCCCCTTACAACACCAAAAGGCTGTAACTCATGCAAAACTTGTCCCATGTCCACCAAAGTTTCCATGATGGAAAATAGTCCCGCCCCGAATGCATCTACACAAAAATACCTGACAAAGGATATAGTGCCACCTAGTGGTTAAAGAAAGAATGGCTGAAAACTTATTTATTACTCATGCGCTACTTGCCAGAATGACGTGAAATTTTCTGAGATTCATCACACCACAGGGATGATCAGAACTGCATATAAACTTTAGCATGACATCACACTTGTTACCATGGACACACCCTCCTCGCCATTCAATCTGTGGTTTTGTGGGGAGGGTTGGGAAGCTCCTGGAGTCATGAAATTTGGAACATAGGTAGAGGTGACTGTTATCTGTAGTCCTATATGAGTCAGCAACGCATAACTGATAGGTAAGTGTTACCATGGTGACATGGCGAAGGTTGACTCCTCGCCATGGAACATCAAAAAGTTGCAACTTGGACAAACTTCATCCAATTTTCACCAAATTTTCTACGATGGATATTAGTCCGACTCCACATGCTCCTACGTAAAAATGGTTGACAAAACTTATAGCACCACCTACTGCTCACGGGAAGTACTGCCACACTCACATTTGAACGAGCTCCTCCTCTACGCCTGCTCCCATTGAACTCATTTTCACATGGCAGAATCTATAGACATTGGCCATTAAAAGTTATGAAATGTGAATAGCAATCTCAAAAGGCATGGCCACAACACCATGGCGAAGTTGACTCCTCCCCTTACAACATCAAACAGCTGTAACTCAAGCAAAACTTGTCCGATGTCCACCAAAGTTTCCATGATGAAAAATAGTCCCGCCCTGAATGCGTCTACATAAAAATACCTGACAAAAGATATAGCACCACCTAGTGGTTAAAGGAAGAATTGCTGAAAACTGTTTTATTTATTAGTCACATGCCACTTGCCAGAATGACGTGAAATTTTCTGAGATACACCAGACCACAGTGATGATCTTAACTGCATATCAACTTTAGCATGATGTCAGTCTTTTTACCATCGACACGAGGTATTTGCCATTCAATCCTTGATCTTGTTGGGATGGTTGGGAACGACTTGGAGTCATGAAATCTGAAACATAGGTTGAGGTGACTGTCATATGTAGTCCTGTATGGGTGGGCAACACATAACTGACAGGGAAGTGTTTCCATGACGACATGGCGAAAGTTGACTCCTCGCCATGGAACATCAGAAAGTTTTACCCTGAACAAAGTTTGTCTGATTTTCACCAAATATTCTACGATGGATATTAGTCCCACCCCACACGCTCCTACATAAAAATGATTGTCAAAAGTTATAGCCACACATACTGCTCACAGGAAGTACTGCGCCAGACGGTTTACTTTATTATTCACGCAGCACTTGCTGCGACGACGGGAAATTTTCTGAGCCAGGTAGGTATGATGGGCGCCGGGGTCCACGGTTCTGCAGGGGCGAGGGCCCGCTTAAAGCTGCTTGCAGCTTTAATTAGGGCCCAAGCCACTGACAAAGTCAGTGGGTGAGAGCCCTATTGTAATTGTTAGAATTTTTAGGGCCCGAGCCACTGATAAAGTCAGTGGGCGAGAGCCCTATTGTAATTGTTGGAATTTTTTTTTCTTCTTCTCCATCTAAGATCTCATTTTTGGGGTAGTGAACATGCACAAAAACTCACCATTTTTTGAAGGGACCTCAAGGCTGGCGAAAAATTGAATATTTTGGAGGAAATATGAATGACCCCACAAAAATGGCTCTACAGCACCACCCAACATGTGAAGTCAGTGGGGAGTGGCACACGCTTACTTTCACGTAGAAAGATGAAAATCGGGTGTGATGTTTATCATGTCAAGACACGCAAAAAACTCCATAGAAGTGATGGTCTACACCCAACAGGAAATCAGCCATTTTCGCAGGAAGTGGCAGTGACATGATTTTCACCTCACGCAATTGACACGCATTTGATTGAACTCGTCCTAGGGCTTTTGTCCGATTGATCACATTTGTGGTGACAATCATCTATACCCATGTGCCATTAAAAGTTATTGAAAACTTTTCTAAAAGTTCGACGGTTTGGCCGTAGGGGTGTGGCAAAATTTGATGCCTCGCCATGATCATTCTATGACCATTCTGATGGCAATTACTCTGGCATGCATTGTGGGATTTCAACCAAATTCAATATTATGGATATCAGTCCAATTCCAAACAGTTCTATAGAGCAATATTCATAGAAATCTACAGTGCCGCCTAGTGATTAAAGGAAGAATTGCTTGAAAGTGTTTTCTTTATTACTCACGTGCCACTTGCCAGAATGACGTGAAATTTTCTGAGATTCATCAGACCACAGGGATGATCATAACCGCACATCAACTTTACCATGACATAACACTTGTTACCATGGACACGCCCTCCTCGCCATTCAATCCGTGATCTAGTGGGGAGGGTTGGGAACGTCCTGGAGTCATGAAATTTGGAGCATAGGTAGAGGTGACTGTCATCTGTAGTCCTACATGGATCAGCAACACATAACTGATAGGAAAGTGTTAGCATGGCGACATGGTGAAGGTTGACTCCTCGCCATGGAACCTCAAAAAGTTGCAACTTGGGCAAATTTCATCTGATTTTTACCCAATTTTCTACGGTGGATATTAGTCCGACTCCGCCCACTCCTACATAAAAATGGTTGCCAAAACTTATAGCACCACCTACTCCTCAAAGGAAGTACTGCGCCAAACTGTTTACTTTATGATTCACGAAGCGCATGCCGCAACAACGGGAAATTTTCTAAGCCAGCTAGGTACAACGGGCACCGGGGTCCGCGGTTGCATGGGGAGTGAGGGCCTGCTTACAGCTGCTTGCAGCTTTAATTAGGGCCTGAACCACTGACGTCAGTCGGCAAAAGCCCTATTGTAATTGCTCAGCTCGAAGAAATTCTTCCGCCTAAACGAACGAATTTTTCACCCTCTGAACGTTAACTAAAACGCAATATTTTTTGGCAGACCCCTCAGACCTGGCGAAAAATTCGATAAACTGGAAAACATATGTGCCCCCCCCACCCCTCATTTTTGTGGGTGGGGCCCGACGTACAAGGTCTATGGAGACTGGAGACCATAAACTTTGCCGTACAGACATAAAATTTGGGTGAGGTGTGCATCACCTCAAGACTTGCAAAAAACATAATTGTGGCCCATACCCACCACCAACAGGAAGGCCGCCATCTTGCCTCAAAGTCGCCCAACCTCCAATTCGGAAAAAAGTCACACCTCGCATTTGAACAAACTAGTCCTAGGGACCTGCTACGACCAAGCTCATTTTTACATGGTGGCATCTATAGGCAATGGCCATTAAAAATTGTATAAATTAAGTCAAAATCTCAAAAGGTGTGGCCAGGGTGCCATGGCGAAGTTTGGCTCCTCCTCTTACAACTTCAAACAGCTGTCACTCGGGCAAAAATTGTCCAATGTCCCCCAAACTTTCCATGATGGAAAATAGTCTCGCCCGGAATGCGTCTACATCACCTGACAAAAGATATAGCACCACCTTCTGGTTAACAAAAGAATTGCTGAAAACTGTTTTATTTATTACTCACGCGCCGCTGGCCAGAATGACGTGAAATTTTCTGAGATTCATCAGACCAAGTGATGATCATAACTGCACATCAACTTTAGCATGATGTCACATGTGTTACCATGGACACGCCCTCCTCGTCATTCAATCCTTGATCTTGCTTGGAGGTTTAGGAATGACCTGGAGTCATGAAATCTTGAACATAGATTGAGGTGACTGTCATATATAGTCCTATATGGGTGGACAACACATAACTGACAGGGAAGTGTTGCCAACATCGGAAAGTTGTATCTTGGACAAACTTTGTCTGATTTTCATCAAATTTTCGACAATGGATAATAGTCCAACTCTGAACATTTCTATATAAAAAGAACAAAAGTTAGAGTGCCACCTAGTGGTTACAACATCGGACCCTTGTAAACTGGACAAACTTTGTACGATTTGCACCACATTTTCTACGATCAATATTCATCATGCCCCCAACACGTTTATATACAGTTAATAAACAAAAGTTATAGAGCCCCCTAATGATTAAAGGAAGAATTGCTGACAACTGTTTTCTTTATTTTTCTCTCACCAGCTGAAAAAATTACATGAAGGAATAACTAGGGCTCATTGACAGTACATGTACATAGTACAGAACTGCTTCCATGGTGACCGGTGTGCTTCAATGGCTTTCTCATCATGCAAAACATGACAGTTACAGCTCAGACAATCCTCATCTGACTTGGACCAAACTTTGCACAAGTCATACTAATCCCACTCTGAACACGTCTGCATATCAATATTCACAAAACTCACACCAGCACCTACTGCTGACATGAGGTACTGCACAAAATTGTTTCAAATTTTGCGGAAAGACCAGTAGTCACAATGACATGACATTTTCAGTGGTTTCTCAGAGTGCATTGGACTACCCTCAGTGGAAGTCACTTTTGTCCTGTGATAAGCACAGTTGCCATGGAAACCCATTCCTTGCCTTTCAATAACGGACACTTGTACATTGGACAAAGTTATAGCGCCACTTACTGCTCACAGGAAGTACTGCGCCAGACGGTTTACTTTATTATTCACTCAGCCCTTGCAGCGATGACAGGAAATTTTCTGAGCCAGCAAGGTACAACAGGCGCACGGGAGGCAAAGGCCCGCTTACAGCTGCTTACAGTTGCTTACAGCTGCTTGCAGCTTTAAAATTTTTTTTGTTCTTCTCCATCTAAGATCTCATTTTTGGGGTAGTCAGCGTGCATGAAAACTCGCTATTTTTTGCAGGGACCTCAAGACTGCCAAAATTTAATATTTTGGAGGAACTATGAATGACCCCACAAAAATGGCTCCACAGCACCACCTAACATGTGAAATCAATGGGGAGTGGCAAGCACCCCCTACTGCCAATGGACTGCCAATGGAGCGGAAGTTGCCAAAACTCACATGCCATAACTCACATGCCATACTCACGTGCCGCTTGCCAGAATGACGTGCAATTTTCTGAGGTTTATCAGACCACCTGGTTAATCGTAACTGCACATCACCTTTAGCATGGCATCACTGCTGTTATCAAGAACATGCCCTCCTCACCATTCAGTCCAATTTTCTTGTTGGGATGTTTGGGAACGACCTGGAATCATGAAATCTGAAACACAGGTTGAGGTGACTGTCATATGTAGTTCTATATGGGTGGACAACACATAACTGAGAGGGAAGTGTTGCCATGGTGACATGGCTAATGTTGACCCTCACCATGGAACATCGGAAAGTTGTAACTTGGACAAACTGTCTTATGTTCACCAAATTTTCTACGATGGATATTAGTCCGACCCACACACTCCTACGTAAAAATGATTGACAAAAGTTATAGCGCCACCTACTGCTCACAGGAAGTACTGCGCCAATCAGTTTACTTTATTAATCACGCAGCGCTTCCCACGACGGGAAATTTTCTGAACCAGCTAGGTATGACAGGCAAAGGGGTCCACGGTTGCATGGGGGGTGAGGGCCTGCTTACAGCTGCTTACAGCTTTGTTAGAATTTTTTTTTCTTCTCCATCAAGATCTCACTTTTGGGGTAGTTAGCGGGCATGAAAACTCACCATTTTTTGCAGGAACCTCAAAATTGGCAAAAAGTTTAATATTTTGGAGGAAATATGAATGACCCCCAAAAAATGGCTCTACAGTGCCAACTAACATGTGAAGTCAATGGGGAGTGGCACACGCTTACTTTCGTGTAGAAAGATTAAAAAAACTAGTGAGATGTTTATCATGTCAAGACATGCAAAAAACTCCATAGAAGTGATGGTCTACACCCAACAGGAAGTCGGCCATTTTGGCAGGAATTGAGGGTGATCTGATTTCCACCTTGCACATTTCATCAACCTCATCCTAGAGTTTTAGTCTGATTTTGCTCATTTGTGGTGACAATCATCTATACCTATGTGCCATTAAAAGTTATTGAAAATGGTGGCCGTAGGGGTGTGGCAAATTTTGATGCCTCTCCATGATCATTCTGTGACCATTCTAATGGCAATAACTCTGGTATACATTGTCGGATTTCAACCAAATTCAATATTATGGATATTAGTCCAATTTCAAACAGTTCTATAAAAAAATATTAATAGACATCTACAGTGCCACCTATGGGAGGCAGACAGTTTTGCATTAGAAACTTTGTGACATGTTGTTTTTTTTAATACCTCGGGAATGGAATGTCTGAATGGCACCAAGATATGTATGATATATACGGGTATACCTCCAAGCAATTATAGCTATGAATATTCATGAGTAGCAGTAGTGCCATCTCTTGGAGACATGAAGGTTACACCAAAGGTTTTCTTCAATGTCTCTCAAATAAATAGTTTGATTGATACCATTTATGGTGACAATCATCTATACTCATGTGCCATCAAAAGCTGTTGAAAACTTTTCCAAATGCCAAGCAGTTTGAGGGAAAGGGCATGGTCAAATTTGCGGTATTGCCATCACTCTTCCAGTGCTATTATGCTGGCATACATTGACTGATTTCAACCAAATTTTGTGTGGTGAATAGCTAGCCAATACTGATAATTTCTATGATAAAGAATGACACATAGTGATAGGGGTCATAGGGTCACATGACAGTGACCCTACCATCAATGGACAGGAAGTTGCCATAACTCACAAGTATATTGTCCAAATGCCGCAAAACTTCATATATATGATACTAGTCAGACCGCGAATAGATTTATGTAACTATAACAAACATAGTTGTAGCGCCCCCTAGGAAAAAAACAAAGCTTTATAACTCAGTCATGCTTTCTACAAATTCAACCAATTTTTGTATGGTGGATCGGTAGCCCACATTGAACATTTCTTTAATAAACAATGACACATAGCTATAGTGCCCCTAGCAGAAAAAAACAAAGCCTTTTAACTCTGGCATACTTGGTCCAAATTCAACCAGATTTTGTGTGGTGCATGGTTAGCTAACACTGAACATTTCTATATTGAACAATTACATATAGCTATAGCGCCTCCTAATAAAAAAAAAACAAAGCTTAATAACTCTGGCATACTTTGTCCGAAGTCAACCAAATTTAGTCTCTTGAATAGGCAGCCAATGGTGAATGTTTCTCTAACATACCATGAGATGCAGCAGTAGCGCCCCCTACCACCAATAGACAGGAAGTTGTCATAACTCACACATACATTGTCCAAATGGACCTAAACTTGATATACTGTACATGGTACTAGTACCACCCAGAACAGAGTTATATGACTATACCACATATATGTAGCTATAGTGCCCCCTAGGTAAAAAAAAACAAAAAAACAAAAACATTTATAGCCATGGCATAGCTTGTCTAAATTCAAACAAATTTCCTGGTGAAATTTTCACCAGAAGTGGCCTTTAGGCTATGGATAAACATATTAGATTTTTGAGGTAATCCACAAGCTTATAAAGTACCTCTGCCAAGGAGCTATCTTGCAATGTACAGATGGAGAGATGGACGGAATGATGATGGATGGCGGTATGGACGGATAGACTGGTGAATGGATTGATGGATGAATGAATGGCGGATAGATGGGCATATGGTGTCATGGAAAGACGGTCGGACAAAGAGCGGGAGGGAGAGAGTTGGGGAGGGTGGAATAGAGCCTGTGCGGAGGTACACGCTCTGAGTGGCAAGGCCAAGGTCTAGCGAGGACGCAAAGGCCCATTTATCGCTGGTCGCAGCTTTAATTTAACTTTTATTTTTACAGGGAAGGTCCAGTGAGAGGCAACCTGACTTTTTCAAAGACACCTGTTCACATTCACACAGATACACATTCACACCTGGAAGCTGCCCAGTACAATCACAGACTGCCCTGTAGCCACTGAACACCTCCACTGGAGCAGTTGGGATTAAGGGCCTTGCTCAAGGGCACTACAGTGGGGTTAAGGAGTGTGTATGTGTGTGTGTGTGGGGGGGGGGGGGGGGACAAACACTGCTCTGCTATCTGTCTCACCCAGATCTGATCCTGCCAGTCCAAGGACTGAATCAGTACCCCTCCGGGCACCAGTCCACATTCCTGACTATTAGGCCACCACTGCCCCCTTTAAAACCTTGACCTTTTGACCTCAAACCCATAGTCAGAAGTCAGGGTCTCAGTTTACTAAGTCTGATGGCCCCAACTGTCTCTGTTTTTGAGATATAGTTTATATGGTATTCTGACTTTGACCTTTGAGCTTTTGACCCCAAAAGTATAGTCATAGGTGCTAGTCCCCAGGTCAACCTGTGTATCAAGTTTGGTCAGTAGAGCCTCATTCCCTGTTGAGTTAGAGCATGGATATACGTAGCTGGCTGGCCGGTCAGTCGGAGACAGCAACGACCTCTTTATCCACGCCACCTTGTGAGCGTGGATAATAAGGTAAGGTATAGATATTACCTGCAACATGGGAATACATTTTCAGAGTATTTAGCTTCTAATTTACCAATTACCTTCACCAAGGAGGTAATGTTTTTGCTGGTGTTTGTCTGTCTGTTATCAGGATTACACAAAAACTACAGGAGGGATTTGGATGAAATTTTCACCAGAGGTGGCCATTGATCAAGGTCAGGATGCAGATTCTCGATGACTTTTTCCACTTTCTTTAACGTTGCGAGATAGGGCCTTAGCAGAGTGGAGCAGAGGTTCATCCTTAACACAAATGCCACCTCTGGTGAAAATGTTATCCAAATCCGTCCAGTAGTTTTTGTATAATCCTGCTAATAAACAAACCAACACTCTGAGAAATGGGGCCTTGGCGGAGGTGTGTGTTCTCTGAGTGCCTGTTTATGTTTCTTATGTTTTGTGTCCAAGCTGTTTTGCTGTTTTTTGCAAACAACTACAATTATCTGTTTTGTTGTGTTTTTTTTAAAAAAGCATAGCCTATTATTCCATATTGTTCCAAAAATTGCTGCAGAATCTTTGACATTTTATCCTTATGACTTTTCTGCCCCTGAACTAGACCCTTGTGTTTCACAAGGTTGTTACATGCTGGTCCCTCAAGTCCAAGCTTGAACATTTGTTGATTTATTCTATACTATTTGCAGTAACACATGGGGAAACTTTGTCCAGACTCATAAGGAGCTAGTAAACGGGGAAGAAACAGGAGTAGAAAAAGCCTATTGATTTTGTGGACAGTGACTTTGATCAGTTTGAACAGCAAAGAATCGACAAACCGTCCCCAGGCTGAGGAAAGCCTCGATGTGACCAAGAAAAAAGCAGCTGATGGGCGTATCCATCAGCGACAAACATTCCAGAACTCAACAAAAACAAGAGAGGGTATTAAGTGTGATGCCCATTGATCGGTCAGCACTGCACACAGTCAAAGAGACAAGCTGGCCCGTTCGATTTGTCTGGGGACAGACCAAGTGTAATTGTAAGAGACTGCAAACAGCAAAGAAGGACAGAGCGGGTCAACAGGACATTTTCAGTTTGAACACATCTTTGTAAAATGTTGTGGATAGAAAACAAACCAGGTGAAGAGGGTGAAAAAGGGGAAAGTAAGGAAGATTGAAAGAATGAAGGAGAAAAATACCGAAATCCGTTGGGGTTTGATCTGAGCAGTGGCATTAACAGTCGAGGCAGAGATTTCCTTCTGGCTTTACTGCCCACTGTGCACTGGGGGTCATTCTTTCCAGACAGATCTGTGAGCAGGAGGTACATATTAAGAGCTTAGAGGCAGCTTTACTCTGTCATATTTGGTAGAATCTCACAGGTGGGGGGTCAGCATGAACAACACATTAACAACAAGTTAGAAGCCGCCAGACTGCCCTTTTCTTCCTAAGGCCTAACATTGTGCTGGCTGGATGCACACCAGACACTGATGGACCACAGGTATCTTTTTTTCCCACCGTATGTAATTTACAGGAAAAAAAATCCCTAAAGGTTCCCAAAGGTGCTTGGCATTTCTTTGTGTCGTTATGGAAATTAGAGTCTCTCCTTTATTATGACTTTGCATGTGCTGCCAGATTTATCTAAAGCTGTTCGGACTGCATTTTTATGCAGAATGAATTATGAAAAGCAGTGAGACAAGTAACCATATTAGGAAATCAACATGCAGCTTGTTTTGTGGCCACATGAAGCTGTGAAGTCTGAATGCAAAGAGGCTAATTTATTTCTTTACACAGCAGACTTGTCATTTATGATTGTTAATTAGGAGCTGCCTAAAAAGCACATTTGTAAATTTGTTTTCTGTTAGTGTGTTTTCTCTGCATGGACTGTACATGTAATGCCACATTATTACACCAGCAATTGACTAGAATCATGAAAAATAAGCTGAATGACAAAGAACATTTACTCCAAAAAAATAGGTTCAGACTTTTTCTGCATTTTATTAGTTTTAATTGTCAAACAATTTTCCATCCGTTTGGATTTAGGAGTTTTCACATAAAACATTCAGGGCTTAGGCAGCAGGTTACATGGAATTATTTGGACATCAAAATATAGTTATCATCATAGTTATTTGACTGGTAATTGGTGTCTCCATGGGGGAAAATTAAAATCTATAGCTTAAAAAATAACTCTCCAAAAGGGCACTTCAGGGGGCAAATGGCAGTTTTAGAGCTGCACTTCATGTCTATCTGTGCACGTCCCTACCGGCTATTACACATTGTTCTTAAATGTTATTTTAGTTTATTTTATTATATTGTTATCTATAACTACGACCAAAGGCAGCTAGGTGAAGCTGGCAGTTTAGACACTCATTCACAATTGTTTCTGTGCTTATTGTACTCCAGGGACCAGTCCATAGCCTATCGAACACTGAAACCACACCCCTGCCCACCAGTAATGCATTACTTCATTCATTCTTTGAGACAAGTTTATGTTAGTTGGTGTTGCATTAAGCAGCTAATGCTAGAAATAGTGACATAGGATTGAGGGTGAGGATGTATTTGGTCTGAGAGATTTCAAGAGAGATGCACTGAAACCGGTAGTTGTCAGAAAGGCTATAAAAATTAAAAAAAATAAAAAAATATTGCAATAATTAAATAATTAAAGAAAATTTGATGTCTTGGGGATTAATAAAGTCTATCTATCTACCTACCCACCCACCTACCTACCTACAATGGTGTGAAAACATAAATTAACTGTGGTTTATCACATTTTTGGAAAGCTGAGTTCAGTTTCTCTAGCCATATCCAGGCCTGATTACTGCTACACCTGCTCTCAATCAAGAAATCACTTAAATAGGACCTGCCTGACAAAGTGAAGTAGACCAAAAGATCCTCAAAAGCTTGACATCATGCTATGATCCAAAGAAATTCAGGAACAAATGAGAAACAAAGGAATTGAAATGTATCAGTCTGGAAAAGGTTATAAAGCCATTTCTAAAGCTCTGGGATTCCAGCAAGCCACAGTGAGATGCATCACCCACAAACGACAAAAACATGGAACAGTGGTGAACCTTCCCAAGAGTGGCCGGCTGACCATAATTACTGCAGCAATGACTCATCCAAGAGGTCACAAAGACCCCACAACAACATCCAAAGAACTGCAGGCCTCACTTGTCTCAGTTATGGTCAGTGTTCATGACTCCACCATAAGAAAGAGACTGGGCAAAAATGGCCTGTATGGCAGAGTTCCAAGATGAAATCCACTGCTCAACAAAAAGAACATAAAGGCTCATCCCAGTTTTGCCAGGAAACCTCTTGATGATCTCCAAGACTTTTGGAAAAATAGTTTGTGGACTGACGAGACAAAAGTTGAACTATATGGAAGGTATGTGTCCCATTACATCCGGCGTAAAAGTAATAGCATTTCAGAAAAGGAGTATCCTACCAACAGTAAAATATGGTGGTGGTAGTGTGATGGTCTGGGGCTGTTTTACTGCTTCAGGACCTGGAAGACTTGCTGTGGTAAATGGAACCATGAATTCTACTGTCTACCAAAAAATCCTGAAGGAGAATGTCTGGCCATCTGTTTGTGACCTCAAGCTGAAACACACTTGGGTTCTGCAGCAGGACAATGATCCAAAACACACCAGCAAGTCCACCTCTGAATGGCTTAAGAAAAACAAAATGAAGACTTTGGAGTGGCCTAGTCAAAGTCCTGACCTGAATCTGATTGAGATGCATGGGCATGACCTTAAAAAGGCGGTTCATGCTCGAAAATCCTCCAATGTGGCTGAATTACAACAATTCTGCAAAGATGAGTGGGCCAAAATTCCTCCACAGCACTGTAAAAGACTCATTGCCAGTTATCACAAATGCTTGATTGCAGTTGTTGCCGCTAAGGGTGGCCCAACTGGTTATTAGGTTTGGGGGCAATCACTTTTTCACACAGGGCCATGTGGGTTTGGATTTTTTTCCCCTTAATAAACAACACCTTCCTTTAAAAACTGAATTTTGTGTATATTTGTGTTATCTTTGTCTAATATTTAAATTTGTTTGATGATCTGAAACATTTAAGTGTAACAAACATAGGAAAAAATGAGAAATCAGGAAGGGACAAACACTTTTTCACATCACTGTGTCTATGTCTATGTATGTGAATAATACAGACTCTGAGTTGCTGAAGATGACGTGTGGGATACCACAGGGTTCTGTGCTTGGTCCATTGCTGTTTATTTTGTATATTAATGATTTATGTTCTGTGTCTAAATTGCTCAAGTGTATTTTATTTGCAGATGACAACTTTTTTTTGTAGTGGAGAAAATCTTAAGCAGCTTCTGGATTCAGTAGAAAATGAACTTAAACAAATCAATCAATGGTTCACTGCCAATAAATTATCTATTCACCTTGGAAAAACAAAATGTACAATATTTGGAAACCGCAAATTATATAATCACAGAAAAATTAAAATAAACAATGTTGAAATTGACACAGTTTTTGAAACCAAGTTCCTAGGGGTCATTGTTGATAACAAACTAAACTGGAAGTCACACATAAATTATGTCAAAACTAAAATGTCTAAATCCATTGCTGTACTGTATAAAGTTAAGGATCTCCTGAGTCAGAAATCTCTTTGCATTTTATATAATTCACTGATAGTTCCTTTTATGACATACTGTGTGGAGATCTGGGGAAACACATATAAAACAAACACAAACTTAATCTTTTTACTACAGAAAAAAGCCGTACGCATTGTATCAAAGAAAACTTACCGTGAACCAACAAATCCAATATTCATTCAATTACATACTCTTAAATTTAGAGATCTGGTAGATTATAATGTCATTCAAATCATGTACAAAGCAAATAATAACCAATTACCTGTAAATATTCAGAGACTGTTTAAAAAAAGGGAAAGCAAATATGGCTAAGAGGTAACTCTGTTTTTAATAAGCCAAAGGTTAGAACAAATACAAAGTATCATTGCATGTCTGTCACTGGAGTTAAACTGTGGAACTATTGGTCTGAAAATATTGAAACATGTTCAACTCTGAAGCAATTCAAAAAATTGTACAAAGATGAGAAAATCTCCCAGTATCTCACTGTAAATGCTGGGAGATAAATTGGTAATAACTTAAAGGGTTTTTTGTCTACTTGTTCGATTTGATTTTCTTTGTTGATTTTGGGTAAGACTTAAATTTTTATGTTATTGATTTTATAATTGTAACGGGGTAGGCACTATATGTCATGGGTTGTGTGCTGACTCCGTCGGCACTCGGGCTGTGCGGTAGTTTCCGTTCTCTCCTCTGGCGCGGTTCTAGACGTTTATTTTGACAATGTCTCAGCAGGGCTTTCAGCTGTCAGTGGAGCCCCGCTGAACACCTGTTTCTGATCAGCTGATGACCCTTCATCAGCTGGTCAATCTATTCCTCCCTATTTAAGGGAGCAGCTCTGTGTGCTCAGGGCTGCGACCTACACATACACGGACATTCCTATATCTTCTTCCCAGTCTGGCTTCCCTAACCCTGAGGTCAGTTCCTACAGCATCAGGTTCCACCCTTGCTGTGCATATGTAAGTGTTTGTATTTATTTGTGTTGCCCCACAAGGCTTGTTATTTTGTCATTGTGTGTCTTTATTTAATAAATGTACAAACCCACGGCTGCCTATAGCGTCTCACTGATGGCTCGTGAGAGCCATCCATGTCAGTAGGTCACAGCCAAAAGAGACGCTGGTGGCCGTAGTTTGTTTAATTGGACTTGTCAGTTCCCTTGTTCAGTGTACCAGCGTGCTGGGAGATGGCGTCACCGCTGAAGGGCTACGCCACAAGCCTGGGCTACAAGCTAATTATGGCTGTCATCGAGGTTGACGGAATCCTTTTCAACGCTCGTAGCCATCGCTTCCCCAGCGGCTTGCGCTGGTACCTGGACCTTGCTGAGGATGTTATTAATCGCCTTCCCCGCTATTCCAACCACCCGGAAGTCACGGCGAGGACGGCTGAAATCGTTGTGCAGCGGAGGGAAACCCTGGCAGGAAGCCAAAGAGGAGGTATCCTCGCTCCTCGCTTCAGGATCCCATTCCTGTCCCCTCTCCAGGCCAGGAGTTCGCACCGCCCAGGGGTGATCCCCAAGAGAGTGTGTCGTCAGTCGGAATTCCCCCGGAGACGCTACGTCTGACAGCTGTTTCCATCAGGGACCGAGTGGCAGCTGCTCGCTCCGCCATTCACCCTACGCAGGTGATGAAGCATGTGACGGTGGCAGTCAGGCTGGTGGAGAGGAATCCAGCGTTAAAGGACCATCCAGAGTTCGCCGACCTGCTCGCTTCTGTTGCAGTGGTTAGCACTGTTGCCTTACAGCTAGAAGGTTCCTGGTTCGAATCCCCAGGCTGGCAGGGGTTGGAACCTTTCTGTATGGAGTTTGCATGTTCTCCCTGTGCTGTCAAGGTTTACTCCGGGGGCTCCGGTTTCCTCCCACAATCCAAAGACATGCATGTTAGGTTAATTGGCTGTTCTAAATTGTCCCTAGATATCTGTTTCCTATAGGCCCTTAGAATAGAGGGTTAGTACTAGTGAAAGCGCTTTGAGTGGTCTTTGTGACTAGAAAAGCGCTATATAAGTGCAGGTTAGTTAGTTAGTTAGTTAGTTAGTTTCCGCACAGGAGCGGCGTTTCCCGAATCTCTCCTTCGCCTCGCCCTCTGCCGGTAACCGTCGTCACAAAGCTAACAAAAGGCCTCAGCAAGAACCCCGTCCGGATCCTGTTCCGGGTTGTCACCAAGACTCTACCTTTCTGACAGCTGTCGCTCCTACGTCTCGTCAGGAGGGAATTCCCGCAGCCTCTCTCCCAGGGTTACCTCCTCCCGCTGTTCCGTCAGCTTCTGGTGCCCGGATCGTTTCGGCTGTTATCCCCTACTCCTCGACGTCTTCCTCGGCTCCTGTGAAGGTTATGAGTCCTGCTTCGGCGACGGCCATCGTGGATCTACCGCGAACAGCTCCTCCTTGTCCTCCCAGGGGTCCCTCTGTCACCATCCAGCGGGGCAAGGGTGAAACGAAGTCCACTGCAGCGGGCTCCATCGGGCATCCACGGGTCAAGCAAATAACTTTTCATTCTGTTTCCATATTAGATGAATTGTCTTGCTTGATTCCTGGGGGTGGAGTTTGGGGTTCACAGTCCCCTGAACTCCCTCCACCTGCTGCAGTAAATAGTAATGGACCTGCTACCTCTGTGTCTTCTTCCTCTGAGCGTTCCGCGGCGCCAGGCCTACGCCGCCGGACGAGGTGGGAGCCTGCAGCCCTGGATAGCCTGGTTCCAGCCCCACAGCCACGTCATGGGCAGAGGAGAAGAGCAGACTGCAGTTTGGAGCCTGCGCCAACGATGAAGCGTCCCTGGGTCTCCACGGAAGAGAAGTCCAATCCAGCAGGTCGAGGAACCCCTGCCACCACGCCGTGCGGGTCGTCAGCGTGGACGTCAGCGTTGGAGGTTCCTCAGGCTGTGAAGAACATCATGCTGTCTGCGGGGGCTGCCGCAGCCGAATGGGAGCCTGACGACGACCTTCTTCGTCCTGAGCCCAGATCGTCGAAGTCCTGGACGGCGACAGAACTCGAGTGCAGGCAAGTGCGTCATTTTCTCTTCCTTCTATCAATTCTGGAGCATTTTTGCCTGCCTTTTGGGGAGACCAGCCGGGTGCAGCCATCCGCTGCATCCGAGCTCATCTCACTGGGCTCTGTCGCTACCGGTGATCCTGATCTCGGTTCTTTTCCTTCTCCTGAGCCTTCTCCCAGGGTCACCGGTGCGGAGTCGTTCTCGGTCGCTGTGCGGGAGGGTCCGGGTCCAGGGTTGGAGGTCGTTTCTGGTGCTGCACAGACCCAGTCGGAGTCCACCGCGGGTGCGGCACTGACCCAATCGGGGTCTGACAAGGGTGCTGACGAGACCCAATTGGGGTCTATCGTAGGTGCTGCTCCGATCCAATCGGGGTCCGACGTGGGTGCCGACGAGACCCAATCGGGGTCCATCGCGGTTGCTGCTCCGGCCCAATCGGGGTCCGTCGTGGGTGCCGCACTGACCCGGTCGGGGTCCAACAGGGGTGCAGCGCCGGTTCCGTCCAAGGTCGGTGAGGGAGCTGCAGATCCTCTGCCGCCTGACGCGGGACTGGCTCATCATCTTCATCATAATCATCATCATCCTTCCCCCTATTCATCTCCACCGGGGGCCGTTGGGGTTCTCCATGATCGGCTTGGCTCTCCCTCGTTTTTCCCCTTTCCAGGGAGGCTGTCTTCAATTTCTCCCCTGCGGTCCTGGGGGCTGGGTGATGCGAGTCGGCTGCCTGGAGGACTGCCCCGTCTGTTTGGTGTTCTGGGTCGGCCACCCAACAAACTTTCATGTCCGTTCAGCGATCTGGCCCGGCCGCCAAAAGAATTGTGTTTCCTGGCGTGGGACTGGGGTAGGCCGCCCGAACTGTTCCTTTTCCCCCTGCCAGCGATATGGACGCTAGACACAGGGCGGCCCCCCAAACTATCGGCCTTCATGCCGTGGTGTTTAGACTGCCGTCATCCCTGGCGTTCTATTTCTGTTCTCCTGTAACCATCTGGGATGTGCGGGGGTCTTATGTACGAAATTGTATATGTATGAAATTGTATATGGATGAAATTGTTTATGTCACCACTTCCTAGCGAGTGTTTTTGTTTTTCCTCTGTTTAAATATCCATTCGTTGCCTGTACAGTTTGTGTGTGTGGATTTACAACTGCAGGGTTTCAACGTTTGTAGTGGGGGGTTTTTTCTCTCCCCCCCTTTCTTTTGTGGGGGATGATATGTGTTTTTTTTTTCGTGGAACTATGTATCCTGGTCTTTAGACTCGAGTTTCTGTTCATGGCCAGTAGGCTTAGTTGTTCCTTATTTGGGCGTAGTATTCCACCTGTGGGTACAATATGGAGTGTTTGTGTTTTTTTACTCTGCAGTGTCTCCTGTTGGTTTTTTTTTTCTCCACTCTGGTTGCCAGGATCTAGCCCTCCGCGGCCTTTTCACTCCCCCTCCTCCCTCCCTGGGGTGGTTTTGTTGGCCTCCCAGTTGGGGGTGGGGGGGGAGCCCGGTGTTACACCGCATCTAGAATCTGCATCAGAAACGGGGGCAACTGTCACGGGTCGTGTGCTGACTCCGTCGGCACTCGGGCTGTGTGGTAGTCTCTGTTCTCTCCTCTGGCGCGGTTCTAGATATTTATTTTGACAGCATCTCGGCAGGGCTTCCGGCTGTCAGTGGAGCCCCGCTGAACACCTGTTTCTGGTCAGCTGATGACCCTTCATCAGCTGGTCAATCTATTCCTCCCTATTTAAGGAAGCAGCTCTGTGTGCTCAGGGCTACGACCTACATGTACACGGACATTCCTATGTCTTCTTCCCAGTCTGGCTTCCCTAACCCTGAGGTCAGTTCCTACAGCGTCAGGTTCCGCCCTCGCTGTGCATATGTAAGTGTTTGTATTTATTTGTGTTGCCCCACGAGGCTTGTTAATTTGTCATTGTGTGTCTTTATTTAATAAATGTACAAACCCACGGCTGTCTATAAGCACTAGCTTCAGCCTACACCCTTTCGGTTGTTCTTTTGTGTGTTCTTATTGTATTGTATGTGTTTATTATTATTATCAGCGAATAAAATAAATTCATTCATTCATTCATTCATTCATGTCACAAATATTTCATTAAGGCATGTGTGAGCTGTTAAAATGTGGGGAAAAGTGCAATGAGCCCTTTTTCTCTTCACTGTGTTTTATCATTATTCAACAACCAAGAGTTAATTTTTTTTTAAATCCCTGTGTAATCCAATGCAGTTATTTTTTTATTGTCTTCTTGTCATGATCCTGAGCACGGGCAGGTACCATGCTCAGTCTCCAGTTTGAGTTTAGTCCTTTTCTGTTTGCTTGCTTGTTGTGTCATCTTATTTTTGTATTATTATTTAGTTTCTGGTTTGTCCTTTTATGTTGACAGCGCCATGCGGCTTCCAGCTGTCAAACTTTGTTTTGCGGGCTGCACAGATGTCACTTGTTGTTTTTTGATTATTTTCTCATCCATGTACTCACACCTGTCATTCATCACCTTTTGTTCCATTTACCTATTTAAGGATACAGCAATGTTTTCCCTGTTGCCGTGTCCTACTGTTAGCTTCCTCAGAAGTTTCAGTTATTCTCTGAGTAAGTTTGGTTTTCTGCAGGGGTGGACGGGTGTGCTCCGACCAGATAGCTTTTCCCTTTTTCATTTTTCTCAGCCCTGGACCCCATTTCCTTTTGGGTGAGACTCCGGCTGGGGTCCATGTCTTTTCCCTGGTGCGTCCGAGCGCATCAGCCTGTGTTTTCTTCCGGGCTCATTTTCCTCCTGTCATCGTGAGCCCTGTCCTCCTCCAAAGCATCTCCTCTTCCATTATATGCAAATGTAGTGTTTTTTGTTATGTTCGTTTTTCAGTTAATAAATGTGCAAACTCACAGCGTGTGTTTGGTGTTCTTCATCAGCCATTAAAAAGGGCTATTTATGACAGAAGGACACAGCCAGTGTGTAGGCACCAGTCACTGTGGGTTTTGCCTTTTTTTGCCCCCTTCTCTCCCACGTATTTTGTTAAGTCCGGGTTTTTGCGGAGATGTCCACTGGTATGGACTTTAATGTGTTGGGACTGGGCAAGGTGGAGTGTGGGGCTGCGGGATTGGTAGTGGACTTCCACTAGGAAGGATGCTCGTACCTCCCACACCCCCGAAGCACCCTGAGAAATCTGAACAGCGCAGCACAGGTAACTGAAGCCTGCCCCAACCTATGAAGCTATCCGGGACTCACGGTTTTCCTTGCTTCCATTGCCAAATCTCAATACAAACTTCGTGAGCAGGTGAGAAGTTCTCCATCTACTGTGCCTATGCCAATGACGAAGCGTTCTCAGGCGCAGAAGTCCTCAGCCTCTCACCGCTCTCCAGCAGCAGCCCTGCCTTCTCCTCCCAAACAGTGGCCCACTTCAGCCATCCCTCCAAGAATGAAAGAGCCCGCAGCCTGCCAGATCGGGCACATCATCCTCGCATCTCCTGATGGTCCCTCTGCTGAGGAGCGCCAGCGGGTCTTGGCAGCAGAGAGGGAGTTGTTACTGGAGTGTAAACCATGGCTTCTTCCAGAGTTTATGCAGCAGATGGAGGAGGGTTCACCGGGTGGAGCAGAGTTTGAGCCGAAGACAGAGCGTCCACTGACTCCGGAGACTCGTCCACCTCACCACGAGCCAATGTCTCCGCCTACTCGCTAGACGACCTCCACTGCCCCCAAAGGAGCTTCATTTGGCGCCCCAGCAGAAACCATCATGCCCTGAGATTAAGGCAAGTGCTTTTTCATTCTCCTCCACATAGAAATGAACTATCTTGTCTTATTCCCAGTGGTGAGGCTCAGCCCCAGCAGCACACTTTAGCTGTGTTCTCACCGTCTGCTGCAGCCACTGTTTCCTCACCTGCTTCTCCTGTGTTCCCCTCTGCTTTCCCTGAGTGTTCACCGGTCCTGGGAGGGAGCCGCCGGACGACAGAGGAGCCTGTGGTGTTTAAGGATCCAGTTCCAGTCCCGCAGCCACACTTTTGACGGGAGAGGAGTGCCCCCTACATCCCAAAACCTGAGCCGGCAAAGACGTGTCCCCTGGTTTTGGCATCATGGGACCCGGTGCCATCTGTGAGGCGCTCCCTGGCTCCACCACGCAGGGCCGGGGTGTCATCTCCGCCGAAGTCTGAGCTGACAAAGAAGTGTCCCCTGACTTTGGTGGCTCTCCCCCCTCGCCAGAAGTCCGTGTCGCCACCATTGCGTCAGACAACCTCAGCCTCCGGATGGACGCCGTCTGGTTCCACAGCAGCAGAAACCATCACACCCCGGGAAATAAGGCGAGTGTGTTCTCTCTCTTCTGCACTTGAAAATGAAATGTCTTGCCTTATTCCCGGTGGTGAGGCTCAGCAACAGCAGCCTAATTTGGCTGAGTCCTCACCATCCACTGCCGATATCTTACCCTCACCTGCAACTCTTATGTCTCCTCCCGCTTCCCCTGAGTGTCTGCCGGTTCTGGGATGGGACTGCCGGATGACACAGGAGCCTGCAGCCCTGGAGGACTCCATTCCAGCCCCGCAGCCGTGTCCCGGACGGGAGAAGAGGGGTCCCGGTGCACTGAAACATGAGCTGACAAGAGAGTGTCCCCTGGTTTCAGCGGTACAGGAGTTAGCATCATCAGTGAGGCAATCTCCAGCATCAGCTGCCACACCGGAGGTCCCACCAGCATTGGCCGCCCTGTCTGGGTGTTCTTCAGCTGCATCTACCATCGTGCCTGCTGTAAGAGTCACCGCAGCTGGGTCGCCGGAGTCCTGGATGGCGGTGGAGCGCGAGTCTAGGCAAGTACTCTGTTCTGTGTTAACATCTGCAGACTTAGAGAAATCTCGTCAGGCTTCTGGTGGAGAGAGTCGGTTGCAGATGTCTTCTGCTTCTGAGCTCTCCTCGCCGGGCTCCACTGCTGCTGGTAATTTTTCGATGTTCCTCTCTTCCTCCCCGTCTGAGGGGGCCGAGATGGGGTTGGAGTGTCAGATGACTGGAATAGAGATGGCCCAGCCTAAGACACTTGGAGGTCCATGAGCTGCATCCACCATCATGCCTGCTGCTGGAGCCGTCACAATGGAGTCGCCGGAATTCTGGACAGCGGTGGAGCCCGAGCCCAGGCAAGTAAGATAAGATAAGATAAGATAAGATAAGCCTTTATTAGTCCCACAACGGGGAAATTCCAGGATTGCAACAGCACAGGGATAGCAACACTCAGAGCAACAATCAGAAGGCAAGAAAAAAAACAAGCAAGCAAGAGCAGCTAATATACATATGTACGTATTACTATAAAATATATATATATACACACACACACAGACACACAGTGCAGAGCATTGTAGCTGGATGGAATAAATATATGAATATATGAACACACAGTGCAGAGCATTGTAGCTAGATGGAATAAATATGTAAATATATAAACACCCACAGTACGGAGCATTGCAGCTAGGTGGAATAAATATGCAAGTATATAAACACACACAGTGCGGAGCAATGTAGCTAGATGGAATAATATGTAGATATATAAATATATAAACACACCCAGTGCTGAGCATTGTAGCTAGATGGAATAAATATGTAAATATATAAACACACACAGTGCAGAGCATTGTTGCTAGATGGAATGAAACAGCATAACCGTCTACTTAGTTATCCTACATGGTATGATTATGTGCCCATACATATTCTCACCCTCCATAGCGACCGGTATGTTCCTAGTTGTATGCCGGAGGGGACCATTGTGTAAGTCTATTGCATCTTTTGCATTCAAAAAACTATTAGTTTGTTACGTCTTTTTGCTATCTCTGCGAGCAGCCCTGCTTAGGTTGTACAGTCTGACAGCCGTTGGTAGGAAGGACCTACGAAACCTCTCGGTTGTGCACCTGGGATGATGTAGTCTGCTGCTAAATGAGCTCCTCAGTGCATTCAGTATGTCCTGCATAGGGTGGAACTCGGACTCCAGCAGAGATGACAGTTTAGCCACCGTCCTTCTCTCTCCTATCTCCTCCATCGGATCAAGGCGCTGCCCCAGGACAGAGCTAGCTTTCTTAATCAGTTTGTTCAGTCTCTTCCTATCGGCTGCAGTAATGCCACTGCCCCAGCAGACCACTCCAAAAGTGATGGCTGATGCCACCACCGTGTCATAGAATGACTTCAGCAGCGCCCCTTGTACACCAAAAGACCTGAGTCTCCTCAGCAGGAACAGCCTGCGCTGTCCCTTCTTGTAGAGTGCATCAGTATTGTGTGACCAGTCAAGTTTATTGTTCAGATGAATACCCAGGTACTTATAGGATGTCACCATCTCGATGTCTGTTCCCTGTATATTTACTGGTACTGTGAGGGGCTGCCCATGCCTGCGGCAGTCCACCACCAGCTCCTTAGTTTTCCTCGCGTTGATCTGGAGGCAGTTCCGATGGCACCAGTCCACGAAGTCCTGGATAAGCCCTCTGTACTCAGCTTCATCTCCATTGGAGATGAGGCCAACGATCGCAGAGTCATCAGAGAACTTCTGTAGATGGCAGTGTGTTGTGTTGTGTGAGAAGTCCGCAGTATAAAGAGTGAAGTAGTACTCCATTCTGTTCTAACACCTGCAGATCTAGAAAAATATTGTCTGGCTCACGGTGAGGAGAACCGGCTGCATATGTCCTTTGTTCCTGAATCCTCCTTGCCGAGCTCCACCATTGCCGGTAACTTTGTTCTGGTGATTTTCTCTTCCTCCCCGTCCAAGGTGACCATGTTGGGAATAGACCCCCGGGTGGAAGGATCGGAGATGTCCCAGCCTGTATCGTCGGAGTCCTGGACAGCAGTGGAGCTCGAGCCAAGGAAAGTACTCTGTTCTGTTTCTACGCTATCAGTTGTAGAGAAACATCGTCTTGCTCACAGTGAGGAGAATCAGCTGCAGACGTTCTCTGATTCTGAGGTCTCCTCGCAGGGCTCCACCGCTGCCAGCGATGCTGATCCAGTGTCTGTCTCTGTCCTTTTGTCCAAGCCATTGCCTGAGGTTCCTGAGGATCGTCCACCTTCGCCGGAGGTCTTTGTGCACCCTCCCCCTCCTCCAGAGGTCTCTGTGGGTCCCCTCTCTCCACCAGAGGTCTCCATGGGTCCCTTGCCCAAGGCCTCCATGGGTCCCTTGCCTTCACCCAAGGCCTCTGTGAGTTTCCAGCCTTCACCCAAGGTTTTCATGGGTGCTCCGCCTTCATCCGAGGCCACCGTGGGTGCTCCACCTCCGTCCGAGGTCGTTGAGGGTCCTCCCATCTCTGTCTGAGGTCCTTGAGGGTCCTTTGTCTCCACCCAAGGCTGTTGAGGGTTCCCCACTGTTGCCCGAGATCATGGAGGGTTCTTCACTGTCGGCTGACGTCATCGCGAGTTCCCCGTCTTCACCAGAGGTCTCTGCTGAGCAGTCATATGGTCCTCTCATCGGTCAGCAATCCTGGTCGGTCGTCCTCTTTGCTGGGGTTCTCTGCTGGTCAGCTGGTACTCCGTCTGGGTTCTCCGCTGATCAGCTATTCACCTCATTTGGTGTCTGTCCCTGTGGTCAGTAAGGGGCACGAGTTCCAGCTGCTGCCACCAGGAGGGGGCGTGTTGTGTCTTGCATCCCATTGGCTCAGGGATGTGGGAAGACCACCCAACAAACTTCTGCAACAAAATGTCTGCTGACTTGTTGTGCTCTGCACAATCTGTGTGAGAGTCATGGAGAGACGTTTGACACTACATTGGATGATGCAGTAGATGAACTAGTGGTGGCAGCGACCCAGGGAGCAGAGGAGCAGGGAGCCGATATACGAGGTGCTGTGATGTGATGCAGTACTTGTCTATTTCGCCCACATTTATGTGCATACATATTTCAAAAATGTTTTTTGTAAATAAAATGTTGTGCATGGTCCATCTACCTGTCCTCTTGTTCATAACGCTTATCTGTTAAGAAGGTGCGAAGCATCAGCCTAATGATCGAGTCCACACTTCTCACTGTTGTGATAATTGCTCACGCTGAGCGCTCTGACAGCCCCGTACGCTGTGGGGGTCACACACGACGTGTTCCTCCCCACACTCTCAATAATTTTTTTTCCCGTATATTTTTCTCTTTGGCGTACAGAAATGGCAATACGCCCGTATTTACTAAAATTGCATTTTCCCCGTATTAAAATAAGGCGAAACCGTATCACTTGACAGGTATGTAATTACATGCAGAAACACCGCACAGGCCATCTTCACAAAAATCCAGCTCGACAAGCCACTTTTGCTTAGGTGGAAATGCAAATTGAACTATAAATCATGTGCTGTTACATGTCATATTCCCATGTCAAGGTCTCCCACTTTTACTTACAAATTGATTTTTAATTTTTGGGAAAAGGGAATATAAATTTTGCACTTGTTGGTAACAACAGTTGTGTGCAACAAAAACACAGTTGTGTATCCTTGTCCGATTTGTCTACTGTTATTAGTGCCAAATTTTTGCGAGATTCCTTCTTAATTTATTAAATTTTGACTGGTGATGCAACATTCAACTTACATGTACTTACCTTTATCAGTCTACTGTACAAGTTCAAGCACACCTGTACAACTGCTTATAACCTAAAAAATGTACCCGTTCAAGAGAAATGGATTTCGCATTGCACATTTGTTTAAAATAAAAAAAAAACCTACCAAGACATTACGTTTCGTTGTGTTGTTAAAAATTAAATTACCATTAGAAGGCTATACACCTGACCTGATGAACAGCAGCATGTGGAGTGAACAGAGAATGGAATGTGTATGTAATTATTGGCTTTTCTCATACGGTGTCATAACAGATAAACCAGACTTTTGATGCAAACAATACAATTTTATTCCAGAAGCAAAATTTACAAACAAAAAAACAGACTGGGCGTGGGGAGACATGGTTAGACACACCGACTGCTAAATGTGTCCACAAGCCTGCTAAATAGGGTCAGGAAATCTCTGTTGAATGATGACATCTCTGCGAGCTCTTCCCTTCGTAACGCAGCGTCCTGCTCCAGGGCTTCACGCGCATCTGCCCACACATCTGCGGCCACCTGTCGCAAATGCTGCATGTACTCCTGATGGTGTTCTTGCCGCTGGTCATGTTGCCGTTCCAAGAGCCGCATCTCTTCGTCATGCATATTGACCATCGCTAATGTAAGGTCAGCGATGGGAGTTGTCTGTTTTCGTCTTGCCTAGATGGAAAGACAGAAAGGCATGGTCGTTAAAGCTGGATCACTACATATATTATGGAATTACACTGGTGAAAGTCTGTGGTGGAATGTCACTATTATATTATGCCTCATTGCTGTATATAAGCTGAACTGTCATGTTGCTGCCCCTCAGTAGAGCAGATTTTGCAACACGCAGGGTGCTGTCTTCGGCTGCAGCCCCCCTGCAAAACTAAAAAGGATTAAGATTAAGAATATGGATGGATGGATGGGTAATGTTTAAACTAATTGCTTGTAGTGTGGCCGCAGAAATCTGAATGGGTTAATACAGTCGGCTGACGAGAAGCATTTCAATGAAGTATAAGCATGTGGATTTCAACGGCAGTTCATGCTTTGTTTTTCTAAAACAGGAGTTACAACAGCACTTCAATCACCACACCTAAAAATGGTTGTGGAACACCGATAAGTGAAGACCAAAGAATAACCTTTTTGTACATTTAAAAAGACATTTTCAATTAATGAATATGCAGCTACAGGAAATTGCATTAATCAATTTGGTACATAACTTGTTAGGCTCCAGCCCCCCCGCGACCTGTAAATGTCACGCCTCGCCGCCCATCAGCAGCACCAGCTGCACGCACACCTGCGCCTCGTCAGCAGCGAGGGATTTAAGCCGCCTCGCCCTGGGCTTCGGCCTGAAGCCGTCTGTCTTCGTTGGCTTCCCTGGCTACAAGGAATTCCCTTCGCCAAACACGGACTCACGTAAGAATCTCTTACCTTCTTCTTCCAGTCTGCTCCCCTGTGCACAGGTGGATTTCCCGGTGGCGGACCACTTCTCTCTGCCACCGTCCTCTCGCTGCTGCACTGGGCGCTCCAGGTCGCTGTCTCCCGTGGCTATACCCTTGCTGTGCCAGCCACCTGTCATAACCAAGTAAGCCTGTGATCATTGTCTTATCTCCCGTGTTGGTGTGGTGCCCGTAACCCTTCTCCCTTTGCTTCTCCCATAGGGTTGTCCGGCTGTACGGCCTCCTGCCTCCGTGCCTGACGCAGACACCACCACCAACACATTTACATCTCGCATACACACACTCATACACACTTGTTGTTAATAAAGCTATTAAGTCTACCCTGAGCCTGCGTGTGTGTCTCCTGAGCCGTGCATTATGTCAGTACGGCTTCAGCAGAGCGGCTCGGCAGACGGCGGGCTCAGACGCCGACTTACCACTCTCGAGGCTCGGGTGGACCTAATAGCCCACCAACAACAGGTGATTCTTAACCAATTGTCCATAATCACTAACCGATTGGACCGCTTGGACCCCCAACAGCCGTTCCCCCCGGCTCGTCGGGGCGGCACGGCTCCTGCTGCTCCAGCGGCCGTCCAGCCTGCTCCAGCAGCACCGGCTCGGCTCACACCCATTCCGACCCCTGCCCGCTTTAGCGGTAAGCTCAGCGGAGCGCGGGGGTTTATTATGCAATGTGAGTCCGTGTTCCACCGTGTGCCCGGAGATTTTCCCTTGGACCATAGCCGAATTGGATACATAGGGAACCTCTTGGAGGGGCGAGCGCTTACCTGGGCTTACGCCGTTATGGCGAAGCCCAGTTACGCCACCCTCACCTATGGCCAATTCGTGAGACTGTTCCTGGAAGTCTTTGATCATTCTCGAACAGAGAGCATTCAGGTCGATCGGCTTCTCGGCCTTCAGCAGGGAAGCCGGTCGGCAGCTGACTACGCGATCGACTTCCGGGTAGCAGCGGAGGAGGTTGGCTGGGGAGAACGTTCTCTCTGCGGCATCTTCCTTCGCAGTCTCAGTGCTGGTCTGAGGGGCGAATTGGCTGGACGGGACATCCCGGAGACTTTAGCGGAGCTAACGTCCCTAGCCATCAGCTTGGATAACAGGCTGCGCGAGCGTGCCTCGGAGCGGAAGTCGTCTTCTTCTCGCCCTCGAGGTGCCTCGCCACGCCTGCCCCAAGCTCGCCCCCTGGCGTTGCCGTCACCGTCGTGCTCCGAGGAGTCGGAGCCAATGGTGACAGGCCGGACAAAGCTCCCTCCTGCGGAGAGACAACGCCACCGTGAGTTGGGTCTCTGCATGTATTGCAGAGACAACCAACACACAGTGGAGCTTTGTCCACAGAAGCCAAATGGGGAGGTCCGCGAGTCACTGTAGGGGGCCTCGCGGATGTCAATCGGTTAAATCCCCTCTCTCAATTGAAGCTGCCCATCCGGTTTTGTCACAACCCCACTGGGCACCTCACCCACGCACTGGTGGATTCGGGCGCGGAGGGAAGTTTTATTTCACAAAGCCTGGCAACCTGATTAGGCATCCGTTGCCAAGCCCTCAAATCTCCTCTCGCCCTGGTCAATCTCTCCCATGTCTCCCTGGGGAGAGTTACACACCGGACCATCCCTGTCCCTGTGATCATCTCTGGGAACCACCGGGAAGAAGCCACCTTCTACGTCCTACCCAACTCTGTGTCACCCGTCATCCTGGGTTACCCATGGCTCCGCCTCCACAACCCTGTCCTGGACTGGAAGTCCGCCAGGGTGTCAGCGTGGAGCTCCTTTTGTTTAAGCACCTGCCTTCAATCCGCTGCCTGCTCCCTATCCTCTCCTCCTACTCCCAAGGACGCTGCGCCTCCGGATCTCTCTCTGGTGCCATCTGAGTTTCACGACCTGGGTATGGTATTCAGCAAGTCCAAGGCGATGTCTCTTCCTCCACACAGGCCTTACGACTGTGCGATAAACATCCGCCAGGGGGCACCCTTACCCTCTGGGCAACTCTACAGCCTGTCGGCGCCGGAGAAGGAGGCCATGAACTCCTACCTCAAGGAATCACTGAGTGCTGGAATTATCCGTCCCTCATCATCACCATTAGGCGCTGGATTCTTCTTCGTGGGCAAAAAGGACGGCTCCCTCCGTCCTTGTATTGACTACCGCACCCTGAATGATATCACGGAGAAGGATCGCTACACCCTGCCACTAATGGACACCGCCTTCCACTCCCTCCAGGGGGCGACTTGGTTCACCAAGCTGGATCTCCGCAGCGCATACCACCTCGTCCGGATCCGGGAGGGAGACGAGTGGAAGACAGCCTTCCGTACCCCGAACAGCCATTTCGAGTACCTGGTGATGCCGTTCGGGTTGACCAATGCTCCTGCCGTCTTTCAGCGCCTCATAAATGACGTCCTCCGGGATTTCATCGGCCTATTTGTGTTCGTCTACCTGGATGACATCCTCATCTTCTCCAGATCCAGGGACGAGCACCGGGTCCATGTGAGGCGGGTCCTCCAAAGGCTGCTGGAGAACCGGTTGTATGTCAAGGCTGAAAAGTGTGAATTTTACGCAAAAACTACATCCTTCCTCGGGTTCGTCATCTCCCACAACCAGGTGCTTCTGAAGGTGAAAGCGGTGGTGGAATGGCCCATACCTACATCAAGGAAACAGGTGCAACAATTTATTGGGTTTGCCAACTTCTACCGCCGCTTCGTCCCGAATTTTGGTACCATCGTCGGCCCTCTGACCCACCTCACGTCCCCTAAGGTCCCGTTCCGGTGGACTGAAGAGGCCGCAGCTGCTTTCCAGGCGCTGAAGGCGGAGTTCTCCTCCTCCCGGGTCCTCAGCCAAGTCGATCCCTCGCTGCAATGCATTGTGGAGGTGGACGCTTCGGACACGGGGGTGGGGGCGGTTCTATCTCAGCGGTCACCTGATGACGGGGTCAAACGGCCCTGCGCCTTCTTCTCCCGGCGCCTGTCCCCGGCGGAACGTAACTACGACGTGGGGGACAGAGAGCTCCTCGCCATCAAGCTCGCGCTGCAGGAGTGGCGTCACTGGCTAGAGGGGGCGAACCTGCCGTTCGTGGTTCTAACTGACCACAAGAACCTGGAGTATTTAAGATCTGCCAAGCGTCTGAACGCCCGCCAGGCGCGTTGGTCCCTGTTCTTCACCAGGTTCCGCTTTAACATCACTTTCAGGCCTGGCTCCAAGAACGGCCTGCCTGACGCCCTCTCTAGGCAATTTGCCCCTGAGGCATCTGAGGACGCGGTCCACATCATCTTGCCCAGGTCGTGCATCGTGGGAGCCGTCACTTGGGACATTGAGAGTAAGATCCGGAAGGCCCAGGAATCGGAACCTGACCCTGGCGGCGGACCGGAGGGGAGGCTTTTTGTGCCGTCCACGGTCCGGGGGGAGGTCATCCACTGGCTGCACACATCTAAGCTCACCTGCCACCCTGGTTCCTCCCGGATGATCGACCTACTTCTACGGTCCTTCTGGTGGCCGGGTTTGCGGAAGGACGCTGCCCGCTACGCCCGGGCCTGCCCTGTCTGTGCCACCAGTAAATCAGGTAATGCCCCTCCAGCGGGTTTGCTCCAGCCTCTGCCCGTCCCTGGCAGGCCCTGGTCGCATATCACCCTGGATTTCGTCACCGGACTCCCAGCCTCTAACACCTTCGACACTGTCCTGACCATCGTTGACCGGTTCTCCAAGGCTGCGCACTTCATCCCGTTGCGTGGGCTTCCATCTGCCCTGGAGACGGCGGACCTCCTAATCCAACACGTGGTCAGGCTGCACGGGATTCCGGTGGACGTGGTTTCAGACCGGGGTCCCCAGTTTTCTTCTGAGGTCTGGAGGTCCTTTTGTAACGCCCTGGGAGCCAAGGTAAGCTTCTCCTCCGGCCATCACCCCCAAACCAACGGGCAGTGTGAGCGGACCAATCAGGAGCTGGAGGCTGCGCTCCGCTGCGTCACTGCGTCTAAGCCTGCGTCCTGGAGCAACCATCTCGCCTGGGTTGAATACGCTCATAACACCGCCCGCTCTTCTGCCACGGGGATGTCTCCTTTTAAGGCGTCCCTGGGCTACGACCCCCCTCTGTTCCCAGAGCAGGAGAGTGAGGTAACTGTCCCTTCAGTTCGGGCGCACCTCAGGCGGTGCCGTTCCATCTGGGCGTCGGCGCGCAATGCGCTTTTACGCACGGCGGAGCGCAACAAATCCATGGCGGACCGGCACAGAAGACCTGCTCCAGCGTACCAGGTTGGCCAGCGTGTCTACATGTCAACCCAGGACGTCAATTTAAAGGGTGAGAGGAGAAAGCTGGCACAGCGTTTCATGGGCCCATACCCCATCACCAGGATTATAAACCCGGTGGCTGTGCGTGTGGCTATTCCCCCCTCCCTCCGCATCCATCCCACCTTCCACGTGTCCAAGGTGAAGCTGGCAGTCTCCGACCCCCTTTGCCCTCCTCCTGCCTCGCAGCCCGCGCCCCGGATGATTGATGGTCATCCGGCCTGGCCTGTCTCTTCCATCCTGGACTCCCGGCGCCAGGGTCGCGGGTTGCAGTACTTGGTGGACTGGGAGGGCTATGGACCTGAACATCGGCAATGGGTACCCTCGTCGTTTGTGTTGGATCCGTCCCTCATTACTGAGTTCCACCGAGCGCACCCGGAGAAACCATCGCCAGGAGGCGCTGCTAGAGGGGGGAGTACTGTCACGCCTCGCCGCCCATCAGCAGCGCCAGCTGCACGCACACCTGCGCCTCGTCAGCGGCGAGGGATTTAAGCCGCCTCGCCCTGGGCTTCGGCCTGAAGCCGTCTGTCTTCGTTGGCTTCCCTGGCTACAAGGAATTCCCTTCGCCAAACACGAACTCACGTAAGAATCTCTTACCTTCTTCTTCCAGTCTGCTCCCCTGTGCACAGGTGGATTTCCCGGTGGCGGACCACTTCCCTCTGCCACCGTCCTCTCGCTGCTGCACCGGGCGCTCCAGGTCGCTGTCTCCCGGGCTACATCCTTGCTGTGCCAGTCACCTGTCATAACCAAGTAAGCCTGTGATCATTGTCTTATCTCCCGTGTTGGTGTGGTGCCCGTAACCCTTCTCCCTTTGCTTCTCCCATAGGGTTGTCCGGCTGTACGGCCTCCTGCCTCCGTGCCTGACGCAGACACCACCACCAACACATTTACATCTCGCATACACACACTCATACACACTTGTTGTTAATAAAGCTATTAAGTCTACCCTGATCCTGCGTGTGTGTCTCCTGAGCCGTGCATTATGTCAGTAAAGGATTAAGTGGTAGAAGATGGATGGATGGATGGATGGATTTTCGACCCTGGTTTCCGCTGGACTTGTTTCAACCAAAAAAATTCGTGGTTATTGTGCCTTACCGGCACTTGAACGTGATCCAGATGGAGCTGGTGATGTGGCTGACATGGGAGTCGATCCAGCTGGCGCTCCACCAGACGCAGACGCAGCACCAGGAGAGTCCGCTGTGTGCATGTCCACTGAGGTGGACCCCTGTGATATGAACTGCGATTCTAGAAAGAAAATGCACGCAATTTAAAACTTAACACCAAAGTGCAACATGTACACAACACTCTAAAGTTTTTAACCGGAATACAATAAGCGTAATTCAGCGTTTTGTTCGCGCTAATACTTAACACAAAGCAAGCGTGAATCTGCAGTTGGCTGCAAAACAATAGGCAAGCCTCAGTAACAACCATTACCCACAATCTAACAACCTTCCTATTTCTTAAAAACAGTGAGCTTGGCACAGAAAGGATAAAGTGGCGAAAAGATGCGCAATATCAAAACAACACTCACCATCCACGGTTTCCAAGGCCGTGGCCGTGACTGTGGCCGTGTCAAGCCCAATGTCTCTCAGCGAACCACTTCCACTCCTTCCAATCCGCTGCACTTCGAGCATTGTGGTCCTTCACTGCTCGGTAATCGCTTTTCAGCTTTTTCAGCTTCTCCCGACGCTGTTTGGCAGTACGGATGTGCCCTTGGGAACCCATTTGCTCGGACATCTGCTGGTATATTTTTTCATTTCGAGTAGATCCGTCCAACTCGCGCTGGATGCAATCGTCGGCTAATATAGAAAGAAAATTGCGCACCTCCTAATATATAATATTAGGAGTATATTATTATATAAGTATATTATACAGTATATTAATATAATATACTGTATTAAAGGGGCGCACTGTGTTCACTGGCTGAACAACTACAAATGGCGGTCGTGGAGTAAATTCAGCAGAAAAAGTCACTTTCGTGACGTTACGACCTGACCAATCAGCGGCGACCAGTCTCTTAAAGTCATATCACAGCCGTACTCAGCCCTACTCAGCTCGGTTAGACCCTGCCCTGGATCAGGTACTAAAAAAGTACCTGCTAACCGGTGCTGGGGCTAATGGAAAATGCTCAAACGCGGGCTGAGTGGTGCGATGTAGGGCTAAGTGAGGCTAGTGGAAAAGGGCAGATAGGCATCATGGGGCTGTCTATATGACGGCACATAGACAGATGGTGTCGTGGTGTCCAGTGGTGTCGTGGCAAAACATGGATCAGGTGCCATATGTGCTGTTAAATATATATTTCAACAGGTAAACAGTACTGAGTTAGGCATAAGATATATTTAGCAATTATGATGCATTTTAAGCCAAAACAAATGGATCTAGGATTAGAAGTAATTAAAATAAAGCAGTCCCAAGGTTACATGGAGAAATACGTGGATTAACTGGAAATATATCGTATTGAGTATTGCTGACTACCTGTAGATACTGTATAAATATACTATATTCTCTGCATCAACAGTGAACTATACATGTATTCATGTAGTATTGCACTGGGAATTTTGACAATAAACCTTTGTACTTTTGCAGGTGTCTCTATTTTGTTTTACAGTCTTCAGCAAATAATTGTTTTGGTTACTTTTCTTAAAAATGAGCCATTATTTTCAAAGTCACTGATAAATGGTTTGTACTGTTGACTCTTTTCCCACCGGTGTCTGAACAGACAAAATAGAAAATCATGATGCAAACCATAAATCACTAAATTGTTTATTCCAATCAGCAGCAAATTACAGATTATTTAGAATGTGCAAAATTCAAACTGTAAAAAAAAAAAAGAAACTGGAATGGGTAACACGCCCGCCACGCTGCCTCACTGAGAAGCAACTGGTTGGCCTCTCGTACTGGTCCTGGTTCAGCAGATCTTCAGCCTGCATCTCTGTAAATAGTGAGGCAAGGTCTGGTTTGGGTGGATCGTTTTCCCCTTGCCTAGATGAAAGACAGAAATTGGTGGTGGATAATTAAAGAAAGTTTAAAACATATTTGAGAAATGAATGAATCTTTATTTTGGATAATTAGATTAAAAGAAAGGAACAGAATAATAGAACAAAGGGGGAAAAAATCCAATAAGGTCAAATTAAACAGGAACTCCTCGGATTATACAACTCAACATAACTTATCAGAAATGGGTGATGGCTGAAGCCGCAGCTTATATTGCCCACCCTTGTTCTAGCTAAGAATTCAAAAATAAAATAAAATGCGTGATTACAAATCAGAACAAAGCCAAGACAAAACGTGACAAAAAATAAGCAACAGCACAACACAGACTGGATATGATAATCCTGATGTGATTTTACATGTCGTTTTGTATATACAGCTGTGGACAGAATTGTTGGTACCCCTCTGTTAATCAAAGAAAAACCCACAATGGTCACAGAAATAACTTGAATCTGACAAAAGTGGTAATAAATAAAAATTCTATGAAAATTAACCAATGAAAATCAGACAATGCTTTTGAATTGTGGTTTAACAGAATTATTTTAAAAAACAAACTCATGAAACAGACCTGGACAAAAATGATGGTACCCCTAGAAAAGATTGAAAATAGACCATAGGGACATGAACATGATCATAGGGACATGTTCAACCAAGATGTGTCCTCTAATTAACATCACAGGTGTCTACAAACTTGTAATCAATCGGCCTATTTAAAGGGTGACAAGTAGTCACTGTGCTGTGACCATTGTGGGTTTTTCTTTCATTAACAGAGGGGTACCAACAATTTTGTCCACGT
This sequence comes from Pholidichthys leucotaenia, assembly GCA_020510985.1. Lineage (NCBI taxonomy): Eukaryota > Metazoa > Chordata > Actinopteri > Cichliformes > Pholidichthyidae > Pholidichthys > Pholidichthys leucotaenia. The sequence goes on along the minus strand of CM035841.1, from coordinate 306,541,626 downwards.
GTGTGTGTTTGGAGTATTTATTCCTTTAGTTTTTGTTTAAATTGTCCAAGCTTTGTACATGATTTTAATTCAGGTCCAAAAGCATTCCACAGTCTGACTTCTTGCACTGAAACACAGTGTTGCTTGGTAGTAGTTCTCAGACCCCAGGGCAGACCCAGAACTCACTGGAGAGACAACATCTCCCAGTTGGTCTGGGAACACCTTGTTATCCTCTCTGAAGATCTGGAGCAGGTGGCTGAGGAGAGGGAAGTCTGGGCTTCTCTGCTTGAACTGCTGCCTCTGCGACCCGGACCTCTGGAAAAGTGGTAGAAGATGGATGGATGGATGTCATGTATGGGAGCATTAATGAATGATACAAAGTCTATAGTGTGGGTTGATTCAGCAAATATTTCACTCTGCGCAGTATTGTGACTGATTTGCATATTTTACCTTTAATATAATTAATATGTGACTTCCAACACAGTTTATTATCAATTATTACACCAAGGATTTTAATTTTGGATACCCTTTCAATCTCTACACCATTTATCCTGAGTTTAAATACTGAGTTGTTGTGATGCTGTGAAATAACGTTATCAATAAAATTTAGCCACCGCTGTGTCGCCCTGGTTTCAAGTGTGGGTGGTGTTTGTGCTTGTGTTGCTAAAATATAAAAGGAAGCACTACAATGGGTCTCAAATATTTGTAATGTGTTCTATTACTGAATGAGTTTAAAGATGAAATACTACACACATATAAACTAAATTCTAATGGTGACTGAACAACTCCCATTCCCCAAGGTGCAAGATACACTATTATGACTATAACTCATAAAGGATCACAGAAATGATCTGATAAAAATAAATAAACAAGCGGTTTATTTTATGGTGGCTACTATTGGATGTGCCATTCATTTTCAATTACTCTGTAATTAATATTCACACAAATAAATCTCAATTCAGTCCCTTTCATATTAAGTGGAAATTGTGCTACTCTAAATTTGGCACTTTACCTAAACTTTAACTTAAAGTGAGGTAGTCAGATCCGGGAAAAAAATGCTTTTTTTGCGTGCATGGAAAGAAAATCCTACAGACACATATAGCGCGATTGTCTGCAAGTGTGAATGACCTGTTCCATGAGCAAATGTACGTTTTTTGGTCCGTGGCTGTTTAAATTGAATTCTTTCCTCCCGAAAATATCATTTTTGAATATTAATTACAGCTAAATGGGAGCAGTTTTGATGCCGACATTTCACATCCTAATATACGTGTTCTATACACCATCGGCTTTTGCGTATCCGACTACCTCGCTTTAAAAAGCAAAAGATTTGACTATAAATATGATGTGTTGTTTACCTGTCAAAATACATTGGTGTCAAAACGTCGCCATTCTGAGCAGATCCTGTTTGGACTCTACAATGAAATACACACAAATTAAGTACATGCACAGCACGAAAGTGCAACATGTAAAAAAATAAATAAATAAATAAAATAATCTTTTTAAACAGGATTACAACTAGCTTATTTCATCAGATATTGTCAACACAAAAAAGCAACATACAACGACAGACATAGCATTAAGCTAGGTCATCGTTTAAACATGATTAAGTTTCCGTCTGTCCTAAGTGAACTTTCCACTTTTGGAAAAAATAACAAAGCATGAATATCACATCACTCACCATCCTGTATATCACAATATCACGGCTTCAACTGCTGAAGTTGGGTGCGTCGCGGCTGTACATTCAATTCAATTTGGGTGGCTGGGTCTAATTCCCGGTGCGTCTCTGTGTATTTTCTGGTGCGTCTGCTTGTGCGCCCCACTGCAAACTCAGTCTGTTTCCCTCTGCATTCTCTCATCAGCCGAAACGCACAGGAAACTCTGCTGGACCACGGTGTTAGATTTCTGCTGATTTCTGTTAAGCCATTCTATCATTGTGGTTTATAATATCACTTGTTCGCGGGCTCACTGACGAAAAATTGCAAATGGCAACCAGCAAGCGATTCTCGAAAGTCAGCGTAACGCCCACTCTCATGACGCTACGCCCAGACCAATGAATGGCCAGCAGTGGCGTGACGAAACCGTGCCGGTACCCTTCGGACCTACTTTTTAATGGTGCTGATAAAAGTGTTGATAAAAGTGGAACAGTTCCGAAATAACGAACTGTGAGGCCATTGGGTGCCAAAAGGAAAAGCGGACAAAGGAGGCCGAATCGTGCTAAAGGAGGCCAAACGAGGCCAAACAGTTCCAAATGGAAAAGCGCCTATAGACATAGCACATCATACAATGCCCTGTGACATCTGCATGATGTCCTATGATGGTCCCGTGATATCAGGCAACATAGGACTCGCAATGCTGTCATATAGACAAATGTGTCTTTATGATGTCATATAGACCATCACTCACGATGCCTAGACTAATGTGTCTTTATGGATGTCATATGGTTCAAAATTGGCAAGATGAATAAGTCACAGGGCCAGTCTTTACAGTGCGTTCATGTTGTCTGCACAACAGATTTCTGCAGCCATGGCCAATTCTACGTTGCCGCGAGCAGAGTTGCCAGATCAAGCAGTCTTCGTATTGTTGCTCAAGATGAAGAAACTAAGCGAAAGCGTCACTTTCTCAGCAATGTCGTTTTTAAAGAGGTGCTGACACAGTAAAAATGTGTAACCTTGAAGAATGCCAGTCTACACTACAAATGTGTAAAATGCCAAGCAAAGCGCTGATTTTCTCCGGATGCTTCGGTTTCTTGTTTTTTATGGGCATGCACAGGCCTTCCTGAACAGGGTCGAAAACCACTTTTTGCTCAGATCTATTTTCATGATCCTGCCCATGAACTGGAATTATGACGCACCTATCCCTCAACCAGTGTCTGAACGAAGAAGAAGAAGACCCACGAGATGGAGAGCAATAGAATGAGGAGAACTGCTGCACATCAGAAAAGATGCCGTGAACATGAAACACCTCAGGTTCCAGCAATACGCCGCAGGCATGACTGTGAACAACACAGCCGTCTGAGACAGGAGGAGACCCTTCAGCAACGGGCATGCAGAAATACTTGCTTATACTTGGTTTCTACGGGCATGGACGGGTATGCACGGGTATGTACTAGTATCACTAATTAACTGTATCCACATGAATGATGTCACCACCCACATTTTGTTAATTATTTTGGGGGACCTAATGGCAGGTTGATGCAGAACCAATCTAGTGTGTGGACACGAAAAATGATTGAAATTCATTGCTTTTGAATGGCTGTCAAGGTCAGAATATGCCAATTGCCACAAGCATGGGTATTTCCCAAATGTGCAATTAAACAAGGAGCACATAAATCATTGCAGGTACATGTACAACTGACACACACTTTCTAATCACAGGTATTCAGCTGTAGAATTATAGATTTCTATTCAATGTAGACTCAAGTGAGTGGTGTATAACATTGTTTTGCACTTATGAGGTATTATAAATCTTTCCTTTTATCTGTCCACCAAAAGTAGGATGACAGTTGGGACTCTCAATTAATTCTAAATTAAATGGTACAGCATTTCATGATTGGTTTTATTTGAAACATGCTGGTCAGACCTCGACAGAATTTTCACATTTGCTGGTTTAGCTCCAGCATTTCAGATCTGTGAAGAGAACTTTTGTGGAGTAAATTTTTGCAGTGTTGCCAACTTGGTGACTTTCTCTCTAAATCTGGCAACTTTTGAAATCCTCTTGCCAACTTTTTTTTTTGTCAAAAGTGACTAGCAACAAATCTAGCAACTTTTTCTGGTGTTACTGGAGACTTTTCTGGTGTTTTGGAGACTGACATGAAAGCACTATTGCTCTGTAGTTACTGTTCTCATCAAGTAGCAGGTGTTAGCCTCTCCCCATCCCAAAGCAGTCACAGGTTGAACGGTCAGTCTCACACAGTGTTGCCAGACGTACGATAATTACACTGGTCAACACCAAATTTATTGTCTTAAGTTTTTTTTTAGCTGATTTAGGACAATTTTGATGTGCTGAATCCAAAAATCACATTGGTTTTGCTCAATCAGGTCAACTTTTTGAACTATGGCCACATGCTGTTTTGTACATTTTTGTTTACATGTATGGGTATTTTCGCTTTATATGATGCAAAATTCTTTATTTCTTGAAATTTCTCAAACTCTGAAGAGTTTGCATGCGCCAATTTATGACATGATGTCAAATTGTCATGATGGCTGATTACTGTTGGACTCTGAAGAGAGACATCCCTGCTGCTGAGCATTCTAGAGGTTTGAATAAACAGAAGTTGGAAGCTCTGAATTTTGAACAATGATGATGTAACATTCAAGTTACATGTAGTTACCTTTATCAATGTGTAACCCAGCTGAGAAAATGACCCTTTTTCTCAGATGTAAATTGTATTAATACAATTGTGTGATTTTATTTTGAAAACCGATTCTCTTGGGGAAGAGGAAGTGCGATCCTCGTCATCCAACTTTTGAATTTCCGGTTCATGGTCACGTTGGGTGATCTGGGTCTTTCTATTCGTTAAGATTAGCCCCGCCTTCCGAGCAAAGTGCTGAGGCGCTATGCTGGAAATCGTTCTTTTCACGATCTGCGAGCGGAGGAGAGGAACTGTAGGACGATCTGTCCTCACGTTGACACCTCTTCTTGGTGAGTTTCATTCAGAAAGATGCTATAAATGGATCTAAACACTCTCCCAACGCTAATTTGCAACCTTTATTATCCTAAGTTGATGGGAGCACGAGCTCGAGAGGCCGTGAAGCGGTGACTTCTGCTGTGTTCACCCTGAATCTCATCTTTGGTGAGTCAGATACATGCTAATGTTATGCTAACATTAGCGCTATGCTAATGCTAGTCGCGAGTGGATTTTTTTCTGTTTAAAAGCAATGGAAAAGGTTGTCTTTGTGTCTGTATGGTTTCCCTAAATGTGATTTCAGTTCCCAACAGTATGCTGAAGTACTTTTAGCTCTTATGCACCATTCTGTCGAATGTAATGTGTAGTTTGATGCTAAAAGCACATGGTGTTAGCCCTCTAGGCAAAAGCATAGGTTATGCTAAACCCAGTAGCTCAGACAGGGTTTACTGATTATAAAAGGGAATATTGGATGTGATGGGACGGTATATTCCCCGGTTATGTGATAAATTAATTGTATTTCATTTCATGATTTACAGAGACAAGGTTAGAGAGGATTAATCATAATTTCATGGTTAAATGATGTAGAGATAGGAAGAGGATTTCATTTAACTGGTTACATGGAAAAAGGGTATTTCATGTGCTACCAGAGAGATTGTGAGAAAAGAAAAAGAACACATGCATGTAAGATGCAAGATGTGAGATGTAAGATATTACTATATTGCTGGATTGTGATAATAGTAATATGAGAGAAGAATTTAAACACTAAGCTATGGTGTTATATAAGGAGAGATTGGAAAACGAATTACTCTAGCTGTAAACAATAATACCATTATTGTCATGCAGGCTAGGTTTTTTTGTTTGCCGACCAAGAACCTTCTGGAACCTGGATTCTCTCCAAATGGAGATGGCGAGCCTGACCCAAGACTGAACCAAGATTGGACTGAGATCTAACCAAGATCTCGAGTAAAGAGCATCCTTCCCCTCTCCAGTGCCCAGGATTGGAAACCTGAGTCTGGAGATACGAGATATCCTGACTAGTCACACGACTAACCCGAACGGGCAATCAAACACTGAGCTCAGTAGGACACTTTTGGGGTTTTATTTCATGCCGGCCGTTGTTATATTTGTATATTTGTACATTGTTTGTATATTTTGCTCCTTCTATATTTATTAATACAGACATGAATTGTTCATTTCTTGCCTCCAGCTATTTCATTCCACACTCACTCTAATTCCCTATTGTAACCCTTACGAACCTAGCAACTGGTCTACACTTAATTATTTCCCTTACCTAATTAACATCAGGCAAGGGTTACAAATGTCTACTATTCAATTTACAGTAATCGAAGTTTGTAACATTTAATCAATAAATTGTGTTAGAAAAAGATTTTTTTCTCTTAAAAATCTATTTCAGATGAGAAATATTCACAAAAATCAACCAATAATGCCACAAAAAATAATTGATTTAGCCAGAAGATCAGATTTTTTAAAAATCAACTTGGCATAAAAACTTGACCTGATCAAGAGAAACGGATGTCATTTTCGGATTCAGCGGTGCAAAATTGTCTTAAGTCAGTTGAAAAAACACAACTTACAAAAAAAATATTTTTGTAACCCTGTGTTATCGTATTTGTACGATAATTTTGCCCTCTGTACGATCAATCATTTCAAAAATCCCCTAATGTACGATAATTTGACCCCTTCATTACATGGCTACATTAATACATTATCAAACACAATCAGAATATGGATACTACATTTGCTTTTACACATCATCTCATGTGCACGGGCTGTGTGGAAAAGAAGACGGCAGCCTCGGATGGAGGTTAGTGATGGGATCCACAGTTCATTGAAACATGCCGAGTCAAGCTAAAAAGGTCCGTTATAAATAGTTGTATACCGAATCACTCAGTGCTGTACTGGAGCTCCAACTGCCTACCACTCACTGAACTGAGAATCAGCTGAACGGAGCGGATGGGGCTCGTTTGCTGCTCAGGTGGGGGATTCAGCTGCTGATCCCTGGCTTCCAGTGCAGCTCTGGTGAGTGATTCAGTACAGTACGTTCACCCATAAAAACTAGTATCGTTCGTGTATGTTACAGCATTAATGCAGGCACGGCAGACTCAACAAGTAAGCAGCATCACGAGCAGGTGGAGAAATGAATGGGGGGGGGACAACAGAGCCCAGTTTTACTGGGTGGTTCAAACCTGTTGTTGGCATTAGTACTAAAGCTTTCTGTCACTGCTGCAACGTGCAAATGTCTGCAAAAATGTCACTGAATTGTAGTTCTCAATAAAACTGAAACAGGTTTCTGCTTCAGTTATCAGAGGCATTTTAGCAGTAGTTTAGGTGAATTGATTGTTTATTCCTAATGTATAAATAGACTCCTCAAAATGTTTATGAGGCAAGACCTTGATTTATGATGATTCAACAGAAGGCATGTAGAAGATAGTTAATTATGACTGATATTTTGGGCCGTTCAGTACACTCATCCTGTACTCCACACAGGTAGAGGTGCTATTTTTCAACCGATCTGTTAGATTATTTAAAGGTAAGCTGTGTTATAGGCCATAATATGCATGATCTGTGATAATGTGTTACTGAAGCAGATGGTCCTGAGCCACAGCAGAATGAAAACTGGGTGTGTACGATAATTTTTCTCAAAATACGATAATTTTAAGCCGTTGGTACGATACTTCAACATTTACCGTCTGGCAACACTGGTCAGTAGCCTCGTGCAGCAGTTAGCTGCAGTCAGAGAGGAGACCCACACCATTCGTGTCCAGACTGCAAAGGAATTGTCCGTGCACAAACCTCCCGTCAATCCTGCCCTGTTTTACAGAGTGGGATGTAAATGTTTCTTCAGTGTGTCTTCAGGGGGAACACTGATCGTCACTTCCTTGTGGTAACGTATCGTCACTTCCTGTTTTGCTGTCTGCCTGTGTGGTTTGCTCTCCAGCTCTCCAGCCATTAGCTATGGCTACTACCTCTCTTTCCTCTCCTCCTCTGGTGTGCTCTCTCTGTCAGATGTTTAGCTACACCTCTGCCTCTTTTAGTGATAACGGTAAATGTAATAAATGTTGTCTTTTTGAGGCGCTCGAGGCGAGGTTGTCTGATTTGGAATCCCGGCTCCGCTGCATTGAAACACCGTCTGCGCCAGTTAATCTCGACGGACGCCCATTAGCTGCAGCGGAGCTAGCTAGCTTAGGTCCCACTGTCAGCGGTTCCCCGGCTCTCCTCAGCAGCGAGGAGACTGGGTGGGTGACGGTGAGAAAGAAGCCTAGTCGCAAAGCCCCGGTTCACCACCAACCTGTTCCCGTTTCTAATCGTTTTTCCCCGCTCAGCGACACACCCGCTGAGGAAAAAACTCTGATCATTGGCGACTCTGTAGTCAGAAACGTGAACCTAGAGACTCCAGCGGCCATAGTCCAATGTATTCCTGGGGCCAGAGCAGGAGACATCGAGTCAAATTTGAAAATGCTGGCTAAAAGTAACTCTAAATATTCCACAATTGTTATTCACGCCGGCATTAATGACATCCGTCTCCGGCAGTCGGAAGTCACGAAACTTAATATAGAATCGGTGTGTGACTTTGCAAAAACGATGTCTGCCACTGTAGTATTCTCTGGGCCCCTCCCCAATCTGACCAGTGATGACATGTTTAGTCGCTCGTCATCCTTGAACCGCTGGCTGTCTGTGTGGTGTCCTAAAAATGACGTGGGCTACATTGACAATTGGAGCTCTTTTTGGGGAAAACCTGGTCTTATGAGACGAGACAGCATTCATCCCACTTTGGATGGTGCTTCTCATTTATCTAACAATCTGGCATCTTTTTTATCCAAATTTCCAAAACCATGACTACTCAGAGTTGGGACCAGGAAGCAGAGTCGCAGTCTTACACGCCTCTCTGCAGCTCCTCTTCATCCGCCACCCCTCAGCTTAGCCCCTGTCTTCCCCATCAGAGAATCGTTGTCTGCTCCCTCCAAAGTAAATAAAAATATAATGTATAAGCATCCCAAAGTGATAAAGCAAAATATTGGTAAAACTCAAATTAAACATAAAGCCTCTAAATTGAATGATTTGGCCTCTGTTCCTCCTCATAATTTAAAAATTAAATGTGGTTTATTAAATATTAGGTCTCTAACTCCCAAGTCTCTGTTAGTACATGATCTGTTAATTGATCATCAGATTGATTTAATTTCCCTTACAGAGACTTGGTTAGGGCAAGAGGATTATGTTGGTTTAAATGAATCAACTCCCTCTGGTTATTTAAACTGTCAAAATCCCAGAAGTTCTGGTCGTGGAGGAGGAGTAGCAACAATTTACCATTCCAAATTACTAGTTAATGTAAAGCAAAAAACATGTTATAATTCCTTTGAGGGCCTGGTCCTCAGTGTTGGGCACTTTAGCAATTTCAGGTTAAACCCAATTTTATTTGCCATAGTTTATCGTCCCCCATCAACCTATTCAGAATTTTTATCCGAATTTGCTGATTTCTTAGCTGATTTAGTGCTGAAATCTGATAGAATAATTATAGTAGGGGACTTTAATATACATGTGGATGTAGATAGTGACTGCCTTAATGTGGCTTTTAATTCAATATTAGACTCGATTGGGTTTTCTCAGAAAGTAGGAAATTCTACTCATTACCTCCACCATACATTGGACCTTGTTCTGACATATGGCATAGAAATAGAAAACCTTGTAGTGTCTCCTCATAACCCTGTACTGTCAGACCATTGTCTGTTAACCTTTGATTTTACTATTTCTGACTATTTGGCTCCTAAAGAAAAATATTATCACAGTAGATGCCTCTCAGATGATGCTGTTTCCAAATTTATGCAGATTGTTTCCTCTATGCCATGTGTCAACACAACGGAAATAAGCTATAGACAGCTTGCTCCTTCTGTAATTGATAACATGGTGGATAGTGTTTCAGCTTCTCTGCATCAGGCTCTAGACTTGGTGGCCCCCTTAAAAAAGAAAAAGTCTAATCAGAGATTTTTAACTCCTTGGTTCAACACAGAAACTCGTAGCTTAAAACAGAAGACTCGTCAATTAGAAAGAAAATGGCGCTCTACTAATTTAGATGAAATCTATTTAGCTTGGAGAAATCATCTTTTAATTTATAAAAAATCTCTTAGAAAAGCTAGAACGAGTTATTACTCTGCATTAATAGAAGAGAACAAGAATAATCCCAGGTTTCTTTTCAGTACTGTAGCCAGGTTGACAAAGAGTCAGGACTCTGTCAATCCTAGCATCCCCTTAGAGCTTACTAGTCAGGACTTTATGAACTTTTTCAATAATAAAATTTCATCCATCAGAGATAAAATCAATCAGATTCTTCCCACAGTTAACTTAAATACTGTATCTACTACAACTCCTTCTATTGATGTCTGTCTTGATGAGTTTACTCCAATCGACCTTTGTGAGTTAGACAAAATAGTTTCCTCATCCAAACCTTCAACTTGTCTTTTAGACCCTATTCCTACCAGGTTATTTAAAGAAGTCTTCCCACTTATTGGGAGCTTTATTCTTCATATAATCAATTCTTCATTGACTTTCGGCCATGTACCGCAGGCTTTTAAAATGGCTGTAATTAAACCCTTACTCAAAAAGCCAACACTAGATCCAGGAGCTTTAGCTAACTATAGACCAATCTCTAATCTCCCTTTCATTTCAAAAATCTTAGAAAGAGTTGTTGCTACGCAATTATTTGACCACCTGCAGGGAAATGGTTTACTTGAAGAGTTTCAATCTGGGTTTAGAATCCATCATAGTACTGAAACAGCCTTAGCGAAGGTCACTAACGACCTCCTCATTGCATCTGATAATGGACTAGTTTCTGTACTTGTCCTTTTAGATCTTAGTGCAGCTTTTGATACTATTGATCATAATATTCTACTTGATAGATTAGAACACTATGTTGGACTTAATGGAACTTCGTTGCAGTGGTTTAGATCTTATTTATCTGATAGGTTCCAGTTTGTTCATGTAAATGATGAGTTTTCTTTCAGCTCAAAGCTTAGTCATGGAGTTCCACAGGGATCTGTGCTAGGTCCTACTCTTTTTAGTTTATATATGCTTCCGTTAGGCAACATTATTAGAAAGCACTGTATACATTTTCATTGTTATGCAGATGACACACAATTATACCTGTCAATGAAGCCAGATGATACTAATCAATTAGCCAAGTTAGAAGCCTGTCTTAAGGAAATCAAAGCTTGGATGACTTGTAATTTCCTGCTATTAAATTCAGATAAGACTGAAGTCATTCTTGTTGGTCCAAAAAACCTTAGAAATTCCTTTCCAAATCAAACTTTCAGTTTGGATGCGGTTACTCTTTCTCTTAATAGCTCTGTGAGGAACCTTGGAGTTATTTTTGATCAGGATTTGTCCTTCAGTTCACATATTAAATTTGTTTCTAAGACTGCCTTCTATCATTTGCGTAATATTGCCAAGATTAGGAGCATCTTGTCTCAGAGTGATGCTGAGAAGCTGATCCACGCTTTTGTTAGCTCGAGATTAGATTATTGTAATTCTTTATTATCAGGCTGTCCTAAAACATCTTTAAAAAGTCTTCAGCTGATCCAAAATGCTGCAGCAAGAGTTTTAACAGGTACTAGAAAGAGAGATCATATCTCTCCGGTTCTGGCCTCCCTTCATTGGCTTCCCATAGAGTTTAGAATTAAGTTTAAAATCCTTCTTCTTACTTACAAAGCTCTAAACAATCAGGCTCCTTTTTATTTAAAAGATCTGATACTACCGTATCATCCTAACAGAGCACTACGCTCCCAAAATGCAGGATTACTTGTAATACCTAGAATCTCCAAAAGTACAATGGGAGGCAGAGCCTTCAGTTATCAAGCTCCTCTCCTGTGGAATCAGCTGCCAATCTGGATTCGGGAGTCAGACTCGATCTCTGTTTTTAAGAATAGGGCTAAAACCTACCTTTTTGATATAGCCTACAATTAGGGAGGGATCATGTGTTTCTGAACCCTCCCTTAGTTATGCTGCTAATAGGTTTAGTCAGCCGGGGGACCTCCAGTAATGCACTGGGCCTCACTCCTTTCCTCACTCTCTATGAAATATTTTTTTTTGCCGGTCATTAACATTTGTTTGTTCTCTCCCATAGATTGAGTCCCCATCGTGCTGTTTGCTCTCTACATGTCTGTTCTTTTCTTCTTCTCTATCCCCTCACCCCCCAGCCAGTCGCAGCAGATGACTGCCCCTCCCTGAGCCTGGTTCTGCTGGAGGTTTCTTCCTGTTAAAAGGGAGTTTTTCCTCTCCACCGTCGCCAAGTGCTTGCTCACAGGGGATCGCCTGATTGCTGGGGTCTTTCTGCAACTGTGGGGGTCCCCCCTACAGTTGATAGTGCTATGAGATGACTGTTGTTGTGAAATGGCGCTATATAAATAAAGTTGAATTGAATTGAATTGAATTGAACAGTGTCACACTAATGAATTACTGCATTTGACTTACAGCCTCAATCACTGTACTCACTTCGTCCACTGTGTGTGTGTCTCTCTGTGACATAAGCTAAACATCTAGCTAGCTAGTGTTACCTCTTAACTGTCACAGGTGCCAAATGGTGCCTAACCCCCTAGTGGTCAAGAGTGGTAAAGATTTTTGTCAAGAAAATATTCAGATCAGATGTCAGAGATTTCCAAAGACAATGGCTTACTGTCAATTAGAAAGATGTAGAATATGATCCAAAGTTTGACAAAGGAGTAAATTTATGCATCTAATTTGCATAATGCCGTGCATAATGCCACAGCAGCCATATCAGAGCTCTCCAAGGCTCTAACTTGAAAGTGGGAAGAGATAATGATTTACTGTCAATTAGAAAGATGTAGAATATGATCCAAAGATCCAGATAGGAGTACATTTATGCATCTAATTTACATAATGCTGCAACAGCAATATCGAATTACATAACTGTCAGTCAAAAGTGGACTTTGGACATATTTACACAAAGAATGGTTCTGCTTTTTGTCACAATTTCATGTTTTGGGTTTTTTCTTATCTTTAAAGTATTTGAACCAGAAAATCAGGAGAATGTACACAGCCGATGAAAAAACAATCAGACCTACTGCTTGTCGCATTTTTTTATTCATCCATTTTCATCATCCACGGTCCTTATTTCATCTTCTGCCAGGCAATTTTGTTTTCTCTCCCACATCCAGAAAGTCTCACATGCATCTTGTCCCAGCTCAATTTCGGTTACAAAATGCCACTGAACCGCCGCGATTGATCCAGCAATCCAGTGGTGACTGTCCTCTGTTGTCACGTACAGCTCTGTCGATGGCAGACAAAACTGGACACGGTCCAGACTGTGTTCTCCTGTCACAAAAGGTAAATATTTCCCTTCATAAGCTAAATAATCTCTTTTTTGAATCATAGTTGGCAAATTCAGAAGCAAATGTTCCATTTCAGTCCATCGACAGCGATGGGTAGCGTCCATATTGGATTGTCTTCTTCTTCTTCTTCTTCTTCTTCTTCTTCTTCTTCTTCTTCTTCTCTTCCTCCTCCTCTCGGTTACTGGCGGATAGCAAACAACTGAAAGGTGCATACCGCCACCTACTGTACAAGAGTGTGTAATATTATGTCATCTGAGCCCGACCCCTAAATTCTATGACTTAATCCTGTGTTATTTAAAAAAGAGAAAAGAGCCCTCCTCATGATTCTTATTGCCTCTCCATCTCCAGGTTCCAAGGTTGTCATAGCCAGGAGCGGCACTGGGGTTAAGCTCCCAGTGCTTATAAAATGCTCCTTATGGCGTGCGTCTTGAAAAGCCTCTGACAACTAAGTCCAGCTCCTAGCCTGCCCGTGTGGTTTAGTCTCTAAACCCGGCGGAACTGCTTTTACTAATAGGAGAAGGGGCGAGGGCGGCTCTCTGGCGCCTTAAAACCAGATGCTTCGGGTAGATGGTGGCTCATCAACCTGGGAAGGTAGCCCATCTAGGGGAAGGTAAACCCTGATTTCAAACCTCTGCTGCCTTGCGGCACACCCAGTCATGGGAAAGACTTCAGGAGTCAACCCTGAGGAAAAATCCGGAGTTGGAGTCCCTAAGGCAGTTCTCTGTTGTGCTCAACATCGTTCTGGCAGCTCCTGCGATGGCGCTGGTGCCAAACTGTAGCAGCCCTGCTGTTCCTTTGGATTCATCAGTGACGTAGAGAGGGGGGACATGCTGCATGGGCAACATCTTGTCCTCCATATCTTCCTGCCCAGGCTTGAATCCTACCAACGCCCAACGCTGGAAGGTAGAACACCGGATCACTGGAGAGGACACTCCAGCTTCGCCTTTGGCGTAGACAAAACACGGGGAATGACAGTTACCGGTTATAAGCCACCGCTCAATTGGCGTAGAGCGCGGCACCAGGGGTTGTTCCCGACGGTGGGAGAGATCATCGGATCTCACTGGACAGCTACCGCCCGCCTCAAGCTGGGCAGCCCCCAGCCAATAAGGTGTTGTCCCGCCACAGCCTGCTTTCCTCATTGGGTGCATGGGGATGAGGAGAAGTCTGAACGGCAGGCTGAGAACTTTCGCACCAGGCAAGACAAAAAAACAAAAGAGACCAACTCTAAAACTGGGAACTTGGAACATCCGCACTATGATGACAGGACTCGCTGCTAACCTCAAGGACATCAACGACACCAGGAAGACTGGTGTCGTTGCACCTGGCTGCACGGTGGCGCAGTGGTTTAGCACTGTGGCAGCACAGTTTTACCCTTGGCCGGGGGATCGCGGGGATCATGAGATCGTGGGTTCGATTCCAGCCCCTGACCAACAGTGAGCTGTGTGGAGTTTGCATGTTCTCCCCGTGTTGCATGGGTTTACTCCGGGATTTCTCCGGTTTCCTCCCGCATACCAAAAAAAAAACCATGTAGGTTTAGGGCGCTCGCGCACGCAGCGACCAGCAGCCGGTGGCTTGTCACCAGACTGCAAACCAAATCTACCTACGGGTACAAATAAGTAACAAAAAAAAAAAAAAGACTGCCATCATCAATAATGAGCTGAAGAGACTGGAAGTGGATATCGCCACTCTCCAGGAAACACAGTTGGCTGACGCAGGCACACTGAGAGAGAAGGACTACACGTTCTACTGGCAGGGAAAGAGCAGTGATGAACACAGGGAACACGGAGTGGGCTTCGCAGTGAAGAACACCTTGCTGAAGATGGTGGAACTGGGCAGCAATGGCTCTGCACGACTCCTCTCCCTCCGCCTCAACACCACTCAAGGCCCAGTCATCCTCGTCAGTGTGTATGCCCCAACACTGACAGCCACACCAGAGGCAAAAGATGAGTTCTACGAGAATCTCGCAACAACCGTCAGGATCATCCCCAACTCTGAACAACTCATTCTCCTTGGAGACTTCAATGCCAGAGTGGGTGCTGACCATGACTCCTGGCCCTCCTGTCTTGGACCATTTGGCGTGGGCAGAATGAACGACAACGGACAGCGGCTGCTCGAGTTATGCACTTATCACAATCTGTGCATCACAAACTTGTTCTTCAAGACCAAGCCCCAACACAAGGTTTCCTGGCGACATCCGCGCTCAAAGCACTGGCACCAGCTGGACTTGATCCTGACCAGGCGCACCTCACTGAAGAACGTGCTAATCACCCGTACCTTCCAGAGTGCAGATTGCGACACAGACCATTCATTGGTGTGTTGCAAGGTCAAGCTGCAGCTGAAGAAATTCCATTGTGCTAGACAGCCTGGAAATGCACGGCTGAACTTGTTGAGCAGTTTGCCTCCACCTTTGAGAAGGAACTTGGTGTACCACAAGAAGGAGAATCAGCAAAGCAGAAGTGGGAAGAGCTGCGAAACACCATCCACCGCACAGCCTTGGCTACCTTTGGGAGGAAGACCTCGAAGTCACAGGACTGGTTTGGTGCCAAGTTGACCGAGATGACCCCCGTCATTGAAGCCAAGCGCTCAGCTCTTGCCGAGTACAAGAAGTACCCAAACGAGAAGAATCTCCAGATTCTCAGGGCTGCGAGAAGCAAAGTTCAGCAGATTGCTCGGCGCTGTGCCAACGAGTACTGGACTCAGCTCAGCCAAGACATTCAAACCGCTGCCATAACAGGGAACATCCGTGGTATGTACGATGGCATCAAGAAAGCACTTGGTCCGGCTCAGAGCAAGACGGCCCCCCTCAAATCCTCCACTGGGGAGATGATCACAGAAAAGAACAAGCAGATGGAGAAACGGGTGGAGCACTACTCCAACCTCTACTCCAGACAGAACACCGTGACACCGTCAGCCCTTGATGCCATCGATTGCCTGCCATCCATGGACGAACTTGATGCCGAGCCAACCATCAACGAACTCAGCAAGGCCATTGATAGCTTGGCCGCTGGCAAGGCACCCGGCAACGACGGCATACCCCCCGACCTGATCAAGCACTGCAAGACCGCCCTACTGCTGCCATTGCATGACGTCCTCTGCCAGTGCTGGAAGGAAGGTGCCGTACCACAGGACATGAGGGACGCCAAGATCATCACCCTCTACAAAAACAAAGGGGAGAGAAGCGACTGCAACAACTACAGGGGCATCTCTGTCCTCAGCGTTGTTGGCAAAGTCTACACACGAGTTGTTCTCGTTCGTCTACAGAAGCTTGCCGAACATGTCTACCCCGAGTCTCAGTGTGGCTTCGACGGTAGACATGATATTCTCCATCTGCCAACTCCAGGAGAAATGCAGAGAACAGAACATGCCCCTGTACGTCGCCTTCATCGACCTCACCAAAGCGTTCGATCTGGTCAGCAGAGAGGGCCTTTTCAAGGTCCTGCCAAAGATAGGATGCCCACCAAAGTTGCAAAGCCTCATTGAATCGTTTCACACCAACATGCAAGGGATAGACATTGACAAGGTTAGAAATAATGATTTGTATTTGAAATAATAATTTTTTCCAGATACTCAACCTGCTCAAAGGAAGGTCACTTTTATAGCTTCTCTAACCAGCTACACTGTTTTCAGCTGTGTTAACATGTTTGCACAAGGGTTTTCTAATCATCCATTAGCCTTCTGACGCAATGAGCAAACACAATGTACCATTAGAACACTGGAGTGATAGTTGCTAGAAATGGGCCTCTATACACCTATGTAGATATTGCACCAAAAACCAGACATTTGCAGCTAGAATTGTCATTTTTACCACATTAGCAATGTATATTAGATATTAGAGTGTATTTCTGATTAGCTTAAAGTTATCTTCATTGAAAAAAACAGTGCTTTTCTTTCAAAAATAAGGAAATTTCTAAGTGACCCCAAACTTTTGAATGGTAGTGTACCTGCATACAAGATCTGACGGCAGGCTTTTCAACCTCGCCCGCCTGAAAGCCAGAACCAAAGTACGCGAGGCTCTAATCAGAGATATGCTGTTCGCAGATGACGCTGCAGTCGCGACCCACACACAGCAGGAGCTTCAGACTCTGATGGACCGCTTCTCCCAGGCATGCAAGGACTCTGGGCTTACCATCAGCCTGAAGAAGAGTAACGTCTTGGCGCAAGGCACGGAAGCACCACCAACCATCGCCATCGACGACTACGAGCTGGAGGTCGTGAATCAGTTCACGTACCTGGGGTCCACGATCAGCAGCAACCTCTCCCTTGATACAGAGATCGACAAGAGGATTGGAAAATCAGCCTCCACACTCGCTCGCCTCACCACACGAGTGTGGGAGAATCCCAAACTCTCTGTCAAGACGAAGATGGCAGTGTACAACACCTGCGTCATCAGCACACTGCTCTATGGGAGTGAGACGTGGACAACATATGCCCGGCAGGAAAAGAGACTGAACTCCTTCCACTTGCGCTGCATTCGCCGCATCCTGGACATATTCTGGCAGGACAAAGTGCCCAACACAGAAGTTCTGTCCTGCGCCGGCCTTCCCTCCATGTTCACTCTACTCAGGCAGCGCAGGCTCCGCTGGTTAGGCCATGTTCACCGTATGGAGGATGGCAGAATCCCCAAAGACGTCCTCTACGGAGAACTGGCGACTGGCAGGAGAGACGTTGGCCACCCACAGCTGCGCTTTAGAGACGTCTGCAAGAGAGACATGAAGGCCCTGGAGATCAACACAGAGCGCTGGGAGGACTTTGCAACGGACCACTCCAAATGGAGAGGCACCCTGACCAGACAGCTCAAGGCGGGTGAAGAGAGACTGACTGCTGCAGCAGATGAAAAAAGGACCCGCAGGAAGAACCGCCACAGCTCCAGCAGCACGGAGACCACCCACAAGTGCGACCTGTGTGACAGGGACTGCCATTCGCGCATCGGCCTGTTCAGCCACAGGCGGTGCTGTTCCAGCAGAGTAGATGTTTAGGATTCTCTTCCATGGTCATCATAGACCGACGGAGGCCGACGACTCCATCTCCATCTGTTCCCAGAATCCCAGTTAAATCCCATTCCCTACCGGCTTCTTGAACTTCGTTTTCCATTATCTGTCTTTCATTTCTGTATTTGTGACAGTGTAATAAGATGTGCTCGACATTTTCTTTTATTTCACTTTCTCTAAATTTGTCACTTTCGCTTTTCCCCATGGTGAATAAAGTGCCATTTAAACGTATGTGATCCAGTCTGAGTCTTGCCATAATGATGTCTTCCCTCCTTTTGGTTGTTATGAAATTCTTTATTGCAATAGATTTTGTATTTTGTAATATGATCTACCTTTATGATCTTCATCCTATCTTTTTTGCCATAGCTCAGTTCCTTTTTTCTTGATTACTGCTTTCCCTTCACCTTTTCCAAGAGACAATGGTATAGTTATTTCTTTTCCAAGATCATCTTCTTCTCTTGGTTTCTCAAAGAAGAAGAAGAAGAATTTCTTCCTCTGTGGTGTATTCCGTGTCAGCCATGATTCCTCCAACATGTGTCTGCCACCTTTTGAACAGGCATAATCAGTACAAATCCTCAGTACAGCTGGGCAGTATTTCTGCACGTCATATCATTTGACAGGCGCAGTGCTGCACTGTGCCACTAGGGGCGGGCGATCTGTCCATGAAATCTTGCCGAACAAAGGGTTAACAAAGCGAGATGTGAGCCATGCTGTGCCGAGCAACGAACTGAACTTTATTGAGTAACTGCCTCAATATACACACCCTGGCCGTAGCCCACCTGACATCACCACGCCAACTGCATGGTGTCTGCTACGGCAAGCCCCAAGGGCCAAATCCCACACAACATCCACCCCCTTTAAAAAATGTGAAAACACAAAGCAGATTACCCACCACCACCAAATTTAGCAAGTGAACCCCCTTTAACATAAAATATATAACAAACCACACACAAAACTAATAAAACCTAATGAACTAACTGGGCATCTGTGTAGACTACCAGCATGCCCCCCGTGTTGGGGTGGATTATTCTGCTACCCAAGACCAAAACGCGTCCACTAAGTCCCACTACAAAGTCATCAAGGTGCCTGGGCCTCTGACGCGTTCTAGCTGAGCGCCTCACAGGCGAAGGACCTGTTCCAGGCTCCGTCAGCCGCACCTGAGTGCCCCCCAGAGCCCCATCAGTCAAGTCCCAATCCACATCTGTCTCATCCGCTGCAGCTCCCGGACCCTGGGCCGGCAACGACTTCCTGAGGCGGCTGGAATGCAACCGTGACCTGTCTGAAAGCTGGAACATGTCCAGGCCCAGCCGCTTCACAATCTGTAGTGGCCCCATCCAGAAAAGTTGCAGCTTATGCATACGGTTGGGGTGCTTGATCCTGACCCAGTCTGACACACTGAGTCCATGAGCCCTCACCCTGTGCTTTTTGTCGAAATGTTGTTTCATTATCCACTGTTGAGCGATGACCCGATCTTGTAATGGTTCCGTGTCTGCCGGAGGAGAGGTTGTGGGGGGCCGCAGCCAGTCCAGGGGCAGATGTAATTCGCGCCCCAGCATGAGTTTCGCTGGAGAGCACCCCGTCGTGGTGTGGGCCATCGCCCTGTAGTGGAGGAGCGTGTTCTGAAGGGCATCAGAGAACGTGAAGCTGTCTGCTAGATGGGCCCGTAGACCATTTTTCAGTGTCTTATTGAAATGTTCTACACCCCCATTAGCCTGTGGATGGTAGAACGTGGCTCTAATGTGGTCCACACCCCTTTCTCCCAAAAAACTCCTCAAACCCCCCAGAAGTGAACTGGGGGCTGTTGTCTGTCGTGACTGCGTCCAGAACTCCCCACCTGGTGAACAGCGATGAGAGGAAACCAGTGCCCACATCCGTCATGACCAATCCAGTGGGCAACACCTCCGGCCATTTCGAAAACAGATTGTAGGCCACCAGCAGAAAACTGCTGTTCGCGGGGGCTGTGTGCCGTTCGCCACAGATGTAGTCCAATTAGACGTGCTTTCAAGGGCTCTCTGGGTACTGTAACGGGCGCAGAGGAGGAGGAGGTGGCACTCCGGTCTTCCCACTCTCCAAACACGGTATACAGTTCTTAACCATAGTCTCAATGTCCTTGTCAATGCCAGGCTACCAAACCAAATCCCTGCAACGTTGTTTCACCCTGACCACACCCAGATGACCCCCATGAAGCATAGCCAAGACGCTCGATCAGACCAACACCGGAATCAACATGCAGTGTCCTCTCACCAAGCACACGTCATTCCACCAACTCAGTTCATCCCTGAACCTGTGAAAAGGTGCCAAGTCACCCTGCAATTTTGTGGGCTAACCCCCCCCCCCCTCGGATAAAAGAGCAAAGTTGTGACAACATCGGATCCCATTCCGACTCCACCTGAAGTTCCTGGAGCGACACCATGTTCCAGAGGGGCTTGTGCTGCGTGTTGATCAAATCCGCCTCCAAGGAATCGTTGTCGTCCGGTTGTGCGGTATTGGCTGTGGCACAGGACAGGAGGTCCACCACTACGTTTTTTTTTTTTTTGCCAGGGGTAAACTGAGTGGTGAAGGTGTAGGCCCGCAGCCATTCCGTCCACCTGTGGATCCGCAGGGGCCTGTGTCCCGAACCAGTCACCACCAGCAGCGTTGTCAGTGCCCGGTGGTCCGTGCGTAGGGTAAAATGGCGTCTGTAGAGGTAGCTGTGCCACCGTTCGCATGCCCAAACACATGCAAGTGTGTCTTTCTCACCCACAGCATACTTCTGTTCAGCTAGCAATAGGGACCTTGACGCAAACGCCACCGGGTGTTCTGTACCATTTTGCACCTGAGACATGACCGCCCCCACCGCTGAACCAGATGCATCACAAGTCACAAAAGTGGGCCATCTGGGGTCAAAACACGCCAGCACCAGCGTGGAGGTGAGTTGAGATTTCAGTTTAGCAACCACTGCCGAGCAGGCCAGGGTCCATTGCCACGGAGCGTCTTGCATCAGGAGAGCTTGGAGAGGTTCAATAGTCTCTGAGTAATGGGGAATGAAACGACCATAGAAGTTCACCATGCCCAGAAACGAGGAAATTTGCACAGATGTCGTGGGGTCAGGTAGATGCAGGACCGCCTCCATGTTCAAGTGCAGGGGGCTCAGGCCCTCAGCCGATAGCCAGAACCCAACAAACTCAATGGACTCTGCTGCAAAGATGCACTTTTCACCCATTCAGCGTAACCCCGTGCTCCAGCACTACCTCCATTACTCATTCCAAGCGTTCATCATATGCCACCCGTGACGCACTGTGGACTACAATGTCAACCAGGTACACCACCACACCCCTGAGGCCGGCGAGGATCATAGACATGATTTTTTGAAAACAGCTTGGCGCCAAACTCAAGCGAAAAGGCATGGGGGTGTACCTGAAAACAACCACGTGGGTCACGAATGTCGTCAGGTCACAGCTAGCTGGGTGGAGGGGCACTTGTAGATAACCTTGGTGGAGATCCAGTTTTGAAAACACTGTGGAGCCGCTGAACATCGCAGTGAGTTCCTCCATCGTGGGCAATGGGTATTTGTCTGGGATGATCGCTTTATTAACCATCCTGAGGTCGATGCATGGCCAGATGCTGCCCGTCTTCTTCTTGGCCACCATGGTGTTTGAGATCCGTAGTGAGGCATCCACTTTCTCGATAATGCCGGCTTTAAGCAGCTTATTTAGTTCCGCTGTAATGTTGTCCTGCAGGGTGAGGGGAAGCCGCCGCAGCGTTTGGATTTTGGGCATCACACTCGGGTCGATGGTTGAAAACCTTAACGCAACCCAGGCCCGCAAACAATGCTAGCCAGCGAACATGCCACTAGGGAGAAACAGTCAACACCTTTGAGCCGGCTGGGTCCGTGATGGAGAATCCTAACTCCCCCAATAAATCGATACTCAACAACTCAGCCCCATGAAGCAAAACCTGGAAGGTAAATGCGGGAACAGTCTTTGAGCCACACACCAAGAAACTGACCGTGCCCACCATGCCAATCTTCACATGTCCATAGCCAAACATTTTCACAGCACCTGCCTTAATAGGTTTTCTTGGAAAAAGTTTTCTTACTGTGGACATGCCCAGTATGGATTTACCAGCGCCCGAATCCACCATGAGCGGCAAGTCGACGCCATCAAGCTGCAAAGCATACCATATTAGGGGCCAATTCTTGGCGCCTACTACACGCACCGAGGTGATGCCCATGAGTCCCAAGTCCATCGGCTTGCTGGTGTTGCTGCAAACCCTAGCCAGGTGACCAGCATGACCACAGCACTTTTTCCCTTTAGCGGGGCAGGTGGACGAGCCCACTCGGTGACGAGGAGAGCCACAGCCGCCACACAGTGCCTGGGCTCCCGCGCCTGCCTGTGACACAGTCTACTGCCTTTTGGGGGTCCGCCCCGAGGAGTTAGCAGTGTTGCTAGCAGCCTGACATGGAGAGGGAGCTTGGGCGGCTAGGTTTCATTAGCTAGTACTTGCAAACCTAGCTGGGTAGCGGACTTGATTTGGTTAGTCATCTGTATTACTTGACTCAGTGTGAAGACCTCCTTAGTTAGCAGTAGCTTCTCCTTTAGCCACTCATTGCTCCTGCTGTGTGCTAGCTTGTCACAAATTAGCTCTTCTTCTACAGGCCCGAAGGCGCACGTGCTTGCTAGGTCATGGAGCTCCATAAGAAAGTGGTGAGTGGACTCACCCGCTTGTTGACAGCGGTCAAAGAACCTGTATCTTTGTGCCATGATGTTACACTGATCAACAAAAAATTTGTTCATCCTGCTCAAACACCCATCCAAAGAGCCTGTGCTACCCAGGGCACGAAACACACATTGACCTTTTTTGCCGAGGCAGTGGATTAGCATGTTCCCATCTTTTTTCGTTGGCACTGCCCAAGCCAGCCGCAACAATATAAGCATCAAACGCCTCCAACCAGCGGTGCCATGGTGTAGCTGGCACACCCAGTGACTCCAAGAATGGAGGAGGTCGTCTTGCGCACGCCCCCATGGTTTAATCCAACATCGCCAAATGTTATGTATTAACAAAGTGAGACGTGAGCCATGCTGTGCCGAGCAACAAACTGAACTTTATTGAGTAACTGCCTCAATATACACACCCTGGCCGTAGCCCGCCTGACTTCACCACGTTGACTGCCTGGTGTCGGCTACAGCAAGCCCCAAGGGCCAAATCCCACACAACAGCTAGCTCATCATGTTGCAGTCTAAACAGTATGCTCAAAAATACAGAAAGGAGTGTGAATCAAACCCTGAATTCAAAGGCTGGTTGAAGCCGTTTATTGGAGATGATGCACAGGCATACTGCTTGTACTGTTGCAAGCCCGGATAAGGAAGAAGGGCTGGACATAGAGCTAGCAATTCCACCCCACATATAACAGTCTTTTGATTAAATTTGATATTCTAACATGGTACATATTACCGAGAGAAGGCTTGATTTTTATTTTTGAAAGCTTTTGCCACTGCCACCAGCTGAGCTCAGCAAGTGACTTTAGTTTCATTTTTAAACTGTAAACATTTAGTTTGAGATTTTTAAAGGGCCTATATCATGCAAAATCGACTTTTTTGAGCTTTTAAGCATGTTATAATGTTAATTCCTCACCAAAAACACCCCCAAAGTGGTATTTTGCTCCATTCATGCATCTCTGAGTATTCCTCCTCAACCCTGCTCTCTGAGCTGCTGCTCCGCCCTGTCCCTGATAATGACTGGGTCCCCACGTTCATACGTATGAACGTGGGTGAGCCGTCCACTCCAGGAAGTGCCTGTGTTGCCAGCACCGCCCCCAGGCTAACGCACACACCCACTTTCTCCGCGCAGCTAACGGAGCGGTGATCGGCAAAACTCTTTCACTTTAGCATTGACGCTGTGAAGAAGTAGTTCCTCTCGCACCTAATCTGCTCAGTGACAACAACTGTTTGCTTTTTTACATAAGACAATGTCTTCTAAGTGGCATAAATGTGTCTTTGGCTGTGAGAGATTCAGGAGTTTGTTCAGCCTTCCTAAAGAAGAGCCTACTTGTCAGAAATGGTTGGCGTTTATTATCGTCATGAAATGGGCGGCAGCCACAAGAAGGAGAGGCGGAGCCTCAGAGATCGAGGCATCTTACTTCCGGGTTGGAAAAGTAGCTCGCGAAAATAACTCATATTTCATAAGAAATTCATTTTCCAGTGTACCAAAGGTAATATACTATCACATACATGAATATAGTTTACTCTGAAAGGCTTAAAATAGCATGATATAGGCCCTTTGAAAATTTCATAATGACAGGCTGAAGCAACCTTTGCTACCACTAAAGCAGCTCCCATTAGATTGCTTCAACTGATTTTTTCTAGTCTAGCATTTGTGTTTGTTATTATCTGGATAAATTCAAGGAAAAAGAGGTGAACTAAACAGGAGTTGTTGCCAGATGCTGCTGCACTTTGCACAGAGACTCATTAAATACATTAAATATAAGCTAGTACCAGATTGCTACTGTAACGGAGTCGAAAATGCACCTTAAACATTTCTTTTCTCAGTCATGTTTTCTTTTATATTGTTGTGAATTTTATTTACTTGAGTGCTTTTATTTTGGCGGTACACTGCCCACATCCGCTCTTCCCGTACCCTCCGAGGCTCCAGTAGCTCCTCCTTTCCCCCACAGTACCGCTTTGCTTTGCTGGGGGAGCCTGTGTGGGATCGAGGTACAGACGAAGAGTGATGTGTATTGTTTTATTTCTCCAACAGGAGCAAATAAATTGTGGGAAACATCAGTCTGGTGTCATCGTGATCCATATGCCACCTACACGTATACACTAGTGTCGCCGATCACAGCCGTTTAAGGGTGCCCAAAAAGGGGACCCGTTACACTACTCCATTAATCACTCTTACAAAACCCTATCATTTCATGCAAAATTTAATAAAGCATTTATTTAAGTCTGCATATATAAGAGGACAGTACATGAACTCACACAGTGGGGCAAGTATTAAGAGTGGAAATCTGAAATAACCATTGTGGGCAAAATTATGTCAGTTCAAGGGTTTGAATGTAGGTTTTGTTCATTTTTCTAACAATCACCCAGCCACATCTCATAGCCAGCTAAAAGGCAGGAGTTTGCCTAGTGTCCCAAAATAACTGCTGAAATTTAGTACTACCAGCTAGCCAATCTGTGGCCTGTTTCCCCAAGTCCTCAATGAGAAACAGGAGAGCGATACAGTGTAGAAGAACTGCTGAAATTGGGGAGAAAACACCACTGGCTTATACAAAACCATTTCTTCAATAAACCAAAATAAAAACTTCAAAAAAGCTGTTATAATTCATGAGTTCAAACATCCTATTATGGCTCTCTACATATTTTCCATCAAATTCCTTTGTCCAAAGTCACTCTTCTTAGTGTAATTGAGAACAGTCTTTTGTCACATGACAATTGTGGCAGATTGAAAGCTTTTCACGTTCCAGTAACCTAGTATTGCTAATGGGTCGCTGGACATAGAAAATATGGTAAAATAGAAGAGGTCTGCGAGCAGATTAACAGGACAATCTTTCAAGTTTTATCTTCAAGACTCATGTGGAGAATAGAGGCTGTCAGGTTGCCTTTAAATCACCAAGCCAATTATCCTGTCCTTATGGGACAGCAGTGATTTGGATATTAAAAGATGGGTGGAGTTGAGAGAGAAGGGGCTGGATCAAAGAAGTCTCCCCAAGCTAGCTTGAGTCCCTTAAGGGTATACTTATGAACACCTGACTGACTCTGATTCAGGCCTGCTGGCTGTGATAGCTTTGGCAGCATGTTGAGATGAGATGGGTGGTGGAACACCTGGTCCAAGAACGACTGCCAGCATCTCCAGGGATTTCCATAATAGCATCATAGCGCCTTTGAACACACAATATAACTGTGTTTAATGCTTCATATTTTTTCATATTTACAATTCAATAAAAACATGCTTATTATGCTGTTTCAAGTGCATTCATTGAAAAGTTAGGCCACAAGAAATTTATGAAAAACCCAGATGGGTTATTCACAGCCATCTTGACTAAATAGCTAATAGGGTTAATGTCAGCCAAGCTAGCTACCAAACATTCACACATTTTCAGCAGCCCTTGATGTTCCATTTGTTGTGATTTTGTTTCTATTTTGTGCCATCTTCACTATAGAAATATTTCCAAAATGTGGCAGAAATGGTTCTGGTAAGCGAGCTAACGTAATAACATAATACTACCAGTAACATACTATACATTTGAGTAGAGACATTTTCTGTTTACCTTATTTGCTATAAAACAGCAATCTTAATTGTGTTATAATTTCCTTCCATTTTATCATAATCTTGATGTAATATGAGAGTGAATTAAAGGAGTAACCTGAAATGATCCAAGTAAATAAAAAGTGTTATTCTTTTTGTGGTCCGAGCACCAAAAGCACCCTCACAGCTCAGACCTACTGGTGAGCTCAGTATTCACACTTAACAGTTCTATCCCAAATAGAATGTAAAGTAAGTGCTGTCAAAACTGTTCTAACATGAGATTCATTTAAATAACTTCCAAAACCATCATACAGATTTGAACAATTTGGATAGTGCCAGTTATCACTCTACGTATAAATCACTCTATAAATTCAAGAAATCTCTTGTCAGTTTATGTGTCTGTGTGTCACGATCATAGGACATCATAGGACGGCCTATGATGTCTGCATGATGTCCTATGATGATCCTACAATCTCAGGCATCGCAGGACTCGCGATGTCATCATATAGATATGATGTCTATATGACTCATATAGACATACAGACAGGTGTCTTTGATTATGTGATCAACGGCAGGCATCACTCACGATGATCCTATGATCTCAGGCATCATAGGACTTGCGATGCCGTCATATAGATATGTCTATATGATGTCATATAGACATATAGACAGGTGTCTGACTATGTGACCAATGGCAGGCATCACTCACGATCATAGGACTTGCTATGACCTATGATGATCCTATGATCTCAGGCATCATAGGAGCAATGCCGTCATATAGCTAGGATGTCTATATGATGTCATATAGACAGGTGTCTGACTATGTGATCAGCGACAGGCATCACTCACGATCATAGGACTAGCTGTGACCTATGATGATCCTTTGATCTCAGGCATTCATAGGATGGCTTGTGATGTCTGTATGATGTCCTATGATGATCCGATGAACTCAGGCATTGTAGGACTTGCAATGCCATCATATGCATATGAAGTCTATATGACGTAATATGTGATGTCTATATGACATCATATAGACATATAGACAGGTGTCTGACTAGGTGATCAACGGCAGGCATCACCCACGTTCACAGGACTTGCTATGACCTATGATGTTCCTATGATCTCAGGCAGCAGAGGGGCAATGCCGTCATATAGATATGATGTCTATATGACATCACATGAACATATAGACAGGTGTCTTTGACTATGTGATCAACGGCAGGCATCACTCATGATCATAGGACTAACTATGCCTATGATGTTCCTATGATCGCAGACATCATAGGACTTGCGATGCTGTCATATAGATGATGTCTATATGAAAATAGGTGTCTTTGACTATGTGATCAACGGCAGGCATCACTCACGATCATAGGACTTGCTATGACATCATCAGAGATCAAATGCAGGCATTACTCAAGCTAACTCAGGATTATAGGACATCAAAGATCAAAGGCAAGCGTCACTCACGATCATAGGACTCACTATGCCATCATAACAGATCATTGGACTCATTATGACATTTTCAACGATCAGTCATCACTCACGATCAAATGACATCGTCAAAGACCATAGCACTCGCTATGGCACCATCAAAGATCAAAGGCAGGCGTCACTGAATGAGTGCAGACGTGCTTGCTTACACCCTTGCTTACACCTGCTTTCTACTTCAAACATCAAACACAGGTTTCACCATGGTTACTGTTGCCAGACACACACATCAAAGATCAAAGGTAGGCATCACTGAACGAATGATGACGTCAAAGATCAAAGGCAGACATCACCATGGCTACTGTTGCCATGGTAACAGTAACTTTCTACTGACATGCAGAAATGCTGGCTTACACCTGCTTTCTACGGCCATGCAGAAATACTTGCTTATACTTGGTTTCTACGGGCATGCACGGGTATGCACTAGTGTTTAAATAATTGCATATCATAATTGTTATAATTATTTCTGCATAAATATGACTTTTTTCCACACAGATTGATTTACATTCCTATAATTACAAAAGTGTTCTAAAAAGACTAGGAATAACAATGTACACACACACACAAACTTAAAACTTACACATCTTGGCATATTGCTGATAGTGTGGAGAAAGGAAGCAGGCGAGGCAACAAGCTGAACGACACAGAAACTTTATTCCATCTCCAACATACAGTACAGTAAAAGAGCTCCCAGGTCTCTCTGCATTCCTCTTTTATATCTTTAATACCATGCATTGAGCCCCGGAACTTCCGACCATAATACATTGTTGTTTAGAACAAAGCCTGTGTGGCACATTAACATGACATAACGCCGGCACCGCTCTCACATCCTTCTTCTTCCAGCGGCTCCGGCAGTTACTCCTCTCCCCGGACAGCGCACAGTCCTTACTGTTCCGTCTGATACCCTCCGGTGACACCTCCTCTTTCGGTCCATTGCTCCCCTCTTCCCCAGCTGCCTTCTCTGGGTGGAGAAGTCCCACACCATGCCCCCACAATAGGGATTTTTCTGACAGGTAAAGTCCAGCTGATTCAACTCTCCTTCACATACATTTCCTCAGAATGTCCCCTCAGTGCTGAGTGGAGGGCCAGCTGTGGCTTAACAAACTTGGTTTCCTGGCTCTTTGGACTCGTCCTGTATGCTGTCCCATTTGCTGTCCCGTAGGGGTGTGAATATTGAACTTAGATCGCGGTTCTTGGGTTACGATTCAATCCTATCACAATTCAACAATAATCACGATATTGTGATAATCGAGTATCACAATCCCACATATTTCATATTTTTTCACTTTATTCAACCTCTAATCATGTTCCAAGTAAAACTGTTGACATCTCTTTCATATAATAAGAGTATTTTTGGGGCTTCATTTTCCATGGAGATACATCTCTGCACACAGAGAGGGCAGTGGACGGTGCAGTGCTGGTTGGAATAGGCTCCCACTACAGCTACTTTATCTGACTCTGTGGAGTCTTTTAAAAAGCAGCTGAAAACTTTTTTGTTTAAGGAGGCTTTCCATTGAGTTTCAACTGCTTTTTAACGGTAAGTCTGATATTTTTAAATTATTTAACTTGTTCTTGTATTTTTAAAATTATTTTTATCTATCAACTTCCTTTTATTACATTTTATTGTGCAGCGCTCTGTGACTATACTGTAAGTCTGTGAAAAGTGCTTCATAAATAAACTTTACTCACTTGACGCGCAGACGTTTCTAATGCTGCTCCGAGGCGTGTGCTGGCCTGCCGTATTCCGAGTGTTTTTTTTTTTCTTTTTTCCGTGCAGTGCTTCTTGCGGGTTGTGTGTCATGTCAAAGTCTTTCCTTCCATCTTTGTTATAAAATCCAAAAAGGCCCAACATTTGAGCTAACTTTGCGTTAACTGCTTCCTAACTTTCAAGCAGACTGCAAATCACCAAGACAAGCTATGACTTCATTTGACACCTCACTTGACTGGGTGTTTGTTTTGCGCCGCCTAGTGGACTGAAAACGCCATTAATTAACTGATAACCCAAAAGTATACGTGTGCGCATTTTTAAAAAATAAAAGATCAGTCCGTCATGATCGATGCATTGTTGCCAGTGTCAAGTATCACGATCCATCACTGAATCAGTCTTTTTTCCTACCCCTACTGTCCTATTGCTGCGTTTCTGAGCTGAGGTTTGTATTCCAATATAGTGTATATGGCCCATTGACCTGCTGCAAGTTCACAGATGTTTGCAGCAGATCCTTTGGATCCTGTGGGTTGTGACCTCATCTAGGGGTGGAAATCTTTAGGCATATCACAATTTGAGAAAATTATGATTTGGGGGCTCCAATTCAAGCCAATTACAGTTTTCAATCTTTTTTTTCCTAACATAAATATTGGAAAAAGCAGTATCTGCACTTCCTCCCAAATAAACTGTAGTAGGTGCTTCTCAACTCAAGGACATCAAAATCACAGAGGAAAAGAGTCTATAGCACACTGTCAAATTCACAGCCTTTATTTGTGCTACATACATATATCCTCTTCAGTCTTCTTAGGTCATAAATTACTGATTTTAACATGTCTAATATACAGTATATTTCTTAACTGTCCTAATTCACAAGTGGCAGGGAGTGAAAGATGTCAATAAAATTTATCAAATGTATAATATACTATATAATAACATTTCAACACTTGTGTCTTCTTCAGAATCAGACACAGAAATGTTGAAATAGTCTTAGTGCCAATAAAGGTGGTGTGCTCCAGGCCTTCTTTTCCTCTGTGATATAAATATTATAGACTTGCAATGAAAAACAGAAGCATTCACTCCCGCTGTTTTCGGTCTTTCCAGGATTTAGCCTAGCTGCGGCTGTTCAGGTCAGGTGACCTGCCTGCTTTGCCATCAGGCACTGAAGCTATCTGTCACACACAGATACGTTTCATGCACATGTAATGAATGTAATCTACAGTTCATACAGTATGAAAGCAATGCTCCAGCAAGCTGATTTGAGCACCCAGACTTAACCTTCATAATGTCCTTGGGGTCAGAATGACCCCAGAACAACATGAGGGTCAACTCAAAAACAGGGTATACCTTAATATAATCAAGGTCTATGGGCCCTAAATTCCAAAACAAAGGGAAAAATTGTGGTAATGTGTTGGACTGAAGTAAGACTAAATGTGTAACACAGAATTAATTGACAATTTACATCTGTATGTTTTAAAAAAAATCAACCATGTGGGGTCACTTTTGACCCCCAGAGGACAAAGGGTGTATGGCAATCGGGAGAACGTTATGAGGGTAAAATGAGAGGGGTTTTTGCTGTTGTTGTGTGCCGCAACCATAGACACATCCATGTGCCACGACAAAGACTGTCCAGCCGGGTGTTTAAGAGTCCGCTTTTTTCGTTCCGCCAAAATTATTCACGTTATCAATATATGGTCCATATGTCCAGACAGCACAACAGCGACACCCTAGGAACCTAGGTATTTTCTTTTCATCTTATCTATCCCCTCACCCCCCAGCCAGTCGCAGCAGATGACTGCCCCTCCCTGAGCCTGGTTCTGCTGGAGGTTTCTTCCTGTTAAAAGGGAGTTTTTCCTCTCCACCATCGCCAAGCACTTGCTCACAGGGGATCACCTGATTGCTGAGGTCTTTCTGCAATTGTGGGGGTTTCCCCTACAGTTGAAAGTGCTATGGGATGACTAATGTTGTGAAATGGCACTATATAAATAAAGTTGAATTGAATTGAACCCAACTCAAACATCCAGACCCATATCTCTGCTGGTGTTGTGTGCCACACCAAAGAACATCCAGGCGGGTGCCACCTTACATGTTTAAGGTTACGCTTTTTGTTCCGTCAAAATTACTTATAAGAATCAGAATCTTGACATTTGTGAAATGATTTAGAATCATTCACATCTGTATTGAGAAGCATTGGAAAAAAGATTATTTCCCCCACCCATAGTCTCATGGGTGATCTGTTATGCAAGCACTTGATGGGACTGCGATCGGAAGAGTCTGTAGTGATGGCGCTGGACTCTTTGTCCGGTTCCTTAATCTATTCCTGATGAGTTTTTACCCCCATTTAGTTCCATTGATGAGGTTATGCCCTGATGCTTTGTTTTCCTGCAGTACTTTGCTTGAAATGTCACTTAAATCATTGCATGGAGGTGATGGTGGATGGGACTAAAAATGCTAGAATCCTGTCTCCATGCCCTCATCATGCCTTGGGTAATAGATGCAGGTTTACTTTACACACATTGCAACTGAAACCCTCCACCACTTCATGTAATTATTTCTATGACCACTAGAGGTTGCTTAATATCAAAACATTCATAAAGTGGTGAGAAAAAGTATTTACTCCTGTCCTGATTTTATATTTTTGCGTATTTGTCACACTTAAATGTTTCAGATCAAACAAATTTTGTATTAAACAAAGATCATCTGAATAAGTAAAAGAAATATGCAGTGTTTTAAATGATGATTTTACTGATAAGGGAAAAAGCTATCCAAACCTACATGGCCTGGTGTGGAAAAAGTAAATGTCCCTACACCTAATAATTGGGTATGTCACTATTGGCAGCATCAGCTACAATGAAGCGTTTATGATAACTGGCAATAAGTCTTACTGTGTCGTTGATTGCATTCTCAGAGATTTTAAAGTGAAAGTACTGAAACCAGCCATTCTCAAAAAGGCTGGAAAATGTTTTTTTAAAAATTGCGCAATAATTAAAGAAAATTGAACAAAATATGTCACAAACATTTCATTAAGATCTGTGTGAGCTATTAAATCAAGAAAAAAAGTGCAATCAATGACTTCTTTATGTAGCAATGGTGAGCTTCAGTCAGCTTTGGTACACATCTGTGGTGGCTGGTTCCAACTGGTGACTCTTGACGCAACTGCTGAGCTAATGGTTCTGATGTCCATAAGCAATAGCTTGTAAACAGAATCTATTCCTGAGTGTAGAGCTTTGGGTCTGGATTACAAAAACAAACTTGTAAAAATCTTCAACAATTTTTTTTTTAATATGGGCAAATATAAAAATTGTCTAAAATATACTAAAATGCTGGAGTTCGAGTTCCACCCTATGCAGGACATACTGAATGCACTGAGGAGCTCATTTAGCAGCAGACTACATCATCCTAGGTGCACAACCGAGAGGTTTCGCAGGTCCTTCCTACCTACGGCTGTCACACTGTACAACCTAAGCAGGGCTGCTTGCAGAGATAGCAAAAAGACGTGACAACCTAATAGTATTGAATGCAAAAGACGCAATAGACTTACACAATGGTCCCCTCCGGTATACAACTAGGAAAATACCGGTCGCTATGGAGGGTGAGAATATGTATGGGTACATAATCATACCATGTAGGATAACTAAGTAGACGGTTGTGCTGTTTCATTCCATCTAGCTACAATGCTCTGCACTGTGTGTGTTTATATATTTATATATTTATTCCATCTAGCAACAATGCTCCACGCTGTGTGTGTTTATATATTTACATATTTATTCCATCTAGCAACAATGCTCCGCACTGTGTGTGTTTATATATTTATATATTTATTCCATCTAGCGACAATGCTCCATGCTGTGTGTGTTTATATATTTATATATTTATTCCATCTAGCAACAATGCTCCGCGCTGTGTGTGTTTATATATTTATATATTTATTCCATCTAGCAACAATGCTCCGCACTGTGTGTGTTTATATATTTATATATTTATTCCATCTAGCGACAATGCTCCATGCTGTGTGTGTTTATATATTTATATATTTATTCCATCTAGCTACAATGCTCCACACTGTGTGTGTTTATATATATATTTTTATATATTTATTCCATCTAGCAACAATGCTCCACACTGTGTGTGTTTATATACTTACACATTTATTCCATCTAGCTACAATGCTCCGCACTGTGTGTTTATATATCTACATATTTATTCCATCTAGCTACAATGCTCCGCACTGTGTGTTTATATATTCATATATTTATTCCATCTAGCTACAATGCTCCGCACTGTGTGTTTATATATTTATATATTTATTCCATCTAGCTACATTGCTCCGCACTGTGTGTGTTTATATATCTACATATTTATTCCATCTAGCTACAATGCTCCGCACTGTGTGTTTATATATTCACATATTCATTCCATCTAGCTACAATACTCTGCACTGTGTTTATATTTTTTCCTTTTTTTCCGGTTCCGGTTCCACTGGACTGGTGGCACTTCACGAGTTGGCTGCCCGTTGCAACAGCCTTTTTTTTATCTTCCTTCTTCTTTCTACACCTTTCACTCATATATATATATATATATATATACAGTATATATATATATATACTATATATACTGTATATATATATCACGGACACACCGATCGCCCCAAAGGTCTCCCAAGTCGGCGGATGGAGCCACTGTTTACAGCAGGAGATGTTACAGCAGGAAGAGCTAGTGCTAGCTAGCACTCAACCGCCACCCAGTGCTAACGGTGAAACTCGACATACCGGGAACTGTAGCGTAAACGCGGGTGCCGGGCTGGAGTTTAGGCGGCGTGCAAGAAATATAAGACAGAATAATAAAGAGCAATGGCAAGAACCAAGCAGACCGCCCGTAAAATCTACTGGAGGAAAAAGCCCCCCAGGAAGCAGCTAGCCACCAAGGCTGCTCGGAAAAGCGCTCCGGCCACCAGCGGAGTGAAGAAGCCTCACCGTCACAGGCCCGTGGCTCTGAGAGAGATCCGTTGCTACCAGAAATCCACGGAGCTGCTCATCCGTAAGCTGCCCATCCAGCGCCTGGTGAGGGAGATCGCTCAGGACTTCAAGACCGACCTGCGCTTCCTGAGCTTCGCCGTCATGGCTCTGCAGGAGGCCAGCGAGGCCCACCTGGTGGGTCTCTTCTTCGCTAAGAGGGTCACCATCATGCCCAAAGACTTCCAGCTGGCCCGCCGCATCCGCAGAGAGAGAGCTTAGGACTTTCTGCTGCACATTCACCAACCATAATGCTCCGCATTGTGTGTCTATATATATATATATATATATATACGTACTGTATATTTATAGTAATATGTACATATGTTTACTAGCTGTTCTTGTTTTTTTGTTTTTTTTTCTTGCCTTCTGATTGTTGCTCTGAGTGTTGCTATCCCTGTGCTGTTGCAATCCTGGAATTTCCCCATTGTGGGACTAATAAAGGCTTATCTTATCTTAAAATATACTGTATATGCGTGCAAAGACTCAAAAATTCTGGGTACCCAAGTACAAAGAGAAAATTCTGGGTACCAAAGTACAAAAACACAAAGTATGTGATTTTTACATACTTGAGGTAAATGTTTCAGCAAAGTGATATTGAGATAACTCAAGGCGGTTCATATTGGATTGTTTAGCTGGACTAAACCACGGTTCCACGAATGTCTGAGCCATAGGGTGTTTGGGACCTTTGTTCTGGAAAACTGGGCGAACGTGGAAGGTTATCATTGTTCTTTGAATGGCAACAAAGAGTAAAGTTGTGACCACTGAAAAAGGGACTAGGTGAGGTGAAATCAGGCTCATCACTGAAGTGTTTACTGAAAAGCTAATGTTTCTAGCTACCTCTGGGAGTAACGTAGACACCAGCTGTGTGTGGGCATAGTCAACCTTTAACACGAAGAGCAACAAGTTCAAGACCTTGTTGAGTCTGACTGAAGCTTCAGAGCAAAAGTCAAAACCAACACAGTATCTTGCAAAGTTTTGGTAACGGTTTGTGGTTCAGCTACCTGGTGTTTCAGTGTAGCGGTGTTGACCAAGTTAACAGTGGATGTGCTAAGGCTAACAAGAGGCCCTAACGATGAGGCTGTTACTGAGAATCCACCTAAGGATTGTTGACTTTTTGTCTTGGCTCTGCCTAAGTTCTGACTGGGTGACCGTAGGTGTGATTGCTAGATAGAGGGCGAAACTGAAAAACAGAAGGGCCATCATCCTGGTAAACAAATAGGAGTGAGGGATTTTAATCTCAACCTTCATGTTGGTTTTTCTTTAGACACCTGAGTGGCAGATAAAAATTATTCTCAGAGGTGGAGCAATTTCTTTTAGATATCAAACTCTAAACCTTAGATATTTTATCACCTTTAATGGGAATTTTGATGGTGTTAGCTCAAGCTAATGGTATTGGATGTTTTGTGTGTACTATTTGGTATAGTAAGTCAATTGAAATTGATTAGAATTTTACAGAGGCCTTTAAGATTAGTTTAAGGTGTGGAAATGTGTAAATGACGAGGCAAGGTTTTGTCTCAAGGCATGTTTTATTACACATTCGCCATCATTGATCAAGTTGAAAAAGAGGAACTCTCAGACAAATTCGTTCCTTATATACCCAGGCTTTCACAGCTCATAATTCACATGCATTAACATCACAAATCACAATGCATTTCCTCTTTAATCCTTCAGCCTCCCCCTCTCCATCCTTGGCCTCTAGACACACAAAGGATCCTCCCAAGGCCGTCTCCTGCATAACAAGGACTACACTTTCACACCCTCCTGTTATCTCCAAGAAGACTCAGTTCTTTGTTCTATTCTGAGATGTGAGGCATAAAGTAATACACATGTGTGGCCACATGACCCCCCCCCCCCCAAACATCTAAGATGGAACAACAGAATAACAGTCTGCATGTCATGATAAAATCATTACACATCAGCCCACATGCTGCTTGGGCCTCAGTCTTCTCCCGTATCTGCTGTAAGCAGGATTCACCACCTCTGCGGCGCCGTCATGCTGGGGAGCTGCTGTCTGGGGGTGAAAACTGTTTGTCAGTCCCTGTGGGTGTTCTGGGGAATTTCCCCGAGGGGGTCTACCGCACCGAGGGGCCCTGGCCAACAGCACCTGTTCGTCCGCCACCACAAAAGCGGGTTTGAGTCTGTTTATGCCAATCTTTTCCCTCCTGCCCCCCAAATCTAGCAAAAAATGCTTGTCCCCTGTTTCCAGCACTCTGAATGGTCCATCATAAGGTGATCGCAGCGGAGGGCGATGAGCATCGTGTCTGACAAAAACAAACTCCACGTTTTTCAAAGTTTTAGGCACAAAAATGTGCGGAAGACTGTGGTGAACGGGGCCGGGCTGCATGCCTGATTCCGGGCCACGCTGCAACAGCTGAGACGGGGAGCTATCTGGCGCAGGATTATCTGGGAGAAACTCCCCGGGCAGCCGAAGTGGCTGTGCGAAAACTAGCTCAGCCGGGGAGGCTTCTAAATCCTCTTTAGGTGCGGAACGCAACCCCAATAAAACCCACGGTAGCCTGTCTACCCAATTTGCATCCGTCAGTGACGCTCTGAGAGCTGCTTTCAGCGACCTATGAAAACGTTTGCATAACCCATTAGCCTGCGGATTGTACGCGGTTGTGTGGTAGATCGCTACACCCAGGCTGCGGGCCATTGCTGACCAAAGTTCGGAAACAAATTGCGGACCTCTGTCAGACGTAATGTCCGACGGGACTCCAAAACGCGCCACCCATGCTGTTAAAAAAGCGTGCACCACCTCCTTGGCTGTGGTTGACGCCAGTGGAACCACTTCAGGCCAGCGCGTGGTGCGGTCCACCATTGTCAGAAGATGTGTGCACCCCTGTGACGGCGGAAGGGGGCCCACGAGGTCCACGTGAACATGATCAAACCTCTTAGCCGGGATGTGAAACGGCTCCAAAGGAGCCCTTGTGTGTCTGTGTACCTTGGCACGTTGACACGCCATGCAGGCTGCAGCCCACTCTTTAACTTGTTTACAAAGGTTCGGCCACGCAAATTTCTCTCCTACCATTTTGACTGACGCGCGCACTCCCGGGTGCGCCAAAGAATGGATCGAGTCAAAAACGCGGCGGCGCCACGCAGCCGGTACCACGGGACACGGTCGCCCCGTGGAGATGTCGCAGATTAGGGGGGGGCATGCCGTCTTGCAGCACCCTGTTCTCCAGCCTTAACCCTGTTGGTCCAGACTGGAGCGCGCACACATCCGTGTCACCGACCTGCTCCGCGACCATGGCTGCGTAATCTATCTCTACACGGACTGGGGCCACCACGGCGCGCGAGAGACAGTCTGCCACTACATTCAGCTTACCCACCACATGCTGAATATCGGTAGTAAACTCTGAGATGGCGGCCAGCTGTCTCTGCTGCCGGCCTGACCACGGTTCCGAAACCTTGGCCATCGCGAAAGTTAACGGCTTGTGATCCACGAACACGGTGAAACCGCGTCCTTCCAGCCAGAACTGAAAGTGGCGAATGGACAAGTGGAGGGCTAACAACTCCCTGTCGAATGCGCTGTATTTACGTTCACTATCGCGCAAAGTCTTACTGAAAAAGGCGAGTGGCTGCCAAGCCCCGGCTACATGCTGCTCCACGACCGCCCCTATGGCCACATCTGACGCGTCGGTAGTGAGCGCTATGCGGGCTGTTGGGTCTGGGTGCGCCAACAATGCAGCGTTTGCCAGGGCTGTTTTGACCTCCGAGAATGCTCGCTCTCGCTCCAGAGACCATTCGATCTTATTCGCGGGTTTTTGTTTTTTGAGCGCAGCGTACAATGGTTGCATGAGTTGCGCTGCGCGGGGGAGGAAACGGTTATAAAAATTCACCATTCCCAAAAACTCCTGTAACGCCCTGACCGTTTGTGGCTGGGGAAAATCTGTCACCGCGTGCATCTTGTCAGGAAGCGGAACCGCTCCTTCGGGAGAGACACGATGCCCCGAAAAATCAATCTGCGTCACCCCGAACTGACACTTTGCTGGGTTGATTATTAAACCGTGCTTTCCCAACCTCCGGAAGACTGCCGCGAGGTGGTTTTCGTGTTCGTCTTCGGACGTGCTGGCTACCAAAATATCGTCCAAGTAGATGAACATGAAAGGGAGGTCGCGCAGCACCGCGTCCATCATGCGTTGGAACGTCTGTGCAGCCCCTTTAAGCCCGAATGGCATGCATAAAAACTCGAATAGGCCAAATGGAGTTATCACCGCTGTTTTGGGTATGTCTTCAGCGTGCACTGGGACTTGATGGTAACCGCGGACAAAGTCTATTTTAGAAAAAACGCGCGCCCCTGCCAAATGAACGGAAAAATCTTGGATATGTGGGATTGGGTAGCAGTCATGCGCTGTGGCGTTGTTCAACCTGCGGAAATCCCCGCAAGGTCGCCACGAGCCTTCAGATTTAGGGACCATGTGTAGCGGGGAAGCCCAAGGGCTTTTCGAACGCCTGATGATGCCCAACCTCTCCAGGTTGGCGAACTCCTTGCGCGCTATGGCCAGTTTAGCTGCGTCCAAACGCCGAGCTTTTGCAAAAACGGGCGGTCCGGTGGTGGTAATAAAATGCTCCACCCCGTGTTTAGCGACGGTCGCCGAAAATGTGGGGACCATGAGTGCTGGGAACTGAGTGAGCAGTGTGTGGAACTTACCGCTTGCAGCTGTGACGTTGGCTTGTGCTGATGGCGGGGCCACTCGCGCTGGACAGGGAATAGAATCAAAAGAAAATGCATTAACCAGGCGCCTGTTAGCAAGATCAGCCAACAAACCATGTGAGCACAGAAAATCAGCCCCCAACATATTGAAATTCACTGCTGCTACAACAAAATTCCACTCAAATGTACGGCCGTGTAGAGACAGAAGCAGGGTCTTCTCACCAAAGGTCTTAATCTCCGAGCTGTTCGCTGCTGTCACCCTGGGACCTCTGGAACCTGCTAGCCTGTCCGCATAGGAAGGTGTGATGAAACTCAACTGGGAGCCTGTGTCCACGAGGAACTGTCTCCCCGAGCGTGCGTCCAACAAGTAAAGCAGCTTGTTTTCCTCCCCGAGGGCCGTGGCTGCTACCGACCCCCGGTCTTGGCATTTCCTGAGCGCCTGAACTGGCACGGTGGTACACATTTGCGTGCCCTCTCTGCGAAGCAGCGATGGTAGAAACAAAGGACGTCTGATCCACATTCCCCGGCCCCTGCCGCCGCCGTTGTCGGTGAGTATGGTACCGCTGCCTCTGGCCCCCTGTCATCTCCGGTCGTTGCGCTGAGTTCTGCTGCAGCGGCCGTGGCCGCGCGCCGCTTGGTGGCGTTGTCAATTCGTTGCGCCTCTCGGCCCAGCGCGCAGTAGTCCCGTTGGGCCAACAGTGGCGAACTGGCCAGGGTCGCCCTCGCCGCTGACGGTAGAGTCCTGAGGAATAGGTGGGTGAAAATGAAGTGATCGTCGTCAGAGCCTTTCAACCTCAACAACTTCTCCATAAGGTTCGCGGGCATGTCATTTTCCCACTCAGTCAGCGCTAGGAGCCTCTCTGCTCACTCCTCCACCGAGGGGGTGAAGTGCTGGATGAGTGCAGCCTTCAACGTGTCGTATTTGTTGCTGTCCGGTGGCTGGTCGATCAGGCTCTCCACATGCTGGGCCGTGTTGTTGTCCAGTTTTGCGACTACGTGGTAGAATTTTGTGGTGTCTACCGATATCCCCCGGAGGTTGAACTGCGCCTCAATCGCATTGAACCAGGAGCGCGGATTGTTCTGCCAAAAGTCCGGTAGCTGGACTGTAGTGGCATTCGCTTGGCTGGGGGCTCCTGACGAGGCTGGCCGGGGGGAAAACTCCTCCTCCTGCATGGTACGTCTTGGGTCACCAGTGTGGAAATGTGTAAATGACGAGGCAAGGTTTTGTCTCAAGGCATGTTTTATTACACATTCGCCATCATTGATCAAGTTGAAAAAGAGGAACTCTCAGACAAATTCGTTCCTTATATACCCAGGCTTTCACAGCTCACAATTCACATGCATTAACATCACAAATCACAGTGCATTTCCTCTTTAATCCTTCAGCCTCCCCCTCTCCGTCCTTGGCCAACAAAGGGTCTCCTACACAGTCTCTAGACACACAAAGGATCCTCCCAAGGCCGTCTCCTACATAACAAGGACTACACTTTCACACCCTCCTGTTATCTCCAAGAAGACTCAGTTCTTTGTTCTATTTTGAGATGTGAGGCATAAAGTAATACACATGTGTGGCCACAAAGGGATGATTTGGTTTTAATTTATCCTTTTCCTTTTGGAAGTTTCGATGCAATTAACTGATTGGTTTGGAGAAATGCGACAGAGTATACCTGAGGCTAATAGTTAGCTAACGGCTATTTCTCGGATGTAGGCCTGATTTTAATCTTATTTATGGACTTACTGTGATAGTGTTGTACCAGACAAGTCCCATGGGGTTTTGGTAAAGTTTACTCTGATTGTGATGAGCCCATTTGAAAATGGGGTTCTGGATTTGGTACTTAAGTGGCCAAAGTGTGCTGTTGACAACGTGTGGATTCATCCACCCGGGCAGGAATGTAGGAGTGATTTTCCTTGCCTGTAGATTGATTTGTTGTGTTTGTGGTACAAATGCATAGTGAAAGACCTTGTCCCCCCCTTGAGGTTTGCCATGGGAGGCTTTTTGGTCGTTGTACGCTTTGTGTCGTTTGGTGGATCGGTCCAAGTGTTTTTGAAATGTGGCTTTGGGAGCATTGTACGTCGTTTTGACACTTCTGTGTTCTGCAGCTGGAAGGTTATGGGCGCTGGCAGTCATCACCCCCCTCTGGTTTCGAGGAACTACAAGCGGTGGCAATGATTGTTCGTCGAAAGCAGGAATATGAGTGCAATTACGTAGCTGCAGAGAAGGTCGCGTCTCAGGAAGTGTTTTCGATTTCGGTATGTTAAAGGAATTTGACGCGGGGAGCACGTGTACAGTCTGGTGCAACCGGTGTTTGACGGTTTTATGGACCATGGAGTCACGAACTTGAGTTGGTGCCTGCTTAGTGTTTGCAAAAGTTGGGTCCACCAATGCATAACCCTTAGGTTGTGGAGGGTCCGGGGAGCCAGTTGAATTGACTCCTATGACCACGCAGGCCGCAGGGGTCAGAAGGTAACACCAATGTTGAGTCAAAGGTACAAAGGGGGGCATGTGGACCTTTCTGCTCGGCCATTGAGTTCCCAAGGTCATTCGATTCCTCGTCTTGACCTTGTGTTTGAAGGTGACCTTTGACTTCTTGAGGACAGTGTTCACCTTGGTTTTTATGGTCGCTTTCAGTCAGTTTCAGTTGTTCCAACAGCACTAATTGCGTGAGACTCGGGGTGTCCGAAGTGTCAAGAACAAAGCATTGTGATTCAGTTGTCCTTGGTAGGTCAAATGGGTGAGGGTGTTGAGTTTGAGCCCATAGTTTGAGATTCTTGAAGTCAGTCAGTGGCTCAAAGCGATTCAGTA
Source organism: Pholidichthys leucotaenia (assembly GCA_020510985.1). Taxonomy (NCBI): domain Eukaryota; kingdom Metazoa; phylum Chordata; class Actinopteri; order Cichliformes; family Pholidichthyidae; genus Pholidichthys; species Pholidichthys leucotaenia. The sequence continues at coordinate 306,499,778 of CM035841.1, read as the reverse complement.
GGTCTTTGCCAATGAGCAATGGAATGGAGTCAAGTTTGGACACATAGACCAGATGAGTTAAGGTCATGGGACCAATGGTGACTTTAATTAGTGACACGCCCAACAGAGTCATGTTAGTGACCGCGTATGGTTGAACGGCTAACGAACAAGGTTCCAGTTTTAAGTCTTTGTGAGCGTGTTTAGCAGCTACACGTAGTTGGTCAAAAAGATTGAGTGACATAAGAGTGATGTCAGTGGCAGTGTCTAAAACAGCGTCCTGACACATCACGTCTTCAAAGGTCAGTGGAAGATAGAATTTCGTGCCACCCCCCCCCCCACACACACACACACACACACACCACCACCACCACCATTTAAATCGCACAGAAATTGTGGAACCGGTGGTTCAACACAGATTTGCAAAATATCGTTTTTAAAGGAGTGGTCTTTGGCTTGTGGTTGGGCTGCCATAACAGCACTGGACTGCATTGGGTCCTTTGGTTATTCTCCATTTGTAGGAGGGGTTCTCTTTTTGCCTTTTCTTCGTGATTTAGAGCATTTCTTCTGAGTTGGCATAGCTGCAATAGCTAGGATGTCAGGTGTTTCATCTTCTCTGTTGTTTTGAATCTTCACTAGGAGATGTTTGAGAGCTTCTATATCTTCTCTACTGAGAGTAGGAGTTTTTTCTTCATCCAAGGCTTCTGGTTGGTCTCTGCTTCTGAGCTTCTGTGATGAGGTGGAGGAGACTATTTGCCGTGGTTACGCGTTTGTATATATCGGTATCTTTCATCTTGAGAGTCCATACCGTATTCTCACGATCTATCTGGTGGATTTGGCCTACAACGGTAGTCAGGTTTTCGCAAAGTTGGTCCTGAGTGGGATCCAAAGGACCAAGTTTGGTTTTGACCTTGGTGAGGTCAGTTGGGGAAACGTCTCAGATTTTCATGTGATCGCGGTGTAGGACATGGAGTAGGGCGAGGGGCTCCTTCCAACTCCAGGGTGTTAGAAGCAGTGCTGACAGCTAGCACGGTGGCAGGCTCAGTGTGCTTGTTGAGACTTTGCTGCTGTTTTTGGAACGCATAATATACAAATTCTCTCAGCTGACTTATTGAGCTTGACCTTGGGTTAGATGTAACTCCAAGGTGATAACTCACAGTGGGATGGAGGTTCTGGATAAAGAGGGTCTCAAAATTGTGGTCTTCTTCCATCGCTGCCGATAGCCCTGATTGTAGGCAGTCGTCGGAGAATTCCTTTTCGATGGCTTCGCAGAGTCGCATGTAGTCCGTCCTGATATCTGTCAGCTGTCTGTCTATAAATTTTGATACCAACCTGTTAGATGTTACTTTAATCAAATAGATGTGATCGTCGACCATAGCATCAGGGTACTTGCGCAGGTAGTAGTCAATGTCTTGTAAATAGGCTCTGGTATCAGGTGAACCGGTAGGACCTGGATCAAACTTCGTGAGATTTCGTGCGATCTTGTCAAGGTCGCGGTCTGAAGGGGCACACACACGCTGTCCACGCGATCATTCATATTCGAAAAGGGAATCGGGTGATGGGGCACGGTGGAAGTCCCAGTCTGGTGAGATGCGTTCTCCTTTTGGCCTACCCAACCTGTTTGTGGTTCGTGGCCTTGGTTGGGAGTAGCCAGAGTTTCTGCAGGTCGTGGAAGCAAATGTGGTCTTGCTTTCTTTTGTTGTCGGTATTCCTCCACTTCTTCTTTTAAGTCTCTTAGATGTTGATGTGCTTCCTGTAGAAGCAGTTGACATTCTTCGCAGTCAGAGTTTATGTTTACAAGTTGACCTTCAACTTTTCTGAGTTCCTTCTTTGCATCCTGAAAGGCATCTTCAAGTTCACTGTTCTCTTGGCGAAGCAAGTCATTGTCATGAGTCAACCGTTGCTTTTCTGGTTTTGCCTGGTTCAAATCCCATAATGCATTATCAAGTTGAGCTTGAGTATTATCGTTTTCATTTTGAGATTGTTCCAGTTTCTTCTTTAATGATTTGTTCTCTTCCTGGAGAGAGAAGGTTGTTGATTGTTGATTCCTTAGCTCATTCTTGGCACATAACGCTTTAGCTTCAGCTACTTTTTATCTCGCGACTAATGCTATTGCGAACTTTCCCAACGTGCTGGAGAGATTCTTCCCTTTTGGTGGGTTTTCTGCATAATCGTCCAAAAGTTCTTCAGTGAGTTGCTTCAGATCTTCGGGCTGTGTTTTCTTGACCCGTGTTGTGAAGCTAGATATAAAATCAGAAGTCCATTCTTCCAATGTTACTTGAAAGTCATCCAGTTCGGTAAATCGGTCAGTTGTTCGTAGACCCGCCATGTTTTACCGTTGTTTACCAGTTACAGTGGGGCAAAAAAGTATTTAGTCAGAATCAGAATCAGAATCAGGTTTATTGCCATTGTTCATGTAGTACACAAACTAGGAATTTGTCTCGGTACAATGCTGCAACATTAAACATGATAAGAGAAATAAACTATACATGTAATAAAGTGTAGGATAAGATTAAGTGATACTGGTCAACAGTTAAAATATATATTAGCCAGCAGCAGATACTGTGGAGAACTATATAGTGCAGTCGGTAATGCAGGAAGAAAACAGTGATGATTGACATGAGTCTGGTTGAGCTGCTGTACATGGTGCACGAGAGTCACTTAGTGTTCAGCAGTCTAATGGCAGAGGGGAAGAAGCTGTTCATGTGACGGGAGGTTTTAGTCTGGATGGACCGAAGTCTTCTACCAGAGGGGAGGGGGGGCAAACAGTACGTGACCAGGGTGTGAGGGATCGGCTATGATCCGGCCAGCACGCCTCCGGGTCCTGGAGATGTACAGATCCTGGAGAGATGGGAGCTTGCAGCCGATCACCTTCTCAGCAGTGCGCACGACGCGCTGCAGCCTTAGTCTGTCCCTGGCAGTGGCTCCTGCGTACCACACGGTTATGGAGGTGGTGAGGATGGACTCGATGATGGCTGTGTAGAACTGCACTAACATCTTGGTGGGTAGCTTGAGCTTCCTCAGCTGCCGCAGGAAGAACATCCTCTGCTGGGCTTTTTTGATGAGTGAGCTGATGGTCAGCTCCCATTTGAGGTCCCTGGTGATGGTAGTGCCTAGGAAGCGGAAGGAATCAGCAGTGGTGATGGGAGAGCCTGAGAGGGTGAGGGGGGGCAGAGGAGTAGTGACTTTCCTGAAGTCTACAATCATCTCCACTGTCTTCAGAGCGTTCAGCTGCAGGTTGTTATTGCTGCACCAGGACGCCAGCTGGGCCACCTCTCTCCTGTAGGCGGACTCGTCGCCGTTGGAGATGAGCCCGATGAGGGTGGTGTCGTCCGCAAACTTGATCAACTTGACAGACTGGTGGCTGGAGGTGCAGGAGTTGGTGTAAAGGGAGTCAGGCACCAGTTGTGCAAGTTCTCCCACTTAAAAGATGAGAGAGGTCTCCAATTTTCATCATAGGTATACCACAACTATGAGAGACAAAATGAGAAAAAAAAAATCCAGAAAATCACATTGAATGATTTTTAATGAATTAATTGGTAAATTCCTCGGTAAAATAAGTATTTGATCAATAACAAAGGTTTATCTCAATACTTTGTTATACGTATACCCTTCGCTGGCAATGACAGAGGTCAAACGTTTTCTGTAAGTCTTCACAAGATTTTCACACACTGTTGCTGGTATTTTGGCCCATTCCTCCATGGAGATCTCCTCTAGAGCAATGATGTTTTGGGGCTGTCGCTGGGCAACACGGACTTTCAACTCCCTCCAAAGATTTTCTATGGGGTTGAGATCTGGAGACTGGCTAGGCCACTCCAGGACCCTGAAATGCTTCTTATGAGGCCACTCCTTCGTTGCCCGGGTGGTGTGTTTGGGATCATTGTCATGCTGAAAAATCCAGCCACGTTTCATCTTCAATGCCCTTGCTGATGGAAGGAGGTTTTCACTCAAAATCTCACGATACATGGCCCCATTCATTCTTTCCTTTACACGGATCAGTCGTCCTGGTCCCTTTGCAGAAAAACAGCCCCAAAGCATGATGTTTCCACCTCCATGCCTCACAGTAGGTATGGTGTTCTTTCTCTTCCAAACACGACAAGTTGAGTTTTTACCAAAAAGTTCTATTTTGGTTTCATCTGACCATATGACATTCTCCCAATCCTCTTCTGGATCATCCAAATGCTCTCTAGCAAACTTCAGACGGGCCTGGACATGTACTGGCTTAAGCAGGGGGACACATCTGGCACTGCAGGATTTGAGTCCCTGGCGGCGTAGTGTGTTACTGATGTAGCCTTTGTTACTTTGGTCCCAGCTCTCTGCAGGTCATTCACTAGGTCCCCCCGTGTGGTTCTGGGATTTTTGCTCACCGTTCTCATGATCATTTTGACCCCAGAGCGTGAGATCTTGCGTGGAGTCCCAGATCGAGGGAGATTATCAGTGGTCTTGTATGTCTTCCATTTTCTAATAATTGCTCCCACAGTTGATTTCTTCACACCAAGCTGCTTACCTATTGCAGATTCAGTCTTCGCAGCCTGGTGCAGGTCTACAATTTTGTTTCTGGTGTCCTTTGATAGCTCTTTGGTCTTGGCCATAGTGGAGTTTAGAGTCTGACTGTTTGAGGTTGTGGACAGGTGTCTTTTATACTGATAACAAGTTCAAACAGGTGCCATTAATACAGGTAACTAGTGGAGGACAAAGGAGCCTCTTAAAGAAGAAGTTACAGGTCTGTGAGAGCCAGAAATCTTGCTTGTTTGTAGGTGATCAAATACTTATTTTACCGAGGAATTTACCAATTAATTCATTAAAAATCCTTCAATGTGATTTTCTGGATTTTTTTTTCTCATTTTGTCTCTCATAGTTGAGGTATACCTATGATGAAAATTGGAGACCTCTCTCATCTTTTAAGTGGGAGAACTTGCACAGTTGGTGGCTGACTAAATACTTTTTTGCCCCACTGTAGCTTAAAAATCAACTTGCTGATTGTACTTTGTTAGTCAAGGGTTAACCTTGATTGTTATTTTATATTAGTGGTCGTTATAAGTTCTTTTTAGAACTTGTTCCAACTTACAGGCTTGTAAGAAGGGAGGTAGAATTTTGAAATTATTTAGAAATGGGATGTTTCAGTTTATTTGTTTGTTGACTGTATTTTGATTTGTAGTTTAAAATTTGTGTGGATTGACTTCTTTACTTAAATTTTCAAAGTCTAGTATTGGAATTGCCATCAAAACTAGCTTTGGAAGTTTGTTGAATGTCACTTTAAGGTAATGATTTTATTTACAAAAAGGGGAAACAACAAAAATAGAAAAGGTTAAATGCTTTAGAGATTTAAGGTTGTAAGCTTTCACTTTCTTTTAAGGTTAAGGTTTTAAAGACTTTCTCTTTATTGTTTAAGCCTATTCTCATTTAAAGCTTTTAAAATGTTTTAATATTTACAGATTAGGAAACACAAGTGAATTGTTTTTGTGTATTTTGGTCACCAAGGATTTCTTAGGATTAAAGCTAATGGTGACATGGTTTATTGACCCAGTGACTAGACACAGGCTCCGAACTGATTCAATTAGGTTTATTAACAACCAATGAATGTGAATGTTTTGTAATGCGGGCTGGAACTGCCAGGAACTGAGCGAGACACCGTACGGCCTGGCAACCCTGGAGACACATAGAGAGATGGGATTACTGGGCAAATGCAGCAGCGGTTCATTGGACCCTTCGCTGTATCCCACATCATCAACCCTGTTTCTGTTCGACTTGATCTCCCACCCCTCCCTCCGCATATGTCCTACATTCCATGTCTTGCAGATCAAGCCTGTGTCTTCCAGTCCCCTGTATCCCCCCCCACAAGCCGCCACCTCCTCCGCGGATGATTGACGGCAGCCTGGCCTGGACCGTGATTGCCATCCTGGATGTTCGTCGTCGGGGACGTGGGTTGCAATACCTGGAGAACTGGGAGGGCTACGGTCCGGAGGCCAGGTCCTGGGTGCGTCCTGACTTCATCCTCGATAACGACCTCATCAAGGAGTTTCATCGGACACATCCAGGGAGACTGGAGCAACCGCCAGGAGGCGTTCGTTGGGGGTGGGGGGAGTACTGTCATGGTCCGCTCCGTTCATCACCGTCAGCTGGGCTCACACCTGATTTCCATCAGACGCCACCTATATCTACCGCTCTGACCTTCGGGTTAGTGCGGAGATGTCTCACTGCACTCCAGGAGAGCTTCATCACCATTTCCAGCCATCTTGCTACGCTGCAGCCAGCGCTCGTCTCCTGCTTTCTTCCCAGGAGCCATCCAGGCTCATTTCCAGTAAGCGCTCATTTCCACTAATCTTGTGATTCAGTTTCCCTGTGCACAGGCGGCAGCCTCGGCGGCAGATTTCCAATTCCCCCTCCCAGGCGGCGGCTCTCTCTTCTCTCCCTCTCACCACCACCTGCTCATCTGCACACCTACCGGGCTCATTCCACCATCTGAGAAGCACTGTCTTCCTGGCCACAGCTGTCACGCTGAACAGGAGCTCACCACCATCTGCTCCCACAGTAAGTGCAGTGTAACTGTTTACCTCCAGTGGTGGCGTGGGGAAATCCTCTCTCCTTGTGTGTCCTCAGGGTTGCCAGGCTGAACGGTGTCTAGCTCGGTTCCTGGTAGTTGTCAATAAACTTGATTGTATCGATTCGGAGTCTGTGTGTCATCACTGGGTCATTGAAGCATGACAGATTCAAGTTATTTCTGTGACCATTGTGGGTTTTTCTTTCATGAACAGAGGGGTACCAACAATTTTGTCCACTGCTGTATACACACATGGACAAAATTGTTGGTACCCCTCTGCTAATGAAAGAAAAACCCACAATGGTCACAGAAATAACTTGAATCTGACAAAAGTGGTAATAAATAAAAATTCTATGAAAGTCAACCAGTGAAAATCAGACAATGCTGTTGAATTGTGGTTCAACAGAATTACTTTAAAAAACAAACTCATGAAACAGGCCTGGACAAAAATGATGGTACCCCTAGAAAAGATTGAAAATAATGTGACCATAGGGACATGTTCAAACAAGATGTGTCCTCTAATTAACATCACAGGTGTCTACAAACTTGTAATCAGTCAGTCAGCCTATTTTAAAGGGTGACAAGTAGTCACTGTGCTGTTTGGTGACATGGTGTGTACCACACTAAACATGGACCAGAAGAAGCAAAGGAGAGAGTTGTCTCAGGAGATTAGAAAGAAAATTATAGACAAGCATGTTAAAGGTAAAGGCTATAAGACCATCTCCAAGCAGCTTGATGTTCCTGTGACTACAGTTGTACATATTATTCAGAAATTTAAGATCCACGGGACTGTAGCCAACCTCCCTAGACATGGCCGCAGGAGGAAACTTGATGAAAAATGGAAGAGACGGATAATACGAATGATAACAAAAGAGCCCAGAACAACTTCTAAACACATTCATGGTGAACTCCAAGGTCAAAGTACATCAGTGTCAGATCGCACCATCCGTCATTGTTTGAGCCAAAGTGGACTTCCTGGGAGATGACCAAGGAGGACACCACTGTTGAAAACAAATGATAAAAAAGCCAGACTGGAATTTGCCAAACTGCATGTTGACAAGCCACAAAGCTTCTGGGAGAATGTCCTATGGACAGACAAGACAAAACTGGAACTTTTTGGCAAGGCACATCAGCTCTATGTTCACAGACGCAAAAATGAAGCATACCAAGAAAAGGGTGTCTTGAATCTGTGCAGGGTACAATGAAATCTCAAGACTATCAAGGTATTCTAGAGAAAAATGTGCTGCCCAGTGTCAGACAGCTTGGTCTCAGTCACAGGTCATGGGTCTAGCAACAGGATAATGACCCAAAACACACAGCTAAAAACACCCAAGAATGGCTAAGAGCCAAACATTGGACTATTCTAAAGTGGCCTTCTATGAGCCCTGATCGAAATCCTATTGAACATCTGTGGAAGGAGCTGAAACATGCCGTCTGGAGAAGGCACCCTTCAAACCTGAGACAACTGGAGCAGTTTGCTCATGAGGAGTGGGCCAAAATATCTGCTGAGAGGTGCAGAAGTCTCATTGACAGTTACAGAAATCATTTGATTGCAGTGATTGCCTCAAAAGATTGTGCAACAAAATATTGAGTTAAGGGTACCATCATTTTTGTCCAGGCCTGTTTCATGAGATTGTTTTTTTTAAATAATTTTGTTGAACCACAATTCAAAAGCATTGTCTAATTTTCATTGGTTAATTGTCATAGAATTTTTATTTATTGCCAGTTTTGTCAGATTCAGGTTATTTCTGTCACTGTTGTGGGTTTTTCTTTCATTAACAGAGGGGTACCAACAGATTTGTCCATGACTATATATATATATATATATATATATATATACATAGCTTCAACAGTTTGTAATTTTTGCATAAAATGTGTAAATATATGTGCTTTTAACTTTGAAGATTAAAATGTGTGGTTAACATAAGTGATTAAATACAAGTGTATGCTTCATGCATTTCTGGTATTCATTTGCATTGGGCCAACGATTCACCAAATGAGAATAAACCTTCAACAGCCTACAAGCTTCGCTTTTTCCGCTTCTTTTGGCATAAAAACTTTAAATTGGTTTTAAATTGAGGTTATTCTGAATAATATGAGTTGCTTTAAAGTTAATTTGGATACTCGATTTGGTTATAAATCAGCTTTATAGATTAAAAGTTTTTTTGCAATTTTCTTAACCTCTTGCGCTCGTTGTCCCACGGGTCGGCAAGTGCACTCTTGTGCGCTCTAGGACGCATCATGGAGATTGTGATGTAGGTGGTGTATGGCGTCCAAGCGCGCACTGAAAATAAAAGCTGTAGACACAGCCGCGAACAGATTAGTTCATCTGATTGACCTCTCATTCGACTAATAAGAGCCTTGAATTGGGTTTCTGAAACCTTGAAGAACCAATGAATGAAAACCTAGGAAGGAGGACCCGCCTACTGTGAATGCAGGAGCCAATTGAAGCACAGAAGTTCGGGCTGGGTGAAGAGAGACTTACTGCTGCCACAGATGAAAAAAAAGGATGCAGGAAGAACCTGCTGCAGACCCAACAGCACGGAGGCCACCCACAAGTGCAACCTGCACTCATTCCAGCAGAATAGATGTTTAGGATTCTCTTCCATCATCATAGATCGACGGAAGCCGACGACAAAGGCCGTAAATCATTCGCCAAAACCGCAATAATGGAATTATGTTTTGACCGGGATCCACGAGCGGACTAGCGTCGCGTTCGTCTGACAATGAGGAAGAGAAGTTCGCCAGGACATTGTGGCTGTGAAGAGGTAAGGTGTTATAAGCTAAATTATTATTTATCCCTGAAAATTGTAATCAAAAAATGACTTTTGACTGATCGGTAAATTACAACTGTACGGCGCACGAAGTACGAAGTGCGTGCGCCGCGTTACACGGTTCTTCGCCGCCTCCGAACCGTGAATGCCCCCCCCACCGCTACAATTTTGTAGCGAGGGGGTGGGGGGAGCCGCGGTGACAGCGTTGCTATGGAAACATGCCACATCCGAGTGTAATCTGTCATGTAGCGAGGGCCGATCTCCATCCTCTGTAGCGGGGGGGTGGGGGGACAACCCCCCACGCACACACACACAGACACAGCCCTGAATGTGACCTTTCATTTGAGCCCAAGATGAAGCTTCTATGTTGAATCATTCAAAAGTTACAGACATTTTTCCAAACTGTGCCATTTGGCACAATTGGCACAGTTCCAAAATGCCTGGAAACAGCCTGAGAACAAAGCTGTGTAATATATTCATTTTTTGTGGTATTGTTACAAAATTTGGACCTCAGCTGGATAACACTTGGTTCTACATTTCTGTTGCATTTTCCAGCCCGGATCTGAAGCTGTGTGTTATTTGCAAGCATTTGTATCCAAAAAAAACACCCAGGCCAAATTTATTTTCTTCAAGTTCACTATGTTTAGATGACTGTAACTCAGTGGCCGGAGCACTTAGAGAGATCATGTTTTTTTTGCCAAAAAATTCAAAGTGTTTTCTTTTAAATGAGACCAACCCCATGAAGATGCTGCAAAGGGTTGAAGAACAGCTTTTGATTTACTTTGGGCACATTTTTTTTTTTTGCCGTTTTTAGGAAAATTGACCGGAGTGCAAGGGGTTAAAGAATGCAGTTCTTATGGTTGACCACAAGATGGAGGCAGTTCCTTCTGCACTCTTGGAGGAGGAGACAGTGACATCACCCAGAGACGGTCTATTGGTCTCAACTCAAAATGGCGTCTAGGGTGATTCACCTGAGAGGCTTTCAAAATGGCATCTGCACTACTTAATCTGTGTATACGCAGTTCTCATGCGCATGTGCAGTTCACGCGCGAATGTGAATGCGGCCCGTTGACCATGCCTTGCTTTGTTTCATGCTTCTGCTGGCTTGCTTCTGCCAGCAACCTTTTAGAAGAATGGAGGATGGCTCCCTTTAATCCGGCTTGTCGTGAGCCAAACTCCAGTAACAATTGTAGATATTCTGCAGATTATTCATGCAAGAATAATTTCACAATTTTAACTTTTCACTTACTTCAAAAAATTTTCTCTCAGTAACTTTTATTACAGTTGGGTGCCCAGTGTGAAATAGTTACTTCCACTGCTTTACACGAGGTTTATAAAAAAAATTAATTCAATTTACCTCGCCAGGAATTCTCACCAACAAGTTGAATTAACAAAAGAGGGATCGGATTTCTTTGCAATTCCATCTTTTCAGGCGTTATTTTAATTAATTGACCGTATGTCAATGCTTTTTCAACTTCAGCATGCTTTAAACACACACACACAAGAGTCTGTGCAGTGTACCAGCAAGCGGGGGATCTATGACCCCTCCTCCTTGCTGCTTCTTCACAGTACAGACATGGCTGAGTGGGGCAAGTAATGGGGGTGAATCACCTCCTCCCCCTTGTGCTCTCTCACACAGACACTGCCAGGCTCAGGCAGATAACAGAAAAAGGGGGGGTTAAACACATGCGCCTGGTTGGATACAGAGAAGAAAAAAAGTTTTACCGTGCATCAGATCAGATATGACTATACCAACACAGCTTATGAAATCATAATTTCATGTCCATCTCTAGATTCTAGTGGAGCTTCACATGGGGCACATTTATATGTAGCAGATTTATGGGGTTTTATCGGAATTTTAATGTTGGTACAAGTATTAATGTATGTAACGATGCCGAGCGGTCTAGGCACACCAGATCAGAAATGGAGGCTTCCAGACAGTTTGCAATCAGCAATTTTTCATTTATTCCAAAATACTCCACAGGCAATAACTTCAATGAACATCCGACACCACGATCGATTCGACTCAACTCAACATAAACCAAATGACCAACACCTGTTATATACTATGTGAGATCATTAGAGTTAATTAGAACATACCATAACCCCAGGTAAGACAATAAACATTTCATATTCCCCACATACCCAATAACATCTAAAAGAGTCACAAATACATAAATAATTACCAGCTATTTACAGAATAAATAATACACCATAAATACAGCATAAATAATACAATAAATAATTTAAACCCCTATTTACATATTTAAATCACCCCTAAACTCACCATCACATGCTTCCTTCCTCCTGGTATCCTTTAACCTCTTACACGCCGGTGTACCGCGGACGGGCAGGTCTCTGCATCCTACAGTGCAGAGGGCGCTCTCGTGCACTCTAGGACGCATGAGGGAGCTGCGTCCTAAGAGCGCACTGGAAAAAAAAGCTGCATTTCCGTTCTCCCACTACAGACAAAGCCGCGAACAGATCGGATATGATTGACCTCTCATTCGACTAATAAGAGCCTTGAATTGGGTTTCTGAAACCTTGAAGAACCAATGACTGAAAACCTAGCAAGAAGGACCCGCCTACCAACGCTGTGAATGCAGCGAGCCAACTGAAGCACAGAAGTTCGCGAGCTGTTTTGTGTAAGGCTGGGTGAAGAGAGACTGACTGCTGCAGCAGATGAAAAAAAAGGACCCACAGGAAGAACCGTCACAGACCCAGCAGCACGGAGACCATCCACAAGTGCGACCTGTGTGACAGGGACTGCCATTCGCGCATCGGCCTGTTCAGCCACAGGCGGTGCTTTTATTGTTTTTATTCCAGCAGAGTAGATGTTTAGGATTCTCTTCCATGGTCATCATAGACCGACGGAGGCCAACGACGAAGGCTGAGTGGCACACACGCGTTCGCCAGTCTTTTTTTTAATTACTACTGTTATTTGTTTTGAAAAATTGTTCGCCAAAACTGCAATCATGGAAGCGCAAAACTGCAATAATGGAATTATGTTTTGATCGGGTCGCGAGACCAGCGTCGCGTTCGTCTGACAATGAGGAAGAAGTTCGCCAGCTCCGCTTCTGCTGTGAAGAGGTAAGTGTTATAAGCTAAATTATTCTTTATCCCTGAAAATTGTAGTCAAAATGACTTTTGACCGATCGGTAAATTACAGCTGTGCGTCATCGCTGCATGACGGACCGCAGCGCAACTGGCGATGTCTGTCCTCTGTAGCGAGGGGGGGGGGACAACCCCCCCCACACACACACACAGCCCTGAGTGTCACCTTTCATTACAGCCCAAGATGAAGCTTCTATATTGAATCATTCAAAAGTTACAGACATTTTTCCAAACTGTGCCATTTGGCACAATTTGGCACAGTTCAAAAATGCCTGGGAACTACCTGAGGAAAAAGCTGTGTAATATATTCATTTTTTGTGGTATTGTTACAATTTTTGGACCTCAGCTGGATAACACTTGGTTCTACATTTCTGTTGCATTTTCCAGCCCGGATCTGAAGCTGTGTGTTATTTGCAAGCATTTGCATCCAAAAAAACACCCAGGCCAAATTTATTTTCTTCAAGTTCACTATGTTTAGATGACTGTAACTCAGTGGCTGGAGCACTTAGAGAGATTATGACTATTTTGCAAAAAAAAATTCAAAGTGTTTTCTTTTAAATGAGACCAACCCTATGAAGATGCTGCAAAGGGTTGAAGAACAGCTTTCGATTTACTTTGGGCATGTTATTTTTTGGCGTTTTGAGGGAAATTGACCGGAGTGCAAGGGGTTAAAAGGCATTCAACCCCTAAAGAGTCTTTTTCCCAGACACCATCAGGAAGCATGCTGGCAAAGGTACGTGGTTTTAAGCTTCAATTGTTTTACCCAATTAGTACAATTAACCATAACAATTATCTCACACAAGGAATTCAAATTAGTCAAAAACAGATCTCCCAATAATATGTGCACTTTATCAAACAATCATATTAACATTTACAAATACTACACATATAATCACAAATACAGGAAACCATGGCAGTGGTGACACTCCGTCATCACAATGTAAATATGAATACAAGTACGAATGAAAATTTATTTTCATTACACTCAGATCCTCGTTAGGGCACCAGTCCAAAAGCACAATTTTATTAACAATTCTTTATTTGTACCAAATATGAATCAGTCTCAAAACAAACCCTTGTGAGTTCTTGACTCCTGATAATCAAGAAGATGGACATGAAATCAAACAATAACTTGTAGAAGCTGGGTTAATCATCTCAGACTGGATGCAGAGGGTAAACAGAGAAGGACAATAGGTATTGAGATGAGAGAGATTATGGTGAGTTAGCAGGAAGAAGTAGTGGGGGGAGAAGGGTTGAATGTATTGAGACTCGACATGTCATGCAGATGTGAGATGGGCAGTTGATATAAAAGGAGAGACCCTGGTGTATTGAGATATGCTTTTTCTGTGTATGACTGATCTGAGAGTGAATAAAGTCGTCTGCTGCATAAGTCTGCCTCCGTTATTTGCACTCTCCACACTGGTGACCCCTTGACGAATTATGGAACACGAGGCAAGAACCCCGGAGTCGGCCCGGATGGGAAGCCCCAGCAACGCAGCAAGCATCCCAGAGACGGCCCGGACGGGAACCCCCCAGCAACGCGTGCGCTGTTTCGGTCAAACTACCAGACTTTTGGCTGCACAACCCGCGGTCTTTGTTCCACCACACCGAGGCTCATTTCGCCCTCCGGGGAATAACGGCAGACAACACCAGATATTACTATGTGGTTGCAGCGCTGGACGCTCGCACATCTCAGCAAGTAGCGAGCCTGCTCCAACAGCCTCCAGCCCACGACAAATACGGGGCTCTCAAGGCCACGCTGACCCGGCACTACACGCTCTCGGACTGTGAGAGAGCAGAGAGGGTCCTGAGGCACTCCGAGTTAGGAGATGGGTCGGCGGTCGAACTGATGGAGAAGATGTTGGCGTTGATGGGCACGGACGATGGGCATTTTCTGTTTGCCCACCTTTTTCTCCGGAATCTCCCAACAGAGGCAAGAGTGGTTCTTGCCAATTCGCCGTTGCTGGCCGCGCGTGACTACCGGGCGCTAGCCCAGGAGGTAGATCGTATCATCCTCACCACCAGAGCCCTCACAGTGAACGCGGCGGCGTCAGAACCCAGCGGAGGCAAGGAGCCACCGACAGTAGCGGCAGCGGGGGCCAGGAAGCGCCAGAGAGACACACTCTGCTTCTACCACCGCCACTTTGGAGAGAACGCACGCAGATGTGTGCCACCGTGCCAATTCAAGCGTTCAGGAAACGCCAAGGCCGGCAGTCAGAAGCAACTGCGACCACCGGTGAAGAGAACAAGCTGTTCTACGTGACGGACTCGTGCTCGGGGAGATGGTTCCTCATAGACACTGGCTCCCAAAAGACCCTCATCCTGCTGTCCTACATCGACCGGCTAGCGGGAGCTAGCAGCCCCCAGCTGGTAGCCGTAAACGGCTCGGACATTCAGACTTTTGGTGAGAGAACACTGACTTTATCCCTACACGGCCGTATGTACGAGTGGACTTTTGTCATAGCGGCACTGAGTTTCCCAATCCTGGGAGCTGATTTTCTGTGTGCACACGGGTTGTTAGTCAATGTTGCTAACAGGCACCTGGTTAATGCAATGTCTTTTGATTCTCTCCCCTGTACAGCTCGAGGGGCCGGGCCAATAACACAAGCCAACATCACAGCTCCAGGCGGTAAGTTCCACACACTGCTCACTCAGTTCCCAGCACTCACGGTCCCAACGTTTTCGGCGGCCAGCACAAAACACGGGGTGGAACACTTTATCACCACCACTGGGCCGCCCGTTTTTGCACGACCTCGGCACCTGGACGCAGCTAAACTGGCCATAGCACGCGAGGAGTTTGCCAACTTGGAAAGGTTGGGCATCATCAGGCGCTCAAACAGCCCATGGGCATCCCCGCTACACATGGTCCCTAAGGCCGAGGGATCATGGCGACCGTGCGGAGATTTCCACAGGTTGAATAATGCCACAGCGCACGACCACTACCCGATTCCCCATATTCAGGATTTTTCCGTTCACCTTGCCAGGGCACGCATTTTTTCTAAAATAGACCTGGTCCGTGGTTACCACCAGGTCCCAGTGCGTGCGGAGGACATACCCAAAACAGCGGTAATAAGTCTGTTTGGCTTGTTTGAGTTTTTACGCATGCCCTTCGGATTAAAAGGCGCGGCACAGACATTCCAACGCATGATGGATGCGGTGTTGCGCGATCTGCCGTTTGTGTTTGTCTACCTGGATGATATCCTGGTGGCCAGTGCGTCCGAGGACAAACAAGTAACCCACCTCACGACGGTTTTCCGGAGGTTGGAGGAGCACAGGTTAATAATCAACCCGGCGAAATGCCAGTTCAGTGTGACGGGGATTGACTTTTTGGGGCACTGCGTCTCACCGGAGGAAGCGATACCCTTGCCCGACAAGGAGCCTGCCGTGGCGAATTTTCCCCAGCCTCAGACGGTCAGGGCGCTGCTAGGGTTTTTGGGGATGGCTAACTTTTATAACCGGTTCCTCCCCCGCGCAGCTCAGCTCATGCAGTCATTGTACGTCGCGCTCAAGAGACGGAAACCGGCGGATGGAGTCGAATGGACTCCGGAGTGGGAGCAGGCGTTCTTGGAGGTTAAAACAGCCCTGGCAAATGCCGCACTGTTGGCGCACCCTTTGTGGTGGCGGACAAGCAAGTGATGTTGGCTCAAGCCCCTCGGCGTGGAAGACCCCCACTGAGAACTCCCCAGGTAAATGATTCATCAGAGCAGCCACACAGGCAAGTCGAAGGTCGCCCCCCCCCTCGCCATTGCCCACCTGCAGACAAGACACACCCCCAGGAGCCCCCCACCAGCACAGCAGTGCCGCGGAGGCGGAAAACCCCCGTTACGGGAGGAGACTGAAGCCAAAAGGACGTGAGGACTGAAACTCGGTCTGAGATTCGGGGGGGTGGGGGGGTGTAGAAGCTCGGTTAATCATCTCAGACTGGATGCAGAGGGTAAACAGAGAAGGACAATAGGTATTGAGATGAGAGAGATTATGGTGAGGTAGCAGGAAGAAGTAGTGGGGGGAGAAGGGTTAAATGTATTGTGATGCGAGATGTCATGCAGATGTGAGATGGGCGGTTGAAATAAAAGTAGAGACCCTGGTGTATTGAGATATGCTTTTTCTGTGTATGACTGATGTGAGAGTGAATAAAGTCGTCTGCTGCATAAGTCTGCCTCCGTTATTTGCACTCTCCACAAACTCACATATGTCTTTCAGTGATTTAATAAGAAATGTCAGAATAGGTTAACATATCTGGATAACTTTAAAACAGAGAATTCAACATGTATCATGGGCATCATAGACTGTTACTGAGTTACTTATGAATGAAGCATTTGTGGAACCAAATGAAGCATAGTTTAATTTGGCAGTATACTGGAAATTGGAAAACCATAGAATAGCATTGGTTAAGAAAAGCACATCCTGGACATATCCTGGCAGGACAAAGTGCCCAACACAGAAGTTCTGTCCCGCGCCGGCCTTCCCTCCATGTTCACTCTACTCAGGCAGCGCAGGCTCCACTGGCTAGGCCACGTTCACCGTATGGAGGATGGCAGAATCCCCAAAGACGTCCTCTATGGAGAACTGGCAACTGGCAGGAGAGACGTTGGCCGCCCACAGCTGCGCTTTAGAGATGTCTGCAAGAGAGACATGAAGGCCCTGGATATCAACACAGAGCGCTGGGAGGACCTTGCAACGGACCGCTCCAAATGGAGAGGCACCCTGACCAGACAGCTCAAGGCGGGTGAAGAGAGACTGACTGCTGCAGCAGATGAAAAAAGGACCCGCAGGAAGAACCGCCACAGACCCAGCAGCACGGAGACCACCCACAAGTGTGACCTGTGTGACAGGGACTGTCATTCGCGCATCGGCCTGTTCAGCCACAGGCGGTGCTGTTCCAGCAGAGTAGACGTTTAGGATTCTCTTCCATGGTCATCATAGACCGACGGAGGCCGACGCACAAGAAAAGCAGATGCAATTCTATGAAGAAACTGATGATTAACTATTTATAAAAATAGAAAATTGATGTTACTCTGAAAAAGAACGTAAATTAATGAGAAGACAATATGCATTTTGAAATTCTGATGGGGGGTTTGCATGAAATTAAGTTTAAAGAACTTATACCAGGAATATTCTGAAGAATTAAGGTTAAATTAAACAACAGACCATCAGCCAAGCAAAATCATTGCATCCCAGTGGGTAGCAGGCCGTCCACTTTTCTGTTCAACTGGACCAGTGTGTGTTCTGTTGAGTGACTGGCAGACAGGCTCCTTACCACGGTTATGGCCTACTCCCAAGATCACAAAGGCTGTTCTTCAGCAGGCTGGGCGAGGTCTTCTTATGCACTGAAGAAGGAATTGGTTTATTGTGCAAAGTCCGATCAGAAAGTCAAATTACATCACAAACCCGTTTTTTCCGATGTTGATGGTTTAAATGAGTTGGTTTAAGCTTAGAAAAAATCAAACAAAATCTTCTTGCACAGTGATTTAAAGAAAAAAATATTAAAATAAGGGAAAGTTGAATTTTTTTTAAAAAAGAACAAGGATTTTCACAGAGAATGACAGGCTCTGGGCCTACTTAAAGAGAGAGAAAAAAATGGAAGAGCAGACAAGTCTCCTTACAGCTTGACCACCGCCCCAAACTGAAACAAAGGAAACTTTTTCCCTAGGTGTGGCAGAATCTCACTGAATTTCATGAAATCTTTGCTGAACCAATTACAGTTGAGCTTCGTTCAGCAAAAGTCATAAACTTGACCCAAAAAGGGAAATGCAGTAAAGGCTGGAGTTCTATTGGTCAGTTAAAGTTTCTGAGGTCTCCTAAAGAAAGAGGAGGGGGTCCCCCACAGAGCAGAGATAGAGACATTTGATATGAAGAGTGAGACCCTCCTTAAAGTATGTGTGCTGAACAAAGCATAACTTCTTTAAACTTTAGTGACTAAGATATTCTACTTGATAAAGGGACACACAGTGTCTCTACATTGTAACTGTAATTAATTTGGGATAGTAAGCATGCAAAAATTAATTTCTTCCTGAAATTAAAGCAACCATATCAAATCATATCAATAAAAGCATTTGAAACCCATTGTCCATCCCCAAAGTTCACCAAGTCTTCAGCAGCAGATTCTGTCTTGAGAGAAAGAAAATTAATTAATTTGTTTATAATGCATATATTCCACTGCAAAGAGAAAAATTAAATATTCCTGATTTGTCCACCAGATGGCGCTGTGAAACTGTGGTTGTTTACTGGAGAATCTTGACTTCCCACATCTGGATAATGTCACCCATAAATCTGTCAATTAGAAACATTCCTTTGGCAAAGAGCAAAAAAGGGAGGATGACTAAGTCCTGGAGAAGGGATTAACTTCCACTTTATGGCCAATGGATAGTGTTACAGCTCTGGCCCTTGGATGATAGAAGCAGTTCAGGACCAAACTTTTGAGCTGAAACAATTTTTCTTCAGCAAAGAATGATTTTATAAATTGGAACTAAAGGTCATGCTGCATTTAATAAAATAAATAATTTTAAAATGGCATTTTGTAATTTCTCTGGTTTTCTTTGTCTATGATCTGAAACATTTAAGTGTGAAATGTATATATTGTGGAGAGTGTGGGAAATGATGAGGCTGGTTTACGAACAGACGAAGCTTTAGTACCACTCTCACATCATCCATACACAGAAAGTACTGAATCAGTCAAGCCAGGTTCTCCTCATAAACTCAACAGATCATCTCACATCTGCACGACATTTCACATCACACTGCATGACTTCTAACCCCACAATACATCCCCCTTAAACCCCCAACTCCCTCTTCCTGCCAACTCCCCATGAAGTCCTTGCCTACTATTCTCTTATGTTTAATCACTGCCTCCTGACTGAGACGCTGTCTGCAGATTCCTCCACAATATGCATTTCCACATCACCCCCCGCCCAGACAGAATTTCAGTCACTACGTCTTTTGGGCTTCAGTCTCCTCCCATATCTGCTGTAACTGGGGTCTCTGTGCCGGCGGGGGGGCTGCTGGACGTGTGTCTGACTGCGGGTGGGCCAAGGCGAGGGGGGGGGGAACTTCGCTCTGCCCATGTGGCTGTTCTGGTGAATCGTTTGCCTGGGGAGTTCTCCGTGGGGGTCTTCCAAGCCGGGGGGCCCGGGCCAGCAGCACTTGCTCGTCCGCCACTGCAAAGGCGGGCTTAAGTCTGTCTATGCATATTTTCTCCCGACGCCCCCCAAGTCTAGCAAAAAATGCTTGTCCCCTGTTTCCAGCACTCTGAACGGGCCATCATAGGGTGGGTGCAATGGCGGGCGGTGGGCATCGTGTCTGACAAATACGAACTCCGCGTTCTTCAAAGTTTTTGGCACAAAAGCATGTGGAAAACAGTGGTGGGCCGGGCCCGGCAGCGTGCCTGTGTCTGCACTACGCTGCAAACGCTGAGACAGGCAGCTGTCCGGCGCGGGGTTATCTGGCAAAAATTCCCCGGTAGCCGCAGTGGCTGAGAAAAAACAAGCTCAGCCGGGGAAGCCTCCAAATCCTCTTTTGGTGCGGAACGCAACCCCAATAAATCCCACGGCAACCGGTCAACCCAATTTGCACCCGTCAACGAAGCCCTGAGTGCTGCCTTCAGTGACCTGTGAAAACGCTCGCATAACCCATTTGCCTGTGGGTTGTACGCAGTTGTGCGATGAACTGCAACACCCAGTCTGCCGGCTATCACGGACCAAAGTTCAGAAACAAACTGAGGGCCCCTATCGGACGTGATGTCCGACGGGACTCCAAAACGCGCCACCCATGTTGTCAAAAAAGCGTGCGTCACGTCCGCGGACGTGGTTGCTGCCAGCGGGACTGCTTCTGGCCAGCGTGTGGTGCGGTCCATCACTGTCAGAAGGTGCGTGCACCCCTGCAACGGCGGGAGGGGGCCCACGAGGTCCACGTGAATATGGTTGAATCTTTTAGCCGGTATACTAAACAGCTCCAAAGGAGCCTTCGTGTGTCTGTGCACTTTGGCTCGTTGGCACGCTATGCAGGCTGCCGCCCACTCTTTCACTTGTTTGCGCAGGCCTGGCCACACGAATTTCGCTCCCACCATTTTGACTGACACGCACACTCCTGGGTGCGCCAAAGCGTGAACTGACTCAAACACGCGGCGGCGCCACGCGACCGGGACCACCGGGCGTGGGTGTCCCGTGGAGACGTCGCAGATTGGGGGGGGCTGCCGTCTTGCAGTACCCTGCTCTCCAGCCTTAACCCTGTTGGTCCAGACTGGAGCGCGCGCACGTCCGTATCACTAATCTGCTCTGCAGCCATGGCTGTATAATCTATCCCTACGCAGACCGGGGCCACAACCACGCGCGAGAGGCAGTCCGCCACCACATTCAGTTTACCCAACACATGCTGAATATTGGTAGTAAACTCCGAGATCGTGGCCAGCTGTCTCTGCTGCAGGCCCGACGATGGTTCCGAAACCTTGGCCATCACAAACGTCAGCGGCTTGTGGTCCACGAATGCAGTGAAGCTGCGCCCCTCCAGCCAGCACTGGAAGTGGCGTATGGCCAGATGGAGAGCCAGCAACTCTCTGTCGAACGTGCTGTATTTACACTCACTGTCATGCAAAGCCCTGCTGAAAAAAGCAAGCGACTGCCAAGAACCGGCGACCCATTGCTCCACGACGGCCCCTATGGCCACGTCTGAGGCGTTGGTAGTGAGCGCTATCCGGGCCGCTGGGTCCGGGTGCGCCAACAGTGCGGCGTTTGCCAGGGCTGCTTTAACCTCAGAGAATGCCTGCTCCCGCTCCGGAGTCCATTCGACTCCATCCGTGGGTTTCCGTCTCTTGAGCGCAGCGTACAATGGCTGCATAAGCTGAGCTGCGCGGGGGATGAAACAGTTATAAAAGTTAACCATCCCCAAAAATTCCTGCAGTGCCCTGACCGTCTGAGGCCGGGGAAAGTTCGCCACTGCGTGCACTTTGTTGGGCAAGGGTATCGTTCCCTCCGGTGAGACACGGTGCCCCAAAAAATCAATCCCTGTCATGCCGAACTGGCACTTCGCTGGGTTCATTATTAACCCATGCTCCTCCAACCTCTGGAAAACCGTCCTGAGGTGGGTTACATGTTCGTCTTCGGACGCACTGGCTACCAGGATATCATCCAGGTAGACGAACACAAACGAGAGATCGCGCAGCACCACGTCCATCATGCGCTGGAACGTCTGTGCTGCTCCTTTTAATCCGAATGGCATGCGCAGAAACTCGAATAAGCCGAACGGAGTTATTACTGCTGTTTTGGGTATGTCCTCCGCGCGCACTGGGACCTGGTGGTAACCTCGGACCAGGTCTATTTTAGAAAAAATGCGTGCTCCGGCGAGGTGAACCGAAAAATCCTGAATGTGGGGAATCGGGTAGCGGTCGTGTGCTGTGGCGTTATTCAACCTGCGGAAATCTCCGCACGGTCACCATGACCCCTCGGCCTTAGGGACCATGTGTAGCGGGGATGCCCATGGGCTGTTTGAGCGCCTGATGATGCCCAACTTTTCCAGGTTGGCAAACTCCTCGCACGCTATGGCCAGTTTAGCTGCGTCCAAGCGCCGAGGTCGTGCAAAAACAGGCGGCCCGGTGGTGGTGATAAAGTGCTCCACCCCATGTTTAGCGATGGCGGCTGAAAACGTTGGGACCGTGAGTGCTGGAAACTGAGTGAGCAGTGTGTGGAACTTACCTCCTGGAGCTGTGACGTTGGCTTGTGTTACTGGCCCGGCCCCTCGAGCTGTGCAGGGGAGAGAGTCAAAAGACAGTGCATTAACCAGGCGCCTGTTAGCAACATCAACTAGTAAACCATACGCACACAGAAAATCAGCTCCCAAGATTGGGAAACTCAGAGCTGCTATGACAAAAGTCCACTCGTACTGTATGTACGGCCGTGTAGAGATAAAGCCAGTGTCCTCTCACCAGAGGTCTTAATGTCCGAGCCGTTTACTGCTACCAGCCCGGGGGTCGCTAGGTCCTGCCAGCCGGTCAGCGTAGGTCGGCAGGATGATGCTCTTCTGGGCTCCGGTGTCTACGAGGAAGCGTCTCCCCGAACGCGAGTCCGTCACGTAGAGCAGCTTGTTCTCTTCACCGGCGGTCGCAGCTGCTACCGACTGCCGGCCTTGGCGTTTCCCGAGTGCTTGAATTGGCATGGTGGCGCACATCTGCGTGCGTTCTCTCCGAAGCGGCGGTGGTAGAAGTAGAGCGTGTCTCTCTGGCACTCCTTGGCCCCCGCTGTCGCTACCGTCGGTGGCTCCTCGCCTCCTCTGGCTGTCTCACTGGGCTCCGACGCCGCCGCGTTCACCGTGAGCGCTCTGGTGGTGAGGATGATCCGGTCTGCCTCCTGGGCTAGCGCACGGTAGTCACGCGCAGCCAGCAACGGCGAATTGGCCAGGACCGCTCACGCCTCTGTTGGAATGTTCCGGAGGAAAAGGTGGGCAAACAGAAAATGCCCGTCGTCCATGCCCATTAACGCCAACATCTTCTCCATCAGATCGACGGCCAAACCATCTCCTAACTCGGAACGCCTCAGGAGCCTCTCTGCTCTCTCACAGTCCGAGAGTTTGTAGCACCAAATCAGCGCAGCTTTGAGAGCCTCGTATCTGTCGTGGGCTGGGGGCTGGTCAAGCAGGTTCGCTACCTGCTGAGCTGTGCGAGCGTCCAGCGCTGCAACCACATGGAAAAACTTGGTGTCGTCTGCCGTTATTCCCCGGAGGGCGAACTGGGCCTCGGTGTGGTGGAACCAAGAGCGCAGGTTGTGCTGCCAAAAGTCTGGTAGCTTGACTGCAACAGCGCACGCGTTGCTGGGAGTTCCCGTCCAGGCCATCTGTGGGATGCTTGCCACGCTGCTGGGGCTTCCCGTCCAGGCCGACTCCGGGGTTCTTGTCTCGTGTTCCATAATACGTCTCAGGTCATCAGTGTGGAGAGTGTGGGAAATGATGAGGCTGGTTTACGAACAGATGAAGCTTTATTACCACTCTCACATCATCCATACACAGAAAGTACTGAATCAGTCAAGCCAGGTTCTCCTCATAAACTCAACAGATCATCTCAGATCTACATGACATTTCACATCACACTGCATGACTTCTAACCCCATAATACATCCCCCTTAAACCCCCAGCTCCCTCTTCCTGCCAACTCCCCATGACGTCCTTGCCTATTATTCTCTTATGTTTAATCACTGCCTCCTGACTGAGACGCTGTCTGCAGACTCCTCCACAATATGCATTTCCACAATATGTGTGTGTGTGTGTGTGTGTGTGTGTGTGTGTGTGTGTGTGTGTGTGTGTGTGTGTGTGTGTGTGTGTGTGTGTGTGTGTGTGTGTGAAAAGTATTTGCCACCTTCCTGATTTCTCAATTTTTTTGTATGTCACACTTAAATGTTTCAGATCATCAAACAAATTTAAATATTAGACAAAGATAACACAAGTAAACACAAAATGCAGTTTTTAAATGAAGGTGTATATTATTGAGGTGAAAAAAATCCAAACCTACATGGCTCTGTATGAAAAAGTGATTGCCCACCTAAACCTAATAACTGGTTGGGCCACCCTTAGCAGCAACAACTGCAATCAAGTGTTTGCGATAACTGGCAATGAGTCTTTTACAGCACTGTGGAGGAATTTTGGCCCACTCATCTTTGCAGAATTGTTGTAATTCAGCCACACTGGAGGGTTTTCGAGCATGAACCGCCTTTTTAAGGTCATGCCACAGCGTCTCAATCGGATTCAGATTGCAACTTTGACTAGGCCACTCCAACGTCTTCATTTTGTTTTTCTTACATCATTCAGAGGTGGACTTGCTGGTGTGTTTTGGATCATCGTCCTGCTGCAGAACCCAAGTGCGCTTCAGCTTGAGGTCACAAATAGATGGCTGGACATTCTCCTTCTGGATTTTTTGGTAGACAGCAGAATGATGGTTCCATTTACCACAGCAAGTCTTCCGGGTCCTGAAGCAGTAAAACAGCCCCAGATCATCACACTACCACCACCATATTTTACTGTTGGTATGATGCTCCTTTTCTGAAATGCTGTGTTACTTTTATGCCAGATGTAATGGGACGCACACCTTCCAAAAAGTTCAACTTTTGTCTCATCAGTCCACAGAGTATTTTCCCAAAAGTCTTGGGGATCATCAAGATGTTTTCTGGCAAAAATGAGATGAGCCTTTATGTTCTTTTTGCTCAGCAGTGGTTTTCATCTTGGAACTCTGCCATGCAGGCCATTTTTGCCCAGTCTCTTTCTTATGGTGGATTCATGAACACTGACCTTAACTGAGGCAAGTGAGGCCTGCAGTTCTTCGGATGTTGTTGTGGGGTCTTTTGTGACCTCTTGGATGAGTCGTCGCTGCGCTCTTGGGGAAATTTTGGTCAGCCGGCCACTTCTGGGAAGGTTCACCACTGTTACATGCTTTCGCTATTTGTGGATAATGGCTTTCACTGTGGTTCGCTGGAGTCCCAAAGCTTTAGAAATGGCTTTATAAGCTTTTCCAGACTGATAGATCTCATTTACTTTGTTTCTCATTTGTTCCTGAATTTCTTTGGATCGCAGCATGGTGTCTAGCTTTTGAGGATCTGTTGGTCTACTTCACTTTGTCAGGCAGGTCCTATTTAAGTGATTTCTTGATTGACAACAGGTGTGGCAGTAATCAGGCCTGGGTGTAGCTAAAGAAACTGAACTCAGCTTTCCAAAAATGTGATAAACCACAGTTAATTTATGTTTTAATGGGGAAGGGGGGGGATCACTTTTTCACACAGGGCCACATAGGTTTGGATTTTTTTTTTACCCTTAGTAATAAACACCTTCATTTAAAAACTGCATTTTGTGTTTACTTGTGTTATCTTTGTCTAATATTTAAATTTGTTTCATGGTCTTGTGGGTGACCCCCACAACAGACTGGGACAAGCAGAGCGCTCAGCTGGAGCAATTAGCAGAACAATGAGATGTGTGTATTGAGATCAGTAGGCAGCCTCCCTTTGTCTAGCTCAGGGGTGGGCAATCATGTGCCATGGAGGGCCATTCCACTGCAGGTTTTCTGTTCCACCCAGTCTCTTCAGCAGGTGTTTTCAGTGATTAGCAGTCCTGAAAGCTGATCAGAGCAAACACCTGCTGAAGAGACTGGGTGGAACAGAAAACCTGCAGTGGAATGGCCCTCACTGCCCACCCCTGGTCTAGCTCCTTCCTGCCTGCTGCTGATATGTATGACTCAAAGGCAAATGTTCCTTCCTGCTCTTTACTGTGATGTTAATGTGCCATTCATGCATTGTCTGTAGTGGGGTATTTAAACTGCATCGCTCTGTAACTCTTTCTCTCTCTCTGACCACCACTTCTGACTACACGCATTGCCTGTATTTGCTGAGGAGAGCCTCCGGGCTCGCTCCGGTGCGCATGCACGGCGCTGGAGTGAGTTCTCGTGATGGCGGTATGATTAATAAAATCCCTCAAAAACTCTCAGTTCGCTCCTTATTATTTCATGCCGCCACACTGGTGACCCCGAGAAAGCACACTCTTTGTGCAACGCAACCTTCTGGTCTGGACAGCCACACTTGTGACCCGACCCAAGAAAAGAACACGCTGGCAGCCCCTGGCGGTGACTCTCCGACGACAAGTGAACGCAGCAGCCTGACGCAAATGATCTGCCCTCCCTTCTGCTACAGGGAGACTTCGACGCAGAGCCACCACCAGGCGAAACTCTCCGGAGATCACCCACAACCGGGAAAGCTGCAGAAAGCTTCATGGTGAGATCTGCACGCCTGAGATCTGCACATCCACGCTGGGACCGGCCGCTCTCACAGCTCCTCCACACGAGAGCGCACGCACCTCGTCCTCTCTCCACGACGGCGACCTCCAGGGCCGACGGAGAATGCAGCGCGTGGACCTGAACGCACCATGACTGAACTACAGCAACAACCTGAACAGGAATGACCATCGGCGCCGACTACGCTGATCTCCAGCAAGCTCCCTGACCCTGACTCGCCTCTACAGCGGACCTGCCAAGCACCGAACCCCGCATGCACACCGGGGGGTTATGAGGACGGCGCACCCCGCACGGGACAATACCGGCTCCACACAGACCACCATCGTCCTTCGCCGCTGCACACACAACCTTCAGGGCTGCTCACACACCTGAAGCACGCACGCAGCTCGCTCACAGGATTTTGTAATGGTCTCAGCCACGGCGCACAAGGGAATTCAGCCGTCAGCTGTCCCTGAGGGCTTTACGGCTGCGCGCGCGCACCTAAAGCCAACACGCCAAGTCCCTCACACAGCTGCAGCTCCTTTTCTCTCACAGCCGCTACGCAGCCTTGCAGCTCCTGTTTTTCTTCATAGCCGCGAGAGGAGTCGGAGACAAATTTTTCTTCGCACAGCCGCTGTGGACCTCCGCCACGTTCAACGGGACAGCCCCTCAACATCGCAGATCCACAGGCAATTTTTGCGCGGCCCAAACAATTTCGCCGTCCTGGGCCGGCACTTGCTACCACCACCCCCCTCCCTCCACCTCCTCGGCACAGAGCCTTCCCCGCAGCTCGCTTCCAAAGCCGGACTATCGAGGCCTCAGCTCCCCGCTGAGCCCTCTGGGGGGGAGTACTGTGGGTGACCCCCACAACAGACTGGGACAAGCAGAGCGCTCAGCTGGAGCAATTAGCAGAACAATGAGATGTGTGTATTGAGATCAATAGGCAGCCTCCCTTTGTCTAGCTCCTTCCTGCCTGCTGCTGATATGTATGACTCAAAGGCAAATGTTCCTTCCTGCTCTTTACTGTGATGTTAATGTGCCATTCATGCATTGTCTGTAGTGGAGTATTTAAACTGCATCGCTCTGTAACTCTTTCTCTCTCTCTGACCACCACTTCTGACTACACACATTGCCTGTATTTGCTGAGGAGAGCCTCCGGGCTCGCTCCGGCGCGCATGCACGGCGCTGGAGTGAGTTCTCGTGATGGCAGTATGATTAATAAAATCCCTCAAAAACTCTCAGTTCGCTCCTTATTATTTCATGCCGCCACAGTCTGAAGCATTTACGTGTGACAAACATACAAAAAATGAGAAATCAGGAAGGGGGTAAACACTTTTTCACACATCTGTGTGTGTGTGTGTGTGTGTGTGTGTGTGTGTGTGTGTGTGTGTGTGTGTGTGTGCGCGCACGCGCGTGCATGTGTGTGTGTGTGTGTGTGTGTGTAAAAGAAATCAGGAAAGCAAATACTTTCAGCACTGTGTAGGCCAAAATACCTGCTGCTAAAAACAGTCATATTGGGTATTTGCTGTTGGGCAGTCTCACTTTTTTAAGAGCATAAATATAGCCAGTTGAGTAATAAAATTAAATAAGAAAGAAATACCATGGATATAAAAAGTCTACATGCCGATGTTCAAATGCCAGGTTTTTGTGATGTAAAAAAAATGAGACCAAGATAAATCATTTCAAAACTTTTTCCACCGTTAATGTGACTTACAGCATAACCTGTACAACCCAATTGAAAAACAAACTGAAATATTTTAAGGGGAAAAATAAAAAACTTGCAATAACCTGATTGCCTACCTCTAGAGCATCCGCCCCACAACCAGGAGGTCGGGGTTCAAGTCCCGAACGGGTCATGCCAGAGACCATATAAAAATGGAACTTCCTGCCATCCAGCTTGGTGCTCAGCAAAAATGGAACAGAGGAGGGAAATGTGGGCAGTAGTGGCTCAAGAGGTAGAGCGGGTCAACGACCAGAGGGTTGGCAGTTTGAAATCCCGCTCTCCCCAGCCATCCTGCCATTGTGTCCCTGGGCAAGACTATTTACTCACCTTGCCTCCAGTGTCCATGACACTGGGTATGAATATGTATAAATGTTTGGTAGTGGTCAGAGAGGCCATTTGGCACAGATTGGCAGCCACGCTTCCGTTAGTCTGCCCCAGGGCAGCTGTGGCTACAGTAGTAGCTTACCAATATCAATGTCTGTCTGGAGTGAATGAATAATGAGCTCACTGTAAGCGCTTTGAGATGTCACTTGACATGTAAAGTGCCATATGAATCTAATCCATTATTCTTATTAAATATGTACACCCAGGGGCAGACTTAGTCCATTTGGGGCCCATGGCAAAGACAGAAATGGGGCCCTACTTTTTCTTTGTTCTACACTTTCTTTTCAGGCTTTATTGAAATCCTACCTGAAACTTATTGTCCACAGAAGTCTTTAAATGATGATATCATTCAGGCATCAGGAATTACATCTGCAGAAAAATGAAGAAATTTAACAAACTGAATATTGTAAGGGATCCTGCCTGCTCTTTGTGCTTGTCTCTCTCTCTCCTCCCTGATTAGTGCTCCCTGCAGTTTTGATTACACCTGTTGCCAGTGTGGGTCACCCTTTATAGGGAGCCTCTCCCATTGCTCTGCCTGGTTGCATAGACTCTCAACCCAACCGTATCCTTGCCTGCCCTGTATGAACTGTTGCCTTACCTGCCGTGTTCTTGACCTTTGCTTGCTTTAGACCCTGTTGCCTGCCTGACACCCTGGACCTCTGCCTGCCTAGGATTTGGACTTGCCTACGGATTTTGGATTTGGACTACCTGAACTGTATATTTTTCCTTACCACATTCCCCAAAGTAAGTCAACTTGCCACTGTTTACCTGCATTGTCTTCTTCACCCCCTTCTCTCCTTCCAGGCCTGGCCAGCCTGGCTGCAGCCTTTCCCTGGAACACCTTCATTGCTTCCCTACACGGGTGTGCCCCTTCACCATCTCCAGCTTTCCAGCCAAGAGGATCAGCCTCCCTGTTCAGCAGTGTTTCCTCAGCGAACCATCCATCCATCTTCTACCACTTAAACCTTTTTGGGTCGCAGGGGGGCTGGAGTCTATCCCAGCGTCTTTGGGCTAGAGACAGGGTACACCTTGGACAGATTGCCGGTCCATCGCAGGGCCAACACAGAGAGACAGACAATCATTCACTGTCACATTCTAAGGAAAATTTAGAATCCCCAGTTGATGCCAGTTAACCAAACACATGTCTTTGGCCTGTGGCAGGAAACTGGAACACCTGGGGTAAACCCACGCAGACACGAGGAGAGCATGCAAACTCCACACAGAAGGGTCACTGATGGTCAGGGGGTGGGATCAAACCCACGATGGTCAGGGGTGGAATCGATCAAGTGACCTTCTTGCAGTACTGACATACAGTAGTGCTAACCACTGCGCCACCGTGCTGCCCTTCCCAGTGGACCTGTAAGCATAAAACACAATATTATGTTCTCTATCTAATCCATTATACTCACCCCTTTTCTGCTCGCTCCTCCCAGGGTTGCCAGATCCTCGCGGCAAATCATTATTGCATCATTAATGCACAATTTTGTAAATAAAGGATTATTGTCACTTTACTCTTTGCCTCATTCTGTGTTGCTCTTGGGTCTAAGTGTGTAAACCATAACAGTACTCAACTAGCAAATAGACCCAGCAACTAGGATGGAGGAAATATTTGCTCGGCTCAGTGCCCTCAAGCAGTATTAAGACCAAATTTCCCACCAGAACCAAGTCATGTTAAATGAAATGTTCAAGATGTCAGAGTGTCTTAAGTTAGAGGAGACAGTTCAGTTTCTTACCACCGCTGCTTCCGCCTCTGTGCCCCCGGGGGCAGCCCCCCTGGCAGGTCACCAGGGTCACCCCCCTGCTGTCCACCATGCCATCCCGTTATGGGAGTCAGTTGGGGGTGGCCGGGGGTTCTTGTTGCAGTGCCAACTTATTTTTGACAGCTCACCGGGCGATTTTCACCTCTGACCATAGCAAGATAAGCTATTTAAAGGGTCTGCTCGACGGCCGCGCCCTCTTGTGGGTGCAAGCTATTATTCTGGGACCAGAGTATCAAGCATATTCCTATGAACGATTCACTGGTGAATTCTCTTGAACCAGGAGGAGAGAATGCGTCCGCTAGGCTAACAAACATCCGCCAGGGGACGAGAACATACCATTGGGATGGCGGGGTGGGATGACTTCACACTGCGTGCAGCATTCACACACAGCTTAAACGTCATGCTCTGCAATGAGCCCGAGTCCCTAGACAAATTCATCTCTCTGGTTATTAAACTCAATAACTGACTGCGACAACATTCCAGAGAACGACAGCCTGGTCCACACTCCAACCCCGTCCCTCATCCACACCGTCACCGCTCCTCGCTCTTCCACCTGCTAGCACCTCCTCAGACGCTCCTGAGTCAATGGCGGTGGGGCGGTCCAAACTCACCCATGCCGAATGGCAGTGGTGCTACAAGGAGGGGCTATGCTTGTACTGTGGCCAAACGGGTCACACTGCCACCCAGTGTCCGGCAAAGTTAAAACCCTAAGCCTGTCAGTTGCTGTAGAGTGCCTAATGGGCAGTACAGCTAATCCCTCACTCAAACGCTTATCCTTACCCATTTGTTTGCTGTTCAAGTCCGCCGAGTATGTTGGTTCCGCTTTAGTTGACTCCAGAGCCGTGTAAAAGTTTCATCTCTGAGCATCTGGCAACCCAATTTAACATTCCGTGTTTTGATCTACCCCAACCTGTTACGTGTGGCTCTGGGGAGCCACACAATGAGAGCCAAGGGCGAGCCAATGAGTTGTGATGTTTTATTGAAGGGTGAGGGATGAGGAAAGCACAGATGCTCATACACAATAACACTCATGAGCAGTACAGCGACAGAGATAACCATTGGCACCGGGCGTAGGGGTACACAACAAGAGAGCTCACAGCGGGTAACACTCACGGGTTAAGCAGCCAGAAGAGTAAAGAGCTGGCACTGGGCAAAGGACTCCAATACACAGAACACTCATACAGGGTGGTACTCCCAAGTGACACAGTAAGGCCAGTAGCGGGCTAGCACCGGACATGGGGGTACAAAGGCACAATACTCCTTACGGGAAGACACTTACGAGTTGTGCTGAAGATGAGGCAGGGACTGGCACCAGACGAAGGGGCTCCAGCCTAGCAGTGCTTATGTCGCAGCCCCGAGTAATCGAGGCTGCTCCTTTTTATCCTCATTGGCAGCGCCCCAGCTGATGAGGATTAATTGGCCCCAGCCGTCCCGTAACACTGACAGCTGGGAGCCTGCTGAGACGC
Organism: Pholidichthys leucotaenia; assembly: GCA_020510985.1. Taxonomy (NCBI): domain Eukaryota; kingdom Metazoa; phylum Chordata; class Actinopteri; order Cichliformes; family Pholidichthyidae; genus Pholidichthys; species Pholidichthys leucotaenia. The sequence goes on along the minus strand of CM035841.1, from coordinate 306,468,311 downwards.
TGTCCAATGAGAGGCAGGGATAAGGGACATGGTCTGAGCGCCGGGGCCCGGCGTCATCCCATGGTGACACAACCCATACAAGTAGTGGGCCTCTCTGGCGAGCCCCTTTGCTGAATTGTTAAACAGACAGCCCCTCTCACTCTGCTCACTTCAGGTAACCATCATGAACACCTGACTTTTCTAGTTCTCCCCATAGTTTCCCCCGTCATCCTTGGATTCCCCTAGTTGACTCTTCATAACCCATTCATTGAGTGTATGTCCACCTGCCTCAGGTCCGCTGCCCGCTCCCCATCCATTGTTTAGTTTAACTTAATGTTTATTTGAAAGAGACATTACATACTAATGAACATTAATACAAATGTAGGTATGCCAGATTTAGCAATACTGCTAATTTGCATCTGTAGTCCCCCGGCAGGTCACAAAAACATACAAACAAACAATCATACACAAGCAAAACAACTGCAATGAAACTGTACAAAGTGTATATGCTAAAGTGTAAGAGTTAAGGTGTTACAAAACAAAACATTCAAATGACATTCAGCCCACCACTCCTGAAGTGCCCGACCTATCCCGAGTTCCCCCCAGTTCTACCATGACCTGGCCTCTGTTGTTAGCAATGCTAATGCCCTGTCTCCCTCTGCCCCCTCATTGCCCTTATGACTGCACCATCAAGCTTCAGCCAGGAGCTCAATTACCCTCCAGCCGCCTCTATAACTTGTCTGCCCCCAAGAGGGAGGCTAGAATCAGTGAACGCTGGCATCATTCACCCTTCGTCTTCTGCTGTTGGTGCGGGTTTCTTCTTTGTGGGTAACAAGGACGGATTGCTACGCCCTTGTATTGACTATCGCGAGCTTAATAATATCACCATAAGTAGTATAAGTATGCTTTGCCCCTAATAAACTCCACCTTTGATCAGCTCCAAGGCTCCGTGACTTAAACCAAGCTGGATCTCCACAGCACCTATCACCTCATCCATATACATGACAGCGATGAATGGAAGACGGGTTTTCACACCCCTAGTGAAAACTTTGAGTACTGCATCATGCCATTCGGCCTCACCAATGACCCCGCAGTGTTTCAACGCATGATCAATGATGTGTTATGGGATTTTCTTGACTCCTTCATGTTCGTCTATTTAGTTGACATCCTAATATTCTCCCCTTCCCTTGCCAAACACAAGGTTAATGTGCGATTGGTCTTCCAGTGCCTCCTAGAGAACCAGTTTTATGTAAAAGCAGAGAAATGCAAATTCCACGCACCACCACTACATTCCTGGGGTTTATCATCTCCATCCATCCATCCATCTATCTTCTACCACTTTTCCGGAGGTCCAGGTTGCAGAGGCAGCTGTTCAAGCAGAGAAGCCATGACTTCCCTCTCCCCAGCCACCTGCTCCAGCTCTTCAGAGAGGATACCAAGGCATTCCCAGACCAGCTGGGAGACATAGTCTCTCCAGCAAGTCCTGGGTCTACCCTGGGGTCTCCTCCCAGTGGGATGTGCCCGAAACACCTCAAGTGGGAGGCGTCCAGGAGGCATCCTGATCAGATGCCCATACCACCTCATCTGGCTACTTTCAATGTGGAGGAGCAGTGTTTCTACTCTGAGCATCTCCCGGATGACTGAGCTCCTCACCCTATCTCTGAGGGTGAGTGCAGCAATCCCACAAAGAAAGCTCATTTCAGCTGCTTGTATCCGCAATCTCATTCTTTCGGTCATTACCCAAAGCTCTTGATGATAGGTAAAGGTAAGAACGTAGACTGACTGGTAAACTGACAGCTTTGCCTTAGAGCTTAGCTCCCTCTTCACCACAACAGACCGGTACAATGTCCACATCACTGCAGATGCTACTCTGATCCATCTGTCAATCTCTCGCTCCATTCTCCCCTCACTAATGAATAAGACCCTGAGATACATAAACTCCTCCACTTGGGGCAGGAGCTTGTTCCCAACCCGGAGAGGACAATCTCACCTTTTTCCGGCTGAGGACCATGGACTTCGACTTGGAGGTGCTGATTCTCATCTCAGCCACTTCACACTCAGTGGCAACCTGTCCCAGTAAGACCTGTAAGTCATTGCTGGATGAAGCCAACAAGTCAACATCATCTGCAAACAACAGAGATGAGATCCTGTGGTCACCAAGCATGACACCCTCCGTTCCCTGGCTGTGCCTAGAAGTCCTGTCCATAAAAATTATGAACAGGATCGGTGACAAAGGGCAGCCCTGGTGGAGTCCAACTCTCACTGGGAATGAGTCCGACTGAGTGTTGGCAATACGAACTCTCACAATGACCGTATAAAGACCGGATAGCTCGTAAAAACAAGCCTGATACCCCATACACCCAAAGCATCTCCCACAAAAAACCATAAGAGCGCAGTCAAATGCCTTCTCCAAGTCCACAAAACACATGTAAACTGGTTAGGCAAACTCCCACAAACACCTCGAGGATTCTCGAGAGAGTAAAGAACAGGTCCGATGTGCCACGGCCAGCACGAAAATCACATTGCTCCTCTTTAATCCGAGGCTCGACCAATGGCCAGACTCTCCTCTCAAGTACCCTGGCATAGACCTTCCCAGGGAGGCTGAGGAGTGTGATCCCTCTAAAGTTGGAGCACACCTTCCGGTCCCCTTTTTAAAAGAGAGGAATCACCTCCCCAGTTTGCCATGCCAAAGGCACTATCTCCGACCGCCACACAGTTTGCAGAGATGTGTCAACCATGACAGCCCTACAACATCCAGGGACTTGAGGTACTCAGGGCAAATCTTGTCCACCCCCGAGGCCCAGCCACCAAAGAGATTTTAAACCACCTTGCCGACCTCAGCCCCTGTGATGGGCGAGTTGTCCCCCTCGTCCTCAAGCCCTGCTTCCTTTGTGGAAGATATGTCAGTGGGATTGAAGAGATCCTCAAAGTATTCCTTCCACCGCCCAATGATATCCCTAGTCGAAGTCAGCAGAGCCCCCCAACACTGACTGGTATTTGGAACTGTTCATAATGCCCTCCACCTTGGCTAAGGCTTCAGTTCCAGATGAAGAAAAACAGTCCCAAAGTATGATGGTACCACCACCATGCTTCACTGTAGGTATGGTGTTCTTTTGGTGATGAGCAGCATTGTGTTTGTGCAAAATATACCTTTTGGAGTTATGGCCAAAAAGTTCAACCTTGGTTTCATCGGACCATAACACATTTTCCCACATGCATTTGGGAGATTTCAAATGTGTTTTTGCAAAATGTAGCGGGGCTTGGATGTTTTTCTTCGTAAAATAAGGCTTTCGTCTTGCCACCCTACCCCATAGCCCAGATATATGAAGAAGACGGGAAATTGTTGTCACATGTACTAAACAGCCAGTACTTGCCATAAATTCCTGCAGCTCCTTCAGTGTTGCTGTCAGCCTCTTGGCAGCCTCCCTGACCAGTTTTATTTTTGTCTTTTCATCAATTTTGGAGGGACATCCAGTTCCTCCAAAACTGGAACGTCCAGTTCCAACAAAATATGTCGTACCATATTTTCTCCACTTGATGATGACTGTCTTCACTGTGTTTCATGGTATATTTAATGCCTTGGAAATTCTTTTGTACCCTCTCCTGACTGGTTTTTCAGTTGGGTTGTACAGGTTTTAGGTCACATTAATGGTGGAAAAAGTTTTGAAATGATTTATCTTGGTCCCATTTTTGTACATCACAAAAACCTGGCATTTGAACAGGGGTGTGTAGACTTTTTATTTCCACTGTACAATACATTCACACTGAAAGTCTCATGGAGAGGTGAAAAACTTTTTTCCTTCCTAAGCTTTTTGTTTTTTAAAAAAACATCTCATTTAGTTGTGCATTCATAAGCACTAATTTCAATATAATGATAGTAATTAAGATTATGAGAGACCTTTGCCTCCCTATAGTGCTCAGATTATTATGTGTTTCTCTGAGTTTAAAAAATGTGTAGGCCTTTAAATAAAATCTATTTGATACATTTTTTGTGCTAAATGGAGAGAAGTGACAAGGGTGACATGTTTTCTGTTACTGAAAGGTCACTGGGCGGATTTCAAGTGTTCAGTTACATAAAATATGAATGGTTGGCATAAACATTGAGACTGAAACTTTTAACTTTGCTTTTATATAATTGTATATTATCTTCCCTGTTGCAGTAACCAGATTCATAAAGAAGAATAAATTTTATTTATTATGATAAGTCCCTTGAGATGCAACATCTCATTTTCAAGGGGTCCCAGGAAACACACTTAAAAAAATTCAAAATAAAATGCAGAAAATACAAATATTAAATCAAAACAATACAACAAACAAAACATGTAACACCAACTCAAACACACAAACACTTGGAATACTACAGCAAATGCATGTGTGTATACATATTAATGTATGTACGACACAAATATATATGCATATTATGAATAAATAATGATTATAAAAAAAACCAAAATGTATACATGCACAGTGACAGTCAGTTAAAACAGGCACAATCCATTTCTAAGTGAGTAGACAGATATTTTTTTAAACAAGCCAAAAAAAAAATATTATTGAACAGATATCAGATGGTAAATTATTCCAGTCAGAAGAGGCTTTAAACATAAAAGCTCTTTTGCCAGTCAATTTTTTTTTAACTAGTGGGATGAAAAAATAAGCCTGAGAGGAATGTCTAACATTATAATTTGATGAAAACAGTATAAGATGCTCCTTCAAGTAAACGGGATAATTAAAATGAAAACATCTGGAAAAATGTAAAGCACGAAGGTGCTGATGCCTCGGTGCCTGTGGCAGAGAGGCATAGAGGGGCCTGTAAAAAAGGCACACTGCCACCTCTACTGGCTTGGCGTAGTTATTACAATACCTTTTCATCCAGCTGCAGTGATGATAAAGGTGAGTTAAATTAGTGTTTATTTTGATAACAAAGCCGTATGTGGAAATTTTGGCAAATAAAAATTTGATAACATGGCGATACAATGATATAGGCCTTTAGTTCCATTTGATTTTGACCAGACGATCTGAAAAGGTGGTAACAAACAGACAGATACACACAGATGCAAAAAAAGCTAGAGGGCACTCAGAGTGCATGCCTCTGCCAAGGCTCCTTCCCTTCCTCCCTTTGTCCTCCTCTCCGTCCCTTTGTCTATCCATATTACCATCCACCTGGCCTTGGCGGAGGTATACACTCACGGATCACCTCCAACATCTAATGAGCTCATATCTGGGCCAAGGGCCACCTCTGGTGAAAATTTCATCCAAATCCATCCAGTAGTTTTGGAGTATTGTTCTTAACACTCCTTGAGAAGAGAAGAGCCTTAGTGGAGGTATGCATTTTGAGATCATCACCAAAATCTAACCATGTGTTCAGTGTGCCATTACACACCTTTCCTGAAAATCTGAATGCAAGATGCTATATAAATTATTAACAGACAGAGAAATGACAGCAAAAACAATATGACTACATTACACGACTACATTTGGGGCTGGGCAATTCCACCTTAAATCAACATCATGGTTTATTGAATCTTTCAGGTCTGTTTTCACATTTTTCCTCCTCTGTTATCCATTACAGTATACTGACAAGGTTCATAATTATTAAGCAATATTACACAACAGTGCAGTATGATACTATTTTTTTTTTTTTTGTTTTGCAGTTACCAACTCCAAATTCACATAGTATCCATATTACAAATACATATTACAAATGCTCACTTGGCACGCCAACAGATGCGGACATGTTCCTCCAAGCATTTGCTTTCAGATTTTGATCATGATATCCCTTTAGAATAGAATAGGCTTTATTGTCATTGTACAGTACAACAAAATTGTGGAAGAAGCCATCTCTATTGTCATTCAGTCCATACAGCCAATCATGTACAGTAGAACGAAATTACTTTTCTCCAATGGTAATCGCATTTAGAATCAGAGGGTTCACTGCCATGCAAGGCACCGCCACAAACAATTTCTCCTTCCCTCATTCTATTACTTTGAGCACCAAGCTAGAAGGTGGGAAGTACCATTTTTATATGGTCTTTGGTATGACTTGGCCGGGACTTGAACCTCCAACCTCCCGGTTGTGGGGCAGATGCTCTATCAACTAGGCCACCACTCCGGGCTCCGATTTTACTATTGGATCAAAGAGTACCGGGTTGTTTGATGCAACAAAGTCCAGCCTGCACTGTCTGTCACCTACCGTTCTCGTCTTCCTGTACCGGCATCCTATGTCCCGTCCTTCCTTAATTCTGATTGGCTGCTTAGAAAGGTCTGACATTGACGAGCGTAGCTGTACAATAGTCTGACAAACTGGGCTTTTTTCAGCCCTGAGCACTGCGATAAAAAGAGGCCACCATTCAAAGTGTTTCAGCGCCGAGGGCGCTCAGTGGCAAAAGGAGCCCCTCCCCCCAAAAAAAGTCATCATCATCATCATAGCAGTCTGTCGGGGGTGTACAGCAAAAAAAAAACAAAAAAAAACAGGGTGGGAGGTGGGGGAAACAGGTAAGGAGGGAGCAAAACTACAGGGTCTGCTCAGGACCCACACCTGCAAAGCACAGAATTAGGCCCCCCTAACCGGCCCAGGGAGCTTGGGAGTTCAGGGGGCCTACCAGAGTCCCAGGCCCAGCAGACGGCTAGGTAGAACAAGTCGAGAGGTCTGCCGAAGTCCCAGGCCAACCGAACAACCAGGTGATACGAGTCGGGTTGCCTGCTGGAAAATAGGGACCACCCGACCCGGTGGCTCAGTCTTTCAGGCGGCCGGCCCGAGTTCTTAAGCCACCAAGACCAGAGGGGTGACCCAGGAGGCGGCTCTGCCACCGGAAGGCATAACAAAGAGAAGCAGGGCCGGAGGAGGGAAACCACAACGGTGTCCAGTAGCGGAGGAGAAGGAGAGACGACGACGCCCTCAGTGGTCTGGGGCAGGAAGACCATAGCATCCGTGGAGGCTCCAGGTCGGAGCTTAGCAGCCCCCACGGTGGCTCCGGGCTGGAGCTTAGCAGCACTTATGGTGGCTCCAGGCACTGCAGTGGCTCTGGGCTGGAGCTCTATAACACCCTTGGTGGCTCTGGGCCAGAGCACTGCAGCACCCTCGGCGGCTCTGGGCCGGAGCACTACAGCACCCACGGTAGGCCCGGGGTGAGCCAACGCTGCCAACGGTGCACCCACAGTGGACCCCGGGCTGGGGCGTAGCGCCCAGGGCGGGCCCATACCAGAGCACAGCACCCACGTTGGGTTGAGGCTGGGCCGTAGCACCTACGAGGGTCCCCAACCGGGACACAGCACCCATGGAGACTTGGACTGAGGGGGAGGAACCCACACAACAGCCTTGGGCAGGAGGGAAGCTGCACCCACGGAGGTCCCAGGCTGGGATGGAACACCTGCAACAACCTCCACAGAGGGAGCTGGACTAACAACAACCTCGGGCGACGAGCCTGGATCTCCGGAGACATCTGGCTGAGGTGGAATATTCCCAATGACCCTGGGAGAAAGCTCAGACAAACACATAGAAGGGGGATCAGGGTCACCAGCAGCGACAGAGCTTGGGAAGGTGAGCTCAGGTGCAGCGGGAAGCTGAACCCGGCTGTCCTTCCCAAGAGCCAGGCAAGATTGCTCTAATACAGACAAGAGAAAATCAAAGGAGAGCAATTGCCTGAGCTCGAGCTCCACCGCCGTCCAGGTCACCGACAATCCAGGCGATGATGGTTCTTCGGGCTTGGCCTTGAACTCTGCATGCGGTGGCCTCCACAGCAGGCATGATGGAGATTGCAGTCCCTTCGGCCCCAGTCGGAGTGATCCACGTAGGAAGTTCTTTCGGCGTGGTGGCTGGGGTCTGGCTCACCATTGGTGCTGGACTCAATGTGGTGAGCTCGGGTTCAGCACCTTCCCTCTGTCCATAGTGGATCTGCAGGGCTGGGATGGAGTCCTTCAGTGCCGCGGGCTCCTCCATCGTCCGGCGGCTGAGTCTTGGGGCCGACGAACACTCAGGGGTGAGAGGAGGGGACACAGAGGGCAGGTGAAGATTCATTAAATTTAGCAGGGGGAAAGAGCTCAGGGAACTGCTCATCCTGAGTCTCCCTACCGGGAACCAGGCAATATATATCATCATTAAGTGAAATACAGTGAAATGGCACTTGTCTGATTTCCCGGGGCTTGGTGTTGTTTCCTGCCGTAGCGTCACCCTTCTCCGTGGCCACGATGGACTTGGGGCCCCTCAGTGGATCGTGGAGGAGCTGCTCCTGTAGCCGTGGAGGCGGATGGAACTGGGAAGGACGCAGCCGGACCCTCAGCAGCAAGAGGATTCACCTAGGAGACAGGGTTTGCAGCAGGAGAGGCGGAGAAGGAGGCTGACGTGACAGCTGGTGACAAAGAACAAGAAGGAGGGACTGCTGCAGGATTTGTCTGACTCTATGTTGGGAGAGTAGCTAACTGAGAGGTGGAGGCGTTTCCCTGGCAGTCCGGAGCTGGGCGACAGTGTCGCTGTGGAGCTGGTAGTGAAGCTGGCAAAGTGAGATGGGAAGAGGATGTCGGCTGTGGAGGATGCCTCCACCTCGACTCAGCTGGAAGCATTCCCATCGTCAAACCAGGAAATGATTGCTGGAATGTGCAGATCGTGGACAGCAGATCTGCATACTGTGGATAATTCCATAGGCTGGGGTGCACCTCCAGGATTCCCACCACTCCATACAAACAATCCCACGTCTTCTTGGGACCACGGGCGGCGAGAGCCTCATCCACAAAGTCTTGGATGAAGTCCGACGCCCATCTTCCTCCACAGTTGGAGACCCCGCTGCCAATCCTCCTTTAATTCTGCGAGGCCGGCGAGCTGGGGACATGATGAGCTTCGACAAGCAGGTGCATGGAAAAAACACAAAAAGGTGAAAAAATGCACAAATACACAGCTGGATCTTTTCACTGGCTTCTTCTGTCATATACGCCCCTTCGGGGCAGAGAGACAGATCCAAGCACTGAATTGTATTTGTGCCATTTGTTAACAAAAACAGCATCAAGTCCAAAAATGGTGCAGACAATACAAAAATGCACTGAACAACTTACAAAGGGGTGCTCTCCAGAGCCACCTAGCTCTGGAGGAGACGAGGAGAATACTGGTAACAAGAGAGATGTCCAGAGAAGTAATCAATATTGCCGCACTGACTGAGTGGACAGGCAGGACTTAAATAGGGAAATGAGATGGCCCAATGAGTAGCAGGTGCGGGGAACAAGAGCAGACTGGTGACCTAATTACTGAGTACTCACAGCTGAGATGACATGAAGAGCAGGCAGTAAGTAAATAACAAAGTGGGGATGTCCAGAAGAGGAGGAATAATGACCGTGTCACAGGAAAACTACAAAAATAGACAACATGATGACATACTGAAACATAAATGATAAATAGAACGATAAATCAACAGAAATTAAAACACAGGGAAACACCACAAGGCTTGGGAAACATACAAAAAATATTCATAAATAAATTGAGACTGAGCCTGGTACAACCCATGCTCAATGCTGTGACAATTACACACCTTTCCTGAAAATTTCATCAAAATCTGTTCATAACTTTTTGAGTTATGTTGCTAATAGATAAACCAACCAACCAACAGACAAACCAACGCTACCGAAAACATTACCTCTGTCATCCCTTGGCGGATGTAAAAATGTAGTGATTATGGTATGCCTACGTTGCTTTGCACCGAGGCATAATTAATATAAACAACAATTCATACCCCCTAGGCCAATTTATACCCCCCCCCCATGATATCAGCAGTACTGAGTGATATACACAAGAATTATTTTTTTTTAATCCCCCGCCAGTCCCAAAGGGAGGTAGACCATAGATCCACAGGAGGTACTTTTGTTGTGTTGCGGTGCAAAATGTCTAAAGGTGGTTATACAGATGGCCTTCCATGGTTGTGAAAAGTCCCGCTAGCGTGTCCAAATCCCATGACTGCTTTAAGACGAGGCAGGAGCAAGACGCAGCACTGCCATTTCAACTTGTGGTGAAAGTGTAGATTCGAAACTCTCTCCCAGTTTTTAAATTATGTTGATAGGGCAAGTAAAATCAGAGCTACAGTATGATAAACAATTTCTGTCATGTTTTTCAGAATATTTTTGTCATGTTTGATGTACGTTTAGAGTGGCAAAAAACTTTAAAAACGGAAAGTGAAACTGAATGTGTGGATTTTGGCCAATTACACCAGCATGTTTTAGAGGCGAGCAGTGTGGGAGTTGTATTTTTTACCGATGAGAAAAATAATGTGATGCAACGTAAGCTTTAAAAAGTCAAATGTTGCAGTTGTAGGAGTTTAGTGTTTTAATATTGAAATTGCTGCATAATTTAAGCAAAAAACTTAATTTTAAATGTTTTTTTGCTTTTCTGAGTTGTCCGTTGTGATCCACCATATTTAGGAAGTCGTCCATGGGCTGCAAAAAAAAAAAGTCGCACTGCTGTCTCTAGTAGTCTGGCATAATTATTACAATACCTTTTTCCACGGCTCCATTACATGCCAATGGTGAGTTAAATTTGTGTTTATTTTGAAAACAAAGGCTTATCTTGAAATCCTGCCAAATTAAAAGTCGAGAAAATATGGTGATGCAATGATACAAGCCTTAAGTTCCACTTAATTTTGGCTGGGTGAGCTGAAACAGACATGCAGACAGATACACACAACCAACCACACACAGACACATTGAATGATTACCGTATGCCTCCAGTTTTCACTAAGGCATAATAAAAAGGAACCAGTGGATTTGTCTTCTCACAGTTAGAGATGGCAATTTCAATGATTTGTACATTAATCAGTGATAAGTAAAAAAGGAATAACCAAGAACAAATGGACAGAGTCAATTATAGGCTACATTAAGTGAATTCATGTTTGAGCCATTTTTTGTTGTTGTTTTTAATAGTGTGGTCATCTGTAGACTGTCACAAGTTCAGATTTACATGAACACAAAGAAAAGGACACATAACTGTCAATAGCTTTTTAGCAGTCATGATAGGTATCTATAGTGCTGAATTATCAGATATTGTCTGTCCGGATGTCTTGATGATGTACAGTATGAGGGCAGCTCATTAAAGATTTTCCCAGACCCACTTCCGGTTATTGTAGGAAGTGGAAATTACACTTGTACTGTATAATGAAAGCACCAAGGTGCTGATGCCTTGGTGCCTGTGATATGGTAGCATGAGAAGCTGTAAAAAAGGCACACTGTCACTTCTAGTGGGATACACGATACATACCGCAATATGTATTTTGCGTACTGTATGTCCTTTAAAATTTTGTTTTACTTACATTTTTATTAGAAATTTATGTATATGTTCATTTCACTTGTGAAAAAAGCTGAATAATAAAATGAAAACTTATATCACAGAAAATTCTTCACAACAATGTGTAACTGAGCAAAATGTCTGTTTTTCCTTTGTTTACCAGAGCTCACATTATCAAGTGATCAAGTTTATCCACATAGGCAGAACTGTTTCAGTTTACCACACATAGTTAATACTTGGCTGTTTGTCACAGAAGTATAATTTATCATTTTTTTAAATGTGTCTACATTCCATCAGTTGTTTATTTGGTGAGCCACTCAGTCGTATTTTGAAGGATTGCAAGACTGGATAGGAGCTCTTATTTTGAAAGATTGTTTGCTAAGTTTGTTCACTTAGCAAAGAGAGTTCAGACTTGAAATCTTCCCCCCCCCCCCCGTTTCCTGTGTTTAAAGTGAGCCATATTTTAAGGCTTTGAGTGTGACTGTCACCAACTTGCAACATAACCCCTAGTGGTCAAGAGTGGTAAATATTTTCTGTCAATAAAATAGTTCAGATTTCCAAGGCTATAACTTGAAAGTGGTAAGAGATAATGGCTTACTGTCAGTTAGAAAGATGTAAAATATGATCCAAAGTTTCAGATAGAAGTGATTTTGTTATGACCCGAGCGCTGGGTTCTGTCCGCGCTCGGGCCACGCACAGTTCGCTGCCAGTCTTGACAGCTGTGGGTTGTATTCTGGCCTCACCGGGCTCTTATTGTGAAGGCGCTCAGTGGGGCTTCCGCCTGTCAAGGTTGGTCAGCTGTCTGTCATCACTGCTCGTTAGTGTTCGCCTTTATAAGGCGGGCACTGACGGCAGTTAGATTGCGGGAGCATAAGTCAACAATCGTCAAACAATCCTCGTGAGGCCTCGTTAGACCTTCATGTCAGGTTTGTTTTCATTCTTATCTTGTCATAGTTTAGCTCGTAGTGGCTGGGGTTAGCCCTACGAGCCCTTGTATCGCTTAGTGTGTGTTTTTGCCCTTAGCGGCTCATAGCCTTGTGTCTTGTTGTGTTTTGCTAATAAAACATCATTGCAAAACTCACTGGTGACTTGTGGCATCTTATACTGGCTCGTGAGGGCCAGACATGACAGTATGCTCCCGCCGCCAGACGTCTAAATGGAGACGCCACACCGAGACGCCTTTTTCACCGTGAGTTTTTGCTTTTGGGACGTTTGTTCTTTTCCTGTCTGGGTACGGTGTGCTGGAGGAATGCCGTCGCGGAGGGGCCGCGCTCGGAGTCCGAGCCACGAGCTGGCGGACGTCCTAGAATACGTGGCTGAAACGCTCATCTCTGCTTCCCTCCTCGACTACACAAGCGATGTACGCTGGTACCTGGACTGCGCTCAGGATGTGCTTAATCATCTTTCTCCCCGCTACCCTGACCACCCTGAAGTCGGCGCGAGGAGGGATGACATCGCCGCACAGCGCGAGATACTCCGTATGGTGGAGGAGGACTACGGCAGGAAGCAGCGGAGGAGGCATCCTCGCTCCCCGTGCTGGGATCCCGCTCCTGCCCTTGACCCGGTCCAGGAGTTCATGCCATCTGGGGGCCGACGACGACGTCGGCGCCGCGGCCCAAGCAATCCTCAGCAGAATCCCCGGCTGGACCCGCTGCCAGCAAAGCCCGTCAGTGAACTTCTGAGAGCGGCTCCACCTCGTCCTTCCAGGGGGCCCTCTGTCACCATCCAGCGGGGAGAAGGAGGAACAACATCCCCTACAGCAGGAACCATCCCTCCTCCGGGAGAAAGGCAAGGGCATGTTAATTTATTACATCATGTTTGTAACCTGCCTTGTCTGACTCCTGGGGGCGGAGTTCGGGGTTCGCAGCCCCCCGAGCTCCCTCCACGTGCTGTAGAGATAATGACTAAACCTGCTGCCTCTGTGTCCCCCCCCCTGTTGAGCGGTCCGCGATGCCAGGCCAACGTCATCTGATGAAGAGGGGGCCTGCAGTGCTGGAAAGCCTGGATCCAACCCTGCAGCCACGTCGTGGACGGAGGAGAAGAGCGGACTGCGGCCCGGAGCCTGAGCCGATGATGAAGCGTCCCCGGGTCTCCTCGCCGGAGCGGTCCGAGCCAGTGGGTTGAGTGTCCTCTGCCCCCACGCCATACGGGTCATCGGCATGGACAGCAGCGCGGGAGGAACCTCAGGCTGCAGATGACATCTTGCCAGCTGCGGAGCTCGACACAGCTGAGTTGGAGCCTGCTGATGAGAGTCGCCGCCCTGAACCTGGATCGTCGAAGTCCTGGGTGGCAACACAACCCGAGTGCAGGCAAGTGCTCCCTCTTGTGTCTCTGTCCCCTGTTTTGGAGCATTTTTGCCTGCCTCTCGGGGAGGCGAGTGAGGAGCAGCCGCCCGCTGCGCCCGAGCTCGTCTCGCTGGGTTCTGTTGCTACCGGTGATTCTGATCCCAGTTTTCTTGTTGCTTGTGAGCCTCGTTGCAGTGTCACCGGCATGGAACCAGTCGGAGTCACTGGGTTGGAGGTCCCAGGTTCGGGGGTGGAGATCGTCAGCGGAGCTGCACCGACCCAGTCGAGGTCCGTCGTGGAGGCTGCTGTGGCCCAATTGGGGTCCATCGCGGGAGCTGCATTGGCCCAATCGGGGTCCGACGTGGGTGCGCCAGAGGCCCAATCGGGGTCCACCGCAGGTGCGGTTCTGGCCCAATTGGGGTCCGACATGGGTGCGCCAGAGGCTTGATCGGGGTCCACCGCAGGTGCGGTTCTGGCCCAATCGGGGCCCGACGTGGGTGCAGCCGAAACTCAATCGGGGTCCAGCGGAGGTGCAGCGCCGGTGTGGTCCGCGGACGGGGGAGGAGCTGCAGACCTTTCGCCATCGGACGGATTATGGGCTCATCCTGGTCTTGTCCCTCTACTCGGTCATCGCCCCTGCGCATCGTCGCCGGGGGCCGTGGGGGTCCCTGTTCGCTCACTCTGGCTCTCTCGAGTTTTGTCCTCGTCAGGGAGACCGCCGCGGGCTGTTTTTCCCCGGGACTGGTGGCTGAGGGACACGGGTCGGCCGCCTGAGGGACTGCTTCGCCAGTTTGGCACCCCGGGTCGGCCACCCGACGTGTTATGTGTTTCGTTGGGCGACCTGGTTCGGCCACCAGAGGAGCAGACGTGCTGGGCGTTGGACTGTGGTGAGCTGCCTGGTCATGTTCCACCTCCCATGACCACCCGCCGGCCGTTGGACGCGGGGAGACCACCTGAACTGTTCCTATGGCACCTGGCCTCCACCGGTCGGCATAAACTGTCGGGGGGGTAGTGGTTATATTCTGGTGATGTCCTGATCCAGTTATTGTCCCGTTTTGTTTTTCTTGATATTCTGTATTCCTCCATGTCTTGCAGTTGCTCTATTTTGTTTTGTGTATAGTTAAGTATGAGTCAATAATTGTTCTGTTTTCCCGTATTTGTTATTTGAAGATTCACTTGAGCGTTCACACAGGTGAGAAACCATTTTCTTGTGAAACATGTGGGCAAGGATTTAATTTTCTCTTTCTGTCCTGTGCTGTTGCTGTAATTATTCGAGCATTTGATCTGATTTGAGTATTTAATCTGTGGAGTTGGTATTTCTTGTCATTGTCCTGTATTTAGTTATTCTGACCCAGTAATTCTGTTTTTTTTTTCTCTCCATGTTATCCTGTGCAATTTTCTGTGATCGTTAGTTGAACATTTAATTTAATCTGAGTAGTTGGTATCTCTTGTCATTGTCCTGTATTTAGTTGTTTTTCTTGCCGGGTTTTGACTGTTTCTGGGTTTGGTCTCTGTTCCTCCGCACCTACCCCCAGCCACCCACCCTGGGGGGGGGGGGGGGGGGGCAGGGTGGTCCGTGGGCGTTCTGAGCCCGCCCTTGGAGGGAGGGTACTGTTACGACCCGAGCGCTGGGTTCTGTCCGCGCTCGGGCCACGCACAGTTCGCTGCTGGCCTTGACAGCTGTGGGTTGTATTCTGGCCTCACCGGGCTCTTATTGTGAAGGCGCTCGGTGGGGCTTCCGCCTGTCAAGGTTGGTCAGCTGTCTGTCATCACTGCTCGTTAGTGTTCGCCTTTATAAGGCGGGCACTGACGGCAGTTAGATTGCGGGAGCATAAGTCAACAATCGTTAAACAATCCTCGTGAGGCCTCGTTAGACCTTCATGTCAGGTTCGTTTTCATTCTTGTCTTGTCATAGTTTAGCTCGTAGTGGCTGGGGTTAGCCCTACAAGCCCTTGTATTGCTTAGTGTGTGTTTTTGCCCTTAGCGGCTCATAGCCTTGTGTCTTGTCTTGTTTTGCTAATAAAACATCATTGCAAAACTCACTGGTGACTTGTGGCATCTTATACTGGCTCGTGAGGGCCAGACATGACAGATTTTATGCATCTAATTTGCTTAATGCCACGGCAGCTATATTGAATTACATAACTCAGTCAAAAGCGGACTTTTGACATATTTACACAAAGAATGCTTCAGTCTTTTGACACAGTTTTTTGCACAGGGATAAGTATCATCTTCAAAGTATATGAACAAGAAATCAATACAATGTAAAAAAAACAAAGAAATTTGTCACTTACCGGTGGCTAAGGGGACTCCCTCACTGCTGTGGTCAGTGCATTTTTGTCCATCGTGGTCGTTATTTTGCGTTCTGTCGGTCATTTACGTTCTCTATCACATCTATAAAGTCTTATGTATATCCCACATAAATTTCGCTTGTATCCCGCAGCTATTTTCCGTGTACGAAGCTGTCTAAGTGACAATGCACGACGATGGACGGCAGCCATATTAGCTTTCTGAGCTAAAAGAAGGGAATACAGGAAAAGGAAATAAGGAGTTTTTCTTCTTTGGTGTATTACATGTCAGCCATGATTCCTCCAACGCGTGTCTGCCACCTTCTGAACTGCCACGATCAGTACAAGTTGTCAGTATAGCTGGGGAGTACAGGGATGTCAGAATTAGTTGACAGGCACAGCGCTGCGCTCTGCCACTAGGGGCACGCAAAATCTCACACATTTATTCTGTTATCTTCCTTTTCATCTCTGCTTGCTGTAGTTAAGATTTATCTGAGCATGCAGGGGAGCGGAGCAGCCACAGTGAGCTAGAGAGCTTCTGCTTTCAGATGTTAGCGGCCAAGCTACAGACAACCTGTCTCGCAGCAGTTCATTTTAATGTGATAAATATTCGAGTATCCGTGAAATTTATGTATCCCGGGCGGCCAAATGTACTGATACAATGAATATATTCGGTATATCGCCCAGCCCTAATGTAACAGGAAGTCCTCCGTGTGCTGTAAAAAAGTCTCACTGCCGCCTCTAGTTATTACAATAACTTTTTTCCCGGCTCCATTGATAGTAACAGGGAGTTAAACTTGTGTTTATTTTGAAAACAAAGCCTTATCTGGAAATTCTGGCAAGTTAAAAAGTCGAGAAAATATGGTGATACAATGATACAAGCCTTCAGTTTAGTTTAGTTATGATGGCAGCAGATTCTGGTCAGTACTCAGTCCTGGTGTTGTTGGCTCTCACCGCTGCTTTTGACACAGTTGACCACAATATACTGATAAATAGGATGAAGGACACGTTTGGTATTTCAGGATTAGTTCTGAAATGGTTCTCATCTTATTTAACTGACAGAGGGTTTTGTGTTTTATTTAGTGAGAAGATGTCAGAGGTTAAAGGACTTTCCTGTGGGGTTCCTCAAGGTTCAGTTCTGGGCCCTACTCTGTTTTTATTGTATTTAACCCCACTTGGCCAGATTATTAGTCAGTTTAAGGGTGTTTCTTACCATTTTTACGCTGACGTCATTCAGCTTTACTGCTCTTTTAAAGAAAATGAGCTGAACATTTTATCAAACTTAAATCTCTTGCCTGTCTGCCATTAACAAATGGTTAAACAATAACTTCCTACAATTAAATCTTAACAAGACAGAAACACTGATCATCGCTCCAGACAGTAAAATTCCCCTGATAAAGCAACGCTTAGGTCGCCTAGGCTCTTCTGTCCAGCCCAGCCTGCGTAACCTGGGTGTTGTTTTTGACAATGCTATGCCACTGGACTGCCATGCTTGGCAACTAGTCAGAAATTGCTTTTTTCATCTGAGGAACTAGTGCATACCTGTGCATGCCCATAGAAACCCGTTCATGCCTGTAGAGGGGATGCATTGGAACAGAAGCCAGTTACAGGACAATTGGTATAGCAACACAACACTAAGTGGCAATCACATGCGACAGCTTTTGTATGCAGCAAAACATAAAAATCACACAAAATATGCCCTGCCATCTGGGGATGTTTGCCCCTGCTTGTTATTTCTTTTCCTGCCTGTCACTGTTCTGTGTTATGTTGCTTCTTCTTCTTTTAGATTTGATTGGCAGTTGCCACCACCACGTACTTCACTTTATATCATCACTGTATATCTTTGTATCAGGAGTTCTTATAAGGAGTTCTGAACAACTCCCTATATGTGAAAAAATTATCCGTCCTTGGACTGTGTCCTCGGCGGCGTCAATAGCTGTGCCAGCCAGCCGGCCAGCCTCTGTGTCTATATATATGTCTTGTAGAGAGTCATGTGCTCTGTCTATATGCCGTCATATAGACATCATCAGGTGGGTCTTCTTCTTCTTTGTTCAGACCACTGAAGGGTCTCCTCCTGTCTCAGATGGCTGTTGTTCACAGTCATGCCTGCGGCGAACTGGTGTTTCATGTTCATGGCAGCTTTTCTGATGTGCAGCAGTTCTCCTCCTTCTATTGGTCTTCATCTGGTTGGTCTTCTTTTTTGTTCAGACCACTGGTTGAGGGATAGGTGCATCATAATTTCAGTTCATGGGCACAATCCTGAAAAAGTTGCTTTTGACCCTGTTCAGGAAGGCCCATGCATGCCCGTAGAAACCAAAAAACCGGAGCACCCGGAGAAAATCAGCGCTTTGCTTGGCATTTTACACATTTGTAGTGTAGACTGGCATTCGTCAAGGTTGCACATTTGCCGTCATGTAGGCATGGCGAGTCGTCCTATGATGCCTGAGTTCATAGGACGTGCTATGTATGATGATGAGGCAGAGATCATAGGCCTTCCTATGATGTCCTAGAAACGTGCTTTGAAGTCTGTCGTACCCTATGCTGGTGAAGGGTGTCCTGTCTCAGACGGGTGCGATGTACTGCTGGAACCTCAGGTGTTTCATCTTCATGGCATCTTTTCTGACGTGCAGCAGTTGTTGTCATTCTATTGCTCTCCATCTGGTGGGTCTTCTTCTTCTTCTTCTTCTTCGTTGAGACCACTGGTTGAGGAATAGGTGCGTCATAATTCCAGTTCATGGACCCTGCCTCTCGCCCAAAGATGCTGGGACCACCCCGCGACCCGAAAACGATTAAGCGGTAGAAGATGGATGGATGGATGGATGGATGGACAGGATCATGAAAATCATAAAGACACATGGTATAGGACGTCCTATGATGTTCAGGCAGTGATCATTTGACATCATAAAGTCACATGTCCTATGCACATAGACACATAGACAAATTTATGTGTGACATCATAAAGACAAATCGTCCTATGATCTCTGTGGTCTATGTGACATCATAAAGACACATTTGCCGACACATAGACAAATCTATGTGTGACATCATAAAGACAAATCGTCCTATGATCTCTGTGGTTTCAAAGACACATGGTCTATGTGATATCATAAAGACACATTTGTCTACGTGTCCTATGATGCCTGAGATCATAGGAAGCCCTATGACGTTCAGGCAGAAGACACAGACGCATGGTCTATGTGACATCATAAAGACACGTTTGTGTCCTATGATGCCTGAGATCATAGGCCGTCCTATGATATTCAGGCAGAGATCATAGGCCGTCCTATGAAGAGTGACTAGTGCATACCTGTGCATGCTCGTAGAAACCCGTGCATGCCCGTAGAGGGGATGCATTGGAACAGAATTCTTGCCAGTTACATGTTGCTTACCTGTGTCTATATACATTATATGTATTGTAGGGAGTCATGTGCTCTGTCTATGTGCCGTCATATAGACATCATCTGGTGGGTCTTCTTCTGTGTTCAGACCACTGAAGGGTCTCCTCCTGTCTCAGATGGCTGTTGTTCACAGTCATGCCTGCGGCGAACTGGTGGAACGTGAGGTGTTTCATGTTCATGGCAGCTTTTCTGATGTGCAGCAGTTCTCCTCCTTCTATTGGTCTTCATCTGCTGGGTCTTCTTCTTCGTTCATACCACTGGTTGAGGGATAGGTGCGTCGTAATTCCAGTTCATGGGCACGATCTTGAAAAAGGGGCTTTCGATCCTGTTCAGGAAGGCCCGTGCATGCCCGTAGAAACCAAGAAACCGGAGCACCCGGAGAAAATCAACACTTTGCCTGACATTTTACACATTTGTAGTGTAGGCTAGCATTTGGCAAGGTTACACGTTTGCCGTCATATAGGCGTGGTGAGTCATCCTATGCCTGAGTTCATAGGACACGCTATGATGATGAGGCAGAGATCATAGGCTGTCCTATGATGTCCTGCAAACGTGCTTTAAAGTCTGTAGTACCCTATGCTGGTGAAGGGTGTCCACCTGTCTCAGACGGGTGCGATGTACTGCTTGCTGGAACCTCGGGTGTTTCATCTTCATGGCATCTTTTCTGACGTGCAGCAGTTGTCGTCATTCTATTCTTCTCCATCTGGTGGGTCTTCTTCTTCTTCTTCTTGTTTGTTGAGACCACTGGTTGAGGAATAGGTGCATCGTAATTCTAGTTCATGGACAGGATCATGAAAATAGATCTGAGCAAAAAGAGTTCATAGGATGTCCTATGATGTTCAGGCAGAGATCATAGGCCGTCCTATGATGTCCTATGAATGTGACACACACGGAGCTTCCTTGCTTTTAGAGTGTGACATCATAAAGACACATAGTGTGACATCATAAAGGCACATTTGTCTGTGTCCTATGATGTCTGAGTTCAAAGACACATGGTCTATATGACATCATAAGGACACATTTGTCTATGTGTCCTATGATGCCTAAGTTTGTGTGACATCATAAAGACATAGAGTGTGACAGTGTCCTGTCCTATGATGCCTGAGTTCATAGGACGTCCTATGATGTTCACGCAGAGATCATAGGCCATCCTATGATGTCCTATGAAGTGTTGACACAGATTTCTTGCTTTTATAGTGAGATTATGGTGTCTATATGATGTTATAGTGAGTCCTATGATCGTGAGTGATGCCTGCCTTTGATCTTTGATGTTCTATGATCGTGAGTGAGCGTGAGTGATGCCTGCCTTTGATCTTTGATGATGTCATAGTGAGTCCTACGATCGTAGGACTCACTATGTCCTAGTGATCTGTGTGTGAGCAAAGGCAGGCCTTTGCTCACACACAGACACACACACAGATTTTCTTGAATCTCTCTATACTATGTGTTATGTTGGGAAATGACACAGATGATGGAGCCATATGGACGAGGGGAAGAGATGAGAACTTTGTGTTCAAAAACATCAGGAAAGCAATGGAGAAAGTGGAAAAGTGGTCATATGACTGGGGATTTAAATTTTCAAACAGTAAAACCTGCTATATGACTTTCACAAAAAATCGCAGAACTGGTACAGAGCCTTTAACATTATATCATCAACCAATAGCAAAAGTCAGTGAGTTCAAATATCTAGGATTGTGGTTTGATAGTGCATACACATGGAAAGTCCATGTTGAAAATCTGGAGACAAAATGCAAAAAAGTCATTAATCTCATAAAAGCTGTAGCTGGACACAAATGGGGTGCAGATAAACAGGCATTAATTGACATTTACAGAGCACTAATACAATCGACAATAGACTACAGATGTATGATTTATGGAGCAGCGACAAAGACGACTCTGGAAAAAATAGAATGCAGCATAGAGCGCTTCGCCTGTGCATTGGCGCCATCAAAACAACACCAAACAATGCAGTTTTAATAGAAGCAGGAGAAATGCCAATGGAATTGAGAAGAGATAAACTCGCATTATCATACTGGGTCAAGCTGAAAGGAAGTGACGAAGCAAATATTTAAAAAAAACACTACAAGACTGCTGGGAATACTCAAATTTCCAGGGACATGGGTTTGGGTGGACAATTGAAAGAAGGACCAGAATGTATGGGCTGCACACTATTGATATAGCTAACACCAGTCCAGTGAGTAATGTTCCCCCTTGGCTGTTTCCGGGAATAGAAGCAGACGCTAGTCTGCTACTGAGGAAAAAGGATTGGCATATGAGTGAAGTTGGTGTTAAAACAAGCATTTACCTCAGGAACAATTACTATAACTTCTTCCAGCTCTATACTGACGGTTCAAAGAACAAAGAGGGCTCTGTTGGAGTTGGAGTATACATCCCAGAGTTTAAAGTGACCATTGCAAAAAGACTCTCCAACAATACATCCGTGTTTACAGCAGAGATGGTGGCAATAATTATTGCTTTGCAGTGGGTGGAGGAGGTCAGACCGGACCGGGTGGTGGTGTGCACGGATTCACTTGCAGCGCTAAAAACCATATAGACACTAAAATCTACAAGGGAAGACTTGGTGATTGAGCTATATCACAGTTTATTTAGGGTACACGGGGGGGCAGAGAAGTTCAGTTTTGTTGGGTTCCTGCACATGAAGGGTTGAAAGGGAATGACTGTGCAGACAAATTATCAAAAAGTGCTCTTGGAAAAGACATAACTATACCACTGTCTCTTGGAAAAGGTGAAGGGAAAGCAGTAATCAAGAAAAAAGGAAATGAGCTATGGCAAAAAAGATGGGATGAAGATCATAAAGGTAGATCATATTACAAAATACAAAAATCTATTGCAATAAAGAATTTCATGACAACCAATAGAAGGGAAGACATCATTGTGGCAAGACTCAGACTGGATCACATAGGTTTAAATGGCACTTTATTCACCATGGGGAAAAGCGAAAGTGACAAATGTAGAGAATGTGGAGTAAAAGAAAATGTCGAGCACATCTTATTACACTGTCACAAATACGGAAATAAAAGACAGATAATGGAAAATGAAGTTCGAGGGGCCGGTAGGGAATGGGATTTAACTGGGATTCTGGGAGCAGATGGAGATGGAGAGGCAATAAGAATCACGAGGAGGTCTCTTTTTTTCTTTTTTAAATAACACAGGATTAAGTCATAGAATTTAGGGGTCGGGCTCAGATGACATAATGTAACACACTCTTGTACAGTAGGTGGCGGTATGCACCTTTCAGTTGTTTGCTATCTGCCAGTAACCGAGAGAGAAGAGAAGAAGACACAAGACGGAGAGCTTGTAGAGGGACATCCAACTGAACATTTATTAGGGAGAACACTCAACTATATACAGAATGGGCCGTACCCGCCTGACGTCATCCTGTGGGTGGGCACGACATCCCAGACACCCAAATCCCATACACAACATTTCCCCCCCCCCAAAAAAAAAAATGTCAGGCACACAAACAACCCACCCTAATTTGTCACCCGACTCACACACTAAGAGAGAAGAACATATGTACAAAAACAAATAAACTCCTATCCATTCACACAACCAAGGCTGGGGCCGGGCAGGCTGCCAGCACCCCCTACATGGCTGAGCAGGATATTCAGCCGCTAAAAAAATAAAATAAAAAATTAACAAAACAAAATAAAATAAAGCTGTGTTTCTAACTCAAAACAATCCTTTTAACACTGTTACATATACACCACATAAAATCACCATAACACACACACTACTGGTGGCCTCCCCCCCCAACACTCACCCCTACAACGGGTACGTCACCATACTTTCAACGTTGGGTATGTAAAATTGCATAAACATCTCAAACAGGATAAACACACCCCACTACCCCACACTTGGGCATAAAATTAGCACATTAATAAAACCAAATTCCAATATATCCATTAAATTATTGTCACAGAGCCCACAAGATCCCACATTTAGGCCCCTTAAAACAAAATACAGTATAACTCCCAGGTGTCACACAACACCCCACTTTTCACAATATAACATCGTCTGACTTTTCCTTTTTCCTTTCTCTCTTTTCTTTTTTTTTTTTTTTTAATTTAGATCGGGGTACCATACCAGTAGTAAACACACATAACATTCACATATACACACACAGCCACATCATGAAAATACAATTTTAGGTAACCCCAACGTCTCTGGGTAGCCACCATCTTCTATACAGCCACAGAGGGCCTGGGCACCCCCACGGCATTCTCAAGTCCAGCCGCTGCCACTCCCCCAGGGTCGAAACATCCCTCTTTGGCAAACCTTTCTCCAACCTTCCAAACTGTTTTTTTCTTTTCTGGGCCGAACCCTGCCATCGACCCACAGGGAAACCCGACCTGGTCTCCCATGCCCGCCACGTCATCTCAGGACCTCCTTCCTGCATCGTGTGTCCCGCCGACCGGTCCACCCTCTTATCCCAACGATGGCGTTTGGCGCTCTGTAGGACCGCGCCAGTTTTTTCTGCTCCACTTACATGTCCTACAGTTTCGGCAGCCCTCTTCACGGGGACCCCGCAGTGCCCTCCAGTACCCACACCAAGGGTACCGCGGCTACCAGCACCGGGGTCAACCCTCACTGGGTTATCGTCACACCAATCACCATTTACACCCAGCTCACCAGACCAGCACATGTCTGCTGTGCTGTCACCGTGTCCAGCTCTTGTCATTCACTTTCGGGGCCCATAGCGTCATCCTCACCGGCATCGTTCTCCGGTCCAGACACCCTGCTCTTGTCTCCCTCATTCCACGCCTCTTGTTGTGTAGTCTCCGTATTCGGCTGTTGCTCACCTCCAGGGCCGTCAGCCTGCCTGGGCTCGCTCGCCCGCTGCATAGCCTCCACAAACGGCTGTCGCTGTTCACCTCTGGGGCTCTAGACGCCACCCTCACCGGTCACATCCTCCAACACCAGCTCCTGGCCGTTGTTCCCAGCACTCATGGTCTTGGTGCTCCGCTGTGCCGTTACCACGTCTTGTTGCCCAGTTAGCTTGTGAACCTCTGCTCTTGGCGGGAAATTGCACACGTCGGCCCCATGCTGGCCTTAGCCTCTAGCTCGTGCTGGATCACGGACTCTCTCTACTCCACCAAAGCCAGAACCCCCTCCAACGACTCTGGCACCTCAGGTCTTTTCAACATGCGCTCTAACCAAACGTCGCTTGTGCCATAAGCCAACCTTTCCCTCACCAAGTTGACCTCCATAGTCCCAAACCTGCACTTCTTAACTCGGCTATAAAGCCTCGCCAGAAACGACGTAATGGACTCGCCCGTCCGCTGTCTAAGGCTCAGGAATTCACATCTTCTCCTGACGAGAGTGACAGAGTCCTCGCACGCGTAATCCATTATTCAAAATAACCGATTTTCCTCGTCGCCAAATGTTATGTTGGGAAATGACACGAGACGGAGAGCTTGTAGAGGGACATCCAACTGAACATTTATTCTTCTTCTCTCGGTTACTGGCGGATAGCAAACAACTGAAAGGTGCATACTGCCACCTACTGTACAAGAGTGTGTAACATTATGTCATCTGAGCCCGACAGGGAGAACGCTCAACTGTATACAGAATGGGCCATGCCCGCCTGACGTCATCCTGTGGGTGGCCATGGCATCCCAGACACCCAAATCCCATACACAACACTATGGTGTCTATATGACATCATATAGACATCATGTAGAGATCATAGGCACATCATAGGCGATCCTATGATCTTTTAGCAAGTCCTATGGTTGTGACAGACAGACAGACACACAGAGATATGATGCATGAAGACACAGACACATGGGCTATGTGACATCATAAAGACACATTTGTGTCCTATGATGCCTGAGATCATAGTCCTATGATGTTCAGGCAGAGATCATAGGCCGTCCTATGATGCCCTATGAAGCGTGACACACACGGATAGACACACAGAGATTTCTTGCTTTTATAGAGTGATGATGATGATAGAATGATGATAGTGATATAGCAAAACTTAGACCTATGGTCTCAACACCTGAAATGGAAATGATCATTCATGCTTTTATCTCGTCTCACTTAAATTATTGTAATGCCGTTTTTATGTGTTTTAATAAAACTGCTGTTGCCCACCTTCAGACAGTGCAAAATGCAGCAGCTCGGCTTTTAACCCGGACGAAGAAAAGGGAACACATTTCCCCAGTTTTATCGTCCCTTCACTGGTTGCCAGTTGCTTTTAGATTTCATTTTAAAATTTTAATTTT
The DNA here is from genome assembly GCA_020510985.1 of Pholidichthys leucotaenia. Lineage (NCBI taxonomy): Eukaryota > Metazoa > Chordata > Actinopteri > Cichliformes > Pholidichthyidae > Pholidichthys > Pholidichthys leucotaenia. Next base: position 306,442,856 of record CM035841.1, on the reverse strand, counting down.
GACTTTTAGAGTTCTTAATGGCCAAGCCCCCTCATACATCTCAGCCCGCTTGACTCCTTATGCCATGACACGATCACTAAGATCCTCAGATCAGAGACTCCTGGTGGTCCCTCGGACCAAGTTCAGAACCCGTGGAGATCGATCTTTCCAGGCTGCTGCACCACAGCTTTGGAACGCTCTTCCCCTGTCCTTGCATTGCTTTGAGTCTGTTGACTCTTTTAAGAAGGAGTTAAAAACTCATTTGTTTAGACAGGCTTTTAGCTCTCTTTGAATGGCTTTTATTTTTTCACTCTTTTCTCTTTTTATCCCTATTAATATGTATATTGTGTCTTCTTTCTATTGATTTTAATTTCTGGGTATTTGTAAATTTTAACTTGCTGTGAAGCACTTTGTGATATATATCTGTGAAAAGTGCTATACAAATAAATTTTGGTTGCTTGCTTTGTTGCATTTAATTTTGACCGCACTTGCTGAAACAGACTGGCGGACTGATGGATACAACCACAGACGCACTGAGGGATTACTGTATGCCTCCGTTTACCAAGGCATAATAATACAGATAAGATCATGCAGTATCTCTATTGGTCACATGGTAATTTGCAGCACTGAACTCCTAAGAGTTTCTCTTTTACAGATCCTAAGGTGGAGTATGGTGGAGATAATGGCCTGATGGCATCTCCGCCAGGACCCTGAGACACCTGTGCCAACCAACTAGCTCCGGTACTGAAACACCTGTACAACCTGAGTCTGAGTCTGGAGAGAGTACCGGTGCTGTGGAAGACATCCTGCCTGGTTCCTGTCCCCCAAGAAGTCATCTCCATCGGACCTGAATGACTATCGACCAGTTGCTCTCACATCTCATGATGAAGGTCCTGGAGAGACTGGTCTTAGCCCACTTGAGGCCGCAGGTGAAGACGTGGCTGGACCCTCTGCAGTTTGCATATCAGCCCCATTTAGGAGTTGAAGATGCTGTCATCTACCTGCTGCAACAAGCCCATCTGCACCTGGATGGCGGAGGAGATACTGTGAGAATCACTTTTTTTGATTTCTCCAGTGCCTTTAACACCATCCAGCCACTGCTGCTGGGTGAGAAGCTGCGGGTGATGGGGGTTGACAGCTCTGTGATCTCCTGGATTACTTACTACCTGACAGGCAGACCACAGTTCGTCCGGCTGGGCAATGTCTTGTCTGGAGTGGTGGCTAGTGATACAGGAGCTCCACAGGGGACTGTGTTCTCTCCTTTTCTCTTTACCTTATACACCACTGACTTTCAGTACAACACTGAATCATGCCACCTGCAGAAATTCTCTGACGACTCAGCTGTTGTGGGGTGTATAAGAGGAGGAGAGGAGGGGGAGTACAGGGCACTGGTAGACAGATTTGTGGAGTGGACGGAGCAGAATCACCTGAGGTTGAATGTCAGCAAGACCAGAGAGATGGTGATTGACTTCAGGAAGAGGAAGACGTCTTCTCAGCCACTGCAGATTAGGGGGAAGGATGTGGGAGTGGTTGAGGACTACAAATATCTGGGTGTCAGGATCAGCAGCGGGTTGGACTGGAGATCCAACACCGATGCTGCGCACAAGAAGGGGACGAGCAGACTCTACTTCCTGAGGAAGCTGAGATCCTTCAACATGTGCAGCAAGATGCTGGAGCTTTTCTACCAGACCGTTGTCGCCAGCACCATCTTCTTTGCTGCTGTCTGGTGGGGTAGCAGTATCAGGGCCAGAGACACCAACAGACTTGACAAGATTATCAAGAGGGCTGGCTCTGTAATTGGTCTCAGACTGGAGACCTTTGAGACAGTGGTGGAGAGGAGAACACTAAATAAACTGCGATCCGTCATGGACAATCCTGATCACCCCCTCCACCACACACTAGACAGACAGCAAAGCACTTTCTCCAGTAGACTACTACAGCTTTGCTGTTGAATGGCCAGGTACAGGAAATCTTTCCTGCCACATGCAATTTCACTACAATAACTCACTATGATGTTGTATTCTGGTCATAACAATGCTGCCACACTGCACCTTACAGACTAAATGGTACCTCACATTTCACTCTGCTCCTGATAGTCCTTCTTTGTGCAATGGGATGATGTGTTTATACGGGTCATCATATATTAAGCTATGATGTATATAGGTTTTATAGTCGTGTTAGTTTTTTACTTTCCACAGGTAATCCCTTTGTCATGTGTGTGTTCCTGTTATTTGGTTGTCTACTGTCATGCTGCTGTTACACTGTAATTTCCCAGTTTGGGATCAATAAAGTACATCTATCTATCTATCTATCTATCTATCTATCTATCTATCTATCTATCTATCTATCTATCTATCTATCTGTCTATCTGTCTGTCTATCTCTGTCTCTCGATGAGTTATGTTTGCACTTTTGAAATGTGAGACACTTGGTGGAGTGATCTTACATTTTTGAATTGTACAATAAAGGGATTTTTTTAAACCTCAACCTCTCTCTCTCTCTCTAAGCAGGTTTTCATTTGTGGTTTTATGTACAATCGTCGTTTTAAGCAGAAGTGTCAACTACTGAACTTTGTTTTAGGGCAGGCAAAATTGGCTATCTATGTAAGCCGGATAAGAAAACTTGAGAATGTTGAGAATGATGTTGATGTCAAAATTTTATTTGTGAGGCTACTTAAAGCCAGAATCAGGCTGGACTTTCAGTTTTTTTTATGGGAAATGGGGATGTGGAAGGTTTTAGGACCCTCTGGTCCCTGGAGGATGTCCTCTGTTTAGTTCGTGATGGGCAGCTTTTGTTCGGGCGTTTTTTGGGGGAATAATTTTCTTTGTAATATAGCATAGCATAGAAATTGTACTGAATGATGGACAAGTGTGTTTATTAAAGATCTTTTAAAAATAAAAAAAAAATCTCTCTCTCTCTCTCTCTTGTTTGGACTTTTTTTCGGTTTTCTACTGCTGGCCGCTTTTCCAGTTTTTGATTTTTTGGGTGGAGGATGGCGGCCTCGGGAAAGCCACCTCCATCTATCCACCAGGGGGTGAGGATCGTTCCCCCGGACAGCGCTGTTACTGTGGAGGAGGTCCTGGAGGCTGTGGCCGAGCAGGTGGGCCCTGACGCGGTCTGCTTTGCTTCCCGAATGAATAGAGCTGTGGTTGTGTTTCTGGCAGCTGAAGATGATGTCCACACCCTGATTGTAAGCGGTGTGGTTATCGGGGAAACGTATGTACAGGTGTCCCCCTTATCGGTCCCATCAACGAGAATCACCGTCTCAGGTGTTCCACCTTTCATCACTGACGAGCAGTTGGCGACGGAGCTCCGCAGATTTGGGAAGTTTGCGGGCCCGTTTACAACTCTGACTTTGGGATGCAAGGCCGCCAAGTTCAAACATGTGAAATCACTCAGGCGACAGGTGTTCATGTTTCTCGACTCGCCCACTCACACTCTGGAAGTCTCCTTCAGGGTCAAGCACAGGGACGGATCTTATATGGTGTATGCGAGCTCGGGACAGATGAAGTGTTTTGAATGTGGAGACGTGGGCCATAAACGGTTCGCTTGTCCGCACAGGCAGCGGGCGGAGGGCCCTGATGGGACCGCGGATGGTGCCGGCGGCGAGCCCTCCGCTCACACCGCAGCTGCGGACGGCGGCGCGGCCTCCGCTCCCACTACCCCAGCTCCGGAGCCTGCCGCTGTGTCTGTGGACGGCCCGGCTGTGCCGCCCGCGGCCCAGCTTGTGGCCGGGAGCGTTGATGGCCATGGCGCCACAAGGGTCACTGATGGTGCGTCACAATCATCTCGCTGTGTGATGTCAACAGCTGGGCAACCGGCAGCTGCTACCGCTTCGGAGGAGGGGACGGAGCACCGACCTGATGGTGCGTCACAATCATCTCGCTGTGTGACGTCAGCGGCTGTGCCTCCACCAGCTGCTGCCGCTTCGGAGGAGGGGACGGAGCACCAACCTGATGGTGCGTCAGAATCTTGCTGTGTGACATCAGCGGCTGTGCTTCCGGCGGCTGCTACCATTACACAGCGGGGGATGGAACAGCGACAGTCAGCTGCTGAGGGTGGCGTCCAGGAAAATGTGGCCCATGATGAATCCACTGGCCCGGGAGAACCAAGCAGTCAGCTGAGTTGTGCTGACGAGGAAATGGAATCTGAGAACTGGGTCTGTTGAGGCAAAATGCAGTACAAACACGAGTTTGTATTCACTGGACAAAATCAATGTTTTTCTGGATGAAACCTATAACAAAGTCATTAGGGTCGCCGACTACTTCAGTGACACTGATAAATTCATTAAGTCTGTGGATGTGCTAAGAAGGCAGGCTGGTCTTGACCTACTGGATGAAAGGAAGCGTTATTGCCTCAAGAAACACCTGACAGCCCTGCGTAAAGCAGCAGGGGGAACGCCGGTCAAGCGCGCCCGACAGGAGGAATGAATGGCGGTCGTTCCTCTGCCTGTTTCACACATTTTTGGGATATTGTTTGAACAGACTTGTATATGACATTTAATTGACTGTAATTGACTGTCACAGAACTGGATCTTTGACTAGGTGGGCTGCAAGGAATGCTCTGTGTGGTGTGGGGGGGGGACATTTCAGTTGGCACTTTTTCCAATGTGACACACCTAGTGGAATGATGTTGGTATGCTTACGTTTTTTTGAAGTGTGCAATAAAGGCTTATTTTAAAGGTCAAAGGTCTCTCTCTCTCTCTCTCTCTCTCTCTCTCTCTCTCTCTCTCTCTCTCTCTCTCTCTCTCTCTCGTGTACAGGTGTCCCCCTTATCTGTCCCATCAACGAGAATCACCGTCTCAGGTGTTCCACCTTTCATCACTGACGAGCAGCTGGCGACCGAGCTCCGCAGATTTGGGAAGTTTGCGGGCCCGTTTACGACTCTGCCTTTGGGATGCAAGGCTGCCAAGTTCAAACATGTGAAATCGCTCAGGCGACAGGTGTTCATGTTTCTCGACTCGCCCACTCAGACTCTGGAAGTCTCCTTCAGGGTCAAACACAGGGACGGATCTTATATGGTGTATGCGAGCTCGGGACAGATGAAGTGTTTTGAATGTGGAGACGTGGGCCATAAACGGTTCGCTTGTCCGCACAGGCAGCGGGCGGAGGGCCCTGATGGGGCCGCGGATGGTGCCGGCGGCAAGACCTCCGCTCACGCCGCAGCTGTGGACAGCGGCGCGGCCTCTGCTCCCGCTACCCCAGCCCCGGAGCCTGCCGCTGTGTCTGTGGACGGCCCGGCTGTGCCGCCCGCGGCCCAGCTTGCGGTCAGGAGCGTGGATGGCGATGGCGCCAAAAAGGTCACTGATGGTGCGTCACAATCATCTCGCTGTGTGACGTCAACAGCTGTGCCACAGGCAGCTGCTACCGCTTCAGAGGAGGGGACGGAGCACTGACCTGATGGTGCGTCACAATCATCTCGCTGTGTGACGTCAGCGGCTGTGCCTCCGCCAGCTGCTGCCGCTTCAGAGGAGGGGACGGAGCACTGACCTGATGGTGCGTCAGAATCTCGCTGTGTGACATCAGCGGCTGTGCTTCCGGAGGCTGCTACCGTTACACAGCGGGGGATGGAACAGCGACAGTCAGCTGCTGAGGGTGGCGTCCAGGAAAATGTGGCCCATGATGAATCCACTGGCCCGGGAGAACCAAGCAGTCAGCTGAGTTGTGCTGACGAGGAAATGGAATCTGAGAACGACACTGTGTCTAATGCTGAGTCTATTGAGGCAAAATGCGGTACAAACACGAGTTTGTATTCACTGGAAGAAATAAATGCATTTCTGGATGAAACCTATAACAAAGCCATTAGGGTCGCCAACTACTTCAGTGACACTGATAAATTCATTAAGTCTGTGGATGTGTTAAGAAGGCAGGCTGGTCTTGACCTCCTGGATGAAAGGAAGCGTTATCGCCTCAAGAAACACCTGACAGCCCTGCGTAAAGCAGCAGGGGGAACGCCGGTCAAGTGCGCCCGACAGGAGGAATGAATGGCGGTCGTTCCTCTGCCTGTTTTACACATTTTTGGGATATTGTTTGAACAGACTTGTATATGACATTTAATTGACTGTAATTGACTGTCACAGAACTGGATCTTTGAATAGGTGGACTGCAGGGACTGCTCTGTGTTGTGTGGGGGGGGGAACATTTCAGTTTGCACTTTTTCCAATGTGACACACTTGGAGGAATGATGTTGGTGTGCTTACATTTTTTTGAAGTGTGCAATAAAAGCTTATTTTAAAAGTCAAAGTCTCTCTCTCTCTCCCCCTCCCGCTCTCTCGCTCTCTCTCTCTCTGAGTGGGTGTGGTCGTGAGTGCGAGCTGAGAGCGTGTGACAGCGTGAGTGAATTATTTCAAACTTTTCTCTATCTTTTTGTGTTTAAGGTGTTCTTTTGTTAAATAATCTTAATTTTTGTTGTTTTCTGTAGCTGGGGTGGGGTAGGCGTTCTGGGAGGGGGGTTTCTGCTGCCAGCTCTGCTGGTCAGCATGGTTTTGGAGCGAGGCTCCGGGTTTGAGAAGCTGACACGCCGGCATGCTTTCAAACTGACACCGGCTGTCAGCTGCTCAGTGGAGGAGTGTAGTCTGGCTGTGGGGGAGCTGGTCGGTTATGAAAGCATTAAATCAGCTTCTTTCCTTGATAGTGTTGAGAAAGTTAACCAGGTAGTGGAGAGCGGGGTTGTGATTAAAGACACACTGGTTCCTGTTCTGTCTCTGGTGAATCCCGCGAAGAGAATTACGATCTCAAATGTCCCACCATTTTTAAAGAATGAGCTGTTGGAGAAGGAGCTGTCGAGACACGGGCAGCTTTTGTCCCCGATTAAGCACATCCCTCTCGGTTGTAAGTCCCCGCGTTTAAAGCATGTCATGTCTTTTAGGCGACAGGTGCTCATGATTTTAAAGAATAGCGAGGAAAGCCTCAACCTCATATTTAAATACTGGATTGACGGCTTTGATTACACCATCCACGTCACCTCTGATAATATGAAGTGTTTCGGCTGCGGAATGGAGGGACACTTGATTCGATCATGCCCTCAGGGAGTGGGGGGTGATTACTCGGGGGAGGCCGCTAGTGCGGCCTCGGGGCCGTCTGGTGGCGGAGCGGCTTCGCCGCTCTCCGAGGCTGACGGCGCCGAGGCCGCGGGGCCGTCTGGCGGCGGGGCGGCGAAGCCTCCGCAGCCGGCCTGTCGATCATAAATGAAACCGCAGCAAAAGTTAAAGCACATCGCAGGGCTGCTGCACAGACTAACATTGTGGACAAGGGTGAGATTACCGAGAGGGATCACGCTGAGGATCAGACAGATGAGCCAAATGAGGCCCAGGTAGATGGTGGGACTAGAAAAATGAATATAAAACCACAGCACAGGGTGAGCGAAAGACAGGAAGAGACAGCTACCAGGGTGGCTGAGTCAGTGTTGGAGGACGAGGATGACATTGAAATAAATGAAGAATTATGTAAAATCTCAATCAAGTGAAAGAATTTGGAAACCAAACAGCAGAGGAGCAAAGTAAAAAGGGTTGTCAAAGACAGTTCTGAGGTTTCTCTATCTCAGCCAGATTCTTATGCTGGGTCTGAGATAGAGAGTGATGGTGAAAGCAGTGATGATGTGGCCAGTGGAGGCGGTTACCCCTTCACAAAAATACAGAAGTTTTTGCAGGACACTAAGGGATCCAGAATGGTTAAAGTTGAAAATTTCTTCCCCGATCTAAAACGTTTTGTTGACTCTGCTCGGGCCTACATGAAAAATAGGGGAGAGCTTGAGCAGGGAAGTTTTACTGATCAGGAGGTCTACAGACTAAAAAAGCTTGTGCTAAAAGTTAAGAACCAAATTGCCCAGGATGATTAGTCTTTTATCGCTCATTCTTTCTTTTCTGTTTTTGTATTGGTTTTACCCTTTTATATGCATGTGCAGTTTTAATTTTGGCACACTCAACATCAATGGAGCAAGAGAAATGTCCAAGCGAGCGTGTGTTTTTACTCTTGCAGAATGCAAGAAAATTAATGTTCTGTTTGTTCAGGAGACTCATAGTTCTGAGGACAATGCTGCTGACTGGAGGAGGGAATTTCGAGGTGAAATTATTCTTAGTCATAAAAGTAGCAGCAGTGGTGGAGTGGGTATTTTATTTTCTCGAGATTTTATTGCACTTTCTTATGACATTGATGAGATAATTGCAGGCCACATTTTAAAAGTTCGAGCTGTTTTTGAGAATGTGAAAGTTGTTTTTATAAATGTGTATGCTCCAACCGTAGGCACAGAAAGATTGGCCCTTTTAAATATTTTAGATGACACGATCAAAAATTGCAGTAATGATGACTTTTTATTTGTAGGAGGTGATTTTAATTGTACAGAAAATCCTCTTATGGATAGGAATCACCCAGAGCCACATGCTGCATCCAAGAGAGTTTTAAAAGGTCTCATAGAAGCTCATGATCTGTGTGATGTGTGGAGAAATTTTCATGGCAAGGCTAGACAGTACACATGGAGCCATAGAAAGGACAATATTCTGTCCTTAGCTAGACTGGATAGGGTTTACAGTTTTAAGCACCATTTTAGCATTTTTAAAAGTGCTTTTATAGTCCCTGTTGGCTTCACAGATCATTCCCTGGTTCAGTGTTGTGTTTTTATCAAGAATATAAAGTGCAGTAGTGCATACTGGCATTTTAACACGTCACTTTTATCGGATAACAGTTTTAAAACTGCTTTTATGTTTTTTTGGAGTAATTTTAAATTAACAAAATCAAATTTTAGTTCTTTGCAGCAGTGGTGGGATGTAGGGAAGAGCCAAATAAAGAATCTGTGCCTACAGTATACTCGCAATGTCTCTGGAGACTTGGCCAGGTCTGTCAGGGACCTGGAGAGAGAAGTAGTGGAGCTGCAGTCTTTGGCAGGCTCCACAGGAGAAAGAGGACATTTTGAGGCCCTCAATGGCAAAAAGTCTGTTTTAACTGACCTACTGGGTGTGGCTGCCAGGGGCGCTGTGGTACGCAGTAGGTTCCAGAACATCGCACTAATGGACGCTCCATCTCATTTTTTCTTTGGTTTGGAGAGGAAGAATGGTCAGAGGAGGATGATCCACTCTCTTAGCTCCGAGGATGGGCGGCCGATCCATGAGTCTAGAGAGATCCGTCGCTTTGCAGTTGCTTTCTACAAGGATCTCTTTAAGAAAGAATTTGTTGAGAATCCACATGCACTGAGTCATTTTTTGACGGACTTGCCAAAGGTGATGGCTAGCGTGAATGCAGAGCTGGAGCGCGGGATCACTCTGCAAGAACTGGCAGTGGCTGTCCAGTCTCTTCAGTGTGGAAAAGCCCCAGGGATAGATGGCCTACCATCGGAGTTCTACAAGGCGTTCTGGTCTGAGATCTGTGAGGACTTGCTGGAAGTACTGTCTGACAGTCTGCGGAAGGGTCACCTGCCCCTAAGTTGTAGGAGAGCAGTCCTCACCCTCCTTCCAAAAAAAGGCGATTTGAAAGACATGAAAAACTGGCGTCCGGTGGCCCTCCTCTGTACTGACTACAAAATTCTCTCCAAAGTGTTGGCTACCAGACTGAGGAAGGCGATGGAGCAGGTCATACATGTAGACCAGACCTACTGTGTACCTGGTAGGTTGGTTACAGACAACATTTTTTTAATTCGTGATGTTTTGGACCTCTCCAGCTCATTGGTCAAAGAACTTGGTCTTATTTCAATAGACCAAGAAAAGGCGTTTGACCGAGTTGAACATCCATACCTTTGGCAGACATTAGAGGCCTTTGGTTTCAGCTCAGGGTTCATCGCCATGATCCAGGCTTTGTATAGAGACATTGAGAGTATTCTTAAGATTAATGGTGGTTTGAGTGCTCCTTTCAAAGTTGAGAGGGGTGTCCGACAGGGCTGCCCCCTCTCAGGTATGCTGTACTCTCTTGCCATTGAGCCCCTCCTTTGTAAACTAAGGCAAGGCCTCACTGGTTTTAAAGTCCCCAACTCTGACTCTGTTTTTAAAGTGTCTGCCTATGCTAATGACGTTGTTGTTTTTACAAGAAATCAAAATGATGTAGACTACCTTTTAAGAACTGTCAATCTTTTTGGTGAGTGCTCCTCAGCAAGAGTGAATTGGGGTAAGAGTGAAGCTGTTGTGGTGGGGGGAAGACCACAAAAAATTGCCCTACCTGGTGGCCTCTCGTGGACACAAGGTGGTTTTAAATATCTTGGTGTGTTCTTAGGAAATCAGACTTTTACGGGGAAAAATTGGGAGTGTTTTTTAGAAAAAGTTGAAGGAAGACTGAAAAAATGGAAATGGATTCTGCCAAACTTGTCCTTCAGAGGTCGTGTTTTAATCATCAACAATTTGATTGCTTCGATGCTGTGGCATCGACTGTCTTGTCTGGACCCTCCACCCAATTTGCTGGCCAGAGTGCAGTCTATAGTCGTGGACTTTTTCTGGGACCGTCTTCACTGGGTTCCACAGAGCATCCTGTTTTTACCGAGGGAAGAAGGTGGTCAAGGGCTCATCCATCTGGCCAGCAGGGGGGCTGTCTTCTGCCTGCAGTTCATTCAGCGACTGCTGAGTGGCCCCCTGGACCTTGTGTGGAGACCTATTGCCAGGGCTGTCCTGGCTCGCTGTGGAGGGCTTGGACTAGAGGAGTCGCTGTTTTTAATGGACTTAAGGAGCCAAAAACTCCCAGAACTTCCCCAGTTTTACCAAAGTGCTTTTAAAATCTGGGGACTTTTTAAAAAGAACTCTCCCCAGGCTTCCTTGTCACCTTTCTGGCTTTTAAAGGAACCACTTGTGTTCGGGACCCGTTTTGATGTGGACAATGCTTTAGGACCTTCTGTTTTAAAAAAGTTCATTTCTGCAAAGGTCACAATGCTGGGACACTTGGTAAATTTATGTGGTCCTAACTTGGACAATGCTGTTGCCCTGTGCTCTGCTCTTGGCGTTTCTTCAGTCAGAACTATAATGAATTTGCTGAAAGATTGGAGAGACTGCCTGTCTGCAGAAGAACACTCTGCTATTGTTTTACACTGCAAAAACTCTGTGCGAACTTCTGATGAGCCTTTTCCTTTTAGTGTTTTATCTCCTGATTTTAAAGATGGCACTGGTGTGTTTTTAAACTCTGAACACATTAACATTTGTGACTCTCCGGGTAAAAAAATGTATGGACTCTTGGTGAAAGTTTTAAATGTAAATAAGTTAAAAGGTCGAGCTGATACACCATGGAGGAAACACTTGGGTTTGGGTTCAGAGGTGAGGCCTGCCTGGAGAGCACTCTATAAACCACCATTAACTAAGAAGTGACATAACGCATGGCTCAGGAGACGCACACACACAGGCTCAGAGTAGCTCAAATAGCTTTATTGACAACAAGGGTGTATGAATGTGTGTCTGCGAGATGTGAATGTGTTGGTGGCGGCGTCTGCTTCGGGCACAGAGGCAGGAGACCGTACAGCCAGACAACCCTATGGGAAAAGCACAGGGAGAAGGGTGACGGGCACACACCAACACAGGAGATAAACAAGTTGGAGAGGGGCTTACTTGGAAAGGGCAGATGACTGGCACAGCAAGGAACGAGGTCCGGTAGACAGCCACCTGGAGAGCCCGGTGCAGCAGCGAGGAATAGGCGATGGAGAGGAATAGTCCGCCGCCGGGAAATCCACCTGTGCACAGGGGAGCAGACTTGGAAGAGAAAAAGGTAAGATCGTCTTACCGCTATGTTTGCTGAGGATGAGATGGAACTCACAGCAATCTGTAATGAAGTCTGACGGCTTCAGGCCAAAGCCCAGGGCGAGACGGCTTAAATCCCTCGCCACTGATGATGTGCAGGTGTGCGTGCAGCTGGCGCCGCTGATGAGCGGCGCGGCGTGACAGTACTCCCCCCTCTAGCAGCGCCTCCTGGCGATGGTTTCTCTGGGTGCGCTCGGTGGAATTCAGCAATGAGCGATGGGTCTAACACAAACGACGAGGGTACCCACTGCCGATGTTCAGGCCCATAGCCCTCGCAGTCCACCAAGTACTGCAACCCACGACCCCGGCGCCGGGAGTCCAGGATGGAGGAGACAGGCCAGGCCGGATGGCCATCAATCATCCGGGGCGCGGGTTGCGCAGCAGGAGGAGGGCAAAGGGGGTCGGAGACTGCCAGCTTCACCTTGGACACGTGGAAGGTGGGGTGGATGCGGAGGGAGGGGGGAATAGCTACACGCACAGCCACCGGGTTGATGATCCTGGTGATGGGGTATGGGCCCATAAAACGCTGTGCCAGCTTCCTCCTCTCGCCCTTTAAAATCACGTCCTGGGTTGACACATAGACTTGCTGACCAACTCTGTACGACGGGGCAGGTCTTCTGTGCCGGTCCGCCACGGCTCTGTTGCGCTCCGCCGTGCGTAAAAGCGCATTGCGCGCTGACGCCCAGATGGAGCGGAACTGCCTGAGATACACCCGTACTGAGGGGACAGTTACCTCACTCTCCTGCGCCGGGAGCAGCGGGGGGTCGTAACCCAGGGATGCCTTAAAGGGGGACATCCCTGTAGCAGAAGAGCGAGCGGTGTTGTGGGCGTATTCAACCCAGGCGAGGTGGTTACTCCAGGACGTTGGTTTGGACGCCGTGACGCAGCGGAGCGCAGCCTCCAGCTCCTGGTTGGTCCGCTCACACTGCCCGTTGGTTTGGGGGTGATGGCCGGAGGAGAGGCTCACCTTGGCTCCCAGGGCCTTGCAGAATGACCTCCAAACCTCTGAAGCAAATTGGGGCCCCCGGTCCGAGACCACGGCCACCGGAATCCCATGCAGCCTGACCACGTGCTGGATTAGGAGGTCCGCCATCTCCAGGGCAGTTGGGAGACCTCGTAGGGGGACGAAGTGTGCCGCCTTGGAGAAGCGGTCCACGATGGTCAGGACGGTGTCGAAGGTGTTAGAGACAGGGAGTCCGGTGACGAAATCCAGGGTGATATGCGACCAGGGCCTGCCAGGGACGGGCAGAGGCTGGAGCAAACCCGCTGGAGGGGCATTACCCGATTTGTTGGTGGCACACACTGGACAGGCCCGGGCGTAGTGGGCAGCGTCCCTCCGCAGGCCCGGCCACCAGAAGGACCGCTGGAGGAGGTCAATCATCCGGGAGGAGCCAGGGTGGCAGGTGAGCTTGGATGTGTGCAACCAGTAGATGACCTCCCCCCGAACCGTGGATGGCACGAACAGCCTCCCCTCTGGTCTGCCGCCAGGGTCCGGTTCCACTTCCTGCGCCTTCCGGATCTTGCTCTCAATGTCCCAGGTGACGGCTCCCACGACGCACGACCTGGGTAGGATGGTGTGGACCGTGTCCTCTGACTCCTCAGGGGCGAATTGCCTAGAGAGGGCGTCAGGCAGGCCGTTCTTGGAGCCAGGCCTGAAGGTGATGGTGAATTGGAACCTGGCAAAGAACAAGGACCAGCACGCCTGGCGGGCATTCAGGCGCTTGGCAGATCTTAGGTACTCCAAGTTCTTGTGGTCCGTCAGGACCACGAACGGCAGGTTCACCCCCTCTAGCCAGTGACGCCACTCCTGTAGCGCGAGCTTGATGGCGAGGAGCTCTCTGTCCCCCACATCGTAATTCCGTTCCGCCGGGGACAAGCGCCGGGAGAAGAAGGCGCAGGGCCGCTTGGTTCCGTCATCTGGCGACCGCTGGGATAGAACCGCCCCCACTCCTGTGTCCGAAGCGTCCACTTCCACGATGCACTGCAACGCAGGGTTGACTTGGCTAAGGACCCGGGAGGAGGAGAACTCCGCCTTCAGCGCCTGAAAGGCAGCCGCGGCCTCTTCGGTCCACCGGAACGGGACCTTAGGGGACGTGAGGTGGGTCAGCGGGCCGACGATGGTGCCAAAATTTGGGACGAAGCGGCGGTAGAAATTTGCAAACCCGGCGAACTGCTGCACCTGTTTTCTTGATGCAGGTGTGGGCCATTCCACCACCGCCTTCACCTTCTCTGGGTCCAGAAGCACCTGGTCGTGGGAGATGATGAACCCGAGAAAGGATGTTGTCTTCACATAGAACTCACACTTTTCGGCCTTCACATACAACCGGTTCTCCAGCAGTCTTTGGAGGACCCGCCTCACGTGGACCCGGTGCTCGTCCCTGGATTTGGAGAAGATGAGAATGTCATCCAGGTAGACGAACACAAAAAGGCCAATGAAATCCCGGAGGACGTCATTAATAAGGCGCTGAAAGACGGCTGGAGCGTTGGTCAACCCGAACGGCATCACCAGGTACTCAAAGTGACCGTTCGGGGTACGGAAGGCTGTCTTCCACTCATCTCCCTCCCGGATCCGGACGAGGTGGTATGCGCTGCGTAGATCCAGCTTGGTGAACCAAGTCGCCCCCTGGAGGGAGTGGAAGGCGGTGTCCATGAGGGGCAGGGTGTAGCGATCCTTCTCCGTGATGTCGTTTAGGGCACGATAGTCGATGCAAGGATGGAGGGACCCGTCCTTCTTACCCACGAAGAAGAATCCTGCCCCCACAGGTGATGACGATGGGCGGATTATCCCAGCACTCAGCGACTCCTTGAGGTAAGCGTTCATGGTCTCCTTCTCCGGCGCTGACAGGCTGTAGAGTCGCCCAGAGGGTAAGGGTGCCCCCTGGCGGATGTTAATTGCGCAGTCATAGGGCCTATGAGGAGGAAGAGACATCGCCTTGGACTTGCTGAATACCATACCCAGGTCGTGAAATTCCAATGGCACCAGGGACAGGTCCGGGGGCGCAGCGTCCGTAGGGGTAGGAGGAGAGGACGGAGAGCAGGCAGCGGACTGTAGACAGGTGCTCATGCAGAATGTGCTCCATGCCGACACCCCGGCGGACTTCCAATCAAAAACGGGGTTGTGGAGGCGTAGCCAGGGATACCCCAGGATGACGGGCGACACAGAGTTGGGCAGGACGTAGAAGGTTATCTCCTCCCGGTGGTTTCCAGAGATGATAACTGGAACGGGGACGGTCTGGTGTGTTACTCTCCCCAGGGAGACACGGGAGAGGTTGACCAGGGAGATAGGGGTCTTTAACGCCTGGCAGTGGATGCCCAATCAGGTTGCCAGGCTTAGTGAAATAAAGCTGCCCTCTGCGCCCGAATCCACCAGTGCGTGAGTGAGATGCCCAGTGGAGTTGTGACAAAATCGGACGGGCAGCTTCAATTGGGTGAGGGAACTTAACCGATTGACGTCCGCGAGGCCCCCTACAGTGACTCGCGGACCCCGCCGTTTGGCTTGTGGACAAAGCTCTACCGTGTGTTGACTGTCCCCGCAATACATGCAGAGATTCAACTCACGGCGGCGTTGTCTCTCTGCCGGGGAGAGCTTTGTCCAGCCTGTCACCATCGGCTCCGACTCCTCGGGGCGCGATGGTGGCGGCGTCGCCAGGGGGCGAGCTTGGAACGGGCGCGACGAGGCTCCACGAGGGCGAGAAGAAGACGACTTCCGCCCCGAGGAGCGCTCGCGCAGCCTGTTATCCAAACTGATGGCAAGGGACGTTAGCTCCGCTAGAGTCTCCGGGATATCCCGTCCAGCCAGTTCATCCCTCAGATCATCGTTGAGACTGCGGAGGAAAAGGCCACAGAGGGAGCGTTCCTCCCAGCCCAATTCCTCCGCCGCTACCCGGAAGTCGACCGCATAGTCCGCTGCCAACCGGCTTCCCTGCTGGAGGCTGAGAAGCCGATCGACCTGGACCGTCTCGGTAAGAGAGTGGTCAAAGACCTCCAGGAAGCGTCTCACGAATTGGTCATACGTGAGGGTGGCATAACTGGGCCTCGCCATTACGGCGTAAGTCCAAGTTAGTGCTCGCCCCTCTAGGAGATTCCCGATATAACCAATTCGGCTATGATCTGAAGGAAAGTCTCCGGGAACACGGTGGAACACGGACTCACACTGCATTATGAACCCTCGCGCTCCGCCGAGCTTACCGCTAAAGCGGGCGGGGGTTGGAATGGGTGTGAGCCGAGTCGGTGCTCCCGGAGCCTGGTGGACGGCCGCTGGAGCAGCAGGAGCCGCGTCACCCTGACGAGCCAGGGGGAACGGCTGTTGGAGGACCAAGCAGTCCAATCGGTTAGTTATACTGATTAATTGATTGAGTGTCACCTGTTGCTGATAAGCTATTTGGTCCACTCGAGCCTCGAGAGTGGTAAGCCGGTGTGCGAGCCCGCCGTCTGCCGAGCCGCTCTGCTGAAGCCGTACTGACATAACACACGGCTCAGGAGACGCACACACACAGGCTCAGAGTAGCTCAAATAGCTTTATTGACAACAAGGGTGTATGAATGTGTGTCTGCGAGATGTGAATGTGTTGGTGGCGGCGTCTGCTTCGGGCACAGAGGCAGGAGACCGTACAGCCGGACAACCCTATCGGAAAAGCACAGGGAGAAGGGTGACGGGTACACACCAACACAGGAGATAAACAAGTTGGAGAGGGGCTTACTTGGAAAGGGCAGATGACTGGCACAGCAAGGAACGAGGTCCAGTAGACAGCCACCTGGAGAGCCCGGTGCAGCAGCGAGGAATAGGCGATGGAGAGGAATAGTCCGCCGCCGGGAAATCCACCTGTGCACAGGGGAGCAGACTTGGAAGAGAAAAAGGTAAGATCGTCTTACCGCTATGTTTGCTGAGGATGAGACGGAACTCACAGCAATCTGTAATGAAGTCTGACGGCTTCAGGCCGAAGCCCAGGGCGAGACGGCTTAAATCCCTCGCCGCTGATGATGTGCAGGTGTGCGTGCAGCTGGCGCCGCTGATGAGCGGCGCGGCGTGACAAGAAGGTTGGAGACCTACAATGGCGAGTTTTACATGGTGCTGTGGCTGTAAATGCTTTTATCTCCATTTTAAACCCAAATGTTGTTGAGGTTTGTCCTTTTTGTCCTCAGAAAGAGACTGTGTTTCATTGTTTTCTGGACTGTAACAGACTGCATTTGTTGTTTGTTTTTTTTGGGAAGCTGTTTTATCTGTTTGGAGAAGTCTTTTCCCTGCAGATTTTTATCTTGGGTTTTCCATATAGGCAGAGAACTAAGAAAAAGAGTGAACTTTTAAATTTCATCCTGGGTCAGGCTAAAATGGCTATCTATGTTAGTAGGAAAAGAAAAATTGAACAAATACTGGATTGTAATGTAAAAGACATGCTGGTTGCTATGATTAAGGCTCGAATAATGATTGATTACAATTACTATCATCTGATGCAGAATGTTGAAACCTTTGAGGCTATGTGGTGCTTCAAGCACATCCTGTGTTGTGTTAAGGAGGGGAAAATTTACCTATGGTATAATCCTGATGTAAGAAGCAAGTTTTTTGTTTTAGTTTTCCTGGTTTGGTTACTTGTGTCTTTGATTTCTTGTCAGTGAGACATTTTTCTTTTCCATTGCTTCTTTTAGTTGTTTTAGGTGTTGTGTTTTTCTGTTGAATTTGTGACAATAAAGGTGTGTTGAAAAATCAAAATCAAAATCTCTCTCTCCCTCTCTCTCTCTCTCTCTCTCTCTCTCTCTCTCTCTCTCTCTCTCTCTCTCTCTCTCTCTCTCTCTCTCTCTCATGGAGCCAGTTAAATGCAGACTGATCATCAGGTTCCTGTACTTGAGAGGCCACACACCTCCAAAATAATGGCAAACAAACAATCTGGTCCCCAGTGCCAGGTGAAGACATTTGGCAAGTTGAGCCCACCATTTTTGGAGGATTGGCACATAACCATTTGCCAACTAGCCCAAGATATCAAGATCAGTGTGGGGTCTGTGGGGGGGGAAAAAAATCATCCATGACCATTTGCACATGCGGAAGTTGTCTACACGATAGATTCCCTGGTTGCTCAAACTTTTTCAGAAGCGGGAACAAGTCAAACGCCCCCAGACTCTTTTGGCCATGAGCCAAGAAAACCAGGACGACTTCTCTGACAAACTAATCATGCAGGATGAAACATGGGTCCATCACTATCATCCAGACTAAAGCCCAGTGGAAGCAATGGAAGTATTATGCCTCATCAACTCTGCAGAAGGCACGTGTCCAACCTTCAGCAGGCAAGGTCATGTTCACGGTCTTTTGGGACTAGCATGGAGTACTGATGATGGATTTCTTGGCAAAGGGTACCACAATTACCGGGACTTACTACACTTCACTGCTGCAGAAATTGCGGAAGGCCATCAAAATCGAGAGGTGTGGCATTCTGACCAAAGGTGTCCATGTCCTACAAGACAATACCCCAGCTCACAACTAGCATGTTGCACAGACAGAAGTGGGTTCCTGTGGCGATAAAATCCTTCCTCACCCCACCAGCTCTCCCAACCTCACACCATCTTCCAACACCTTTTTCCAACCAAGAAGTCATTTTTAAAAGGCAAGACCTTCCAAGATGATGAAACGCTGACTTCCGAGGTCAAGTCATGGCTTCTGACACAACCTGCAGACTTCTACAGGTGAGGTCTCCACAGCTGCATAAAGTGACGGGTGAAGTGTGTGACCCTTGGTGGTGCCTATGTAGAGAAAGACTAATAACTGTGCCAAGTTTGGTTCCTCTCAGTCCATGGAAAATGAGTCAGGGGAAATCTTTAAAGAGCAGCCCTTGTATTGTTGCGCTAAGTATGAAATATTTCATGTAGCGTTAGAAACACACATACAGCATATCCCAGCATATAGTAAATTCAAATACATCCACAAGGTTTATTAGGTGGGTCATTTTCTGCACCTTAGCACAGGCTGTCTGCTCAAAAATGATGCAATGGGGTCCCAGACAGCAGTGGATAATCCAAGTGATCAAAGAGTCTTAATGCAATATGAGAGTTTTTTAAAGGTCAGCTGCAGATCTGCCATTTCTTATAAGACGCACATTCTCCTCTGGCCTGCCAGCCATTAAAGGTCACATCATACTACTCTCCTGCAGACAAAAAGATGGGAAAGGACTCTGTGTAGAGGAGACCATTCTTCATCTAACAAGGGCCACAAGCACAGACACCTTTATTATACTACATGCTGTCACACCAGATTCACAGCAAGCTTTCTCAACACCAAGTTCAGCAGACACAAAAGTTTGTCCTACAGCAACTGAAATGATTAAAGTCTCCTGTATGTACTCAAAGTTCTTCTATAGTTTATACTAAATCATCATAAAACTACACATACTGTAGTTTTCAAATGCACAGAAGAGGTATGCTGCACTTACAAAGAACAACATGTTATCAGGAGGATTTGAACCCAGGTCCCCTGTGTGACAGAAGAGTATCTTAATCCCTACACCACACAACTGCTTTATGTCACACACTAACTTCCTCACACACTAACAAAACGGCTGCTACACGTTTCATAAACATGATTTTTGGAACATTAACCAAATTGCATGAAAGTTGGTGTTTTGCTGAAGAGTACTGTTGTAATTGTGACTGTGAAGTATCATCAAATTTGAATCACTATATCTGGAGTTAAACCAAAAACTGCATGCCAAAGAGAAACTGTGCAACTTGACCGGCCGAGAAAACCAAAACAGATTTGACATTTTTGGATAATTTATCAACTTTTCATTACCAATTTCTGTAGATGATCTCTGTTTAATTTAAAGCAATTTGAATGAATGGCCTAGGAGGAGTTCATTTTGAGTTCATGCGTACATTTTTGAAGAAAAAAATGGTACAGTAAACTTCATTTTTTTAGCCATTTCAGCCATTCTTGAGATATCGAGAATCAAAATCGTTCCTGCATAAACCAGCTGTTTTCGCTGAGGGTCATTATCGAACGTGCCCTGGAATATAATCTTCCACTTTATATTAACTACATAGATTTCAAAGTAGCCTTTGATTCTGTGAACAAAGAGTGCATGTGGTCTGCCCTCGAGCATTATGGAATGCCTTCAAAGTATATTAATATCGTCAAGGTGTTCTATTCTAACACTCTAAGCATGGTTTGCATAGGTGACGATCTGACCGACTGGTTCGAGGGGAAGTGCAGAACATGGTCAAGGTGATATCCAAGTGCCACTAATCTTTAATATCATACTCAACTGGGTCATGGAGCAGGTCATTCCAGCGAAATGCCTCACAAGATTCAAGGTTCCATTTTTTAGCAATTTCAGCCATTCTCGAGATATCTGTAAAAACAGAACTGTTGATTATAGTGCCACCTACATATGTACTCAGTACCTTGAGTTTTGGTCTCTGAATAATGGAAAGAATTTCTAATTACACTGTAAAAATTCAAGTTTGATAAAAGCAATAATCAACATTACTTTAGCTTGTTAAAAACATTAGCAACAGTAGTTTGTTTTACTCATAGTTCAGGTGCAATGACTTATGGGTAATCTTGTCAACTTCCAATGAAGTGATGTACAGTATGGTTGTTCACTTCTTCCCTACTCAGTTCCTCTTTGAACTGAACACCCTTTGCTCCCTTTATAGTTTTTTTTAGTGCCTTAGTTTGTCAGGGACCAACATTAAACACAGGGTAAAGATGCTCTGTACCAGATTATAGCGTTCTCACTAATTTCCACCTGTAGTTTGGAATCTTCGGTTTGGAGTCTCAGTTAATGTGGCAGAACACCCTATGCAGTCCACTTCGGAGTACACAAGTGGGCAGTCGGAACACACCTTAGGTTTCACGCAGCACAGCTGCTTGGAACCCTAATGAATCAAAACTGGTATTCAAAAGGACAAACTGCAATGCTTTGACCATTTTCACATTAACTTGAATTGACAGTTACATCCAAAAATGTCTGCTAGAGAACAGTTACATACTGTAAGTGGAAAAATAATATCAGTATTAGTGTATGTTTTAAACACAATGCAACATTCTATAAATCATAAATTTTTTAAAACTTTTTTAATGATAGGTAATAGTAGATTATCACTTTTCTATTAATTTTTTAAACTCATTTATTAGGTCTAATTTTCAAAACCTGGCAGGGGTTTAAATTTTCATTGTCCTCAAGCCCTTATTTATTTATGTATTTATTTTTTACAAAAGCATTTTGCAAGGAACACTGGTTTTCAATGATGTTCCATGTCAAAAAGCAGTTAATTTCTATGACAGATCATTTAAATACTACAAAAGGCACCACTGGGAGAGGGGAGACATGTGCTATACAACCCCAATCTCATGTGTACACTTAAAACTAACAGTACCTCTTAATACAAGTAGTAAATAGAACTTAATCTTTTAAAAAAAAATTGGAGTCACTCATCTCTGCAAATTTAATCTTACTCAAAAACATACATTTGTAGTAAATCAGTTGCTGTGAGTGTACTTGCATTTTAATTGTGACATAATTCCAGTTCATTGCATTTATTAATTTCTGACATGATATTAGTTCAGACCAGAAACCCAAATGCAGATAACCACGAGACAAGTGGCAGAAGAAGACAAGACCAGATTTGTTCGTACTGTAAATCGTCTGGAAACCGAAAGTCCATCTCTGCAGAAACCAAGGCCCTTATCAAGAGGCATAATAGCTTGAAGAAATGCAAACAATCTGAGATAAGCCATCAACATTACCCTTGTCTCAAACAAGTGAAGAAAAAAAAATAGCCCCTTTAAAAATACCAAGCCTCTGCCTAACACTGCTGTGTCCACAGGCTCAGAACTCTGATCTAGCCTTAATAGTCACAGCCTCTAAACCAACTACCTCTCTCTTTATGGCGCTTTTCCACTAGTACCCAGTCGGCCTTACTCTACTCTACTCTACTCGGTTCGGTTCGGTTGTGTTTCCATTACAGCTGGGTACGCCTGGGGTGGGTGGGATGTTTTTACAGCAAGGCAGCGCCACACTCCTGTGACGTAAAACACGCGACCCAAGCAAAACATAACATGGCAGCTGTACAAGGCGACTCTTCGGTCTCTGGCTTTTTGTCACCATAAAGGCCAAAAAGGACCACCAGAGAAAGGTACAGAAAGTAGACAAAACACTCTGGGAAAGTACTGGAGCGTCTGGGAAGCCATAGAGCGGAAGACGTGAGGATACGAACTAGATCACATATGATGGTAAGCTAATGATCGCTAATGCTAGTTTGCTTTAAGTCCGCCGTACTACGTTGTAATGTCTGCAAGTTATCGCTACTAGGTTCTAAAATATGTATGCTCTGTGTGTGTGTGTGTGTGTGTGTGTGTGTGTGTGTGTGTGTGTGTGTGTGTGTGTGTGTGTGTGTGTGTGTGTTTCAGATGGCTCTGTTGTGGGAAAATTACCACTTCAAACCGTGGGTCTGGTGTTCAAGACAGCCTCACACTGATGTCTCCCCAGCTTCACAAACGATCAGTGGTTATAGAGCTTAAGAATGTCTGTAGAAATGTTTAGCTTCCTGTACAACAAATTGCTCTGATCTGCGTGAAAATCATGGAGAGACTGTTGAGACATCATGTCATGTAGCTGCTCCAGCAGCACTGAGTCTATGGTGGTGTCATGGCAAAAACTGTTCAGCTGACACAACTTGATTGCCAGGTTGTAGTTATAAGATAAGATAAGCCTTTATTAGTCCCACAATGGGGAAATTCCAGGATTGCAACAGCACAGGGAAAGCAATGGGGTTATATTAGCCACAAAATATATATTCTAAAGGTAAACAGTACTGAGTTAGATATAACAAGACATATTTGACAATTATGATGCATTTTAGGCCAAAACAAACTTGATCTAGGATTAAAAGCAATTAAAATAATGCAGTCACAAGGTTACATGGAGAATACTTGATTTACTAGATACATGTAGATACTGTAGAAATATATATTCTCTGCATCAACAATGTACTATACGTGTATTCATGTAGTATTACACTGGGAATTTTGACAATAAACCTTTGAAATTTTTGCAGATGTGTCTCTTGTTTTATGTGTGAAGGTTACCACCAAGTGACAAATTAAATACTAAAAGATTGGAAAAGCTGTCTAAGGACAATCCAGCAGTTTGAGAAATCACTTTTGGTTTGGTGTAAGTCTATCAACAGAATTATGAACCATAAAGCAGTTTGTGTTCAAATGTTAAATCTCATTAAACTCTAACTCAGGGGTATATAATCATGTGCCATGGAGGGCCAAGACCCTGCAGGTTCTCTCTTGTACCCAGTCTCTTCAGCAGGTGTTTTCACTCATCAGCAATCAGTGGAAGAAATTCAGTGGAATCTGCTGTTGAAGACACTGTAAAGCCTGCAGGGTCTTGGCTCTCCATGGCACATGATTGGACACCCCTGCCCTAACGCATTATGATAAAGTACAGATGCTAATATGGCCCAGAATTCCTCTATATACTCGTACTATCACTAAAGTGTGTAGTGTCTTCTGCGGTGAGACATCCAACAATACAGTCTTCAGTAAGTAAAATTTTTTGGTTACTTTTTCTTAAAAATGAGTCATTATTTTCAAAGTCACCAATAAATGGTTTGTACTGTTGACTCTTTTCCCACCGGTGCCTTAACAGACAAAATAGAAATCATGATACAAACACATAAGTCACTAAATTGTTTATTACAATCAGCAGCAAATTCCAGATTATTCAGAATGTGCAAAATTCAAACTGTAAAAAAAAAAACTTAGGATGGGACACACACGCCAGCCATGCTGCCTCACTGAGAAGCAGCTGGGATGTGCCGCTCAAGCTGGTCCCAGTTCAGCAGATCTTCAGCCTGCATCTCTGTAAATAGTAAGGCAAGGTCCGGTTAGGGGTGGATTGTTTCCCTCTTGCCTAGACAAAAGACAGAAATGGGTGGTGGTTAATTAATGCAAGTTTAAAACATATTTGGGAAATACACTTGTTGCTAAAAGCCAGTAGTGGAATGTGACAAAAAAGTGTTTCATTGTTGTATTTAACCACAATTTTCATGTAGCTGTGATTCAGTAGATTTTACAAGGGTTGGGTTACATTTAAAATCATTTGTTTTTACTGTGGCCTCAGCAATCAGAATGAATTAATACATTCACTTGAATGGAATATAGTACTTTAACTGAGGGTGTGCATCACCGAGTATGGAGTCGCTCAGTCAAAATATGGAATTTTTATCAATAAAAGTTTAGCTACCACTCTGTACTGCTGTGTCTCTTCTTGCCCTGGCTTCAAGTGTGGGCGGTGTTTTGTACTTGTATTGCAAAAATATAAAAGGATGCACTACAATGGGTCTCAAATATTTATAATGTGTCCTGCTATTATAATACTGCATTAGTTTATTGATGATATACTATAAACTACACATATAAACTGAATTATATTGATGCCTGAACAACTCCCATTCCCCAAAGTGCAACATACAGTTGTGAACATAACTCACAAAGGATCACACAAGTGATCTGACAAAAAAAATAAATACATTAACAAGCGGTTTATTTTACAGTTGATGTGCTATTCATTTTCAATTATTTTGTAATTAATATTCACACAATCAAATAAATCTCAGTTCAGTCCCTTTTATATTAAGTGGAAATTGTGCTACTTTGGTTTTGGCACTTTACCTATAAAAGCAAAGGATTTCAGTACTTTCCACAGTGGCAAGGTCCGTTGTGGGGTGGCTGCTTTTCCTTTCCTCTTGCCTAGACCAAAGACAGAAATGGATGGTGGTTAGTTAAAGCATGTTCAACACATATACAGGTACATCTCAAAAAATTAGAATATCATGAAAAAGTCCAATATTTTTTGTCACTCATTTCAGAAAGTGAAACCCATATATAGATTAATTGCACAGACAGTGATATATTGCAAGTGTTTATTTTAATTTTGAAGATTATGGCTACAGCCCATGTTAACCAACATTTCAACAGCCAACATTTCTATTTAAAAACTACTTTTTAAAATTAATTTTATGTAATATTCTAATTTTTTGAGAAACTGAATTTGGGGTTTTCAGGGGCTGTAAGCCATAATCATCAAAATAAAATAAATGCTTGAAATATATCACTGTCTGTGTAATGAATCCATATAATATATGGATTTCACTTTCTGAAATGAGTGACAAAAAATATTGAACTTTTTCATAATATCCTAATTTTTGGAGATGTACCTGTATTAGGGAAATACACTTGTGAAAGTCAGTGGTGGGATGTGACAAAAATGCTCTGTTTCCCTGACAAGTGAGCACCCAAGGCTCCACTCTGTTCATGTACAAGTACATTTTCAATCCAGGGATTTATGGTGGAACAGAAACAGCACGACAAAACTGTTCCAACACTTTTTTTGGAAAATCCACAGAATAGGTGTGTGGGTCTGACGCTTTAGAAAATTATATGAATCACTTTATAAATCACTGGTTTGACAACGTACTTGAATATGTTGAGATTTTGGATCCATGTTGAGATCTTGACCTGTATCCACAATATAAACACAACATGCTGAGGGCGGCTAACCCCTGGCATGTGGAAACAGATTCTAGAAAGAAATTACACACAACTTAATGCACAGCGCCAAAGTGCAGCACGTACACAAACCAGGACTTTAACCAGAATTAGCATATTTCATCGTTTTGCTCTCACAAGTGAATACTTCAGACAAAACAAGCACGAATCAGCGGAGTTGGCTACTAGCTACTAGTTACTAGCTAACACTCATTAGCCAGCACAGGACGGTGTTGTATTGCTCAAAAAAGTGAGCTTACCACCAACAGGATAAATAAGTGAAAAGATGCACAATATCACAAATCACTCACCATCGATGGTTCTCTCACTTTCATCTTCAGCTTGTCCATAGTCCGGTTCTATGCTGGGCTGCCATCTGTTTCAGTGCGGGGTACCTCCATATCCCTCTGGATACTGATATCTGCCACCAAGCACAGAAAACTCCGCACCTCTTTGTTGAACCACGGTGTAGATTTCCGCAAAACATACAACGCCATCTCTATTAATATCGTGTTTACTCGGTGACAGAGTTTACTCCGTGAACTTTTGTAAATGGTGGTTTGGCGATTCTTCAGAAGACAAACGCTTTCGTGACGTTACGCCCTGACCAATCAGTGGCCTGCAGTTTGTTGACGTCACATTTTCAGCTCGACTTAGCGCGGCTGTACCCTGGCCTCAAGTCGGTACCAAAAAAGTACCTGGTACCAGGTACCAGGTACTAATGAAAAAGGCTAGGAACCGAGCCGAGTAGAGCTGAGTAGGGCCGAGTGGATACTAGTGGAAAAGGGCCTTTAGACCCAATCCCTGCTAGACTCCTGAAGGAGTTGCTACCTTTGATTATTCCACTGTTTTTGAACATAATTACGATGTCCCTATTGACAGGACATCTACCGCAGTTT
The DNA here is from genome assembly GCA_020510985.1 of Pholidichthys leucotaenia. Lineage (NCBI taxonomy): Eukaryota > Metazoa > Chordata > Actinopteri > Cichliformes > Pholidichthyidae > Pholidichthys > Pholidichthys leucotaenia. The sequence goes on along the minus strand of CM035841.1, from coordinate 306,416,739 downwards.
TTTAAAGTGGCAGTAATTAAACCTCTGCTTAAAAAAACCTTTGCTTGATTCTGGGATTTTGGCCAATTATAGATCAACATCTAACCTCCCCCTACTTTTCCAAGATCCTTGAAAAAGTAGTCACCAATCAACTGTGCACTTTTTTAGAAAATAATTCTATATTTGAGAAATTTCAGTCAAGTTTTAGGAAACACCATAGCACAGAGACAGACTTAGTGAAAGTTACTGATAACCTCCTTATGGCATTTGACAAAGGACTTGTCTCGGTCCTTGTCTTATTGGATCTTAGTGCTGCCTTTGACACCTAATACCTCAAGTAGGTTCATTTTGTCTTCTTTTAATTATTATTCTTTTGTTCTTATTAAAGACAAGACTAGAAAGGAGATGCATTTACCTTCTTAACATGTTTCGGCTGTACACTGCAGCCTTTGTCAGAAGAGTCAGCTGATTGCTGCCAGGTGACATTTATCAGCTGATTTTCGTAGGCGGGGCAAGCTCAGCAGATCTGTCAGATCCACCGAGCCGGCCCCACTTTCCGCCGTCAGATGGTCTCTGGAGAATGTGATCCCAGGTGTGGGAAAGCATAAAGGCCCCCTCATCTCGGTTCATGGTGTCTTTTCCCCGCTTCCTGATTTCTATGGCCTCCTTGATCCAGCGTTTGTGTCTGTTGCTCTCTGATCCAATAATTTTTGTGTTGTCCCAGTCCATGATGTGATTATTTCTTTTGCGGTGATCTGATATTGCTGATTTTAATGTTTCTTGCCTTTTCTTTTTATATAGTCACCGGTGTGGAGTCAGTCGCAGTCGCTGTGCTGGAGGTTCCAGGTTCGAGGTCAGAGGTCGTCACCAGTGCCGCGCTGACCCAGTCGGGGTCCAATGCAGGTGCAGCCGAGACCCGATCGGGGTCCAACGCGGGTGCAGCCACGAGTGCAGCATCGGTATGGGTCAAGGTCAGTGAAGGAGCTGCAGACCCTTTGCCACCTGACATCGTGCGGGCTTGTCGTCACCATCATCTCCCTCGTAATAGTCACCAACCCAGCTCATCACCACCGGGGGCCGCTAGGGGGCCTCTACATTCAGCCCGGCTCTCCCACGTCTTCCCCTCGCCAGGGAGGCCGCCGCCTATGGTTTCCCCACGGTTCTGGTGGCTGAGGGATGCGGGTTGGCCTCCAGAGAAACTGTTTCGCCGGTTCGGAGCCCTGGGTCGGCAACCCGACATACTGTGCTTGCAACTGGGCGACCTGGTTCGGCCACCAGAGGTTCTGTCTTTCCGGGCCTGGGACTAGTGTAGGCCGCCCGATCATGTACTTTCTCCCGTAATCACCCGTTGACCATTGGACACAGGGAGACCACCGGAACTGTTCCCGTTGTTTTTGGACTCTGCCTGCCGTCATCCTCATGGGTTGTGTAAGTTAAAGATCATTCGGTGTGATAGTTCTGCTCAGTGTTCTTGCCTTTGTTAGCATGTTTTTTTTTTCCCTCTTCTGTCTGAGGGGTGTATTGTGTTTAACTTGTGGGGTTTTTTTCTTTTTTTCTTGCCCTGTGTGTTTCTGTGCATTATGGAGTATCGTATTCTCTGTCACCCGTGCTCTGTAATTGCCTCATTTGTGCCCTGTTTAATTATGATTTGTGCACTGGGGGGTATTGTGTTTTTCTGTCGCTGGTCCTCTCCCTCCAGGCCTGTTCTCCCATCCGCCCACCCTGGGGTGGGGTGGGGGGGTGGGGGGCTTGGGTATCATTGGGCGTTCGAAGCTCGCCCTTGGGGGGGAGGTACTGTCATGGTTCAAGCACCGATCTCGTCCGCGCTCGAGCCATGCATCATCTTCACCAGGTTTGACAGCAGTGTGTACCTTCTGGCTCCCCGAGCCTTTATTGTGACAGTGCTCGGAGGGGCTTCCTGCTGTCAAGCCTGACAGCTGCGCTGCATTTTTGGCTCATCAGCAGCTTTGCATTTAAGTGGGCTCTGGGAGCAGAATAATGCGGCAGTCTCGTCAACGATTCCACGTCAACGATTCGTTAAAGAATTCTCCTGTGCCAGACGTTGAGCGAGCGTTCCTCGGCTCAGACATCAACTATTCCTTCATGGTCTGATGTATCGACCATCCTTGGGTTTTTGATTGTAAGTGTGCTTCTTGTTTGCCTCATAGTCAAGTATTTGTAGTGTTGTGTGTTTTGGCCCACCGTGGCTCATTGTTTTGTATTACTTTTGTTCATTAATAAAAAACTATGCAAACTTCACCGGTGACTTGTGGCATCTTATGGTGGCTCGCGAGGGCCACCGCATGACACAAAGTAGCCTTTGATTCTGTGAACAAAGAGTACATGTGGTCTGCCCTCGAGCATTATGGAATGTCTTCAAAGTATATTAATATCTTCAAGGCATTCTATTCTAGCACTCTAAGCACGGTTTGCATAGGTGACGATCTGACCGACTGGTTCGAGGTGAAGTGCAGAACTGATCAAGGTGATATCCAAGTGCCACCGATCTTTAATATCGTACTCAGCTGGGTCATGGAGCTGGCCATTCCAGCGAAATTTCTCACAAGCGGCTTCCTGCTCAGAAAACGGAAGAGGTCCAGGTACCCTGCCATTTTCATCACTGACCTGGATTATACAGACAACATTGCCATCATCGATAGCTCACCCCTGGGCCTCCAAGAGTCCACCTCCCTGATATCCAACGCTGGCAGGAAAGCTGAACTAAAGACCAGTGCAGACAAGACCAAAGCCATGCTTATCGGGCAATTCCACAATCAGCGCCCATACCATTTCCAGAAATCAGTTCAGGTTCAGGTTCAGGTTACTTTATTTGTACCCGTAGGTAGATTTGTTTTGCAGTCAGGTGACATCCATATTTACAAACCACAATTACATTCAACATAAACACAAACACAGGCACACATGATATTAGACATTGTGCACGAAGGAGAGGTTTTAGACCAAGTGAACTTTTTTCAATACCTTGGTTCTACTATCTCTAGCGATGGCTCTCTTGACAGAGAGATGAATATTACAATTGGTGTAGCGACCAGTGCATTTAACTCGCTCAACCGTCTATGGAACAAGAAAGGAGCATCGCTTGGCACGAAGATCAAAATTTACGAGTGCGGAGTTATTCCCCCTCTTCTATATGGCTGTGCTACTTGGGCCTTGAAACAATGACAGCAGCAGCACCTTGATGCAGTCCATCACTCATAAGAGTGTGGCCTAAACCCACTCTTTTCTGTAAAGTGCCTTGAGACGACCTGTGTTGTGATTTGGCGCTATATAAATAAATTGAATTGAATTCATGCCTGCAGAGAATCTTAAAGGTTCGGTGGGAAGAACATGTATCCAACCATGAGTTAAGAAACAGAGCAGATTGTTGTAGCCTAGCCATTTCCATCAGATACTCCCAGATGTCGTACTATGGTCATATAGTGCGAATGCCTAGCGAGAGGTACCCAAGATTCCTGCTAGACTGGATCCCCACTCATGGAAACCGAGGTGTTGGCCGACCTAGGAATGACCTCATCAAGACCTATGAGGATGACCTAGAGAGGTTTCTTGGGCTCACTCCAGCCCAGGCCCTACTTCAAGCTCAAGATTGCTCCAGCGGGCGCCATCTCTTGAAAACTGTAAAAACTTGTGCATTAGATCATGAGCAGGCAGACCTATCCCAGGATGGGTAAAGACCTAACCAAGTTCAAGTTGTTTGTAAATATGATGTACGATCAATTTCCATTAACTTTTGGGATTCACCAATCTGTTAGTATCTAGAAATTTAGTAAATTTACTAACAAATTTTAGCCTGCCTGGAGTCAACCTGCTGCTGTTCTGAATGTGGCTAGCTTAGCCTGCCTGGGGTCAACCTGCTGCTGCTCTGTGTGTGTCTGGTTTGAACTACCTGGAGTCAACCTCAGCTGATTGGGCCAAAACCATAGCTAATTAGACCATAACCATAGCTAACTGGGCTACAGCCTGGGTGTCTTCTGGTGGTTACAGCTTGGGCCTCTCTGAGGACTAACAGCCTGAGTTACTTCAATAGACATAGCAGGTCACAAATCGACAGCCCATCCTTTCATGACAGATAGCATTAAACATAAGTGTTTTTTTCCCTCCGCTATTGCAATGATATTAATTCTGGTTTTCTTCCTAGCCATGACTTGGACTTTCGTGGCTATGCTATTGGCAATCCAGATACTTTATGTCCACGGCTGGTATCTACAAGTTGTGTAACAGCCTCATTGGGATGTGAGCGCTACGGATGGTCTTCACACGTAAATATTGTTTGATTTGATTTTCATTACCGACTTTATTGTCTTTGGGTTTTAGAGATCTGCTGTTCTCCTGATGAGTTTTCTCAGTCGATCTCCACAGAGAAATTATCCCACAAGTTCATTTTTGCAGTCACTTTTCTGTTACAAAAATTACACGGAAGTATTTATTAGCAATGCTTTTACTGCTGTCTGGTATTCAGCTTAATTCTGGTCCTCTGACTACTTGTAACACACCAGCTGATTTATGTCTGGGTTACATATCTTACATATACGTAAATGCTCGGAGCTTGCATCCTAAAATTAATATGCTGTGAATTTGGGCTTGTTCATCTGGTGCTGATGTTATTATTTTCGAGACTTGGTTTACCAGATCTGTACTACACAGAGATGTGGTAATTGATTGTTTATGATATCATTCAGACCGCCCTAAAAAAGCCGGTGGTGTGGCAGTCTATCTCAAATCCAGGCTTGCTGCACAAGTTCTGCTCTCCGAATCTGCTCCTAAACAGTTTGAAATTTTAGCTCTAAATATTGAATTATCTGGTGGTCGGTCTTCAACTGTTGTTGGCTGTTATAGGCCCCCTTCTGCTACCACTGACACTTTACCCTCTTTAGTACAGCTTTTGTCTCAATTGCATTTTATGGAAATCATCCTGGTAGGTGATTTTAATCGGGACTGGCTTTCATCTGTGTCTAATGATTTTAAAGCATATTGTTTATTTTTTAATCTTACACAAGTCACTGAAATCCCCACTCCACGTAATCTTAAACATGCAGACAAATCATCTCTTCTTGATCTTTTTCTCATCAACATGCCACATAAATACTCAGCAACAGGGGTCTTCGCTAATGATCTAAGTGATCATTGTGTGATTGGTGTTCTTATACCAAATTTCATTGTTTTAAGCCCTGTGTTGTAAAAAGAAATCTTAAGCATTTTAGTGAACAAGCCTTTCTTCGTAATTTATTTCATTTTAACTTTGGTCATATTTTACTGATTGATGATGTCAATCTTGCTTGGGATTATTTTTATGACATTTTAAATTATTTTATGGACAAACATCCTCCTTTTCGCCGGTTTAGAGTCAAGGGTCGTGATAGTCCTTTTTTCACTTCTGAGTTTGCGAGCCTCTTACACAAGAGGAATCAGATTTGGGCAGTGGCAAGGAAGTGTGATTCTGAAGATGACTGGCTTTATTTCCACCAGTTGTATAATCACTGCACTGCTTCTATCAAAAAAGCAAAATGTGATTACTATTTATCTCAGACCACAAATTGTTTAAATGATCCTCAGAAATTTTGGCAAACCATAAAATCTTTTTCTGTCAACTGTTGCTCGTCAGAGCTACCCCCTCAGTTAATTGTTGAGTCCATTCCTGTGTCAAACAAATCTGAGATGCTCAATTGTTTTAACAAACACTTTGTTGCCTCCAGCTCTTTGACACAGTAGCCAAAGGAAAATCATCATCTTCTTCCTTCGTAAGTAATGCTTCTCGTAGCCACACTTTTTCATTCACCGCTTTCTCTGTTGGGGAAGTTTGTAAAGCTTTAAAAGGTCTAGACCGAAGAAAGTCTGCAGGTCCTGACAATCTCCCCCCTTATTTCTTACAACTGGCTGCAAATATTATAGCCAAACCAGTGTCACACATTTTTAATCTTTCCATCCAAAATAATGTCATTCCTGATGTTTAGAAAACTGCATTTTTGTCCCCTTATTAAAAGTTAGTGATCCCACCATGTTGAATAACTACAGACCAATTTCCAAGCTCTGCATTTTAGCGAAGGTTTTTGAAAGGCTGGTAAAGGATCAAATCAAGGACTATTTGTGTTTAAAAAACATTTTATCTTCTTACCAGTCTGATTTTAGGAAGCAACATAGTACAGTAACTACTTCCTTGAAAGTCCTAAATGTGCCCTTCAGAGGTAAAGTGGGCTATCCCACATGTAGGTCAAAAATGAGTTAATTGTACTACACTAATTGTTAAGGGTCTATCATTTTCTTAAACTGCCTAGCTCTGCATAAAACGTATTGTGCTGCCCTCTATTGAGAGTAAATGAAATCATTCTCATTAATTTGGTGAAACTATTGAGAGGTAAAGTGGGCTATCCCACATTCCATGCTCGGTATCACATACGTTGTGGCCTATTCCGACTCATGTGGGGGACAAAATAGAAACTACAAGATGGCAGTGATGTGGATGCACATAGTGAACACACTGAACATAGATCTCGTTGATCACAAAATGCTTGTAACGGGTCACAGCTACCTGCCCAATGACCAAGACTTTGGGTTAATAGAAAAAGCCAAGAGGAAGAAACAGCATGTGTTTGTGCCAGATGAGTGGTACGATGTAGTCAGGCAGTCAAAATGGAAGGAACCCCTGTTCAATGTAGTTCCCATGACATCGGCCTTGTTTCACAGTACTAGACCATTGGAAGAGGCTACTGTAAACAGAAAACTGGATGAAGAAAACAATAAGGTCGAATGGTTGAAAATACAATGGATGCAGTTTCGTAAAGCAGATCCTGGTGTGATGTTTTATAAAACTACTTGTGATGCCGAGTTCCCTTTCCAAAGTGTCAACTTCAAACAAAAGAGAGCACTCAAGGGAAGACCTCCAAAGATCATTCAAAACATCACAGACCTTCCTTTACTGTATCCAAATGGGAGGCCGCTGAAGAGAGCCAAACTCGAAGATATCCAATCATTGTTGAAGTATGTGCCGCCTGTTCATCATCCATTTTACGAAACTTTGAAATCAACACAAGAGGGTGGAGGTCATGACAGCTCAAGTGACACCGAGTCAGACTAGACATTGACAATAAATTGGTAGGACATAAGCTTGTCCTATTAAACTTGTTTTTACTCTTCAATAACTGTATTTCTGATGTTTTGATAAGAGTTACATGTTGACTTTCTCAGTTAGAAGAAAACTGTTGGTTTGATTTTCATATAGAAATTTTTGCGAATAAGCGAGGACACAAACAACACTGTTTATGTTCTAATTATTGGAAACCAATGTGCAGAAGAATAGCAAAAACTGCCTAGTGTGTGATATCTGTGAAATTTGCAATTTATCATCTGTTTCATTCATTAAAATTTCAAATTAACATTATTTTTTACTTTTGTCCTCTTACTCGATTTTTATCTTCAGTTAGAGGTAAAGTGGTCTATCCCACATTTTTAACCCCTACTCTCTTATTGTTGTGAATATGTGATTTAAATATATTTTCATATTTAAGTCACACCTTGAAGGTAATTATAGGGGGTAACTTTTTAATGATATAGGCACACTGATTTTGTAAGCATTGTGTACAGCTTAGTGGTCTATCCTCTAGCTTTCTTAACACCACTAAAGGTGTGCCACAGGGTTCAGTTTTAGAACCCACTCTCTTCACTATCTACATCAACAGTGTGGGTGAAAATACAAATGCATCTGTACATCTCTATGCTGATGTTACTATTGTCTATTGTTGTGCAAGCACTGTTGCCCTTGTATTTGAACGTCTGCAGTCAACATTTGACACCATTCAGTCTCAATTGTTCGATCTCAGACTAGCGCTAAATGCCAACAAAACCAAGACAGTATTGTTTTCTGGTGAAAAGAAGGTGCCTGCAGTTCTTCCTTATATTACATCTGCTCAAAATACCTCCATTGATCTTGTGGTCTCTTGCAAATTCTTAGGTTTTCATCAATTGTGATACCCTTTTTTTTAAACCCCACGTTGAAAATCTTTTAAAGAAATTGAAATTGGGCTTCTTCTCTAGAAACAAATCTTGTTTCTCTTTTAATGCTAGGAAAAGGCTTGTTGCTGCCACCTTCTTGCCTATTCTTGACTATGGGGATATTATTTATATGAATGCCTCTGCTCAGTCTCTTGTTGGATATGGTCTATCATAGAGCACGAAGATTCATTACAGGATGTAAACCCCTCACACATCACTGCATTTTGTACTCCCTGGTCAGCTGGTCATCATTGTCCATGCATAGACTCTTGCATTGGTATAATTTCATCTACAAATCCATCCTAGGCCTGCTGCCCCGATATTTATCTTACATGTTACGTACTCAGTTCAGTCATAGTTTGCGTCCCCAGGACTTTATTATTTTTTCTGTCCCCTCTGTCCGTACAGAGCTTGGCAAAAAGGCATTTTCATACTTTGCTCCCTCAACTTGAAACTCACTATAGCAGAGTTTGAAGATGTCTAGCTTGATTCCCTTAAGAGATTTTAAACTTCTTATCGGGTCACTGGAGAAGACATCACTGGGAAACTGTTCTTGTTCTTAGTACTCTAATTTGTTATCAGTCATCAATCATTTTCTTTGTTGTTTTATACTGATTAAGGTTACTTAGTGTTGTCTGTAACTCTGTGTTGTACTGTGTGTTGTTTTGTCATGTCTCTCTTGAAAATGAGACCTTGTGTCTCAATGAGACTACCTGTATAAATAAAGGTTAATAATAATTTTAAAAAAAAGTGGTCCACACTAGTTGTTAGAGTTATGTGTAAATAATTTGTTGTTGTTCTATCCCTAGCTTTCACTCAATGGCTCTATATTTTGTCTGAATCAAGTGTGAGTGTAAACCCTATAAACTAATATTTAGTCAACAAGCTTCTATACTTTCGTTCAAGTCATATCAGGGTGTCAGTTGCGCAAATCTTCATTTCCCACGCACACCCACTCACACGAGTGGAATCCATCATTTTTATACATGCTCGTTACACACGTTTTAAGGACATGAGCATTTGTTAAACCAAGAGTGGCTCATTAGTACTAACACCGCTTACTAACAAAATATGCATGATTTATACATACTAACATGTTTTTGCATGAGGCTCAATGACTATTGAACCAGTATGTTATGCTGCAAGTGTGATGATCTAGACCTGCGGTGAGAGAGAGACTGAAGTATTATGTTTTGGATTAAGGTGGCAATTATGCGAGTGGAAATGAGCAGTTTACATTTGTACAGTGAATGGGGCAGCCTCTTCATCCAAGGCAGCTGCTTAGGAGCTGGTAGAGTAGGGGCAGCAGCTGTGGTAGGATGCTGTTCACTTGTCACAGATAGAATAGAGAGGAGACAGTGAGGACGCGGTATTGACCCAGGTAGGAGACTAGCTTCTTACTCTTGCAGGTGAAAGACTGCAAGTGAAACCAGGAGGGAAGGAGATAAATGGAGGTGATCCTCTCCTTTTCAGGTTGAAGCACCATGGAGATGAAGGTATTTATGAGGAGGCCCAAGAGCTTATCCTGTGAAGATAGTGGTTAGTATGGAATATTTCTAGAGTGTGCTTATGTGACCCAAGTTGTTGCAGAGAGATCCGGATAGTGAAGAGTAGAGGTGGCGGAGCAGCACTGGGGCAGGGCTTAAAGTTTGCCGGCACCATGCCGGATTTCCGGAGTGTGCCATTTGGCTGTGGAGAAAAATGATACTCCTATAATGGTGACCCTGAAAAGGGGGCCCGCAAACTCCCTATTTGTGGCCCCTGAGCTGTGATCGTTCACTACGTGTTTTGGTTAGGTCAGTACCTGTAAACATGGACTGTTATCTCCATGCCAACGATGCACTGATAGCCTGTCAGCTTGCCAGCGGCTGCAGCTGAGCAGCACTTTTTACTTTCAATTTCAGAGCAGTAGCAGCAGTGGGAGCCTAGATTGAATGAAAATGGCATGCTCCAAGTTTGCTGCTGAAAGAAAAGTGGACAGTGAAAATCAGCAATTCAAAGACGAATGGACTAAGCAATTTGCATTTGTTCTCCCTCCTACCAGCACAAGACAACGATTTATAATTTGAAATAGCATAATGAGAGCAAGCAGTGGAATTTTGAAGAGGCATTTGCTCAAAATTCAGAGGTAGGAACAACAAAAAGAAATGCACTGAAATCGTCATATCAAGCTGTTTTGTCGGAATAACATGAAACTGGAGCCGTATTCAACTAAGCACTGAACTGGCTTTATTATAGAAAACAACTCAATATATCCTCCAGCCGTAGCCCGGCTGACGTCAACACCCCAACCCCTTCGGCCAGGCTACGGCAAGCCCCAAGAGTCAAATCCCCACACAAAATTAGAGAACCCCTCAGAACATAAATAACAAACGTGTTTCTTGTTTTCAACTGAACAGCCAAAACTCAGCCAACTAACTGGGCGTCTGGGTAGACTACCAGAACGCCTCCCCCCATGTTGGAGTGGATTATTCTGCCACTCATTCCCAACACGCATTAGCTAATGCTGTCTTTAACAGATAATCTTCCAGGTATCTGGGCCTCTGACGCATTCTAGCCGGCCGTCCCTTAGAAGGGGACCCTGCTCCAGGCACCGTCAGCCGCACCTGCAAGTCCTTACTGCCCCAGTCCAACAAGTACCAACCCACACCAGTACATTCCACCGTAGCTCCTGGACTCTGTTCAGGCAGCGACCTCCTGAGCCGGCTGGAGTGCCACCGTGACCCGTCCGAAAGCTCAAACATGTCCTGGCGCCGTCGCCTCATGATCCTTAGGGGCCCCGTCTAGAAAGGCTGCAGCTTATGCGTGTGGTTAGGATGTTTGATCCAAACTCGATCCAACACCTCCAATCCATGAGGTCTCGCCCTGCACTTCTTGTCGAACCGTCGCTTCATATTTTGCTGTTGAGCAGCGACCCGGTCCTGTGGAGAATTCATACTCCCTGGCGAACGGGTCGTGAGTGGTCTCAGTCGGTCCAAAGGCAGATGGAGTTCGCGCCCCAGCATGAGTTTCGCCGGGTAGCACCCTGTCGTAGCATGGACTGTTGCCCTGTAGTGGAGGAGTGTGCTCTGGAGATCGTCCGGAAACGTGATGTCGTCCGCCAAATGGGCTCTCAGTCCATTCTTCAGAGTCTTGTTAAAACGCTCAACGCCCCCATTGGCTTGGGGGTGATAGAATGCGGTTTTGATGTGTTCCACACCCCTAGCACCCAAAAACTCCTCAAACGCCCCAGAAGTGAACTGTGGGCCATTGTCTGTAGTGATTGCATTCAGGACCCCCCATCTGGCGAACAGTGACGAGAGGAAGCCCCTGACCACGTCCGTCATGACTGAATTAATGGGCAACACCTCCGGCCATTTGGAAAACAGATCGTAGACCACAAGCATAAACTGGCTGTTCGGGGGTGCAGTATGCAGTTCACCCCAGATGTCTAATTTGATATGTTTCCAAGGGCCCTCTGGGTACAGCAGTGGTCGCAGGTGTGGGGGTGGGGGGTCCGCCGGTCTTCCCGCTCTCCAAGCACGAGACACAGTTCTTCACCATAGTTTCAATGTCATTATCAATATCAGGCCACCAAACTGAATCCCTGCAACGTTGCTTCACCCTGTCCACATCCAGGTGACCCTCGTGGAGCATCGCCAGAACTCGTGATCTCAGAGACACTGGGATTAGTGTGCTGTGTCCCCTCGCCACACACACATCATTTGAACAGCTCAGTTCATCTCTAAACCGGTGGAAAGGTGTCAGCTCGTCCTGCACTTCTGTGGGCCAATCATGTCTGATGAACGAGCACAGTGGTGACAACATGGGGTCCTGTTCCAATTCTGTGCGGAGCCCTTGGAGGGAGACCATGTCCCGGAGGGGTCCGTGCAGCATGTTGACCAGATCCGCCTCCGTGGGATTGTCAAGGTCATCGTCTGGTTGCACAGCGTTGGTCGTGGCATGGGACAGGAGGTCCGCCACTATGCTCTCTTTTCCAGGGGTGAACTGAGTAGTAGAGTTGTAGGCCCTCAGCCGCTCTGTCCACCTGTGGATCCACAGGGGTCTGTGTCCTGAACAGACTGTCTGTCCAGTAGAGTTGTCAGAACCCGGTGGTCCGTCCGCAGTGTGAAGTGACGCTCTTAGAGATAGATATGCCACCGTTCACTTGCCCAGACGCAGGCGAGTGCATCCCTCTCACCCATGGCATATTTCTGTTCAGCCGCTGAGCAAGATCTCAATGCGAAAACAACTGGGCACTCAGTACCATCTTGTACCTGAGACATGACCACCCCCACCACCAAGCCAGACGCATCACAGGTCACAAAAGTCGGCCATTTTGGATCAAAGTGGGCCAACACTGGAGGGGAGGGGAGTTGAGACTTCAACTTAGTGACCGCCACTGAACAGGCTGGGGTCCACTGCCACGGTGCATCCTGTTTCAGAAGGGCCCGGAGTGGTTCGATTGTCTCAGAGTAATGGGGAATAAAACGTCCGTAAAAGTTCACCATGCCCAAGAACGAGGAACTCTGTGTGGGTGTCGTTGGCTCTGGAAGGTGCAGGACTGCCTCCACGTTCAAATGTAGGGGCCTCAGACCCCCTGCCGTCAGCCGGAATCCCACAAACTCGATGGAGTCCACCGCAAAGATGCACTTTTTCCCATTCAAAGTGACTCCGTACTCCTGTAGCACCGTCATCACCCGTCCCAAACGATCAGCGTGTTCCTCTCGTGATGTGCCATGCACCACGATGTCATCCAGGTATGCCACCACACCTTAAAGGCAGGCCAGAATCGTGGACATGATCTTTTGAAAACAGCTGGGTACTGAGCTCAGATCAAAAGGCTTGTGGGTGTACCTGAAAATGCCCATATGGGTTACAAACGCTGTCAGGTTCCTGCTGGCTGGGTGGAGGGGCACCTGCAGGTAACCTTGGCAAAAATTCAGCTTCATGAACACCTTTGAACCGCTGAACATTGCGGTGAGTTCCTCCATCATGGGGAGTGGGTACTTGTCTGGAACAATTGCCTTATTCACCATCCTAAGGTCGATACACGGCCGGATGCCACCCGTCTTTTTCCTGGCCACCACTATGTTTGATATCCACGGTGAAGCGTCCACCCTTTCAGTGATGCCAGCTTCAAGGAGTCTGTTCAGCTCTGCCGTGACATCGTCCCGCAGAGCGAGGGGAAGCCGTTGTAGTGCTTGAATTTTCAATGTCACACCTGGATCGATGAACGGGTGGTGGTAAAACACCTTGATGCATCCAAGGCACCTGAGCAACACCAGCTAGTGGACATGCCATTCAGGGAACACTGTCAGTACCATTGAGCCCTCTGGGTCCATGATGGAGAATCCCAGTTCACCCAGCAGATCGATCCCCAGCAAACCAGCTCCTCGGCACGAAACCTGAAAGGTGAATGCGGGAACAACCTTTAACCCACATTTCACCGAGAAGCTGACCATGCCAACCATTTCAATTTCGACGTGACCATACCCAAAGATTTTCACTGCCCCAGCCTTAACGATTTTCTTTTTTGGGACAAGTCTTTTCAAAGTAGCCATACTTAATATGGACTTACCAGCTCCTGAGTCTACCATAAGCGGCACATCAACTCCGTCACGCTGTAGGACGTATCACTTTAATGGTCCCTTCTTTGCGCCTGCTACGCACATCCATGTCATGCCCTCGGGCTCCACCACCGATGGTTTAGTGGTGATAGTACAGGCCTTGTCCTGTGCTGCAGTCCGCCGCCTTTTGGGGATCTGCCCTGAAGAGTTAGCTACATTGCTAGCAGTTAGACTTGGAGGGAAAACTTGAGAAGCTACTCTCTCTTTAGCCAGTGCCAACAGGCCCAGCTGGACAGTGGACTCAATCTGTCTAGCCAGTTCAACCACCTTCTATAGCATGAGAACGTCCGTTGTCAGCCTCAACTTGTTCTTCAGCCACACGTTGTTTGTACTGTTGGCTAGCTTGTCTCGGACTAGCTCCTCCTCGATGGGCCCAAAGGCGCACTCTCTTGCTAAGCTACGGCATTCCATAATGAAGGATTGTGTGGTCTCACCAGCTCACTGTTGGCGGTCAAAAAATTCATATCTTCGCGCCGTGATGTTGGAATGGTCTCCCAAGACATCGTCCATTAAGTTCAAACCTTCCTTCAGTGAGCCGCTGCCACACAGCCCAAAAAATATCCGTTGGCCTTCCTCACCAAGGCAGTGAACGAGTAGGCTCTTCCGTCTCTCTTCATCGGCGCCGCTCAGACCAGCCGCTGCTACATATACCTCGAATGTCTCCCACCAGCGGCCCCATGGTATAGCTAGCATACCCGGAGACTGTAAAAATGGAGATGGTTGTTTAATACACGCTCTCATGGTTTATCCTCGTCGCCAAATGTTGTCGGAATAACATGAAACTGGAGCCGTATTCAACTGAGCACTGAACTGGCTTTATTATAGAAAACAACTCAATATATCCTCCAGCCGTAGCCCGCCTGACTTCGTCACCCCAATCCCTTCGGCCAGGCTACGGCAAGCTCTGAGTCAAATCCCCACACAACACAAGCTACAAGCAGGATTCTTGTTACATCTATGACACAACAGCAAAAAAGAACAGAGTTGTGAAAGTCTGTTCTGAAAGTGGCTGCTTTCACCAACTCCTCCCACAGCAGAACAGCCTGGCGACATGGATGTAAATCAAGGGTGATCGGGGGGACAATTTTTTTTTCTTTAAAATTTGCAGCTTTTCCCATAAATGTGTAACTTCATTCATTCATTCATCTTCTACCGCTTAATCCTTTTCGGGTCGCCGGGGGGGGGGGGGGGGGCTGGAGCCTATCCCGGCATCTTTGGGTGAGAGGCAGGGTACACCCTGGACAGATTGCCAGTCCATCGCAGGGCCAACACAGAGAGACAGACAACATTTCATTCATTTACTACAATTAAGGTAAGATAAGTATTTATAATTATTTGTAAATGTAAAACTTTTTTGTTGTAAATTTGCCACTTTTCCTTATAAATCTGTTGTTTTTGCATCTTAAATCTGTAATTTTTTTGTAAAAATACATATTTTTCTCACTAAATTTGCAATTTTTTTTTTTAGTAAACTTGACTTTTTGTAAATGTGCAACTGTTTCTTTTAAATTTGCAGTTTTCTTTCTCGTAAATTTATGATTTTTTTCTTGTAAATTTGCAGCGTTTTCCCCATAGTGTACATTTGTACGTTCTTTCTCATAAATTTGTGACTGACAACAATAATACTCGGTGCCCCTTCAATATTTACTCTTGAGAAAATGTTCTGTTTATTGTCCTTCCCAACATAAAAATGAAATATATCTGCCCATGCAGCATGCTTTCACTGCTCTGAACCTCTGGTCCACTGGAAAAAACAAATGCGGACCCCTGGCAAAAACATTTGAGGACCCCATCCTATAAAAACAAAAGATTTGCGTCCTATTCCTATATGCAGAATTGCTTTTTGTCCAAGCATTGTTACCGTATGTAGTGTGACTGGAGGCACGAGTGCAGGACCGGAGAGGCCCGTATCCCAGTGGGCCGCTTCAGTGATGGGCCGGTGTTCTAGTTGGACGTAAAATTAATTAACGTCAGTATAACCTAATAATCTGCGGTAGGCATGTTGTTAGCACTGTCCTGATGTTTAATAGCCCTAAATCTGCCTGACTGAACTACACACCAGAGCATCCCTCACAATTTGGTGCCAGTAATGATTGGTCCAACTGAAAGACAGACTGACAGCATTCAACCGGGCATGGGACTCCAGAAGGTGTGTTCACATTTTGGTGGTTGACAAATGGCAGAAATTGATAGAAGAGGCGATTTTCCCAAAGAAAAATGAGTCAAACGGCACAGGTGGGGGGAGAGAAGGCTGCAGAGGAGTATGTTCTTCCTATAGCATAGCAGCCGTGAGATTTTCAGCAGGTTAGTGAAGTGACTCTCAGAATAAATTCTGTAATATTTAGCTGCTATCAAATAGTTCACAGTTCTCTGACTCTGACTCTGATGTATTTTTCTCATAAACTGAAAAACTAGTTGATTCCTCATTACAAAGATTTTTAAATAAAGTTCTAAATTTCCAAGAAAGAATTAGCTACATGAACCTACAGTATATGTTAATATGAAAATTTATCAGCAAAAGCTGCAATTGTTATAAATGTTGGAAAAATTGTAAATATATGTAAATAGTTATCATTTTATTAATAACTCATGAAATGAAGGTTGATGTTCCTATATGTATGATGCTTCTTCTGATAATACAATTTGTGCCTTTTCTTATAATCACTGTTACTGACTAAACTGCACCACTCTTCTGTTTGTTCATATAAGGTGTGATAAGAGTATTGACGTATGCAAGTTTTTATGCTGTATCAAGATTTATCCTTTGTACATTCTGTGTGTCTTGTTTTTCTCTGTTATGAGAACTTTGTGAACTTCATGAAACCTTATATGGGAGTGTTTCTCCTCTGTTGAGAAATGAACCAGCTCGAACTGGTATGAACTGTATGTACTGTTTCTTATCATCCTCCCATTTGAGGGAGGAAAGGACTGTGAGGGAGGAAAGAACTGTTTGGGAAGATGTCACTGTCTTATCTTTGCCTATAAAAGTTATTGTACTGGGCCGTTTTCGGCAGCATTCACCTCACTCTGTAACAGGTATGTGATTTGATTGCTCTCTCTTGCAAGATATAAAAAACAGAAACGGCATCACTGTGTCAGGTCTGATGATTTCTTCAGTCTAATGCTATTGAATAATACTGTGCTTGAGCCATATTGCAGATAAAAATCCTGACATAACGTGGTGCAGAAACCCGGGACAGCTTAGATCTGGACGGAGCTGGGGGGAAGACGTCTGGGCCAGTGAAAAAACCGTGCACGGTCTGATGGAAACCATCAGCATTGACCAACCCGACTTCAGGGAACTTGGACCGGCGCTTCTCCTCCATGCTCTATTCAGTGACGGCTGTTCCGCCTTAACTAATAGAGCCAGAAGTAAGTCTTTGTTTCTTCACAGTACAATGTTATGTTCTAGGTCCGCGGGATGCGAGTAATGGCAATATGGCGGCGTCCATATTTTTCCTAGAGCAGTAAAATAAAGGAACCAGGTCAAAACTTGGACCCCTAAGAACTAAATATAACAACCACATAGTGAAGGGGAATAAAAGCAGTTAAGAGAACTAAGTTAAAACTTTGACCTCTGAGAACTAAAAATAACAACAATATAGTGAGGAGGAAGAAAAGTTGATAAGAGAAATGGGAAATTGCGTTGGACGCAGTAAAAAATCTGACGGGGTCAGAGAAAAAGCGAAACAAAGAAAAAGAGGCGAAATAGCCCGAAGAACAGTGAAGAATTTTAATAATAAACAAGAAAATAAGAATAAAGTAAAGGATCCAGAGAAATATTTAAATAAATGGGAAAAGGATTTCTCATTTAAACCCACACTTGATGTGGATGAATGCACAGTTTTAGTATCTGTTGTAAAATTCTCATCTAAAAAGAATTTAAAAGGTACCGGTACCACCCCCGAATTGCAATGCGCTGAGCTGTGGTCGCGAGCAGCCGAGGATGCGAAAAGGAGAGCGGAGGAGGGAAGAAAAAGGACGAACGGAAAAAGTCCAGGGAAAAAAACTCAAGTCAGTACTGACAGTTCGGCTCCGCTCTTGCCTCAGCAATCGAGCGTGGGCGAACTCCCACCTCCATATGTAAACCCTGATCCTAAGGAGTGTCCATATTCTAAATTAATGGAAGAGGTAAAAGAAACGGAGAAAAAATTTTCCCCCAAACAGCTCAATGAGGGAAGTGTCAGAGAAACGGGAAATTTCCCTCTACTGGCAAAAACTAGACAGGAGGGATTGTGGGTTTGCTTGAAAAGCATTTTTTCTGCCCAGGAATTTTAAAAACAGCAAAAACAGTTTGTCAACAATGTGTTGTGTGTCTTCAAAATAATGCACAGGGAGCAATGAGAACACGACAAGGAAGCTTTCCCCCACCAAAAACACCATTTTCACAGTGGTGTATGGATTTTATTGAACTGTCAAAAGTGGGACAATTACAATATTGTCTGGTTCTCATTGACACCTACACTAAATGGACTGAGATACATCCAACGGCAAAAGCAGACGCCAGATTTGTGTGTAAAGTGTTACAAAACAACATCTTCTCAGTGTTTGGGATTCCAGAAGTCATTTATGCAGATAACGGTACCCATTTTACAGCCCAGGTTGTAAAAGATTTGACCCAATCTGTGGGCAGTCAATTGAAATTTCACATGGCTTATCATCCTCAGAGTGCAGGCCTGGTAGAGAGAAGAAATGGCACCATAAAACAAATGTTGAGTAAGGTTACAAAAGACAAAAACATCACGTGGCCAAAAGCCTTAATACAGGTAAAAATGGCAGTTAACACAACCCCGGACAAAAATACGGGACTAACTCCGTATGAATGTGCATTCCATCGACCATATGTGTTACCTGAAATTAGACTGTTATTACCACAAGGGCAATATAGACATCTATCTGACCATTTAAGGGAGTGTGTGCAACAAAAAGACTATGTTGATACTGTGAAGTCTCTCTCTGATCAACAGGAGGGCGTTGAAAACCCCCTACAACCTGACGATTACGTCTTTGTAAAGAATCACCATAGACTGAACTGGACATCACCTAGGTGGCTCGGCCCCTATAAAGTCCTGCTGACCACACCTACGGCTGTGAGAATCGCTGAACGGCCTTCTTGGATTCATTTGTCTCACCTTAAACGTTTGCAAGTACCCCTCAGTGACCTCCAGCCACCCCTAGGGTAAGTCCAGCTACAAAGGGGAGTCTGGTCCTTTTAAGGATAGGACTCGTCTCAAACCTGGTGAAGACAGTGGCCAGCTAAGGTACACTCCTAGGGGCAACAGGCACTATGGGGAATGGAAAGGTGTTTTGGACAATTTTAGGACTCGTAGGTATGAGTCTGATTCTCACATGCCTGCTGTGGTATCCGATTGAAGGTGGACTGAGAGACGTCGACAACTGCCCGATAGATTATACTCATAATCTGTGGTATCAAACTATGGTGATGACAGTAAAACAGTTGGGTATAAATACCTCTTGTTATGTTTGTGCATTGTTGCCACACTCATATAAAACTGCTATCCCGATGACGCCTGTGCCTTTGAATGCATCAGAGACAGTGGGAGCGCTACTGGCCATGAATACTGCTAACATGACTATAGAGGATGATCATTGGAGAGTAGGAGATTTGGGCGAATACCTAGAACTTTTAAATGTGTCTTTGATTAATTACTCTGGAGCGAGGGTAAGAGTCCATAATATATCCAAGGTTTCTCCCTTCAAAGCAAGGAAATCACTAATGAAGGTTAATCCCACCCTTTATGCAGCCTCTGTATGTTTCAAGAACAATTGCACCAATTCTTCTTATCATTGTGGGACTACGCCACGCTGCAATGTTACTAGGTTTGCTACATGTGGCCTCGTACATAAGCAATCTCCATGCAAAAATGCATATGGTATCCCATACCAAACAAAGGGCAATCTTACTTTGCCCCCAAGGAGTTGTAGTGCAAATTGCACTGACAATCCCGACTTATTTTGGCCTAATGATGATGGTTATGGTTGCTTAGAGAACCATGTCTGGGTATGTGGCCCTAATGTTTATGCCATATTACCCCCTAATTGGTGTGGAACTTGCCATATGGCTGCATTACTTCCCCATGTTAGCATAAAATCAAATCTTACCTACCATAGCTCGGAGCCATATGAACATTATTATCACCCTGACAACACTGATATACATGTCCGAAAGAGGGAAAGTACTGAAGATAAGCAAAGAGTATCAGAAGCTAAAATAATTGGAGGAATATTCTTGCCCTCTTATGGAGTAAGTTTAGCTTTAAGGCACATTAATATTCTTGCCTTTACTATGGAAAATCTGACCATGTTGATGGACCAAGGTTTGTCAGCTTTAAATGAGGAACAGCGACTATCTCGCCTAATGCTATTACAAAATAGGATGGCTCTGGATTATACACTCGCCTCTCAAGGTGGGGTATGTCACATTATAGGTCAAGAGTGTTGCACTTACGTCCCGGATAATTCGGCAAACGTAAGTCATGTTATAAGTCACTTAAATGACCTGTTACATCAGCAACAAGCCTTAGATGAGGATAAAGAATGGTCCCTCCTAGATTGGTTTCAGAGTGGAGCCTGGTGGCAAATTTTGTTAAAATGGTTAACCCCCCTTATTGTAATATTGATACTGTTTTGTGGTCTGTTTACGTGTGTGATTCCATGTATAAGGTCAATGATTTCTAGAGCCCTAACACAACATACATTCATGTTACAACAATCTTTTCTAAGCTATATTCGAAATGAACAATACACTCCCCTCTCCCAAGAGGATGATGCTGTGCATGACTCAAATAAAGGTGATGGTTATACTCCTGTATGAATTTGGAATTAATGCTTGATGATGACAATGTAGAAAATCTTCTGAAGTTACATTGTACTGATGTTTGCATGTGAAAAATTAATAAAATAATAAACAGGAGGGAAATGTTGGAAAAATTGTAAATATATGTAAATAGTTATCATTTTATTAATAACTCATGAAATGAAGGTTGATGTTCCTATATGTATGATGCTTCTTCTGATAATATAATTTGTGCCTTTTCTTATAATCACTGTTACTGACTAAACTGCACCACTCTTCTGTTTGTTCATATAAGGTGTGATAAGAGTATTGACGTATGCAAGTTTTTATGCTGTATCAAGATTTATCCTTTGTACATTCTGTGTGTCTTGTTTTTCTCTGTTATGAGAACTTTGTGAACTTCATGAAACCTTATATGGGAGTGTTTCTCCTCTGTTGAGAAATGAACCAGCTCGAACTGGTACAAACTGTATGTACTGTTTCTTATCATCCTCCCCTTTGAGGGAGGAAAGGACTGTGAGGGAGGAAAGAACTGTTTGGGAAGATGTCACTGTCTTATCTTTGCCTATAAAAGTTATTGTACTGGGCCGTTTTCGGCAGCATTCACCTCACTCTGTAACAGGTATGTGATTTGATTGCTCTCTCTTGCAAGATATAAAAAACAGAAACGGCATCACTGTGTCAGGTCTGATGATTTCTTCAGTCTAATGCTATTGAATAATACTGTGCTTGAGCCATATTGCAGATAAAAATCCTGACAGGTTAAAAAGGAAAAAATACATTCAAAAAGTTCTGAAATTAAAGAAAATGATTTTTTACGTGAAGAAAATCACATTTATCGAAAAAGCTGCCTAAATATTCCTAGTAGTTTCGGCCTTTTACCTGTTATCTTGATTTTAAGCTCAAATACTGCTCCATGCAGATTTTTGTGGACACAGTTTGATGGAAAAGCCTCTTTCCAAAGAAGATGTTGCTGAATGAAGAAAAAAAACCTTGTTTGTTCTCAGGTGATTTGTTATTTAACAAGGGGGATGATAGTGGTGGTAGACTCTCAAATTTAGTGTAAGGTAAAGCCTATAAATGTAAATTAAGTATAAATTAGCAAGAATAAAGCTGTAAAATATGGCAAAGGAGGCCAATTTACAAGTAAAATAGAAAATTTGTGAGAAAAAAGTTACAATTTTGTATGAAAAACATAATGAATGAAGGGGAGAAATGGCACATTTCTTCAAAAAAAATTATAAATTCACAAGAATGAAGTCAAAAATTTAAAGAACAAAAGCTGCAGATTGGTTTTTAATGTTTTATTTTTACCATTTTCTATGCAATTAGTGAGTTTTTTCTTTTAAACGTTCTTGTGACAGACATGCATATATTGGAGCAGGACAAAAAAATCTATATGGGGAAATTACACAATGACATGATATCATTACTGACATTGAACTGACATGACACTGTATATATTACTAAAGTTGTCTAATAAATAGCTATTTTGTTTCTGTAGAATTTTTAAGCCACTGAGCTGAATTGATTTTCCCCTTTTGGATTTATCTTTTAGTTTCTCATTTATTTGTCAGCTGGTTTACTGAGGTCAACTAAGCTCTATATTCTTGCCAAAACATGTCTGCAATAAAAACTATTGGATAGAAATAGAACTTTTGCTCCAATTTCCTCCACTTGCCCAAAAGTGGGCTGGTCTTGGGCATGAAACTCCCAGGCTGAAAACTGGTCCCACTCAGGCTCTGCACAAGTGTTTCATCCTTCGACATACACAAAACCTTTCATACATTCTATAGGATAGAGACTAAGTTTTTGAAGCCTAGGGATTGTTTCTTTTGAACAAAACAATTATAGAAATAATGCAATTTAGAGAATTATATATATATATATATATATATATATATATATATAGTGGAAATGTGAAAATGACGAGGCAGAGTTTATCTCACGAGTCAGGTTTATTCACATCTTCCAACATCAGCAAAGCAGAAAGAGGAAAAACACAGACATTCCTCCTTTGTTCTCTCTGAGATGTGAAGCTTAAAGTGATACACATGTGGTCCCACATGACCCCCCCAAACATCTAAGATGGAACAATAGAATACAGTCTGCATGCCATGATAAAATCATTACACATTAACCCACGTGCTGCTTGGGCCTCAGTCTCCTCCTGTATCTGCTGTAAGCGGGCTTTGCCACTTCTGCGGCGCCATCCCGCTGGGGCGCTGCTGTCTTGGGGTGAGAACTGTTTGTCACTCTCTGTGGGTGTTCTGGGGGATGTCCCCGGGGGGGTCTGCCGCACCGAGGAGCCCTGGCCAACAGCACATCCTCGTCCGCCACCACAAAGGCGGGGTTGAGCCTGTTTATACCAGTCTTTTCCTTCCTGCCCCCCAAATCTAGCAAAAAATGTTTGTCCCCTGTTTCCAGCACTCTACATGGTCCATCATAAGGTGGTCGCAGCAGTGGGCGATGGGCATCGTGTCTGACAAAAACAAATTCTGCGTTTTTCAAAGCCTTAGGCACAAAAACGCGCCGAAAACTGTGGTGAACGGGGCCAGGCAGCGTGCCCGATTCCGTGCCACGCTGCAACCGCTGAGACGGGGAGCTATCTGGCACAGGATTATCTGGGAGAAACTCCCCAGGCAGCCGAAGTGGTTGCGCAAAAACTAGCTCAGCCGGGGAGGCTTCTAAGTCCTGTTTAGGTGCAGAACGCAACCCCAATAAAACCCACGGTAGCATGTCCACCCAATTTGCATCCGTCAGCGACGCTCTGAGAGCCGCTTTCAATGACCTATGAAAATGTTCGCATAACCGGATTGTACGCGGTTGTGCAGTGGATCGTTACCCCCAGGCTGCGGGCCATTGCTGACCAAAGTTCGGAAACAAATTGAGGACCTCTGTCGGACGTAATGTCCGACGGGACTCCAAAGCGCGCTACCCATGCTGTTAAAAACGCCCGCGCCACCTCCTCGGCTGTGGTTGACGCCAGTGGGACCACTTCAGGCCAGCGCGTGGTGCGGTCCACCATTGTCAGAAGGTGTGTGCACCCCCGTGACGGCGGGAGGGGGCCTACGAGGTCCACGTGAACATGATCGAACCTCTTAGCCGGGATGTGAAACGGCTCCAAGGGAGCTCTTGTGTGTCTGTGTACCTTGGCTCGTTGACAAGCCATGCAGGCTGCTGCCCACTCCTTAACTTGTTTGCGCAGGCTTGGCCATACAAATTTCTCTCCTACCATTTTGACCGATGCGCGCACTCCCGGGTGCGCCAGAGCATGAATCGAGTCAAAAACGCGGCGGCGCCACGTGGCCGGTACCACAGGACGCGGTCGCCCTGTGGAGACATCGCAGATTAGGGGGGGCATACCATCTTGCAGCACCCTGTTCTCCAGCCTTAACCCTGTTGGTCCAGACTGGAGCGCGCGCACGTCCGCGTCGCTATCCTGATCCGCAGCCATGGCTGCATAATCTATCCCTACACGGACTGGGGCCGCCACGGTGCGCGAGAGACAGTCTGCCACTACATTCAGTTTACCCGCTACGTGCTGAATATTGGTAGTAAACTCTGAGATGGCAGCCAGCTGTCTTTGCTGCCGGCCCGACCACGGTTCTGAAACCTTGGCCATTGCAAATGTCAGCGGCTTGTGGTCAACGAACGCGGTGAAACGGTGTCCCTCCAGCCAGAACTGGAAGTGGCGAATGGCCAAGTGGAGAGCTAACAACTCCCTGTCGAATGCGCTGTATTTTCGTTCACTATCACGCAATGTCCTGCTGAAAAAGGCGAGCGGCTGCCAAGCCCCAGCTACATGCTGCTCCACGACCGCCCCTATGGCCACATCTGACACGTCAGTAGTGAGCGCTATTCGGGCCGTTGGGTCTGGATGTGCTAACAACGCAGCGTTTGCCAGGGCTGTTTTGACCTCCGAGAATGCTCGCTCTCGCTCCGGAGACCATTCGATCCTATTTTGGGGTTTTTGTTTTTTGAGTGCAGCATACAATGGTTGCATGAGCTGCGCTGCGCGGGGGAGGAAACGGTTATAAAAATTTACCATTCCCAAAAACTCCTGTAACTCCTTGACCGTTTGTGGCTGGGGAAAATTTGCTACCACGCGCACTTTGCAGGTAGCGGAACCGCTCCTTCTGGAGAGACGCGATGCCCCAAAAAATCAATCTGCGTCACCCCAAACTGACACTTCGCTGGGTTGATTATTAAACCGTGCTCTCCCAACCTCCGGAAAACTGCTGTGAGGTGTTTTTCGTGTTCGTCTTCGGACGCGCTGGCTACTAAGATGTCGTCCAGGTAGACGAATACAAAGGGGAGATCGCGCAACACCGTGTCCATCATGCGTTGGAACGTCTGCGCAGCGCCTTTAAGCCCAAATGGCATGCGCAAAAACTCGAATAGACCGAACGGAGTTATTACCACTGTTTTGGGTATGTCCTCAGTGCGCACTGGGACTTGGTGGTAACCGCAGACCAAGTCTATCTTAGAAAAAATGTGCGCCCCCACCAAATGAACGGAAAAATCTTGGAAATGCGGGATTGGGTAGCAGTCGTGTGCTGTGGCGTTGTTCAACCTGCGGAAATCTCCGCAAGGTCGCCACGAGCCGTCAGCTTTCGGGACCATGTGCAGTGGGGAAGCCCATGGGCTGTTCAAACGCCTGATGATACCCAACCTTTCCAGGTTGGCGAACTCCTCGCGCGCTATGGTCAGTTTAGCTGAATCCAAGCGCCAAGCTTTTGCAAAAACAGGCGGTCCGGTGGTAGTAATAAAATGTTCCACTCTGTGTTTAGCGACGGCTGCTGAAAATGTGGGAACCGTGAGTGCTGGGAACTGAGTGAGCAGTGTGTGGAACTTACCGCTTGCCGTTGTGATGTTGGCTTGTGCTGTGGGCGGGGTCACTCAGGCTGCACAGGGAATAGAATAAAAAGAAAGTGCATTAACCAGGCGCCTGTTAGCAAGATCAACCAACAAACCATGTGAGCACAGAAAATCAGCCCCCAACATATTGAAATTCACTTCAGCTATGACAAAAGTCCACTCAAATGTACGGCCGTGTAGGGACAGAAGCAGAGCCCTCTCACCAAAGGTCTTAATCTCCGAGCCGTTCGCTGCTGACACCCCGTGACCTCTGGGACCCGCCAGCCGGTCAGCGGAGGAAGGCGTGATGAAACTCACTTGGGAGCCTGTGTCCACGAGGAATTGCCTCCCCGAGCGCGCATCCTTCAAGTAGAGCAGCTTGTTCTCCTCCCCGAGGGCCGCAGCAGCTAGCGACCCCCGGTCTTGGCGTTTCCCGAGCGCTTGAACTGGCACGGTGGTATACATTTGCGTACGTTCTCTGCAAAGCGGCGATGGTAGAAACAGAGAGTGTCTCCTCCGCGATCCTTGGCCCCCGCCGTCACCGTCGTCGGTGGGTCTGCTACCGCCGTCTCTGGCCCCCCGCCATCTCCGGCCGTCGCGCTGAACTCCGTCGCTGCCGCGGTGGCCGCGCGCTGTGTGCTGGCGTTGAGAATCCGGTGCGCCTCCTGGGCCAGCGCGCGGAAGTCCCGCTGGTCCAACAACGGGGAACTGGCCAGGGTCACTCTCGTGGCCGACGGTAGGGTCCTGAGGAAAATGTGGGTGAAGAGGAAGTCGTCGCCGTCTGAGCCTCTCAACCTCAGCATGTTCTCCATCAGGTCAATGGGCGTGCCATCTCCCAAGTCGTTCAGAGCCAGGAGCCTCTCCGCTCTCTCCTCGACTGAGAGAGTGAAACGCTGGATAAGCGCAGCCTTCAACCCGCCGTATTTGTCGTTGGCAGGTGGCCGTTCCAATAGGCTCTGCACATGCCGAGCCGTGCGGTTGTCGAGCTTTGCGATCACATGGTAGAACTTCATGTCATCTACCGTTATCCCCCGGAGGGCGAACTGTGCTTCGACCAAGTGGAACCAGGAGCACGGGTTGTCCTGCCAAAAGTCCGGTAGCTGGACGGTAGCGGCATACGCTTGGCTGGGAGCTCCTGACTCGGCTGGCCCGGGGGAATTTCTTTCATCCATGATACGTCTTAGGGTCACCAGTGTGGAAATGTGAAAATGACGAGGCAGAGTTTATCTCACGAGTCAGGTTTATTCACATCTTCCAACATCAGCAAAGCAGAAAGAGGAAAAACACTGACATTTCTCCTTTATATATTCAGGACCTTCAAAGTTCACAGTCATATTGCATTTAATCACAAGCAACAATACATCTTTCCTTAAATCCTATAACATCCTGCTCATAGTTTCTGGGAGACCAGGAAATCCCCCAAGGTCGTCTCTTGCATACCAAAGACTAAATTTTCACATCCTCCTGTTATCTCACAGGAGGCCCAGTTCTTTGTTCTCTCTGAGATGTGAAGCTTAAAGTGATACACATGTGGTCCCACAATATATATATTCTGCAGCTACGACCGGGCATGGAGACAGCGCAGCGGAGTGCCTAGAACGAGGGTGCTGGGAGCAGCAGCGAGGTGCCTGGGTCGGAAAACAACACCGGCGAAGGCGATGCTATGAGCGCCGGGAGTGAGCAGCAGCAGACGGACACGGAGGCAGCGCAGCATAGCCCTCTGGATGAGGTCGGTTTTACCCCTGGCTGCCAACGGACATTGGCGTAACTTAAATGTTGAAATGTATATATATATATATATATATATATATATATACAGTGGGGTAAAAAAGTATTTAGTCAGCCACCAATTGTGCAAGTTCTCCCACTTAAAAGATGAGAGAGGTCTCCAATTTTCATCATAGGTATACCTCAACTATGAGAGACAAAATGAGAAAAAAAAATCCAGAAAATCACATTGAAGGATTTTTTAATGAATTAATTGGTAAATTCCTCAGTAAAATAAGTATTTGGTCACCTACAAACAAGCAAGATTTCTGGTTCTCACAGACCTGTAACTTCTTCTTTAAGAGGCTCCTCTGTCCTCCACTCATTACCTGTATTAATGGCACCTGTTTGAACTCGTTAAGAGTATAAAAGACACCTGTCCACAACCTCAAACAGTCAGACTCCAAACTCTACTATGGCCAAGACCAAAGAGTTGTCAAAGGACACCAGAAACAAAATTGTAGACCTGCACCAGGCTGGGAAGATTGAATCTGCAATAGGTAAGCAACTTGGTGTGAAGAAATCAACTGTGGGAGCAATTATTAGAAAATGGAAGACATACAAGACCACTGATAATCTCCCTCGATCTGGGGCTCCACGCAAGATCTCACCCCGTGGGGTCAAAATTATCACAAGAACGGTGAGCAAAAATCCCAGAACCACATGGGAGGACCTAGTGAATGACGTGCAGAGAGCTGGGACCAAAGTAACAAAGGCTACATCAGAAACACACTACGCTGCCAGGGACTCAAATCCTGCAGTGCCAGACGTGTCCCCCTGCTTAAGCCAGTCCATGTCCAGGCCCGTCTGAAGTTTGCTAGAGAGCATTTGGATGATCCAGAAGAGGATTGGGAGAATGTCATATGGTCAGATGAAACCAAAATAGAACTTTTTGGTAAAAACTCAACTTGTCATGTGTGGATGAGAAAGAACACCATACCTACTGTGAAGCATGGGAGTGGAAACATCATGCTTTGGGACTGTTTTTCTGCAAAGGGACCAGGACGACTGATCCGTGTAAAGGAAAGAATGAATGGGGCCATGTATCATGAGATTTTGAGTGAAAACCTCCTTCCACCAGCAAGGGCATTGAAGATGAAACGTGGCTGGATCTTTCAGCATGACAATGATCCCAAACACACCGCCCGGGTGACGAAGAAGTGGCTTCATAAGAAGCATTTCAAGGTCCTGGAGTGGCCTAGCCAGTCTCCAGATCTCAACCCCATAGAAAATCTTTGGAGGGAGTTGAAGTCTGTGTTGCCCAGCGACAGCCCCAAAACCACTGCTCTAGAGGAGATCTGCATGGAGGAATGGGCCAAAATACCAGCAACAGTGTGTGAAAACCTTGTGAAAACTTACAGAAAACGTTTGACCTCTGTCATTGCCAACAAAGGGTATATAACAAAGTATTGAGATGAACTTTTGTTATTAACCAAATACTTATTTTACCGAGGAATATACCAATTAATTCATTAAAAATCCTTCAATGTGATTTTCTGGATTTTTTTTTCTTATTTTGTCTCTCATAGTTGAGGCATACCTATGATGAAAATTGGAGACCTCTCTCTGTCACGCCGCGCCATTCATCAGCGGCGCCACCTGCTCCCGCACCTGCTCGTCATCAACGGCGAGGGATAAAAGCCGTCTCGCCCTGAGCTTCGGCCTGAAGCCGTCAGACTTCGTCCCTCACCGTTGTGAGTCATTTCCAAACTTCAGCGCAAACATTTGGGTAAGAAGCCCTTACCTTCTTTTTCTCCAGTCTGCTCCCCTGTGCACAGGTGGATTTCCCAGCGGCGGACGACGTCCTTCCAACGCCCATTCCTCGCTGCTGCACCGAGCTCTCCAGGTGGCTGTCTCCCGGGTCTCGCCCCTTGCTGTGCCAGCTATCCTGTCCATCCAAGTAAGTCCTTCTCTCGCCATAATTTCCTCTGTGTTGGTGTATGCCCGTCACCCTCTCCCTGTGCTTTTTCCATAGGGTTGCCCGGCAGTACGGTCACCTGCCTCTGTGCCTGAAGCAGACACCGCCACCAACACATTGACATCCCACAGACACGCACTCATTCACGCCTGTTGTCAATAAACTATTTGAACTACTCTGAGCCTGTGTGTGTGCGTCTCCTGAGCCGTGCGTTATGTCAGTACGGCTTCAGCAGAGCGGCTCGGCAGACGCCGGGCTCGCACACCGGTTTTCCACTCTCGAGGCTCGAGTGGATCATATAGCCTATCAGCAACAGGTGATTTTTAATCAGTTATTGAATTTAACTAACCGGTTGGGCCGCTTGGATCCTCAACAGCCGTTCCCCCCGGCTTGTCAGGGTGGCGCGGCTCCTGCTGCTCCAGTGGCCATCCAGCAGGCTCCGAGTGCACCGGTTCGGCTCACACCTATTCCAACCCCCGCCCGCTTTAGCGGTAAGCTCGGCGGAGCGCGGGGGTTTATTATGCAGTGTGAGTCCGTCTTCCACCGCGTGCCCGGAGATTTCCCCTCAGATCATAGCCGAATTGGTTATATCGGGAATCTCCTGGAGGGGCGGGCATTAACGTGGGCCTACGCCGTTATGGCGAGACCCAGTTATGCCGCCCTCACATATAACCAATTCGTGAGGTGCTTCCTGGAGGTCTTTGACCATTCTCTAACCGAGACGGTCCAGATCGATTGGCTTCTCGCCCTCCGGCAGGGAAGCCGGTCGGCCGCGGACTACGCGGTCGACTTCCGGGTAGCGGCGGAGGAATTAGGCTGGGAGGAACGCCCCCTCTGCAGTCTTTTCCTCCGCAGCCTCAATGACGATCTGAGGGATGAACTGGCTGGACGGGATATTCCTGAGACGCTAGCGGAGCTGACATCCTTAGCGATTAGTTTGGATAACAGGCTGCGCGAGCGCTTCTCGGGGCAGAAGTCGTCTTCTTCTCGCCCTCGTGGAGTCTCGCCGCACCTGTTCCAAGCTCGCCCCCTGGCGGCGCCGCCAGCATCGTGCCCCGAGGAGTCGGAGCCGATGGTGACGGGCTGGACAAAGCTTTCCCCTGCGGAGAAACAACGCCGCCGTGAGTTGGACCTCTGCATGTATTGCGGAGGTGACCAACACACTG
This sequence comes from Pholidichthys leucotaenia, assembly GCA_020510985.1. Taxonomy (NCBI): domain Eukaryota; kingdom Metazoa; phylum Chordata; class Actinopteri; order Cichliformes; family Pholidichthyidae; genus Pholidichthys; species Pholidichthys leucotaenia. The sequence goes on along the minus strand of CM035841.1, from coordinate 306,386,616 downwards.
TGGAGCTCTGCCCACGGAAAGCCAGTCGGCGGGGTCCGCAAATCACTGTAGGGGGTCTTGCGGATCTCAACCGGTTAAACACTCATACCCAATTGAAGCTGCCCATCCGTTTCTGCCACAACCCCACTGGGCATCTCACCCACGCACTGGTGGATTCGGGCGCAGAAGGCAGCTTCATTTCACAAAGCCTGGCAACCCGATTGGGCATCCGCTGTCAGGCACTGAGAAACCCCATCTCCCTGGTCAATCTCTCTCGTGCCTCCCTTGGGAGAGTTTCACATCAGACCGTTCCCGTCCCAGTCATCATCTCAGGGAACCACCGGGAGGAGATGGTTTTTTACGTCCTGCCCAACTCTGTGTCGCCCGTCATCCTGGGGTATCCCTGGCTACGCCTCCACAACCCTGTCCTGGACTGGAAGTCAGCTGGGGTATCGGCATGGAGCACGTTTTGTATGGGCACCTGCCTTCAGTCCGCTGCCTGCTCCCCGTCCGCTTCTTCCCCTGTGGCGGACGCAGCACCTCCGGACCTGTCTCTGGTGCCTCCGGAATTTCACGACCTGGGTATGGTGTTTAGCAAGACGAAAGCTATGTCTCTTCCCCCTCATCGGCCCTATGACTGTGCCATCAACCTCCGCCAGGGGGCTCCCTTACCTTCTGGTCGGCTCTACAGCCTGTCTGCGCCGGAGAAGGAGACAATGAACACCTACCTGAAGGAATCACTGAGCGCTGGGATAATTCACCCATCGTCATCACCCATGGGGGCAGGGTTCTTCTTCGTTGGGAAAAAGGATGGATCCCTCCGCCCTTGCATAGACTACCGTGCGCTCAACGACATCACTGAGAGGGACCGTTACACCCTGCCCCTCATGGACACTGCCTTTCACTCCCTCCAGGGGGCGACCTGGTTTACCAAGCTGGATCTACGCAGCGCTTACCACCTCGTCCGGATCCGGGAGGGAGATGAATGGAAGACAGCCTTCCGTACCCCGAACGGCCACTTTGAATACCTGGTCATGCCGTTCGGGTTAACCAACGCTCCTGCCGTCTTTCAGCGCCTCATCAACGACGTCCTCCGGGATTTCATCGGCCTCTTCGTGTTCGTCTACCTGGACGATATCCTTATCTTCTCCAGGTCCAGGGACGAGCACCAGGTCCATGTGAGGCGGGTCCTCCAAAGACTGCTGGAGAATTGGCTCTACATGAAGGCTGAAAAGTGTGAATTCTACGCTAGGACCACATCCTTCCTGGGATTCATCATCTCTCAAGACCAGGTGCTCCCAGACCCAGAGAAGGTGAAGGCGGTAGTGGAGTGGCTTACTCCCGCATCCCGGAAGCAGGTGCAACAGTTTGTTGGCTTCGCCAATTTCTACCGCCGCTTTGTCCCCAACTTCAGCTCGATCGTCGGACCACTGACCCGCCTCACGTCCCCGAAGGTCCCTTTCCGGTGGACAGAAGAGGTCGCTGCTGCCTTTAAGGTGCTGAAGGCGGAATTCTCCTCTTCCCGGGTCCTTCGCCAGGTCGACCCCGCGCTGCAGTGCATCGTGGAGGTGGATGCCTCGGATACGGGAGTGGGAGCAGTTCTATCCCAGCGGTCGCCTGACGATGGCACCAAACGACCCTGCGCCTTCTTCTCCCGGCGCTTGTCCCCGGCGGAGAGGAACTACGATGTGGGGGACAGAGAGCTCCTGGCCATCAAACTCGCCTTACAGGAGTGGCACCACTGGCTAGAGGGGGCGGACCTGCCGTTCGTGGTCCTGACGGACCACAAGAACTTAGAGTATTTACGATCTGCCAAGCGCCTGAACGCCCGCCAGGCGCGCTGGTCTTTGTTCTTCGCCAGGTTCCGTTTCTCCATCACCTTCAGGCCAGGCTCCAAGAACGACCTGCCTGACGCCCTCTCTAGGCAGTTTACCCCCGTGGAGGCTGAGGAGACGCCCCACACCATCCTGCCCAGGTCGTGCGTCGTGGGTGCCATCTCTTGGGACATCGAGAGCAAGATCCGGAAGGCGCAGGAGGTGGAACCTGATCCTGGCGGTGGACCAGAGGGAAGACTGTTTGTGCCATCTGCGGTCCAAGGAGAGGTCATCCACTGGCTCCACACCTCCCGGCTCACCTGTCATCCCGGCACCTCCCGGATGATCAACCTCCTCCAACGGTCCTTTTGGTGGCCAGGCCTGCGGAGGGACGCAGCCCGCTACGCCCGGGCTTGCCCATTCTGTGCCACCAGCAAGTCGGGAAATGCCCCTCCAGCGGGTCTGCTCCAGCCCCTGCCCATTCCTGGCAGGCCCTGGTCGCACATCGCGTTGGATTTCGTCACCGGACTCCCCGTTTCCAACTCCTTTGACACCATCCTGACCATCGTGGAACGTTTCTCCAAGGCGGCGCACTTCGTCCCCCTGCGAGGTCTCCCTACTGCCCTGGAGACGGCGGATCTCCTTGTCCAACACGTGGTCAGGCTGCACGGGATTCTGGTGGACGTGGTCTCGGACCGGGGCCCCCAATTTTCATCTGAGGTTTGGAGGTCATTCTGTAACGCCATTGGAGCCAAGGTGAGCCTCTCCTCCGGCCATCACCCCCAATCCAACGGGCAGTGTGAGTGGACCAACCAGGAGCTGGAGGCTGCGCTCCGCTGTGTGACCACATCCAAACCTACGTCCTGGAGCAACCATCTCGCCTGGGTTGAGTACGCCCACAATACCGCCCGCTCTTCTGCAACGGGGATGTCCCCCTTTAAGGCGTCCCTGGGTTACGACCCCCCGCTGTTTCCAGCGCAGGAGAGCGAGGTAACTGTCCCATCAGTTAGGGCGCATCTCAGGCAGTTCCGCTCCATCTGGGCTGCCGCGCGTAGTGCGCTTTTACGCACAGCGGAGCGCAACAGGACCGTGGCGGACCGGCACAGAAGACCTGCCCCGGCGTACAGAGTTGGGCAACAAGTTTTTGTGTCAACCCAGGACGTTACATTGAAGGGCGAGAGGAGGAAGCTGGCACAGCGGTTCATGGGTCCCTATCCCATCACCCGGATCATCAACCCGGTGGCTGTGCGCGTGGCTATTCCCCCCTCCCTCCGCATACATCCCACCTTCCACGTGTCAAAGGTGAAGCTGGCAGTCACCGACCCCCTTTGCCCCTCTCCTGCTGTGCAACCCGCGCCCCGGATGATTGATGGCCATCCGGCCTGGTCCGTCGCCTCCATCCTGGACTCTCGACGCCGGGGTCGTGGGTTGCAGTACTTAGTGGACTGGGAGGGCTATGGGCCTGAGCATCGACAGTGGGTACCCTCGTCGTTTGTGTTGGACCCATCGCTCATCGCGGACTTCCACCGAGCGCACCCAGATAAGCCATCGCCAGGAGGCGCTGCTAGAGGGGGGAGTACTGTCACGCCGCGCCATTCATCAGCGGCGCCACCTGCTCCCGCACCTGCTCGTCATCAACGGCGAGGGATAAAAGCCGTCTCGCCCTGAGCTTCGGCCTGAAGCCGTCAGACTTCGTCCCTCACCGTTGTGAGTCATTTCCAAACTTCAGCGCAAACATTTGGGTAAGAAGCCCTTACCTTCTTTTTCTCCAGTCTGCTCCCCTGTGCACAGGTGGATTTCCCAGCGGCGGACGACGTCCTTCCAACGCCCATTCCTCGCTGCTGCACCGAGCTCTCCAGGTGGCTGTCTCCCGGGTCTCGCCCCTTGCTGTGCCAGCTATTCTGTCCATCCAAGTAAGTCCTTCTCTCGCCATAATTTCCTCTGTGTTGGTGTATGCCCGTCACCCTCTCCCTGTGCTTTTTCCATAGGGTTGCCCGGCTGTATGGTCACCTGCCTCTGTGCCTGAAGCAGACACCGCCACCAACACATTGACATCCCGCAGACACGCACTCATTCACGCCTGTTGTCAATAAACTATTTGAACTACTCTGAGCCTGTGTGTGTGCGTCTCCTGAGCCGTGCGTTATGTCACTCTCATCTTTTAAGTGGGAGAACTTGCACAATTGGTGGCTGACTAAATACTTTTTTACCCCACTGTATATATATATATGAGCAGCTGGCAGGGGTCTTCACGGACATCTTCAACCTGTCCCTGGCCCAGGCGGTGGTACCAGCGTGCTTCAAGACCACTTCTATAGTACCAGTGCCGAAACATTCAACACCATCGTGCCTAAATGACTATCACCCTGTGGCACTGACACCCATAGTCATGAAGTGCTTTGAGCGACTGGTCTTGGCACAGCTCAAAAAATGCCTGCCCCCTACACTGGACCCTCACCAGTTTGCCTACCGGAGTAATAGGAGTACAGAGGATGCGGTTTCTACAGCGCTGCACTGTGTACTCTCACATCTGGATGACAAGAACACCTACGCAAGAATGCTGTTTGTTGACTTCAGGTCAGTATTCAACACAGTTATCCCCTCCAAGTTGATCACTAAACTTGGGGACCTGGGAATCAGTACCTCCACCTGCAACTGGATCATGGATTTTCTGACCAACAGACCCCAGCATGTTAGGTCAGGCCCCAACCGTTCTTCCATCATCACACTCAGCACTGATGTACCACAAAGCTGTGTGCTCAGCCCATTCCTCTACTCCCTCTTCACCCATGACTGCAGGCCTATGTATGGATCCAATTCCATCATAAAGTTTGCAGATGACACCACGGTGATCGGACTCATCAGGGACAACGATGAGTCAGATTACAGGGCAGAGGTTGAGCACTTGGCTACTTGGTGCGCTGACAATAACCTGCTCCTTAACACCAGCAAAACCAAGGAGCTCATAGTGGACTACAGGAAGGAGAGGGGAGATATACATGACCCCATCCATATCAACGGCATAGCTGTTGAACGTGTCTCCAGCTTCAAATTCCTGGGGACCCACATCTCGGAGGACCTGTCCTGGTCAGTTAACACCACCAGCCTGATCAAGAAGGCCCATCAGCGCCTCTTCTTCTTGAGGACACTGAAGAAGAACCATCTGTCAACTGACATCCTGGGCAACTTCTACCGCTGCATGATAGAGAGCACCCTGACCAACTGTGTCACAGTCTGGAATGGGAGCTGCTCTGTCGCTGACCGTAAGGTGCTGCAGCGGGTGGTGAAAACCGCCCAACGCATCACAGGGACTCCACTTCCAGTTATAGAGGACGTCTACAGGAAAAGATGTCTGCGCCTGGCACACAGCATTCTTAGGGACTCATCCTGCTCAACCATCCTGCTCATGGACTGTTCCAGCTTCTCCCCTCCGGAAGACGTTTCAGAAGCCTTTGGACTAGAACCAGCAGGTTTAGGAACAGTTTCTTTCCAACAGCTGTCACGTTATTGAACTTAGTTCCCCGCTGAACCTCCACTTCTCTCCCTTTTAACACCCCCCCCCGTGCTTCCTCAAACTGTATACACATATATATCATATCTGCATATTGTCATTATATATTGATACATACTGCTCTTCTGTATATTATCATCACATATTTAACTACATACTGTTTTTCTGCATATTGCCACTCTGTATAGTTAGATTGTCTGCTACTTACTTCACTTCACCTGTACTTTGCTCTTCTGTAATTTATGCTAACTTATTCCCATCTCTTACCATCCTCACCTGTACATAACTGCCCACCTAGCTTATTGTACATTATTTGCACATAACGGTACTCTTAACTTTCTACACTGACCTATCTGCATATATTTGCTTAAATTGTACATACTGTCAATTACTGTATATACTGCACTGCTGTCCTTTGCACTTCTGATTGGATGCTAAACTGTGTTTCGTTACCTTGTATTTATACATGTGTAATGGCAATAAAGTTGAATCTAATCTAATATATACAGTATATATACTGTGTATATACACTACCGTTCAAAAGTTTGGGGTCACCCAGACAATTATTTTGTGTTTTCCATGAAAAGTCACACTTATTTACCACCATGAGTTGTAAAATGAATAGAAAATATAGTCAAGACATTGACAAGGTTAGAAATAATGATTTGTATTTGAAATAATAATTTTTTCCTTCAAACTTTGCTTTCGTCAAAGAATCCTCCATTTGCAGCAATTACAGCATTGCAGACCTAACATGATTGCACAAGGGTTTTCTAATCATCCATTAGCCTTCTGACGCAATGAGCAAACACATTGTACCATTAGAACACTGGAGTGATATTTGCTGGAAATGGGCCTCTATACACCTATGTAGATATTGCACCAAAAACCAGACATTTGCAGCTAGAATAGTCATTTACCACATTAGCAATGTATAGAGTGTATTTCTGATTAGTTTAAAGTTATCTTCATTGAAAAAAAGTGCTTTTCTTTCAAAAATAAGGAAATTTCTAAGTGACCCCAAACTTTTGAACGGTAGTGTATATATATATATTAGTCCCTCCAGAGGATTTCGTGATGATGCGATCACGTCAATTCACGTGAAATCAGCCAATCAGCACAACTATTGTGCAACCTTTCAACTTTGTCCAATCACTGCAACTTTCACGCAATTTTGGCTAATCCTCGCCAACTTCCGGCAATTTCACCAATCAAATTTGTCTCTGACTGGCACGCAAATGCTCAGTCTAACCAACCAAATGCATCGCTGCACCGCATTCACTTCCTTGATTACAGTGAGCATAAACGGAACATATTAGCAAAAACAGAGTGTGTGGCTTAAAAACACACTCACCCACGAGGTTTCCAACACTGGCTATGTTTACATGGATGCAAGTAACCGGATTAAAAGCCTGATCGGAATAAAAATGCTTCATGTAAGCACACCAATCTGAATATTCTGACTCGATCACGCTCATTCGGATCAAAATTTCATTCCGATTGAGAGGGGTGGGTTATGCCGACTGTTAATCGAGTTGGTGCACATATAAACACTTACAGTATTCAGAAGGTTGGCCAGAAAATATGTTTACTGCACACGTCTGTACGTCAGCCACACGTTGACGTGACGTATTTCCACCTTTATAGCAAAGACATGGCGGCACTGGGAATTAAACAAAACTGGTCTGTACCTGACACAAATACACTACTAGAAATATTAAAAGAATTTAGAATTGTTGAACGACTTGATGGTAGAAAGGCTAGAAACACCGAGTTGTTCATTCAAGTTTATGAGCGGTTGAAGGAAGCCGGAATTAACCGAAGCACTGAGCAGATAAAAAACCGCTGGAAAAGTTTGAAGAGCGCCTATTATAAAGCCAAGAATCACAACGGCAGAAGTGGTTCTGGCCCTGCGAGTTTTCAGTTTTACGGTTTGATGGATGACTTGTTGGGAGATCGACCGTTGTCTAATGTGCCTTGCAATGGCGTGGATATTGGGTTCGAGGAGGATAGATTCAGCACACCTGTGGACCAAAGCCCTCGTGCTACAGAAGGTAGCATTACTGGTAAGTTTGCAAAATTTACATTACTTACTCTTCTTAATTCAATACTATTACTTGTTTCTGAGAAAAAACAAAACAAAACTGAATATTAGGCTTGTGATTGTTTTTGTCATTCAGATGAATCCAGCATTGACGGAGCAGAAAACGGCACTGAAAAGATCCCCACAGAGACAGGAGACAGTTCTCATCTTACAGGAGACAGTTCTTATCTGTCTACAGAGACTACCAAGAAGAGTAAGTTATGTATTAAGAGACAAGAAAAAAGTCGTTAGACTTTTTTCTTGTCTTTGAGGGGTTTGGTGAAGATGGTAGCACTTTAGAATCGTTTCTTTTGGTTAGATGTCACAAGTGCTTATTCGTTAAACTGTTAAATGAGACGTATTATTGTAGCTTTTTTATTTTGCCTTAATTATTATTGATTTGTTTTTTTATCTGGATGAAATGCTAATTATTTTTGCTATATTCAGTTTGTGAAATTCTGTTGTCTATATTTCAAAGTCATTCTTTGTAACTTTGTAGGAAAAAGGCCCAACTCATCTGGTTATGCCAAAGCTCTGAGCGTTTGATCAGCTGAACAAGCTTTTTTGGAAAGGATGCAAAAGTCCCAAAACAGGTGGCTTTTAGAACAGCAGGAAAGACGTATGCAAAGTGAAGAGCGTCTCCTCTCACGATTCATAGAAGAGAGTTCCCAGTCAAATGAACAACTCATTGGCCACCTTTTGGATGGTCTAAGGGCCATCGTCCCGCCACCTCCCCCACCTCCAATGCCATCATCTTCTCAACGTCCTTACTGCAGCTACAGTGGGTCTGCTAACTTTGCCCAGCACAATCAAAACTACAGTGAAAAGTACACCTCTGACTATACCCTCCAACATCTGAGCTAAATATGTTTCAGATGTTAATGAAACAGTTAACATATTCAGTTGTTCATTGAAAATGTTCACATTCTTAAATTTTGTTCTGCTAATTGTTTGATGCAAGTATTCTAAAATGTATTATGGAAAATGTTTTATGTTTAGCATAATTCAAGTGAAATTGTGATTTCAGGTCAGAACTTTTTTTTAACTTAAACTTCCTATGTAAGGGGCAGTGTATTTGCCAGCCTTTTTATGTTTTTTACGGAATAGAGAAGTTCTGTAGACTTTATTTTTGCACAAGTTTTATTTGCACAGCACAAGAAATTAAGTGCCAACTTTTGTTCTCAGTAGTCTAAAAGAATAACTCAGGAAAAAATGCTGTTAAGTCAGAACACTTTAGTTCAATTTCCAATGTTTTATAAAAGGCAGTGTATTTGCAAAGTCGTTACACTTTATATGTCCTAGAAAATAGTGAATTTCTAGAGCCTTTCTTTGTACAGCACTAGCAGTCAAGCGTCAAGTGACTTTGTTATATTTGTTACAAGAATGGGTGTAATAAATAACATTCAGTTACTTTAATGGCTTTTTTTAAATGCTATATTTTCCTAGTGCTATACAATATACATGCCTAAATAATATAAACAATAATTCAAACGGTCTTTATGAAAAACAATTTAAAACAAACCAACATGAAACATTTTTTGTTAAACTGCACCCAAGAAACGACTAACGTAGGCGCCCTGTGCACCTCCCTTACACTGCTCCCACCACTACTGCACTAAAGATTAACTAGCTGGTTGGGTTGAGGGAAACAATCTGTGTGATCACAAGCCTCTTCTAACCAGCTGCTGTTGGCATGATCTAGTTCCATCTGACAGAAGTTGTGGAGTGCACAGCAGGTGGCAATCATGGTTGGTGCAAAAGTGAAATGAAAGTCACTTCTTTTAAGAAGAACTCTCCACCTTGACTTTAGCAATCCAAAGGTCATCTCTTCTCCCACCCTGACTGAGCTGAGGTAGGTGTTAAAGGACTCCTGCTCAGGAGTCAGGTGAGGTGAGTTTGAGTATCCCTTCATCAGCCAGTCAAGAAGTGGGTAAGCAGGGTCTCCAACAATTAGGAGGTTGGTGTCTTTTCCCTCAATGGTCTTCACACTCTGTTGAAGAAAAGGAAAATTCAATTATTTTTGGCTCAATTTTTAGCTTGCAAGCACATTTTGACAACTACAATTTGTTTCTGAAATGCATACAATAAGGCACACATTGCAGGTATTTTTCCCTCAACCAAAAAGAAAAAAAAATTACTTACCTTGGGCAACAGATGAGCCCTTTGGAAGAGGTCTGACTGGCGTAGGACATTTGCATCATGTGCACTGCCTGGCATTTTACAGCTGATGTGCCAAAAACTGGATGGGAGGGAGAATTATGAAATAAGCTGAAAAAAATACAATATATTTGCACATGGTTTCTTACCAACACTAGTGATATTTTGATTTTATGTAGAAATTCAATGTTATTTTAACAGAATTTGTCATCAGCAACAGCCTGTAGTACATAGGATGGTCATCCTTTACAGTTAACAAAGTCCTTATAGCCTTCTGAGGGAGGAAGGATGGGAATGTGTGTTCCATCAATGAGCCCCATAATCTGAGGGATATGATGTGATGCCTCAAAATTTCTGGCAATCTCCCCTGCTTCCTCATCAGTTGGTACACGGATCAGTTGCTTAACTGGCCCTTGTACCATGCTTTTACAAAACATATAAACAAACTTTTTGACGCTGCTCTTGCTAATTCCAAATTGGTTTGCCACAACTCAATATTCCGCACAGCTGCCCAGTTTGTACAGTATAACTGCGATACATATGATGAGTGGAACAGGAGCTCTCACGGTAACATCTTCTGGGGCCATATGACTCTCCATTAACGTGCAAAGTTTCATGAATGACGGTCGTGTCATGCGAAAATTTTGCTTCCACTCTTGATCAGTAAACTCCAAGAGAATAATCCTCTCCCACCAGTCTTTACTTCTCACTTTCATCCAGTGACTCCTTGTCCGTGGAGGAGGAAGGGAGATTAGATTTAATGCGGTGAAATGAGTATCGTCCTGCTGTCTCCCACTGTTCGTCATATTCAGCAGTATGGACTGCTGGGCTTGTAGCTTCACAATGGAAACCAGCAGAAACAGAATCAGAATCAGAATCAGAATCAGGTTTATTGCCATTGTTCATGTAGTACACAAACTAGGAATTTGTCTCGGTGCAATGCTGCAACATTAAACATGATAAAAATAAAGATAGAAATAAAAAACTATACATGCAATAAAATGTAGAATATGAATGAGTATTACTAGTCAAGCAATTTTTAAATATATTAGCGAGCAGCAGATATTGTGGAGTACCACATAGTGCAGTCGGTAATGCAAAAAGAAAACAGTGATAATTGACATGAGTCTGGTTGAGCTGCTGTACGTAGTGCACGAGAGTCTAATAAGTCACTTAGTGTTCAGCAGTCTGATGGCAGAGGGGAAGAAGCTGTTCATGTGACGGGAGGTTTTAGTCTGAATGGACCGAAGTCTTCTACCTGAAGGGAGGGGGCAAACAGTACGTGACCAGGGTGTGAGGGATCGGCTATGATCCGGCCTGCACGCCTCCGGGTCCTGGAGATGTACAGGTCCTGGAGGGATGGGAGCTTGCAGCCGATCACCTTCTCAGCAGTGCGCACGACGCGCTGCAGCCTTAGTCTGTCCCTGGCAGTGGCTCCTGCGTACCACACGGTTATGGAGGTGGTGAGGATGGACTCGATGATGGCCGTGTAGAACTGCACCAACATCTTGGTGGGTAGTTTGAGCTTCCTCAGCTGCCGCAGGAAGAACATCCTCTGCTGGGCCTTTTTGATGAGGGAGCTGATGGTTGGCTCCCACTTGAGGTCCCAGGTGATGGTGGTGCCCAGGAAGCGGAAGGAATCTGCAGTGGTGATGGGAGAGCCTGTGAGGGTAAGGGGGGGCAGAGGGGTTGTGACTTTTCTGAAGTCCACGATCATCTCCACTGTCTTCAGAGCGTTCAGCTGCAGGTTGTTGTGGCTGCACCAGGATGCCAGCTGGGCCACCTCTTCCCTGTAGATGGACTCGTCGCCGTTGGAGATGAGCCCGATGAGGGTGGTGTCGTCCGCAAACTTGATCAGCTTGACAGACTGGTGGCTGGAGGTGCAGGAGTTGGTATACAGAGAGAAGAGTAGGCGGGAAAGTACACAGCCCTGGGGTGATCCGGTGCTGATGCTAACAGAGTCTGAGACAGTCTTACCCAGCCGCACATGCTGCCTCCGGTCCGTCAGGAAGTCGGTGATCCACCTGCAGATGGAGTCAGGCACGTTGAGCAGGGACAGCTTGTCCTGGAGCAGAGCGGGGCGGATGGTGTTGAATGCAGAGCTGAAGTCCACAAACAGGATCCTGGCATAGGTTCCCGGGGAGTCCAGGTGCTGCAGGATGGAGTGGAGGGCCAGGTTGACTGCGTCGTCCACAGACCTGTTGGCTCGGTAGGCAAACTGCAGCGGGTCCAGGAGGGGAGTGGTGATGGTCTTGAGGTGGGGCAGGACCAGGCGCTCAAAGGACTTCATGACTACAGAGGTGAGCGCTACAGGTCTGTAGTCGTTAAGTCCAGTAATCCGTGGCTTCTTGGGGACAGGGATGATAGTGGAGGTTTTGAGGCAGGTTGGCACGTGGCTTAACTTCAGGGAGGTGTTAAAAATGTCTGTGAAGACAGGAGTCAGCTCTTTCGCACAGTGTCTCAGGGTGGAGGGAGACACGCCATCCGGACCGGGGGCCTTGCGCGGGTTCAGTCTGGAGAACTGTCTGTGCACGTCCTGCTCACTGATGACAAGGGCCGGGGGGGAGGAGGGGGGGGGCGCCTTTGATGAAGTGGGGACCGTGGAGGCAGTGGTGCTGGGGGGAGGGGGGGAGATGGACACAGCTGACGAGGTGTCAAAACGGGCATTATGTTGGGACAGTCTTTGACAAAGGGCTTTTTGAAACCCTTTTTGAAACAAAAGTGCAGTTTGAAGAGCGCAAAACGGGTCCATTTTAAAAACAGAGACACGAAGCTGTTTTTTTTTTTTTTTTACAGCGCAAGTTGCTTCTTCTACTCTTTCTGGAATGTCGGATAATTGTACGCATGTTAAAATGATTTAGTTCGTTCAAACGTGTGACACATGGAAACGCACTTCCTAATCAGATCAGCTTTTTCAGGATCAATGTAAACAGCAAAATTCTGATCTGAATTGTAATCAGATTGAAGAAATTTTGCCCATGTAATCGTGGCTACTGTCTCCCCCAGCCTGTGTAACAGGTTAAATGGGTCAGACATGGTTAACCCAATAGCTTCATTCTCCTTTAATGCACTGACAATAGTTTTATGCATTTGATAGAAATGGTTCATACTAAGGTTTTTTTTAATGTGTTTCGGAATGTGTAATTAAGGCTCTTGTATACTTTTTGATGGACAAGGAAGGCCGTAAGTTAATTTTGGATTGCTCTGTGATCTGTTGGTCTTGCCTTTTTACTCTGTGATCTGTTGTTTATGCCTTAGGGATCCAGGGGCACTTTTCCACTTGGAACCCAAAGGCCTCGTTTAGTACCGTTCAGCCTCCATTGTCCGGTTTCCCACTCGGAACCCAAAGGCCTCACAGTTCGCTTTTTCGGAACAGTTCCAGTTTTATCAACACTATTTTCGGCACCGTTAAAAGCAGGTCCGACGGGTACCGGCACCGTTTCGCCATGCCCATGCTGGCCATTCATTGGTCTGTGCGTAGCGTCATCAGAGTGGGCGTTACATGGGCGTTACGCTGACTTTCGAGAATCGCTTACTGGTCGCCATTTGCAATTTTTCGTCAGTGAGCCCGCGAACAAGTGATATTATAAACCACAATGATAGAATGGCTTAACAGAAATCAGCAGAAATCTAACACCGCAGTCCAGCAGAGTTTCCTGTGCATTTCGGCTGATGAGAGAATGCAGAGGGAAGCAGACTGAGCTTGCAGTGGTGTGCACAAACAGACGCACCAGAAATTACACGGAGACGTACCGGGAATTAGACCCAGCCACCCGAATTGAATTGAATGTGCAGCCGCAACGCACCCAACTTCAGCAGTTGAAGCCGTGATATTGTGATATACAGGACGGTGAGTGATGTGATATTCATGCTTTATGTTATTTTTTTCAACAGTGGAAAGTTCACTTAGGACAGACGAAAACTTAATTGTGTTTAAACGATGACCTTGAGATTTATTTGTGTGAATATTAATTACAGAGTAATTGAAAATGAATGGCACATCCAATAGTAGGTTTCACATCCAATAGTGTTTTTTTAAAAAAAAACAAAAAAACGCTTGTTTATTTATTTTTATCAGATCATTTCTGTGATCCTTTATGAGTTATAGTCATAATAGTGTATCTTGCACCTTGGGGAATGGGAGATGTTCAGTCACCATTAGAATTTAGTTTATATGTGTATAGTATTTCATCTTTAAACTCATTCAGTAATAGAACACATTACAAATATTTGAGACCCATTGTAGTGCTTCCTTTTATATTTTAGCAACACAAGCACAAAACACCACCCACACTTGAAACCAGGGCGACACAGCGGTGGCTAAATTTTATTGATAACGTTATTTCACACCATCACAACAACTCAGTATCTAAACTCAGCGTAAATGGTGTAGAGATTGAAAGGGTATCCAAAATTAAAATCCTTGGTGTAATAATTGATAATAAACTGTGTTGGAAGTCACATATTAATTATATTAAAGGTAAAATATGCAAATCAGTCACAATACTGCGCAGAGTGAAATATTTGCTGAATCAACCCACACTATAGACTTTGTATCATTCATTAATGCTCCCATACATGACATCCATCCATCCATCTTCTACCACTTTTCCAGAGGTCCAGGTCGCAGAGGCAGCAGTTCAAGCAGAGAAGCCCAGACTTCCCTCTCCTCAGCCACCTGCTCCAGATCTTCAGAGAGGATACCAAGGTGTTCCCAGACCAACTGGGAGATGTCTCTCCGGTGAGTTCTGGGTCTGCCCTGGGGTCTGAGAACTACTACCAAGCAACACTGTGTTTCAGTGCAAGGAGTCAGACTGTGGAACGCTTTTGGACCTGAATTAAAATCATGTACAAAGCTTGGACAATTTAAACAAAAACTAAAGGAATAAATACTCCAAACACACACATGTGGACAAAATTGTTGGTACCCCTCTGTTAATGAAAGAAAAACCCACAATGGTCACAGCACAGTGACTACTTGTCACCCTTTAAATAGGCCGATTGACTACAAGTTTGTAGACACCTGTGATGTTAATTAGAGGACGCATCTTGGTTGAATCTATGGTCATGTTCATGTCCCTATGGCCTATTTTCAATCTTTTCTGGGGTACCATCATTTTTGTCCAGGCCTGTTTCATGAGTTTGTTTTTTAAAATAATTCTGTTGAACCACAATTCAAAAGCATTGTCTGATTTTCATTGGTTAATTGTCATAGAATTTTTATTTATTACCACTTTTGTCATATTCAAGTTATTTCTGTGACCATTGTGGGTTTTTCTTTCATTAACAGAGGGGTACCAACAATTTTGTCCACGGCTGTATATACAAAACGACATGTCAAATCACACAAGGATTATCATATCCAGTCTGTGTTGTGCTGTTGCTTAGTTTTTGTCATGTTTTGTCTCAGTTTCTTTTTTTTTTTACAGTTTGAATTTTGCACATTCTAAATAATCTGTAATTTGCTGCTGATTGGAATAAACAATTTAGTGATTTATGTGTTTGCATCATGATTTTCTATTTTGTCTGTTCAGACACCGGTGGGAAAAGAGTCAACAGTATGAACCATTTATCAGTGACTTTGAAAATAATGGCTCATTTTAAGAAAAGTAACCAACACAATTATTTGCTGAAGACTGTAAAACAAAATAGCTGCAAAAGTACAAACGTTTATTGTCAAAATTCCCAGGGCAATACTACATGAATACAAGTATAGTTCACTGTTGATGCAGAGAATATATATTTATACAGTATCTACATGTAGTCAGCAATACTCAATACCATATATTTCCAGTTAATCCACATATTTCTCCATGTAACCTTGGGACTGCTTTATTTTAATTACTTCTAATCCTAGATCCATTTGTTTTGGCTTAAAATGCATCATAATTGCTAAATATATCTTATGCCTAACTCAGTACTGTTTACCTGTTGAAATATATATTTAACGGCTCATATGGCACCTGATCCATGTTTTGCCACGACACCACTGGCTGGAGCAGGTAAATTCCATGACGTCTCAACAGTCTCTCCATGATTTTGACATAGATCATGTATTTTTACCTAACCATCTATTTGTCGAGAAAAGTAATTTTTGATATTCATGCGCTGTGAGCCAATAAATGATTAAAATCTAACAATACTTCACTGTCTGATTAATGATTCTGTATAATATATGGGTCTCACTTTCTGACATGAGTGTCCAAAAATATTTAACTTTTGCATTATTTTTGGAGATGTATTGCTACATGTTTTGATGTTGATTTTACTGAACAGGAATATGGCGCCGCCTCATGGGGAGCGTAGCGCCGCCTCCAACTCCCTCCAAATCCCGCCTCCAGCTCCCTCCTTCTCCCACCCATGCTACAGTGAGCCTTGTGCTGTGGAAAACCATGGGTGCCGAACGGTACTGTTCGGTTCCAGGCTAAAGGAGGCCTTTGGGTTCCAAGTGGAAAAGCGCCTCAGTAGAGGGAGTTGGGGCTCTGCATCTCACTTAATACAGACGAGTGAAGGCAGCAGATGCATGTGTGATCATTTCTCCTTCCCTCACTACTTTTCTTCCCTATTTAAGGGTACAACATTTGGAAACATCGCTGGGATGGTTGGCTGGAGGAGTGTCCCTAAATGGTAGTGGATTCTTCTCCTCGATCATCCTTCAAATTTCCCAGGCATCAGAGGAGTTCAGTCCAGCAGTTAAAGAGGTCTCCAGACAAGTTGGCACTCTGCATCCTGAAGTGAGCAAAAGTGCCCACTAGGGAGCGGCAAGAAACCAGTAAGGTCTACTAAAGCCTCATTTTGCTGTTAAAGCTAACTTCTCGGATAAAATGGAGTCGGAATATGAAAAATTGCAGCTGGAAATTAAAGGAGCACTGTATAAACTGACTGTTGAACAACTGATAAAGGTATACAATGCACTACAAATTTCAGGGAAGTCAATGAACATGTAACAGTCAAAACTCGCAGTAAAGTGATCACACACATAATAAAGTACCTGGAACGGGAAGAGTTGTCTGAGTTAGAGGATGAAGGCATGTCAGCCCTTCTTAACATTCAGGATATAATTGACAAAATCCAAATGACATCAGTAAATGAGCAGGAAGATGAATGGGGAGAAGAGACACGGGACACGAGCATGATCCTCCCTGAAAAAGCAAGCACATGTCATGAACTGGGCTTGATGTTCAGGCCCAGTTCTGTGACGCGGTGGCCATTCACTCTTTTGTGTATGGTTGTTTTATTTTCCATCAGGCGCTTTCAGGGAGCCTCTGGGGTCTGCTCAGCTCCCTGACAGCTCGGCCACGCCTCCCTCTCCTGCCTGTTCACCAGCTGTGTGTCATTAGCACTGTACTCTTCTGTTCATGCACACACACACACATACATGCTTCCTTTCATTCTCACGCTCATGCACTCTCCTACACGCATACACACACACACCCATTCATCCTTACTCTCATGCTCACAGATGTTATTTCACACAGCTGTTTCCACTTTGTCCTGCCCACTCATTCCCGCACTCACTCTCACTGCACACACCGGCAATCTCTTTCCTCATTAGAGTTGGCATTTTTTAGCCCTGCCTCTGCCGGAATAGATTGCTGGATCGTTGTCCAACACTGTCAGGTTCTACTCAGTGTTAGTGTTCTGTCGCTCATGACTAGATGCCCTGCCAGTCTCCAGGTATCACATCACTCTGGGTGGCATTAGTCTGCTCTCACTGTTTGGTTTTGTTTCACCAGGATAATTACTCGGACCAACAGACTGCTCCAGCCTGTGTGAGTATTAACTGCTTCACCCCTGCTGTCCAGCTCCGCCTGGAGGTTCTTTTCCTGGGCTTCCCCCTGTCTGTCTCCCACTTCAGTTCTGCCTGTTGCATTTAAGGACATTTTCCCAGTTTTATTCTCACCTTGTCTGTAGAGCATCCTGGAGGACTTCCCTGTATTTCCTGAGCAACGCATTTGTTATCCTGAACTGTTTATTCACCAACTGTTAATAAAAACACACAACATACTCCTGCGAGTGGGTTTTCTCCTTTCCTCTGTGTGCTGCGTAAAAGTGCACAAGGAGATCATGACAGCACACCACTGGGGAATGTGCCCACAGCACCCTCTAGCGGCAACATGTGGCGAAAAGATTTTAAGATATCAGGCCAGATTGGCGAGCTGGGGCAGATAGATCGATTAACTTTCTCTAGCCTTGCCAGACAGACTGAAAGTGGGCTTAGTAAAGGCTACCCAGAACTAGAGATCATTGATGCTGTTATTTGTACCATCACACCAGGCCTGCAGTTAAGAAGTTACCTAGAAGGAAAAGACAAACTGACACTCCCTGCTCTTTGATATATTCTTAGATGGCATTATCAGGAGAAAGGGGCAACCAAGTTATATAGACAACTACTGTAACCTCGGAAGCTCAGGGCAGTAAAGAAACCCCTCAAAACTTTCTGATAAGGACAATGGACCTGAGGCAGAAAATCTTGTTTGCTTCTCAGGAGGTGGAAAGTAGCTTAAAGTATGATCCAGCACTAGTCCAGAGTCTTTTTTAGCACACTGTCTTAACAGGCCTGCAGAACAACAATATTAGAAGTGACCTACAGCCCTACCTCCTACAGACAAACACAGCAGATGAACTGTTAATGGAGAAACTGAACATTGCTTGCAACAACGAAAAGGAAAGACAGGACAAAAAGAAACATGTTGCTCCATCTAAAGTAACAAATGTGAACACTGTACAGTCAAGTGAAGCCCAGGTTGAAAAGAAAAATATAAACCAGCAGCACACAGTGACTTTGCCCCCTGATCTGCTATCTGAAATTAAAGAAATGTGCTCTGATCTGGTGTTGTTAAAAGACTTGAAAGCTGAGGTCTGCCAAATTCGAGAAACCATGCAAAAGTCAACCCCTGCCCCACCACAATCTTCATCACAAAGCTAAGGACCCGCACGTGTCTACCACTTACCCAGTGTTTTCCTCCCCTCAGTTATCATCCTATGAGCCTGAGTCAAATGCTGTGCCTCCCTAATACCAGCAGCCACTAGTCCCACAGCACAACTACCAGCAGACCTACAGCCAGGGGCGGCTGCAGGGAACAGCCCAATTCCAGCAAAGGTTCACACCTCAGTGGTATTACCCAGCACCACAGCCCGATCTAGGTGTTTCTCCTGTATTCAGACTGGTGAAGACTACTTTCAACATTGCTTCAGGTGTGGAAGCACTGAGTATTTCAGAGCAGGTTGTAAAGTGCAGAGACCATCAGAAACCATACGAAAGAGCTCTTTAAACTAAACAGGGTTGCTCCCACAGGGCACAGGGCAACCAGCAAAACAAGTAAGTCACAATTTTGTGCAAACTGTGAAAGAGAAGAAAACAGGGAAATTTAAAAGCTGCTTGGTGTGTAAAACAACACTATACTGTTCAAAAGAATGTCAAAAGACTAACTGGCCAATACATAAAGAACAATGTAAACCTCGTCGTCGGTCTATGATGACCATGGAAGAGAATCCTAAACGTCTACTCTGCTGGAACAGCTCCGCCTGTGGCTGAACAGGCCGATGCGCGAATGACAGTCCCTGTCACACAGGTCACACTTGTGGGTGGTCTCCGTGCTGCTGGGTCTGTGGCGGTTCTTCCTGCGGGTCCTTTTTTCATCTGCTGCAGCAGTCAGTCTCTCTTCACCCGCCTTGAGCTGTCTGGTCAGGGTGCCTCTCCATTTGGAGCGGTCCGTTGCAAGGTCCTCCCAGCGCTCTGTGTTGATATCCAGGGCCTTCATGTCTCTCTTGCAGACGTCTCTAAAGCGCAGCTGTGGGCGGCCAACGTCTCTCCTGCCAGTTGCCAGTTCTCCATAGAGGACGTCTTTGGGGATTCTGCCATCCTCCATACGGTGAACGTGGCCTAGCCAGCGGAGCCTGCGCTGCCTGAGTAGAGTGAACATGGAGGGAAGGCCGGTGCGGGACAGAACTTCTGTGTTGGGCACTTTGTCCTGCCAGGATATGTCCAGGATGTGGCGAATGCAGCGCAAGTGGAAGGAGTTCAGTCTCTTTTCCTGCCGGGCGTATGTTGTCCACGTCTCACTCCCATAGAGCAGTGTGCTGATGACGCAGGCGTTGTACACTGCCATTTTCGTCTTGACAGAGAGTTTGGGATTCTCCCACACTCGTGTGGTGAGGCGAGAGAGTGTGAAGGCTGATTTTCCAATCCTCTTGTTGATCTCTGTATCAAGGGAGAGGTTGTTGCTGATCGTGGACCCCAGGTACGTGAATTGATTCATGACCTCCAGCTTGTAGTCATCAATGGTGATGGTTGGTGGTGCTTCCGTGCCTTGCGCCAAGACGTTAGTCTTCTTCAGGCTGATGGTAAGCCCGAAGTCCTTGCATGCCTGGGAGAAGCGGTCCATCAGGGTCTGAAGCTCCTGCTGCGTGTGGGTTGCGACTGCAGCGTCGTCTGCGAACAGCATGTCTCTGATTAGAGCCTCGCGTACTTTGGTTCTGGCTTTCAGGCGGGCGAGGTTGAAAAGCCTGCCGTCAGATCTTGTGTGCAGGTAGATTCCCTCTGTTGCTGTGCTGAAGGCATGCCTCAGGAGCATAGCAAAGAAAATCCCAAAGAGGGTTGGCGCAAGTACACAGCCCTGTTTCACTCCGCTGCGTATGTTGAATGGCTCTGAGACGTTTCCATCCTGCTGCACTATCCCCTGCATGTTGGTGTGAAATGATTCGATGAGGCTTTGCAACTTTGGTGGGCATCCTATCTTTGGCAGGATCTTGAAAAGGCCCTCTCTGCTGACCAGATCGAACGCTTTGGTGAGGTCGATGAAGGCGACGTACAGAGGCATGTTCTGTTCTCTGCATTTCTCCTGGAGTTGGCGGATGGAGAATATCATGTCTACCGTCGATCGCTCAGCGCGGAAGCCACACTGAGACTCGGGGTAGACACGTTCTGCAAGCTTCTGTAGACGAACGAGAACAACTCGTGTGTATACTTTGCCAACAACGCTGAGGAGGGAAATGCCCCTGTAGTTGTTGCAGTCGCTTCTCTCCCCTTTGTTTTTGTAGAGGGTGATGATCTTGGTGTCCCTCATGTCCTGTGGTACGGCACCTTCCTTCCAGCACTGGCAGAGGACGTCATGCAATGGCAGCAGTAGGGCGGTCTTGCAGTGCTTGATCAGGTCAGGGGGTATGCCGTCGTTGCCGGGTGCCTTGCCAGCGGCCAAGCTATCAATGGCCTTACTGAGTTCATCGATGGTTGGCTCAGCGTCAAGTTCGTCCATGGATGGCAGGCAGTCAATGGCATCAAGGGCTGACGGTGTCACGGTGTTCTGTCTAGAGTAGAGGTCGGAGTAGTGTTCCACCCATCTCTCCATCTGCTTGTTCTTCTCTGTGATCATCTCCCCAGTGGAAGATTTGAGGGGGGCCGTCTTGCTCTGAGCCGGACCAAGTGCTTTCTTGATGCCATCGTACATACCACGGATGTTCCCTGTTATGGCAGCGGTTTGAATGTCTTGGCTGAGCTGAGTCCAGTACTCGTTGGCACAGCGCCGAGCAGTCTGCTGAACTTTGCTTCTCGCAGCCCTGAGAATCTGGAGATTCTTCTCGTTTGGGTACTTCTTGTACTCAGCAAGTGCTGAGCGCTTGGCTTCAATGACGGGGGTCATCTCGGTCAACTTGGCATCAAACCAGTCCTGTGACTTCGAGGTCTTCCTCCCAAAGGTAGCCAAGGCTGTACGGTAGATGGTGTTTCGCAGCTCTTCCCACTTCTGCTTTGCAGATTCTCCTCCTTGTGGTACACCAAGTTCCTTCTCAAAGGTGGAGGCAAACTGCTCAACAAGTTCTGGTTGGGCCATCTTGCTGATGTCAATCCGTGCCTTTCCAGGTTGTCTAGCACGATTGAATTTCTTCAGCTGCAGCTTGACCTTGCAACACACCAATGAATGGTCTGTGTCGCAATCTGCACTCTGGAACGAACGGGTGATTAGCACGTTCTTCAGTGAGGTGCGCCTGGTCAGGATCAAGTCTAGCTGGTGCCAGTGCTTTGAGCGCGGATGTTGCCAGGAAACCTTGTGTTGGGGCTTGGTCTTGAAGAACGAGTTTGTGATGCACAGATCGTGATATGTGCAGAACTCGAGCAGCCGCTGTCCGTTGTCGTTCATTCTGCCCACGCCAAAAGGTCCAAGACAGGAGGGCCAGGAGTCGTGGTCAGCACCCACTCTGGCATTGAAGTCTCCAAGGAGAATGAGTTGTTCAGAGTTGGGGATGATCCTGACAGTTGTTGCGAGACTCTCATAGAACTCGTCTTTTGCCTCTGGTGTGGCTGTCTGTGTTGGGGCATACACACTGACGAGGGTGACTGGGCCTTGAGTGGTGTTCAGGCGGAGGGTGAGGAGTCGTGCAGAGCCAGTGCTGCCCGGTTCCACCATCTTCAGCAAAGTGTTCTTCACTGCGAAGCCCACTCCGTGTTCCCTGTGTTCGTCACTGCCCTTTCCCTGCCAGTAGAACGTGTAGTCCTTCTCTCTCAG
Source organism: Pholidichthys leucotaenia (assembly GCA_020510985.1). Taxonomy (NCBI): domain Eukaryota; kingdom Metazoa; phylum Chordata; class Actinopteri; order Cichliformes; family Pholidichthyidae; genus Pholidichthys; species Pholidichthys leucotaenia. The sequence goes on along the minus strand of CM035841.1, from coordinate 306,364,569 downwards.
TGTGCCTGCATCAGCTAACCGTGTTTCCTGGAGAGTGGCGATATCCACTCCCAGTCTCTTCAGCTCATTATTGATGATGGCAGTCTTCCTGGTGTCGTTGATGTCCTTGAGGTTAGCAGCGAGTCCTGTCATCATAGTGCGGACGTTCCAAGTTCCCAGTTTTAGAGTTGGTCTCTTTTGTTTTATTGTCTTGCCTGGTGCGAAGGTTCTCAGCCTGCTGTTTGGATTTCTCCTTATCCCCATGCACCCAATGAGGAAAGCAAGCTGTGGCGGGACAACACCTTATTGGCTGGGGGCTGCCCAGCTTGAGGCGGGCGGTAGCTGTCCAGTGAGATCTGATGATCCCTCCCACCGTCGGGAACAACCCCTGGCGCCACGCTCTACGCCAATTGAGCAGTGGCTTATAACCGGTAACTGTCATTCCCCGTGTTTTGTCTACGCCAAAGGCGAAGCTGGAGTGTCCTCTCCAGTGATCCGGTGTTCTACCTTCCAGCGTTGGGCGTTGGTAGGATTCAAGCCTGGGCAGGAAGATATGGAGGACAAGATGTTGCCCATGCAGCATGTCCCCCCTCTCCACGTCACTGATGAATCCAAAGGAACAGCGGGGCTGCTACAGTTTGGCACCAGCGCCGTTGCAGGAGCTGCCAGAACGATGTTGCGCGCAACATAGAACTGCCTTAGGGGCTCCGACTCCGGATTTTTCCTCAGGGTTGACTCCCGGAGCCTTTCCCGTGACCGGGTATGCCGCAAGGCAGCAGAGGTTTGAAATCAAGGTTTACCTTCCCCTAGATGGGCTACCTTCCCAGGTTTACGAGCCACCATCTACCCGAAGCATCTGGTTTTAAGGCGCCAGAGATCCGCCCTCGCCCCTTCTCCTAATGTAAACCATTGTTAGAATAATTTCAGTATAATTAATCTGAGTCAAAAATCAGGCAGAAAATTTAGATATAAGTACATTTATTCCTCATTAGGGAGAAATACAGAGGCATCCCCAAGTCTGACCATCCATACCTCTGAATCAGCCATTCATTGTTCTAGCTTTGAAAGCTGTGTTATCCATGGGAAGACGGAGAAACTGTCCTTGAGTACATCTGGCAAGACGGGATAACAGTTCTTATCTTTGCTCCCAGCAAACAAGGAGCCAGTACCTTCTCGGTAACATAGGACTAGACATCCAAAAATGTATCAGTACAGCTGGTGATTAAAATTGCTAACTCAGGCACACTCACACGCAGACTGGGGCTGTTCAAGGCCATACATGAATCACAAGTCATATCAGACATATAATATGAAATATAATATGGAAGAATAATATAAAGGAATGTATGAACTTATCCTGCATGGAATGCACATATAAACATCAGACATGAAATAGGAAAGGCATGATACGTATTAATAATAATAATACATTATTAATAACAATAATAATGTGGATAATATGGAATTTTTCTATCAACCATACACGTGCTTAGCTGTGAAGAAGAAGGTAACTCAGCCATGTGAGAAAGTTAAGTGTCATGAAAACACTGTACCAAAGAAAACACAGACTGTCAGAGAGCTGGTAGGCAAAAAATGTCTCATAAGGTGTTTCGTAAACAGACAGAATGTCCCAGCACTTTGGGATACAGGCTCACAGGTCTGTGCCATAGATGAGATTTGGAAAGAAAACTACTTACCTGATGTATCATTAAGAGATGTCACAGAGCTTATTGATTCATGTGATCCTCTGCACCTTGAAGCTGCTAATGTGCTTCTCAAGTGCTTCTCAAGAAGCACAGAAGACATTTTCTTTAAGTTTTAACTCCTAAAAGAAGATCCTGAAACCATGAGTGGAAGAGGCAAGACAACTGGTAAAGCCCGCGCTAAGGCCAAGTCCCGATCCTCCAGGGCTGGACTGCAGTTCCCCGTGGGTCGTGTCCATAGGCTGCTACGTAAAGGCAACTACGCTGAGCGCGTGGGTGCCGGTGCCCCCGTGTACCTGGCTGCCGTGCTGGAGTACCTGACTGCCGAGATCCTGGAGCTGGCTGGAAACGCTGCCCGAGACAACAAGAAGACCAGGATCATCCCCCGTCACCTGCAGCTGGCTGTCCGCAACGACGAGGAGCTCAACAAGCTGCTGGGAGGAGTCACCATCGCTCAGGGTGGAGTTCTGCCCAACATCCAGGCTGTGCTGCTGCCCAAGAAGACCGAGAAGTCCAAGTAAATGTGAACACCTCATCCCACCACCAAACACCCAGTGTTTGGTGCTTCTTGGTGAAGTGCTTCTTGAGAAGCACTTCATGTGCTTCTCAAGAAGTGCTTCTCAAGATGGCGACCGGGATGGTCACACTTTTTCAGTGCTGAGACAAAGTCACTGATTTTGCCATTAAAAGTGGCTGGCCTGCAGCGATCGGCGCTTGTGGCAAACACGCACGGGCTGAATTGCCACCTCCGTTGGATTGCCCTTTAATCGCCTTTCTCCAGCGACTTCCTGCGCCTTCCTGAAGCGATTGCTCAGCTAACACTAGTTAGCTTAATGCTACCTGAAGCGATTGCTAAGCTAACACTAGTTAGCTTAATGCTGGCGCCAGTCTCTAAATAACTACCTACAGCGATCGGATATACCTCCGGTGGATTACCCCTTTGATCGCTTTTATCCGGCCACTGTGAGTAAACTGACCAGCGATTCCAGCGCTTCCTTGTGATTCACTGATGTGCCCTACCTGAAGCGATTGCTAAGCTAACGCTAGTTAGCTTAATGCTGGCGCCAGCCATTCCACCTAACACCAGCCTGAATCAAAGCCCAGCTGCGAGGCCCAGCGGAGATACTACCAGGCAGGCGGCTATTTGTTTGACGGGGCTCAGCAGAGATTTCACCCAGGCAGACGGCGGTAGGCGGCGGTGCCCAGCGGAGGACTTACCGTGACTGCAGCGGCGGTGTGCGACGAGACTACCCGAAGCGATTGCTAAGCTAACGCTAGTTAGCTTAATGCTGGCGCCAGTCATTCCACCTTACACCAGCCTGAATCGAAGCCCAGCTGCGAGGCCCAGCGGAGATACTACCAGGCAAGCGGCTATTTGTTGACGGGGCTCAGCAGAGATTTCACCCAGGCAGACGACGGTAGGTGGCGGTGCCTAGCGGAGGATTTACCGTGACCTCAGCGGAGCTCAGTGGCAGCGGCGGTGTGTGACGAGACTCGGTTGGAGGAGCGGGACGGGAGACCAGTTACGGCGACTATGAGCAACGAGACCAGCAACGGAAGGGGCTAGTTGGCTAGCTGAGGCCCAGCTGGATTCGAGGACGATCGGATCAGATTCTGGCGATATAAGCAGAATTTATTTTACTATCCACAGATTTTCCTTTTCCTTCTTTCCAAGAAAGACTGAAGATGGCTGCCACCGGATTAAAAAGTGGGCTGATGGGCACCACTAATAAGCCTTCTCTACTTCTCTACTTCCTCTTCGTTTTGTCTTTGTGTGTCTGGACCTGCAACAAGAAGGATTTTCCGACAAACTCAACCAAAGGTGAAGTTAAAAAGTTTTATCTGTATGGATTTGGGCTTGGACATCTCACCCTACACTCTATGTGGTCTTTAAAAGCCCTGAGCAAAAACTTCCAAATTAAGGCAAACATGGCTGTTAAGCAAAAATCACAATATGGCAGAGGATATACAGTTAAAGTTCTGTTAGTTCTGCTACTTCTGGCAGGAGATATTCACCTTAACCCTGGACCTGCCACTATTAAACAGCAGACCACTGGGTTAGCACAAAACCGAGCTGTACAAAAGCAAAAACAACATTTATTTTTCCAAACTGTTAATCATGCACGAGTTCTTTGGGACACCAAGGCTAAACCAAAGGGGATCCTCGGCGGTCATTTAAACATACGGAGCATAATCCCCAAAAGAGATGAGATTTCGGTGTTGCTGTTGGACTCAAATCTGGACTACCTTTGTCTCTCAGAAAGCTGGCTACACAGTAACATAGACACTAATATGATCGATATTGTGGGCTACCAGTGTTTTAGAAAAGACAGGCAGGTAGGGAGGGGAGGAGGTGTTTTAATTTACATCAAAGAGAAATATAAATGTCAACTGGTTGATTTGAATACTTCACTTGAATGTTTAGCTGTTAATGTATGTCTCTCTCCGGTAATGAATTTCAACATTGCAGTAGTGTACAACCCACCGTCACACAACTCTTCCTTTTATAATGAATTAAGTGATCTGGTTAAACAACTTGAGAAGAACAGAGAAACAATAATTCATGGTGACTTTAATATCAACTGGTCTGATAAAAAAGACAAACAAAAACTGAAAAGCCTCATGACTAAATTTAATTACCAGCAAATCATCAAAGGACCCACCAGGATAACCAAACAATCCAGAACACTTATTGACATGGTATTTACTAATAAACCAGAACGAATAACCAGAACCTATAATCTTGTAACTGGTCTCTCAGATCATAACATGGTTCTTGCTGTCAGGAAACTTACTAAAAAGCGACTACAGTATTTTGGGGGAGTCGATATTGACAAATCAAATTTTATTATCCCCAAATCAAAAAATGAGGAGTTTGAACATTACTTAGAGAATCAAAATTGGGAGCAGCTCATGGCAACATGTGAAGTAGATGATTGTTGTAATTTTATAACTGCAACAATCACAAAGTCTATAGAAAAATTTTCAAAGCAAATTAAAAGTAGACAACAGAAGATTAGCCTACCATGGTTAAATAATGAAATAAGAAAACTTATGAAGAGGCGAGACTATGCACTGAAAACATCACTAACCTCCAAACTACAAAATGATCACCTTGTGTACAAAAGTTTAAGAAATAAAGTGGTACATGAGCTGCGAAAATCAAAAATATCTTATTACAATAAACTGATAGATCATGCAAAGGGTAACAACAGTTCCCTATGGAGGCATTTAAATAACTTAACTAATAAAAAAAACGATCAGAAGGGGGTAAAGGAACTTAGAATCAATGGCAAGACCGTCAGTGACAAGGCTACTTTGGCAAATGAATTTAATTCACACTTTGTGGGCTCTGTGGAAGACTTAACAAAAATTTTTGTGCTGCCAAATGTGCTCAACAACACAAATTCCATACTTCCAACAGATACTTTTCACATCGATGAGGTAAATGAGAAGTTAATTGCTGGTATTGTTAAAACACTGTCAAACTCAAAAACTAATGATATCTACAATATGAGCACCTCCTTTCTCAAAATGCACAGCAAAATATTAATCAAACCACTGACTCATCTCATTAATCTCTCCATTAGGTCTAGTACATTTCCATCTGGCTGGAAAAAAGCTGTCGTCATACCAGTTCATAAATCAGGCAGTAAAGACGATATATGCAATTACCGCCCAATCTCTATCTTACCAGTCCTATCTAAGGTTCTTGAAAAAGTTGTAGCTACACAGCTGATAGACTACTTACAAGACAGTCAACTTCTTCATCCACATCAATTTGGTTTTAGACCAGGATACTCAACAGAAACAGCAAATTGTTGCCTTATTGAAAACGTCAAACAGTCCTTGGACAGGGGTAATGTGGTAGGAGCTGTTTTTCTAGATCTCAAAAAGGCTTTCGATACTGTAAACCACAGTTTGCTTTTATCCAAAATGGTATCTTTTAACTTCTCCCCAAATACATTAGAATGGTTTGCATCTTATCTCCAGAATAGAGAACAGTGTGTAAAAGTTCACCAGGATAAATCCTCATTTTTAAACAACCGCATGGGTATCCCACAAGGGTCCATTCTTGGTCCTTTACTTTTCAGCATTTTTATTAATGACTTGCCGTTACACTGCTCAGCTGCAACATGCCAACTTTATGCAGATGATGCAGTTATTTACACAGCTGCCAAGACTCCAGCACAGGCTGCAGATGTACTGTCTACAAGTATGGTTGATGTCCAAGAGTGGCTCCTCAAGAACCATCTATTGCTGAACCTTCAGAAAACAGTCTCAATGTGCTTTTCAATCAAAAAATGTAACCTGCAACATTTTAAAGTTAATATACATGATCATGACATCAGTTTAGCTACAGAATTCAAATACCTTGGCATTGTACTAGATCCTCAACTCAAATTTAATCTTCATATAAAGAAAATTTCAAAAACAGTAAAAAAAAATCTGAACTGCTTTAAATTAATTAGATATTACATACCTTACGAAGCAGCTGCACTGTATATGCATTCTATGGTTTTTTCTCATATATCATACTGTTTGACAGTCTGGGCTCAAGCAGCCCCTTCCACAATAAGACATATAGGTTCATTATATAATCAAACCCTAAAAATCTTGGACAAAAAGCCCATTAGGTGGCATCACTGTAATGTTTTAAAAAAATACAACCTATTGAGTTTTGAGAGCTTCATTGACCTCTGTCTTCTGAAATTAACGTTCAAATGTTTCCATAAATCAGCACCCGAGCCACTTGCTGGTTTCGTCCAAAGACAGGACAGCAGCAGAGCCACCAGGAGTTCTGTTAACAATAACTGTAAAATATTCCACCGCAGAACCACATTTGGACAAACAGCTTTCTCTATAAAGGGCAGTCACATCTGGAACACAATGCCAAATGAAATTAAAATAATAACGGACTTTAAAACATTCACTAAAAATGTTAAAAACTGGCTGAAAAATAAACAAGAATGTACTCATGTATGAATTATTTGTCTGCAAAGTGAGAGTGAATGAAGGGAAGGAATAAATGTGTTTGTTTATAGTGAGTGACGGAGGGAGGAAGGCCTGAAATAGGCAAATGTGAGTTATGTTATATGTGTTAAATGTGAGTCAGGCTGTTATATTTGTGTATTTATAATATTTATAATATTTATAATATTTATGTTAAATGTGAGTCAGGCTGTTATATTTGTGTATTTATAATATTTATAATATTTATAATTGTGTATTTATAATTTTTCTGCATTGATGTATGTGGTTATTGTGTATATTTTTTATCTTGATTCTTTTTTCTAAAGCCCATCCAGGGACAAGAGTTGCAAATTAGCTAATAGCTATACACTCTATGTGCAACACATCAGATTGATTGTCTTTGATTAATTGTCTATGTTTATTGCACTGTCCCTGTCAAATAAACTAATCTACTACTACTAATGGTACAGAAATGCCCTATATTGGTTTGCTTGAAGTACCCTTTAAGCTCATAGCTAATGCTAATGAGTTAATGATACCCATATTGGTGCTTAAAGGAGATCAACAACAGTGTCATATCATAGGCTTCAATGTTATTGAACGAAAAGTGTTGAATAGTGTACAGGGCAAGAAGAAGCCAGGTGGCAAAGAAAAACTGATAAAGGCAGTTAGAACAGCTTTTCCTTACCTCAGGAAAAACAAAGCAAGAATCTTTATCAATGCAACAAGTATTGGGCAGACAGTTGAACATAATGTGAGGACAACAAACGAGGGGGTAAGTGTACCTAAAAATAGCTCATTACAGATTGAGTGTAGAGTACAAGCTCCACCTTTCAGAAAGAACAAAAACCTGATTTTTGAGCCTAATGAGAACTGCTGCTGGCCTGAAGGATTAGTTTTGTGACACCCTGGTTTCATTAAAGGCAGACAGAGCCCCAAAAATCTTTGTCAATGTGCAAAATCCCACAAGTCATGACATTACACTGCCTGGAAGGACTGTTATTGGAACTGTGCAGCCTGTGAGATGAGTCTTCCCTCTCAATCTGTTCAAAACTGAAGAGTCGCCACCTGTATCTGTCCACCATGTCCAAGCTCAGACATCCTCCAAAAGCACACCTGCCCATGAGCAATGGGACCCTCCTGTTGACTTGACCCACCTTGATGACAGAGACAAGTAGACAGCCAGATGTTAAGCAAGGAGTCAGGCTCATTCTCCCACACTGATGATGACATAGGCTGTATCAGCAATCTGCAAATGAAGATTTCATTAAAGGATACTGAGCCAGTATCAAAAACTTATCTCTGTCCCAAAACCGTTATACAAGGAGATGAAAGACTACTTACAGGATTTGATAGCACAAGGATGGGTTGAAAAGTCCACATCATCCTATTCTTCTCCTGTCGTCTGTGTAAGAAAGAAGGATGGTACCTTGCGCTTATGTATAGACTACAGAGAGCTCAACAGAAAAACTCACCCAGACCGCCACCCAATACCGAGAGTGCAGGACATTATGGACAATCTGGGAGGAAACATACTCTTTTCACTGCTTGACCAGGGAAAGGCATATCACCAGGGGTTTGTGGCCAAAGACAGCAGGCACTTAACTGCTTTTGTGACCCCCTGGGGATTATATAGTGGATCAGGATTCCATTTGGACTCATGTCAGCACCTGCCACGTTTCACCGTTGCATGGAAGAGTGCTTGGATGGGTTAAGGAATGAAATATATACATATTTCATTCCTTATTTATTTATTTATTTAATTATTTATTTATTTATATTTCATGCCTTATCTTGATGATATCCTTGTTTTCAGCAGGACATTTGCAAACCACGTCAGTGATGTCAGAAAAGTGCTGCAACGTTTGAGAGCGCATGGAATAAAATTTAAACCCAGAAAATGTGAACTGTTTAAAGCTAAAGTGCGATACTTTGGGAGGATTGTATCTGCTGAAGGGAATCAGATGGACCCAACTGACACTGCTGCTGTAATGTCCCTGAAAGACAACCCACCAGGTACTGTAGGTGAGCTGCGAGCCATTTTAGGACTGTTAAGTCATTATCGGCAGCACGTTCAAGACTTTTCACATATTGCTAGCCCCTTGTACGACCTCCTTAAAGCCCCTGTACAGGCTGACACCATGCAAAACAGAAACAAAAACAGAAAGTGGCACACAAAACAGAACAACAGAGGAACCCCATCTAATACAGCGATCGAATGGAAGATGTGCATCAGTCAACGTTGGAGCAGTTGATAGACTGCCTTCTAAAGCCCCCTGTCCTTGGCTTTCCAGAGTTTTCACAGCCTTTTATCCTTCACACCGATGCGTCCATCCAGGGACAGGGTGCTGTATTGTATCAGAGACAGAGTGGGAAGCTCCGTATGATTGCTACACAGATCACCTGTCTCCTAAGAGAGTGGGACAAACTAGAGACTAATGATAGTGGTGTGCTGTACAGAAAAACTTCAAACAGACAGCAGCTGATGCTCCCTGAAAAACATAAAGGTACAGTGTTCAAGGAACTACATGATGAGATGGGTCACCAGGGTGTGGACAGAGCCATGTCACTAAAAAGGGACCGCTTTTACTGGCCGTATGTGCAACGAGAAATACAGGAGTATGTTACAAAGAAATGTGCGTGCCTGAAACAAAAGAAGCCAAGCCATGAGTCAAGAGCACCCCTAACAAGCATTGTTATTACTCAAGCATTCTAACTTGTGTCTGTTGACTTCCTGCATCTGGACTAGTGCAAAGGTGGTCATGAATATATTCTTGTAATCATCAACCACTTCACACGTTTTGCTCAAGCGTATGGTGCAACTTCAAAATCATTCAAGACTGCTGCAGATAAGATCTTTAATGATTATGCACTCAAGTTTGGCTCCCCAATAAGAATACACCATGATCAGGGTGGTGAGTTTGAAAACCAACTGTTTACTCAACTAAAGGAAATACTGTGAAGTTGCAGGGTCGAGAACCACCCCCTACTGGCCCCAAGGAAATGGCCAGGTGGAAAGATTTAACAGATCATTACTACAGATGCTAAAGACACTGACAGAAAGACAAAAGACAAACTGGAAAGAGTCTCTGAATAAGTTGATTTATACATATAACTGCACTCGCAGTGAAGTGACAGGCTTTTCACCCTTCTATTTGTTGCATGGACACTCCCCTCATTTGCTAGTAGACATGCTGTTCATCTTGAGTTCAGAGACCGGTGATGGAAATCATCACAACTACATGGAAAAGTGGAAACAGGGCATGGAAGAATCTTATGAGATCACCAGACAAAATGCTCACAAAGCTGCAGTAAGAAGTAAAAGACACTTTGACAGTAAAGTGAAAAGTTCAGTTCTACAACCAGGTGATCGTGTTTTAGTCAGGAACTTGACTCCACAAGGTGGTCCAGTCAAGCTGAGAAATCACTGGGAGGATACTGTTCACACAGTTGTGCGCAGGATGGGTGAGGATAGTCCTGTGTATGAACTCAGACCTGAGAAAGGGAATGGGAGATTCAGGATATTACATTGTAATCATCTCCTTCCATGTGACCATCTACCACTTGAGACTTCTGTTCAGCCACGACAAAAGAAAAAGCTTGTTTCTACACTTTTACCGCATTCTGAGTCAGACGAAGAGGATGACAAGGATGAATATTACCCAGCGCCATTTCAGCAGCAGCAGCCAAAAACACGCATATCTGAAGCTGTGAATCCTGTGCCCACTGCCACACTGCCAGAACATGAGCATATTCAGTCAGAGGAAAACATACCTCCTGAGTTGGAGGAAGCATGACAGCCAAGGAACTGGGACAATAGCCACATGGAGGACCTACCTGTGTAGAATGCTGTTCCCTCACCAACCTCAAGTGTGTTCAGTCATGAGGAATTTCAGCGACCACGGCGCCAACACAGGCGGCCTAAGGTTTTCAAATATGACAAGCTTGGTTCACCAGTTTGTTACCCTCTGAGAGCACAGCAACAACATGCAAATGCTCAGGAACCATGGACAGACACTGGGCAGCCATACCAATACCAACACTTTCGGCACTAAACACATACGCAAGAAGCACTGGACAATGAGTATTTGATACTCGCATGACAGAATGTATGAGAAGAGTTCCAGTCTGTATCAAAATGTATGCACAAGAAACACTGGACAATGAGTATTTGATACTCGCGTGACAGAATGTATGAAAAGAGTTCCACTCTGTAATAATACATTCCTAAATGTCAGATGTTGCAATAGAAGCATTGAACTAATATGTGATTCAAGTATTTTGGTCGTGAGAAGTTTGAATACCTGATTTGCACTACGGGTCGAGGGTTTTGATGTTGGGGACATCTATTTTGAGGGGGGGTGTGTAACAGGTTAAATGGGTCAGACATGGTTAACCCAATCTTTATTCTCCTTTAATGCACTGACAATAGTTTTATGCATTTGATAGAAATGGTTTCATACTGGTTTTTTTATGTGTTTTGGAACGTGTAATTAAGGAACTTGCATACATTTTGATGGACAAGGAAAACCGTAAGTTAATTTTGGATTGCTCTGTGATCTGTTGGTCATGCCTTTTTGCTCCGTGATCTCTTGTTTTTGCCTTAGGGATCCAGTAGAGGGAGTTGGCGCTCTGCATCTCACTTAATACAGACAAGTGAAGGCAACAGATGCATGTGTGATCATTTCTCCTTCCCTCACTACTTTTCTTCCCCATTTAAGGGTACAACACCTGCTGGTGGACGTCTCGCCACGTCTCCATCCTAACTGCATGTACGAAGCACTGGGTTTGTGTTGAAAAACGTCCGCCTGCCCCAAAAGCACCCCGTCACGGGAGTGCGCATGAGGAGATACTCCATAAAACCACAAACACAAGGGCAAATCTAATACTACAGCCAGTGTTTGAACATTTTATACATCTTTAGAGGTAAAATCGTTACTACATCCGTCCAGTGAGCTTTAAAGCTGTGAATCTCCAGTGTGGACAGACAAACACACACACACCCCATCCCACCGTAAATGAAAGATGTGTGTCTGAAGAGGCAAGTGTGCGTGTCAAGACCGATGTGCAGCAGACAGGTAGGAGTTAGGCATGGAAAGAGAGAGAATATCATCTGGGGTTTTTTTGTTTGTTTTTTTTTCAGAAAAACACAGACTCCAGTAGATGATACAGAGCAACAGAATAGATTATTTTTTCCTCTCTGATTGGTACTGAGTGGTTGGGGACCGTAGGGAGTTTTCAAATGAAGATGCTGCTAATAATTTCCAAATGTATACTCTTTAACATGCATTCAATGCAGTTTAGCTGTTGTAATGGATATTGTGTTAAAGTCCATATATGCTGTTGCTCAACACTGAGCAGCAGCACTGAGCAACAGGATTAAACCTGTTGAACTCTGTTCAACTTCCCTAAAAACGCCTAAAAATAACATGCCCAAAGTAAATCGAAAGCTGTTCTTCAACCCTTTGCAGCATCTTCATGGGGTTGGTCTCATTTAAAAGAAAACACTCTGATTTTTTTGGCAAAACAGTCATAATCTCTGTAAGTGCTCCTGCCACTGAGTAACAATCGTCTAAACATACTGAATTTAAAGTTCACCTGCGTGTTTTTTTAGATACAAATGCTTGCAAATAACACACAGCTGTGTGAAACTTGCTGGAAAACAACAGAAATGTAGAACCAAGTGTTTTCAAGCTCAGGTCAAAATTTTGTAACAATACCACAAAAAATGAATATATTACACAGCTTTTTTCTCAGGTTGTAACAAGGCGTTCTTGAACTGTGCCAAACTGTGCCAAAGTTTGGAAAGCTATGTTCCAGAGTTCACTATCTCAGCAGTTTGCACAGTAAAACCAAGGGGTAACAGCCCAGACATACACAGCACAGTTCCTGATTTATTTTTTTTTTACTGGCAAAAATAGCCTACAGTGTAAGAAAAATTATGCGAAAAATTAATACATTCCACTAAAGTATACACAAAAACAACCCTCTCCCCCCTTCAATTTTTCCAGAGTTCACTATCTCACCAGTTTACACAGATACAGGTCAACTGGACCCCTGACCAAGTGCGCACCCCAAGTGGACCACGGAACCAATCTGTACATGCACAGGTACATTCTCCATCCAGTGATTTATAAATGCTGCCCCAGATGAAAACCAGTCTGTGGGACTAATGTTCTGAATGAGGCTTTAGAAAATTATGAATCACTTTGTAAATCACTGGATTGAAAATGTACAGATTGAATACCGGTGTCCACCTGGGGTGCTCACAATAGTGTGCTCACATGGTGAGGGCTCCATTTCACCAGATCACATTTACACAGTAAAACAAAGGCATAATAACCCAGACATACACAGCACAGTTCCTTTCAAAAAAAAAAAAATAAATAAAAAAAAAATAGCCTACAGTGAAATAAAAATTTTACTAAAAAATTATTAAATTTTTCTGCAATATACACAGTAACAAATAACACCCCCCCCCCCCACGGCGCACACAAAAACGTCGCCATGCGGGACCTTTGTAATTACCGCAATTAGTCAAAAGTTATTTTAATTACTATTTTTACTGATAAAGAATAATTTTGATTATAAGACTTACCTGTTCACAACCGCACTGTCGCTGGTATTGTCCATTGGCGTGTGACAATCGTCAGCTATTCTGTTGATCAATGGAAACCTCCATTGTTTACGTCGTCCAGGTCACCTGACCCGGTCAAGCCATCTACGTGTTCATGCACGCCCTTTCGGTTTATTTTGTGAACCATTTTTCAAACCAAGTAAAATAATGGCTAATCTTACCCTGACCCTTCTGCACAGTATCACAAAGGACTGCGCATCACACAGCGGCGGAGTCAAAAAAGATTTTACGCACGAGAACGCATGGTATTTTATCGGAAATATAAACACTGAACTAGGCATGTAGGATGTCATTGAAGTCAAAAATTGATTGGCTAAACAACACGTCCATCGTCAGATTACTTGGCTTCAATTGGCTCTTTGTATTCGCGGTCGTTGATGGGCAGATACTTCTTGCTAGGTTTACGATCATTGGTTATTCAAGGTTTAAAAACCCAAATCAAGGCTCTTGTTGGTTGAATGAGATGTCAATCTCATTCTAAACCAATCAAACACTCCTTTGGCTTTCTGTTTACAGCTGTGTCTGTACTGGAAGACCAGAAATACAGCTTTTTTTTTTCAGTGCACACTGAGACGCACTGAGACGCACTAAGATGCACAGACGTGACCGCCTGCGGAATCTCCCAAGTTCAACCGGTTAAAATACTACATGTTCAAGAGGTAATAGAACTTCAATTATTCTCCTGTGGCTAGTTCTGGACTTTTGGAGGTGATCTGGTTGACACTTGGCAGTGGATTGGTGGCTTGGGGGAAGATTCTGGTGGATTTGGAATTGGGCCTTTCTGCCTTAGAAGTAGACTGGCAGCCATTATCAACAGGCTCCACAGGCAGCCACCATCACCAGGCTTCAGGCCTGACACCAGGCCTTACATGCATTCCTGTTGTTGTTGCTGGTGGAATTTTTCCTCGACACTGAAATATTCTTGGAAACAGACTCTTATCTCCTTGTTCACTGCAAATTATTGAAAAACTGAGGCAAAATGCCACCTAAGCCAAAAGCAGAGGCCAAATCTGAGGAGGAATATGTGTCCCTTGCACAGGTAAATGACTTACTGCAACAGCAAAAAGAATTGTTTTCTGCATTGTTAAACCAACAACACGAAACTTTCAAAAGCCTCATCAAAGTGATTATGGATTCAGCAAATGCAAGAGTGGTCATGATGACGAGAGAGTTGCAGGACATTAAAACCAGTCTACAGTTCACCCAGAAAGATGTAGATGACATAAAAGCTGATTTGTCTAAACAAGCAGACCACAACAATATACTGCAATCGGATGTTTTTAAAGTGTGTGACAGTCTGTTAACTGTCACTGACAAATTTGAATACCTGGAAGGACAATCCCGGAGAAATAATCTGGTATTTGATGGTGTTGTGAAGGCACCAGGAGAGACCTGGGCCGACACGGAGGAGAAGATTAAAAATATTCTCATGGAGAAACTACAGTGACCACCAGGGATTGAGATGGAGAGAGCCCACCGCACCGGGAAACCTGGAGGAGAAAGACCGAGGCCCATTGTGGTCAAGTTCCTGTGGCACAAGGACAGGATGGCCATTCTTCAAAGAGCCAAGTCCCTCAAAAGAACAAAAATCTTCATCAGTGAGGACTTCACTGATTTGGTAAGAAGAAAGAGAAAAGAATTAATGCCAGAGCTGAAAGCTGCAAGAGCACGGGGGGGCATAGCCTACTTAATGTATGACAGACTTATCATTCACCCACGCCATCCCCATAACAGTACACCAAAATCAATGGAGCCAAAAATCAACCAGAAATGACTGACATTTCATTATCATCTGAGAGATATAAACTGTGCATTTGTTTCCATTGACTGGAATAATTAAGATGCTGTAGCACCTTGGGAGAGTCAGATTCCTAGCATCTCGTCTGTTCTGTGCTCGTGAGATGTGAATGTGAAATAAATCATTTTGAAATGAACCTGCTTGTGATTTCACACACTCCACACTGGTGACCCAAGACGTATCATGGAACACGAGTCAAGATCCCCGGAGCCGACCTCGACGGGAACCTCCAGCCACCCATGTGCGGTCGCAGTCAAGCTACCGGATTTCTGGCAGCACAACCCGCGCTCTTGGTTCCACCTCATCGAGGTGCAGTTCGCCCTCCGAGGGATAACGGCAGATGACACCAAATTCCACTATGTGGTCAGAGTGCTCGACGCCCGCACAGCTCAGCACGTAGCAAGCCTGCTCGATCATCCACCAACCGGCAACAAGTACGAGGCACTTAAGGCTGCGCTCATCCAGTGCTACACACTCTCGGACGGTGAGAGAGCAGAGAGGCTCCTGATGCGGACCGAATTGGGAGACAAGTCGGCCATAGACCTCATGGAGAAGATGCTGACGTTAAGGGGCACGAACGACGACCACTTTCTGTTTACCCACCTCTTCCTCTGGAACCTTCTGACGGTAGCGAGAGCGCTTCTGGCCAATTCGCCGCGGCTGGCCGTGCGAGACTACCGTGCGCTGGCCCAGGAAGCAGACCGGATCATCATCGCCACCAGGGCGACCACAGTCAACGCAGCAGCGGCGGAGCCCAGCGAGACGACCAGAGGAGGCGAGGAGCCACCAACGGTAGCAGCAGTGGGGACCAGGGAGCGCCAGAGAGACACGCTCTGTTCCTACCACCGCCGCTTCGGAGAGAACGCACGCAGATGTACGCCACCGTGCCAATTCCTTTTTTTTTTTTTTTGTCCTGTAAGGCAGCTAGGCAAACAGAACAGGGATCTGTCACCCTACTGTGCCAAAACAGATTTACTTTGCCAAGAGGAGCCTATACAGTGCCTAACTTTGCACTGTATATTATTGGAAACTCCTCCTGTAATAACTTTTAATACTTTATTTTAATTGTTTTACCCATGGAAGACCCAACAGGATGGGGAAGAGGGAAAGGAAGTGTGTGAAGGGGGGAAAGAAAAGGGAGGGGAACATACAAAAAAAAAAGACAACTAAAACAAACAAAAGACAAACTGCTTCTTCCACCGGAGATGTCTCAACACGAGTCTGGTTTCTGCACCTGTTAAAGGAGAGACACTTGTACATGTATGTCTGTGTGCCTATATATGAGAACGCGCGCAAAATAAGTGTGTGCATGTGAGTGGTTTGTCAGGAAACATACGAGCGGAGGGCCGGTCGCAGCAGCCCTCCCCCCGAGGACCCCGAGCAGGCAAGGCAGCGCCACCAACCCCCAGCCCCGAGGTCAGCAAGCCCCAGGAAAGCCAAGCATCCACCCCCGGAGAGACGATCAAGGGAGGGCAGGCCGCCCGGCGGCCGGCGCGGTGAGCCCGCACCCCTGGACCCGCCCGACCCCCACCCCCCCAGCGGGGCCAACATCCGCCCCCGGGCCCCAGGCACCAGGAGGCCAGCGACCCCACCCCCCAGGACAGAGGCCAGCCAGCCCCCCCGGCGCGAGCCCCCCCAGGTACCCCCACAGCGGTCCCGCCCCAGCGCCTTGGCCACACACCCCGGGGACCCCCACGTCCAAAGAAGTCCCCTCGCCTAGGTGAGCCCACATTGCTGAGAGGCACTACCCCCCTAATCCAGCCCCTCCCGACTCGCAGGCACACCCCTCCCCATACCTTCACACCCACATGTTCCCATGCACACCCCTCTCACTCAGCCAGACCGACCCATTCTCTCTCACTCCAGTACCCACTTAAATTCACTCCTCATTCACCTTTATTTCAAAAGCCGACTGTGAAGCAGATGCAGTGAGCCTGAACATGCACCAGTGCCCGGCAGTGACCAGGGAGGCCACCGGCGCAGGCCACAGAAGCAGACCCCCACCCCCCGGTGCCCATCTGAGTGAACAATCAGCAGACCACCGCAGGCGCCCCAAGATGCCACCCGGCATGCAAAGCGCCGCACAAAACCGACCCACCATCACCACCTCCATTCATCACCCTCTCACTCACACTTAAACTCATATTCAGCCCCCCGTCACTTCCTTGGTTGCATCTATATATTAGTAGCATCCAGGGATTTTTACAACATGATAGGTCCCAGGCTCCCCACCAGGCCCCCACGCCCCCAGCAAGACAGGGCAACAGGGGTGGGGGAAGACCCCCACCTCCTCCCCCCGCACAGAACATGGTGGGTGTGTGTCGGTTATATGATATAATTGTGTATAAATGTGTGGACTACTAAAGTGCAATTAAAATTGGGGGGATAGTAATTGAAGCATTGTTAGCCACTGTGATGGGCAGCAGAGCCCCCATCCCCCCAAGCCCTCAGTGTCTAAAATGCAATTAAAATTGAGGTGAGTGCAGCCCCACCACGCGGCAAAGGTATCCCCTTCACCGACACAGTGCGGCACACCCCACCCCAAAGCCCTAAATGTAACAAAAAAGATCAGGGGGAGGAGGAGGGTGGGAAATAAGACTCGGAGGTAGGCGGTCCAAAAACAAGAAGCCAGCTTGCAGACTGGCTTGTGAGGCCACCCACTGCCCCCAAATCCCAACCCAGGGCGAGGGCCGCCAGTGGAAACAACCCAGGACCCACCAGAATCACGTCCCGGCGCTCCAGCACCACTAACATGATGGGGCAGCCAAACATACTACCACTCATCTTACACACACGAACATGGACAACAACAGTCACAATAGTGAACAATGGGCCGGACCCACACAGCGCCCAACACGCCAGGCGACACACCGGAGCGCCCACGTAGGCCCACGACCACCCACCCCAGACACACACCGACAGCTGCAGGCCGCCCTGCAACCACAGCCACCCCGGAACAACCCAATGGAAACACAGCCAACAACCCGCACCAATGACCCCCCCAGCCACCTCCAAGCACCAACGCACACCCGCTGCCAATGACATCAGGGGCGATGTAGCAAAGTGCCTCACCCCCCAACACAACAGCAGGGCAGCCGGGACAAGCAAGCCCCGAAACGCCAGCCCCCATGCCACTGGATGGACTGCCCAACCCCTGCCACCCAACAAAGCTCTCCTACCCATACACGCATCCTCCGCCCCCTAGACATCTACCCACAAGTAACCGCTTCCATACACACACATAACTCCACCCACCATCACTCATACCCACCTACACAAACACACAACCCCACCTGCCCACTCAACACACACCCACTTCCACATCCGCTCATACACAAGCCTACACTCACACACACCCTCCCCCACCCGCAGACCCCCGTGAACGGGGAGGGCAACCCAGGATGCGGACACCAGCCCCTGGGTGGCACCCGGGCCCCAGGAAACACACGACCCCACCACGCAAGGATGCATCAGGGACAACCCCACCGCCGGCACACACCCGACCCCGGCCCGGGGCGGGGGGACGCCCCCCCAGCACCAGGGGCCCAGGGCCAGAATCACCTAATATGCAAAGTGTGGGTGATTAATGTCCTCTTTTGTTGCAGGATATCAGGATTATTCCAAATGGGCGTGAGTTTACAGGGGACAAGTGAAGACCCTGTTATTTTTAAAAATTTCCACCAAGCCGTCAGAGAGGAACTAATATTAATACTTTTAAAACACTCATGGCGTTTAATAAAGGGACTTATAAAAGGTAAGTCAGAGATATTTAGTGACCCACAGAGAGCCTGTTCAGCATCTAACCATGGGTTCCCTAATGGGGTTGATTTTGTCCATTTTGAAACGAACTGCAATCTATTGGCTAAAAAGTAATTAAAAAAATTTGGTAAATCTAAGCCTCCACACTCTTTCGCTTTTTGGAGGGTTTTTAAACTAATCCGTGATGGTTTATCCTTCCATAAAAATTTACTTATATTTGAGTCTAGAGACTTAAACCAGGCCATTGATGGTTGGGTAGGGATCATTGAGAACAAATAGTTAATTTTAGGAAGGACCATCATTTTAATGGTTGCAACTCTTCCCATTAATGATAAAGGTAGTGTCCTCCAGTGTGTAAGATCGTCTTGTATCTTTTTTAAAAGGGGGATATGATTTAGTCACAATAACTCTGAGAGCCTGGGAGAAATATCTATTCCTAAATATTTAACATTCCCTGATTGTATCGGAATAGTAGATGTATTTGGGAAATTGCAATTTATGGGTAAAGCTATTGATTTTACCCAGTTAATAGAGTAGTCTGATAATGATGAAAATTTATCAATGAGCGCCACTGTCTGAAGAAGAGATCTTTCTGAGTTTTCAAGGAAAATCAATACATCATCAGCATAAAGACTTATCTTATGTTCCTTTTCTCCAGTTTGAATACCTCTGATATCAACATTTTGTCGTATGGCTGCTGCTAATGGTTCAATAAAGATGGTAAAAAGTGAGGGAGAGAGTGGACACCCCTGCCTAGTACCTCTCTGAAGATTAAAGCTTCGGGAAGTCTGATCATTTGTTCGGACAGATGCAACTGGACATCTATATAGTGTTTTAACCCAGTTTATGAAAGATGAACCAAACCCAAACTTGTTTAACACCATAAAAAGAAATTTCCAGTTAACCCGGTCAAAGGCTTTCTCTGCATCCAGGGACAAGATTGTAGTTTCTACATTATTGATCTTGCAGTAGTCTATTAAATTAAATAGCCTGCGTTTATTATCAGCCGAGTGCCTACCCTTGATAAAACCTATTTGATCTGGGTGTATAATAAGCGGAATTATCCTTTCCAGTCTTTTGGCGAGAGCTTTGCAAATTATTTTGATATCGACATTCATAAGCGAGATGGGACGGTAGCTGGATGGAAGCGTGGGTTCTTTTCCAGGTTTAAGGAGCAGGATAATACTAGCCAAATTCATATTCGGAGGAATTACATTATCTTCTTTGATTTGGTTCACCATTTTAAAAAAAGTAGGTGCCATCACGGGCCAAAATTCTTTATAAAATTCTACTGGAAAACCATCTGGTCCTGGGGCTTTGTTGTTTGGGATGTGCTTAAGTGCCTCCTGGAGTTCAGACACTTGAAGAGGTGCATCCAGAGCCGCAATCTGTTCATTATTTAATTGTGGTAGGTTAATATTGTCCAAAAATGTATTTATCTCTGAGTCCAATGGGTTAACCTGTGATGAGTAGAGATTTTCATAAAACTTTCTGAAGGAGTTATTTATTTCTTCAGGCACATGGGTAATGTGTAACTATCCATTCTATCTTGATAGAATGGATAGTTGTTTTTTCTTTATTCAATCTAAGCTGGTTCGCAAGATATCGCCCCGATTTATTACTGTGTTCAAAATTCTCAAGACACAGTCTTTGTATTAAAAACTGTGCTCTTTTGTTTGTAATTTCTTTTAATTCCAGCTTTAATTTTCTCAAATCATTAAGTGCCTGTTCCTGTGGGGAAATGGCACAAGTTGTCTCCAGTGATTTAATCTTCTGTTCTAAATCCAGTATCAGTGCTTTTTCTTTTTTATTCTTGTATGAACAGTAAGAGATTATTTTACCTCGCATGACCACTTTTGCTGCTTCCCAAAGAACACCTGGGGATATTCCTGGCACATCATTATATTCCAGATATGATTCCCACTCTTTATTAAAATAATTAATAAAGTCTTCATCTTTCAGTAGTGATATATTAAATCTCCAGCTCCTAGTTTCCCTTGTAGCTTCCCTATTTACTAGTGTAAGAGAAACTGGATGATGATCGCTAATAGCTTGATTTGAACATATTTCAGTGTCTATGATGTCCCTCACAATAGAGTTACTGGCTAAGAAGAAATCTAGACGCGAATATGAACTATGAACTGATGAAAAAAAGGTATATTCCCGAAGAGTTGGGTGAAGAGATCGCCATTCATCGCAAAGACCAAAATCATTCATGTACTGTTTGAGAGTGTCAGTAGCCAGCCATTTTCGGTAAACCCCCGATGTACTGAGCCTGTCGACTGCAGGGTTTAATACCAAGTTGAAGTCCCCTCCTATTATAAGTGTGGTGTCCAAGTGCTCAGAAAGAGAAGTGAAAAAAGTGTGAAAAAAGGATGGGTCGTCAACATTTGGGCCATAAACACTTGCAATACATAGATCCAAATTTTGGACTGAAATTTTTAGTATTATAAATCTACCTTCTGGATCTATTATGGTGTTATTCATAACAAAGTGTATTCTTCTATTTACCAGTATAGCTACCCCCCTTTGCTTAGAATTAAAGCCGGCTGAATACATATGGGGGAATTCTGGTGAGGTGAGCGCATCTAGAGACGGCTTAGAGACATGTGTCTCCTGCAATAAAACAAAGGCTGCCTGTAGATCGTTCAATCGATTAAAAACTTTTAGCCTCTTCTCCCCGTTTCCAATTCCACGTATGTTCCACGTGACAAACTTAAATGAAGACATATTTTCACTAACTGGTTGTGTACTAAAGACTAACTAAATGTGTAAACTATATGTGCCTATGTGATATGTCTGTAATGTATGCATATATATGTATATATTGTCACGACCTGAACGCTCTTTCTCTGCGTTCAGGTTGTCCAGTGTCGCTCCTGCTCCGGGGTAGTCCGTGCCGGGTCTTCCATGGCCCGCTCTTTGACAGCGCCCAGCTGATTGCCAGCTGTCTGTTCAGCTGCGCTGGGACAGCTGTCTCCCATTCCCAATCATCTCCCCCATTTAAGCAAGCAGCCGAGAGTTACTCGTCGCTGCGACCTCGCTATGGGAAGACGTTCCTTGTGTTTCCCACGACTGTTAGCTCCTACGACTAGCTTCAGTCCGCCGTTACCTCGGCGCTTCACCCAAAGTAAGTGTTGCGACTCGGCGTGTATTTTTCCCTCGCCGCCTCTCTAGCCTTTCTCCCTGGGTGGTATGTTACCCTTAGTTCTATGTGTGTTTTAGCCCCACGTGGCTCTTTACTTTTCTGTTCGTTATTTAGTGTAGTGTGTGCTTTGTTAATAAATTACGCTAACTCACTGGTCGCCCTCGTATCTCCTTTCCAGGCTCGTGAGAGCCAGAGTTATGACAGTAGGTCGCAGCCATAGTGAGACGGCCACGACCGTGAGTTGGCTGTAAGGACTCAACGCCTTTTTTTCTCTCTTCCTCTGGGTGCGGGCGAGCCAGTATCATGTCTCCCTCCGAGAGATTCATGCGGCACCCAGGCCACGATCTCTCGGAGACTCTGGACCTTGTGGACGGAACGTTGTTTACCACGAACCTCTACGATGCCCCCAGCGAGATACGCTGGCGCCTGGAGCTCGCCGAGGGTATGCTTAACTGCTTTTCTCGCTACTTCCTTCTCCCCGAGGTTAAGGCGAGGAGGGCAGACATCTCTGTGGCCTGGGAGAGGCTCCGTAGGCTGGAGGAGAACTCCGGCAGGAAGCCGAGGACAGGACGCCTTCGCTCCTCGCTTCGGAATCCCGCTCCTGCCGCCGATCCAGTCCAGGAGTTCGCCTCACCCAGGGGTGATCCCCAGGATAGAGTGACGTCAACCGGGTTTCCCCCGGAGAAGATGAGAGTGACAGCGATGCGCATTGCGGATCGAGTGGCAGCCGCTTCTTCCGCCGCCGTTCCCCCCGTTGCCATGAAGAACGTGATTGCGGCGATCAGGCTGGTCGAGAAGAACCCGGAGCTGAACGATTATCCGGAATACGCTGACCTGTTGGCTTCGCTCATCGCACAGGAGCGGCGTTTTCCCGACCTCACGTTCAGAAGACGTCGCTCCCAAATTCCCCACTCATCTCAGCGAGAGTCCCGTCCGGATCCCGCTCCAGGAAACCACACGAATTCCGCCTCCCAGCCTGCTGTTGCTCCCGTGTCTCGCCGAAGAAGTGAATCAGCTGCTCCCGCTCCTGGGCCCGCTCTCCCCGCTGTTCCGTCAGCTTTGGGCCCCCAGCTCTCCTCAGCTGTTTCACCCCCCTCTTCGTCATTCACTCCGGTCGCTGGGAGAAGCGCAAATTCATCTCCAGGTGTTCCAGGTCCCAATCCGGTGCGGGTAGCACCGCCTCATCTGTCCGGGGGGTTCCCCACTTCTATCCGGTTGGGAGAAGAGAGACTCGAGTCCCTTGTAGCGGGTTCCACCGGCCCTCCGGGAATCAGGCAAGTGTCCTTTCATTCTCCTCCCATTATGAGTGAATTGCCTTGTTTGATTCCTGGGGGAGGAGTTCAGGGTTCACAGTCCCCTGAGCTCTCTCCTCCCGCTGCAAAAACTGAATATGAACCTGCGTCCTCTGTGTCTCTTCCCCTTGAGTGTGCCCCGGTGCCAGGTGTACACCGCTGCGCGAGGAGGAGGCGGCCTGCGACCCTGGAGGGTTTTGCCCCAGCCCCGCAGCCACGTTATGGGCAGAGGAGAAGGTCGAACTGCCTGTTGGAGCCAGCGCCGACGATTAAGCGTCCCCGGGTCTCCACGGAGGAATGGTTCGGCCCAGCAGAGTCCAGATCTCCTGCCTCCACGCCAGGTGGGCTGTCGACGCGGTCTTCGGCGTTTGGAGGTCATTTGACTGTGGAAACCATCATGCCGGCTGCGGAGCCATTCGCAGTCGAGTTGGAGCCGGAGCACGGAGTCCTGCACGCTGAGCCCGGAGCATCGAAGTCCTGGATGGCGGTAGAACCCGAGATCAGGCAAGTGCTCTATTTTGTTTTTCTCTTCTCTATTCTGGAGCATTATTGCCTGTCTCTCGGGGGGGCGGGCCGGGTGCAGCCGTCTGCTGCGCTCGAGCCTGTTCCGCCGGGCTCTGCCGCTGCCGGTGATCCTGATCCCGGTTCCTTTTGTCCCTCTGAGCCTCTCCCCAGGGCCACCGGGAGTGCTGTCTCGGTCCAGCTGGAGTCCACCGGGGGTGCTGTCTCGGTCCAGCTGGAGTCCACCGGGGGTGCTGTCTCGGTCCAGCTGGGGTCCACCGGGGGTGCTGTCTCGGTCCAGCTGGGGTCCACCGGGGGTGCTGTCTCAGTCCAGCTGGGGTCCACCGGGGGTGCTGCGCCGGCCCGATCGGGGTCCACCGGGGGTGCTGCGCCGGTCCAGCTGGGGTCCACCGGGGGTGCTGCGCCGGCCCGATCGGGGTCCACCGGGGGTGCTGCGCCGGTCCGGGTAACGGTTAGTGTGGGAGCTGGAGGATTGTGTTCGCCTGACGTCAGGCTGACTTCGTCCCTTGCCTCCATCATTTCTCCTCCTGCCGCTGTTGGGGTTCCTCTCACCCGGGCCAGTTTCCCCCTACCCTTGTTGCCATTAGATGGCAGGCTAACTTTGCCCCTGGCCTCCATCTCTTCTCCCCCTACTACTGTGGGGGTTTTTCTCACCTGGGTCAGTTTCCTCCTGCCTTTTCCCTCAGGGAGGAAGCTGCACCAAGACTTCTCCCTCAGCTCTCCGTGGTCTGAGGTCATGGGACGACCGCCTGGGAAGCCATCTGGCTGGTTCGGTGATCTGGGTCGGCCTCCGGAGAAACTGTGTCTCCTAGCCTGGGACTCGGGTAGGCCACCCGAACTGGTGTTGTGGTTCCTGGCCTGGTGGAGTTCGGGCCGCCCGCCGGACAAGCTCTCATCGCCTGCTCCACCTGCTGTCGTTCCTGACATTGTCTGACTGTATATAGCCTTGTATTTTGTATGCCCTCCATTATTTAGTTTCATTCAGGACATCAAGGAACTTTCCTTGCTAGAGTCCTTATTGTGATGTCATTTCAACGAAGAACTTTTCCTTAGACAATTTTCTATGTTTTACGGTCCCTGTATGGATCCTTATTTTAATCTGTCCTTTAAGTTGCTTCCGCCTCACATTGCCTGGCCTTATTCAGAATAGTTTGTTCTTCTGCATTTATATCCTCCTCCAGACTGTTTGATTTTCTGTGTTGCGTTAATTCATGTTTGAGGAGTTGATTTTTTTTTTTTTTTGTATCCTTATACCAGTTAGCGGCCTCAGGCTTTATTTTTAGGTCTTGTGCCCGGTTTGTCCCTTTATACTTTCTGTTTTTGGCCGGGGTTACATGTGTAGTCTTCTGCAACTTTATGTTTACTGAGTTTTGTAGTCTTTTTGGTCGCCGGGACATGAGTTTTGCATTGTCCTCGCCCTGAGTTGTTGTGAACCTTTTTTTTTTTCATGATTATGTCGTTGTTTTTCTGCAGGTTGTTCTCCCCACCTCCTGTGGTCACCTGCACAGACCGTCTGGCCTCTGCAGAGGAGGGGGTGATGGTTTTCTTTTGTGTTTGAAATTATTATGGTATCTGACCCTATACTGTATCTAGGTTTTTTTCCTTCCCTGCCTCCTTTGTCTGGTCCCTCCCTTTCTCCCAGATCTGGCCCCCACCGCCCTCCCTGGTCTTCCCTCGGAGGGGGGGGGGGGGGGTTAGCCCGCTCCAGGAGGCGCGGCTCGGGGGAGGAGTACTGTCACGACCTGAACGCTCTTTCTCTGCGTTCAGGTTGTCCAGTGTCGCTCCTGCTCCGGGGTAGTCCGTGCCGGGTCTTCCATGGCCCGCTCTTTGACAGCGCCCAGCTGATTGCCAGCTGTCTGTTCAGCTGCGCTGGGACAGCTGTCTCCCATTCCCAATCATCTCCCCCATTTAAGCGAGCAGCCGAGAGTTACTCGTCGCTGCGACCTCGCTATGGGAAGACGCTCCTTGTGTTTCCCACGACTGTTAGCTCCTACGACTAGCTTCAGTCCGCCGTTACCTCGGCGCTTCACCCAAAGTAAGTGTTGCGACTCGGCGTGTATTTTTCCCTCGCCGCCTCTCTAGCCTTTCTCCCTGGGTGGTATGTTACCCTTAGTTCTATGTGTGTTTTAGCCCCACGTGGCTCTTTACTTTTCTGTTCGTTATTTAGTGTAGTGTGTGCTTTGTTAATAAATTACGCTAACTCACTGGTCGCCCTCGTATCTCCTTTCCGGGCTCGTGAGAGCCAGAGTTATGACATATATATGTTGTGTGTATACACCTATGCATATATAATTGGGTGTGCGCGCATGATGTCTCTGTGCCATTTGCCTGCAATTGCAAGCAAATGGGGTACATGTGTTTCAAGTTATTTCCTATAAACCAGAAGTATGAGAAAAAACAGACATGAAGGTTAGTAAGTGGTGGAAAAATGCAGACAACATACAACAATGACCTAAAAACTTCAAAAAAAAAAACTACAACAGACAAACAAACAAACAACAACCTCAACAACAAGGAAATAAACATTTTGACAAATGTTAATATATTAAACTGAAATCGAGTAAGAGACCTGCGCACAATCCCACTCTCTTTTCCACCTGTAGCTAAAAAAAAAAAAGGAAAAAAAAATGGGCTCTAGAATAACCAGGGAGTTATAGTTTCATCCATAAACAGCTTGCCATCTATATACAATCTATCCACAGAAACAATAGCACGTTTACCTTCTTGGATGTATTGCTTCCTAATGGGAAAAAGCTTCCTTCTCCTTTCCAAGATTTCTTGTGGAAATTGATCATTTAGACCATAATTGGTGTTTTTAAGCTGCTTGCCCTGCCTCTGTACCAAAATTTTTTGCTTAAAATGTTCAAATTTGGCAACAATAGGTCTGGGACGTTTATTCTGGGAATTTTTTTTTGCCCTATTCGGTGGACTCGGTGGAAGGTAATTGAGTTTGTGACTTCGGGGGATAGTTTTAGTTGTGATGACATAAATTCTCGGACCAGCTGTTCTGGATTTTCATTACTTTTTTCAATAATTCCAGAAAAAACGAGGTTATCTCTCATGCTGCGTGACTGCAAACTGAGAACTGTCTCCTTCATTTTCCGATTTTCTCCCTCAACAACGCCAAGCCGTGCGGTTAGTGTGGTGACTGACTTTTTCAGGCTGTTATTTTCCTCCACGAGAGAGACGAGCTGCGCCTGACTAAACTCAAGGCTCTCCCGCAAATTTTGGAACTCTTTGTGAAGAAGTTCAACCAGCGCCAGTCTACCATCCATGCTGGTGAGTTTATTCTCAGTAGAGAGAACGATATCGCTAACCTCGGTGCCCTGCTGTGATTTCTCGGGCGTTATTTTGGATGAATCTGCGGGTCTCGGTCGCTTAGACTGAGAAGCAGCAGCAAAACACACACTCGCCTGCTCCATGACACAAAAACGGTCGTAAAATGCGTCGATATAACATTCTAAATCCTCCAGCTCCGTAAAAAAAAAAAGAAAGAAAGACACAGACAATTAACTAATGAATTAATTACAAAAAAAAAAAACTACCTGTGGAGAAGTTTGTTTCAATCTTGGTGACAGCAGTCGCTGTTCAAATTATTGCGCAATTGTCTCTCGCGATCACAGTATCAACTTCCGGATCCGCTCCTCACTCCCAGAGTCAGAAGAGCCACCGTGCCAATTCCAGCGCTCAGGAAAACGCCAAGGCCGAGGGTCGGTAGCAGCGGCGACCCTCGGTGAAGAGAACAAACTGCTCTACCTAACGGACGCACGCTCAGGGAGGCATTTCCTCGTGGACACCGGAGCCCAGAAGAGCTTCATCCGGCCGACCTACGCTGACCAGCTGGCAAGGTCTAGCGGCCCCAAGATGGCAGCAGCAAACGGCTCGTAGATTAAGACCTTTGGTGAGAGGACTCTGCTCTTATCTCTACACGGCCGTACATATGAGTGGACTTTTGTCATAGCAGCACTGAATTACCATATACTGGGGGCTGATTTTCTGTGTGCACATGGTTTATTGGTTGATGTTGCTAACAGGCGCCTGGTTAATGCACTGTCCTTCGATTCTCTCCCCTGTATAGCTCAAGTGACCCGGCCAACAGCACAAGCCAACGTCACAGCTGCAGGCGGTAAGTTCCACACACTGCTCACTCAGTTCCCAGCACTCACAGTCCCGACGTTTTCCGCGGCCATCGCTAAACACGGGGTGGAGCACTTTATCACCACCACCGGGCCGCCCGTTTTTGCAAGACCTCGGCACTTGAACGCAGCTAAGCTGGCCATAGCGCGCGAGGAGTTCGCCAACCTGGAAAGGTTGGGCATCATCAGGCGTTCGAACAGCCCATGGGCTTCCCCGCTACATATGGTCCCTAAGGCTGAGGGATCGTGGCGACCGTGCGGTGATTTCCGCAGGTTGAACAACGCCACGGCGCACGACCGCTACCCGATTCCCCACATACAGGATTTTTCCGTTCACCTCGCCGGAGCACGCATTTTTTCCAAAATAGACCTGGTCCACGGTTACCACCAAGTCCCAGTGCGCGCTGAGGACATACCTAAAACAGCGGTAATAACTCCGTTCGATCTATTCGAGTTCCTGCGCATGCCATTCGGGTTAAAAGGAGCGGCACAGACGTTCCAGCACATGATGGATGCAGTGCTGCGCGATCTCCCGTTCGTGTTCGTCTACCTGGACGATATCCTTGTAGCCAGTGCGTCAGAAGACGAACACGAAACCCACCTTACGACGGTTTTCCGGAGGTTGGAGGAGCACGGGTTAATAATCAACCTGGCGAAATGCCAGTTCGGCGTAACGGAGATTGATTTTTTGGGGCACCGCGTCTCTCCAGAAGGAGCTATCCCGCTGCCCGCCAAAGTGCGCATCGTGGCGGATTTTCCCCGGCCTCAAACGGTCAGAGCGCTACAAGAATTTTTGGGAATGGTGAACTTTTATAACCGTTTCCTTCCCCGCGCGGCGCAGCTCATGCGACCATTGTACGCCGCGCTCAAAAAACAGAAACCCGCGGATAGGGTCGGATGGACCCCGGAGCGAGAGCAGGCGTTCTCGGAAGTTAAAGCAGCCCTGGCAAACGCCGCACTGCTGGCACATCCAGACCCGACGGCCCGCATAGCGCTCACCACCGACGCTTCAGACATGGCCATAGGGGCTGTCGTGGAGCAGCGCGTCGCCGGGGCTTGGCAACCGCTCGCCTTTTTCAGCAGAACTTTGCGCGACAGTGAACGTAAATACAGTGCGTTCGACAGAGAGTTGCTGGCTCTCCACCTGGCCATTCGCCACTTCCAGTTCTGGCTGGAAGGGTGCAGTTTCACCGTGTTCGTGGACCACAAGCCGCTAACATTTGCGATGGCCAAGGTTTCAGAACCGTGGTCAGGCCAGCAGCAGAGACAGCTGGCCGTGATCTCAGAGTTTACTACCGATATTCAGCATGTGTCGGGTAAACTGAACGTAGTGGCGGACTGCCTCTCACGCGCCGTGGCGGCCCCGGTCTGTGTGGGGGTGGATTACGCGGCCATGGCCGCGGAGCAGATTAGCGATGCAGACGTGCGCGAGCTCCAGTCTGGACCAACAGGGTTAAGGCTGGAGAGCAGGGTGCTGCAAGACGGCTTGCCCCCCCTAATCTGCAATGTCTCCACGGGTCGCCCGCGTCCCATGGTCCCGGCCGCGTTGCGCCGCCGCGTGTTTGAGTCGGTTCACACTCCGGCACACCCAGGAGTGCGCACGTCGGTCAAAATGGTGGGAGAGAAGTTTGTGTGGCCGAGCCTATGCAAACAAGTGAAAGAGTGGGCTGCAGCCTGCGTGGCGTGCCAACGAGCCAAGGTACACAGACACACGAAGGCTCCCTTGGAGCCGTTTCGTATTCCGGCTAAGAGGTTCGACCATGTTCATGTGGACCTCGTGGGCCCCCTCCCGCCATCACAGGGGTGCACGCACCTCCTGACAATGGTGGACCGCACCACGCGCTGGCCAGAAGCGGTTCCGCTGGCGGCAACCACGTCCACAGACGTAGCGCGCGCTTTTTTAACAGCATGGGTGGCGCGTTTTGGAGTCCCGTCGGACATTACGTCCGACAGGGGCCCTCAATTTGTTTCTGAACTCTGGTCTGCGATGGCCCGCAGCCTGGGTGTTACAATTCACCGCACAACTGCGTACAACCCACAGGCCAATGGGTTATGCGAGCGTTTTCATAGATCACTGAAAGCAGCACTCAGGGCCTCATTGACGGATGCAAATTGGGTAGACAGGCTGCCGTGGGTTTTATTGGGGTTGCGCTCCGCGCCAAAAGAGGATCTAGATGCTTCCCCTTTAGAGCTCATTTTTATGCAACCACTATGGCCGCCCGGGGAATTTCTACCAGATAATCCCACTCCGGGCAGCTCCGCGTCTCAGCTTTTGCAGCATAGCGCAAACACAGGCACGCTGCCGGGCCCTGCCCACCACAGTTTTCCGCGTGTTTTTGTGCCTAAAACTTTGAAGAGCGCGGAGTTCGTGTTTGTCAGACACGATGCCCACCGCCCTCCATTGCGCCCACCCTATGATGGACCGTTCAGAGTGTTGGAAATAGGGGACAAGCATTTTTTGCTAGACTTGGGAGGTAGGAGGGAAAAAATAGACAGACTCAAACCCGCTTTCGTTGTGGTGGATGAGCAAGTGCTGTTGGCTAGGGCCCCTCGGTGTGGAAGACCCCCACAGAGAGCTCCCCAGGGAAACGATTCGCCAGAGCAGCCACACGGACAGTCCGAAGTGCCCCCCCCCCCTCCCAGCAACCTCCCACCGGCACAACAGCGCCGTGGAGGCGGTAAAACCCAGTTACAGCAGATACGGGAGGAGACGGAAGCCCAAACAGCATGTGGACTGATGTTCTGTTGTTCTATCACAGCATGTGGACTGTTATTCTATTGTCCTACCTAAGATGCTGGGGGGGAGGGGTATTTGTAGCACCTTGGGAGAGTCAGATTCCTAGCATCTCAGAGGAGAGACAGTGAATAAACATGGGAGACAAAAGAGCAGGAGTCTCCTGGTGAGAGAGCAAGGAGTCAAGGATGTAGGGGGTTGAATGCAGTGTGATGCAAATGTCCTGTTGTGTGTGATGTAAGCCGTGAAACTTAAGAGGAGAGTCTCTGGTAAAAAGTTTAGTCTGTTCTGTGCTCGTGAGATGTGAGTGTGAAATAAATCATTTTGAAATGAACCTGCTTGTGATTTCACACACTCCACAATGCAAACTTTTATAGGAAACAACCTCATTTTTAAAGGGTACGAATATACTGAGCATAAGCCACACAGTGCTGTATATGAAACTGATCCTGAAAATCACTTTTTCAACAGTGTAAAATATCAGTGTAAATACTTTAGCTCAGACCAACTAAAAAATACAATTTCTGACCAATCATTGTCAATAATACACTTTAATAGTAGAAGTCTCAATATGAATTTTTCCAAAATCCAGAACAGTTTGTTGCAATATAACACAAATTTTTCTGCTGTTGCAATTTCTGAGACTTGGCTAAAAAATGACCAACTTCATACAGTGCAAATGAGAGGTTATGATTTATATACCACAAGCAGGTCAAAAACAAGGGGTGGTGGTGTTGGTTTATATATCGGGTCCTGCTACCAAAGCCAAGTTGTAGATAATATGTCTTTTGAAATGGAAAACATCATGGAGTGTGTAACTGTGGAATTAATTACAACTACATAAACATCAAAAGTTGTATTTATAGAGCACCGGGTACCAATATTGACATTTCCAAAGAAAAATTGTCTGAGCTTTTCAGTGCAGTAGGTAATAAGAAGCTGGTATTTATTTGTGGAGACTTCAATATTGATTTATTAAATCCAAATGACCATATCCAAATAAGTGAATTCATAAATTCCATGTTTTGTATGGGTTTCTACCCTTCAATAATATACCCCACTAGAATAACAACACATTCAGCAACGCTTATTGATAACATTTTCACAAATGTCACTGAGGGGAATGTAACTGCTGGCCTTATTATCAATGATGTGACAGACCAGCTGCCTGTTTTTGTTTCTTCACACACTGGTGTAACACATAACGTTGAAATAAAGTTTTTAAACGACATGTAACAGAAACTGCAATTAACCATCTAAGAAATGATCTAAAAATACAAGACTGGAGCAGTGTTTATGTTGATGACATTGACACAGCATATGGAGAATTTGTCTCTGTTTTATCACAACTATATAATAAACATTGCCCTCTAGTGGTAAAAGAAACTAAAGTTAAATACAGAGATAAGCCTTGGATCACCAAGGGCCTGCAAAATGCTTGTAAAAGGAAAAACTTGTTATACAAAACTTTTCTGAAATTAAGAACTGTGGAAGCAGAAAAGAAATACAAGACTTATAAAAATAAACTCATTAGTATGTTAAGATTGAGTAAAAAAATATATTACAGTAAATTACTGGAAAATAACAAAACTAATACATGTAACATATGGAAGGTGTTAAATAATATAACAAAGAGAGGAAAACTAAATTCCAACCACATCTCTTATTTAAATTCAGAAAATGGAATAATCAATGAAAATAGCTTGATTTCCAACACATATAATGACTATTTTGTTAATACTTGAAAAAAGATCGCCAACTCCACTGTATCATCAGCAAATACAAGTGGCGCTGACAATGTCGTCAACATAAATGCTTACTCAATGTTTATGAAAGAAACGTATGAAAAAGAAATTCTTGACATTGTTAACAAATTCAAAGACAAAAAAAATCAACTGATTGTAAGGATTTCAGTATGTTCTCGGTTAAATGTATTATTGACTGTATTGTTAAACACTTCACTTACATATGCATCATGTCACTTACTGCTGGTAAATTTCCAAAGAAAATGAAAATAGCAAGAGTCATTCCTCTGTGTAAGACTGGTGACAAACACTTATTGTCAAACTACAGACACATCTCCTTGTTACCTCAGTTCTCCAAAATACTGGAAAAAATATTTGTTAAGAGACTAAATGATTTCATTGATAAGCACAATATACTCTGTGAACAACAGCACGGATTCAGGAAACCTAAATGTTTGCGGGTATGCATCATACTCTTACCAAATAAATTCAGACAGACCTAAAATCTATTCATAACATTGCAGAATATTCCAGCTGAGGCTGGCGTCATACATCATTATGAGTGTATTATCTGTAAAAGAGCTGCATCAGCCTCCTGTCCCCTTTTCCCGCTGTTGGGATATGGAGGGACCTCTGTGTGTGTGTGTGTGTGTGTGTGTGTGTGTGTGTGTGTGTGTGTGTGTGTGTGTGTGTGTGTGTGTGTGTGTGCGCGCGCGCGCACGCGCGCGTGCGCACGCATCCACGTGCCACAGCTCCAGCATGTGCAGGGGAGAGAATGTGTGTGAGAGGAGGGATCATATCATTTGCGTGACGGGGGTGTTTTCATTTTCATTTAAAAAAATTTTAAATGACAAATTACTGAATATGCTTTGGATGTTATTTCAGCTTGACATGCATGTTAGGTTAATTGGTTGTTTTAAATTGTCCCTAGATATCTGTCTCCTATAGGCCCTTAGAGTAGAGGGTTAGTGCTAGTGAAGCGCTTTGAGTGGTCTTTGAGACTAGAAAAGCGCCATATAAGTACAGGTCCTTATCCCTTGTCAAAGATGAACTAAAAATTTATAATTACAACTTTTCTTGCTCCAGTTTTAGGGGGTGCTGAGTTTAAATTTAGGGGTGCTGCAGCACCCCTTAAAAAGGCCTAACGCCACCCTTGCTTGGAAGTCCTTGGGTTACAAAGTGAAAAGGACAATAGGTGAGAGAGGATAGGAGCAGCCATTCTTTAGAGAACCAGCTGACAACTGTGGCACCAAGACAGTCCTGACAACCAGAGTGACTGGGAGCCCGGTATTTGTAGTAGAACAGCTCATCAGCAGCAGGCGAGCAGATGAGATGGAACTGGAGATAATCACAGGCAATTAGAGGAATAATGCGTGTGCACGAGTGTGCTTGCTCACCACATATGACAATTTCATCTGAGTTAACTTCAATATTGCTATAAAAATGACTGCTGAAATCTGTTTTTTATTCAGGGTTTGAAATTGTCAGGCTGTGCTTCAATAAACCAATAATGAAATTATAAATATGATCATCAAATGAAGATAGATACCACTGTCCTCCGAATGAGGATTTGAGTGCTTCTGAAATGGTTAAAGAGGTGACACAACCGAGACAATCACACACAGAGGGAAATTGTGACACGGATAAAGTGTCTTATAGTGGACCAGTGGGTCAGTTACACACTTGGGCATGATAATGGGTTGGCTATACACCAGTCAGTACAGCTGCATTTGTCACTTAACAAGGGGCTCCACAGAAGTTGATTCACTTTTAGAGTCATTCACAATGAGGAACAGGTATTTCTGCATTAGTTTACCATCATTTATCATCAAGTAACTGAAGGAATTGTTAAGCCACTCACCCACATCTGTAACCTGTCATTTCAAACTGGTAAATTTCCAAACAAAATGAAAATAGCAAAAGTAATACCTCTATACAAAACAGGAGACAGTCATTGTTTCACAAATTACAGGCCAGTCTCTTTACTCTCACAATTCTCCAAAATACTTGAAAAAATCTTCACTAAGAGACTGGATGATTTCATTGAAAAACACAACCTCCTTACAGACAGCCAGTATGGTTTTAGAGCAGATAAATCTACATCTTTGGCACTGATCGAACTTATTGAAGAAATAACTAGTTGTATAGATAAAAAAAAGGTTGCTGTAGGAGTATTTATAGATTTAAAGAAAGCTTTTGACACCATTGACCACAGAATACTACTAAGGAAACTGGAAAGGTATGGGATAAGAGGGGTCGGACTGAGTTGGGTGGAAAGTTATTTAAGTAACAGACAACAATTTGTACAAATTGGTGAGCACAAATCACCCTTCATGGACATCACTTGTGGTGTGCCCCAGGGGTCAGTTTTGGGACCCAAACTCTTTATTTTGTATATAAATGACATATGCCAAGTATCAAAAATTCTGAAATTTATTTTGTTTGCGGATGACACAAATATCCTTTGCACTGGTGAGAATTTGCAGCAGGTTTTAGAGGTGGTCACAACTGAAATGAAAAAGTTAACGCAGTGGTTCAACAAAAATAAATTATCTCTAAATCTAAAAAAAACAAAGATTATGTTGTTTGGAAATTATAAAATAAATCATGAAATAATGGTAACGATAGATGATACCAGAATAGAAACAGTACAGGAAAATAAGTTTCTGGGGGTGACGCTTGACAATAAAATCTGCTGGAAACCTCACATCGGTCACATCCGGGCCAAGTTGGCAAAATGTATAGGGATACTGGGGAAGACAAGACACATCTTGAACTATAAATCATTGATCTTACTGTACAATTCACTGTTTCTACCTTATCTTAACTACTGTGTAGAAGTCTGGGGAAACATCTACAAGACCAACCTACAGTCAATATGCACATTCCAAAAAAAAGCTATAAGGATAATAAATAATGTAGGATATAGAGACCATACCAGTTCGTTGTTTTTAAAGTCACGTGTCATAAAGTTCGTCGATTTAGTTAAATTTAAGACAGCACAAGTAATGTACAGGGCAATTAATAATCAACTCCCAATTAATATACAAAAAATATTTTAAAAAAAAGAGACAATGATCATAATTTGAGAGGAGACTTAAACTTTACAAAACCCAAGATACGAACAACCAAGAAAAGTATGTGCATATCTGTCTGTGGGGTGGATTTGTGGAACAGTCTGGAGCCGGAACTGAAACTATGTACAAACAGAAATCAATTCAAAAAGAGGTATAAACATTATTTGCTGAAAGGATATATGTTAGAAGGGTAGTATTTATATGTACGATTCACTATGCTCACTCTGGGACACTATGGAATGGTGGGTGGGACAGCACTGTGTATATTAGATTAGATTAGATTAGATTCAACTTTATTGTCATTACACATGTATGAATACAAGGTAAGGAAACACAGTATATCTGTGTTGTTTGAGGCTGGTTTTGATGTATGGACATCAATGTATGTTAGAATGGATGGGTGTTAATGTTGATATGTACAAAATACAGTTAATTGTTTACTTGGGGTCTTAAATGTGGTAATTTGTATATAATTCACATGGGTGTATTTATGGAAAAGAGGAGTTGGAATTAATAAGTGTTCACTTCTTCCTTCTCCCTTTCGAACACTGTATACTGTTACTTTATTGCATTTGTCATTTGTTTTGTTTTTGTTATACTTTTTTGTTCGAAATAAAGTATGTATGTATGTATGTATGTATCAATGTTTATTGTATGCATATATGAACAAATTGTATCTTTAAAGAGAAAAGGTTCATATCATTTTGTAGAACAGTATCCGATTAATGGGAATGTAATTTTGGCATTTTAATTTTTTTTTTTCAGCACAGAGAGAAAAATGGGACCAGTGAAGAAGTGAAATGGATTTAATTAATCTGTTGTAGCTTATGGCAAAATACCGTGAAGGCTCAATCAACCAATACAGACTTTAGTGATATATTTCTGTGGTCCAACACAGTGAACACTGCCAACTGTGGTGTTTTACTTAGGTGTACTATTGATATGAAAGACAAAGCTCCATTGTACAAGCTTCTGAAAGTTTTAAGAATTTCTCATTATCAGTTTCTTCAATTCAGTACACTCCAGGTGATATTTTAAGGTGTGCAAGCTGTCTTTGAAGCACCATCTTCTCACACTACTAGAGCAATTCTGTAATTTTGTCATAAGGAACTGTGAACCTGATGTGTTCAGCATGTTTACTATAAATGAAAGGAAACATTTTTTATTGTGAGAGCAGCTGTGAGAGTCATGGCCCACTCCTGTCCCGCGGCTGCTCAGTGTCTGCTTTCTTGAATCACTGCTTCTCCCACTAAGATTTTTTTTTTCTCTTCGAGAATGAGTGTAAGAAATATACAAAACTGAAAATGCTTTGTCTTCATGCACACTTGCTTAGCTAATGTTTTGAGCAGGGTGTGATTAGTAAGTTGTTGACAGCTACAGCTGGACATTTACCATGAACAGGAAATGGGAGCTTTGACATTAATGAATAGTGCTTCAGAATTACTATTTACGTCCTTTGATTATAAGCATAATCATGGAAATGTTTTGAAATAATTTTGATCAGTGTAATAGAATATACAGTATATTCAGAGTTTTATATCATTTTTGCTCTCACCCGCAACTCTGCCTTGTTAATAGCTACTTTGCATATTCGCCAGCCATGAAGTTAGCAAAAAGAGGCATTTCAAGCAAGTTTTGGCAAAAAAAAAAAAAGAGAGAGAAATCAGCTTAGATCCACAAAAAAAAAAAAAAAAAAAAACTGTCATTGAAATGAAAGCAAGTTATAGATACTATGGTCATCTGTACCAGGACAACAAAAGTATTCATATTATGAGAATAAACTGACCCTTCAGCATAATAATCAGGTTTTTCATTTTAAGTCTGTAGCTTTTTTTCTTATAAACTGGCACATTTTTACTTGTACATATGCACCACTTTCATGAAAATTTGTGATTTTACTCTTGTAATTCTGACTTTTTTTCTTGAAATTTTGTTTTTTCATCAAAAATCTCCCCAAAGAACTTTTATCAAAAGTTTGTGACTACTTATAATAAAATGACAACTTTTTAAAATCATAAATTCACTCTTTCATCAAGTTGACTTTTGCATTAATTTGTAATTATTTCCTTCTTAACTTATAAGTTAACTATTTGATTATTTGTCATTTTTTATTAACTAATTCCAGCAAAGCTGAAAGGAGCTAATGTGATGACACAGTGTCCATCATCCATCTGTCCACATTTCATGGGAATCGTTACTCCTCCTAGACATTTGCCCCGATGGTCACCAAACTCACTCACAATGATCCTCAGGTAGGTCTGCATCCAGGTTGCACTCAAGGTTGCTGTCAAAGGCCAGGAGATCTGGGCACTTATGATCCCAGAAAAGTCAGTAGTCCTAGGCAATTGCCCTAGTTCTCTACAAACTCACGGGCAATCATCCTCAGGTTTGTCTGCATCCAGGTTGCACTCAAGCTTGCTGTCAAAGGCCAGGAGATCTGGGTACTTATGATCCCAGAAAAGTCAGTAGTCCTAGGCAATTGCCCTAGTTCTCAACAAACTCACGGGCAATCATCCTCAGGTTTGTCTGCATCCAGGTTGCACTCAAGCTTGCTGTCAAAGGCCAGGAGATCTGGGCACTTATGATCCCAGAAAAGTCAGTAGTCCTAGGCAATTGCCCTAGTTCTCAACAAACTCACGGGCAATCATCCTCAGGTTTGTCTGCATCCAGGTTGCACTCAAGCTTGCTGTCAAAGGCCAGGAGATCTGGGCACTTATGATCCCAGAAAAGTCAGTAGTCCTAGGCAATTGCCCTAGTTCTCTACAAACTCACGGGCAATCATCCTCAGGTTTGTCTGCATCCAGGTTGCACTCAAGCTTGCTGTCAAAGGCCAGGAGATCTGGGCACTTATGATCCCAGAAAAGTCAGTAGTCCTGGGCAATTGCCCTAGTTCTCAACAAACTCACGGGCAATCATCCTCAGGTTTGTCTGCATCCAGGTTGCACTCAAGCTTGCTGTCAAAGGCCAGGAAATCTGGGCACTTATGATCCCAGAAAAGTCAGTAGTCCTAGGCAATTGCCCTAGTTCTCTACAAACTCACGGGCAATCATCCTCAGGTTTGTCTGCATCCAGGTTGCACTCAAGCTTGCTGTCAAAGGCCAGGAGATCTGGGCACTTATGATCCCAGAAAAGTCAGTAGTCCTAGGCAATTGCCCTAGTTCTCTACAAACTCACGGACAATCATCCTCAGGTTTGTCTGCATCCAGGTTGAGCACAAAGTGAACGTCATTGTCAAAGGTCAAGAGATCTGGGCATTTATGACTTCATGAAAATTACTCCTCCTAGGCAACTTCCCCAATGTTCGGAAAACTCAAGCACACTGATCCTTAAGTGGGTCTGCAGCTAGGTTGTGCTTGAGCACAACCTAGCTGCAGACCCACTTAAGGACCTTGAGGTCAACAGTCAGGACACATGGGCACTCTCAGGGGGATTACATCAGGCCACAATGAGCTACTCTGTCATTGACGGTCTGGTTATGAATATGCATACTTTTTTAATCATGTATGTGTTTTTACACTTGTGTGGGGGGTTTTCTGTTAAGGTGCCTTCACGATTACATTATAACTCAATGTAAATAGATGAATAGACATGAATTCACCGTCTGGGTGAGATGCAGACAGACAAAGTTGCCTTTATAATTTCTGCAGCAGTATTCAACCTACTGTGGAAATCTCCAAAATAACGTCATGCTTAGGTTTACATTATCCAGTGGGGGAGCTCACCTGAAAAAGTTGTCCCTGCCTCGCAAACTTGATGGGTGTTTCCGTTGCTAGGCTGCTAGCCTTGTTAGCACATCTGTGGCAAGAATCTGTGAGTAAAATAACTCCGACATTCCGATTCAGCCGAAGAGTGCCCGGTCCTTCTGTCTCCAGGTGAGTGTCAGTCTCATTTTCAAACTAGTTTATTCTCCAATTTTGATAATTTTACTCAGATGATGGCAGAATCTCAAAGCCAGCACTATCCCTCAGACGTGAAAGCGTGAATGCGCGATTTTGCATGTGCTTACCTCTTTCCATTGACTTTGTATGGATTTGCGCTGCCCGTTCGCGTTTGGTGCGAAGGCACCTTTAGATTTGTATCTTGTTTATGTTAAATTTGTTATTTTGTTTAATTAAATTGGTGATTTCATCATAAGTTTTCTATTTTTTCCTATTTCAGTTTATTTCCTATCCATTTGTCTTTTTCCGAGACTTCCAACTAAACAGAAACAACTAAACAGAATCTGTGAACTAAAGAAGTGGCTACTAAGAGTGACTGAGCTACAGGCCATGGCAAAATTCCACTGCCAGTGGCTGGGTCCTAATACCAAGCCCTGCATGTATTCCTCATTTTAGCACTTGGGCTTGCAGTTCAAGAATATATAACATGTTGCAGTTTTAAAAGCCTTTTGTTCAGTATTACCAACAGCCTTTTTTGCCCCAGTGCTCTAGGACAGATTTCTTGGTTAGTAATGACACCTACGGTAAATGTATGCTGATTACCCGTCACATGCACTCACCACCGATCCACAGACGACATTATTCAGGTACAAATCGAGAACTGGATGAGGATAATGTTTCCTGAAAAACCACTCGTGTGTTGATAACTGACACCTTAAGTCATGCATATTGATTAAGTCCTGGAGGCATTAGCAAAATCAGTTGAATCTGCAGAATGGAGATGTTGAGTGAGTGCTGCTGCAGCAGTGACTGAAAGGGAATTAGAGACATTTTATTACAAAGGGCTGTGCCGTAGAGATAGGAGATGTAAGTAAACCAGCAATCGGGATGAATTAGCTTCAGCCATGAGCAGCTGCACCTCTGTGATGGACTGTGTCTGTTAAATGAGAAAAAGTGGAACCAGGTGCATGTGTCATTTTGAAGGCATGCCCTCACCAGACCACCTCATTGTCCTCTGAGAAAAAAAATGTGCCGACTTATTATTAGGGAATTTTTATACACTACATTAGCTTCTATCAGTTTTGCAAATTAACCATAAAAATTTTTTTGCCATCTTCTTTGTTCAGTTGCTGTTATGATGAGGAATGGGGTTGTGCAACTGTCACCCCACAGTTTAATGAACTTTTTAGTTGAGTTTGAGGTGGTTTTTAAGACCTTTATCTGTAAGCATGATAACAATAGCACAGCCAGGCCTTTAATAAAGAGCTGCATCACCCCAGGTGTTCTCAAGCCCAATCAATGTTTGTGCAAAAGTCACAGGGACACATGACGTTTCCAGCAACACATTTTTCCTGGAAAACTGTCTCTGGCTTCCCGGCACCTACCTCAGCAGTGAAGATAGCGCCACCTCTTTGGATTTCCTGCTGAAATTTGATGTGCCATCTTCAGTTTCAAGAGAGGCACGTTGTGGCCTTTCAGTTGTGATTATGAGGTTACCACTACCACAGACAGGAGGTAGAGACCACATGAAACTCAACACTGCAGAGAATGTACATGAAGGCACAGCACGCAGATGGACTTCTGGGGGGAAAAAAATGAGCATTCACGCGTCGTAGCACAGCAGTGACCAAATACACTGCTCATGGAAATGTATAGTTGCACTAAAAAGCCTGACAGACACCTACCAATCACAGCTCTGCCATGCTCAGTAGCATATATTATTAATAGAGGAAATCATAGGAGGCTTTTAATTGAAGATGCTCTAGCGGGTGTCTCAGAGGTAAGCGGGGTGCTGTCACTGTCGATCTGCAAGCTTCCTCTGCTTGGAGAAAATCGACGGGATGTCACACTTTCATGTGCACCTCCTGTTGACTATGGAGGATGTAATCTGAAGCCATCCTTCTCCTCCTGTCACAGCCTCTGATTAGCAGTGTTGACTCCCAGGCTGGAGCATACTAATTCAGGAACAGCAGTCTGGGAATCACCGCCATTAGTTGAGGGTATAGCGAGTAAACGGCATAATATGCAAATGAAAGGAAGGTATCACCTCAGCTGTCAATCACTAAAATGAAATAAAAAATTCTGTACGACCATAATGATACCGCACTGGAGAGAGAGAGGGAGTTTAGAAATGTAGATTAGGAGAGACAGGGAAATATATAAAGGGTAAATGAAAGCAGAGCGGAATCAAATGCAGTTGCTCTCTGCACATGAGAGGCTGTGATCATGGCGGGCAGTCAGGCAGTCGGAATGAAATTAGCTCAGACACTGATGGGAGTTAATGACAGGGAGCAACAAGGTGCCAGGACAGTCATAATATTCAGTGGCACATTGCTGTCTCCTGTCATCCGTTTGGCTCCTCGGGACAGAGCTGTGCCTTCATGTGTCTCTCCATAATGGCATGACACACCATACCATCATTACACTGTTCACAGAGGTACTGAAAGAATTGTGTTTTCTTTAATCTGGTCTCACACATTTTTTTTCCTCTTTGTTGTCAATGGAAGCTCATGGGTAGCATTCAGCAGATAGGTTAGTATCACACACTCTATATAAAGAGGGGACAATATCTCATTACAGCCTGAGACCATTTCATGTTCTGGAGGTATTTGGGTGTCTGAACCCCAGCCCCAGTGTGGCATAAACCTGTTGGTCAATCACGCTGTGCTGGCTGGCAGGAGGATCTGAAAGTCCCTCTTGTTTGTCACGTATTGACCCACTTTGGCTGACAGCTCACAAATCACAGCCCCATCAGTCTTTATGTGCTCTGTGCACCGATGAGTGTGTCTGTGTGTGTTTACGCAGCCTGCAGCAACCACCTTCCCTCGTGGATCTCCCCACGAGGTTTCCAGGGTCTTACCTCATTTGCACTCAACACGCCAACTTGGGACTGGGCTGACAGGCTCATTTTCCCCACTCTGCGTGAAGCAGCGCAGCAGCAATGCCTATGAACAACCAGGCACCCAGAGTGGCTTTATAATTAGCTCCTTGCTCTGTGCCACGAATGTACAGCGAACAAGAGCCTTCATCTGGGGGTGTGTGGTTGGCAGGCACTCAACATGTGCAAGTTACCACTGATGGTAATATGTAGGTGAATGGTGGTATATGTTTACTGAAATCACACTAACATGCTGTGGGGAGCTGAGGGGGAGGGTTTGTGAAAAGTGTCTGGATAGTGCCGCTAGGTCAGGGATCAGCAGGTAAGAATTGTTCCTGGAGGTTGTGACTGATTGCTTTGATGTGAAATAATTGTGTTTGAAGTGGCTGTGAGGTGCACCAACCACAGGCATGGCCCGGGCATCGATGCCACATGGTCACTCAGGCTTAAGTTGGCCCATACTTCATCCCACTGGTTCCCCAAGAGTCTAAATGGCTCAGAGCAGGTGAAACCATGGGTATATAAATGTGTTATTGGGGGGTGGGGGTGCAAACTCAGCTGCTGTCACAACCTGAAGGTAATGTGTCGGAACAAAAGGGTGTGATCCTGGCAAGGAAGTGAAAGTGAACCATTAAGAAAGTTTCCCAAGATTGGGTCAGTCAGGACCATTTTTTAACCTCTGTAGGAAAACATAAGAGAAAAACTTTGTTAAAGATGAAGTTTAAATATAGCAAGCAAGGGTGATGAAATGGTAACTTCAGATGTGAGTGCAATCGAGAAAAGCTTTCATTTATTAGAGCATCTTTTAAAAATCTAATACTGTGAAAAGGTTTTTTAAGTGAAACTTTCATATTTTGATATTCATTACAAAGTGAGCTACAGTATTTCAAGCCTTTTTGTCTTAATTTAATTTTGATGATTATGACTTAGTTCTTTGAATTCAATTACTTTAAGTTGCCTTCCAATAAATTCTTGTCATTATAAACCACATGGGATATAATGTTTATGACCTGTCCATCCATGTGTCCTTCCGTCCATCCATTCATTCGTTTGTCCGGTCGTTTGACAACATGTTGTCTCCACTTTCTGTCCGCTGTCACCACTCTTACATTGCTGATTAGACTGACTTCAGATTTATACAGAACCTTTAATTCATCAGTACCTTGGACTCATTCGATTTTCACACACACCTAATGGGGCGTTCCGTGTATTTCGGGGAGGGTATGCTTTTATTTTTGTGCCACTATAGGTCCTGCATTTATGGTCTGTTTGACTTCAAATTCCTACAGAAGCTTTAATTCATCAATACATTTCAGACATTTGATTTTCAGATAAATCTAATGAGGGGTTCCATCCATTTTGGTGAAGGGTCCTTTGATGTTATCACCACAATAACTTCTACATTTCTGATCGAATTCACTTCATCTAATAAGGGGGTTTATTTTGGGGAGAGGGAGGCTTGTACGTTTTCCACTTCATTTTATGCTGTCATCAGTAGCTTCTACATTTCTGATTGAACTGACTCTGTTTCTACAGAAGCTTTGACTCAAATGAGGGGTTCCATTTTGGGGGAGGGGGACTTTTTCCCCTGACCATTTTATGTTGATCACAGTTCACATTAGGAGCCCCTGATATGTAGATGTGTGGAGTGAGCTTGCGCACTAAGGTTCTTTAATTTTTTATCGTTTTATTGTGTTATAAAAAACAGTTAATAGTGTATCTTTATAGTCGGATCTCTGCATATACATATGCAGACATTTGTATGCAGGTGACTGAATTTCTGATACTGGAAGCTTAAACATTTCCATTCA
This sequence comes from Pholidichthys leucotaenia, assembly GCA_020510985.1. Taxonomy (NCBI): domain Eukaryota; kingdom Metazoa; phylum Chordata; class Actinopteri; order Cichliformes; family Pholidichthyidae; genus Pholidichthys; species Pholidichthys leucotaenia. The sequence goes on along the minus strand of CM035841.1, from coordinate 306,320,498 downwards.
TCTTTTTTGGCTGCAGATGCAGATGCAGCCTTTGAAGAAAAAACCAGAAACAGATTAGTTAAAATGTCATGATTACTAGAAATATCAGCCCACGTGCAAGATGCTACACCAGAGAAAGTACACAATGCAGAGAGGCAAAGTTTTAAATACAATTTTATTGAAAAGAGTTGATGCAGAGTTAGCAGAAAAATCACTTCACTCGCCAGAGGAGCGCCCAGCCTGTAGTGAGGGAGACGAGAGCAGATTAGAATGAGGAGGGAGGCAGGTAATAATGTATCATAGGAAAACTCTTACGAGTGAGAGCAGAGAGCCTGATGAGGAACCCAAGAAGGCAAGGATGAATTGGAAGGGAAGCTGCGGATGAGCAGGGCTGGTGAGATGTCTGACTGGGTGGAGCAGGCGATCTGGAGTGAAGACAATGATGAAGGAGCAAGTGAGCGCACAACGAACCCCCGGGGACACACTGTAGAGATGGCAGCAACCTGAGAAGGAGGAAGAGAGAGACTGATTATTCTGCAAGTTCCAAGACAATTAATATTTTACTTACTTAATTCTTTTATGACAGTATACCCAACGAGCCAGCGCTGGAGCGTTCAGACTGGTCCTTTTAAGCGCTGGAAGTGAGGGGACAGCAGGTGCGCTGTCAAGATCATAGTGCGCTCACAAGATCATAGCATAAAAATACAATAGAGAAACCCTCAGTTGTTCTCTAGAGATAGTATTTTATGACTGAGATGATCTGTTTCTTTAACTTAACTGTAATAAAAGGTTATGCTATTTATTCACTATCACCTACTCACTGCATAGGGGCTTCAATGAAGAAGACTCTAGTGAGCTCCTCAGAAAAATAACAATCCAGGTCATTCTGTCTATAGCTACATACATATGTAATGACACCATTACAATTACGACATGACAGCTCAACATCAACTTAAAAAAAATCACTATAAAATAAAATATTGCTTTTTTTGCCAAATTAGTGTCTATTGTGATGTGCAAGTCTTCTTTCTCCTATTTCTTTCCAACACGTTTTGAAGGGGTTCAACAGCTAGTAAAGTGAACGACAGTTTGAGAGGCATCAAGGGATACTCTAAGTAAATGCAATACAGTAACTCTGTAGATCTACATTCTGATAGTTTTGTAACATGATAAACTGATTTCAGAGAGACAATGACTGCTTCACAGAACTTGAAGTCTTGATGTTATCCATTAAAGGGGTCATTGACTGACAAATGGTATGTTTGTAGGTTTGAACATTCTGAAAAAATAAACACAGCCTTTATCTCATTTTTCTCTCCCAGAAATGCCAGAAGTCTTTTTGACCCTTCCGGGTAAATCATATATGTCATGATTAGAAAAAGCCAACCCACTGCCATCCTAAAGACCCACCCAATGCTCTATTATTGGCCCACCTAGCTGTCCATTATGTAGATGGAAAGGATGGGGGGGGGGGGGCTAAAGATAGCCCATTAACCCCTGAGCTAACACTGGTACGAGGAGGCTCGCTGTAAGCATGGCTTATATTGTTATTTCCTTCAGATCTTAGTCACCCTTATAGCCATCCCTGTTAGCACCTGGTTCACCGGTGTGCCTCATGTCATTCCAGCCTATATACCAGTAGTTTCATCGTGATTCCGCAGTGGATCACCAGCATTAGCACCCCAGTCACTGCAATCAAAATGGCCCATGACCAAAGGCTGCTAGCTCCCACGGCCAGCTCCCCCACCGTCCTCCAGGGCTCCGTGCAATTCTACTCTCGCGGGCAACGTAGGGTAACCGCCTCATGAGGGGACATCCCCGAGCTGGCTGCAGCAGCAGGTCCCGCGGAGCCCCGGAGGTAAGCTGTGCTTCTTGGTATCAGTGTTAGTTCGGGGGTTAATAGCTCAGGGGCTAATAGGTTACCTTTAGGCCCCCCTTTCATCTATATTATGGACAGCTAGGTAGACCGATAATAGAGCAGTGGGTGGGTCTTCAGGATGGCGGTGGGTTGGCTTTTTCTAATCGTGACATATACGATTTACCCAGAAGAGTCAAAAATGCTTATGGTGTTTCTGGAGGAGGAAAAACTAGATAAAGGCTGCATGGGTTTTTTTTTTAAGAGAATTGACTGTTTTGGAAAAAAAATTTTGATAATTACGTGACCAGTAGACTCATTTCAGACAGTTAAAACCTACAAACACACCATTTTCAGTCAATTAAAGTGATAGGCTTTAAATCAGTGTTTCAAGAAAGCCAGGGAAAATACAAAACAAATTTGCTTCAATAATTTAAAAAAATAAAGAAAATGTGAGCAAAATATGTTACAAACATTTCAGTAAGACATGCACTACTCACAAAAAGTTAGTGATATTTGGCTTTTGGGTGAAATTTCAGGATGCACCTAAAATATACTATAACCTTTGCAGGTGAACTTAATTTGACCTCTATGCACATGCTCTCAATGCGCATGTCCAACTGTTCAGTGTTTCAGTACTTTCTGCATAACTTGCTGTTCTCTAATAAGGTGCTTAACAGCAAAATTCACAACGGGTGTTTGATCCATGAATTGACCATTAAATTTTCTGTGTCATGAGCCCATGCTCAGTCTCCAGTTTAAGTTTAGTCTTTTCTGTTTGTTTGTTTCCTTGTTTTACCCTGTTTGATTATCGTCATTCTGTACTCATAGTATTATTATTTACATTTTGGGGTTTGTGTTTTATTTTGACAGTGCTGCGCAGCTCACAGCTGTCAAACTGGACAGCAGGCTGTGCAGCTGTCATTGATTGTATTATTTTCTCCACTCATGTATCCACACCTGTCACTTGTTAAGTAATGGTATATAAAGCCATGACAACTTTTCCCCATTGTCGTGTCCTTCTATCACTGCTGCCGTCCTCAGATGCACAGTCCAGCTCAGAGTTATTCGTGCTTCGCTGTTGAGGAGAGTGGAGAGCTCCGTCCAGGTGGGTTTTTCCCTTTTATTGCCAGCCGTGAGCCCCGCAGTAATTGTGTGCTCCAGCTGGTTCTGCCCTTTGCCCGGTGTCCCCAGGCTTCTGTTCCCCCTGTGACGTCGAGCCCCACTCTTCTGCAACACTTGATCATTTTGTATTTGTATGTTTAGTGTTCCTTTGTATGTTCGTCCTTTTGTTAATAAATGTGCAGAAACCACAGTGAGCGTTTGGTGTCCTTCCATAGTTGGTAAAAAGGTTGATTTATGACATTCTGGTTCAATTAGAATTGGTATTTAAACAGTCTTCTTCACCATGCTGTTCACATTTTGACATCATGAAACCAAGACAACACCTAACAATTAATCAACAGTACCTCACCATTGCGAGGCTTCAAACAGGATGTTCTCAGAGGGAAGTGGCCACTGAGCTTAGAGTGTCACAGAGTGTCATCAGCAGGTTGCAACAGACACACAGAGAGTCTGGAAGAGTCACAGAAAGGTATAGAAGTGGACGTCCTTTGGCCACATCCCACGCTGATATGAGATACTTTATTTCAAACAAAAAGCAAAAACAAAACTAGAAAAGCACTCGGAGAGCGCAGACCTCCGCCAAGCGCCACAGTTCCCCCCATACAGTGTTTAACATCATAAATATTAATCCTACATTTATTTTGTCTAACTTTATAGATTCCTTGACCATGAAAAAAATGCCATTGGCAAGTGGCATATATTGGCTATACTGTGATGCTTGATTTGTTTTTTTGTTTTTTTCCAAGTGTTCTGACGGATCACCACCAAAATCTAATCATCTGTAGGATACCCCATTTGTGACAATCTCTGAAAATTTCATGAAAATCCATCCATAACTTTTTGAGTTATCTTGCTAACAGACAGACAGACAGACAGACAAACCAACGCTGATGAAAACATAACCTCCTTGGGGGAGGTAACAAATGACAAGTGCAATAAAAGTGACAGTGTACAGTGCTCGAAAAGGAGAAGGAAGAAGTTAATACATATTTACTCCAACTCCTCTTTTCCCTAAATACAACCCATGTGAAATATATACATATTACCTCTATTAAGAACCCCAAGTAGACAATTAACTATATTTTATACATATCAACATTGGCACCCATCCATCCCTACATACATGCAGTCCATACATAGTGTATACATACATCTATACCCAACCCCAAACTACATAAATATACACAGTATCATCCCACCTACCATACCATAGTGTCCCAGAGTGATTTTAGTGCATCTTACATATTAATACTACACCTCTAACATAGATCCTTTTAGCAAATAATGTTTATACCTGTCACAACTGAAAGTATGAAGCTCACGTGTGAGGCAGCAAACACCAGAGAAAATGGTAAATGGCATTTACTTATATAGCACTTTTCTTCTCATCTAGGATGACCAAAGCGCTTTACAGATCCTGCCATCCACCCATTCACACACACATTCACACACTGATGGCGGCAGAGAAGACACAAAAACACAGAGTAAAACGTTAAACACAACTTTATTGAAAACACACGCAGCTGAAGAGAAAAGCGGCGCACACCGAGAGAAACTAGAGCTGGTTAGGGATGAGGAGTGAGACTGGGAATAATGAATTGAGCAGGGGTTTATCTTACTTCAAGTGAGCAGAGAGCCCGGCAGAGGAACCCAGCCAGGAGGTGAAGGAGTCAGCAGGGCAGAGCTGGCAGAGGAAGGAAGAGGTGAAGAGCTGAGAGAGTCTGACTGGGTGGAAGAGGCTGTCCTAGATGAAGGAGATGAGGAGACAGGTGAGCGCACAACAGTCCCAGAGATGCACTGCAGAGATGGCAGCAACCTGGGGAGAAAAGAGGAAAAGGAGGATTAGGCTGAGTTCCTAACAATTCAATTCTAAACTTAGCTTCAGGCAGCAGTACCCAACGAGCCAGCGCAGAAGTGTTCACAAGCAGGTCCTTTTAAGTGTTGGCAGTGAAGAGGCAGCAGGTGCATCCACTCATGCAGGTGCATTGATGGCCTGTGTTGCTGGGAACCAAGTGAAGAACCTCCCACAGAAAGGGAGGGGGAGTGGGAGTGTGCTCACCCGATCATTACAGTGCCCCCCCCCAAAAGGGGCGCTCCTGGTGACCCACGGGGCTTGTTGGGGTGAGCCCAATGAAAGGTCCGACCCTCCCCTTGTCGAGGAAATAGGAACCGGGGCTCCATAAGCTCTCCTCCGGTCCGTAGCCTTTCCAGTAAACTAGGTACTGCAATCCCTGGTCCCGGCAGCGAACATCCAGGATCATCTGGACAGAAGAGGTGGTCTGGCCGTCGAGGATCCAGGGAGGAGGAGGCAGCTTCGGGATGGGGGGGACAGAGAGGACTGGCGGAGAGGGGCTTGATCTTGGAAATGTGGAATGTGGGGTGTATCCAGAGTGTCGGCGGCAGTTTCAAGCAGACCGTCACGTCGTTAATGAGCCTGGAGATGGGAAAGGGACCCAGGAAGCGACGTGACAGCTTGTTAGACTCCATCTTCAGAGAGACCTGATCTGCCAACAACCACACACGCTGACCCACTGCATATTTGGGCGCCGGAACCCACCAACGGTCTGCATACTGGCGGTTCCATTCGGCCAAACAGAGAAGGGCAGCCCGGGTGGATCTCCATAGGCGGTGGCAGCGGTGAGCATGAGCTCCCACAGATGGCATGGCCACTTCCCTCTCCGCCATAGGCAGCGGGGGGGAGTATAACCCATAGACTCCTTGAACGGCATTAATCCTGTGGCTGAGGAGATGGCAGAGTTGTGGGCATACTCCACCCAGATCAGATGGGTGCTCCAGAACGGGTTGCAGTAAGCCACATATCTCAGGGTGGCCTCCAGGGATTGGTTAGCATGCTCATCCTGCCCATTACTCTGAGGGTGGTAACTGGAGGTGAGACTGACCATGGTGCCCAGGGAGAGGCAGAAGGATTTCCAAACCTGGGAGGTGAATTGCAGACCCTGGTCAGACACAATGTCCAAAGGAATGCCATGCAGGTGGATAACATGGTAAGTCAGAAGGTTGGCAGTTTCAGAGGCGGAGGGCAACGTGGGAAGAGGTACCAAATGGATGGCTTTAGAGAAGTGGTCAACGATGGTGACAGTGACCGTGTTGCCCTGTGAGGGAGGAAGGCCTGTGATGTGGTCCATGGCTATATGTGACCAAGGGTGACTGGGAACCTGCAGGGGGTGCAGGAGACCGGTAGGAGGTGAAGCGTCTGATTTATTCCTGATGCACACTTGACAGGCCTTAGCATAGTCTCGAACATCTGACCGTAACGTAGGCCACCAGAACATTCACTGCACCAGGTTGACAGTTCGGGATATCCTGTGGTGACAGGTGAAGTGGCTGGTATGCTCCCACTGGATGACATCACTGCGAAGGCTGGATGGGACAAACAGATGATCATCAGGGCCCCCCTTGGGTCTAGGCTCCGTGGATTGGGCCTGCCGGACCCTCTGCTCAATCTCCTACAAGAGAGCAGCAAGAATACAGGAGGGGGGCACTATGAGCTCAGGAGGTGAAAAGGAGGATGACAGATCGGAGGCGCACTGGCCGGAGAGAGCGTCGGCCTTGATATTACGAGACCTGGGCCAATAGGTTATAGTGAGATTAAACCTAGGGAAGAATAGAGCCCAGCAGGCCTGCCTGGGGTTCAACCTGTGGGCTGACCTCAGGTATTCTAAATGTTTGTGGTCGGTCTGCACAATGATGAGGTGAATGGCTCCCTCCAGCCAGTGCCTCCACTCCTCGAGAGCCAATTTAATGGCAAGCAGCTCTTGGTCCCCTACGTCACAATTCTTTTCGGCCGGCATTAACCGTCGAGAGAAATACGTGCATGGGTAGAGCTTCTGATCGGAGGCCGAATGCTACGAGAGAACAGCGTCCACTGCCAAGACCGAAGGATCCACCTCTACTATGAACTGAAGCCGGGGGTTGACCTGGGCCAAGATGGGTGTGTTGGTAAACAGGGCTTTCAATTCAGTGAAGGCCCGCTCCGCTGCCTCAGACCACTTAAACGGCACTTTGGTCGAGGTCAGCTGAGTGAGAGGCTGCACAACCCTGCTGTAATTTCTAATGAACCTACAGTAGAAATTGGCAAAGCCCAGAAAGCGTTGGAGCTGTTTGCGAGTGTCCAGGGTAGGCCAATCGAGCACAGCCCTCACCTTAGCCGGGTCGGCCCTCAGCTCCCCTTCGGCTACAGCAGTAAAGCCCAGGAAGGAAGTGGAACGGGTGGAAAACTCACACTTGTCGGCCTTCACAACGAGCTGATTCTCCTGGAGCCGCTGTAACACAGCCAGGATGTGGACTGTGTGTTCCTCCGGCGTTTGGGAAAAAATCAGTATGTCATTGAGATACACAAAAACAAATTGATTGACCATATCGTGGAGGACCTCGTTGATCATGTGCTGGAAGATGGCTGGGGCATTAGTGAGCTCAAACGGCATCACTAAGTATTCAAAGTGCCCCAGATGAGTTTTGAATGTCATTTTCCATTCGTCCCCTTCGCGTATGCGGACCAAATGGTATGCGTTGCACAAGTCAAGCTTAGAAAACACCCGCGCACGCTGAAGAAGCTCGAATGCGGAATTGATCAGAGGCAACGGATATTTATCCTTGACAGTTATGCTCGTGGTAATCAATGCATAGACGCAGGGATCCATCTTCTTCCCAACAAAGAAGAACCCCGCCCCAAGAAGAGCCGAAGAGGGCCAAATGAGGCCCGTATTCAGAGAGTCCTTGATGTAGCTTTCCATTACCTCCCTTTCCGTCCCAGAAAGACTGTAGAGCCGACTGGATGGCAGCCTCACCGCTGGGAGGAGGTTGGTAACACAGTCATAAGAGTGATGTGGTGGCAAAGAGAGAGCTCTTGACTTGCTAAAGACTTTCCCAAGGTCATGGTAGACCTCGGGGATGAAGCTGGGGTCCAGCGGCTCCGCCAGTGGACAGGAGATGGGAAGGGACGGTGAACATGCAGCCGAACTGAGGCAGGAGGCTAGACAAAAGGGGCTCCAGGAAGAGGTTGAATTTTGTGCCCAATTGATAATGGGGACTCCTGGTGGTTCCCGGAAAGAAGGACGGAGACCGGCTCTGTGTGCTCAGTAACGGAAGCTAGGCTACATTCAATTCAATTCAACTTTATTTATACAGCGCCATTTCACAACAACAGTCATCTCATAGCACTATCAACTGTAGGGGAACCCCCACAGTTGCAGAAAGACCCCAGCAATCAGGCGATCCCCTGTGAGCAAGCACTTGGCGACGGTGGAGAGGAAAAACTCCCTTTTAACAGGAAGAAACCTCCAGCAGAACCAGGCTCAGGGAGGGGCAGTCATCTGCTGCGACTGGCTGGGGGGTGAGGGGATAGAGAAGATGAAAAGAACAGACATGTAGAGAGCAAACAGCACGATGGGGACTCAATCTATGGGAGAGAACAAACAGATGTTAATGACCAGCAAAAAAAAATATTTCATTGAGAGTGAAGAAAGGAGTGAGGCCCAGTGCATTATTGGAGGTCCCCCGGCTGACTAAACCTATTAGCAGCATAACTAAGGGAGGGTTCAGAAACACATGATCCCTCCCTAATTGTAGGCTATATCAAAAAGGTAGGTTTTAGCCCTATTCTTAAAAACAGAGATCGAGTCTGACTCCCGAATCCAGATTGGCAGCTGGTTGCACAGGAGAGGAGCTTGATAACTGAAGGCTCTGCCTCCCATTGTACTTTTGGAGATTCTAGGTATTACAAGTAATCCTGCATTTTGGGAGCGTAGTGCTCTGTTAGGATAATACGGTAGTATCAGATCTTTTAAATAAAAAGGAGCCTGATTGTTTAGAGCTTTGTAAGTAAGAAGAAGGATTTTAAACTTAATTCTAAACTCTATGGGAAGCCAATGAAGGGAGGCCAGAACCGGAGAGATATGATCTCTCTTTCTAGCACCTGTTAAAACTCTTGCTGCAGCATTTTGGATCAGCTGAAGACTTTTTAAAGATGTTTTAGGACAGCCTGATAATAAAGAATTACAATAATCTAATCTCGAGCTAACAAAAGCATGGATCAGTTTCTCAGCATCACTCTGAGACAAGATGCTCCTAATCTTGGCAATATTACGCAAATGATAGAAGGCAGTCTTAGAAACAAATTTAATATGTGAACTGAAGGACAGATCTTGATCAAAAATAATTCCAAGGTTCCTCACAGAGCTATTAAGAGAAAGAGTAACCTCATCCAAACTGAAAGTTTGATTTGGAAAGGTATTTCTAAGGTTTTTTGGACCAACAAGAATGACTTCAGTCTTATCTGAATTTAATAGCAGAAAATTACAAGTCATCCAAGCATTGATTTCCTTAAGACAGGCTTCTAACTTGGCTAATTGAATACTATCATCTGGCTTCACTGACAGGTATAATTGTCACCAATTATACCTGTTGGTATAACACATCCAGATAGCGCCGCTACGTTTAATGAAGCTGGCAATTTGATAGTGGGTATGCCTGTCTCCCATACGAGTCATAAGGAAATAAAGTTCTGCACTGCCCCTGAATCAATTAATGTCGAGACCTTCTTCTCGACCTCCGGTAACTGGATAAGGACTGGGATCGAAAAGTTACCAGGGGGGATTAGAGGAATTACTGCCCACCAGACCCCCCAGGCTACTGATGGACCACGTCTTTTGGTTTCAACGGGCAGTTAAACAGTTCGTGCTCCAACGAGCCGCAGTACATACACGCGTATGTACTGAAGATCCGACCTGAAGATCCTCTTCTTCTCTCTCAGAAGTGTTTTTATCTCAGGGTTGATCCAGGGTTTGTTGTTCAAGCAATACCGTATGGTCTTGGTGGGTACGGTGTTGTCCATACAGAAGCTGATGTAGTCCGTGATGGTGTGAGTGAGGCCATCGATGTCCTCACCATGTGGATCGCAGAGCTGCTCCCAGGCAGTGGTTTCAAAACAGTCCTTTAGAGCGTCCATTGCCTCCTCAGACCATAACTTCACTGTGCTGTCAAATAAACTAATCTACTACTACTACACATGACCGGAGGTTGTCTGTGCACTAGGGGTTTGTACACCGGTAGGAGATGAACCAAGTTGTGAGACGATCTCCCGAGTGGGGGGAGTGGTGATGAGGTGTACGCCTCCTTAGTGTTTGTGTAGAATAAGTCCAGTGTTTTATTGTCTCTAGTGTGGCATGTGACATACTGGGTGAACATGGGTAGAATGGGAGACAGTGAAATATGGTTGAAATCACCTGAGATGAGGAGAAGAGCATCTGGGTGTTCTGTCTGCAGCCTGCCAGTTACTGAGTGGATGACGTCACGCGCTGTCCCAGCGTTCACCGTCGGATTTGCATAAATAACAATGCAGATCACGTGTGAGTATTCCCTCGGGAGATATGTAGGCCGCATGCTAACAGCTAGCAACTCCATGTCTTTGTTGCAGTGTTGTTGTTTAACAGTGATATGTCCCGGTCTGCACCAGTTGTTATTGACATACATTATCACTCCTCCGCCCCTTGCCTTCCCACTGTCTGATGTTCAGTCTGCCCGTATTGCGTGGAAACCCTCCAGTTCAATGTTAGCATCTATTGCTAGTTATGTTAGCCACGTCTCCGTGAATAGCATCAGGGTACACTCCCTGTATATGCTTTTGTAGCGGGAGATAGCCGCTAGCTCATCTGTTTTTCTGAGTAGCGATCGTACATTCCCCATAATAACAGATGGGAGGGCGGGTCTGTACCTTATATTCCTCACCCACCGTCTTATTCCAGCACGACGTCCATACCGTTTCCGTCTTATTTCTCCCAGTATGTCAAGTTTTTGCATTAGCATCGTGGGCCGGTTGAGTGCTAACAGCTGGTCCTTATTGTACTGCCTCCTACAAGAAACAGTGGCTCCGTCTGCTGGCTCAGGAGACATTTGGGCGATCTACATGTCTGTGATGGATCAAGGTGTCGCCGAAACAGAAAGATTAGCAAGAGAACCAGATAGTAAATAGAAATAGGAAGAGATTGATCCGCTGTTGCAAAAAGGCAGCCTACTCGTGTGGCGCCCGAAGTAGAGAAAAAAGAATTCATGTGAGAGCTCGATGATCAGTGTCCAAGTCAAACTCTCATCCCAGCAAGTAGTAACACAGACTTTCCAGGGCCCACTTAATGGCCAAACCCTCTTTCTCCACTGCAGAATACCAGGTCTCCCGTGGCTGAAGCTTACAGCTCAAATACAAAATTGTGTATTCTTCTCCTGGGTCACCTTGTGCCAAAACTGCTCCGAGGCCCACTGCTGAGGCATCCACCTGCACCAGAAATCTTTTATTGAAATCTGGACTCTTGAGGACAGGGGAAGGACACAAGCGGTTTTTCAGGGTGTTGAAAGCTGTTTTGCACTCATCAGACCATGTGACAGGATTCTTCTGATCTTTGCAAGTCAAGGCAGTAAGTGGAGCTGCAATGGTCGAGAACTGCAGTATAAACCGTCTATACCAGCCAATCAACCCCAAGAAAGATCGTACCTCCTTCTTATTCCGTGGTCGAGGGTAGTTCTGAATGGCCTCCACTTTATCCACTTGTGGGCGCACTTCTCCACGTCCCAACTGGTACCAAAGATATTGAGTCTCCTGATGTGGTCACTCACACTTGGAGGGGTTAAGCATCAGCCCAGCCTTCTGAATCTTTCCCAAGACCAAGGAAAGATGCTGGGCATGCTCAGCCCAAGTATTACTGAAGACAACCACATCATCCAGGTAAGCGGCACTGCAGTGATCACAGTCCTGGAGCACTTGGTCCATCAATCTCTGGAAGGTGGCTGGAGCTTCATGTAGTCCAAAGGGCATCCCGGTAAACTGGAAAAGCTCTGCTGGGGTTTGAAATGCTGTATATGGTCGACTTGACTCTTCCAGTGGTATCTGCCAGTAACCTTTACACAAATCAAGGGTAGTGATGAACTTGGTAGCCCCGACCTTCTCCAATAAGTCTTCGACCCTTGGCATTGGATAAGCATCAAACTCCGAGATTGCATTCATCTTCCTGAAGTCAATGCATATCCGAAGGGAGCTGTCTTTCTTGAACACTATGACAACAGGGCTACACCACTCAGAGTTGGAAGGCTCAATCACATCAAGTCTCAACATCTCTGTTATCTCCTGCTTCAGTCTTCCCACCAATAGTTGGGGAACCCTGTAGGGATGTTGACGAATTGATTGCTCCTCCTTAAAATGAATAACATGCCCTGTGAGTGTAGTCCTGCCTGGGCTGGCAGAAAACAAAGATGGCACCTCCTCAAAGACCTGGTGAAGCTGTGCTGTTTGGTCTGGTTCCAGATGTGTCAGCAAAGGTATCTCTGCAGTAGTAAGGGATTCCAGCCCAATCTCCACTTCCTCCTCATGGTCTGCCTTCCTTACCAGCAGAACCTGCCATGGCTCTTGGCGATCCTTCCACTCTTTCAGCAGATTTACATGGTATGTCTGCTTTGGCTTCTTCTTCTCAGGATGGTGGACCTCATAAGTGACTGTCCCCATTTTGCGGGTAATAAGTTACGGGCCTTGCCACTTTGCTAAGAGCTTACTACTGGATGAGGGCAAAAGCAGTAGTACTTTCTGGCAAGGTTTAAAATCACGATGCCAAGCCTGTTTATCATACCAAGTCTTTTGGCTCTTCTGAGACACCCGCAAGTTGACCTTTGCCTCCTCCTGGTACCTTGCCAGCCAATCCCTCATCTCCAGCACAAAGTTTACCACTCCTCTATCACTTTGAGTGGTTGAAGGGGCTTCCCACTGCTTCCTGAGCAGATCCAATGGACCCTGCACATCCCAACCATATAGCAACTCGAATGGAGAGAAGCCCGTTGATGCCTGGGGTACTTCATGATAGGCAAAGAGTAAAAAGGGTAACCAGTGATCCCAATCCTTGCCAGGGTCATCCACAAACTTCTGCAGCATCTTCTTCAGTGTCTGATTAAAACGTTCAACAAGACCATCAGTCTGTGGATGGTATGGTGTGGTCTTGATGGCTGAGATGCCCAGTTGTTTGTGGAAAAGCTGCATCAGTTTGGAGGTGAAGTTAGCTCCTTGGTCGGTCAGAATTTCATCTGGTATCCCCACTCTGGAGAATAACTGCACCAGCGCATGCAGACCTATTAGATATATTCCAGACTAGAAAGTCAAGATTCTTCATTAAACAACCAGACAGTTTTGCAGTGCCATCGGGTGGACGACTCAGGAATATTTAATTTTTCCTCTCTCTGCAGTTATGGACAATAAATTAATTCATATTCTTTCTCTCAAGACAGTATCCGCTACTGAAGACATGGCTGAATTCTGGAATGGACAATTATGGTTTGAAATGTTTTTATTGATATAATTCGATATGTGTTTGTCACGACTCGCCACTCATCATCCGCCTCAGCTGTGCACACACCTGCGCCTCGTCAGCCACGGGCTATTTAGCCCACGCAGCCCTGTGCAGCGGTCTGGAGCCGTCTGTTCGCATCGGCACATTCTCCCAGCTGGATCGTCTCTCCACATCAGCTGAGCTACGCTTCCACGTAAGCATCATCACCCTTACCTCTTTGCAAGTCTTCTCCCTTGTGCACAGGTGGATTCCTTGGCGGCGGATAACCCCGTCATCGCCATCCCTTCCCTCATCGTCGTCACTGGCTCAGCAGGACGCTGTCTCCCGGGCTTCTCCCTTGGCCAACGCCGGCCACCCGTCACCTACAAGTAAGCAGCACTCCGCTCATTATACCTGTCTAGGTGTGGTGCCCTTTACCCTTGCCTCTGCCTGTTCTCTCCATAGGATTACCTGGCTGTACGGCGTACTGCTCTGTTTCCTGTGCATCGGCGTTCACCCGCATCACATACCCATATCTCATACATCCATCCATACACACCTGCTTGTTGAATAAAGCTATTAAACCTTCCCTGAGCATGCGTGTGTGTTTCCTGAGCCGGACATTATGTCAGTGTTACTTTATTTTCAGGAAGAAATTAATTTTTGCATGCTTACCATTAAGAAATTAATCTCATGTACAATGTAGACATGGTTGATTCCCTTATTAGGTAGAATATCTTAGTCACTAACATTTAAGGAAATTATGCTTTCATAGCAGCACATACAGTATGTGTTTAGGAGAACGTCTCTTCTCATCTCAAATTTCTTAGCTGGACTTTGACTGACCAGTAGAGTTCCAGGCGTCACTGCATTTCCTTTTTTTGGCTGTTTATGATGTCTACTGAACAAAAGAAGCTCAAATATAATTGGTCCAGCTCAGTTTCATGAAGTTCAGTGAAATTCTGCCACACCCGAAAAAAAAATCTTCCCTTTGTTCAGGTTTTGGGGGGTGGTCAAGCTGTAAGGAGCAGACTTATCTGCTCTCCCATTTTTCCTACCTTTTTAAATAGGCCCAGAGTATTCCATGCTCTGTGAAAGTTCTTTTTTTTCTTTAAAGTTCACTTTCCTTATTTTAATCCTTTTCTTTAAATCACCATGAAAGAAGATTTTGTGGGTTTTTTTTCTAAGCCTAAACCAACATGTAACCCTTGCTTATGTTAACTAGGTAAGGGAAAAAAAAAAAAAAATCCAAGATGGCGCCGCGGATGGCAGCCACTGGCTTCTGCTCTCTGATGTTTTTGATAATTTTGTGTGTTTTTTTGGACTTCTGCTCTTCTGTCCGAATCACCTATTCAAGGGAGGAACTACTTTCACTCAGACTACCTCCCAATGCAACTTCTCCGCCAGTTACTGCTGCTGATCTGAAGTTTTTTCAGTCCATCTTAGCTGTGGGAGCAGCGGCTATTGGCGCTGGCCGGAAACGAAGGCGGCGTGGTAAACGTGCCGGTGCGTTAGTCAGGCTGAAGAAATGAGGATTTTGCACGCCGCTCCCATCGATCCATCTGGCAAATATCCGCAGTTTGGCGAACAAAATGGATGAACTGCTGCTCCTGACTCACAAAAACCGGGATTTTAGCAGATCTGGCGCCCTTTGTTTCACGGAGTCCTGGCTGAGTGAACACATCCCGGACAGCGCGGTCCGTCTGGACGGATTTCAACTGTTTCGCGCTGATCGCAGCCGAGAATTTTCTGGAAAGACTAAGGGTGATGGAATCTGCTTCTACATAAACGAAGGTTGGTGTACTGATGTCACAGTGTTGAAGAAGTTTTGTAGCCCTAACCTAGAGTCACTGTTCATAAACTGTAAACCCTTTTATTCACCGCGAGAGTTCTCCTCATTTATTCTGGTCGGAATTTATATCTCGCCTGCTGCTTGTACAACGGAGGCACTGCAGCTCCTCGCTGACCAGATAGCAGAGGTGGAGGAAAAACATCCAGACTCTCTGCTTATCATTCTGGGTGATTTCAATAGAGCTAATCTCACAAATGAGCTTCCTAAATACAGACAGCATATTAAATGTCCCACCAGGGACACAAATACACTTGACCACTGTTACACAGTTTTAAGAAACGGCTATCATGCCGTCCCCCGTGCAGCTCTGGGTTTTTCTGACCACTGCCTGCTCCATCTTATTCCAACATACAGACAGAAACTAAAAACTTCCAAGCCTGTTGTAAGGACTGTGAAGAAATGGACTGAGGAATCAAAGCTGAAGTTACAAGCCTGCTTTGACTGCACAGATTGGAGTGTTTTTGAAGCTGCAGCCATTAACTTAAATGAACTCACTGACACTGTGACATCATACACCTGTTTCTGCGAGGACATGTGTGTGCAGACCAAGACCTTCTGCATATACAACAACAATAAACCCTGGTTCATTCCTAAACTGAAGCAGCTACGTCAGACCAAGGAGGAGGCCTACAGGACTGGTGACTGGACTCTGTACAAGCGGGCCAGAAACATGCTGACGAAGGAGACCAGGCTTGCTAAGAGGAGCTACAGTGTGAAGTTACAAAAAAACTTCTCAGCTAACAACTCTGCTTCTGTCTGGAGAGGCCTACGGAATATCACCAGCTACAGGAGACCATCCCCCCACCCTGCGGAAAACCTCCAGCTGGCTAATGACCTAAACAGCTTTTACTGCAGGTTTGAAAAGAACCTACAGTTCTCACCTCCCACCCACACAAAAGGATTATCTGCAGCCCCAGGAACTCCATCCCTCCTCCACTCTGACCTCCCACCAGCACTAATGATCTGTGAAGAGGAGGTGCGCCGGGTCTTTCAGAGACAAAAGATCAAGAAGGCTGCAGGACCTGATGGTGTGTCTCCGTCCTGCCTGAGAGTCTGCTCCAACGAGTTGGCCCCCATCTTCACCCGGATCTTTAACAGATCACTGGAGCTGCGTGAAGTGCCTTCCTGCTTCAAACGCTCCATCATCATTCCAGTTCCCAAGAAACCCTCTATTACAGGATTAAACGACTACAGACCTGTTGCCCTGACCTCTGTGGTCATGAAATCCTTGGAGAGATTGGTGCTGAGCCACCTGAAGGTCATCACAGGCCCCCTGATGGACCCACTGCAGTTTGCCTACCGGTCAAACAGGTCAGTGGATGATGCAGTGAATATGGGACTACATTACATCCTGCAACACCTCGACTCCCCAGGGACGTACGCCAGGATCCTGTTTGTTGACTTCAGCTCAGCGTTCAACACCATCATCCCAGGCATTCTTCATCAGAAACTCCTCCAGCTCAAGGTGCCCCCCTCCACCTGCCAGTGGATCTCCAGCTTTCTGACTGACAGGTGGCAACAGGTGAAGCTAGGGAGATTTACATCCAGCTCCCGAAAAATTAGTACTGGCGCCCCCCAAGGATGTGTCCTTTCCCCACTGCTCTTCTCCCTCTACTCCAACGACTGCACCTCAGAGGACCCTTCGGTGAAGCTCCTGAAGTTTGCGGACGACACCACAGTCATCGGTTTGATCCGGGATGATGATGAGTCTGCATACAGGCGGGAGGTGGAGCAGCTGATCCTCTGGTGCAGCCAGAACCATCTTGAACTTAACCCAGCCAAAACGGTGGAGATGACTGTGGATTTCAGGCGACACCCCCCTTCATTCCCCCCACTCACCATCCTCAACAGCACAGTGTCCACTGTGGACTCCTTCAAGTTTCTGGGTACCACAATCTCCCGGAACCTGAAGTGGTCCTCCCATATTGACACTGTCCGGAAAAAGGCCCAGCAGAGGTTGTTTTTTCTGCGTCAGCTCAAGAAGTTTGATTTGCCTCAGGAGCTGCTGGTTGTCTTCTACACCGCCATCATCCAATCTGTCCTCTGCTTTTCCATCACTGTCTGGTTTGGATCTGCCACTAAACAGGACAAGACCAGACTGCAGCAGATCATTAAGTCTGCGGAGAGGATCATTGGTACCGACCTACCCTCCATTGAGAACTTATATCGGTCCATAACCAGGAAACGGGCGGGAAACATCTGTGCTGACCCATCACACCCCGGCCACAAACTGTTTGAACTTCTATCTTCTGGTCGTCGTTACAGATCACTGAAGGTCAAAACCACCCTTCACAGGAACAGTTTCTTTCCTCAAGCCATCACTCTGATGAACTCCTAACATTCACCTAGTCCTACCTGTTGCTGTACTCATGACTTTTCATCCATTATTACATTGCACATAACTCTCACACTGCTTTTTACTTCATTCACATTATATCACTGAATCTGAGTCCACATTGAAATACTGTGTGATTGTATATTTTTTCATATATTTCTGCAAAGTGTGGTTAGTCCGAGTAAATAACTGCATATATTCCTGCATATATTTGCATCCTTTTATAGAAACGTGGACAGACTGTAATTTACTGTACATACTCTGGTTGTCATTGAATCCTTATTTAAATCCTTCACCTGAACAACGAGAGCAAGTTTTTAGCCAAAGTCAAATTCCTTGTATGTGTTGTGCATACTTGGCCAATAAAGCTGATTCTGATTCTGATTCTGATTCTGAAATTATTAAGTGTAGACCAGTTGCTAGGTTCGAAAGGGTTACAATAGGGAATTAAAATGAGTGTGGAATGAAATAGCTGGAGGTAAGAAATGAGCAATTCATGTCTGTTATTATTAAAGATAAGAGAACAAAATATACAAACCATTTACAAATATGCAAATATAACAACGGCCGGCATGAAATAAAACCCCAAAAATGTCCTACTGAGCTCAGTATTTGTTTGTCTTTTTTGTTTTAGTCATTTGACCAGTCAAGATATCTTGTATTTCCAGACTCAGGTTTCTTTTCCGCTTTTAAAGCGGCGGCTTGAGTTGTTACCACTTTGAATTTGGGGCACTGGAGAGAGGAAGGATGTTCTTCAATCGAGATCTTGGTTCAGATCTCGGTTCAGTCTCGGTTCAGGTCTCGGGTCAGGCTCGCCATCTCCATTCGGAGAGAATCCAGGATCCAGAAGGTTCTTAATCAGCAACCAAAAAACCTAGCCTGCACAATAATAATGGTATTATTGTTTACAGCTAGAGTAATTCATTTTCCAATCTCTTCTTATATAACATTATAGCTTAGTGCTTAAATTCTTCTCTCGTACTACTATTGTTACAATCCAGTAATATAGTAATATCTTACATTTCACATCTTACATCTTACATGCATGTGTTCTTTTCTCACAATCTCTCTGGTAGCACCTGAAATACTTTTTTTTTTCTCATGTAATCAATTAAATGAATTTCTCTTTTTATCTCTACATCATTTAACCATGAAATTATGATTAATCCTTTTTAACCTTGTCTTTGTAAATCATGAAATGAAATACAATTAATTTATCACATAACCAGGGAATATACTGTCCCATTACTTCCAATATTCCCTTTTAAAATCAGTAAAACCCTGTCTGAGCTACTGGGTTTAGCATAACCTATGAATTTACATAGGAGACCAACACAATGTGCTTTTAGCATCAAACTACACATTACATTCGACAGAAATAGTGCATAAAAACTAAAAGTACTTCAGCATACTATTGGGAACTGAAATCACATTTAGGAAAACCATACAGACACAAAAACAGCCTTTTCCATTGTTTTTAAACAGAAAAAATCCACTCGCGATTAGCATTAGCATGTATTGTTTAGTACACACTCGGTTCTCACTCACCAAGATGAGGTATCAGTGTGAACACAGCAAAAGTCACAGCCTCACGGCCTCTCAAGCTCGTGCTCCCATCAACTTAGGATAATAAAGGTTTCATATTAGTGTTTGGACAGTGTTTAGATTCATTTACAGCATCTTTCTAAATTAAACTCACCAAGAAGAGGTATCAGTGTGAACCAGACCGTCCACAGCCTCTCTCGTCTGCTCTCAGATCGTAAAAGACTGAAACCCGAGTGCGCGCCTGCTGCCTCTGCTCGGAAGGCGGGGCTAATATCGCTCTTAACGAATGAAAAGACCACAATCGCCCAACGTGACCATGAAACGGGAATTTAAAAGTTGGATAACGAGGATCACACTTCCTCTTCCCAAAATAACCGTTTTTCAAAATAAAATCACACAATTTCATTAATACAAATGAAATCTGAGAAAAAGGGTCATTTTCTCAGCTGGGTTACACCCTCCCCCGCTAAATATCATGCACGTCCCATTGCATGTGTAACCAAGACTGTCCATCGTCAGTATTTAGAAACTCTGAGAAGGCTGTATTCAAACCTTGAAAAAGGGACTTAACAACAGTCATTAGAGGATTTCCTAATTCAGGATACTCTAGTCTTTTTGGAAGTTGTCTGATTCTTTCAGATTGTCGTATTGGTTGAATTGTAATGTGATCATTTTTGTCCATTTCATCAGGTAAATCATTTGATTGGTGTTCTTGTCCCTCGACTAAATTGTCAGAAGGTTCTTCTAGTTTTCTTCTAATTTTTATCGAGGTAATTTTTATAACGTTTGTATACCACTGTTAATAGTCTCTCGGCGCCACACCAGTCGGCTGCCTTTTGCAACAGCGGCTCGATTCCGAGTTTTTTTTCCCCTTCCTCTCTCTTTTGATGCTCTGAGTGTTGCTATCCCTGTGCTGTTGCAATCCTGGAATTTCCCCGTTGTGGGACTAATAAAGGCTTATCTTATCTTATCTTATCTTAGTATTGTTGCTGTTTCATTTTCCACAGGTTTGTCATTCTCAGTATTGTCTCCATCCGGTATCATTTCCACAGGTGAATTATAGGAAAGTTCAATCTCATTTGCATTATGCTCCCTATCCGGTTCTGCATTGGCAGTGGTTTCAGGTAAGTCACTATCAGGTGGGTTTGTCATTTCCGGTGTTTGCAAAGGTTATGGATAATCATGTACAGTAGAAAATCTGGTTATCTCCTTACGTGGGGAATCCTCAACCCACGGGATCAAAAATTCATTTTCAATTTTGATTAACTCTTCGTGATCATTGTTCTCTGCAACAGTTGTTTGGTGTGTCTTAGGACAGTGAATAGGCTCTGGCTCAGGTGTTTCTGCTGTGGCAACAGGGAGGAAACTGCAGGGAAGCAAAAGGTCTCTGTGTAAAGTTCTTGAGGGACCTTGCTTTGACTCGGGTTTAACCGTGTAAACAGGTAAATTACCTGCATGTTTGACTACCACATGAATGTTGGCCTCCCATTTATCAGCAAGCTTATTTTTTCCACGCAGTCTCACATTTCTAACTAAAACCCTATCCCCAGGTTCCAGTTCAGAAACAATGATTTTGCGGTCAAACCTGGCCTTGTTCTTGTCTGCAATCTTTTGTGCATTTTGTGAAGCTAACTTGTAGCTTTCTTCGAGCCTTTTCTTGAGATTTTCAACGTATTGCAAGTGAGTAACTTTCTGATCTTTGTTGAGAGGAAGTCCAAACGCTAGATCAACTGCCAATCTGGGTTTTCTACGAAACATTAATTCGTAGGGAGTAAACCCGGTTACATCACTGCGTGTGCAGTTGTATGCATGTACTAACGGCATAACATAGTCTTTCCAGTGGGACTTTTGTTTGGACTCAAGCGTTCCTAACATACTCAGTAGTGTTCGGTTGAATCTTTCAGTGGGGTTACCCCTGGGGTGGTATGGGGTTGTTCTTATTTTCTTTATGCCTGAGATCTAACAAAGGTCTTTTATTAGTTTTGCCTCAAAATCAGGACCCTGATCGCTGTGCAGGCGCTCAGGTATACCGTAGTGAACGATGAATTGATCCCACAGGCACCTGGCAACCGTTTTGGACCTTTGATTTGAGGTAGGCAACGCAAGGGCAAATTTAGTAAAATGATCAGTTATTACGAGAATATTGCTGGTATTGCTACTGTCTGGTTCCAGACTGAGAAAGTTCATGCAGACTAGCTCTAAAGGTCGTGTGGTGGTTATGTTGACCAGGCTAGCTGCTTTTTCAGGAGGACTCTTCCTTCATATGCACCGATCACATGTTTTTACCTTTTGCTCGACATCTGTTGCCATACGTGGCCAATAGAATCGTGTTCTGACCAGATCAAGGGTTCTGTCAATACCTAATTGGCCCATATCATTGTGCAGACTTTGGAGTACAGGAGCTCTGAGCTCCTCGGGAAGAACGAGCTGGTGGGTCACTTGGTCTCCATTTTGTCTTTTTCTGTACAACACTTCATTGTACATCTCCAATTTATAGAGTTCTCTGAGTAAAAGAGGGAGATCTGGGAGTTCTTCTCTATCAGTCGGTGGGGTGTTTGGCCATGTTCGATTTGTTCAATAACTTGTCTGATTGTCGAGTCCGCTCTTTGTTTGTCTTTGATTTCTGTTTGAGACAAGACAGGGATAGTGGGTAAGCCATTGTCTTGCTCCAAGGCATACAAGTCTGGGATTGCATCAGCTGAGATGGTAAGTGACTCTACAAGTGTAACACCACTATCCTGATTGTCATCACGGATTTTAACAAGGTGGTTTTGACAGATGGCTTGAACAGCTTCATCATTTACAATCTCTGTGGTGTCATTGTCAGCTAGGTGACGCTCTACAAAGCGGCTTACACGCTCCTGCTCTTTCCTGGACTGGACATCGTTAACGAGTTCACCATGAGGACGTCTAGACAACCCATCTGCGTCTAGGTTTTACTTGCCTGCTGTATACCGTAACTTAAAGTTGTAGTTAGACAAAGCTGCAAGCCACCTGTAGCTTGTGGCGTCTAATTTAGCAGAGGTCAATATGTAGGTGAGTGGGTTACTATCTGTAACTACCGTGAACTGACCACCATACAAATAGTTGTGAAACTTTTCAGTTACTGACCATTTTAGAGCTAAAAACTCTAGCTTGTGAGCTGGATAACATGCTTCGCTCCTTGATAACCTGCGACTGGCAAAAGCTATGGCCCTAAGCTGACCGTCCTGCTCCTGATAGAGTGCTGCACCTAAGCCAGTGGTACTAGCATCGGTATGGAGTACGTAAGGCAGCTTCGGGTTTGCAAAGCCTAAGATAGGAGCTGATGTTAACTTTTCGATGATGGAGTCGAAAGCTTTTTGACAGTCTGTGGTCCATCGACTCTCAAATGGCAGTTTGGGATCAAAGTAGGTTTGGTCAGTGACTTTGGATTTTGACCTTTTGTTGAGTGGCGGGTAACCACGTGTGAGGTCATTAAGAGGGCGTACTATAGACGAGTACCCTTCAATGAAGCGTCTGTAGTACCCTGAGAACCCTAAAAAGGATCTCAGTTCCTTGAGATTCTTAGGCCGTGGCCAGGTCTTAAGGGGCTGAATCTTTTCGGGATCTGTCTCGACACCGCTTTCGGAGACTACATGACCTAGGTACCGGACTGTTGTTTGGAAAAATTTACATTTTTCCGGCGATAACTTTAGCCCGTACTCTTTAAGACGATGGAGTACCCACATGAGTTGCCGTTCATGTTCTTCCAAATTATTTGAAAAGATGATGAGATTGTCTAGAAAAACTAGCACCTCACTTAAGTTCATGTCACCGACGTAGCGCTCCATGAGCCGCTGAAAAGTGCTTGGGGCGTTGGTTATGCCCTGCGGCATGCGGTTGAACTCCCAGAATCCAAGGGGTGTTACAAAAGCGGTCTTTTCTTGGTCTGCTTCCTCTACCTCAATCTGGTAATATCCAGACTTAAGATCGAGGACTGTAAACCACTTGGATCCTGTGAGCGCCGAGAACGTCTCCTCTAGATTTGGAAGAGTGTAAGAGTCTTTTCTTGTTTGCAAATTGAGTTTGCGAAAGTTTATACATAGACGCACATCATTGTTTCACTTCCTCATCACGACAATGGGGGACGAGTAGGGAGACTGGGACTCTCTTATCACACCTGTAGCGAGTAGCTCTTGAAGGTGTTTACGCACTGCCTCAAGGTCTTGGGGGTGTATAGGGCGTGCACAGTGCTTAAAGGGAGTTGGATCATAAAGACTGATGGAGTGTTTCACTTTGCTCATACACCCAAAGTCCAAATCATGGAAAGCGAATACTTCCAGGATGTCATTTAGTTGTTTGGTTATTCGCTCTTTCCACTCCTGTGGAATCGGTGAATCATCAAAGTTGAAACTCAGTTGTGTCTTGTTTGTGGCCGACTCATTTGCACTGACGACATTGTGCTGGGAAAGGATACAATGGAAAGCTCCAAGTTCTGCGATGATACACGTGGACGGAATTGTGACATCTTGCTCTGTTTTGTTCGTAATCATTACAGGCACTTTGTGTGGAGCTCGGGAAGAAAGTGTTATCAGGCAAGTTTTAACACAAAGGCCACCCGGCAAGGAAGACTGAGAAGGGTGTTCAACTATAGCACAGGTGTCTGAGGTACAGTGAACGTTGGCAGACCCCTCTAAAACTACAGTTTTAGCTGCTGGGACTACAGCTGGAGCTTTGCTTGACAAGGTAACTAATCCAATGTTCCCATCTTTGTTCTTTGTATGTCTTAGTTCAAGAGTTTTCAACAGTGTCCTAAAACCGTAAGGGCTAGGTTGACATAATGTCCAGCTCAGGAAACACGCACGCAGGCTCAGGATAGATTTAACAGCTTTATTCAACAAGCAGGTGTGTCTGGATGGATGTGTGAGATATGTGTATGTGATGAGGGTGAACGCTGATGCACAGGAAGCAGAGCAGTGCGCCATACAGCCGGACAACCCTATGGAGAGAGCAAAGGACAGGGGTAAAGGGCACCACACCTGAAAAGGAATAATGAACTGTGTGCTGCTTACTTGTGGTTGGCAGGTGGCTGGCATTGGCCAAGGGAGAAGCCCGGAAGACAGCGTCCTGCAGAGGCTGTGACGATGGTGAGGGTTGGGTGGTGATGACGGGGTATCCGCCACCAGGGAATCCACCTGTGCACAGGGGAGAAGACTTGGAAAAGGTAAGGAATGCTTACGTAGAAGCGTAGTTTCGCTGATGATCAGGGGATGATCCAAACGCGAAGAAGTGCCGATGCGAACAGACGGCTCCAGACCGCTGCACAGGGCTGAGTGAGCTAAATAGCCCGCGGCTGACGAGGCGCAGGTGTGCGCGCAGCTGAGGCAGATGATGAGCAGCGAGTCGTGACAGTACTCCCCCCCCCCAGCAGCACCTCCTGGCGCTGGTTTGTCTGGATGCGCCCGGTGGAACTCCGTGATGAGACTCCTGTCCAACACCAAGGAAGAGCACACCCAGGACCTCCATTCAGGGCCGAATCCCTCCCAGTCCACCAAGTACTGCAGCCCGCGACCTCGGTGCTGGGAGTTCATGATGGAAGCGACTCTCCAGGCCAGGTGGCCGTCGATCATCAAAGGCGCGGGTGGCGCCGCGGGCGGGGGACAGAGGGGATCGGAGACCACGGGCTTGATTTTGGACACGTGGAAGGTGGAACATATGCGGAGGGAGGGGGGAGGGCCAGACGCACAGCACCGGGTTAATAATTTTCGAAATGGTGAAGGGACCAATGAAGCGTGGGGCCAACTTCCTCTTCTCAGCCTTGAGGTGAATGTCCTGAGAGGCCAACCAGACTCGTTGACCCACCTGGTAGGCAGGGGCCAGTCTCCTGTGGCAATTCGCCGTGGTGCTGTTGCGCGTCGCCGTGCGTAAAAGCGCATCGCGCGCCTTGGTCCACAGACTCCGACAACGTCTCAGGTGCGCCTGGATGGATGGAATGGCCAGCTCACCCTCCTGCTCCGGGAACAATGGTGGGTCATATCCCAAGGACGCCTTGAAGGGGGACATTCCTGTGGCAGAAGACCGTGCCGTGTTGTGGGCGTACTCTACCCAGGCCAGGTGCGTGCTCCAGGAAGACGGGTTGGAGGAAGTGATGCAGCGTAGGGCAGCTTCCAGCTCCTGGTTGGCCCGTTCGCACTGCCCATTGGATTGCGGGTGGTGGCCGGAGGAGAGGCTTACTGTGGCCCCCAAGGCGTTGCAGAAACACTTCCAAACCTCTGAGACAAATTGGGGCCCCCGATCAGAGACGACGTCCACCGGTATCCCGTGCAGCCTGACCACGTGTTGAACCAGAAGGTCTGCTGTGCCGTTGGGAGGCCCCAAAGTGGCACGAGGTGGGCAGCCTTGGAGAAATGATCCACGATGGTCAGCACAGCGTCATAGGTGTTGGAGGTCGGGAGACCGGTGACGAAGTCGAGGGCTATGTGGGACCAGGGCCTGCCCGGGATTGGCAGGAGCTGGAGCAGGCCCACGGGGGGAGAGTTTCCTGACTTGCCGGTGGCACACACAGGGCACGCCCGGACGTAGTTGGTGGCGTCCCTCTGAAGACCTGGCCACCAGAAGGAACGCTGGAGGAGATCCACTAGCCGGGAAACACCAGGGTGACAGGCAAGTTTGGAGGTGTGAACCCAATGGATGACCTCCCCCCGGACAGTAGATGGAACAAACAGCCTTCCCTCCGGTCCGCCGCCAGGGTCCGGTTCAGTCTCCTGCACCCTCGGGATCTTGTCCCTGATGGACCAGGAAATAGCCCCTACCACACACGAGCTGGGCAGGATGGTATGACCCAGCTCCTCTGACGTCTCGGGGGCAAACTGCCTGGACAGGGCATCGGGCAGGCCGTTCTTAGAACCAGAGCGGTAGGTGATGGTGAAGCGGAACCGGGCGAAGAACAAGGACCAGCGCGCCTGGCGGGCATTCAGACGTCTGGCAGATCTAAGGTATTCCAGGTTCTTGTGGTCCGTCAGCACCACGAACGGCAACACAGCCCCCTCCAGCCAATGGCGCCACTCCTGCAGGGCGAGCTTGATGGCGAGAAACTCCCTGTCCCCGACGTCGTAGTTCCGCTCGGCTGGAGACAGATGCCGTGAGAAGAAGGTGCAGGGTCGCTTGACCCCGTCAGTGGGTGATCGCTGGGATAAGATAAGATAAGATAAGCCTTTATTAGTCCCACAACGGGGAAATTCCAGGATTGCAACAGCACAGGGATAGCAACACTCAGAGCAACAATCAGAAGGCAAGAAAAAAAACAAGCAAGCAAGAGCAGCTAATATACATATGTACATATTACTATAAAATATATATATATACACACACACACAGACACACAGTGCAGAGCATTTTTTTTTTTTTTTTTGTTACTTATTTGTACCCGTAGGTAGACTTGGTTTGCAGTCTGGTGACAAGCCACCGGCTACTGGTCGCTGCGTGCGCGAGCGCCCTAAACCTACATGTTTTTGGTGTGCGGGAGGAAACCGGAGAAATCCCGGAGTAAACCCGCGCAACACGGGGAGAACATGCAAACTCCACACAGCTCACTGTTGGTCGGGGGCTGGGATCGAACCCACGATCTCATGATCCCCGCGGTCCCCCGGCCGAGGGTAAAACTGTGCTGCCACAGTGCTAAACCACTGCGCCACCGTGCAGCCCAGAGCATTGTAGCTGGATGGAATAAATATATGAATATATGAACACACAGTGCAGAGCATTGTAGCTAGATGGAATAAATATGTAAATATATAAACACCCACAGTACGGAGCATTGCAGCTAGGTGGAATAAATATGCAAGTATATAAACACACACAGTGCGGAGCAATGTAGCTAGATGGAATAATATGTAGATATATAAAAACACAGTGAGATATATAAATATAAACACACCCAGTGCTGAGCATTGTAGCTAGATGGAATAAATATGTAAATATATAAACACACACAGTGCAGAGCATTGTTGCTAGGTGGGATGAAACAGCATAACCGTCTATTTAGTTATCCTACATGGTATGATTATGTGCCCATACATATTCTCACCCTCCATAGCGACCGGTATGTTCCTAGTTGTATGCCGGAGAGGACCATTGTGTAAGTCTATTGCATCTTTTGCATTCAAAAAAACTATTAGTTTGTTACGTCTTTTTGCTATCTCTGCGAGCAGCCCTGCTTAGGTTGTACAGTCTGACAGCCGTTGGTAGGAAGGACCTACGAAACCTCTCGGTTGTGCACCTGGGATGATGTAGTCTGCTGCTAAATGAGCTCCTCAGTGCATCCAGTATGTCCTGCATAGGGTGGAACTCGGACTCCAGCAGAGATGACAGTTTAGCCACCATCCTTCTCTCTCCTATCTCCTCCATCGGATCAAGGCGCTGCCCCAGGACAGAGCTAGCTTTCTTAATCAGTTTGTTCAGTCTCTTCCTATCGGCTGCAGTAATGCCACTGCCCCAGCAGACCACTCCAAAAGTGATGGCTGATGCCACCACCGTGTCATAGAATGACTTCAGCAGCGCCCCTTGTACACCAAAAGACCTGAGTCTCCTCAGCAGGAACAGCCTGCGCTGTCCCTTCTTGTAGAGTGCGTCAGTATTGTGTGACCAGTCTAGTTTATTGTTCAGATGAATACCCAGGTACTTATAGGATGTCACCATCTCGATGTCTGTTCCCTGTATATTTACTGGTGCTGTGAGGGGCTGCCCATGCCTGCGGCAGTCCACCACCAGCTCCTTAGTTTTCCTTGCGTTGATCTGGAGGCAGTTCCGATGGCACCAGTCCACAAAGTCCTGGATAAGCCCTCTGTACTCAGCTTCATCTCCGTTGGAGATGAGACCAACGATCGCAGAATCATCAGAGAACTTCTGTAGATGGCAATGTGTTGTGTTGTGTGAGAAGTCCGCAGTATAAAGAGTGAACAGGAAGGGAGCCAGCACCGTTCCCTGGGGGGCCCCCGTGCTACTGATGATCGTGTCGGAAACACAGTCCCGGGTTCTCACAAACTGAGGCCGGTTCGTGAGGTAGTCCAGGATCCATGATGACAGGTGCTGGTCCACCCCTGCGCGCAGCAGCTTGTCCTTCAGGATCATTGGTTGGATGGTGTTGAAAGCACTGGAGAAGTCAAAGAACATGATCCTCACCATATTCCCGGGCTTCTCCAGGTGGGACAGAGAACGGTGAAGGAGGAAGATCACCGCATCCTCCACCCCAATGCCATGCTGGTAGGCGAACTGGAGTGGATCCATCGCTGGTTCCACCAGGGGGCGGAGATGAGCAAGGAGCAGTCTCTCCAGGGTCTTCATCAAGTGGGACGTCAAGGCCACCGGTCTGTAGCTGTTCAGGTCTTTGGGGTGGGAAGTTTTTGGTACAGGTACCACACAAGATGTTTTCCACAGCTGTGGTACCCTCCCCAGTTTCAGGCTCATGTTGAAGATATACGTCACAATCCCACACAGCTGGTCTGCACAGGACTTGAGGAGCTTTGCGCTGATGCCGTCCGGTCCCGACGCCTTCCTCGCCTTGATCTTCCTCAGCTCCGTCCTCACCTGGGTCTTGGTCAGGGTCAGGATGGGGGGCTGTGTGTTGGGAGTGGGGGGGGTGTCGGTGGAGTGGGGAGTGGGCAGCAGGACTTGATTTCTTAGAGGCAGCAGTGGTTGTTGTGTAGACAGGGGGGAGGGCGGTTGGTCAAATCTATTGAAAAACAGATTCAGGTTGTTCGCCCACTCCCTGCCCCCCGTGGTCTGGGGGGAGGTATTCTGGAGCCCCGAGATGGTTTTGAGGTTTCTCCAGACCCCGCTGATGTCGCTCTGTTGCAGCTTGTCCTCCATCTTCTTCCTGAAGCTGTCCTTGCCTTCTCTGATCTTTCTCCTCAGCTCCCTCTGTACGGACTTCAGCATCTCCCTGTTCCCCGACCTGAAGATCCTCTTCTTCTCTCTCAGAAGTGTTTTTATCTCAGGGTTGATCCAGGGTTTGTTGTTTGAGTGACGCCGTATGGTCTTGGTGGGAACGGATTTGTCCACACAGAAGCTGAGGTAGCCCGTGAAGGTGTGAATGAGGCCATCGATGTCCTCACCATGTGGATCGCAGAGCTGCTTCCAGGCAGTGGCTTCAAAACAGTCCTTTAGAGTGTCCATTGTCTCCTCAGACCATAACTCCACAGTGTGCATGGCCGGAGGTTGTCTGTGCACTAGGGGTTTGTACACCGGTCGGAGATGAACCAAGTTGTGATCCGATCTCCCAAGTGGGGGGAGTTGTGATGAGGTGTACGCCTCCTTAGTGTTTGCGTAGAACAAATCCAGTGTTTTATTGTCTCTAGTGTGGCATGTGACATACTGGGTGAAAGTGGGCAGAATGGGAGACAGTGAAACGTGGTTGAAATCGCCTGAGATGAGGAGAAGAGCATCTGGGTGTTCTGTCTGCAGCCTGCTGGTTACTGAATGGATGACGTCACGCGCTGTCCCAGCGTTCGCCGTCGGATTTGCATAAACAACAATGCAGATCACGTGTGAGTGTTCTCTCGGGAGATATGTAGGCCTCATGCTAACAGCTAGCAACTCAATGTCTTTGCTGCAGTGTCGTTGTTTAACAGTGATATGTCCTGGTCTGCACCAGTTGTTGTTAACATACATTATCACTCCACCGCCCCTAGCTTTGCCACTCTCTGGTGTTCGGTCAGCTCGTATCATGTGAAAACCCTCCAGCTCAATGTTAGCATCTGCTGCTAGTTCAGTTAGCCACGTCTCAGTAAACAAAAGGAGAGAGCACTCCCGGTAAGTGCTATCATAACGGGAGATAGCCGCTAGCTCATCTAACTTTCCCAGTATCGACCGTACATTTCCCATGACAACAGATGGAAGGGAGGGTCTGTACCTTATATTTTTTGTCCTCCGCCTTACTCCAGCCCGGCAGCCGCGACGCTTTCGCCTCAATTCTCTCGGTATGTCGAGTTTTTCCAGTGGGACCGGGTGGCGGTTAAATGCTAGCAGCTCTTCCCTGTTGTATCGTGTCCTGCTATAAACAGTGGCTCCGTCCACCAGCTCAGGAGACATTTGGGACGATCTGTGTGTCCGTGATATAAGTGGGGTGAAAAAAAAGTGATCAAAAGAGAGAGGAAGGGGAAGAAAAAAAAGCTCGGAATCGAGCCGCTGTTGCAAAAGGCAGCCTACTGGTGTGGCGCCGAGAGGACCGGCTCCAGGGATAGCACCGTCCCCACTCCTGTATCAGACGCGTCGACTTCCACCAAACACTGCACCACGGGGTCAACCTGGGTTAGGACTCGGGAGGAGGAGAACTCCGTCTTCAACGCCTGGAACGCCGCTGCGACCTCCTCGGTCCACCAGAAGGGGTTCTTGGGGGAAGTGAGACGGGTCAACGGGGCAACGATGGCACCGAAATTGGGCACAAAACAGCGGTAGAAGTTGGCAAACCCAATAAACTGTTGGACCTGCTTCCTGGAGGTCGGCGTGGGCCACTCAACCACCGCTTTGACTTTCGCGGGGTCAGGCAGGACCTGGTTGTGTGAGATTACGAATCCTAAAAAGGAGGTGGTCTTGGCGTAAAACTCACATTTTTCGGCCTTGACGTACAGCCTGTTTTCCAGCAGCCGTTGTAAGACCCGCCTCACGTGAACCTGGTGTTCCTCCCATGACCTGGAGAAGATGAGGATGTCATCCAGGTACACGAACACGAAGAGGCCAAGGAAATCATGCAGGACGTCGTTGATTAGGCGTTGAAATACAGCGGGGGCGTTGGTCAGTCCAAACGGCATCACCAGATACTCGAAGTGACCACTAGGCGTTCGAAAGGCCGTCTTCCACTCATCCCCCTCCTGGATCCGGACGAGGTGGTATGCGCTGCGGAGATCCAACTTGGTGAACCATGTTGCCCCCTGGAGGGAGTGGAAGGCAGTGTCCATTAAAGGCAGGGTGTAACGGTCCTTCTCCGTGATGTCATTCAGGGCCTGAAAATCGATACGGGGCGGAGTGACCCATCCTTCTTAGACACGAAGAAGAACCCTGCGCCGAGCGGAGACGAGGAGGGATGGATGATTCCCGCGTTGAGTGATTCCTTGATGTAACTATCCATTGCCTCTCGCTCCGGCGCTGACAGGCTGTAGAGGCGTCCGGATGGCAGGGTCGCCCCCGGGCGGATGTTGATGGCACAGTTGTAGGGCCGGTGAGGAGGAAGAGACATCGCCCTGGACTTACTAAATACGAGACCCAGGTCATGGAACTCCGAGGGCACCAGAGAGAGATCCGGAGGCGCGGCGTCCTTAGCTGGAGGGGGTGAGGATGGGGCGCAGGCTGCGGACTGTAGGCAGGTACCCATACAGAAGGAACTCCAGGCGGCGACTCTTCCTGTCTGCCAATCCAGCACCGAGTTGTGCAGATGCAACCAGGGGTACCCTAGGATGACAGGCGACACAGAGGAGGACAGAACGTACAGGATGAGATCCTCCCAGTGGTTACCTGAGATAATAACAGGGACCAGCTGGGTGCGATGAGTCACTTGTCCAAGGGGCGCACGGGAGAGGGTGATCAGGCTGAGATGAGCGGCCAGAGGGTGGCAGGGGATGCCCAATTGGGTTGCCAGACTCTTTGAAATAAAGCTCTGCTCTGCTCCTGAGTCCACCAGTGCGTGTGTGAGGTGCCCCGTGTCATTGTGACAAAATCGAATGGGCAGTGATAGGCTAGTGAGGGGGTTTGACCGGTTAGAGTCCGCGAGGCCCCCTACAGTGACTCGCGGACCTCCCCGTTTGGCTTCTCCGGGCAATGCTCCACGGTATGTTGATTACCTCCGCAATACATGCAGAGGCCCAACTCCCGGCGGCGCTGTTTCTCCGCTAGGGGGAGCTTTGACCGACCAACCACCATCGCCTCCGATTCCTCGGAAGACTCCGGAGGAGGTAACGCCAGGGGGCGGCCTTGAGGCGTGCGGACGGAGCCTCCACGCAAGCAGCTGATTAACTTCCGCTCGGTGGACCGTTCACGCAGCCTGTTATCCAAACTAATAGTTACGGAGATTAGCTCCGAGAGCGTCTCCGGAAGGTCTCGACCGGCCAGCTCATCCCTCAGACCTGAGCTGAGGCTGCGGAGGAAGATGCCACAGAGTGACGCCTCGTCCCAGCCTACCTCCTCCGCTGCGACCCGGAAGTCGATAGCGTAGTCCGCCGCTGACCGGCTTCCCTGTTGGAGGCCAAGGAGACGGTCAGTGAGGATGCTATCACGCTGGGAATGGTCGAACACCTCGAGAAAGCTCTGCACGAACTGGCTGTAGGAGAGGTTTGCGTAACTGGGCTTCGCCATAACGGTGTAAGCCCAAGTTAACGCTCACCCCTCCAGAAGATTACCAATATAGCCAATTCGGCTGTGGTCCGAGGGAAAATCCCTGGGAACGTGCAGAAACACCGACTCACACTGCATGATGAACCCCCCGCGCTCCGCCGAGCTTCCCGCTGAAGCGGGCAGGGGTTGGGATAGGTGTGAGTCGGGTTGGCGTTCCCGCGGCAGACTGGCCGGCCACCGGAGCGGCAGGAGCTACCCCTCCCTGACGAGCCGAGGGGAACACCTGCTGGGGGTCCAAGCGGTCTAACCGGTGAGTGATGTTTACCAACTGGTTCAATATTAAATCCACCCGAGCCTCGAGGGTGGAAAGACGGCGTGCGAGCCCGCTGTCTGCTGAGCCGCTCTGCTGGAGCCGTACTGACATAATGTCCGGCTCAGGAAACACGCACGCAGGCTCAGGATAGATTTAACAGCTTTATTCAACAAGCAGGTGTGTCTGGATGGATGTCTGAGATATGTATATGTGATGAGGGTGAACGCTGATGCACAGGAAGCAGAGCAGTGCGTCGTACAGCCGGACAACCCTATGGAGAGAGCAAAGGACAGGGGTAAAGGGCACCATACCTGAACAGGAATAATGAGCTGTGTGCTGCTTACTTGTGGGTGGCAGGTGGCTGGCGTTGGCCAAGGGAGAAGCCCGGAAGACAGTGTCCTGCAGAGCCTGTGACGATGGTGAGGATTGGGTGGCGATGACGGGGTATCCGCCGCCCGGGAATCCACCTGTGCACAGGGGAGAAGACTTGGAAAAGGTAAGGAATGCTTACGTAGAAGCTTTGCGCCACCCCCCTCTCGTTTAAATTGGACAGAAATTGTGGAACCCGTGGTTCGACACGGATTTGTGAAATGTCATTTTTACAGGAGTGGTCTTTGGCTTGTGGTTGGGCTGCCATAACAGCACTGGGCTGCATTGGGTCCTTTGGTTCTTCTCCATTTGTAGGAGGGGTTTTCACCTTCAAACACATGTTCAAGACAAGGAATCTAATGACCTTGGGAACTCACTGGCCGAGCAAAAAGCTCCACATGGCCCCCTTTGTAACTTTGACCCAACGTTGGTGTCACCTTCTGAACTCCCCCCACCACCACCACCTGCCCCTGAGGCCTGCGTGGTCACAAGAGCCACATCAACCGGCTCTCCGGACCCTCCGCAACCAAAGGGTTCTACATCGGTGGACCAAACTTTTGCTAACACTAGATGCACATTTACTCAAGCCCATGACCCCGTGGTCCATAAAGCCATCAAACACCTGTTGGACCTGACCATACATGTGCTCCCCACGTCAAATTCCTCTAACATACCAAAATTGAATACACTTCCGGCGACACGGCCTTCTCTGCAGCTATGCAATGGCACTCGTATTCCTGCTTCCGACGAACAATCATTGCCACCTCTAGTAGTTCATCGAAACTAGAGGGGGGTGATGACTGCCAATGCCCATGACCTTCCAGCTGCAGAACACAGAGGTGTCAAAATGATGTACCACACTCCCAAGGCCACATTTCAAAAACACTTGGACCAATCCACCAAACAACACAAAGCGTACTATGACCAAAAAGCCTCCCATGGCAAACCTCAAGAGGGGGCAAGGTTCTCCGCTATGCATTTGTACCGTAAACGCAACAAATCAATCTGCAGGCAAGGAAAATAGCTTCTAAGTTCCTGCCCGGGTGGATGGATCCATATATTGTCAACAACAAACTTTGGCCACTTAAGTACCAAATCCAGGACCCCATTTTCAAATGGGCCCATCACAATCAGAGTAAACTTTACCAAATCCCCATGGGAATTGTTGGGTACAACACTGTTACAATAAGTCCATAAATAAGATTAAAATCAGGTCTACATCTGAGAAATAACTGTTAGCTAACTATTAGCCTCAGGTACACTCGGTCACATTTCTCCAAACCAATCAGTTAACTGCATCAAAACTTCCAAAAAGGGTAAATTAAAACCAAATTATCCCTTAAACTAATCTTAAAGGCCTCTGTAAAATTCTAATCAGTTTCAGTCAACTTATTATTATCATCAAATAGTACACACAAAACATCCAATACCATTAGCTTGAGCTAACAACATCAAAATTCCCATTAAAGGAGATAAAATATCTAAGGTTTAGAGTTCAACCTTTAAAAGAAATTGTTCCACCTCTGAAAATAATTTCCATCTGCCACTCAGGCGTCTAAAGAAAAACCAACAAGAAGGCTGAGATTAAAATCACTCACTGCTATTTGTTTACCAAGATGATGGTGCTTCTGTTTTTTCAGTTTAGCCCCCTACCTAGCAATCACACCTACTGTCACCCAGTCAGAACTGGGCAGAGCCAAGACAACAAGTCAACAATCCTTAGATGGATCCTCAGTAACAGCCTCATCATAAGGGCCTCTTGTTAGCCTTAGCATGTCCTCTGTTAACTCGGTCAACACCGCTACACCGAAACGGCAGGTAGTTGAACCACAAACCATTACCAGAACTTTGCAAGATACTGTGTTGGTTTTGAATGGTTGCGCCGAAGCTTCAGTCAAACTCAACAAGGTCTTGAACTTGTTGCTCTTCATGTTAAAGGTTGACTATGCTCACACACAGCTGGTGTCAATGTTACTCCCAGACATAGCTAGAAACATTAGCTTTTCAGTTAACACTTTAGCAATGAGCCTGATTTCACCTCATCTTGCCCCTTTTCAGTAGTCACAAATTTACTCTTCGTTGCCATTCAAAGAACAAGGATGACATTCCATGTTTGCCCCATGACTGAGATATCTGTGGAACCATGGTTTAGTCCAGCTAAACCAATCCAATTTGAACTGCCTTAACCCTTTAGCTGTCCCAGTCGCCGTATGGTGACTGTGACAGTTAAAGGGTGGTCAAGGCCCCTAGTGGTCAAGACTGGTAAATATTTTTTGCAGGGCGGCGTGGTGGAAGAGTGGTTAGCACTGCAGCAGCACAGCAACTCACCCTTGGCCGGGGGATCCTGGGTTCGATCCCAGCCCCCAACCAACAGTGATCTGTGTGGAGTTTGCATGTTCTCCCCGTGTCTGCATGGGTTTACTCCGGGATTTCTCCGGTTTCCTCTCACATGCCAAAAAAAAACATGCAAGTTAGGTTAATTGGCATCAAAAACTGGGGTTTCAATTCAATTCAATTCAATTCAACTTTATTTATATAGCGCCATTTCACAACAACAGTCATCTCATAGCACTATCAACTGTAGGGGGGAACCCCCACAGTTGCAGAAAGACCCCAGCAATCAGGCGATCCCCTGTGAGCAAGCACTTGGCGACGGTGGAGAGGAAAAACTCCCTTTTAACAGGAAGAAACCTCCAGCAGAACCAGGCTCAGGGAGGGGCAGTCATCTGCTGCGACTGGCTAGGGGGTGAAGGGATAGAGAAAAAAAAAAGAACAGACATGTAGAGAGCAAACAGCACGATGGGGACTCAATCTATGGGAGAGAACAAACAAATGTTAATGACCAGCAAAA
The DNA here is from genome assembly GCA_020510985.1 of Pholidichthys leucotaenia. Classification (NCBI taxonomy): domain Eukaryota; kingdom Metazoa; phylum Chordata; class Actinopteri; order Cichliformes; family Pholidichthyidae; genus Pholidichthys; species Pholidichthys leucotaenia. Next base: position 306,284,671 of record CM035841.1, on the reverse strand, counting down.
AAAAATATTTCATAGAGAGTGAGGAAAGGAGTGAGGCCCAGTGCATTACTGGAGGTCCCCCGGCTGACTAAACCTATTAGCAGCATAACTAAGGGAGGGTTCAGAAACACATGATCCCTCCCTAATTGTAGGCTATATCAAAAAGGTAGGTTTTAGCCCTATTCTTAAAAACAGAGATCGAGTCTGACTCCCAAATCCAGATTGGCAGCTGATTCCACAAGAGAGGAGCTTGATAACTGAAGGCTCTGCCTCCCATTGTACTTTTGGAGATTCTAGGTATTACAAGTAATCCTGCATTTTGGGAGCGTAGTGCTCTGTTAGGATAATACGGTAGTATCAGATCTTTTAAATAAAAAGGAGCCTGATTGTTTAGAGCTTTGTAAGTAAGAAGAAGGATTTTAAACTTAATTCTAAACTCTATGGGAAGCCAATGAAGGGAGGCCAGAACCGGAGAGATATGATCTCTCTTTCTAGTACCTGTTAAAACTCTTGCTGCAGCATTTTGGATCAGCTGAAGACTTTTTAAAGATGTTTTAGGACAGCCTGATAATAAAGAATTACAATAATCTAATCTCGAGCTAACAAAAGTGTGGATCAGTTTCTCAGCATCACTCTGAGACAAGATGCTCCTAATCTTGGCAATATTACGCAAATGATAGAAGGCAGTCTTAGAAACAAATTTAATATGTGAATTGAAGGACAAATCCTGATCAAAAATAACTCCAAGGTTCCTCACAGAGCTATTAAATGTGATCTGACACAGTCAGATCACGTCCTTGGCCCTTGGTCCTTGGCCCTTGGCCATGGGATCCCTGGTTCAATCCCAGTCCCTGACCAACAGTGATCTGTGTGGAGTTTGCATGTTCTCCCCGTATCTGCATGGGTTTACTCCGGGATTTCTCCGGTTTCTTCCCACAGGCCAAAAACATGCAGGTTAGGTTAATTGGAGACTCTAAAGTGGCCCTAGGTGTGAATGTGTGTGTGTGAATGGTTAAGGGATAGCACCGTACCGTGGCTGCTTCATCCATCCAGGTGGATGCCCTCAATTTCCCCTCTGGGGATCAATAAAGTATACAAAATTTAAAAAAAAAAAATCAAAAAAATTATCTTCATAAAATTGCATCCACTTTTCTTAGCCAATGCTATTTTATTGTTTTCCAAATTCCAGCATATTGCCAAGTTAACTATGGTTTATTTGGTCCCACAAATGTTTGATTCACATGTGATGCTCAGTAACTCAATAACTGTCTAAGATACCCATGATACATGTTGAATTCTTTGTTTTAAAAACATCCAAATGTGTTAATCCATTCTGACATTTCTCATTAAACTGTTGAAAGACATATGAGAGTTATTGTTTGATTTCATGTCCATCTTCTTGATTATAAGCAGACAAGAACTCACAATGGGTTTTGTTGGGGGTTTTTTTTAGACTGATTCATCACTGGTACAAATAAAGAATTGTTTATAAAATTGTCCATCATCTGGACCAGTGCCCCAATGAGCTATGAGTGTGTAATGAAAGGAAATCTTCATTCCTACTCACATTCATATTTACATTAATACTTGTACCAACAATAAAACACCTATAAACCCATTAATTTAAATCCACTACAGTTGGTTTTGTAGGTGTTTCCCCAGACCTCAACACAGTAGTTAAGATATGGTAAAAACAGTGAATTGTACAGTAAGAATAATGATTTATAGTCCAGAATGTGTCTAATCTTCCTCAGTATCCCTAAACATTTTGCTAATTTTGCCCCGATGTGACTGATGTGGGTTTCCAGCAGATTTTATTGTCTAGCGTCACCCCAGAAACTTATTTCCCTGTACTATTTCAATTCTGGTATCATCTATCATTACTATTATTTCAAGATTTATTTTTATAATTTCCAAACAACATAATGTTTGGGTTTTTTTTTTCTAATTTAGAGATAATCTATTTTTGTTGAACCACTGTGTTTTGTTTTGTTTTGTTTTGTTTTTTTCATTTCTGTTGGGACCACCTCTAAAACCTGTTGTAAATTCTCATCAGTGCAAAGGATATTTGTGTCATCCGCAAACAAAATAAATTTCAGAATTTTTGATACTTGGCATATGTCATTTATATGCAGGATAAAGAGTTTGGGTCCCAAACTGACCCCTGGAACACACCACAAGTGATGTCCATGAATGGGCATTTGTGCTCACCTATTTGTACAAATTGTTGTCTATTACTTAAAAAACTTTCCACCCAACTCAGTCCAACCCCTCTTATCCCATACCTTTCCAATTTCCTCAGTAGAATTCTATGATCAATGGTGTCAAAAGATTTCTTTAAATATATAAATACTCCTACAGCAAACTATTTTTTATCTATACTAGTGACTTCTTCTACGAGTTCAATATCGTAGATATCAACCCAAGGGGTTAATAAATGCATGTAAAAAGAAGAATACATTATATAAACAATTCATTAAATGCAGAACAGTGGAAGCTGAGATCAAATATAAAAGATATAAAAATAAGCTTACTAATATAATGAGGACCTGTAAGAAAGAATATTACAACAGAATATTAGAGGATAACAAAAATAACTTAAGAGGAATATGGCAAGTACTCAATGGGATTATTAGTAATTGACATAATGCACGGCTCAGGAGACACACACGCAGGCTCAGGATAGATTTAACAGCTTTATTAGCAACAAGGAAGTGTATGACTGCGTGTCTGTGGAATAAGAATGTATTGGTGGTGGCGTCTGCGTCAGGCACGGGGGCAGGAGGCCGTACAGCCGGACAACCCTGTGGGAGAGAGCAGAGGGAGAAGGGTAACGGGCACCACACCAATACAGGGAATGATGATGATAGCTGGCTTACTTGGTTATGACAGGTGGCTGGCATCGACAAGGGCGAGGCCCGGGAGACAGCGACCTGCAGTACCTGTGGCAGCAACGTAGAGCCAACGGCGAGATGAGGAAGTCCGCCGCCGGGAATGTCCACCTGTGCACAGGGGGAGGCTAGAGGAGAGAGGTAAGGGGAGCTTACCCAAGTTATCTTCACTAGTCGGTTTGAGATCCGTAGTAGCAAAGGGCCCGAAGTTGAGAGACGGCTTCAGGCCGAAGCCCAGGGCAGAGTGGATTAAATACCTCGCCGCTGACGAGGAGCAGGTGTGCGCGCGGCTGGCGCCGCTGATGAGCGGCGAGTCATGACAGTACTCCCCCCTCTAGCAGCACCTCCTGGCGATGGTTTTTCCGGGTGCGCTCGATGAAACTCAGAAATGAGTGACCGGTCCAACACCAGCGAGGAAGGCACCCACTGTCTCCACTCGGGTCCATAGCCCTCCCAATCCACCAGGTACTGCAATCCGCGACCCCGGCGTCGGGCGTCCAAGATCTCAGCGACGGTCCAGGCCGGATGGCCACCAATCATCCGAGGAGCGGGGTGCGCCGCAGATGGAGGGCAGAGGGGGTCAGAGACCACCGGTTTAATTTTGGAGACGTGGAAGGTGGGATGGATGCGGAGGGAGGAGGGAATAGCCACACGCACAGCCACCGGGTTGATGATCCTGGTTATGGGATAAGGGCCGATGAACCGTTGGGCCAGCTTTCTCCTCTCACCCTTTAGGTTAACGTCCTGTGTGGATACCCAAACTTGCTGTCCCACCTGGTAGGCAGGTGCAGGTCTCCTATGTCGGTCCGCCGTAGACTTATTGCGCTCCGCCGTGCGTAAAAGCGCATTACGCGCCGTGGACCAAAGGGAGCGACACCACCTCAGATGTGCCTGGACAGAGGGGACAGCCAACTCGCCCTCCTGCGCGGGGAATAGAGGTGGATCATAGCCCAAGGATGCTTTAAAGGGCGACATCCCGATGGCAGTGGAGCGAGAGGTGTTGTGGGCGTACTCCACCCAGGCGAGGTGAGAACTCCAGGACGTGGGTTTGGATGAAGTGACGCAGCGGAGCGTAGCCTCCAGCTCCTGGTTAGTCCGCTCACACTGCCCGTTAGACTGGGGGTGATGGCCGGAGGAGAGGCTTACCTTGGCTCCCAGGGCGTTGCAAAATGACCTCCAGACGTCCGAAGAGAACTGGGGGCCGCGGTCGGAGACCACGTCGACCGGGATTCCATGCAGTCTGACCACGTGCTGGATGAGGAGGTCCGCCGTCTCCAAGGCTGAGGGAAGTCCACGTAGGGGCACAAAGTGGGCGGCCTTGGAAAGACGGTCAACAATGGTCAGAACTGTGTCAAAGTTGTTGGAGACAGGGAGCCCGGTGACGAAGTCTAGGGCGATGTGCGACCAGGGCCTGCCAGGGACGGGCAGGGGCTGGAGCAGACCCGCAGGGGGAGCGTTACCTGACTTATTGGTAGCACAGACGGGGCAGGCCCGGGCGTAATGGGCGGCATCCTTCCGCAGGCCTGGCCACCAAAAGGATCGCTGGAGGAGGTCAATCATCCATGAAGCTCCAGGATGGCAGGTGAGCTTAGAGGTATGGAGCCAGTGTATAACGTCCCCCCGGACGGCAGATGGCACGAAGAGCCTCCCCTCCGGTCCGCTGCCAGGGTCCGGTTCCGACTCCTGCGCCCTCCGGATCTTGTCTTCTATGTCCCATGATACAGCCCCCACGACGCACGACCTGGGCAAGATGGTGTGAGCAACGTCTTCTGCGGCCTCCGGGGCAAATTGCCCGGAGAGGGCGTCGGGCAGGCCGTTCTTGGAGCCAGGCCTATATGTGATGCTGAATTTAAACCTTGCAAAGAACAGGGACCAACGCGCTTGGCGGGCGTTCAGACGCTTGGCAGATCTCAGGTACTCCAGGTTCTTGTGGTCAGTGAGGACCACAAAAGGCAAGGCTGCCCCCTCCAGCCAGTGAAGCCATTCTTGAAGGGCAAGCTTGATGGCAAGAAGCTCTCTGTCCCCCACGTCGTAGTTTCGCTCCGCCGGGGACAGGCGCCGAGAGAAGAAGGCGCAGGGTCGCTTGACTCCATTGGCTGGGGACCGCTGGGACAACACCGCCCCCACCCCCGTGGCCGAAGCGTCCACCTCCACAATGCACTGCAGTGCGGGGTCGACCTGGCTGAGGACCCGGGAGGAGGAGAACTCCATCTTCAGCGCCTGGAAGGCCGTAGCGGCCTCTTCAGTCCACCGGAACAGGGTCTTAGGAGAGGTGAGGCGGGTCAGGGGCCCGACGATGGCTCCAAAGTTTGGGATAAAGCGGCGGTAGAAATTGGCGAACCCGATGAATTGCTGAACCTGTTTCCGAGAGGTAGGTGTGGGCCAATCCACCACCGCTTTGATCTTCGCTGGGTCCGGAAGCACCTGGTCATGGGAGATGACGAACCCCAGGAAGGAAGTCATTTTGGCGTAGAATTCACATTTTTCTGCCTTGACGTACAGACGGTTCTCCAGCAGTCTCTGCAGGACCCGCCTCACGTGGACCCGGTGTTCATCCCTGGACCTGGAGAAGATGAGAATATCATCCAGGTAGACGAATACAAACAGGCCGATGAAGTCCCGGAGGACGTCATTGATGAGGTGCTGAAAGACGGCTGGAGCGTTGGTCAACCCAAACGGCATCACGAGGTATTCAAAATGACCGTTTGGGGTACGGAAGGTGGTTTTCCACTCATCTCCCTCCCGGATCCGGACGAGGTGGTAAGCGCTGCGGAGATCCAGCTTAGTAAACCAGGTCGCCCCCTGGAGGGAGTGGAAGGCAGTATCCATAAGGGGCAGGGTATACCGGTCCTTCTCCGTGATATCGTTGAGTGCTCGATAATCGCTACAAGGACGAAGAGATCCGTCCTTCTTTCCCACGAAGAAGAACCCTGCACCTACTGGACAGGAGGATGGTCGGATGATCCCAGCACTGAGCAACTCCTTCAAATAGCTGTTCATTGCCTCCTTCTCCGGCGCTGACAGGCTATAGAGGCGTCCTGAAGGTAAGGGCGCCCCCTGGCGGATGTTAATGGTGCAGTCGTAGGGCCGGTGAGGAGGCAGAGACATCGCCTTGGACTTACTGAAAACAGCACCCAGGTCGTGGAACTCTGAGGGCACAAGGGTGAGATCCGGGGGCGCGGTGTCCTGAGCTGTGGGAGGCGAGGACGGGGCGCAGGCAGCGGATTGGAGGCAGGTGCCCATGCAGAAAGTGCTCCACGCTGACACCTTCCCAGTCTTCCAGTCCAAGGCGGGGTTGTGGAGGCGGAGCCAGGGATATCCGAGGATGACAGGAGTTACTGAGGTGGGCAGGACGTAGAAGGAGATATCCTCCCGATGGTTTCCAGAGATGATCACCGGGACGGGGGATGTTCGGTGAGTTACTTTTCCCAGGGAAACTCGGGAGAGATTAACCAGGGCGAGAGGAGTGTCGAGGGGGTGACAATGGATGCCCAGTCAGGTTGCCAGGCTTTGTGAAATAAAGCTACCCTCCGCGCCTGAATCCACCAGTGCATGTGTGAGGTGCCCAGTGAGGTTGTGACAGAAGCGGATGGGCAGCGTCAAATGTGTGAGGGGATTTAACCGATTAGCATCCGCCAGGCCCCCTACAGTGACTCGCGGACCACCTCGTTTGGCTTCTCCGGACAATGCTCCACCGTGTGCTGGCTACCTCCGCAATACATGCAGAGGCCCAGGTCACGACAGCGCTGTTTCTCCGCCAGGGGGAGCTTTGTCCGGCCCGTCACCATAGGTTCCGACTCCTCGGAGACCTCCGGCGGCAGCAACGCCAGGTGGCGAGCTTGGGGCAGGCGTGCAGAGGCACCCCGCGAGTGAGAAGACTGCTTCCGCTTGGAGGCGCGCTCGCGCAGCCTGTTATCCAAACTGATGGTGAGAGAAATCAGCTCTGCCAGCGTCTCCGGGGTATCCCGGCTGGCCAGCTCATCCCTCAGACCAGAATTTAGGCTGCGGAGGAAGATGCCGCAGAGCGCACGCTCTTCCCAGCCAACTTCCTCCGCGGTAACCCGGAAGTCGATCGCGTAGTCGGCCGCCGATCAGCTCCCCTGTTGGAGTCCGAGAAGGTGGTCGACCTGGACACTGTCCAAACGCGAATGATCGAACACTTCCAGAAACTGTCGCACGAACTGGCCATAGGTGAGGGTGGCGTAGCTGGGCTTCACCATAATGGCGTAAGCCCAGGTAAGCGCACAACCCTCAAGGACATTACCTATATAGCCAATTCTGCTATGGTCTGAGGGAAAATCTCCGGGAACGCGAAGAAACACGGACTCACACTGCATAATAAAACCCCGAGCTCCACCCAGCTTACCGCTAAAGCGAGCAGGATTGGGGATTGGTGTGAGCCGTGTTGGCGCACCCGGAGCGGGCTGGACGGCCACCGGAGCCGCAGGAGCCGCGCCACCTGGACGAGCCGAGGGGAACGGCTGCTGGGGGTCCAAGCGGTCTAATTGGTTAGTAATGACAATTAATTGATTTAATATCACCTGTTGCTGATGGGCTATTAAATCCACCCGAGCCTCGAGGGTGGAAAGACGGCGTGCGAGCCCGCTGTCTGCCGAGCCACTCTGCTGAAGCCGTACTGACATAATGCACGGCTCAGGAGACACACACGCAGGCTCAGGATAGATTTAACAGCTTTATTAGCAACAAGGAAGTGTATGGCTGTGTGTCTGTGGAATAAGAATGTATTGGTGGTGGCGTCTGCGTCAGGCACGGAGGCAGGAGGCCATACAGCCGGACAACCCTGTGGGAGAGAGCAGAGGGAGAAGGGTAACGGGCACCACACCAATACAGGGAATGATGATGATAGCTGGCTTACTTGGTTATGACAGGTGGCTGGCATCGACAAGGGCGAGGCCCGGGAGAGAGCAACCTGCAGTACCTGTGGCAGCAGCGTAGAGCCAACGGCGAGATGAGGAAGTCTGCCGCCGGGAATGTCCACCTGTGCACAGGGGAAAGCTAGAGGAGAGAGGTAAGGGGAGCTTACCCAAGTTATCTTCACTAGTCGGTTTGAGATCCGTAGTAGCAAAGGGGCCGAAGTTGAGAGACGGCTTCAGGCCGAAGCCCAGGGCAGAATGGATTAAATACCTCGCCGCTGACGAGGAGCAGGTGTGCGTGCGGCTGGCGCCGCTGATGAGCGGCGAGTCATGACAGTAATCGACCTAAGAATGCTAATTATCCAGAATATTTTATTGAAAATGGCAATTTGATAAATAATATGGAGGATGTGGTCAGTGGTTTCAATAAATTTTTTGTAAACGTTGGTCCTGAATTAGCAAAATCAATAGTGACAGCAGAAACAAACAACAGTGGTTCTGTAAATGAAATAGAAGATAGAAATCCAAACACAATCTTTTTGGGTGCAGTTACTGAAAAGGAAATTATCGAGACTGTGAGTAAATTTAAGAACATAAAATCAACGGACTGGAATGAAATTGACATGACAATAGTGAAAAAAGGAATTGAAGGAATTGTTAAGCCACTCACCCACATCTGTAACCTGTCATTTCAAACTGGTACATTCCCAGACAAAATGAAAATAGCAAAAGTTATACCTCTATACAAAACAGGAGACAGTCATTGTTTCACAAATTACAGGCCAGTCTCTTTACTCTCACAATTCTCCAAAATACTTGAAAAAATCTTCACTAAGAGACTGGATGATTTCATTGAAAAACATAACCTCCTTACAGACAGCCAGTATGGTTTTAGAGCAGATAAATCTACATCTTTGGCACTGATCGAACTTATAGAAGAAACTAGAAAAGCACTCGTAGAGCGCAGACCTCCGCCAAGCGCCACAGTTCCCCCCATACAGTGTTTGTGTTGACGTTTTCAGATTCCTTGACCACGAAAACATATGACTAGCAATTTGATTGACAATGATATGATTAGTGGTTCAGTAGTTATTCACAAAAATGACATTTTCCGTAATGGCGGCCACAGTTCCCCCATACAGTGTTTGTGTGTACGTTTTCGGCTTCCTTGACCATGAAAACATATGAGTAGCAATTGGATTGACAATGATAGGATTAGTGGTTCAGTAGTCATTCGGGAAAATGGCATTTTCCATAATGGCGGCCACAGTTCCCCCCATACAGTGTTTGTGTGTACGTTTTCAGATTCCTTGACCATGAAAACATATGACTAGCAATTGGATTGACAATGATAGGATTAGTGTTTCAGTAGTTATTCAGGAAAACGGCATTTTCCGTAATGGCGGCCACAGTTCCCCCCATACAGTGTTTGTGTGTACGTTTTCAGATTCCTTGACCATGAGAACATATGACTAGCAATTGGATTGACAATGATAGGATTAGTGGTTCAGTAGTTATTCACGAAAATGGCATTTGCTGTAATGGCGGTTTTCTTCTGGACGGTGATCCGGATCACCACCAAAATTTAATCAGTTCTTCCTTGTACCATTTCCAACAACGCCTGAAAGTTTCATCGAAATCCGTCCAAAAGTTTTTGAGTTATCTTGCTAGCCAACAGACAAACAGACAGACAAACAGACAAATAGACAAACCCAGGCAAAAACATTACCTCCTTGGCAGAGGTAATTACTAGTTGTATAGATTAAAAAAAAGGTTGCTGTAGGAGTATTTATAGATTTAAAGAAAGCTTTTGACACCATTGACCACAGAATACTACTAAGGAAACTGGAAAGGTATGGGATAAGAGGGGTCGGACTGAGTTGGGTGGAAAGTTATTTAAGTAACAGACAACAATTTGTACAAATTGGTGAGCACAAATCACCCTTCATGGACATCACTTGTGGTGTGCCCCAGGGGTCAGTTTTGGGACCCAAACTCTTTATTTTGTATATAAATGACATATGCCAAGTATCAAAAATTCTGAAATTTATTTTGTTTGCGGATGACACAAATATCCTTTGCACTGGTGAGAATTTGCAGCAGGTTTTAGAGGTGGTCACAACTGAAATGAAAAAGTTAACGCAGTGGTTCAACAAAAATAAATTATCTCTAAATCTAAAAAAAACAAAGATTATGTTGTTTGGAAATTATAAAATAAATCATGAAATAATGGTAACGATAGATGATACCAGAATAGAAACAGTACAGGAAAATAAGTTTCTGGGGGTGACGCTAGACAATAAAATCTGCTGGAAACCTCACATCAGTCGCATCCGGGCCAAGTTAGCAAAATGTATAGGCATACTGGGGAAGACAAGACACATCTTGGACTATAAATCATTGGTCTTACTGTACAATTCACTGTTTCTACCTTATCTTAACTACTGTGTCGAAGTCTGGGGAAACACCTACAAGACCAACCTACAGTCAATATGCACATTACAAAAAAGAGCTATAAGGATAATAAACAATGTAGGATATAGAGACCACACCAATTCGTTGTTTTTAAAGTCACATGTCATAAAGTTCATCGATTTAGTTCAATTTAAGACAGCACAAGTAATGTACAGGGCAATTAATAATCAACTCCCAACTAATATACAAAAAACATTTAAAAAAAAGAGACAATGATCATAATTTGAGAGGAGACTTAAACTTTACAAAACCCAAGATACGAACAACCAAGAAAAGTATGTGCATATCTGTCTGTGGGGTGGATTTGTGGAACAGTCTGGAGCCGGAACTGAAACTATGTACAAACAGAAATCAATTCAAAAAGAGGTATAAACATTATTTGCTGAAAGGATATATGTTAGAAGGGTAGTAATTAAATGTACGATTCACTATGCTCACTCCGGGCCTTTTCCACTAGCACGCTTTAGCGCGACACGGGATGGCTCAGCACGCTTTGTACGCTTTTCCACAAGCCCCAACACGGTTTAACAGCCGCGATTCTCAGCCCCGCTCCAGGGCAGGGTACAGCAGTGCTGAGCTGTGCCGTGTTGTGACGTTAACAGACTGGTCGCCGCTGATTGGTCAGGTCGTAACCGGCGCTGATTGGTCAGGTTGTAACCGCCCCTCTCCTCCTCCTCATCTACCGAATCTTCACGACCTTCTCAATAAAGTTTTTGAAAAAAAAAAAAAAAGAATCTTCACGACCGCCTTTACTCAGCACGCAACCACTGTTGGCGGTTTCTTTTCAGTGTATTGCTGTGCTATTTTCATTTATTCTCTATCAAAAATGGCTTTGCGTAATAAGGGTGTTCCATGGACCAATAAGGAGGTGCAGTGTCTGCTCACTGCATTGTCAGACGAACGTATGCAGCGCGAGTTAAACGGAGCCGCCCGGAATGAAAAAATATACCGGGAGGTCTTGACATCGGAGTCCTTTAACGGTGAGTTTTAATTTTTTTTTATTGCACGTTTTTTCGCAAATATATTCGGTAAGACGCTCAGTTTATTTATGCAATAAAAAAGCTGTTCATTTGTGGATGATGATCGCTGCTTTATTGCAGCACACTGCGGACTAAAGCTTTTATTTTAATTATTCATGTGAACAATACGCTGAAATAAGCTTATGTATTCTTGTTAAAAACTATTGTCTTTTCTGTATATATTGCACTTTCGTGCTGTATTTTATTGTGTGCATTTTCCTTGTAGAATCATCCCACGCGTCCGCCGCAACAGCCCGCACGGATTATTCAACCGAGCCTTGCTGACCCACAGCTGGCAGAGACGCCTTCATTCATCCGAGTCGTGACCCAGTTTGGGAAGCTGGTGTAGACACTCAGTGGTCGGCGTGTATAAAATGTCGATTAACCTTCATGTTGTGTTGCAAAGTTTTTTTTTTCTTTTAATATTTTGTATATAATAAAATGGAATTGTTTTGGAAAGTGTGGTTTGTCTGTTATAACACCGAATTATAAAACAGTATAATTACATAGAAATTCCATTGCCTAGTCTCATCAAAATGATGCTGATCATCCTGTCAGGGGTCAGCCATTGTAAAGGTAATGTAATTTTTAACTAGACCAAAAAAGAAATCTTTTTGTAAGCTTTCTGTTCTTTTTATTGAAATATCATAAAAAATTAGCACCAAGTCAAAGTAGGTATAAGTATATGTAAATTGAATGTTCTATCGGCATTCCAAATTCAGAGATTTACAATACTTTAGAAGGAGTGTAGCATCATCTAAACGGAAAATAATAATACTGTTGTTCCAAACGTTGACCTGAAGGTGAAAAACATGATTTTTTTTAATTCAGTACATCCAAAATGCCCTAGGATGTAAAAAATAATAATTTGGTGTTGGGCAGTGTGCCACCGTCTCATTATTTAATACGAATAAAAACAAGTTTCAGCTCATTATTTCTAGGTCATTTGGCAGTTAATTCAAAACAAAAGTGACTTGTGTTGTTGCAGCTTAATTATGAGATAAAATTAATTGTGAGATAAAACCACAGAGCGAGCAAGGCAATAATCCTTGGATCCTTTTTTGTCTCCTGTAAATAAGGACTCAGTCGGGTGCGTAACGTCACGGGAGTGTGGCCCCGCCTTGCTGAGAATCTGCTGCTGCCCCGCTTCTAAAACCTCCTAACACAAACCATCACAGCACAAGCACAACACCGTGCTAATGGAGACAGAAGCATTCCGAGCCGTACTGAAGTGAATCGAGCCGTACCGAGGTGTGCTGGGCTAGTGGAAAACAGGTGGGTGGGACAGCACTGTGTATATCTGTGTTGTTTGAGGCTGGTTTTGATGTATGGACATCAATGTATGATAGGATGGATGGGTGTTAATGTTGATATGTAAAAAATACAGTAAATTGTTTACTTGGGGTCCTAAAGGTGGTAATTTGTATATAATTCACATGGGTGTATTTATGGAAAAGAGGAGATGGAATTAATGTGTTCACTTCTTCCTTCTCCCTTTCGAACACTGTATACTGTTACTTTATTGCAATTGTCATTTGTTTTGTTTTTGTTATACGTTTTTGTTTGAAATAAAGTATCTATCTATCTATCTATCTAAGATGTAGATTTGTCTGCTCTAAAACCATACTGACTGTTTGTAAGGAGGTTGTGTTTTTCAATGAAATTATCCAGTCTTTTAGTAAAAAAATTTCCAGGTATTTTGGAGAGTTGTGAAAGTAAAGAGACTGGCTTGTAATTTGTAAAATGATGACTGTCTCCTGTTTTGTATAGTGGTATTACTTTTGCTATTTTCATTTTGTTTGGAAATTTACCAGTTTGAAATGGAGGGTTACAGATGTGGGCAATTGGTTTAACAATTCCTTCAATTACTTTTTTCACTATTGTCATGTCAATTTCATTCCAGTCAGTTGATTTTTTGTTCTTAAATTTACTTACAGTCTCGATAATTTCCTTTTCAGTTGCTGCACCAAAAAAGATTGTGTTTGGATTTCTATCTTCTATTTCATTTACAGACCCACCATTGTTTGTTTCTGGTGTCACTGTTGTTTTTGCTAATTCTGGACCAATGTTTACAAAAACATTTATTAAAACCCCTAACCACATCCTCCATATTATTTATCAAATTGTCATTTTTAATAAAATATTCTGGATAATTTGTATTCTTTGATCGGTTACTAATAATCCCTTTTAGCACTTGCCATATTCCGCTTAAGTTATTTTTATTATCCTCTAATATTCTGTTATAGTATTCTTTCTTACATGTCCTCATTATATTAGTTGGCTTGTTTTTATATCTTTTATATTTGATCTCAGCCTCTACTGTTCTACACTTAATGAATTGTTTATATAATTTATTCTTTTTATACATGCATTTAGTAACCCCTTGGTGACCCATGGAACATTTTTGTTTTGTCTGTCACTGCATTGTTTGATTGGACAGTTTTTGTTGTACAATGATTGAAATATTTGTAAAAAAAAAATAAAAATTCATCATATCCTTTATTTATATCCTTTTCGTCACAAACTGTCTTCCAGTCTTGTATTAGTAATTACTTTGCCAGTAAATACATAGATTGTTCAGTCATTATTCTTTTATATTTGATATTTTGGTATACTTATTCTTCCTATAATCACAATGATAGACAACAAAAATTGTCAGGTGGTTACTGATATTATTTAATAAAAGCCCACTCATGATATTATTGTCCATGATGTTTGTGAATATGTTATCTATAAGTGTGGCACTGTGTGAGGAAATTCTGCTAGGTCTGGTGATTATTGGATGCAAGCCCGTACTATACATTGTGTTGTTAAATTCTTCTGTCATACTATCTTGTTTTGAATTCCTAAGATCTATATTAAAGTCCCCACAGATGAACAGAACTTTATGAGTAAGTTTTACATGCATTTTTCCATCCAGTCCTTAAATAAATCAATATTTGATCCAGGTGTTCTATATACACAGCTCACTACTATATTCTTCATATTGTCCAAACAGATTTCTATTGTAATACATTCAAATAAATTATCCACAGTCACCGTCAAATTTTCAACAACCTTGTATTGCAAGCACTTGTCAACATAAATTGCAACTCCTCCTTTTTCACTTTTCTATTCAGATAATTTAATTCATAGCCATCCACTGTAAAGTCCACTCCTTTCTATTCACTGAGCCATGTCTCAGATATTGCCACTATATTGAACAGCTCTTTAAACTGATGTAGGTTCAATGTAAATAGTCTTTAATGTTATTAAAATTGGCATAGAGACTGTTGCTGCTGAAGTGGATTACTGATATCTTAAAATCAGATATGACCATTGTGTTAAACTGCTCATCTGTGTAGTAACTACAGTTGTTTTTGATGGAGGTAAATAAATTATTGTCAGGGTCTATGTCATATTCCATGTCCTGTGGGTTGTGATCAGTATATTCAAAAACTTTCAGTTCCTGTTGTTCCTGTTCGTTGATGTTTTGTTTCATGTAGTTATATGTCCTGATGCAGATGAGTGGGATCCTTCAGTGTCCTACAGTTATCTCTTGTTGCTGTCGACTCCAGTTCATGTTCATTGATATTTGTTCAGTTCCATAATATTTCGGATGTTAATGACTTTGGCTTCTTCAGGTGATACCTTTAATTTGATGTATATTTTGCAGTTTACTGTCCAGGTGTTTTGAATCTTTTTTTTTTTGCTTTCTCGGGTATCTTGCTTTCCTGGCTATATCTGCATTTTCTTTTGTAAGGTGCTCGTTTATGTAAATGTTTATTCCTTTCAGTTTCCTACCTTGTTTTAGCAGTGCAGTCTTGTGTTTTCTGTTGACAAACCTCATGATGACAGCTGGTTTGCCGCTGTTGCTTTTCCTGGGCAGAGGGTGGCAGGCCTCAATGGTGTTACAGTCCAGCTGTATTCCTTTGGACTGTAGGAAGGCTGCCACCTGTTGCTCAGTGGATTCGGCTTCCAGCTCACTGAGTCCTCCTCCGCTATCTGTGGCCACTGCATGAGCATATGATCAGGGTTTAGTGTGGAGCCCTGTGATGATCACGTTGTTCACCTGGGTGTATTGTTCCAGGTCAGCCACTCTGCTCTCCAGATATGCCAGCCTCTTGTCCTTCTCGGCATTCTGGATCCGCAGCGCTTTTACCTCCTCGACCAAGTCCAGAATATTTTTCTGCTGCAGCCTAACAGCAGAAACCTCTTCAGCTAAGAAGTTGAGTGACTTTTTGATATTGTCCACCTCCTCAGCCTGCTGAGCTTTCTTAGAACCCATGATCCCGGACAATTTATGGTGACGAAACAGCTAACTGAACAGCTGTTTAGCTAGTTGAATGGCGGGCCGCTCAGCTCCGCTCCCGTTTTCCCAGTCCATAAATGCGGTTATCGGCGTCTTAAATCAGGCAGGGGTCGAAACGAGTATGTCCAGTCCGTAATCCAAACTCAGTTATCAGAAGCCAGAACAGTAGTCAAAAACCAAGCACCAAAACACAGAAATCTACTGATTGACAGGAGTTGACAGCCGGTTGACAGCAGCTAGACAGGAACTACACAACAGAGGAACTTTTTAAGGGAAGTGAGAGGCATCCAAGTGTCATGTTAGACCATTCAAAACCATTTACATCAGCGTGGTCAGCATGCTAGATGACCTGCAAGGGGATCTGGCCACACCACCAGGCACAGGCGTCATCGTCTTGCATGGGCCAGGGAGCATTTATGCTGAACAAGGGACCAGTGGGCCTCATTGCTGTTCTCTGATGAAACTGATTCACCTTGAGCAGAAATGATGGCCGCCAACGATGTTGGAGACGTCTGCCCTACACCTTGTGAATGGTACAGTGACAAATGGTAAATGGCGCTCACTTATATAGCACTTTTTACTCATCTCTGGATGACCAAAGCACTTTACAGATCCTGCTATCCACCCATTCACACACTGATGGCAGCAGAGCTGCCATGCACTGGCGCTGGCCTGGCCCACCAGGAGCAACTGGGGGTTCAGTGTCTTGCGCAAGGACACTTTGACATGTAGACTTCAGACAGAGCAGGAATCAAACCACTGACCCTCCAATTATTAGTCGGCTACACTACACCTGCACCACAGCCACCCCCAGCTGCCACAAGCCGATATTACCTGAATAACATTATTAATCCAGTCATTGTGCCTCTGCATGAACAACGCAGGCCTAATTTCATCTTCATGGATGACAGTGCTCCAGCTCATCGAGGATCATCATCAGGCAACGGCTGCTGGAGGCTGGGATACCTCAAATGGAGTGGCCTGCACTTTCTCCAGACCTGAATCCCATAGAAAACCTATGGGATCAGCTGAGTCGCCGTGTAGAGGCTTGTAACCCTGCACCCCACAACCTCAATGACCTGAGGGCCACCCTTCAAGAAGAGTGGAATGCCATGCCTCAGCAGACAATAAGTCGACTTGTGAACAGCATGAGATGTCGTTGTCAAGCTGTAATTGATGCTCAAGGGCACATGACAAGTTATTGAGACACTGACATTTTTTGCTGTGGTATACCCACCACTGTTGTTGAGTTTTGTTTCAAGAAATTGTTTGAGATTAGGAAATCACCATTGCATGCTTCTACTTAAATGCCCTACTTTCATGATATAATATCACTAGTGTGAACTTTTTACGTTTTCCATAAATTTAATCTGAAAACCAAATATCCCTAACTTTTTAGGAGTCGTGTATGTAAGCTGTTAAAATGTGGAAAAAGTGCAGTCAATGACCCCTTTAAGCAGTTAAAGTTCCCCGAATCCAAAATGTCACACTAATGTCTTATTTAATACACAAAAGGTGTGTACTTACAGTATAGAATTTTTTCTAGTTACAAAGACCACTCAAATCACTTACAGTTAGGCCCAGAAATATTTGGACAGTGACACAATCTTCATGTTTTGGGCTCTGCATGCCACCACATTAGATTTGAAATGAAACAACTACAACGGAATTGAAGTGCAGACTTTAAGGTTTAATTCAAGGGGTTGAACAAAAATATATGATTAAACATGTAGGAATTGTAGCTATTTTTATGCAAACGCTCCTCATTTCAGGGGCTCAAAAGTAATTGGACAAATAAACATAACCCTAAGTAAAATATTATTTTTCAGTATTTTGTTGAGAATCCTTTGCAGGCAATGACTGCCTGAAGTCTGGAACCCATGGACATCACCAAACGCTGGGTTTCCTCCTTTGTGATGCTTTGTCAGGCCTTTACTGCAGCTGTCTTCAGTTGTTGCTTGTTTGTGGGTCTTTCTGCCTTAAGTTTTGTCTTGAGCAAGTGAAATTCATGCTCGATTGGGTTGAGATGTGGTGACTGACTCGGCCATTGCAGAATATTCCACTTCGTTGCTTTAAAAAACTCCTGGGTTGCTTTTGCAGTATGTTTTGGATCATTGGTGAAGCGCCGTCCAATCAACTTTGCTGCATTTGGCTAAATCTGAGCAGAAAGTATATCCCTATACACTTCAGAATTCATCCAGCTGCTTCTGTCTTTTGTCACATCATCAATAAACACAAGTAACCCAGTGCCAATGGAAGCCATGCATGCCCATGCCATCACAGTGCCTCCACCATGTTTTACAGAAGATGTAGTGCTTTGGATCATGAGCTGTTCCAGTTCTTCTCCAAACTTTCTTCTTCCCATCATTCTGGTACAGGTTGATCTTAGTCTCATCTGTCCAAAGAATGCTGTTCCAGAACTGGGCTGGCTTCTTCAGGTGTTTTTTGGCAAAGTCAATTCCGGCCTTTCTATTTTTGAGGCTGATTCATGGTTTGCACCTTGTGTATTTACTCTCATGAAGTCTTCTCTTTATGGTAGACTTAGATACTGATACACCTACTTCCTGGAGGGTGTTCTTCACTTGACTGGATGTTGTGAAGGGGTTGTTCTTCACCATGGAAAGGATTCTGTGATCATCCACCACTGCTGTCTTCCGTGGACGTCCAGGCCTTTTTGAGTTCCCAAGCTCACCAGTGCGCTCTTTTTTTTCTCAGAATGTACCAAACTGTTGATTTGGCCACTCCTAATATTTCTGCTATCTCTCTGAGGAATTTCTTCTTTTTCTTCAGCCTCAGGATGGTCTGTTTCACTTCCATTGAGAGCTCCTTTGACCGCATGTTGTGTGTTCACAGCAACAGCTTCCAAATGCAAACGCTACACCTGGAATCAACTCCAGACCTTTTAACTGCTTAATTGATGACAGGTTAACGAGGGAAGAGCCCATGCAGCCTTGTTACTTTTTTTTTTGCAGCCTTCTGAGTCAATTGTCCATGTTACGACCCGAGCGCTGGGTTCTGTCCGCGCTCGGGCTAAGCACAACTCGCTGCCGGCCTTAACAGTTGTGGGTGGTATTCTGGCCTCACCGGGCTCTTATTGTGAAGGCGCTCTGTGGGGCTTCCGCCTGTCAAGGTTGGTCAGCTACTTGTTATTACTGCTCGTTCGTGTTCGCCTTTATAAAGCGGGCACTAGCGGCGGTAAAAACTCACTGGTGGACTCTTGGCGTCTTATGGTGATTATTTTTTCACCGTGAGTTTTTGCCTTAATTGGACTATTGTTCTTCCCTGTCTGGGTGTCAATTGCTGGGAGAATGCTGTCATCCAGGGGCCGCAGCCGGCGCCTGGGCAAAGAGTTAGCGAGCGCGCTGGAGTACATCGACGGGACGCTCCTCGCCACTACCTTTGACGTCTACTCCAGCTATATGCGCTGGCACCTAGACTACGCTGAGGATATCCTGGACAACCTTCCTCTCCATTACGACGATCACCCAGAGGTGATTATGAGGAGAGATGAACTCGCTACGCAGCGCGAGATACTTCATGGGCTGGAGGAGGAAGAAAGCAGGAAGCAGAGGAGGAGGCATCCTTGCTCCCTGCGTTGGAGTCCCGTTCCTGTTCCGGAACTGGTCCAGGAGTTCGCGCCATCTGGGGGCCGACGACAACATCGGCGCAACGGCCCAGGTAATCCTCAGCAGAATCCCCGGCTGGACCTGCTGCCGGCGAAGCCCGTCAGCGAACCGCTGAGAGCGGCCCCACCTCATCCTTCCAGGGGGCCCTCTGTCGCCATCCAGCGGGGAGAAGGAGGAACAACATCCCCTACAGCAGGAACCATCTTCCCTCTGGGAGAAAGGCAAGTGCAAGTTAATTTATTACACCATAATTGTAGCCTGCCTTGTCTGACTCCTGGGGGCGGAGTTCGGGGTTTGCAGCCCCCCGAGCTCCCTCCACCTGCTGTAGTGATAATAACTAAACCTGCTGTCTCTGTGTCCCCCCCGGTCGAGCGGTCCGCGACGCCAGGCCAACATAGTCGGATGAAGAGGGGGCCTGCAGTGCTGGAAAGCATGGATCCGGCCCTGTAGCCACGTCGTGGACAGAGGAGAAGAGCGGACTGCGGCCCGGAGCCTGAGCCGACGATGAAGTGTCCCCGGGTCTCCCCGCTGGAGCGGTCCGAGCCAGTGGGTCGAGGGTCCCCTGCCCCCACGCCACACAGGTCATCGGCGTGGACAGCAGCGTGGGAGGAACCTCAGGCTGCAGATGGCATCTTGCCAGCTGCGGAGCCCGACGCAGCTGAGTTGGAGCCTGCTGACGAGAGTCGCCGCCCTGAACCTGAATCGTCGAAGTCCTGGGTGGCAACAGAACCCGAGTGCAGGCAAGTGCTCCCCCTTGTGTCTCTGTCCCCTGTTTTGGAGCATTTTTGCCTGCCTCTCGGGGAGGCGAGTGAGGAGCAGCCGTCTGCTGCGCCCGAGCTTGTCTCGCTGGGTTCTGTTGCACCGGTGATTCTAATCCCGGTTTTTTTCCTGTTTGTGAGCCTCATTGCAGTGTCGCCGGCGTGGAACCAGTCGGAGTCACTGGGTTGGAGGTCCCAGGTTTGGGGGTGGAGATCGTCAGCGGAGCTGCACCGACCCAGTCGGGGTCCGTCGTGGAGGCTGCTGTGGCCCAATCAGGGTCCATCGCAGGAGCTGCTTTGGCCCAATCGGGGTCTGACGTGGGTGCGCCAGAGGCCCAATCGGGGTCCGACGTGGGTGCGCCAGAGGCCCAATCAGGGTCCACTGCAGGTGCGGTTCTGGCCCAATCGGGGTCCGACGTGGGTACGTCAGGGGCCCAATCGGGGTCCACCGCGGGTGCGGTTCTGGCCCAATCGGGGTCCACCGCAGGTGCGGTTCTGGCCCAATCGGGGTCCAACGTGGGTGCGCCAGAGGCTCAATTGGGGTCCACCGCAGGTGCGGTTCTGGCCCAATCGGGGCCCAACGTGGGTGCAACTGGGACCCAATCGGGGTCCAGCGGAGGTGCAGCACCAGCGTGGTCCGCTGACGGGGGAGGAGCTGCAGACCTTTCGCCGTCGGACGGATTACAGGCTCATCCTGGCCATCTTTCCCCTCTACTGAGTCACCGCCCCTGTGCATCATCGCCGAGGGCCGTAGAGGCTCCTGTTCACTCGCCCCGGCTCTCCCGAGCTTTGTCCTCGTCAGGGAGGCCGCCGCGGGCTGTTTTTCCCCGGGACTGGTGGCTGAGGGACACGGGTCGGCCGCCTGAGGAACTGCTTCGCCGGTTCGGCGCCCCGGGTCGGCCACCCGACGTGCTGTGTGTTTTGCTGGGCGACCTGGTTCGACCACCAGAGGAGCGGACGTGCTGGGCGTTGGACTGTGGTAAGCCGCCTGGTCATGTTCCGCCTCCTATTACCACCCGCCGGCTGTTGGACGCGGGGAGACCACCTGAACTGTTCCTGTGGCGCTTGGTCTCCGCCGGTCGGCATAAACTGTCGGGGGGGTAGTGGTCGTTTTCTGGTGTTGATCCGTCGCAGTGATTGTTCTGTTTGTTTTTTTTTCCTTGTTGTCCTGTGTACTTTGTGTTATGGTTATGTCTTGCAGTTGCCCTAGTTTGCATTGTGTGTAGGCGGGTATGAGCCAGTAAGTGCTCTGCTTTTTGTTTGGTTATTTGAGTATTCACACGGGTGGGAAGTCATTTCCTTGTGTAACATGTGGGCCAAGATCTAATTTTCTCGTGCTGTCCTGTGTTTTCTGTAACTTATTTGGGGATCCTTGGCAAATTGTGTTATGTTCTACTGTTGCCTTATTTCCCTCTGTGTATTATCTGATTTGAATATTCGGTATTTTGTCATGGTCTTGTATGTAGTTTTTCTGACCCAGTAGTTCTGTTTTTTTTTTTTCTCCATGTGCATCTTTTGATTTAATCTGAGTGATTGGTGTTCTTGTCATTGTCCTGTATGTAGTTTTCCCTGTCACTGTTTGTTTTTGGGTTTGATCTATCTCCGTCCGCACCTACCCCCAGCCACCCACCCTGGGAGGTGGGGGGGTGGGGGGGTCCTTGGGCGTTCTGAGTCCGCCCTCGGAGGGAGGGTACTGTTACGACCCGAGCGCTGGGTTCTGTCCGCGCTCGGGCTAAGCACAACTCGCTGCCGGCCTTGACAGTTGTGGGTGGTATTCTGGCCTCACCGGGCTCTTATTGTGAAGGCGCTCGGTGGGGCTTCCGCCTGTCAAGGTTGGTCAGCTGCTTGTCATTACTGCTCATTAGTGTTCGCCTTTATAAAGTGGGCACTAGCAGCAGTAAAATCGCAGGAGTATTGTCAAAACCTCGTCAAGCCTTGTCAACTATCCTCGTCAGACATCATCAGGTGGTCTAAACCTTGTTAAACCTTCATGTCAGGTTTGTGCTTTGCATGTCATGTCATAGTTTAGCTCGTAGTGGCTGGGGTTAGTCCTACGAGCCCTTGTATTGCTTTATGTGTGTTTTTGCCCTGAGCGGCT
This sequence comes from Pholidichthys leucotaenia, assembly GCA_020510985.1. Taxonomy (NCBI): domain Eukaryota; kingdom Metazoa; phylum Chordata; class Actinopteri; order Cichliformes; family Pholidichthyidae; genus Pholidichthys; species Pholidichthys leucotaenia. The sequence goes on along the minus strand of CM035841.1, from coordinate 306,262,660 downwards.
CACAGTATTGTCTTGTCCTGTTGTTTTAATAAATCACCATCATTGCAAAAGTCACTGGTGGACTCCTAGTGTCTTATGGTGATCCGCGAGGGTCACCGCATGACAGTCCAATTACTTTTAGTCCCTTGAAAAAGAGGCGGCTACGTATTAAAGAGCTGTAATTCCTAAACCCTTGCTCCAATTTGGATGTGAATACTCTCAAATTACAGCTGAGAGTCTGCACTTTAAACCCATATTGATTATATAATTGCATCCTGAATATGTTTTCGTAAACAGCTAAAATAACAAAACTTGTGTCACTGTCCAAATATTTTTGGGCCTAACTGTAAGTAGTAGTTACACTAACCCTCTATTCTAAGGGCCTATCAGTGAAAGATACCTAGGGGCAATTTATGGCCCTTTTCCATTAGTATCGCTTTGGCCTTACTCACTTCTACTTGACTCGCTTTCTAGCCTTTTCCACCGTACCCAGCACAGTTTAACAGGCGCTATTTTCGTGCCTGATCGAGGGCAGGGTACAACCGTGCTGAAGCGAGCCAAGATATGACGTCAACAGACTGCGAGCCGCTGATTGGTCAGGGCGTAACGTCACGAAAGCATCCGTCTTCAGTGGAATCTGTACGACCGCCATTTGCAATATTTCACGGACTAACTCGGTCACGGAGTAAATACGATATTAATACAGACAGCGTTGTAGGTTTTGCGGAAATCTACACTGTGGTCCAACAAAGAGGTGCAGAGTTTTCTCTGCTTAGTGGCAGATCCACAGGGAGCGACCCGCACCGATACAGATGCAGCCCAGCATAGAACCAGACTACGGACAAGCTGAAGACGAACGTGAGAGAACCATCGATGGTGAGTGATTTGTAATAATGTGCATCTATTCGCTTATTTATCCTGTTGGTGGTAAGCTCACTTTTTTTGAGCGTGCTGGCTAACGAGTTTTAGCTAGTAGCTAGCTAGTACCAACTGCTGATTCACGCTTGTTTTCTCCTAAGTATTCGCTTGTGAGAGCAAAACGATGAAATATGTTAATCCTGGTTAAAGTCCTGGTTTGTGTACGTGCTGCACTTTGGTGCTGCGCATTAAATTGTGTGTAATTTAATGCTAGAATGTGTTTCCACATGCCAGGGGTTAGCCTCCCTCAGTGTTTATATTGTGCATGGAGGTGAAGTTGAGCACAGGAGCCGAAATCTCAATATAAAAGTGCTTTTTGAAACCAGTGATTTATAAAGTCATTCATATAATTTTCTAAAGCGTCAGAATAGACCCACACACCTATTCTGTGGATTTTCCATAAAAGGTGCTGGAACAGTATTGTGCTGTTCCACCATAAATCCCTGGATTGATAATGTACTTGTACATGTACAGAGTGGATCCTGCGGTGCTTGTCAGGGAAACGAAGCATTTTTGTCACATCCCACCACTGACTTTCACAAGTGTATTTCCCTAATGCAGGTACATCTCCAAAAATTAGAATGTCATGAAAAAAATTCTATATTTTTTGACACTCATTTCAGAAAGAGAAATCCATATATTATATAGATTCATTACACAGTGATATATTTCAAGCGTTTATTTATTTTAATTTGGATGATTATAGCTTACAGCCCCTGAAAACCCCAAATTCAATTTGGCAAAAAATTAGAATATTACATAAATTAACTTTAAAAAATAGTTTTTAAATATAAATGTTGGCCGCTGAGGTGTTGGTTAACATGGGCTGTAGCCATAATCATCAATATTAAAATAAACACTTTCAATATATCACTGTCCCTGTAATAAATCTATATATGGGTTTCACTTTCTGAAATGAGTGACAAAAATATTGAACTTTTTCATGATATTCTAATTTTTGAGATGTGCCTGTATATGTGTTGAACTTGCTTGAACCTAACCACCATCCATTTCTGTCGTTCGTCTAGGCAAGAGGAAAGCAGCCGCCCCACAACGGACCTCGCCACTGTGGAACGTACTGAAATCCTTTGCTTTTTTAGGTAAAGTGTCAAAACCAAAGTAGCACAATTTTCACTTAATATAAAAGGGACTGAACTGAGATTTATTTGATTGTGTGAGTATTAATTGCAGAATAATTGAAAAAGAATGGTGCATCAACTGTAAAATAAACCGCTTGTTAATGTATTTATTTTTTTGTCAGATCACTTGTGTGATCCTTTGTGAGTTATGTTCACAACTGTATCTTTTGGGGAATGGCAGTTGTTCAGTCATCAATATAATTTAGTTTATATGTGTAGTTTATAGTCTATCATCAGTAAACTCATGCAGTAACAGGACACATTACAAATATTTGAGACCCATTGTTGTGCATCCTTTTATATTTTAGCAATAAAAGTACAAAACACCACCCACACTTGAAGCCAGGGCAAGAAGAGACACTTTTACAGACAAGACAAACTTTTATTGATAAAAACTCCATATTTTGACTGAGTGACTCCATACTCGGTGATGCACACCTTCAGTTAAAGTACTAGATTCCATTCAAGTGAATGTATTAATTCATTCTGATTGCTGAGGCCACAGTAAAAACAGATGATTTTAAATGTAACGCAGCCCTTGTAAAATCGACTTTACATCAGTGCAGCTACATGAAAATTGTGGTTAAATACAACAACGAAGTACTTTATTGTCACATTGGAATTGGAATCGCTCCTGTTTTGTTTTTCTTTTGAATTCATGGATGGAACATGGGTGGGCAATATAAGCTGCAGCTTCAGCCATCACCCATTTCAGATAACCTTTGTTGAACTGTATAATCAGAGGACTTATTAATTCAACCTTGTTAGATTTTTTTTCCCCTTTGTTATATTATTCTATTTTCTTTTAATCTATCCGAAATAAAGATTCATTCATTCATTCACATTCCACCACTGGCTTTTAGCAACAAGTGTATTTCCCAAATATGTTTTAAACTTCCTTTATTTAACCACCACCCATTTCTGTCTTTTGTCCAGGCAAGAGGTAAACGATCCACCCCAAACTGGACCTTGCGTCACTATTTACAGAGATGCAGGCCTAAGATCTGATGATCTGGGACCAGTGTGAGCTGCATAGCCCAGCTGCTGAGTGATCCAGTCTTACAGTTTGAATTTTGCACATTCTGAATAATCTGGAATTTGCTGCTGATTGTAATAAACAATTTAGTGACTTATGTGTTTGCATCATGATTTCTATTTTTGTCTGCTAATACACTGGTGGGAAAAGAGTCAATAGTACAAACCATTAATGGGTGACCTTGAAAATAATGGCTCATTTTTAAGAAAAGTAACCAAAACAATTATTTTATTAACTGAAGACTGTATTGTTGGATGTGCCACCGCAGAAGACCCTGCATACTTTAGTGATAGTACCAGTATATGGAGGAATTCTGGGTCATATTACCATCTACTCTTCATCATAATGGGTTTGGGCAGGGGTGTTCAATCATGTGCCATGGAGGGCCAAGACCCTGCAGGCTTTACCTCCAACCAGTGTCTTCAACAGCAGATTCCACTGAACTTCCACTGACTGCAGATCAGTGAAAACACCTGCTGAAGAGACTGGGTAGAAGAGAGAACCTGCAGGGTCTTGGCCCCCCATGACACATGATTGGACACCTGTGGGTTAGAGTTTAATGGGATTTAACATTTTAACACAAACTGCTTTATGGTTCATAATCCTGTTGACAGACTTACACCAAACCAAAAGTGATTTCTCAAACTGCCGGATTGTTCTTAGACAGCTTTTCCAATCTGTCAGTATTAAATTTATGTCACATGGTGGTAACCTTCACATATAAAAAAAAAAAGAGACATCTGCAAAAACTTCAGAGGTTTATTGTCAGTGCAATTCCCAGTGCAATACTACATGAATGCATGTATAGTACATTGTTGATGCAGAGAATATATATTTCTACAGTACATGTATCTAGTAAATCAAGCATTTTCCATGTAACCTTGTGACTGCATTATTTTAATTGCTTTTAATCCTAGATCAAGTTTGTTTTAGCCTAAAATGCATCATAACTGTCAAATATATCTTACTCTACGTAACTCAGTACTGTTTACTTTTTGAATATATATTTTGTGGCTAATATAGTTATTAACATGGCGATCAAGTTGTGTCAGCTGATCATTTTTTGCTATGACACCACCTCAGACTCAGTGCAGCTGGAGCAGGTACATCCATCATGTCTCAACAGTCTCTCCATGATTTTCACGCAGATCAGAGCAATTTGTTGCACAGGAAATAAACATTTCTACAGACATTCTTAAGCTCTATAACCACTGATCGTTTGTGAAGCTGTGCTGACATCAGTGACAGGCTGTGCTGAACGCCAGACCGACCGTTTGAAGCGGTAATTTTCCCACAACAGAGCCATCTGAAACACACACAGCATACATATTTTAGTACCTAACAGCGATAACTTGCAGACATTACAGTGTAGTACGACGTACTTATAGCAAACTAGCATTAGCAACCATTAGCTTACCGTCATATATGACCTAGTTTGTATCCTCACGTCTTCGGCTCTCCCAGAAGCTGCAGAATTATTCCAGAGTGTTTCGTCTCACTGTCTGTACCCTTGTCTGGTGGTCCTTTTTGGCATTTACGGTGAAAAAAGCCACAGACTGAGGAGTCGCCTTGTACAGCCGCCATGTTATGTTTGGCTTGGGTCGCATGTTTTACATCATGGGAGTGTGGCACCACCTTGCTGTAAAAAAAATCCCGCCCACCACAGCTTAACCCCGCTTTACCCGGCTGCTATGGAGACGCAACCGCGGCCGAACCGAGTAGTAGCGAAACGAAACGAAGCAAGGCGAGCTGGGCTAGTGGAAAAGTGGCTTTAGAGTCACAAGTTAGCCTAATATGCATGTCTAGATTGTGGGAGGAAACCAGCACTACAATGATCTTCTTTCGGCTACTCCCTTATGAGTTTGCCACAGGATATCATCATTCTATATCATGACTGTCTGCATATTTTTATTTGACAAGGATTTTTAGGCTGGTTGTCCTTCTTGATGCAACCTTCCCCATTTACCCAGGCTTGGGACCAGCACAAGGAGTACACTGCCTTGTGTTCCCATAAGATTAAACATCAGTAATTCAATAGTAAATGAGATGGGTTAGCTAATACTCTGTTAAAGTATTAGAGTATGCATCGCATGATATACAAAAATACTGGCTAAAATATTCAAAAATAAATAATTGTGCTATTATTAGAGCAGATACTCTGACCTAAAAGTATCTTAGTATCTAAATATGTGTTTTTTTACTTGTTAGGCAATAAACAAAATGTTTATGCAACAGTTAGTTCCGACCGAGCAGTCTGATTGGACAATAGGGATTCCTGGAGTTACTATATGTGACCAGCCATGGAAAAACCAGGAACAAGTCTCCCAAAGGGTATTTTGAGTTATTTACAGATTCTAAAAGTGTGGAATCTAAGCTTTCCAATGATGTCTAACACATGGAAATCCAAAAAGATTTGAAGAAGATGTGGCCCTTTGAATGTTAGTGACATAACGTTCGGCTCAGGAGACGCACACACACAGGCTCAGAGTAGTTCAAACCGTTTATTAACAACAGGGATGTTTGGGTGCGTGTCTGCGGAATGTTAATGTGTTGGTGGTGGCGTCTGCTTCGGACCCAGAGGCAGGAGACCGTTCAGCCGGCAACCCTATGGGAGAAATCAGACACAGGGTGATGAGCACACACCAACACAGGAGGAGAATAGGCGAGGGAGAGAAGCTTACTTGTTGGGACAGATGACTGGCGCTTCAAGGATGGAAGCCCGGGAGACAGCCACCTGCAGGGCTCGGTGCAGCAGCGAGGAGAGACGAGGGACGGGATAGTCCGCCGCCGAGGAATCCACCTGTGCACAGGGGAGCAGACTGGAGAGATGAGGTAAGCGATTTTCTTACCGGAGATGAGGATGCTGAAGAGAATGTGGTAGAAGCCCATGAAAGAGGAATGAAGTCTACGGCTTCAGGCCGACGCTCAGGGCGAGGCGGCTTTTATCCTTCGCCGCTGACGAGTAGCAGGTGCATGAGCAGGTGGCGCCGCTGATGAATGGCGCGGCGTGACAGTTAGCACCTCTCAAACTTCTCTGAGAAAATCAGGTTCAAAGTTTCCAAGGATTGTCACCTTCCAGGAGAGCCAGTAAACAAAAGCTCGTCATTTGCATGACTTAGCATGAACCCAACCCCCTTACAGTGCTTATCAAAAGAAGCCCTGAAATCCCTGCTTAAGTAGCCATGTGCTTCTACCTGAACATGCTGCTGATTGGTCTAAACCAGGGGTGCTCATTACGTCGATCGCGATCTACTGGTCAACCGCGGAGGTAGTACTGGTCGATCGCAGCGTGACATTAAAAAAAATATTTGTCAGCCTATCAAACATCCCGTCACTTGATTGACATACAGGGCAACCATTCAGATGACAACTGAATTTTGACCTTTAGGTCACTGCTCATGCGTAAACAACGGCGCTAAGCGCAGCAAAACTTACAAGCTAGTCAGCGAATTACCTCAGATTTTAAGCCCATGCTAAAACATATGGTGATCAAAATGAGTGAGAAAGCTGGACCAAGTAAGAAGGCAAAAACATATCACTTTCATACAGAATGGGAGATGGACTTTTTTTTCCACGATGTCATTTTCGAAGTGCGTTTGCCTCATCTGCCAGTCTACCATCGCAATACCAAAGAAGGGAAATGTGGAGCGGCATTTTCGGACTGTTCATGGAAAATACGACATCGACTTTCCGCCAAATGTAGCCAGTCGCTACATTCATGTGCTATCCTTTTCAGGAAGATGCTGAGGTTGATTCACTCGCATCAAACATTGCAGCACTGTTTCACTTGAACTCTTCTGGAGTGGAAGATGAGATTTTGACTCTACAAACCGACATTGAGCTGAAGTCGAGAGCTCATGGACAGTTTTGGAACTTACTCACAGAGGAAAAGTACCCCAACATGAGGAAATGTGCTACCTCCTTGACTGCATTATTCGGCTCCACTTATTTATGTGAGTCAGCCTTTTCCTACATGAAGATCATTAAGTCCAAATACCGTTCCACCATGACTGATGAACATTTGGAAATGTGCTTGAGGTTGGCTGTCAGCAGCTACTGTCCGGACTATGCATCCCTGGCTGATTCAATTCAGTGCAAGTCATCAAAGTAAACTCAGGTAATTACAAAAAATGTTAATAGTTATTTATTATGTGTGTTGTGCAATATTGGCTTATTCAGTTATGCAAGGTACATCAACATATACATTGTACATACAAAGAATCCTTAATACATTTGAAAATAATTATATGTTTTGCATTTTTGTAGTGGGTAGATCATTTTGACTTCGTTGTTTTATAAGTAGCTCGCATGCTGAAAAAGTGTGAGCACCCCTGGTCTAAATGAATAACAAAGATGTGTGAATAGCCAAACAAACCAGATATGTAAATCAGTTGCAAGTTACCATAAAGCAACATTACAAAAGAAGAAGAAAAAGCATTAAACTCACTCAAGAAAGATAAAACAATCATAATCCTCCCATTAGATAAAGGCAGAATGACGGTAGTAATGGACACAGAAACATATGAAAAACAGATGGAAACCATGTAAGCAGACAGCAGCACATATGAAATCATAAAAACAAACCCCACAGAAGAAAAGAAAAAAATGCTAAAAGCCCTTCTTAAACCCCTATTAGAAAGCAAAAAAATCACAAAGGACGCATACGATCACCAGATACCCAAAGCCAGCACCACCCCCCGGATCTATGGCACCCCAAAAATACATAAGAAGGATATCCCACTGCAGCCAATAAAGGCGCCTTTCCACTTAGGTCAGTTTGGCACGGTTTGGTACGGGACGGGACAGTACAGTTCGGCCCGCTTTGTTTTTCCACTGCACTAGGTCCCATTTGAAGTGGGTGGGAAATAGTTACAGGGAGGCGGCGCAACGCTCTCCCTCCCACTACATAAAACAAGCGTAACTGGCGTAACTCAAGCGTAACGTTACGCAAAACACAAGTTGGCAGGATACGAGAGGTCTGCGTTCTCTGGCTGTTTTTGCCAGAATAAAGGCAAAAACGGAGAACAGAAAGCAACCCACAATACGACACACTCTGGAAAGGTACTGGAGCATTTAGAAGACATGAGGATACCAACTACATTACGTATGACGGTAAGCTAATGATTGCTAATGCTACTTTGCTTTTAAGGCCGCCATACAACATTGTAATGTTGGCAAGTTATCGATATTAGGTACTAAAATATGTATTCTGTGTGTGTGTGTGTGTGTGTGTGTGTGTGTGTGTGTGTGTGTGTGTGTGTGTGTGTTTCAGATGGCTCTCTTGTGGCAAAAATATCGCTTCAAACGGTCGGCGTTAATGTTCAACACAGTGATGTGACCCCAACTTCACAATCGACAAGTGGCTATAATGTCTGTAGAAATGTTTAGCTTCTGATCTGTGTCAAAATCATGGAGAGACTGTTGAGACATCATGGAATTTACCTCCTCCAGCCAGTGGTGTCGTGGCAAAACATGGATCAGGTGCCATATGAGCCGTTAAATATATATTTCATCAGGTAAACAGTACTGAGTTAGGCATAAGACATATTTAACAATTATGATGCATTTTAAGCCAAAACAAAGGGATCTAGGATTAAAAGTAATTAAAATAATGCAGTCACAAGGTTACATGGAGAAATACGTGGATTAACTGGAAATATATCGTATTGAATATTGCTGACTACATGTAGATACTGTATAAATATATACTCTCTGCATCAACAGTGAACTATATTTGTATTCATATAGTATTGTCCTGGGAATTTTGACAATAAACCTTTGTACTTTTGCAGATGTCTCTATTTTGTTTTACAGTCTTCAGCAAATAATTGTTTTGGTTACTTTTCTTAAAAATGAGCCATTAGTTTCAAAGTCACTGATAAATGGTTCGTACTGTTGACTCTTTTCCCACCAGTGTCTTAACAGACAAAATAGAAAATCATGATGCAAACACATAAATCACTAAATTGTTTATTCCAATCAGCAGCAAATTACAGATTATTTAGAATGTGCAAAATTCACACTGTAAAAAAAAAAAAGAAAGAAACCAGAATGGGCCACACACGCCGGCCACACTGCCTCACTAAGAAGCAACTGGTCGGCCCCTCGTACTGGTCCTGGTTCAGCAGATCTTCAGCCTGCATCTCTGTAAATAGTGAGGCAAGGTCCGGTTTGGGTGGATCGTTTTTCCCTTGCCTAGATGGAAGACAGAAATGGGTGGTGGATAATTAAAGAAAGTTTAAAACATATTTGCAAAATGAATGAATCTTTATTTCGGATAGATTAGATTAAAAGAAAGGAACAAAATAATAGAACAAAGGGGGAAAAAATCCAATAAGGTCAAATTAAACAGCAACTCCTCAGATTATACAATTCAACATAACTTATCCAAAATGGGTGATGGCTGAAGCCGCAGCTTATATTGCCCACCCATGTTCCAGCTAAGAATTCAAAAATAAAATAAAATAAGAGTGATTATAAATCAGAACAAAGCCAAGACAAAACGTGATAAAAACTAAGCAACAGCACAACACAGACTGGATATGATAATCCTTATGTGATTTTACATATCGTTTTGTATATACAGCCGTGGACAAAATTGTTGGTACCCCTCTGTTAATGAAAGAAAACCCACAGTGGTCACAGAAATAACTTGAATCTGACAAAAGTGGTAATAAATAAAAATTCTATGAAAATTAACCAATGAAAATCAGACAATGCTTTTGAACTGTGGTTCAACAGAATTATTTTAAAAAACAAACTCATGAAACAGGCCTGGACAAAAATGATGGTACCCCTAGAAAAGATTGAAAATAATGTGACCATAGGGGCATGTTCAACTAAGATGTGTCCTCTAATTAATATCACAGGTGTCTACAAAATTTGTAATCAGTCAATCGGCCTATTTAAAGGGTGACAAGTAGTCACTGTGCTGTGACCATTGTGGGTTTTTCTTTCATTATTTATTTATTTAGCGAATGCAAAGTCCTTAAGCCAAGCAGTTGCCTCCTGGTTTGCTGTATGGAGGGTGTGTAATCCTCCTTCCAGTCTTTGGAGCGGGCAAGCCTCTATGATGTGTTCCATAGTTTGCTCCTCTCCACATGCGCACAGTGGGCTAGGGCTACTGCCCCATCTGTGAAGGCTGGCCAAGCAGGGGCCATGTCCAGTCCTGAAGCGATTGAGTGTAGACCACTGTCTCCTTGGGAGGTTGGTGCCCGGGACCTGTTGGTTGGGGTTTATCACCAGCTGTTTGTTTGGGACCTCCTTGGTTTCCCATTCCTCTTGCCAAGCTGTCTGGATGGTAAAGTCAGCTGGGGGAGGGTTTTTCCAAATCGGCCGTCTGGATGAAAGTCGGGCAGTGGGTGGGGTGTAGATATCTGCATGGATTGGTAAGTGAGGAAAATCTTTAACTTTTTGGAGCATCCTTTGAGTTAATGCTGCTCGCCGGATGTGTGGAGGGGCTATGTTTGACAGTACAGAGAGCCAGGGGAGTGGTGTTGAGCGGATTGTTCCAGTTATAGTTCTCATGGTTGAGTTGAGCTGGGTGTCTACATGGTGTGTGTAAGATGACCTGGACCAGACAGGGGCACAATATTCTGCTACAGAGTATGAAAGGGCCAGTGCTGAGGTGCGCAGGGTGGAGACTGCCGCCCCCCATTTTGCACCAGCGAGCTTGCAGAGCAGGTTGTTTCGTACTTTCACCTTAGCAGCCGTCCCCTTTAGATGTTCCTTGAAGGATAAGGTCCTATCAAGGGTCACTCCAAGATAAGTTGGATTTGGGGCATGCTTAAGCTTGAGTCTGCTCAGGTGGATGTTTAGTTCTCTGGCAGCTTTTGCATTGTGGAGATGAAATACACTGGAGACGGTTTTTGCTGGGCTTGGTTTTAGGCGCCAGATTTTGCAGAACTGGTCCAGTTTAGCAAGATCTTCCGTGAGCACCCGTTCCAGTGGTTCAAAGTCTGGTGCTTGGAATGCCAAACAGATGTCGTCTGCATAGATGAATTTGCGGGATTTTGTAGTAGGCAGGTCGTTTATGTAGAGGTTGAACAGAGTTGGAGCTAGAACTGAGCCTTGTGGGAGTCCGTTTTTCTGCATTCTCCATGCACTTGTGTTCTGACTGAGGTGGACTCTGAACCTTCGGTTGGTCAGCAGGGTTTTTATAATTGCTGTTGCCCAAGCAGGGATCGCCTTTATAAGTTTCAGGAGGAGGCCTTTGTGCCAGACCGTATCATAGGCGGCTGTAAGATCGAGAAACACAGCCCCTGTCTTCAGTCTGCTCTCGAAGCCATTTTCAATGAAGGTGGTTAGGGCCAGTACTTGTTCTCCTGTACTGCGGTCCTTGCGGAAACCTGCTTGATCCACACTTAGAATATCCTCTATTTCTGGGGAAATGCGTTGCAGTATTAGGCGCTCCATGATTTTGTAAGGAACGCTGAGTAGGGAGATTGGGCGGTAGCTTGCTGGTAGTTTGTGGTCTTTCTTTCATTAACAGAGGGGTACCAACAATTTTGTCCACATGTGTATGTTTGGAATATTTCTTCCTTTAGTTTTTGTTTAAATTGTCCAAGCGTTGTACATGATTTTAATTCAGGTCCAAAAGCGTTCCACAGTCTGACTCCTTGCACTGAGACACAGTGTTGCTTGGTGGTAGTTCTCACTGAAGGTTTTTGACATATGCATGTTCCTCCATCCATCCATCCATCTTCTACCGCTTTTCCGGAGGTCCGGGTCGCGGAGGCAGCAGTTCAAGCAGAGAAGCCCAGACTTCCCTCTCCCCAGCCACCTGCTCCAGCTCTTCAGAGGGGATACCAAGGCGTTCCCAGACCAGCTGGGAGACATAGTCTCTCCACCGAGTCCTGGGTCTGCCCCGGGGTCTCCTCCCAGTGGGACGTACCTGAAACACCTCAAGTGGGAGGCGTCCAGGAGGCATCCTAATCAGATGCCCATACCACCTCAACTGACTCCTTTCAATGTGGAGGAGCAGCGGTTCTACTCTGAGCCTCTCCTGGATGACTGAGCTCCTCACCCTATCTCTGAGGGTGAGTCCAGCAATCCTACGGAGAAAGCTCATTTCAGCCGCTTGTATCCGCGATCTCGTTCTTTCGTATGCATGTTCCTCTGAAATGATATTGTTTCTCCCTTATTTGGAACAACTTTTGGATATTTGCGGGCAGTGATAGATTCTTAGCTTTAAACATTATTACTGCAGTTTTAAAGGCAACCAGATCTTTCAACCTGAGAGCTTTTAATTTAAGAAAAAGTGGGTTTGTTGGTTCCCTGTAAGTAGCTTTGTTTATTATTCTAATAGCTCTCTTCTGAAGCATAACGACTGGATGTATGTTTTATATGTGTTTCCCCATACTTCAGTACAATATGTCATGTATGGGTATTGGTATCCTCTGAAGAGCTGGAGCAGGTGGCTGGGGAGAGGGAAGTCTGGGCTTCTCTGCTTGAACTGCTGCCTCTGCGACCCGGACCTCCGGAAAAGTGGTAGAAGATGGATGGATGGATGGATGTCATGTATGGGAGTATTAATGAATGATACAAAGTCTATAGTGTGGGTTGATTCAGCAAATATTTCACTCTGTGCAGTATTGCGATTGATTTTCATATTTTACTTTTAATATAATTAATGTGACTTCCAACACAGTTTTTTATTGATTATTATGCCAAGGATTTTAATTTTGGATACCCTTTCAATCTCTACACCATTTATACTGAGTTGTTGTGATGGTGTGAAATAACGTTATCAATAAAAGTTTAGCCACCGCTGTGTCGCCCTGGTTTCAAGTGTGGGTGGTGTTTTGTGCTTGTATTGCTAAAATATAAAAGGAAGAACTACAGTGGGTCTCAAATATTTGTAATGTGTTCTTTTAAGATAAGATAAGATAAGATAAGGTAAGATAAGATAAGATAAGATAAGATAAGCCTTTATTAGTCCCACAATGGGGAAATTCCAGGATTGCAACAGCACAGGGATAGCAACACTCAGAGCAACAATCAGAAGGCAAGAAAAAACAAGAGCAGCGAGTATACATATGTACATATAAATATAAATATATAGACACACAGTGCGGAGCATTGTAGCTAGATGGAATAAATATATGAATATATAAACACACACAGTGCAGAGCATTGTAGCTAGATGGAATAAATATGTAAATATATAAACACACACAGTGCGGAGCATTGTAGCTAGATGGAATAAATATGTAAATATATAAACACACAGTGCGGAGCATTGTAGCTAGATGGAATAAATATGTAAATATATAAACACACACAGTGCAGAGCATTGTAGCTGGATGGAATGAAACAGCATAACCGTCTACTTAGTTATCCTACATGGTATGATTATGTACCCATACATATTGTCACCCTCCGTAGCGACCGGTATTTTCCTAGTTGTATACTGGAGGGGACCATTGTGTAAGTCTATTGAGTCTTTTGCATTCAATACTATTAGGTTGTCACGTCTTTTTGCTATTTCTGCGAGCAGCCCTGCTTAGGTTGTACAGTCTGACAGCTGTAGGTAGGAAGGACCTGTGAAACCTCTCGGTTGTGCACCTAGGATGATGTAGTCTGCTGCTAAATGAGCTCCTCAGTGCATTCAGTATGTCCTGCATAGGGTGGAACTCGGACTCCAGCAGAGATGACAGTTTAGCCACCATCCTTCTCTCTCCCATCTCCTCCGCTGGGTCAAGGCGCTGCCCCAGGACAGAGCTAGCTTTCTTGATCAGTTTGTTCAGTCTCTTCCTATCAGCTGCTGTAATGCCACTGCCCCAGCAGACCACTCCAAAAGTGATGGCTGATGCCACCGCCGTGTCATAGAATGACTTCAGCAGCGCCCCTTGTACACCAAAAGACCTGAGTCTCCTCAGTAGGAACAGCCTGCGCTCTCCCTTCTTGTAGAGTGCGTCAGTATTGTGTGACCAGTCTTGTTTATTGTTCAGATGAACACCCAGGTACTTGTAGGATGTCACCATCTCGATGTCAGTTCCCTGTATATTTACTGGTGCTGTGAGGGGTTGTCCTTACCTGTGGCAGTCCACCACCAGCTCCTTAGTTTTCCTCACGTTGATCTGGAGGCAGTTCCGATGGCACCAGTCCACAAAGTCCTGGATAAGCCCTCTGTACTCAGCTTCATCTCCGTTGGAGATGAGGCCAACGATCGCAGAGTCGTCAGAGAACTTCTGTAGATGGCAGTGTGTTGTGTTGTGTGAGAAGTCCGCAGTATAAAGGGTGAACAGGAAGGGAGCCAAAACCGTTCCCTGTGGGGGCCCCGTGCTACCGATGATTGTGTTGGACACACAGTCCCCGGTTCTCACAAACTGTGGCCGGTTTGTGAGGTAGTCCAGGATCCATGATGACAGGTGCTGGTCCACCCCTGCGCACAGCAGCTTGTCCTTCAGGATCATCGGTTGGATGGTGTTGAAAGCACTGGAGAAGTCAAAAAACATGATCCTCACCGCATTCCCGGGCTTCTCCAGGTGGGACAGAGAACGGTGAAGGAGGAAGATCACCGCATCCTCCACCCCAATGCCATGCAGGTAGGCGAACTGGAGTGGATCCATCGCTGGTCCCACCAGGGGGCGGAGGTGAATAAGGAGCAGTCTCTCCAGGGTCTTCATCATGTGGGACGTCAGGGCCACTGGTCTGTAGCTGTTCAGATCTTTGAGGTGGGAAGTCTTTGGTACAGGTACCACACAAGATGTTTTCCACAACTGTGGTACCCTCCCCAGCTTCAGGCTCAGGTTGAAGATGTACTCCGCAATCCCACGCAGCTGGTTTGCGCAGGACTTGCGGAGCTTCGCACTGATGCCGTCCGGTCCCAATGCCTTCCTCGTCTTGATCTTCCTCAGCTCCGTCCTCACCTGGGTCTTAGTGAGGGTCAGGTTGAGGGGCTGTGTGTTAGGAGTGGGGGGGGGGGGGGGTTGATGGCGGAGTGGGGAGTAGGCAGCAGGACTTCATGTCTTCAGAGGCAGCAGTGGTTGTTGTGCAGTCGGGGGGGGGGGGGGGGGGGGGTTGGTCAAACCTATTGAAAAAACAGATTCAGATTGTTTGCACACTCCCTGCCCCCTGTGGCCTGGGGGGAGGTATTCTGGAGCCCAGAGATGGTCTTTACTTTCATCTTTACTGGATGAGTTTAAAGATGAAATACTATAGACTACACATATGAACTAAATTCTGATGATGACTGAACAACTCCCATTCCCCAAGGTGCAAGATAAACTATTATGACTATAACTCATAAAGGATCACAGAAGTGATCTGATAACAATAAAGAAACTGACATAACGCACGGCTCAGGAGACGCACACACACAGGCTCAGAGAAGTTCAAATAGTTTATTAGCAACAGGGGTGAATGGATGTGTGTCTGCAGGATGTAAATGTATTGGTGGCGGCGTCTGCTTCGGGCACAGAGGCAGGAGACCGTACAGCCGGCAACCCTATGGGAAAGAGCACAAGGACACAGGGTGACGGGCACACACCAACACAGGAGGAGAATGAGCGAGAGAGGAGCTTACTTGTAAGGGACAGATGACTGGCACCACAAGGACGGGACCCGGTAGACAGCCACCTGCAGGGCTCGGTGCAGCAGCGAGGAATGGCGAGGGAGAGGCGTTGTCCGCCGCTGAGGAATCCACCTGTGCACAGGGGAGCAGACTGGAAAGAAAGGAGGTAAGGGCTTCTTACCAAAAGCGTTGTGCTGAAGAAAAGGTTTGACTCACGATGATGAGTGGCGAAGTCTGACGGCTTCAGGCCGAAGCTCAGGGCGAGGCGGCTTATATCCCTCGCCGCTGATGACGAGCAGGTGTGCGAGCAGGTGGCGCCGCTGATGAGTGGCGCGGCGTGACAGAAACAAGCGGTTTATTTTATGGTGGCTACTATTGGATGTGCCATTCATTTTCAATTACTCTGTAATTAATATTCACACAAATAAATCTCAATTCAGTCTCTTTCATATTAAGTGGAAATTGTGCTACTTTAAATATGGCACTTTACCTATACTTTAACTTAAAAAGCAAAAGATTTGACTATAAATATGATGTGTTGTTTACCTGTCACAATACATTGGTGTCAAAACGTCGCCATTCCGAGCAGATCCTGTTTGGACTCTACAATGAAATACATACAAATTAAGTACATGCACAGCACGAAAAGTGCAACATGTAAAAAAAACCCAAAAAAAACCCCCACATTTTTAACCAAGATTACAACTAGCTTATTTCATCAGATATTGTCAACACCAAAAAGAAACATACAGTACAAGGCCGGACGTAGCATTGAGCTAGGTCATCAAATTCAAATTCAAATTCAAACGTTTATTTCAAACTCAGGGTTCATATTATGAGCAAAACTAAAACGAGTAGAAAATAGATAAATAAATAAATAAATAAAAGTATATACAGATCAGCAGACACTCAGCGCTTTTGTAACAACAATAACATGCAATAATGGGCTCAGTATAAAATGGAACGCCACCATTTCCAAATGCTGGAATGAAGTGTGAGTGACGAGTTGACAATTGCTGATATAAGATGATTGTTACATGCCAGCAACCTTCTCAAAAAACTGTAAACATTCTTACATATCAATTCGCCAAAAGACGGAATGTTCACAGACACAAACATCTTGCTTGCACTCGACCTTCGTGGTACATCTAACAACCTTCTTAGGGAGTTATTATATGCAATGCGGATTTTGTTCCTAACAGCAACATTGCTATTAAACCATAAAGGCGAGCAGTACATTGAGGTACAGAAGGTCTTGAACAACATACATTTGACATCAGGAGAACATCTTTGGAAATTTCGCAACAGTAAATTTGTTTGAGCGTACAGTTTCCTGAGGTGCCTGTTACAATCAACATTGGTCTTATCAGATTCAATCCACACACCTAGGTATTTGACTTTTTCAACAAAGTTGAAACACGATTAATTTTTCGTCTGCCCTAAGTGAACTTTCCACTGCTGGAAAAAATAACGTAAAACATGAATATCACATCACTCACCGTCCTGTATATCACAATATCACGGCTTCAACTGCTGAAGTTGGGTGCGTCGCGGCTGTACATTCAATTCAATTCGGGTGGCTGGGTCTAATTCCTGGTGCGTCTCTGTCTATTTTCTAGTGCGTCTGCTTGTGCTCCCCACTGCAAGCTCAGTCTGCTTCCCTCTGCATTCTCTCATCAGCTGAAACACACAGAAAACTCTGCTGGACCGCTGTGTTGATTTCTGCTGATTTCTGTTAAGCCATTCTATCGTTGTTGTTTATAATATCACTTGTTCGCGGGCTCACGGAAGAAAAATTGCAAATGGCAGCCAGCCAGCGATTCTGGAAAGTCAGCATAACGCCCACTCTCATAACGCTACACCCGGACCAATCAGTGGCCAGCAGTGGGTTGACGTAACAGTGCCGATACCCTTCGGACCTACTCTCAATCGGAGCCGATAAAACTGGCATAGTTCCAAAAAAACAGAACTGTTAGGACATCGGGTGCCGAATCGTACCAAACCATGCCAAACTGACCCAAGTGAAAAAGGGCCTTAATAGACAGTATCGAATCAGTTACATCCAACTTATCAAAAGCCCTGGTTGAAATCATCAAACCCCTCCTTGGACTATCAGATTTCCAGTGCAAAAACTCAAAAGAGCTGGCGCAAGAACTCAAAAATGTGAAAATAGAATCAGACGAGATCCTTATTTCTCATGATGTCATTTCATTATTCACAAAGACCCCTGTTGATGTCACACTACACATAGTGCAAGAACGCCTCAGAAATGACAGAACCCTAAAAAGACGCACCAATCTCACAGTTGACGACATATCTGAACTATTACAATTTGTTGCAAAATCCACCTATTTTCGATACAGAGAAAAAATCTACAGACAAAAAGAAGGATTTGCAATGGGAGACCCACTATCAGGCCATCATGAGCAGCTTTTTCATGGAGGATCTGGTAAACAAAGCCACCAACACAGCACCTACACAATGTAAACCCACCCTCTGGAAGAGATACTTGGATGACATATTGGAGAAAATAAGGAAAGGACACACACAAGAACTCACTGACCATCTGAATAGCACGGATAGCACTGGGAATATAAAATTCACATACGAAGATGAAGAAAACGGCACCATAGCCTTTCTGGACATGAAAATCCACCATAACGATGACTGCAGTATAAAAATCACAGTCTACAGGAAACCAACCCACAGGGATCAATACCTATCATGGACATCAGAACACCCCACCGCACACAAACTATCAGTTGTCAGGACATTATGAACGGGCCACCATCATCACAGACCAAGAAGACAGACAGGAGGAGAAAAACCACATAAAACATGCACTCATATGCTGCCAATATCCAGTATGGACCATAAACAAAGGGAAACAGCAAGTCAAAAACAAAGAAAACAAACAAGAAACAAGACACAGAACAAAAGCCGAAATCAAAAACAAGGACACCATTACTATACCATACATCCGAGGGATAACAGAACCAATTCAAAGGATCATGAAAAAATACAAAATAAACACAGCAGTGAAACCACACAAAAAATTAAGACAGTTATTAGTACACCCCAAGGACAAAATAGAACAAGACAAAAAATGCAATGCAATATATGAAATATCATGTAGATCATGCAACAAAACCTACATTGGAGAAACTGGAAGATCATTCACCACAAGGAAAAAAGAACACCAGAACGAATGTGAGAAGGAAACACAAGGAAGACTCACAAGATCACAAAAAGAAAAGGCAGAACAAGAAACATTAAAATCAACAATATCAGATCACTGCAAAAGAAATAATCACATCATGGACCGGGACAATACAAAAATTATTGTATCGGACAGCAACAGACACAAACGTTGGATCAAGGAGGCCATAGAAATCAGGAACTGAGGAAAAGATCGCATGAACCGGGATGAGGGGGCTTTTATGCTTTCCCACACCTGGGACCACATTCTCCAGAGACCATCAGATGGCGGAAAGCGGGGCCGGCTCGGTGGATCTGACAGGTCTGCTGGGCTGGCCCCGCCTACGAAAGTCAGCTGATAAAATTACACCTCGCAGCAATCAGCTGACACTTCTGATGAAGGCTGCAGTGAACAGTCGAAACATGTAAAGAAGGTAAAAACATCTCCTTTCTATTTTTGTCTTTAATAATAAGAACAAAAGGTAACTAATTAAAAGAAGACAAAATGAACCTACTTGAGCGACTTGTTGCTGGTTTACTCGTGGCAGGTCACATATTCCCTGATATAATCCCTATAGAGTTTTTGCGTAGGCTCGTAAAATTCACGTGACTCGCGGGGGTAAACATAAACACGCTGTAGGTGCCGCCATCTTGGATGGCAAGAGCAGCAGTTGCACTGTGACAACCCAGGCGTAACTTGTACTGTTTAGCGATCAGAATGAGTGAGGAGAACACACAGTCACAGTCTGAGATAATAACATCCTATCATCCTCTTCAACAACTGACACTGTGGCCTCTGACACTGTGTCTGCGATGTCTGTGTCACATTCAGTGGAGTCATTGTCAGCAGTCATAACAGCAGACAAGTGTTTTTAATCTTGCTCCCGTGCGCTCCTCTGGTGTGCCGAAATGCCTCAGTTGAACGGAGGTGGTGGGTGTGGGGTAACAGCTGGAGCAATTAGCAGAACAATGACTGCCAGTAATCTGCTCAGCGGGGATGATTTGGGGGCAAACGATGAGATGATATCTTTCAAACTACATTTGGACATTTTTTTACATGCACACTTGAACCATACTCAGAAAAAACAAAACTTACTGCTGAAGGTTCCCCACTTTTTTGTCAACTCCTTTTTAATGTGGCTTTGAAGAAGCCCTTCCGGAAGGTATTTTCTCTTTAACAACCGTTTTGGATCGACAAAACTGAATGTCACGCGTTCAACCGTGCAACCACGTGCAACCACTGCGCCACCGTGGCTGCACGGTGGCGCAGTGGTTAGCACTGCGGCAGCACAGTTTACCCTTGGCCGGGGGATTGTGGGGATTGTGGGATCGTGGGTTCGATCCCAGCCCCCGGCCAACAGTGATCTGTGTGGAGTTTGCATGTTCTCCCCGTGTTGCGTGGGTTTACTCCGGGATTTCTCCGGTTTCCTCCCACATGCCAAAAACATGCATGTTAGGTTAATTGGCTGTTCTAAATTGTCCCTAGATATCTGTTTCCTATAGGCCCTTAGAATAGAGGGTTAGTATTAATGAAAGCGCTTTGAGTGGTCTTTGTGACTAGAAAAGCGCTATATAAGTGCAGGTTAGTTAGTTAGTTAGTTAGTTCAAAGACGAAGGGGAGCAGGAGGAAAAGATATCGGAAAACGTGTCAGCAGAAAGGGATCTGGATGATGTGAAGTCTTTGCTGGTGAACGAGTCGGAAAACAACAGCAGCTCCTCGGACTCGGAGGTGAGTGAAGCGCGCCGCGTGTTTTTTTTTTTTTTTAAAGGCTCTCCACGGCGCGCCGCGTTAAAACGTACCTGATTTTATGCACATTTACAATAGTTTTCCCCCCTTTCATGTGTGCATTGTCCTTTGTAGCAAGCAGAGAGGCGCCCCCAAACCAGACCCGACTCACAAAGTTTTTTTTTTGGTTTTTTTTACTTATTTGTACCTGTAGGTAGATTTGGTTTGCAGTCTGGTGACAAGCCACCGGCCGCTGCATGCGCGAGCGCCCTAAACCTACATGTTTTTGGTATGCGGGAGGAAACCGGAGAAATCCCGGAGTAAACCCACGCAACACAGGGAGAACATGCAAACTCCACACAGCTCACTGTTGGTCGGGGGCTGGGATCGAGCCCACGGTCTCATGATCCCCGCGATCCCCCGGCCGAGGGTAAACTGCGCTGCCACAGTGCTAAACCACTGTGCCACCGTGCAGCCCGTTATGAGAAAGCGAGAGATTACGTCAGTGAAGGTAATTATTCAAAATTCCAACTTTTTTTTTTTTTTTTTTTGCATTTCACACCGGCCATTTAATTCCCCGCTTATCCCCTTATCAGGGGGAACAACAGGAGTACACCATTTTGCCGAGTTTGTAGGTGCACGTGAGCTATGTGGTTTGTTTCACCCTGCTGCTGCTGTTTCTTGCCATCCAATATGGCAGCACACTCTAACGGGCCAGTGCGGCACGCCCCCTGACGTCATATGCAAAAACTCAATATTCCTTGGTTGGGCAGTACAGTGGTACAGTGGTTAGCACTGTTGCCTAACAGCTAGAAGGTTTCAGGTTCGAATCCCCAGGCTGGCAGGGGTGGGAATCTTTCTGTGTGGAGTTTACATGTTTGCCCTGTACTGCATGGGTTTACTCCGAGAGCTCCAGTTTCCATCCATCCATCTATCTTCTACCACTTTTCCAGAGGTCCGGGTCACGGAGGCAGCAGTTCAAGCAGAGAAGCCCAGACTTTCCTCTCCCCAGCCACCTGCTCCAGCTCTTCAGAGAGGAAACCAAGGTGTTCCCAGACCAGCTGGGAGACATAGTCTCTCCAGCGAGTCCTGGGTCTGCCCCGGGGTCTCCTCTCAGAGGGGACGTGCCCAAAACACCTCAAGAGGGAGGTGTCCAGGAGGCATCCTGTTCAGATGCCCATTCCACCTCAACTGGCTCTGTTCAATGTGGAGGAGCTACTCTGAGCCTCTCCCAGATGGCTGAGCTCCTCACTCTATCTCTAAGAATGAATCCAGCAATCCTACGAAGAAAGCTCATTTCAGCCGCTTGTATCTGCAAAAGAACGAGCTCCAGTTTCTTCCCACAATCCAAAGACATACTGTACATGTTAGGTTAAATGGTCATTCTAAATTGTCCCTAGGTATCTGTCTCCTGTAGGCCCTCAGAATAGAGGATTAATGAAGTGCTTTGAGTGGTCTTTGAGACTAGAAAAAGCATTATATAGCTACAGGTCCTTATCCCTTATAATTGCCATGGTCCGGGCTGAGACCTAGGATAATGCCCACATTTCATGTTCTATTATTATGATTATTTGCCTGTGTTTTGCCTTCTATGTCTCCCTGGGTCCTCTGTAATTGTTACTGTCTTCCCTGGTCCTCAGTCTGTCATGTGGTCCCCATTACCAACTGTTGTAGTTTGGTGTCCCCCCTTGGTCATCTGTACAAGTCTCGTGTGTGTGTGTTCCCTGTACTCCCATTTCTATCATTTTCAGTCCCTCATGTCTTCCGTATAGGGGTGGGTTCAAAAGATCAATCCAACAATCTGGATCAATCCACGTTTGACTTAGCCGATATCGATCCACAAAATCCGCAGATCGATCTTTAAATATAATGCTTTAACGTCTGTAAACGTCTGCCAAATCCAATCGGGTCAAAACCGGGTCAGTGAGCCAGGAAAAGCTGGAGCGCTAACGGAGCTAACAGCTAACAAGCGAACGGATATGCTAGTTCTTCTTCTGTGGTGTTAAAACGATTCTCATCCGGCAAGAGTTTCCTGCGGCGCATGCACACGTCTTTACATAAGCAGAGTTGTTAACGTGCATGTCTCTTAATTTATCAACAAAAGTCACCGTGAAGACTGCCCTTAACATCTTTCAAATATTTTTCATAAAGCGGGGATAAACGGTTTTGTACTACGTGCAGCATTGAGTTGGAACATAAAGTCAACAATTGATAAACACTTTAAAACGCACGGAGACTGGCTGAAACTGGTGAACAGAGGAAGACGTGGAGCAGCTGAGGTTGTAAGTAAAATATCCTTTGTTTGTTTTAACATTTGTGTCATAAATTAATAATTTATCCAAAATGATGGTGTTTTCTTTTACAAACTATGGATACAGTAGTTAACTGTTGGTTAAACACTGTGAATCATCATCATCATCATCATAGCAGTCTGTCGGGGCGTTGCTCTCTGACTGACCATTTCATGAAACTGCTTGCAAAGTATTTGAGTACCGCTAGCTTTTGCTGGACTAGCGACACATTCTTGGCAGATAGAGGTATTATCAGTGGCAAGGACAGGCCAAGACAAACTGACTCCAGTATCTGTTGCAGTGACTGACCAGATGATAGGTTTGTTTATCTCTGCTCTTTGTGTAGTGCATGTCACGATGCACCGACTGGCAAAAGTCCACCACAGACCTTGCAACAGATGTGCTTATCTGCCAGGATGTCCAGTCTCATTTACCCCACTCAGAACTCACAGCCAGAGACTGCTCAATAAACACTACAAACTCTATCTCATTAAGGACTTTGGAAATATACACACAGACTGTATTACACTACATCACCTACTGTATCAATCAGGTGACTGTGGAAAAATGCATCAGGGTTTTTCCTAACCAGAAGCCTTGGATGACAAAAGAAGTCCAGGCACTCCTCAGAGCTCGTGATACAGCCTTCAGGTCAGTGGATACAGATCTGTATAGCACCGCCCGGGCTAATCTGAAGAAAGGCATTAAGGAGGCTAAACAGACCTATAAGAAGAAAGTCGAGGACCATTTTTCTGACAATGATTCGAGACTGTAATACCATTGAGACCTGCCACCCTCTGCCCAGGAAAAACGGCGACAAACCGGCTGTGATCATGAGGTTTGTGAACAGAAAACACAAGACTGCGCTGTTGAAACAAGGTAGGAAACTGAAAGGAACGAACATTTACATAAACGAGCACCTCACAAAAGAAAACACAGAAATAGCCAGAAAAGCAAGATACATGAGAAAGCAGAAAAAGATTCAAAACACCTGGACATCAAACTGTAAAATATACATCAAATTAATCGGATCACCTGAAGAAGCCAAGGTCATTAACATCCGTAATATTATGGAACTGGACAAATATCAATGAATATTATGAACTGGAGTTGACAGCAACAACAGACAATTGTAGGACACTGAAAGATTATACTCATCTGCTACAAGACATTTAACAACATGAAACAAAAGATCAACAAACAGAAACAACAGGAACTGAAAGTTTTTGAATATACAGATCACAACCCACAGGACGTAGAATATAACATAGACCCTGATAATAATTTATTTAGCTCCATCAATAATGACTGTAGTTACTACACGGATGAACAGTTTAACACAATGGTCACATCTGATTTCAATATTTCTATGATCCACTTCAACAACAGAAGTCTCTATGCCAACTTTAATAACATTAAAGATTATTTACATCAGTTTAAAGAGCCATTCAATATTGTGGCAATGTCAGAGACGTGGCTCAGTGAAGAGAAAGGAGTGGATTTTACCATGGATGGCTATGAATTAAATTATATAAATAGAACAGTGAAAAAAGGAGGAGGAGTTGCAATTTATGTTGACAAGAGCTTGAAATACAAGGTTGTTGAAAATCTGTCAGTAACTGTGGATGTTTTATTTGAATGTATTACAATAGAAATCTGTCTGGGCAATGTGAAGAATGTAGTAGTGAGCTGTGTATATAGAACACCTGGATCAAACATTGACTTATTTAAGGACTACATGGAAAAAATGTATGCAAAACTAACTCATAAAGTTATGTTCATCTGTGGGGATTTCAATATAGATCTGATGAACTCAAAACAACATAGTTTGACAAAAGAATTTATCAACACAATGTACAGTATGGGCTTACATCCAACAATTACCGGACCTAGCAGAATCACGTCACACAGTGCCACACTAATAGATAACATATTCACAAACATTGTGGAAAATAATATCAGGAGTGGGCTTTTATTAAATGATATCAGTGACCACCTGCCGATTTTTGTTGTCTATCAATGTGATTATAGGAAGAAAAAGTATACCAAAAATATTAAATATAAAAGAATAAGAACCGAAGAATCAATGTATTTACTGACAAAGGAATTATTAATACAAGATTGGAAGATAGTTTATGATGAAAATGATATAAATAAAGCATATGATAAATTTTTATAAATATTTCAATCATTGTACAAAAAAAAATGTCCTATAAAACAATACAGTGACAGACAACAACAAAAAAAAATTCCTTGGGTCACCTAGGGGTTAATAAATGCATGTAAAAAGAAGAATACATTATATAAACAATTCATTAAATGCAGAACAGTGGAAGCTGAGATCAAATATAAAAGATATAAAAATAAGCTTACTAATATAATGAGGACCTGTAAGAAAGAATATTACAACAGAATATTAGAGGATAACAAAAATAACTTAAGAGGAATATGGCAAGTACTCAATGGGATTATTAGTAATCGACCTAAGAATGCTAATTATCCAGAATATTTTATTGAAAATGGCAATTTGATAAATAATATAAAGGATGTGGTCAGTGGTTTCAATAAATTTTTTGTAAACGTTGGTCCTGAATTAGCAAAATCAATAGTGACAGCAGAAACAAACAACAGTGGTTCTGTAAATGAAATAGAGGATAGAAATCCAAACACAATCTTTTTGGGTGCAGTTACTGAAAAGGAAATTATCGAGACTGTGAGTAAATTTAAGAACAAAAAATCAACGGACTGGAATGAAACTGACATGACAATAGTGAAAAAAGTAATTGAAGGAATTGTTGAGCCACTCACCCACATCTGTAACCTGTCATTTCAAACTAGTAAATTTCCAGACAAAATGAAAATAGCAAAAGTAATACCTCTATACAAAACAGGAAACAGTCATTGTTTCACAAATTACAGGCCAGTCTCTTTACTCTCACAATTCTCCAAAATACTTGAAAAAATCTTTACTAAGAGACTGGATGATTTCATTGAAAAACACAACCTCCTTACAGACAGCCAGTATGGTTTTAGAGCAGATAAATCTACATCTTTGGCACTGATCGAACTTATAGAAGAAATTACTAGTTGTATAGATTAAAAAAAAAGGTTGCTGTAGGAGTATTTATAGATTTAAAGAAAGCTTTTGACACCATTGACCACAGAATACTACTAAGGAAACTGGAAAGGTATGGGATAAGAGGGGTAGTGTGGCGGAAGAATAATATGCAGCAAACTGAGAGTTTTTAAGGGTGTTTATTATCATTCATCCCGCCATCATAGAACTCACTCCAGCCCTGTGCAGGCGGGCTGGAGCGGGTCCTCAGGCTCTCAGGCAATGCGTGTAGTCAGATGAGCAGTATGAGAGAGAGTGAGCATATGATATTCAGTCACTTAAATACCCAGTTACAGACAATACATGAGAGGCATGTTATCATCAAAGAAACTGCAGGAAGGCATGGGACATTTGCATTTGAGTACAGAGCAGGAAGTCATACATAACAGCAGGATACTGGCGCCTGAACTAGACAAAGAGAGGCTGCCTATTGATATCAGCCATTGTTCTGCCAATTGCTCCAGCTGAGCGCTCTGCTTGTCCCAGTATGTTGTGGGGGTTACCCACACTACTCCCGCCCAGAGGGCTCAGCAGGGGGCTGAGGCCTCGATCGTCCGGCTTTGGGAGCGAGCTGCTGGGAAAGTCTGTGCTGGAGGAGGGGAGGGAGGAGGGTGGGAGTAGCAAGTGCCGGCCTGTTGTCTGGGCCGTGCAAAAATTGCATGTGGATCCGCGATGTTGAGGGGCTGAGGTCCACAGCGGCTGTGAGAAGAAAAATTAGTCTGATTCCTCTCGCGATTCAATCCGGCAATGAAGAAAAACAGGAGCTGAAGCTGTGTGAGAGGCTTGGCGTTTTGGCTTTAGGTGCGTGCGCGGCCCTAAAGCCCTCGGGGACAGCTGACGGCTGGATTCCCGTCGTGCACCGTGGCTGAGACCTACACAAAATCCTGTGTGCGGGCTGCGTGTGTGCTTCAGGTGTGTGAGCAGTCCTGAAGAGCCATGTGCAGCAGCGGAGGATGATGTATAAGTCCATAGAGCCAGCTTGTCTCTGGTGCGCGGCACGCGCTGCGGCCACGTACCTTCCAGCTGCGCTGTTCTGATGCGAGGCTTCTGTGCATGGCAGGTCCGCTGTTACGAGGCGAATCAGGGTCAGGGGGCTTGACGGACATCTGCGCAGTCGGCGCCGATGGTCTTCCCTGTTCGGGCTGTTGGTCGTCGCTCGTGCCGGGTCATGGTGCGTGCACGCTCGTGTAGATGCAGAGGATGTGGGTGATTCTCTGTCTCTGGGATCCACAGCGCGATGAGAGGGAGCGGAAGAGCTTTGTCCCTTGGCAGGTCTCAGCGTGGAGATCTAGAATCTCAGGCGAGGGTCGCAGAATGACGCTTTCTGCAGCTTTCCCGGTTGTGGATGATCTCCGAGGGAGCTCACCTGGTGTTGGCTCTGCGTCAAGGTCTCCCGTGTGGCAGAAGGGAGGGCAGATCATTTTCGTCAGGCTGCTGCGTTCGCTTGTCGTCGGAGAATCACCGCCAGGGCTGCGTCGTTCGTCGTCAGCGTGTTCTTTCTCGGGGTCACCAATGTGGTGGAAGAATAACATGCAGTGAACTGAGAGTTTTTAAGGGTGTTTATTATCATTCATCCCGCCATCATAGAACTCACTCCAGCCCTGGAGCGGGTCCTCAGGCTCTCAGGCAATGCGTGTAGTCAGATGAGCATTATGAGAGAGAGTGAGCATATGATATTCAGTCACTTAAATACCCAGTTACAGACAATACATGAAAGGCATGTTATCATCAAAGAAACTGCAGGAAGGCATGGGACATTTGCATTTGAGTACAGAGCAGGAAGTCATACATAACAGCAGGATACTGGCACCTGAACTAGACAAAGAGAGGCTGCCTATTGATATCAGCCATTGTTCTGCCAATTGCTCCAGCTGAGCACTCTGCTTGTCCCAGTATGTTGTGGGGGTTACCCACAGGTAGGACTGAGTTGGGTGGAAAATTATTTAAGTAACAGACAACAATTTGTACAAATTGGTGAGCACAAATCACCCTTCATGGACATCACTTGTGGTGTGCCCCAGGGGTCAGTTTTGGGACCCAAACTCTTTATTTTGTATATAAATGACATATGCCAAGTATCAAAAATTCTGAAATTTATTTTGTTTGCGGATGATACAAATATCCTTTGCACTGGTGAGAATTTGCAGCAGGTTTTAGAGGTGGTCACAACTGAAATGAAAAAGTTAACGCAGTGGTTCAACAAAAATAAATTATCTCTGAATCTAAAAAAACAAAAGATTATGTTGTTTGGAAATTATAAAATAAATCATGAAATAATGGTAACGATAGATGATACCAGAATAGAAACAGTACAGGAAAATAAGTTTCTGGGGGTGATGCTAGACAATAAAATCTGCTGGAAACCTCACATCAGTCGCATCCGGGCCAAGTTAGCAAAATGTATAGGCCTACTGGGGAAGACAAAACACATCTTGGACTATAAATCATTGGTCTTACTGTATAATTCACTGTTTCTACCTTATCTTAATTACTGTGTAGTAGTCTGGGGAAACACCTACAAGACCAACCTACAGTCAATATGCACATTACAAAAAAGAGCTATAAGGATAATAAATAATGTAGGATATAGAGACCATACCAATTCGTTGTTTTTAAAGTCACATGTCATAAAGTTCATCGATTTAGTTAAATTTAAGACAGCACAAGTAATGTACAGGGCAAATAATAATCAACTCCCAACTAATATACAAAAAATATTTGAAAAAAGAGACAATGATCATAATTTGAGAGGAGACTTAAACTTTACAAAACCCAAGATACGAACAACCAAGAAAAGTATGTGCATATCTGTCTGTGGGGTGGATTTGTGGAACAGTCTGGAGACGGAACTGAAACTATGTACAAACAGAATTCAATTCAAAAAGAGGTATTGTGGTGAACACTCAATGGATCTGTTGGACCGGTTCTGTGACTCGCATTTTAGGTCAGAACAAAGGCAGGAAGCTTAGCCTTGTTATGCAAGGCTGGAGACTGTGGGGGGTCGATTAAAGGATGCGTGGGAGACAGTGGAAGTGATATCATGGAGGGAAATGCATTGTGACTGTCTTTATTATGCAAGGTGGTGAAATGCATTGTGACTGTCTTTATTATGCAAGGTGGTCTGTGGGACATGTGATCTATGAGGTGTGAAGTTCCTGATATTTAAAGGACGAGAGTTTACTGTTTCACTCTCTTTTTTCTGCTTTGAAATGTGGAGATGTGAATAAAGCTGACTCTGAGAAAGAACGCTGCTTCGTCATTTTCACATCTTCCACAGTATAAACATTATTTGCTGAAAGGATATATGTTAGAAGGGTAGTATTTATATGTACGATTCACTATGCTCACTCTGGGACTTTATGGGACACTATGGAATGGTGGGTGTGACAGCACTGTGTATATCTGTGTTGTTTGAGGCTGGTTTTGATGTATGGACATCAATGTATGTTAGGATGGATGGGTGTTAATGTTGATATGTAAAAAATACAGTAAATTGTTTACTTGGGGTCTTAAAGGTGGTAATTTGTATATAATTCACATGGGTGTATTTATGGAAAAGAGGAGATGGAATTAATAAGTGTTCACTTCTTCCTTCTCCCTTTCGAACACTGTATACTGTTACTTTATTGCATTTGTCATTTGTTTTGTTTTTGTTATACTTTTTTGTTCGAAATAAAGTATCTATCTATCTATCTATCTATCTATCTATCTATCTATCTATCATGAGGTGAGACAGACACTGAGAGCAGTTCACCCGAGAAAGGCTACTGGTCCTGATGGAGTGCCAGGAAAGGTGCTCAGAGCATGTGCAGATCAGCTATGCTCTGTTTTGACTGACATTTTTAACTTGTCTCTCAAAGCAGCCGTTGTTCCACAGTGTTTAAAATCTGCAGTCATTATTCCTATACCTAAAAAACATACTATTAGCAGTCTGAATGACTATCGACCAGTAGCATTAACACCCATTGTTATGAAGTGCTTTGAGAAAATGGTATTGAAACATCTTTTGCCTAGTCTCCCCCCAGACTTTGATCGGTACCAGTTTGCCTACAGGCGGAACAGATCCACTGAAGATGCTATTGCTATAGCTCTCCACTCGGCATTCAGCCATTTAGAAGACAAGGGGAGCTATGTAAGAATGTTGTTTGTTGACTATAGCTCGGCATTTAATACAATTATTCCCAACATTCTCATCACCAAATTGCTTCAGCTTGGTCTGCCTACTCACACTTGCAGCTGGATTAAGAACTTCCTAACAAACAGAACACAGACTGTTAGACTCGGACCCCATTCCTCCTCTACAGTCATGCTTAACACAGGCTCGCCACAGGGTTGTGTGTTGAGCCCCACTTTGTATTCATTGTACACATATGACTGCATACCTGTTTATCCCACAAACATTATAGTGACGTTTGCAGATGACACAACAGTAGTGGGGCTCATATCAGGAGGAGATGAGTCCGCATACAGAGATGAGGTCCGGAAACTGGTGAGACGGTGCTCAGATAATAATCTGCTATTGAATACAAAAAAAAACAAAAGAACTCATTATTGATTTTAGGAAGCATAGCAGTGAGCCGCCTCCTCTATATACAGGCAAGGAGCGTGTGGAGAGGGTGGAGGCTTTTAAGTTTCTGGGTGTTCATATTTCTCACAACCTTACCTGGGAAGTTAACACCATAGCTATGATAAAAAAGGCTCAACAACGTCTACACTTTCTGAGGCTCCTCAAGAAGAATGGCCTGAATGCACAGTTGTTGGTTTTATCACTCTGCTATTGAGAGCATTTTGTCATATGGCATCACGGTTTGGTATGAGGGCTGTTCACCCGCAGATTGCAAAGCCTTCCTGTCACGACTTGCCGCTCATCATCCGCCTCAGCTGCGCGCACACCTGTGCCTCGTCAGCCGTGAGCTATTTAGCCCACTCAGCCCTGTGCAGCGGTCTGGAGCCATCTGTTTGCATCGGCATATCTTCGCAGCTGGATCGTCTCCAAACGTCAGCTAGTCTACGCTTCAACGTAAGCATTCCCTCCTTACCTTTTCCAAGTCTTCTCCCCTGTGCACAGGTGGATTCCCTGGCGGCGGATACCCCGTCATCGCCACCCAATCCTCACCATCGTCACAGGCTCTGCAGGACGCTGTCTTCCGGGCTTCTCCCTTGGCCAACGCCAGCCACCTGCCACCCACAAGTAAGCAGCACACAGCTCGTTATTCCTGTTCAGGTGTGGTGCCCTTTACCCCTGTCCTCTGCTCTCTCCATAGGGTTGTCCGGCTGTACGGCGCACTGCTCTGCTTCCTGTGCATCAGCGTTCACCCTCATCACATATACATCTCACACATCCATCCAGACACGCCTGCTTGTTGAATAAAGCTGTTAAATCTATCCTGAGCCTGCGTGCATGTTTCCTGAGCCGGACATTACGTCAGTACGGCTCCAGCAGAGCGGCTCAGCAGACAGCAGGCTCGCACGCCGTCTTTCCACCCTCGAGGCTCGGGTGGATTTAATAGCCCACCAACAGCAGGTGATATTGAACCAGTTGGTAAACATCACTCACCGGTTAGACCGCTTGGACCCCCAGCAGGCGTTCCCCTCGGCTCGTCAGGGAGGGGTAGCTCCTGCCACTCCGGTGGCCGGCCAGTCTGCCGCGGGAACGCCAACCCGACTCACACCTATCCCAACCCCCGCCCGCTTCAGCGGGAAGCTCGGCGGAGCGCGGGGGTTCATCATGCAGTGTGAGTCGGTGTTTCTGCGCGTTCCCGGGGATTTTCCCTCGGACCACAGCCGAATTGGCTATATTGGTAATCTTCTGGAGGGGCGAGCGTTAACTTGGGCTTATGCCGTTATGGCGAAGCCCAGCTACGCAAACCTCTCCTACAGCCAGTTCATGTGGAGCTTTCTCAAGGTGTTCGACCATTCCCGGCGTGATAGCGTCCTCACTGACCGTCTCCTTGGCCTCCAACAGGGAAGCCGGTCAGCGGCGGACTACACTATCGACTTCCGGGTCGCAGCGGAGGAGGTTGGCTGGGATGAGGCAGCACTCCGTAACTATTAGTTTGGATAACAGGCTGCGTGAACGGTCCACCGAGCGGAAGTTAATCGGCCGCTCGCATGGAGGCTCCGTCCGCACGCCTCAAGCCCGCCCCCTGGCGTTACCTCCTCCGGAGTCTTCCGAGGAATCGGAGGCGATGGAGGTTGGTCGGTCAAGGCTCCCCCTAGCGGAGAAACAGCGCCGCCGGGAGTTGGGTCTCTGCATGTATTGCGGAGGTAATCAACATACCGTGGAGCATTGCCCGGAGAAGCCAACCGGGGAGGACTCTAACCGGTCAAACCCCTCACTAGTCTATCACTGCCCATTCGATTTTGTCACAATGCCACGGGGCATCTCACACACGCACTGGTGGACTCAGGAGCAGAGCAGAGCTTTATTTCAAAGAGCCTGGCAACCCAATTGGGCATCCCCTGCCACCCTCTGGCCGCTCCTCTCAGCCTGGTCACCCTCTCCCGTGCGCCCCTTGGACAAGTGACTCATCGCACCCAGCCGGTCCCTGTTGTTATCTCATGTAACCACCGGGAGGATCTCACCCTGTACGTTCTGTCCTCCTCTGTGTCGCCTGTCATCCTAGGTTACCCTTGGTTGCGTCTGCACAACCCGGTGCTGGATTGGCAGACAGGAAGAATCGCCGCCTGGAGTTCCTTCTGTATGGGTACCTGCCTACAGTCCGCAGCCTGCGCCCCGTCCTCTCCCCCTCCGGCCAAGGACGCCGCGCCTCCGGATCTCTCTCTGGTGCCCTCGGAGTTCCATGACCTGGGTCTCGTATTTAGTAAGTCCAGGGCAATGTCTCTTCCTCCTCACCGGCTCTACGACTGTGCCATCAACATCCGCCCGGGGGCGCCCCTGCCATCCGGATGCCTCTACAGCCTGTCAGTGCCAGAGCGAGAGGCAATGGATAGCTACATCAAGGAGTCACTCAACGCGGGAATCATCGGTCCCTCCTCGTCTCCGCTCAGCGCATTGTTCTTCTTCGTGTCTAAGAAGGATAGGTCACTCCGCCCCTGTATCGATTTTCGGGCCCTGAATGACATCACGGAGAAGGACCGTTACACCCTGCCTTTAATGGACACTGCCTTCCACTCCCTCCAGGGGGTGACCTGGTTCACCAAGTTGGATCTCCGCAGCGCGTACCACCTCGTCCGGCTCCGGGAGGGAGACGAGTGGAAGACGGCCTTTCGAACGCCTAGTGGTCACTTCGAGTATCTGGTGATGCCATTTGGACTGACCAACGCCCCCGCTGTATTTCAACGCCTAATCAACGACGTCCTGTGTGATTTCCTTGGCCTCTTTGTGTTTGTGTACCTGGATGACATCCTCATCTTCTCCAGGTCACGGGAGGAACACCAGGTTCACGTGAGGCGGGTCTTACAACAGCTGCTGGAAAACAGGCTGTACGTCAAGGCCGAAACGTGTGAGTTTTACGCCAAGACCACCTCCTTTTTAGGATTCGTAATCTCACACAACCAAGTCCTTCCTGACCCCGCGAAGGTCAAAGCGGTGGTTGAGTGGCCCACGCCGACCTCCAAGAAGCAGGTCCAACAGTTTATTGGGTTTGCCAACTTCTACCGCTGTTTTGTGCCCAATTTCGGTGCCATCGTTGCCCCGTTGACCCGTCTCACTTCCCCCAAGAACCCCTTCCAGTGGACCAAAGAGGTCGCAACAGCGTTTCAGGTGTTGAAGACGGAGTTCTCCTCCTCCCGAGTCCTGACCCAGGTTGACCCCGTGCTGCAGTGTTTGGTGGAAGTCGACGCGTCTGATACGGGAGTGGGGGCGGTGCTGTCCCAGCGATCACCCACCGATGGGGTTAAGCGACCCTGCGCCTTCTTCTCATGGCGTCTGTCTCCGGCCGAGCGGAACTACGATGTCGGGGACAGGGAGCTTCTCGCCATCAAGCTCGCCCTGCAAGAGTGGTGCCACTGGCTGGAGGGGGCTGCGTTGCCGTTCGTGGTGCTGACGGACCACAAGAACCTGGAATATCTTAGATCTGCCAGACGTCTGAATGCCCGCCAGGCGCGCTGGTCCTTGTTCTTCGCCCGGTTCCGCTTTACCATCACCTACCGCCCTGGTTCTAAGAACGGCCTGCCCGATGCCCTGTCCAGGCAGTTTGCCCCCGAGACGTCAGAGGAGCCGGGTCATACCATTCTGCCCAGCTCGTGTGTTGTGGGGGCGATTTCCTGGTCCATCAGGGACAAGATCCAGAGGGCGCAAGAGACCGAACCGGACCCTGGCGGCGGACCGGAGGGAAAGCTGTTTGTTCCATCTACTGTCCGGGGGGAGGTCATCCATTGGGTTCACACCTCCAAACTCGCCTGTCACCCTGGTGTTTCCCGGCTAGTGGATCTCCTCCAGCGTTCCTTCTGGTGGCCAGGTCTTCAGAGGGACGCCACCAACTACGTCCGGGCGTGCCCTGTGTGTGCCACCGGCAAGTCAGGAAATTCCCCCCCCGCGGGTCTGCTCCAGCCCCTGCCAATCCCGGGCAGGCCCTGGTCCCACATAGCCCTCGACTTCGTCACCGGTCTCCCGGTCTCCAACACCTATGACGCTGTGCTGACCATCGTGGATCGTTTCTCCAAGGCTGCCCACTTCGTGCCACTTCGGGGCCTCCCAACAGCACGGGAGACAGCGGACCTTCTGGTTCAACACGTGGCGTGGTCAGGCTGCACGGGATACCGGTGGACGTCATCTCTGATCAGGGGCCCCAATTTGTCTCAGAGGTATGGAAGTGTTTCTGCAACGCTCTGGGGGCCACAGTAAGCCTCTCCTCCGGCCACCACCCGCAATCCAATGGGCAGTGCGAATGGGCCAACCAGGAGCTGGAAGCTGCCCTACGCTGCGTCACTTCCTCCAACCCGTCTTCCTGGAGCACGCACCTGGCCTGGGTAGAGTACGCCCACAACACGGCACGGTCTTCTGCCATAGGGATGTCCCCCTTCAAGGCATCCTTGGGATATGATCCACCATTGTTCCCGGAGCAGGAGGGTGAGCTGGCCATCCCACCCATCCAGGCGCACCCGAGACGTTGTCGGAGTCTGTGGACCAAGGCGCGCGATGCGCTTTTACGCACAGCGACGCGCAACAGCACCACGGCGAATCACCACAGGAGACCGGCCCCTGCCTACCAGGTGGGCCAACGAGTCTGGTTGGCCTCTCAGGACATTCACCTCAAGGCTGAGAAGAGCAAGTTGGCCCCACGCTTCATTGGTCCCTTCACCATCTCTAAAATCATTAACCCGGTGGCTGTGCGTCTGGCCCTCCCCCCTCCCTCCGCATATGTCCCACCTTCCACGTGTCCAAAATCAAGCCCGTGGTCTCCGATCCCCTCTGTCCCCCGCCCGCGGAGCCGCCCGTGCCTCTGATGGTCGACGGCCACCCGGCCTGGAGAGTCGCTTCCATCATGGACTCCCGGCGCCGAGGTCGTGGGCTGCAGTACTTGGTGGACTGGGAGGGATTCGGTCCTGAGTGGAGGTCCTGGGTGCGCTCTTCCTTGGTGTTGGACAGGAGTCTCGTCACGGAGTTCCATCGGGCGCATCTGGACAAACCAGCGCCAGGAGGAGCTGCTG
Organism: Pholidichthys leucotaenia; assembly: GCA_020510985.1. Classification (NCBI taxonomy): domain Eukaryota; kingdom Metazoa; phylum Chordata; class Actinopteri; order Cichliformes; family Pholidichthyidae; genus Pholidichthys; species Pholidichthys leucotaenia. The sequence continues at coordinate 306,227,126 of CM035841.1, read as the reverse complement.
GGGGGGGGGGAGTACTGTCACGACTCGCCGCTCATCATCCGCCTCAGCTGCGCGCACACCTGCGCCTCGTCAGCCGCGAGCTATTTAGCCCACTCAACCCTGTGCAGCGGTCTGGAGCCGTCTGTTCGCATCGGCATATCTTCGCAGCTGGATCGTCTCCAAACGTCAGCTAGTCTACGCTTCAACGTAGGCATTCCCTCCTTACCTTTTCCAAGTCTTCTCCCCTGTGCACAGGTGGATTCCCTGGTGGCGGATACCCCGTCATCGCCACTCAATCCTCACCATCATCACAGGCTCTGCAGGACGCTGTCTTCCGGGCTTCTCCCTTGGCCAACGCCAGCCACCTGCCACCCACAAGTAAGCAGCACACAGCTCATTATTCCTGTTCAGGTGTGGTGCCCTTTACCCCTGTCCTCTGCGTCTCTCTATAGGGTTGTCCGGCTGTACGGCGCACTGCTCTGTTTCCTGTGCATCAGCGTTCACCCTCATCACATATACATATTCTCACACATCCATCCAGACACGCCTGCTTGTTGAATAAAGCTGTTAAATCTATCCTGAGCCTGCGTGCGTGTTTCCTGAGCCGGACATTATGTCACTTCCAGAGAGTGATCGAGACTGCGCAAAAAATCACTGGCTGTTCTATCCCTTCTCTGGAAGAGATTTCCAGGTCTTGGTACCTCAACAGAGCTACTGCCATCATTAAAGAGTGTGCTCATCCAGGCCATGATTTCTTTCACTTGCTCCCCTCGGGAAAGTGGTACAGATCCCATAAAACCCGAACTACCAGGTTTAATCATAGTTTTTTCCCAGAAGCAGTATGTATTTTGAACGGATTTATGTAACACACACAGGCTGCTGATATTATTTTGTTATTTTAGGTTATTTTGTGGCAATAACCCTGTGTGTATAAGCTGGTCTTTTATATTTATCGTTCAGTATGTTTTCATTATTGCTACGTACATATTGTATTCAACTTTTAGGTAATATTGTTTCAAGCATTATTTATTGTTGTAATTATCCATCCATCCATCCATCCATCTTCTACCGCTTTTCCGGAGGTCCGGGTCGCGGAGGCAGCAGTTCAAGCAGAGAAGCCCAGACTTCCCTCTCCCCAGCCACCTGCTCCAGCTCTTCAGAGAGGATACCAAGGCGTTGGTACAACGCCTTGGTACAATACAAGGTGTTGTAATTATAAGAACGTTAAATGCATGAGTGAATTGTGAGTGTGATAGTTTGTTTTTAGGGAGCAGCATCTCAGTTTCGTTGCATTGTTTATTAACAATGGAATGACAATAAAGGCACTTTGACTTTGACTTTGACTTTCAGTAAGCGACTGTTTAATTATTTCTCTATACAAGCGTCGACTGACGACGCCCCTCGTTGGGCGCCCAATAACGGCTTGGGATAGCAAAGCAAGTGTTTGTCTATCATGGAGAGACAAGAAGCAGGAGGAAGACAGTCAATCATTAAATGGTGAGGTTGCTGTTGTTTTCTTAGCATCATTATCCTAGGGGTGACATTTTTGCCTTGGTTTCTTTTAGCTACTCCACAAACCACACACCGTAGGGCTAGAGATCTTACACATGTCCAGCATGATTGACTGGAACTTCAAGGACATCAGGATCATGATTATGCTGCCAACACTTGGTGGAGGTATGCTAACTACACAGCTAGGTCAGCTACAGACGTGGACAAAATTGTTGGTACCCCTCTGTTAATGAAAGAAAAACCCACAATGGTCACAGAAATAACTTGAATCTGACAAAAGTGGTAATAAAAAAAATTCTTTGAAAATTAACCAATGAAAATCAGACAATGCTTTTGAATTGTGGTTCAACAGAATTACTTTAAAAAACAAACTCATGAAACAGGCCTGGACAAAAATGATGGTACCCCTAGAAAAGATTGAAAATAACGTGACCATAGGGACATAGGGACATGTTCAACCAAGATGTGTCCTCTAATTAACATCACAGGTGTCTACAAACTTGTAATCAGTCAGTCAGCCTATTTAAAGGGAGACAAGTAGTCACTGTGCTGTTTGGTGACATGGTGTGTACCACACTAAACATGGACCAGAGGAAGCAAAGGAGAGAGTTGTCTCAGGAGATTAGAAAGAAAATTATAGACAAGCATGTTAATGGTAAAGGCCATAAGACCATCTCCAAGCAGCTTGATGTTCCTGTGACTACAGTTGCACATATTATTCAGAAATTTAAGATCCACGGGACTGTAGCCAACCTCCCTGGACGTGGCCGCAGGAGGAGACGGATAATATGAATGGTAACAAAAGAGCCCAAAACAACCTCTAAACACATTCATGGTGAACTCCAAGGTCAAGGTGCACCAGTGTCAGATCGCACCATCCGTCGTTGTTTGAGCCAAAGTGGACTTCATGGGAGACAACCAAGGAGGACACCACTGTTGAAAACAAATCATAAAAATGCCAAACGGGAATTTGCCAAACTGCATGTTGACAAGCCACAAAGCTTCTGGGAGAATGTCCTATGGACAGACGGGACAAAACTGGAACTTTTTGGCAGGGCACATCAGCTCTATGTTCACAGACGCAAAAATGAAGCATACCAAGAAAAGAACACTGTCCCTACTGTGAAAGATGAAGGAGGTTCTGTTATGTTCTGGGGCTGCTTTGCTGCATCTGGCACAGGGTGCCTTGAATCTGTGCAGGGTACAATGAAATCTCAAGACTATCAAGGTATTCTAGAGAAAAATGTGCTGCCCAGTGTCAGACAGCTTGGTCTCAGTCGCAGGTCATGGGTCTTGCAACAGGATAATGACCCAAAACACACAGCTAAAAACACCCAAGAATGGCTAAGAGCAAAACATCGGACTATTCTAAAGTGGCCTTCTATGAGCCCTGATCTAAATCCTATTGAACATCTGTGGAAGGAGCTGAAACATGCCATCTGGAGAAGGCACCCTTCAAACCTGAGACAACTGGAGCAGTTTGCTCATGAGGAGTGGGCCAAAATACCTGCTGAGAGGTGCAGAAGTCTCATTGACAGTTACAGAAATCGTTTGATTGCAGTGATTGCCTCAAAAGGTTGTGCAACAAAATATTAAGTTAAGGGTACCATCATTTTTGTCCAGGCCTGTTTCATGAGTTTGTTTTTTAAAATAATTCTGTTGAACCACAATTCAAAAGCATTGTCTGATTTTCACTGGTTAATTTTCATAGAATTTTTATTTATTACCACTTTTGTCAGATTCAAGTTATTTCTGTGACCATTGTGGGTTTTTCTTTCATTAACAGAGGGGTACCAACAATTTTGTCCACGTCTGTAATCGCGCCAACTGTTATGTTTGTTCCTTGGTGCCACTATCAACTGGGCAGACTTCTGTTACGGCTAGAGCAATGGAGCCATCACAAGCTCTCTGCTTCTTACAGAAGGCTATGGAAAGGGACTACACAAGAAAGATTATTCTAAATCGCTCGTGTAAGACCTTTCCTCACTCTACTGATCAGCTAACCTATGGCACCCCTTACTCTGGAAGGGCGAGGTTAGTTTCATCAGAGAACTTCTCTTTCTGTTTGAGGGGAAGTGACAATAATCCTCTGGGCAACTTACCCTTTTCTCGGTGTGCAAAGGTGTACAGTGTATACCACAGCACTTAAGTGAGAGATTTGAAGATAATGATAAGATAAGATAAGATAAGCCTTTATTAGTCCCACAATGGGGAAATTCCAGGATTGCAACAGCACAGGGATAGCAACGCTCAGAGCAACAATCAAGAAGCCAAGAAAAACAAGAACAGCGAATATACATATGTACACATAAATATATAAATATATACACACACTGCGGAGCATTGTAGCTAGATGGAATAAACAGCATAACTGTCTACTTAGTTATCCTACATAGTATGAATATGTACCCATACATATTGTCTCCCTCCGTAGCAACTGATATTGTCCTAGTTGTATACTGGAGGGGACCATTGTGTAAGTCTATTGTGTCTTTTGCATTCAATACTATTAGGTCGTCACGTTTTTTTGCTATCTCTGCGAGCAGCCCTGCTTAGGTTATACAGTATGACAGCCGTAGGTAGGAAGGACCTGCGAAACCTCTCGGTTGCGCACCTAGGATGATGTAGTCTGCTGCTAAATGAGCTCCTCAGTGCATTCAGTATGTCCTGCATAGGGTGGGACTCGGACTCCAGCAGAGATGAGTTTAGCCACCATCCTTCTCTCTCCTATCTCCTCCACTGGGTCAAGGCGTTGCCCCAGGACAGAGCTAGCTTTCATGATCAGTTTGTTCAGTCTCTTCCTATCGGCTGCTGTAATGCCACTGCCCCAGCAGACCACTCCAAAAGTGATGGCTGATGCCACCACCATGTCGTAGAATGTCTTCAGCAGCGCCCCTTGTACACCAAAAGACCTGAGTCTCCTCAGTAGGAACAGCCTGTGCTGTCCCTTCTTGTAGAGTGCATCAGTATTGTGTGACCAGTCTAGTTTATTGTTCAGATTAACACCCAGGTACTTGTAGGATGTCACCATCTCAATGTCTGTTCCCTGTATGTTTACTGGTGCTGTGAGGGGTTGTCCTTGCCTGCGGCAGTCCACCACCAGCTCCTTAGTTTTCCTCGCGTTGATCTGGAGGCAGTTCCGATGGCACCAGTCCACGAAGTCCTGGATAAGTCCTCTGTACTCAGCTTCATCTCCGTTGGAGATGAGGCCGACAATTGCAGAGTCGTCAGAGAACTTCTGTAGATGGCAGTGTGTTGTGTTGTGTGAGAAGTCCGCAATACAAAGGGTGAATAGGAAGGGAGCCAAAACCGTTCCCTGGGGGGGCTCCCGTGCTACCGATGATCGTGTCGGACACACAGTCCCGGGTTTTCCCAAATTGTGGCCGGTTAGTGAGGTAGTCCAGGATCCATGATGACAGGTGCTGGTCCACCCCTACGCACATCAGCTAAATCACAATAAAATGAAAATGACAGAATTAATAAAGGCTGCAGTACGAGCTATTTTTACTCAATAGAACTAAAATAAACAAATCTTCCCAGGAAAAGAATTGAAACCCTTTTCAAAAATTGAAAGTTAATTTGTAGTTAAAATATCAACAACACAAAATAAAAGAAACTAAATTATTAAAACCCTACTGTGGTGTGGGGATTTAAAAATATGATTATTAATTTTACTGTGAAATCTATTCTTTTCATCTTCCCTTCAGATGTGTGAGGACTGGGTTTCCACTCCAAGGTCCATCCTGCACTGAGACGTTCTGAAAGGAAGAGGTTGTCAGTGGAGGAGCCATCCCTGCTTCGTTATGGATTTCAGCACAAAAGAAGACCTCAAATTTTTCAGGAATCTTAGTTTTCAAATTCAAGATTCAAGAAGGTGCTGCCATAATCTTCTCCATACTCTAACATGTATCAAATGCAATTTAGTTGTTGTAATGACTAATTCTTTATTTATCTTTTTTATTTAAGTTCTCAGCAAGAATACAATGTTGGTCATTTTTTGACAACTTTACTGAGCATTTAATTCTACATAAATCACTGTTTAACAGTAAATTTTTGGCAATCCTGTGCTTTTCTTGTGGTGTCTATGGAAAAGCAGCTACTTTAAAATCTGTACTTCCTCACACAATTTTCAGTGCAAAAACCTCTAAAAATGTCACAACTTTTTGGAAAAGCTCCCACAAATTCAGGCTTTTTGGGCCACAACAATCACCAAAACACCCGACAAAATCCTAGAGAGGCTGAAATACAGTGAGATTATGTAGTAGTAGATTAGTTTATTTGACAGGGACAGTGCAATAAACATAGACAATTAATCAAAGACAATCAATCTGATGTGTTGCACATAGAGTGTATAGCTATTAGCTAATTTGCAACTCTTGTCCCTGGATGGGCTTTAGAAAAAAGAATCAAGATAAAAAATATACACAATAACCACATACATCAATGCAGAAAAATTATAAATACACAATTATAAATATTATAAATATTATAAATACACAAATATAACAGCCTGACTCACATTTAACATAAATATTATAAATACACAAATATAACAGCCTGACTCACATTTAACACATATAACATAACTCACATTTGCCTATTTCAGGCCTTCTTCCCTCCGTCACTCACTATAAACAAACACATTTATTCCTTCCCTTCATTCACTCTCACTTTGCAGACAAATAATTCATACATGAGTACATTCTTGTTTAATTTTCAGCCAGTTTTTAACATTTTTAGTGAATGTTTTAAAGTCCGTTATTATTTTAATTTCATTTGGCATTGTGTTCCAGATGTGACTGCCCTTTATAGAGAAAGCTGTTTGTCCAAATGTGGTTCTGCGGTGGAATATTTTACAGTTATTGTTAACAGAACTCCTGGTGGCTCTGCTGCTGTCCTGTCTTTGGACGAAACCAGCAAGTGGCTCGGGTGCTGATTTATGGAAACATTTGAACGTTAATTTCAGAAGACAGAGGTCAATGAAGCTCTCAAAACTCAATAGGTTGTATTTTTTTAAAACATTACAGTGATGCCACCTAATGGGCTTTTTGTCCAAGATTTTTAGGGTTTGATTATATAATGAACCTATATGTCTTATTGTGGAAGGGGCTGCTTGAGCCCAGACTGTCAAACAGTATGATATATGAGAAAAAACCATAGAATGCATATACAGTGCAGCTGCTTCGTAAGGTATGTAATATCTAATTGATTTAAAGCAGTTCAGATTTTTTTTTTACTGTTTTTGAAATTTTCTTTATATGAAGATTAAATTTGAGTTGAGGATCTAGTACAATGCCAAGGTATTTGAATTCTGTAGCTAAACTGATGTCATGATCATGTATATTAACTTTAAAATGTTGCAGGTTACATTTTTTGATTGAAAAGCACATTGAGACTGTTTTCTGAAGGTTCAGCAATAGATGGTTCTTGAGGAGCCACTCTTGGACATCAACCATACTTGTAGACAGTACATCTGCAGCCTGTGCTGGAGTCTTGGCAGCTGTGTAAATAACTGCATCATCTGCATAAAGTTGGCATGTTGCAGCTGAGCAGTGTAACGGCAAGTCATTAATAAAAATGCTGAAAAGTAAAGGACCAAGAATGGACCCTTGTGGGATACCCATGCGGTTGTTTAAAAATGAGGATTTATCCTGGTGAACTTTTACACACTGTTCTCTATTCTGGAGATAAGATGCAAACCATTCTAATGTATTTGGGGAGAAGTTAAAAGATACCATTTTGGATAAAAGCAAACTGTGGTTTACAGTATCGAAAGCCTTTTTGAGATCTAGAAAAACAGCTCCTACCACATTACCCCTGTCCAAGGACTGTTTGACGTTTTCAATAAGGCAACAATTTGCTGTTTCTGTTGAGTATCCTGGTCTAAAACCAAATTGATGTGGATGAAGAAGTTGACTGTCTTGTAAGTAGTCTATCAGCTGTGTAGCTACAACTTTTTCAAGAACCTTAGATAGCACTGGTAAAATAGAGATTGGGCGGTAATTGCATATATCGTCTTTACTGCCTGATTTATGAACTGGTATGACGACAGCTTTTTTCCAGCCAGATGGAAATGTACTAGACCTAATGGAGAGATTAATGAGATGAGTCAGTGGTTTGATTAATATTTTGCTGTGCATTTTGAGAAAGGAGGTGCTCATATTGTAGATATCATTAGTTTTTGAGTTTGACAGTGTTTTAACAATACCAGCAATTAACTTCTCATTTACCTCATCGATGTGAAAAGTATCTGTTGGAAGTATGGAATTTGTGTTGTTGAGCACATTTGGCAGCGTGCCAAATGTGCAGCATTATGTATACATGCTTCATGCACTGAATTTGTTTATTGACTCTGGGTTGTTAACTTGACACTACACACCCTTTGCACTAAAGAAAGCACTTGTGAGCACTTTGTGAAATCATAAGTTAAATAATAAAAGGGGCATTATTGTGACTGATTTTGGGTCAGTTCTTTATGTAATAATTTATGCATTAACAAAGTTAGAGTATTCTTGGTACAATTTGCAGCATTAGGTCTTGAAGATTTTTTTCCTGGCAAGTAAAATGGCTATTAAAATGGTAATTTCCCACATGGAATCGGGATCGGATCAGTTCGAATCGGAATTGTATCGATTCAGAATCTCAAGAATTGGAATCAAATCGATTCTGGAAATTATGGATCGTTCCCAGCCCTACTTCCATAGCCATAGCCATTTCTCCTCATGTGTTGCTGTTTAAGCTCTGATTATTTTCCCCTGCTGTCCTGTGTTTCTCCTGATTATCTGTTTCCCAATATATGTCCTCGTCTGCATTCATTTGGTGTGGCATCATTTTGTGGATTTCCCTCGGACTCCCATTACCATGATTGTGCCTGTTTCTGTGAGTTTTCAGCCTTTCTCGGCTTGCTTTATGTTCAGCCCCCATGCTGCTTATTTTGTGTTATTTGGGAAATAAACCCAGTCAAACTGTAGTCCTGCCGGCATCAGAGTCTGTCTTTTCTATCAGTCAGAGGTCGTCCATGACAATAATCGCATTCAACATTTCACTGAAATTCTCCCATAGATTGAGTTCCCATCGTGCTGTTTGCTCTCTACATGTCTGTTCTTTTCATCTTCTCTATCCCCTCACCCCCCAGCCAGTCGCAGCAGATGACTGCCCCTCCCTGAGCCTGGTTCTGCTGGAGGTTTCTTCCTGTTAAAAGGGAGTTTTTCCTCTCCACCGTCGCCAAGTGCTTGCTCACAGGGGATCGCCTGATTGCTGGGGTCTCTCTGCAACTGTGTGGGTTCCCCCTACAGTTGATAGTGCTATGAGATGACTGTTGTTGTGAAATGGCGCTATATAAATAAAGTTGAATTGAATTGAATTGAATACTGTATGTGTCACTCTGCTTCAGCTGTGTTTTAATAATATTTAAAATGAAATTAATATCAGTGCCTTCTTATATGTGAAAATTGTAATATTGTGTTATATACCTTAACTCCCAAAGTGAGGCGCTATTTGAAAAGAGACAGTCCTAATCCAGAACTTCCTGACCTGGAAGTCCTGCTCTTATAAACATCTGGCAAGATATTTTATGCCTGTTTAAATAAAACAGACAATCTAGAGTTTGATTTATTGTCTCGATAAGCCAACCATAATAACTTTGTGGTGATAGACTGTTTCATCTGAAAATGCCAAGAAAAGACAAGCAAAGAGCTGGGAAGATGCTTAAATCACTAACAACAAACTAGCCGCTGCTACGACAACATGACCTACAAAACCTAATCAGGTGAAGCAGTATGTATTTAAACACTGACTTCTGCACTGGACAATATTTCATTTGGTTACATGTGTGTGTGTGTGTGTGTGTGTGTGTGTGTGTGTGTGTGTGTGTGTGTGTGTGTGTGTGTGTGTGTGTGTGTGTGAAATGACAAGATACCTATTCCTTTCTATATTATGCTCACTGAGGTGCCAGCAACAGTTAACTAGGCACATTCAGAAAGGACTGTTTTTCTCTGCAAAGCAAAATAACTGGTTGAACAAGCAAAAGTCATATTTTGTTCTGTATTGCTGTCATGTAATAAACTGTGCTTGTGAAACTGCTGTATAAAAGCAATATTACACCCAAGGTCATACAGTATCAATGACTGTGGTGATTCATCAGAGATATCACTGCAGTTATCTATTCAAAGATACTGTGATACTATATTCCCTCTTGTGTAATATTGCTTAAATATACAACAACTGAGTGTAATTGATATTCCCAGAATCATAATGTACTATGACTTGTCCTACTGCACAGTCTCTCAACTCACCACATCCAGACATTTGATTAAGACCCCTTTATGTTGCATTTTAAAACACTATGTAACCATTTAAGGTCATTTTCAACAAGAAGAGTGGTCTGATTTTCATGTGGGTTCCACAGAAGTCCCTCAGTGTCTGAAAAAAGGAGGGCAGCCTCACACAGGACGGATGGCATCTGTTGTTCAGCCACACAGCAGATAGAACATCCACTGAGTGTAGAAGTGGAAATGGAGCAATCAATTAGATTTTAACAAATGACTTTCGCTGTATTACCCAGCAGCTGTTAAATCAGTCAACCTTAGCACACATCTCCTCTCTGAGGGGACGACGGAGTGAGCTTGTCTACACAGCGTGCTACATCATGGCAAACTGCTGAGAAAGTCAGCTGTGGCCTCGGGCGAGAGTGTACTATGCGTAGTGTAGTTGTGGACGGAGAGGAAGTGTTGGAGGATGGTGGTGGGTCACTTTGGACCCCAGGGGCCCTCGGTGGAGATGCTGTGTGAAGTAAGGGCCAAAAGATGGGCTTGCTACATATGGAGGTCCGTAGTTACCCCAGGCAAAGACCAGCCAGGTCTCTGTTCACTTTCCTACTCTTAAATAAATAAATAAAATGTATTCTATTGTCTCTGCTGCCCACTCACAAGCATAGATATATTCATACAGCTCATGCAAAACGAATAATAATTTAAAATTGGCCATCAAAAGGCACAAACTCATTTGACAAAGGGCAGACCTACATTTAGTTGTATTTGGGTAACCTCACAGGTACAACTCAGTGCATCAGCTCCCTAAACGGTATAGTTTTATGGGAAAGTGCTACTAATGGCTCCGCAGAACATCTTAAAAGGCCACTTAAAGACTAGCAGGCCCATAAACTGTGTGACACACAGTTGTGGGATCTCACCACACAATACTCATTTGAGTGACTTAATGCATACTGCTATGCATGTCTGTTAGCGAATGCTTCTGTATGTGCAAGCCCTGATAAAAATGATGGAGTCACCACTTTTGGAGGATGTTCATTCTATTGTTTTAATTTTGTTAAAAAAAAAGTAATAGAATACTAATCACAGACATGCCAAAAAAGGATTTTTATTCAAAATGCCAACCTTCTGCTTTAAGAAACATTTTTTTTTAAAAAGAATTAAAGTTGTTGTAGTCAATTGCAATTTTTTAATAATTATATCAAGCAGAAGAAAAATATGGAATCACTTAATTCTGAGGAAAATGTTATGTAATCATCAAGGGAAAAATTGCTATACCACTAGTACTCTGTTGCGCCACCTCTGACTTTTATCACAGCTTGAATTCTCTGAGGCATGGACTTAACTACTGACAAACAGTATTCTTCATCAATCCAGCTCCAACTTTCTCTTGTTGCTGTTGCTAGATCAGCTTTGCAGGTTGGAGCCTTGTCATGGACGATTTTCTTTAATTTCCATCATAGATTTTCAGTGGAATTGAGGTCTGGACTACTTGCAGGCCATGCCTTTGACATTATGGACCCTATTAGGATGATCATCCACTGACTTTTCCGTCAGACTTTCTATACGTTAGTTCGTTTCTGTCAGCGCATTGTCTATTTTATGCGTTGCATCATGCCATCAAGTTACCAGTAGACAGTGCTCCCACTATGTACTGGGAGCAATCTAATGCGCATTACTATTATAGTGCATTCCATGAGAATCCACTTTTGATCAGGAAAAAGGAGGCCTATTGTCAGAAGCGCATTGTTTAATGATATTTCAATGGCGTGTTTTGAAATTGCGCAGCTCCGGAGTTCATGAGGAAGCGGCATCCGCTGGGTTTTTCTGTTATTTTAATGGAGAGGGTTGTAATAGTCATCATATAATTGCCCATCATTTTAATTACCTCCGCCAGGCCGCAGGCCAGGAGGTTATGTTTTTGCCGGGGTTTGTCTGTCTGTTTGTCTGTCTGTCTGTTGGTTAGCAAGATAACTCAAAAAGTTTTGGACGGATTTCCATGAAACTTTCAGGCGTTGTTGGAAATGATACAAGGAAGAACTGATTAAATTTTGGGGATGATCCGGATCACCGTCTGGATACAGGAATTTTTTAAAGGATTCTTTAACATTGTGAGATATGGCCATTTTCAACATGTGTGCAGGCGCAATGGAGGGCGCTGGTCGTCGTGTCTGACGAACACGAACTCCGCTTTCTTCAAAGTTTTAGGCACAAAAACACGCAGAAAACTGTGGTGGGCAGGGCCCGGCAGCGTGCCTGTGTTTGCGCTACGCTGCAAAAGCTGAGACGGGCAGCTGTCCGGCGCGGGATTATTTGGCAGAAATTCCCCGGGCAGCCATAGGGGCTACGCAAAAACAAGCTCTCTGCTGGGGAAGCTTCCAAATCCTCTTTTGCCGCGGAGCGCAACCCCAATAAAACCCACGGCAACCTGTCTACCCAATTTGCATCCGTCAGTGAACCCCTGAGTGCTGCTTTCAGTGATCTATGAAAACGCTCGCATAACCCATTGGCCTGTGGGTTGTACGCGGTTGTGCGATGAATTGCAATGCCCGCAGCCTGGGAGTTTGGAGATGGAGGAGATGGACACAACAGCAACACTTGAGTTTATTACCTCCGCCAAGGAGGTAATGCTTTTACTACTGAACCACTAATCCTATCATTGTGAATCCAATTGCTAGTCATATGTTTTCATGGTCAAGGAATCTGAAAACGTACACACAAACACTGTATGGGGGGAACTGTGGTGCTAAACCGCCATTACAGAAAATCCCATTTTCATCAATAACTACTGAACCACTAATCCTATTATTGTGAATCCAATTGCTAGTCATATGTTTTCATGGTCAAGGAATCTGAAAACGTACACACAAACACTGTATGGGGGGAACTATGGCGCTTGGCGGAGGTCTGCGCTCTCCGAATGCTTTTCTAGTTATATGATGATTACACACTAGTTTGTTTTTTTAATTCCACCCACATCCTGCACGATGGCGCAGTGGTTAGCACTGCGGCAGCACAGTTTTAACCTCGGCCGGGGGATCACGGGGATCATGAGATCGTGGGTTCAATCCTTGCCCCCGGCCAACAGTGATCTGTGTGGAGTTTGCATGTTCTCCCCGTGTTTGCGTGGGTTTACTCCGGGATTTCTCCGGTTTCCTCCCACATGCCAAAACATGCAGGTTAGGGAGTTAAGGGGCGCTTGCGCACACAGCGACCGGCAGCTGGTGGCTTGTCACCGGACTGCAGAACAAATCTACCTACAGATACAAAATAAGTCAAAAAAAAAAATTCTCATTTTAATTGCGGATTTACCATTGGAGTCTATAAGATTAGGCATTAAATTAGGTTTATGGCATTAATAATTATGATGGGGGGGTCGTGTCAGACTGACGATTTTTATTCCATCCACATTTTCATTTTCATCACGGACTAATTAGGCATTAATGTGTTTATTTTTAGGGGAATAAACGGATGAACAAGGAGTGTGCAGCGTTTTTCATTGTAACTCCCCAGAGAGACAACACATCTGTCTCAGCCGCGTGCCCCGGGTTTCCAGCCCAGCAAACTCCCCGACTGCCACCCGATGGTCCCTAGCAGAGGCTGCTGAGAGCGGGCTCGCTTCATGGCAGAGGCTGGGGAAGCCACTCCAGATCTCTTCTTTCCCTCTTGCCCTGGGGGGATGGGGGGACCCTCAGTCGGCAAAAGCAACAGGAGAAGGAGTATGCCATCTCGGAGCGACTTCCATGCCATTGTTAATGAAAGAGTATGAAAGTTTGCACAGGCATCATCCTCTTTTCTTTAAGTTTTAAACCCATTCATGTCTGTGTTTTGCATTTGTGCGGACTACATTAAACCATTCAGCTGATTTTTTTGGCCCATTCTTCCCCGTTTGTTCGTTCTCACATAACTGGGCATCAGCTGTGATTGATGTCTTCCTTGTTACTATCGCATGCATTTTGGCTCACACACACGGGCTTTGGTCAGCACAAAACCCGTCTTAAACCGTCGTGATGACAGTTCACTTTCGATAGTGCACCTCTTTGTATTAAAGGGATGGGCATGAGCGCTTTGGATTGGATTATCCTAAACAAACCTCTGAATGATCAGACCGGCCTGTTTGCATCATGCGCCAGCGGAAAGTTCTTCTTCTTCTTCTTCTTCTTCTTCTTCTTCTTCTTCTTCTTCTTCTTCGTCTTCTTTTAGATTTGATTGGTGGTTGGCAACCACCTTACAGGTGCATTACTGCCCCTGACTTGATTATCATCACTCTATATCTTTGTATAAGGAGTTCTTACAAGGAGTTCTGAATCGTTTTTACAACATTGTGATAAGGAAATGAACTTGGAAACACCCATAAACGCATTCTGCGTAACTGACAACTGACTAACCCACCACGTCATTGTAATACAGCCCTATATGTCTTTCTTGAAGGAAAGTTTTCACATCCTTTGCCCTATGCATTATCATCCTGGAAAATGAAATCACCATCATCAATCATCCTTTGAACTGATAGAATAAGAAAAGTGTTCATAATGTCAATGTAAACTTGTGCATTTATTGAAGATGTACCTGACGTGCAGCCCCATATCATCACTGATTATGGAAATTTGTATGTTTTCTTCAGTCATTCATCTTCATAAATTTCATGGGCACGGCACCAAAAAAAAAAATTCCAGCATCATCACCATTCCCAATGCAGATTCATGATTCTTCACTGAATATCACTTTCATCCAGTCATCCACAGTCCATGATTGCTTTTCTTTAGCCCACTGTAACCTTGTTTTTTTTTTTTGTTGTTTTTTGTTTTTGTTTTTTAGGTGTTAAACAATGGCTTTAATTTTGCTTTTCTGTGTGTCAATCCCATTTTGTTTAAATAATTCATACAGTTCTGTCAAACATTGACTCCAGTTTCTGCCTATTTGTTTCTCATTTGTTTGGTATTTTCTGTTTCCAAGACATATTGCTTTAAGTTTTCTAACTTGATGCTTTGACATCTTCCTTGGTCTACCAATATGTGTCCCTTTTAGAATTCTTCCCAATTTGTTTGTCCTTGGTCCAGATTTTAGACACATCTGACTTTGAACAACCAACATCTTTTGCTACATTCTGTGACAATTTAATTTAATTCAATTCAATTCAACTTTATTTATATAGTGCCATTTCACAACAACAGTAATCTCATAGCACAATTTACCATCTTTAAGTTTTATAATCTTCTCCTTTGTTTCAACTGATATTTCCCGTGCTGGAGCCATGATTCATGTTTATCAGACTGGTGCAACAGCTCACCAAGGTGTGCAAGCACTCTTTAACTGCAGACTACTTAACAGATTTACTTTGATGCAAGTATTTTAGAACTCTAAATTACAGGGTGATTCCATAATACCATTTTTTAAATGTTTCTTAAAGTCAGGTTGAAAAAATAGTTTTGTGACATGTCTGTGATCAGTTTTTTTGTTTGTTTGTTTTACAAAATTGAACAACTGAATGAACATCCTCCAAGAGCGATTCCATAATTTTTGCCAGGGGTTGTTTGTCTGTAGAAGATATAGGAGCAAGACAGGCAGACAGTGTATGAGGTGTGAATGTATCTGCAGGCAGGGCTACACATTTCACCTTTGCCTGGAATGCCTCAGGCTGTGTGTTGTCCAAAAGGTACTCAATTAGAAAAGCACTGAAGATGCTTGGATGTGTGATTGTTTAAATAAGATTTATTGTCACCTTGGAGATTATATGTGTGTGTGTGTATGAATGCGTACAGTCGTGAAAAAATTAGGACACCCCATTAAATATTCAATTCTTTATTAAGAAATGTTCACATATCTATGTCTAACCTTGTTTTTGCATTTATTTGCATTTTTTAACATTTATTTTAGCAATTTTAAGAGGGAATGAATGTGAGAGTGTCCTAAAAAGATGGGGGGTGTTCTAATTTATTCCTCACTATTTGTTTAGAATTACATTTTACAGAAATTTAAAAACAGTCTTTAATTCATTTTTATTTCTTTAGTTGTATTACATGAATCTCCCAGTATTTTTAACATTGATATTAAATATCCATATGTCCAAATATGTTTTAAAACACACACACACAGGCTTATACAGTAAGCTTATACACACAGGCGAATTTTTTCACAACAACTGCAATCAAGCGTTTGCAATAACTGGCAATGAGTCTTAGAGTGCTGTGGAGGAATTTTGGCCCACTCATCTTTGCAGAATTGTTCTAATTCAGCCACAGTAGAGGGTTTTGAGTATGAACTGCCTTTTTAAGGTCATGCCAAAGCATCTCAATCGGATTCAGGTCAGGACTTTGACTAGACCACTCCAAAGTCTTCATTTTGTTTTTCTTAAGCAATTCAGAGGTGGACTTGCTGGTGTGTTTTCGATCATTGTCCTGCTGCAGAACCCAAGTGCGCTTCAGCTTGAGGTCACAAACAGATGGTCGGACATTCTCCTTCGGGATTTTTTGGCAGACAGCAGAATTCATGGTTCCATTTACCACAGCAAGTCTTCCAGGTCCTGAAGCAGCAAAACAGCCCCAGACCATCACACTACCACCACCACTGTTGGTATGATGTACTTTTTCTGAAATGTTGTGTTACTTTTACGCAAGATGTAATGGGACGCACACCTTCCAAAAAGTTCAATTTTTTTCTTGTTATTCCACAGAGTATTTTCCCAAAAGTCTTGGGGATCATCAAGATGTTTTCTGGCAAAATTGAGACGAGCCTTTATGTTCTTTTTGCTCAGCGGTGGTTTTCGTCTTGGAACTCTGCCATGCAGGCCATTTTTGCCCAGTCTCTTTGTTATTGTGCAGTCATGAACTGTCATGTCTTTGGGTAAAAGACATTGATAAATTTATAAAGTTAATAAATTGGTTAAAAGGAATAAATAAGTTAAAATGAGTGATAAAATTGTCAAAAACCTGTGTTTAAAAAATTATCGAAGTGAGACATCTTTTCCTTAAAGGATTGTTTTTTGTTACAGCAGAGTGTGTGCTCTTCCGTATATAGATGATCTTTGATGTGTTTTTTCCCTCGGCTACAGTCAGCTAGCCACACAGAAACGAAATTAAAAAGTTCATTGAGTACACTGTGTTGTTCTTCTTCGTTTGAGTCTTGGGAAACTTTTGTCTTTGTGAGTATTTTTATGTACAACCACTTGATAGAGATTGCTGATGTTCAAAAGTAGTAGTAGTAGATTAGTTTATTTGACAGGGACAGTGCAATAAACATAGACATTACGTGAATGAGTTTTGTTAAAGCGATGATGTCTGTTAGTTATTTACGTGTATTAGTTCTTTGTGTTAGCATACCGCATGTTAATATGTAGATAGTAATTGCATTGTCCTGTATGTTTCAGTTACCGCGCCATGCTACATACGCATGCAAGAAAACTTTATAAAGACAAGAAAAGCAAGCCTTGTGTGCGAAGTTTTCTTCAATGGTTCGCTGGCTGTCTAGCAGCACAGAGAAACGTGCTGTGAGGACAGCACAGTAAAAAGACATTAAAGACGTCCGGGGCGGGATGTTTTCTCGGCGGATTCAAGCAACACAGAGCAACATTAAGCAGACATGAGCTTACGTTAAGAAAAAACTATTTGAAAAACTATGAGCTGCCAAACGAAGCAGAGCAACGACCAGACGTGGACGTGGAGAAGCCAGACGCCGCAGACCAAACGTCGGACATGCAGCCACCATCACCGCCATTCGACACCAGGTCCAGGGTTACCAGCAGGCAGTCTCACACATCGTCTACAGGGTCTTCAGCCATAAAGGCCTACGCCAGGGCGCAAGCGGCCAAAGCTCAACTAGCCTTTGCTGAAAAAGAGGCTAATATAATGAAGCAAAAGGCTGACTTAGATGCTAGCCTCCACATTCTAAAATGTCATAAAATTATAGCAGCAGCTGAAGCAGAAGTTGCGGCCTACGAAGAAGCACAGAATCAGAGCGGGGAGAGAAGCATAGGGCCCCCTACTGAAACTGAGCCTCTTGATACAGTATGGCGCACCAGCGAATATGTTGCACATCAATGTGAGTTACTCTCTTCAGAAGCTTCCAAGAAGCCACGGCAGCCCCTTGAAATGAGAGACAATGCAGTAGAAGTGCAAGCCACCAATCAGTCAGTTGATCAGCTAACAACTACAACCCAGTATGTACCTCCTCCAATGAATACAGGCATAAAACAAGAGCAAAAGGTAACCAAGGGTCTGACAAACACCCACCTGTTAAACCCTCTAGCTCACACCTTTCAACCTCTTAACAATAACTCGGCTGAATTTAATGGAGGACAAGATTTTGCAAAATATCTCATCCGCAAAGAACTAGTCAGTACTGGTTTACTGCATTTCGATGACAAGCCTGAAAACTATTGGGCATGGAAAGCCTCATTTGTTAGCGCAACTAAAGACTTAAATCTGTCAGCAAGAGAGGAACTAGACTTGCTCACAAAGTGGTTAGGGCCAAAATCCTCAGAGCAGGCCAAAAGGATCCGTGCAGTACATGTCTTTAATGCCCCTGCAGGTTTGATAATGGTCTGGCAGCGCCTTGAGGAGTGTTATGGCTCCTCAGAGGCCATCGAAGACGCACTCTTAAAAAAGGTAGAGGACTTTCCAAGGCTAACAAACAAAGACAATGCCAGGTTAAGAGAACTCGGTGACCTCCTTTTAGAGTTACAGTGTGCCAAAGTAGATGGTGCACTACCAGGGCTAGCATACCTAGACACAGCTAGAGGGCTAAGACAAATAGTTGAAAAACTTCCCTTCAACCTACAGGAAAAGTGGACAACTGTGGGGACGAAATACAAAGAGACTCATAGTGTGTCATTTCCCCCTTTCTTTGTTTTTGTGCAGTTTGTTCAGCAACAAGCTAAAATGAGAAATGATCCAAGCTTTGCTACATCTAGCTGTAACAGTCAAGCTTCCACGCGCTCAGAAAAGCCCACTCCATACAATTGCAAAGCCACTGTGTCAGTACACAAAACAGATGTCGCAGAGAAAAGTGGTTCTGAGACTAAGAAAGTAGAAGAACCAGATCGGCAGTGCCCGATTCACAAGAAGCCACATCCACTCAAAAAATGTAAGCTGTTCAGAGATAAACCTATAGAAGAACATCAAGCTTTTCTCAAAGAGCATCGCATTTGTTATAGGTGTTGTGGTTCAGTTCAGCACATCGCAAAACATTGTAAAGTGGCAGTCATGTGTAGTGAGTGCAACAGTTCCAAGCACATATCAGCACTTCATCCAGGTCCTGCTCCTGTCTTGAAAAGTGCCACATCAGGAAGTGACGAACAAAACAAAGGTGAAGAGCAAACGGAGAGCTCTCCTTCAGTCATCTCCAAGTGCACAGAGGTGTGTGGTCAAAGTAATAGCCCACGCTCTTGCTCTAAGATCTGCTTAGTGAAAGCCTATCCAGAAGGTCAGAAAGACAGAGCAATGAACATGTATGCAGTAATTGACGAACAAAGTAATAAGTCCCTGGCTAAGACAGAGTTCTTCAGCCTGTTTGACATTAAAGCTACACCTGCACCGTACACATTAAAAACCTGCTCTGGCAAAGCTGAAACTGCAGGCAGGAGAGCTGTGAACTTCTTCATACAATCCATGGATGGAAAAACAGATATCCGGCTGCCTCCCTTGATCGAATGTGATTCAGTGCCGGACGACAGAACTGAAATACCCTCACCTGAGATTGCTCAGCACCATCCCCATCTGCTCCCTATCGCAAACAAAATCCAACCTGTCAACCACCATGCTCCAATCCTCTTACTCCTGGGAAGGGACATCCTCAGGGTACATAAGGTACGCGAGCAGATTAATGGGCCAAATATAGCTCCTTATGCACAAAGACTGGACTTGGGTTGGGTTATTGTAGGAGAGGTGTGTGTAGGAAAGACTCATAGCGCATCAGAGGTGAATGTTTACAAGACACACACATTAGACAGTGGTCGCACATCTTATGTGTGGGACATCTTATGTGTGGGACATCTTATGTCACATCCCAGCTGTGTGGGATTGTGACGTATATCTTCAACATGAGCCTGAAACTGGGGAGGGTACCACAGCTGTGGAAAACATCTTGTGTGGTACCTGTACCAAAAACTTCCCACCCCAAAGACCTGAACAGCTACAGACCGGTGGCCTTGACGTCCCACTTGATGAAGACCCTGGAGAGACTGCTCCTTGCTCATCTCCGCCCCCTGGTGGAACCAGCGATGGATCCACTCCAGTTCGCCTACCAGCATGGCATTGGGGTGGAGGATGCGGTGATCTTCCTCCTTCACCGTTCTCTGTCCCACCTGGAGAAGCCCGGGAATATGGTGAGGATCATGTTCTTTGACTTCTCCAGTGCTTTCAACACCATCCAACCGATGATCCTGAAGGACAAGCTGCTGCGCGCAGGGGTGGACCAGCACCTGTCATCATGGATCCTGGACTACCTCACGAACCGGCCTCAGTTTGTGAGAACCCGGGACTGTGTTTCCGACACGATCATCAGTAGCACGGGGGCCCCCCAGGGAACGGTGCTGGCTCCCTTCCTGTTCACTCTTTATACTGCGGACTTCTCACACAACACAACACATTGCCATCTACAGAAGTTCTCTGATGACTCTGCGATCGTTGGTCTCATCTCCAACGGAGATGAAGCTGAGTACAGAGGGCTTATCCAGGACTTTGTGGACTGGTGCCATCGGAACTGCCTCCAGATCAACACGAGGAAAACTAAGGAGCTGGTGGTGGACTGCCGCAGGCATGGGCAGCCCCTCACAGCACCAGTAAATATACAGGGAACAGACATCGAGATGGTGACATCCTATAAGTACCTGGGTATTCATCTGAACAATAAACTAGACTGGTCACACAATACTGACGCACTCTACAAGAAGGGACAGCGCAGGCTGTTCCTGCTGAGGAGACTCAGGTCTTTTGGTGTACAAGGGGCGCTGCTGAAGTCATTCTATGACACGGTGGTGGCATCAGCCATCACTTTTGGAGTGGTCTGCTGGGGCAGTGGCATTACTGCAGCCGATAGGAAGAGACTGAACAAACTGATTAAGAAAGCTAGCTCTGTCCTGGGGCAGCGCCTTGATCCGATGGAGGAGATAGGAGAGAGAAGGACGGTGGCTAAACTGTCATCTCTGCTGGAGTCCGAGTTCCACCCTATGCAGGACATACTGGATGCACTGAGGAGCTCATTTAGCAGCAGACTACATCATCCCAGGTGCACAACCGAGAGGTTTCGTAGGTCCTTCCTACCAACGGCTGTCAGACTGTACAACCTAAGCAGGGCTGCTCGCAGAGATAGCAAAAAGACGTAACAAACTAATAGTTTTTTTTGAATGCAAAAGATGCAATAGACTTACACAATGGTCCTCTCCGGCATACAACTAGGAACATACCGGTCGCTGTGGAGGGTGAGAATATGTATGGGCACATAATCATACCATGTAGGATAACTAAATAGACGGTTATGCTGTTTCATCCCACCTAGCAACAATGCTCTGCACTGTGTGTGTTTATATATTTACATATTTATTCCATCTAGCTACAATGCTCTGCACTGGGTGTGTTTATATTTATATATCTATATATTTATTCCATCTAGCTACAATGCTCCGCACTGTGTTTTTATATATCTACATATTATTCCATCTAGCTACATTGCTCCGCACTGTGTGTGTTTATATACTTGCATATTTATTCCACCTAGCTGCAATGCTCCGTACTGTGGGTGTTTATATATTTACATATTTATTCCATCTAGCTACAATGCTCTGCACTGTGTGCTCATATATTCATATATTTATTCCATCCAGCTACAATGCTCTGCACTGTGTGTCTGTGTGTGTGTGTGTATATATATATTTTATAGTAATATGTACATATGTATATTAGCTGCTCTTGCTTGCTTGTTTTTTTTCTTGCCTTCTGATTGTTGCTCTGAGTGTTGCTATCCCTGTGCTGTTGCAATCCTGGAATTTCCCCGTTGTGGGACTAATAGTAGTAGTAGATTAGTTTATTTGACAGGGACAGTGCAATAAACATAGACAATTAATCAAAGACAATCAATCTGATGTGTTGCACATAGAGTGTATAGCTATTAGCTAATTTGCAACTCTTGTCCCTGGATGGGCTTTAGAAAAAAGAATCAAGATAAAAAATATACACAATAACCACATACATCAATGCAGAAAAATTATAAATACACAATTATAAATATTATAAATATTATAAATACACAAATATAACAGCCTGACTCACATTTAACATAAATATTATAAATACACATATATTATAAAATATTATAAATACACAAATATAACAGCCTGACTCACATTTAACACATATAACATAACTCACATTTGCCTATTTCAGGCCTCCCTCCCTCCGTCACTCACTATAAACAAACACATTTATTCCTTCCCTTCATTCACTCTCACTTTGCAGACAAATAATTCATACATGAGTACATTCTTGTTTATTTTTCAGCCAGTTTTTAACATTTTTAGTGAATGTTTTAAAGTCCGTTATTATTTTAATTTCATTTGGCATTGTGTTCCAGATGTGACTGCCCTTTATAGAGAAAGCTGTTTGTCCAAATGTGGTTCTGCGGTGGAATATTTTACAGTTATTGTTAACAGAACTCCTGGTGGCTCTGCTGCTGTCCTGTCTTTGGACGAAACCAGCAAGTGGCTCGGGTGCTGATTTATGGAAACATTTGAACGTTAATTTCAGAAGACAGAGGTCAATGAAGCTCTCAAAACTCAATAGGTTGTATTTTTTTAAAACATTACAGTGATGCCACCTAATGGGCTTTTTGTCCAAGATTTTTAGGGTTTGATTATATAATGAACCTATATGTCTTATTGTGGAAGGGGCTGCTTGAGCCCAGACTGTCAAACAGTATGATATATGAGAAAAAACCATAGAATGCATATACAGTGCAGCTGCTTCGTAAGGTATGTAATATCTAATTAATTTAAAGCAGTTCAGATTTTTTTTTACTGTTTTTGAAATTTTCTTTATATGAAGATTAAATTTGAGTTGAGGATCTAGTACAATGCCAAGGTATTTGAATTCTGTAGCTAAACTGATGTCATGATCATGTATATTAACTTTAAAATGTTGCAGGTTACATTTTTTGATTGAAAAGCACATTGAGACTGTTTTCTGAAGGTTCAGCAATAGATGGTTCTTGAGGAGCCACTCTTGGACATCAACCATACTTGTAGACAGTACATCTGCAGCCTGTGCTGGAGTCTTGGCAGCTGTGTAAATAACTGCATCATCTGCATAAAGTTGGCATGTTGCAGCTGAGCAGTGTAACGGCAAGTCATTAATAAAAATGCTGAAAAGTAAAGGACCAAGAATGGACCCTTGTGGGATACCCATGCGGTTGTTTAAAAATGAGGATTTATCCTGGTGAACTTTTACACACTGTTCTCTATTCTGGAGATAAGATGCAAACCATTCTAATGTATTTGGGGAGAAGTTAAAAGATACCATTTTGGATAAAAGCAAACTGTGGTTTACAGTATCGAAAGCCTTTTTGAGATCTAGAAAAACAGCTCCTACCACATTACCCCTGTCCAAGGACTGTTTGACGTTTTCAATAAGGCAACAATTTGCTGTTTCTGTTGAGTATCCTGGTCTAAAACCAAATTGATGTGGATGAAGAAGTTGACTGTCTTGTAAGTAGTCTATCAGCTGTGTAGCTACAACTTTTTCAAGAACCTTAGATAGGACTGGTAAGATAGAGATTGGGCGGTAATTGCATATATCGTCTTTACTGCCTGATTTATGAACTGGTATGACGACAGCTTTTTTCCAGCCAGATGGAAATGTACTAGACCTAATGGAGAGATTAATGAGATGAGTCAGTGGTTTGATTAATATTTTGCTGTGCATTTTGAGAAAGGAGGTGCTCATATTGTAGATATCATTAGTTTTTGAGTTTGACAGTGTTTTAACAATACCAGCAATTAACTTCTCATTTACCTCATCGATGTGAAAAGTATCTGTTGGAAGTATGGAATTTGTGTTGTTGAGCACATTTGGCAGCACAAAAATTTTTGTTAAGTCTTCCACAGAGCCCACAAAGTGTGAATTAAATTCATTTGCCAAAGTAGCCTTGTCACTGACGGTCTTGCCATTGATTCTAAGTTCCTTTACCCCCTTCTGATCGTTTTTTTTATTAGTTAAGTTATTTAAATGCCTCCATAGGGAACTGTTGTTACCCTTTGCATGATCTATCAGTTTATTGTAATAAGATATTTTTGATTTTCGCAGCTCATGTACCACTTTATTTCTTAAACTTTTGTACACAAGGTGATCATTTTGTAGTTTGGAGGTTAGTGATGTTTTCAGTGCATAGTCTCGCCTCTTCATAAGTTTTCTTATTTCATTATTTAACCATGGTAGGCTAATCTTCTGTTGTCTACTTTTAATTTGCTTTGAAAATTTTTCTATAGACTTTGTGATTGTTGCAGTTATAAAATTACAACAATCATCTACTTCACATGTTGCCATGAGCTGCTCCCAATTTTGATTCTCTAAGTAATGTTCAAACTCCTCATTTTTTGATTTGGGGATAATAAAATTTGATTTGTCAATATCGACTCCCCCAAAATACTGTAGTCGCTTTTTAGTAAGTTTCCTGACAGCAAGAACCATGTTATGATCTGAGAGACCAGTTACAAGATTATAGGTTCTGGTTATTCGTTCTGGTTTATTAGTAAATACCATGTCAATAAGTGTTCTGGATTGTTTGGTTATCCTGGTGGGTCCTTTGATGATTTGCTGGTAATTAAATTTAGTCATGAGGCTTTTCAGTTTTTGTTTGTCTTTTTTATCAGACCAGTTGATATTAAAGTCACCATGAATTATTGTTTCTCTGTTCTTCTCAAGTTGTTTAACCAGATCACTTAATTCATTATAAAAGGAAGAGTTGTGTGATGGTGGGTTGTACACTACTGCAATGTTGAAATTCATTACCGGAGAGAGACATACATTAACAGCTAAACATTCAAGTGAAGTATTCAAATCAACCAGTTGACATTTATATTTCTCTTTGATGTAAATTAAAACACCTCCTCCCCTCCCTACCTGCCTGTCTTTTCTAAAACACTGGTAGCCCACAATATCGATCATATTAGTGTCTATGTTACTGTGTAGCCAGCTTTCTGAGAGACAAAGGTAGTCCAGATTTGAGTCCAACAGCAACACCGAAATCTCATCTCTTTTGGGGATTATGCTCCGTATGTTTAAATGACCGCCGAGGATCCCCTTTGGTTTAGCCTTGGTGTCCCAAAGAACTCGTGCATGATTAACAGTTTGGAAAAATAAATGTTGTTTTTGCTTTTGTACAGCTCGGTTTTGTGCTAACCCAGTGGTCTGCTGTTTAATAGTGGCAGGTCCAGGGTTAAGGTGAATATCTCCTGCCAGAAGTAGCAGAACTAACAGAACTTTAACTGTATATCCTCTGCCATATTGTGATTTTTGCTTAACAGCCATGTTTGCCTTAATTTGGAAGTTTTTGCTCAGGGCTTTTAAAGACCACATAGAGTGTAGGGTGAGATGTCCAAGCCCAAATCCATACAGATAAAACTTTTTAACTTCACCTTTGGTTGAGTTTGTCGGAAAATCCTTCTTGTTGCAGGTCCAGACACACAAAGACAAAACGAAGAGGAAGTATAGAAGTAGAGAATGCTTATTAGTGGTGCCCATCAGCCCACTTTTTAATCCGGTGGCAGCCATCTTCAGTCTTTCTTGGAAAGAAGGAAAAGGAAAATCTGTGGATAGTAAAATAAATTCTGCTTATATCGCCAGAATCTGATCCGATCGTCCTCGAATCCAACTGGGCCTCAGCTAGCCAACTAGCCCCTTCCGTTGCTGGTCTCGTTGCTCATAGTCGCCGTAACTGGTCTCCCGTCCCGCTCCTCCAACCGAGTCTCGTCACACACCGCCGCTGCCACCGAGCACCGCTGAGGTCACGGTAAATCCTCCGCTAGGCACCGCCACCTACCGTCGTCTGCCTGGGTGAAATCTCTGCTGAGCCCCGTCAACAAATAGCCGCTTGCCTGGTAGTATCTCCGCTGGGCCTCGCAGCTGGGCTTCAATTCAGGCTGGTGTAAGGTGGAATGACTGGCGCCAGCATTAAGCTAACTAGCGTTAGCTTAGCAATCGCTTCGGGTAGTCTCGTCGCACACCGCCGCTGCAGTCACGGTAAGTCCTCCGCTGGGCACCGCCGCCTACCGCCGTCTGCCTGGGTGAAATCTCTGCTGAGCCCCGTCAAACAAATAGCCACCTGCCTGGTAGTATCTCCGCTGGGCCTCGTAGCTGGGCTTTGATTCAGGCTGGTGTTAGGTGGAATGGCTGGCGCCAGCATTAAGCTAACTAGCATTAGCTTAGCAATCGCTTCAGGTAGGGCACATCAGTGAATCACAAGGAAGCGCTGGAATCGCTGGTCAGTTTACTCACAGTGGCCGGATAAAAGCGATCAAAGGGGTAATCCACCGGAGGTATATCCGATCGCTGTAGGTAGTTATTTAGAGACTGGCGCCAGCATTAAGCTAACTAGTGTTAGCTTAGCAATCGCTTCAGGTAGCATTAAGCTAACTAGTGTTAGCTGAGCAATCGCTTCAGGAAGGCGCAGGAAGTCGCTGGAGAAAGGCGATTAAAGGGCAATCCAACGGAGGTGGCAATTCAGCCCGTGCGTGTTCGCCACGAGCGCCGATCGCTGCAGGCCAGCCACTTTTAATGGCAAAATCAGTGACTTTGTCTCAGCACTGAAAAAGTGTGACCATCCCGGTCGCCATCTTGAGGATGTCTCCTCAAGATAAAGCCTAAAGGCTCAAGATAAGCCTAAAGGCTTATCTTATCTTATCTTATCTTATCTTATTTTGAGCCATGCCCAAACGTCATTACAGTTAAAGAAAACTATGGCATTCTGTCAAAGCAAAACACTCAGTCAGTCATAAGGTGTAAAGACACAATTGACTTTGCTCACAACACAGACAAGCTAGGTCACTCTGTGTTTGACAGATCTGAATCAGATGATAAAGTTGCACTGTCCATAGATGACAAAACTTTCCTAACTCTTATGGACAATACAGTTAGCCAGAACAAAGAGAACAGTTGGGTTGCTCCTCTGCCCTTCCGCTTCCCAAGAAGGAGACTCCCAAGCAATAGAGAGCAAGCCCTGAAACGCCTGTACTCACTCAAAAAGACTCTGGAAAGGAAACCAGAAATGAAGAGTCACTACATCCAATTCATGCAGAAAATGTTAAATAATGACCAAGCTGAAATTGCACCACCCCTGCCAAAAGGTAAAGAACACTGGTACCTGCCTACGTTTGGTGTATACCACCCGCAGAAACCAGATCAAATACGAGTTGTTTTTGATTCTAGTGCAGAGTATGACGGCATATCGCTAAATCAAGTGCTCCTTAGTGGACCTGATCTCAACAACTCTTTGATAGGGGTGCTATTGAGGTTTAGAAAAGAGCCCGTAGCCCTGACAGCAGACGTACAGCAAATGTTTTATTGCTTTGAGGTGTGCGAAGAACACAGAGACTATCTTTGCTATCTGTGGTTTGAGGATAATGACATCACTAAGGGTGTAGTTGAATATAGAATGAAAGTTCATGTTTTTGGTAACAGCCCGTCACCCGCTGTAGCCATTTACTGAATGAGACGGGCAGCACAAGAGGGTGAGAAAGAACATGGTGTTATGACCCGAGCGCCGGTTCTGATCGCGCTCGGGCTAAGTTATTTCTCGCTGCCGGCATTGACAGCTGCGGGCTGTATTCTGGCCTCACCGGGCTCTTATTGTGAAAGTGCTCGGTGGGGCTTCCGCCTGTCAACGGCCGGTCAGCTGATTGTCATTACTGTCGTTAGTGCTTCGCCCTTTTAAGCCCGGCACTGACGACGGTAAGACGCAGGAGTATTAGTCGACTTTGGTCAACGTTACGTCTGAGTGGCTTCGTCCTGCCAAGCCCTGGGTCTGCGCCTCGTCATACTTGAGAGTGCCGTAGACCTTCATGTCAGGTTCGTCCTCATAGTTTTGTCACAGTTAGCTCGTAGCGGCTGGGTTAGCCCTACGAGCCCAAGTCTCAGTCATGTGTGTGTCTAGCCCTAAGGGGTTCATAGTTGTGTTTTGTCACGTCTGAAAATAACATCTTAGCCAAACTCTCTGGTGAACTCTGTGGCATCTCTTGGTGATCCGCGAGGATCACCACATGACAGTATACTCCTGCCAGGTCGCCTAAACGGAGGCGCCGTACCGAGACGCCGTTTCACCGTGAGTTTGTGCCATTTTGGACTGTTTGTTCTTCCTTGTCTGGATGCCTGCTGCTGGGAGAATGCCGTCATCCAGGGGTTGCGGACAGCGCCTGGACAGAAGGCTAGCGGAGGTCCTGGAGTACGTGGACTGCACGTTATTCTCCACTACGCTGTGGGACGCTCCCAGCGATGTGTGCAGACATTTGGACTACGCTGAGGAGCTTTTGGACAACCTTCCCCTCGATAGTTATGACCACCTGGAAGTGATAACGAGGTGGGAGGAACTCACCATTCAGCGCAAGTTACTTCGTGGGCTGGAAGAGAAGAGTAGGAAGCAGGGGAGGAGGAATCCCCGCTCCCCGCGTTGGTGTCCCGTCCCGGAGCAGGTCCAGGAGTACACGCCGTCTAGGGGCCGACGAGGACGTCGGCGTAACGGCACGGGCAACCCTCAGCGGAATCCCCGGCTGGACTCGCTGCCGGCGTATCCCGTCAGCGAATCTCCGAGAGCGGCCCCACCTCGTCTTCCCAGGGGGGCCTCTGTCGCCATCCAGCGGGGAGAAGGAGGAACGACGTCCCCCACAGCAGGAACCATCTCTGCCCCGGTAGGAAGGCAAGTGCACGATAATTTCTCACATCATGATATTATTCTGCCTTGTCTGACTCCTGGGGATGGAGTTCGGGGTTCGCAGCCCCCCGAGCTCCCTCCACCTGCTGTGGATGAAATTATTAAACCCGCTGCCTCTGTGTTCTCCCCCGTTGAGCGGTCCGCAACGCCAGGCCAGCATCGCCGGACGAAGAGGGCCCCTGCAGTGCTGGATAGCCTGCATCCGGCCCTGCAGTCATGTCTTGGACGGAGGAGAGGAGCGGACTGCAGCCCGGAGCCTGAGCCGACGAAGAAGCATCCCCGGGTCTCCTCGCCGGAGCGGTCCGAGCCAGTGGGTCAAGGGTTCCCTGCCTCCACGCCATACGGGTCGTCGGCGTGGACAACAGCGTGGGAGGAACCTGAGGCTGCTGATGACATTGTGCCAGCTGCGGAGCCCGACGCAGCTGAGTCCGAGTCAGCTAACGAGAGTCGCCCTGAACCCAGATCGTCGGAGTCCTGGGTGGCAACGGAACCCGAGTGCAGGCAAGTGCTCCCTCTTATGTCTCTGTCCTCTTTTGTTGAGCATTTTTGCCTGCCTCTCGGGGAGACGAGTGAGGAGCAGCCGTCTGCTGCGCCTGAGCTCGTCTCGCTGGGTTCCGTTGCTACCGGTTATGCTGATCCCGGTTTTCCTGTCCCCGAGCTTTGGTTTTAGTGTTGCCGGCGGGGAACGGGTCAGTGTCACCAAGGTGGAGGTCCCAGGTTCGGGGGTGGAGTTCGTCAGCGGAGCTGCACCGGAGGCCCAATCGGGTCCCACTGCAGGGGCGGTTTCGGCCCAATCGGGGTCCGACGTGGGTTCGTCGGAGGCCCAATCGGGGTCCAACGTGGGTGCAGCTGGGACCCAATCTGAGTCCAGCGGTGATGCAGCGCGAGCATGGTCCATTGGCGGAGGAGGAGCTGCAGACCCTTCTTTGCGGAGCGGATTCTTGGCTCGTCCTGCTCATCAATCCCCTCAGAATCACCGCCCCTTTTCATCATCGCCGGGGGCCATGGGGGTCCCTGTTCGCTCGCCCCGGTTCTCCTGAGTTTTGTTCTCGTCAGGGAGGCCGCTGCGGGTTGTTGATGCCCTGGACTGGTGGCTGAGGGACATGGGTCAGCCGCCGGAGGGACTGTTTCGCCGGTTCGGCGCCTCGGTTCAGCCACCCGACCTGTTATGTGTGCCATGGGGCTACCTAGTTCGACCACCGGAGAAGTGGACGTGCGGGACTTTGGACTCTGGTGAGCCGCCTGGTCCGCCTCCGTTGACCATCGGTCGACATAAACTGTCGGGGGGTGGTAGTGGTCCCTGGGTGTGTCTCAGTATTTGTGCTTTTTTTTTTGTCCTGGTTATTTTGTATCTAGTGCTCATGCCTTTGTTTTGAAAGCCACAGTCAAGTCATAGTCATGTTATGTCAAAGCAATTTTAGATTGTCTCTTGTGTTTTTGAAAGCCACAGTCTAGCCATAGTAAAGTTATGTTAAGCAATTTTAGATTACTTCATGTGTGTTTGCAGTAGCCCTGCTGGCCTATGTATAGTCTGGGTAGAGCGTGTGGTGCTCTGGTTTTTTTTTGTGTCGTGTATAGTTTGATATGAGTGAGTAGTGCTCTGTTTTTTTTGTTTCATGTAGTCTGGTATGAGCATGTAATTCTCTGTTTCTGTTTTGTATAGTTTGATATGAGCGAGTAGTGCTGTTTTTTTTTGCTTCATGTAGTCTGGTATGAGCGAGTAATGCTCTGTTTTTTGTTTTTTCATGTATGGTCTGGTATGAGCGAGTATGCTCTATTTTTGCATTTAATTTTCTGAACCTGTAGTTCTGTTTTTTTTTGTTTTCCCTTGTACATTTTTTTCTTGTTAGTCTTGTCATTGTCTTGTATGGTTTTTTAGTCTTGTCATTGTCTTGTATGGTTTTTTGTCTTGTTCATGGGTTGGTTTCTCTCCCTCCGCACCTGTCCCCCAACCTCCCACCCTGGGGGGGGCGGGGGGGCAGGGTGGTTCCTTGGGGCGTTTGGAGTCCGCCCGTGGAGGGAGGGTACTGTTATGACCCGAGCGCCGGTTGTGATCGCGCTCGGGCTAAGTTATTTCTCGCTGCCGGCATTGACAGCTGCGGGCTGTATTCTGGCCTCACCGGGCTCTTATTGTGAAAGTGCTCGGTGGGGCTTCCGCCTGTCAACGGCCGGTCAGCTGATTGTCATTACCGTCGTTAGTGCTTCGCCCTTTTAAGCCCGGCACTGACGACGGTAAGACGCAGGAGTATTAGTCGACTTTGGTCAACGTTACGTTTGAGTGGCTTCGTCCTGCCAAGCCCTGGGTCTGCGCCTCGTCATACTTGAGAGTGCCGTAGACCTTCATGTCAGGTTCATCATCATAGTTTTGTCACAGTTAGCTCGTAGCGGCTGGGTTAGCCCTACGGGCCCAAGTCTCAGTCATGTGTGTGTCTAGCCCTAAGGGGTTCATAGTTGTGTTTTGTCACGTCTGAAAATAAATAACATCTTAGCCAAACTCTCTGGTGAACTCTGTGGCGTCTCTTGGTGATCCGCGAGGATCACCACATGACACATGGCACTGACGCAAGACAGTTTGTTGAGAAACAGTTCTATGTCGATGATGGACTCACATTAGTTGCCACACCAAAGAATGCTGTTGATCTGTTAACAAGAACCAAAAACATGTTAGCTGAATCTAATGTGAGACTTCACAAGGTTGCATCCAACTATAGCCTAGTTATGGAAGCATTTCCTGTGAAGGACCGTGCAAAGGATTTAAAAGATTTGGACCTTGGAGTAGATCCTCTCCCAGTTCAGAGGAGTCTGGGACTTTGTTGGAATCTACAGACAGACAGCTTCACTTACCTCGTAACCAATGAAACCAAACCATTCACACGCAGGGGAGTGCTATCAACAGTCAATAGCCTGTATGACCCTTTGGGCTTTGTTGCTCCCATAATCACGCAGGGCAAAGTGCTACTCAGAGAACTGTCATCTGAAGAGAGAGACTGGGACGCTCCACTTCCTCCAGAAAAGGAGGAGATGTGGGTCACATGGAAAGACTCTTTAAAAGCCCTTGAAGATCTGCAAATCAAAAGGTGCTACAGTCCAGGTTCATTAAGTACTATGAAAAGTAATGAACTGTATATCTTCTCTGATGCGTCTACTGTAGCAATAGGAGCTGTAGCTTACTTGCGCTCTTTAGACAGTGACGGTCAGTACCATGTGGGTTTTGTGATAGGAAAGTCTAAACTTGCTCCTCATCCTGCACACACTGTACCACGGCTCGAACTTTGTGCTGCTGTACTTGCGGTTGAGATGTATGAGCTAATCACAGGCGAGTTAGACATAAAAATAGACAATGTGAAGTTTTTCACTGACAGTCGTATTGTGTTGGGGTACATACACAATACCTCCAAAAGATTCTACATGTATGTAGCCAACCGTGTCGCACGCATTAGGCTATCCACACAACCTGACCAATGGCATTATGTTGCAACTGAGCTAAATCCAGCTGACCAGGCAACTAGACCTGTTGCAGCCGCCGAACTCAAAAACAGTAAATGGTTCACAGGCCCAAACTTTTTGTATACAGACTATCCTGATAAGTCACACAAAGACAATCCGTATGCACTAGTGGAACCTGGAGAGGACAAAGAAATACGTCCAGAAGTAAAAACACTGTTAACAGCAGTATCAGTGTCACAGTTGAGCTCTGAGCGGTTTAAAAGATTTTCAAGCTGGACGACGCTATGCAGGGCAGTAGCCAAACTTATTCATGTTACTGCATCTTTCAAACAAAAGTCCAGTGGACAGAAAGGATGGAAAAGTCTCAAAGAATGTACAAACATGAAAGAACTCACTCAAGCCGAGAACGTTATCATTCACTCAGTCCAGCAGGAAGCATACAAAGAGACATTCGAAAAGATAAAAGAAGGAAAACAGGTAAACTCCAAAAATGACACACTCAAGAAGTTCAATCCAATTGTAGACAAAGATGGACTACTACGAGTCGGTGGACATCTCTCCTCTGCCGATCTCACAGACAATGAAAAGCACCCTCTGACCATCCCTTCTGCCAGCCATGTTGCCACACTTCTTGTAAGACACTTCCATGAATGCTCAGCTCATCAGGGACGACAAATTACTGAAGGAGCTGTCCATGGTGCTGGTTTCTGGATAGTTGGAGGTAAACGACTTGTGTCTTCTATCATATATAATTGTGTTACTTGCCATAAACTCCGAGGCAAACTGCAAGCCCAGAAAATGGCAGACTTGCCTGCAGACCGTGTAAATCCTGAACCTCCCTTTACTACTGTGGGCTTGGATGTGTTTGGGCCATGGACTGTTGTTACGCGTCGTACTAGAGGGGGTAGTGCTCAGAGCAAAAGATGGGCTGTCCTCTTTACATGCATGTCAACAAGGGCTGTACACATCGAAATGATTGAAACCATGTCCACAGATAGTTTTATAAATGCATTAAGAAGATTTTTCTCTGTTCGTGGCCCAGCTAAGCTCTTGCGCTCAGACAGAGGCACTAATTTTGTAGGAGCTTGTAAGGAACTGGGTTTAGACACTGACGACACAGCAGTGGGAAAGTACCTCCGGGACAAGAGGTGCTCATGGACATTTAACCCTCCGCACGCATCACATATGGGAGGGTCCTGGGAACGTCTCATAGGGGTGGCAAGGCGTATCTTAGATGCAGTGTTGTTAAAAAACACTCAGACATGTCTCACTCATGAGGTTTTAAGCACATTCATGGCCGAGGTAATGGCTATTATAAACGCAAGGCCTCTTGTTCCAATATCTGCTGACCCAGACTGTCCAGCAATACTCACTCCAGCGATGTTACTCACGCAGAAGTCAAGCACGGTTTCTGCCCCTTCCAGAAACTTCTCCTCAGGACAGTTGTTTGGAAAACAGTGGAAACAAGTACAGCATCTTGCAGATACGTTTTGGAAGAGGTGGAAAGGAGAATATTTGTCTACCTTGCAGAAACGCACAAAATGGAATGACAGCAAACCAAATGTCAAAGAAGGAGACATTGTTCTGTTGAAGGACATACAAGTAAACAGACATGAATGGCCCATGGGACTTGTTGTAAAAACTTTGCCCAGCAGTGACAAAATGATCCGCAAAGTGGAAGTGCGGATCGTAAAAGAAGGGACTGCAAAAGTATTCCTGAGACCCATCTCAGAGGTCATAGTCTTACTTTCAAAGACTGAGTGATACTGTATTTTTGATGTCATGTAACACTGGAAATGTTTTATTGTGTTTGGTATTTGTGATGATATAATGTGATTATATCAAGCGGGGAGTGTCATGTCTTTGGGTAAAAGACATTGATAAATTTATAAAGTTAATAAATTGGTTAAAAGGAATAAATAAGTTAAAACAAGTGATAAAATTGTCAAAAACCTGTGTTTAAAAAATTATCGAAGTGAGACATCTTTTCCTTAAAGGATTGTTTTTTGTTACTGCAGAGTGTGTGCTCTTCCGTATATAGATGATCTTTGATGTGTTTTTTCCCTCGGCTACAGTCAGCTAGCCACACAGAAACAAAGTTAAAAAGTTCATTGAGTACGCTGTGTTGTTCTTCTTCATTTGAGTCTTGGGAAACTTTTGTCTTTGTGAGTATTTTTATGTACAACCACTTGATAGAGATCGCTGATGTTCAAAAGTATTAGTTTTGTTAAAGCGATGATGTCTGTTAGTTATTTACGTGTATTAGTTCTTTGTGTTAGCATACCGCATGTTAATATGTAGATAGTAATTGCATTGTCCTGTATGTTTCAGTTACCGCGCCATGCTACACACGCATGCAAGAAAACTTTATAAAGACAAGAAAAGCAAGCCTTGTGTGCGAAGTTTTCTTCAATGGTTCGCTGGCTGTCTAGCAGCACAGAGAAACGTGCTGTGAGGGCAGCATATGAACACTGACCTTAACTGAGGCGAGTGAGGCCTGCAGTTCTTTGAATGTTGTTGTGGGGTCTTTTGTGACCTCTTGGATGAGTCGTTGCTGTGCTCTTGGGGTAATTTTGGTTGGCCGGGCACTCCTGGGAAGGTTCACCACTGTTCCATGTTTTCGCCATTTGTGGATGGCTCTCACTGTGGTTTGCTGGCGTCCAAACACTTTAGATATGGCTTTATAACCTTTTCCAGACTGATAGCTCTCAGTTACTTTGCTTCTCATTTGTTCCTGAATTTCTTTGGACCACAGCATGATGTCTAGCTTTTGAGGATTTTTTTTGGCCAACTTCACTTTGTCAGGCAGGTCCTATTTAAGTGATTTCTTGATTGAGAACAGGTGTGGCAGTAATCAGGCCTGGGTGTGGCTAGAGAAACTGATCACAGCTATCCAAAGTTGTGAGAAACCACAGTTAATTTATGTTTTAACAGGGGGTATCATGATTTGCCCCTCAGGGCAGGGAGAGAGAGACAGACCCACGTGCCAACTGCAGTTTGTGGCATTTATTGAAATCAAACACAAAGTACCAAAGTGCAACAAAGCAAAAATCCAAACAGATAACAAGGAAAACTTACAGACTGGGATGAACTCGAGAGAAAACTCACCAGAGCAGGGTTAGGGCTCTGGTGGTGAGAAGGAAGAGAATCTTCAGACTGCTGCAAAAATGAAATGATTGAATGAAATTGAATGAAATTTCCTTTGAATGAAATTTGAATTTGAATTTTGAATGAAATTTGAATGAAATTGAATGAAAATGAATTCAAATTTGAAATTTGAATGAAATTTCCTTTACACGGATCAGTCGTCCTGGTCCCTTTGCAGAAAAACAGCCCCAAAGCATGATGTTTCCAACCCCATGCTTCACAGTAGGTATGGTGTTCTTTCTCCTCCAAACACGACAAGTTGAGTTTTTACCAAAAAGTTCTATTTTGGTTTCATCTGACCATATGACATTCTCCCAATCCTCTTCTGGATCATCCAAATGCTCTCTAGCAAACTTCAGACAGGCCTGGACATGTACTGGCTTAAGCAGGGGGACACGTCTGGCACTGCAGGATTTGAGTCCCTGACGGTGTAGTGTGTTTCTGATGTAGCCTTTGTTACTTTGGTCCCAGCTCTCTGCAGGTCATTCACTAGGTCCCCCCGTGTGGTTCTGGGATTTTTGCTCACCGTTCTCGTGATCATTTTGACCCCATGGGGTGAGATCTTGGGTGGAGCCCCAGATCGAGGGAGATTATCAGTGGTCTTGTATGTCTTCCATTTTCTAATAATTGCTCCCACAGTTGATTTCTTCACACCAAGCTGCTTACCTATTGCAGATTCAGTCTTCCCAGCCTGGTGCAGGTCTACAATTTTGTTTCTGGTGTCCTTTGACAGCTCTTTGGTCTTGGCCATAGTGGAGTTTGGAGTCTGACTGTTTGAGGTTGTGGACAGGTGTCTTTTATACTGATAACAAGTTCAAACAGGTGCCATTAATACAGGTAACGAGTGGAGGACAGAGGAGCCTCTTAAAAAAGAAGTTACAGGTCTGTGAGAGCCAGAAATCCTGCTTGTTTGTAGGTGACCATATACTTATTTTACTGAGGAATTTACCAATTAATTCATTAAAAATCCTTCAATGTGATTTTCTGGATTTTTTTTTCTCATTTTGTCTCTCATAGTTGAGGTATACCTATGATGAAAATTGGAGACCTCTCTCATCTTTTAAGTGGGAGAACTTGCACAATTGGTGGCTGACTAAATACTTTTTTTGCCCCACTGTAGATACCAATAAATACAGGATCAGAACATAGTAAACTGAGACATAAACAGAAAAACAAGCAAGGATAACAAAACCCAAAAGGCACAAAAATACAACAAATATATATAAATACAGAGAAAAAGCCATGACACTGAGCATGGCGGAACCTCCAGTGCTCAGCTCGTGACAGGGGGCCAATTGTTTTGTTTCACACAGGGCAATGTAGGTTTGGATTTTTTTTACGCTAAAGACCTTCATTTAAAAACTGCATTTTGTGTTTACTTGTGTTATTTTTGTCTAATATTTAAATTTGTTTGAAGATCTGAAACATTTAAGTGTGACAAACACACAAAAAAATGAGAAATCAGGAAGGGGGAAAACACTTTTTCACACCACTGTATATATAGAAAACTGATCAGACTTGTGATGTATAAGCTCTTGTCTTTGGTTAAAGAATAGTCCCAGAAAAAAGCATAGCACTTTGAAAGCCTATTTTTTTATCCTTTCTTGCACTGAGCTGTAGTCAATAGTTAAACCAGTCGAAAAGAACTGCATCTTTTCAATTGCACATCACTGCACAGGCCCTGTAATCACTGAGCACAATAGAGCAGAAAGCCTCCACTTATGGAAAGTACTGTGTAATGGCAGAGAGGTGGGCAAAGTGTACCATTAAGTTTTGATAACATAGTTGCCATGCTCACCCTTACAGAGATTTATGGAGAAAATACATTTCCTTTACGTCATGATGTTATATATGTTGCTAAGAAATGTGACCATGCTGAATATGTAAGTGAGAAGTCACAAAACCCTTTCTAAAATATATACGGTATCTTAAAAATTTGTTACAGAATGTCACAATTCTAGTGTCTGTGTCTGTCTGTGTCTGTGTGTGTTTGCTCCCTCACCTGAGGAGCTGTTTTTTGGTCGGCTGACCGTGGACTCTGGTTGGCCTCCTGGGGCGCCCCTTTTCCTTACTGGAGTGGTGGCCTAAAGGTAGAGCATCCGCTCCACAATAGGGAGGTCGGGGTTCAAGTCCCAGCCGGGTCATGCCAATGACCATATAAAAATGGAACTTCCTGCCATCCAGCTTGGTACTCAGCAAGAATGGAATGGAGGAGGGAAATGTGGGTAGCAGTGGCTCAGGAAGTAGAGCGGGTTGTCTAATAACCAGAAGGTTGGCAGTTCAAATCCTGCTCCCCCCCGACATCCTGCCGTTGTGTCCCTGGGTAAGACACTTTCCCCACCTTTCCTCCACTGTCTATGACACTGGGCATGAATGTGTATAAATGTTCAATAGTGGTCGTTAGCGCAGATTGCCATGTTTCTGTCAGTCTGCCCCAGGGCAGCTGTGGCTACAGTAGTAGCTTACCACAACCATTGCCTGTGGAGTGAATGAATAATGTATCCATTGTAAAGCATATGAAAAGCGCTATATAAATCTGATGTATTATTATTATGAGTATTGATGCTTGCTTTATCTTTGTTCTGTTTGTTTTTATTTTTTTAGTCTTATTGTTGTAGTTGTCCTTCCAGTTCACCATCATGATTTGCCATTTACGTATTGTTTCTTAATTCTCATCAGCTGTTTCTCATCTGCCGTCATTCGTGTTTGTATATAGGTTCCCCCCATTCATCTGTTCTCTGCCGCAAGATAGACTCATGTTGTGTTCATCGTATTCCCGTCCACGCTCCTGTCTGGTTTGTGCTTTAGTTTATTGCGGTGTATTTAAGTTTAGTTGTGTGTTTTCCGGCCTTTGAGCTGCGCTCTTCATCATCATCATAGCAGTCTGCCGTGGACGACAATGACTGTTTCATTTAGGTTTGATCAGATTCCTCCACACAGATCTGTCCTTAGCCTTCCACTGCCAGAAACTCCTATCTATGTCCAACTTCTTCAAGTTTCTTTTTACAGTGTCTTTAAATCTGAGCCTTGGTCCACCCTGATTGCGTTTGCCCTCGCATAACTGTGAGTAGAGTAACTGCCGAGGGAGACGCTGGTGGTCCATCCTCTCAACATGTCCGAGCCATCTCAGGTTCATCTGTATTAGCATGTCCTCCATTGATGGTAGACCAGCTCGTTTCAACACTTCTATGTTGGTTATCTTGTCTTTCCATGTGATGTTCATTACGGCTCAAAGGTGTCTCATCATGTACGCGTGGAGTTTCTTTACCTGCACTCTGTAGACAGTCCAAGTTTCAGCACCATACAATAGAGTAGCCAGTACTGTCACTCTGTACACTTTGCATTTCACACGGATAGACACATGTCAATTGTTCCACAGTCTCTCCCTCAAGTTTCCAAACACAGCGCTCGCTCTTCCCATTCTGAGAGATAGTTCATCCTCCAACCTAGCATTCTCTGAAACAGTACTCCTTAGATACTTGAAAGTCTTGCACTTGACTAGTGGCTCTGTACCAATGCTGGTCTCTTCTGGCAGTGATGTTGATAATTGGAACTTTGGTGGTTGATAAAGGCACTCTGTCTTCTTGATGTTGATTTGGAGGCTGAATTGGCTAGCTGCTCTTGCAGATTTCTTCACTAAAGATTGCATATCTTCCACACTGTGTGCAACTAGAGCACTGTTGTCAGCAAAGAGCATTTCTCTTATTACCTTTATCGATGTCTTACTCTTGGCTTTAAACTGTGCCACATTGAATAAGTCTGCTTCTTTCCTTGTTTGAATGTATACTCCTTCTGAAGTGTCTTTGAAGGCCACCTCAAGCATGGCTGCCAGATATAACGAGAAGATTGTAGGCGCCAGCACACACCCTTGTTTCACCCCGTTGCTTACTGAAAAGTCTTTAAATACTGAACCACTCATTGCCACGTTCGCTTGCATACCTGTATGGAGTGCCTCAATCAGGCTGGCAAACTTCTCTGTACAGCCATATTTCTTGAGTACCTGCCAAAGTCCTTGTTGCGAAACAGTATTGAAGGCTTTACTGAAGTCTATGAAGACTACATAAAGCGGCATGCTCTGTTCGA
Source organism: Pholidichthys leucotaenia (assembly GCA_020510985.1). Lineage (NCBI taxonomy): Eukaryota > Metazoa > Chordata > Actinopteri > Cichliformes > Pholidichthyidae > Pholidichthys > Pholidichthys leucotaenia. Next base: position 306,187,779 of record CM035841.1, on the reverse strand, counting down.
TACACTTTTCTTGAACCTGTTTCAAGCAGAAAATCATATCCATTGTGCTTCTTCCACTTCTAAAGCCGCACTGGGTTTCCGGTAGTACATTCTGCGAGATGTGTTCATTGAGTCTGTTCAGCAGTACACGTGAGAGAATCTTACCAACAGTGGCTAGCAGTGATATACCTCGGTAATTTCCACAATCTTTCCTGTCACCTTTCTTGAACAAAGGCACAATACTTGCATCCTTTCCAGTCTTGAGGTACTTTCTGGGCATCCCATATCTCTTGGATGAGCTTGTGCAGGCAGTTGGTCAGCTTAACACCACCAAATTCCCACACTTCTGCTGGAATTCCATCCCTTCCTGGAGCTTTACCATCCAGTGTTGTCCTGATAGCTGCCATTAGTTCATCAAAATTTGGTGGTTCATCCAGACTTGATACAGCTGGTCACTGCACTAGAGCTTCTTTAGCCTCTTCAGTGAGATCTCCAGGGTTGTTTAGTAGTCAGTCAAAGTGGTCTGCAAATCTGTCCAGGATCTTGTCTTTCTCCTGCAAAACCGTTTCACCATCCATAGCCTTTAGTTGGATCAATCCTCTTGGTTTAGGGCCGTAGACTTCTCTCAAACCTGTGAAGAATGTTTTCATGTCCTTCCTGTCTCCTGCAGTTTGAAGTTCCTCCACTTTTTCATCCCACCAGTTGGACTTCATCTCTCTGGTGTACTTCTGTAGCTCACTCTGAGCCTTACAGTATTTCTTTTTCTTCAACCTTGTGTTACACTGTAGGTTTTCCTGCCTAGCTGTATTCCTCGCTTCTAGTAGTTTCTTCAGGTGTTCATCGTGCTCATCAAACCAATCTTGATGTTTCCTCTCAGGGTGGCCTAATACATCACTCGCAGTCTGATACACCGTATCCTTCAGTGTTGCCCATTTCTCTTCTGTCATTCTCTGAGTTGTTGCTGTCCCAGTCTTTCAAGTTTTCATCCATTTCCTGTGTAAGTTCTTCCTGCTTCTTTTGGCCTTTCAGTGCACTAGTGTTTAGCTTCCGTGGTGGCTTCGCACCCGTCCTGCAGTGTTGTTTTCGTCTCCAAATCCTTAATCTAGATCTCAGCATAACATGATCAGAACCACAGTCCGCACCTCTCATTGCTCTGGTGTCCAATACATCTCGTATGTCTCTCTGCCTGACTATGATGTAGTCTAATAAGTGCCAGTGCTTGGATCTTGGGTGCATCCATGTCTTCTTGTGTGTGTCCTTGTGCTTAAATAGAGTGTTGGTTATCACAAGGTTGTACTCTGAACATAGTGCAAGTAGAAGTTATCCATTAGCATTGCACTTGCCTACTCCATGACTGCCTAGCACTCCTTTCCATTTTTCAATGTCCGAACCAACTCTGGCATTAAAATCTCCAACGAGTATCAGCCTGTCATTAGTCAGTACACACCTGATAGTCTCACGTAAATCACTGTAGAACTCTTCCTTCACCTCCTCTGTGTTGGTCATTGTTGGGGCATATACACTGATGAGTGTGGCATACATCTTCCGCTGTAGTGGGAGTCTCATAGTCATTATCCTGTCGTTGATTGGCACCGGTTCCTCATCAAGCATTGCTGCTACCTCCTTTCTAACTGCAAAGCCCACTCCTGCTTCTCTCCTTTCTTGAGTTGATCTCCCACTCCAAAAGAAGATGTACCCATGGTCTTCCAAGCTGTCATATCCAGACAATCTTGTTTCACTAAGTGCAGCTATGTCTAGATTGTACCTGTTCATTTCCAGGGCCACAAGCACGGTCTGTCTTTCTGGGCGCTATGATGTTGTTCTGTCCAACAGAGTGCGTACATTCCATTCTGCTACACACAAGGCTGCTGTTTTCCTCTTCTTTTGTCTTCCTGCTCCTAGCTTACTTTTTGCTGCCTGTCGGAGTGTGAACAGATCAGCGCAGACCTTGTAAGCCTGGGCGACGTCTGAGCCGGTATGAGTTGCTTTCTGATTGACCATTTCATGAAACTGCTTGCAAAGTATTTGAGTACTGCTAGCTTTTGCTGGACTAGCAGCACATTCTTGGCAGATAAAGGTATTATCAGTGGCAAGAACAAGACAAGACAAACTGACTCCAGTATCTGTTGCAGTGACTGACCAGATGATAGGTTTGTTTATTTCTGCTCTTTGTGTAGTGCATGTCACAATGCACCACCTGGCACAGTCCACCACAGACCTTGCGACAGATGTGTTTATCTGCCAGGATGTCCAGTCTCACCCCGTGTAACTGGGAGTGGTCCACCACAGACCTGTGGCAGATATTGTTTTTAGTTCTGCCAGGATGCCCTGTTTCACCCTCCATGCCCTCAGAAGGGTGGGGATGTTGGTTGAGTCGCCGACAGACCGACACATGAGACAGGTAGTACCGGTTTTCATGGTTATCCGGCAGCAAGCAAGCCAATGCCTGACCTGACAAAGAAAAAAAAGGGGGGGGGGTGTGAGCCTCAGTTAAAAGCTGCCCATTTCTGATGAAAAAAAGTGGAATTTTATGGGTAAGAAGCTGCAACTTTAGCAAAAAGACAAAAAAGGTGTAAATTTCCAACTGTTTACAACCTAAAACGATGCAAAGAAAAGAATTTGAGTAAAATGCTGCAAGTTTAAGCTTTTTTTTTTAACTGCAAATTCAAGAGTAATAAAAGTTCTAAATTCATGAGGAAAAAGCTGCAAAATTATGAATAATAAAAAGCTGCAAATTTTCAAGTCAGAAGCTACACATTTCTGAGTAAAATGGTTCTAACTCTGCAGGAAAATCCTGCAAATTTATGAGAAAAATCCTCACATTTACAAAAGAATGTTTCTAATTTATATGAAAAAGGATGTGATAAATTGGCGTGTGTTGACCATTTTTTTAAATGACAGCCGTGAGGAGGAACTAAACAGTGGTGTTCGTTAGTTAGTTAGTTAATCCCTTCACACCAAGTTGGTGTATATGGGCGGCGCCTATCTCCGTTTCTCTGACCCTAGGCCACACAGCTACTGTAAGTAGTGAAAGCTACAGTGGGGGGTCAGTCCTCTGGTAGCTCTGTGCGTAACTTTACTTTCCCCATTCCATTATGCGGAGCACCACACTAGAAGGCAGAAAGCACCATTTTTATATGGTCTTTGGTATGACCCGGCCGGGATTTGAACCCCTGCCTCCCGGGTGTGGGGCAGATGCTCTACCAACTGAGCCACCACTCCGGTAAACAGTGGTGTTCGGTGTTGTTAAATCCTGCAGATCTGCACAAAAGGAGAAGAAGAGGGATAGGTGATCCCCAGCAGCAGAAATAATCCAGTTAACCCAGGAAGAGTAAACACATGACACCCCATGACACCCAACAGATCACCACCACCACCCCCATGACATCAGTGGGAACAGCTGGGCCAAACTTCACACCTCTGTCGATTTACATGTTCCCTTCTGAGAACAATTCAAACAGAGCTGCTGCTGAGATGGAAACCAAAGGGTTAAAGGGTGACGTGGCTTTATCAGCAGCATTGATAAAGGCCCCCCACCCCACCCCACTGATCTGCTGGACAGGAACTAACAACTCCTCAGACCTGTTAACACAATTTTAACAACAAAAGGACATGCAAAAGAATGAAGATTCCCTTTGCTATTAAATTACTGAAAACTTATGCCTGTGTTTGGGTCCGTCTTCTCTACATCCACTGCAGTATAACAGAACAGTATCTTGCAGCTAGAACAGGACTCAGCAGTATGAATGCTAGCAGTATGTTGCCACCAGCTAAGGACTTAGCAAGGAGGGAAGCGATGAGAAGGAAGCAGCTGCCACTCCTTGTAGAATGCTTGGCAGTGCTGGGGGCCGCAGCTGTTTACCTGGAGGTCTAGCTGGTGCTGTAAACTCTTCCCCGGGTAGAGAAACTCCCGATCCTCAGACTACCACCAGCCTTCTCCTCTTCTCCTCTTCACCCCAGCTACACCAGTCCTGCGCAGGTTGCTGGCCTCACTGAGCAGACGGACAACAGTGGAACTCGAAGGCTCTGGAAGATGCCGCTCCTCTCAGTGCTTGGGTCCAGCTTCCTCCAGGTCGACATCATTCATTGAGTTGGATACCTCCCCAATGATCACCAGTCCATCCCGGGCAAGTCCAGCCTTTTCGCTAGTGATTGCCTGGGCTGATACCCCAGTGACCGACTTGACCACACTATCGCCAGTCTCTCCAACTCCTCCTTCGGTGATTCCCCTACACACCCGAGCGGAGGAACCTGTGCCGGCAACCAAGCACCCCTAGGCTCCAACACCTGCACCCCATCGCACCCAAGCTTCACCATCTCCATTCTGCTGCACTGGGGAACCTGTGCCAACGATTGAGCACCCCCTGGTTCCAGCAGCTGCATCTTGCCACTGTCCAGCTCCAGCGCTGGCTCCATGCTGCTTACCAGCTGCTGGCTCCTGGGCAATCTCCACAGCCACCCCAAAGGGTTCATCTGGACCACCAGCAGCAGCTCCAGAGGCAGTAGAGCAAGGGGACAAGGCAAGTATTTTCTCCTCATCTGTTCCTACGCAGGAGGTGATGATGGTCTCCTCCCCAGCGGCTGCTCCTCTCCAGACCTCTTCATCAGCTGCTTCGCCAGGGGTCATCTCTCCCACTGGAGCGCCACCTGGGGTTGTCTCTCCTGCAGCAGCTCCACACGGGGTCGTCTTATGTACTGTAGCTCGGCCTGGTTTTTCATCAGCCCCAGAGCAGGGGGGAGCAAGTCAAGTACTATTTCAGTCTTTAACAGCTTCACATAGTATGGCAAGGGGTTACAGTTTTGGTTACCATTCAATTCAGTTCAATTCAATTCAATTCAATCACCACCTGTATCTATTGCTGACAATATTGGTTCCACTATACCAATCTTCTCCTCCTACCCATTCCTCGCCTAAAGTGGTCTTTTCTGGTTCTTTGCCCGAGGTGGTCTCATCTGGTTCCTTGCCTCAGGGGGTCTCATCTAGTTCCTCAAGGTCCCCCTCACTGCGCCCTCACCTGAGTCGTCTCCTGGTTGACTGATCATGGACTCTGGTTGGCCTCCTAGGAGCCCCTTTTTCTCAATAAGGCTGGTTTTTGACTTCAGTTGAACCATCCACCCCTGGTGGTCTTGCTGCCTGGCTTGGCCGGTCTGGGATTTTTTGCTAGCCTCCCAAAAGACTGTGCTTGCCCGCCAGGTTGGTCAGGGACTTTGACAGGCCTCCCAACAGACTGCGTGTTGGGTTGTTGTTGCATGTTGTTCACCTGTTGGGTGAGCCATGGACTCTGGTAGGTTACCCAATAGACTGTATTTTCCCTGCTCTGCCCTAAACTATGTGTTGTGGGGAAGAAGGGGTGAATGTTTCTGGCCCTCCAGTCTTGGGCCTCACCACCACCCACCCAGTTTTGGGGGGGGTCTTTTTTCTTGTGTAGGGGTGTCTGAGTCTGTCCCTTTAGTGGGGCACTGTAGTGTCTGAGCTTAGCTCCTGGCCATGCTCAGCACTTTCTGCAATTTTGTATCTTCCTGGTTATTATTTTTATTGTTGTTGTTGTTATTGTTGTTATCATTATTATTATTATTGCTGCTTGGTGTATCCCAGTTCTGCGTTTGGTTTTACTTTGAAATCATGCTTGTTGTTTTTTGTGTAGTCTTATTGTTGTAGTTCTCCTTCCAGTTCACTGTCATGATTTGCTATTTACGTGTTGTTTCTTAATTCCCATCAACTGTTTCTCATCTGCCCTCATTAGTTCTGGTCCTTGGGTGAGAAAAGCAGTTCATGACCAGACTTTTGATTTGAAACAATTTCTCTTCAGCAAAGAAGGATTTTATAAATTGGAACCCAGGGTTAACGCTGCAGGCTGTCAAACACAAATAACGCTGAAGACTCTCAAACAGACGCTGAAGAGGGTAAACCAACAAATGACTCCACAACAACACAAACTCAGACTGACATATACAGTCATGTGAAAAAATTAGGACACCCTGTATAAACATGTGTGTTTTTTTAAACACATTTGGACATATGGATATTTAACAACAATGTTAAAAGTACTGGGAAATTCGTGTAATACAACTAAATTAAAATGAATGAAAGACTTTTTCAAATTTTCTGTAAAATGTAATTCTAAACAAATAGTGAGAAATAAATTAGGACAACCCCCCCCCCATCTTTTTAGGACACCCCCACATTCATTCCCACTTAAAATGGTTAAAATAAATGTTTAAAAATGCAAATAAAAACAAAACCAAGGTTAGACATAGCTATGTGAACATTTCTAAATGTTTAAAGGGGTGTCCAGATTTTTTTCACATAACTGTATACTGTATTGGGAACCGATACTGAAGTAACATAGGACAGCTGGTACTAATTAGGAGATGACAGCTACAAACAGGATGGGTGGGACTGTACAGACAATGGACACTGGAAGAAGCACAGAGGACACACAATGCAAGTAATAGTCCTAATGAACCAAATCTGGGAGAAAAATAACAGAACAAAGAACTAAGTATAACCCAACAAACTAATGATAACAGAATTCTGCAAACATTTCAAAAATAACAGGAAGCAAGGACAGAATGTCCAGATCAAAACATGCACACACTGATATCAAAACATCATGATGTCTACATTACAATGAATGTACTCCACTGAATCCAGTAGTGAAAATTAACAAGCAGACAGTGAATTCCAAGATTCAGCAACATTATGTAAACAGGTCAGCTGAAAGGAAGGAACAACTATTAAATACACATGAACCAAAAAACCCAATCAGGAAGCCAGAAGACCAAGTTAAATGAAATTTACAGCAGAAGAAGGCAATTCTCCGCTAAGACTATTAGTTTATATTTCAAAGAATTTCACTGCTTGTCACCATAGTTATGAGTTACTGGTAGTATGTCTGTTTACATCCTTCTGTACATTCATTCCTGACTGACAAAGCCATTTGGATGAATGGTAAAACATTTCAGAAGTTAAAAATAAATAAATAAATAATGCATTAGATTTATATAGCGCTTTTCATAGACACTCAAAGATGTTCTACAATGGATACATTATTCATTCACTCCACAGACAGACATTGATAGTGGTAAGCTACTGTGGTAGCCACAGCTGCCCTGGGGTAGAATGACAGAAACGTGGCTGCCAATCTGTGCCAACAGCCTCTCCGACCACTACCAAACATTTATGCACATTCATACCCAGTGTCATCGACACTGGAGACAAGGTGGGTTAAGTGTCTTGGCCAAGGACACAACGGCAGAATGCCTGAGGAGCGCGGGATTCAAACCACCAACCATCCAGTTATTGGATGACCTGCTCTACCTCCTGAGCAAATGAATACTTGAATCCAGTTGAATGACCTTTCATACTATAAACTTACCCACCTGGATGATTGAGAATCTTCATCAAAAAGTGTTCATTGGAGAAATACTATATAAAATAAAAACTATCCACATGTGCTCTCTAATAAAATTAAGATCACATCACATAAGCCAGCTGTAAATTTTCAAGTCTTATTTCAACTATATACAATTATGAATTCACCAGATGACTGAAGGTCCCACAATTTTGTTGTACTTTACAACTGTACAATGACAATAAAGCCAATTCTATTCTTTTTATAGTAAGAGCAAGTTTTTACAGTATAAAGAAGTACTTCTGGTGTGTTCACACCAAACACAAAGCAAATTTTTCATGCGGTATGAATACTTATAAAGTTAATGTAAACATGTGAAAACACGAATTCACACATTCACGTCCGAGGGAGGAGGTCTTGATAGCTAATCAGCCTTGAGTTTCCACCATCACCAGAGTATAAGTATCAACACTCGAGAGTAAATTAGTTTGAAAAGGAGACTTCCAAGACAGATGGACAGGGAGCTGTGCAGCTGAGACAAAGTGTCGGGAGTTTATCCACGCACTTACTCCTGCTATGGATGTGCTAAAGGGGGGCTGGCAGGCTAGCAGTGTAAACAACCGTCATCCAAGTGCAGTTTCTGGAGGAGGCAGTGACATTTTTTCAACTCTGTGGCCCTCTGGATAACTTTGTAAACCTAAACATTACAGTGTTTTGGGGATTTCCACAGGGGCTAGAAAGCAGCTGCAGAAGTTATGAAGGCTACGCCATCCCTCTGCAACTCGCTCGGACATGACTTGGTGTCTGTTTGCATCTTTGCATAGTGTTTATATGTCATCGCACCACATGAAAAATTTGTGCTTTCCCATTTGGTCTGAAGGCACCATTAGAGTAGCATTTTTGTGAATAAGCATGTTAACCATGAGGCTTTTATTCTGCTGACCAAGTCACATTTCAGTAAGTTTCAAGGAAAATTTATATGAACATCAGACATGATCTCCATCAGATCTTCTTCCGTGGGCGCATGCGCACACAGCGACCAGTGTTATGCCGAGAATTGCTCGCTTGCAGAGAATTGCATCCGCATACTGTCAAAGTCAATACAACTATGCCGAGAATTGCTTGCCTGCCAAGAATTACATCCCATCATTGCAAGCAGGTGTTCAGTGTAAGTCAAGTCAATACAACTATATACTTTGAAAATACTTGGAAAAAGTGATTACCCTTTTTACCGACAATGCATAAATGCAAAATCTCGACTTTAAAGATCGTAAAATGTGGAGTTGGATCACATTGATTTCTAACCCTCTTTGAAACACTAAAACATCCGGTGAATAAACATAATTTAAAGATAGTTTACAAGAGGTAATAACAACTTTTACTTCTAAAAATGTGTAATGGGTACTTCTAAAAATGCACAAATGGTTACAAGCCTGGCTGTAGTGTGGTGACATTTATTGTTGGTCTCACACACAAATTTGATCTTTTAATGTGAAGGCGGAGTTTTTCCGTTTTGGACGGAGAGAGAAGGAATAAAAGGAGGAAGTGGAAAAATACAAATAAAGTTTTACCAGACAGACTTACGCGTGTTCCGTCTGTTTTTCTGCAACTTCCACATTGGTGACCCTGACGTTTGAAGAATGTTTGTTCAAGCGACCTCTTCTGATATCGCCGCCACGGCGTTTGTATCCGCAGCGGCTCCCGCACCGGCTGTTTTCGTGGCTACCATTAAATTACCGGACTTTTGGCAGCACGACCCGGAGCCCTGGTTTCAGCATGTCAAGGCTCAGTTCCATCTGAGCAGAGTGGCCACAGATGACACGAAGTATTTCCATGTTGTCGCAGCTTTGGATTCTGCCACTACTCGTCGTTTGATGGGACTGCTCCGGGACCCGCCTCATGCTGACAGGTACGTCACTCTGAAGAGGGCTCTTCTGCAGCTGTACCAGCTCTCTGATATAGAGCGTGCTGATCGTCTTCTGTCTATGACTGGTTTGGGGGACAGCAAACCTTCTGAGCTGATGGAAAATATGTTGGCACTTCTTGGTTCAGGAGACAGCTCATTTCTGTTCACCCACCTGTTTCTGCGTCAGCTTCCGCCTCCAGTGCGCACTGTCCTGGCCAACTCGCCCCTCATTCGTACTAAGGATTGCCGGGGTTTAGCTGAAGAAGCGGACAGGCTTTTGCTGGCTTCTCATCATTTGTCGGTGCATGCATGGCTGCCTGGACAGTCTGATAGAGAAGTCTCGGTGGATGTGGCCGCAGTTTCGGATCGCCGTAAGAAAGAGAGTGGCCTGTGTTTCTACCACCGCCGTTTTGGAACGAAGGCTCGGCGCTGTATTCCACCGTGCTCTTTCCAGCCACAGGGAAACGAGAAGGCTGGTGCTCGCTAGCAGCTGCGTGCACCGGCACCAACATTAAGCTGCTTTTTACTGAGGACTGCGCTGCTGGACGTCACTTTTGGGTGGATTCAGGAGCGCAACGGAGCATCGTTCCCCCCTCTTCGGCTGACGTCATGGGATATGGACACGGACCTCCACTGGACGCTGCTAATGGTACTCCTATTCGCACCTTTGGCACCAGGTTCATTACTGTATGTTTTAACGGTCGTGAATTTAGTTGGGACTTTGTGGTAGCATCTGTAGCAGTCCCTATCCTTGGTGCAGATTTTTTGTGTGCTTACAGACTGTTGGTTGATGTAGCTAACAGATGTGTGATTGATGCTGTGTCTTTTGATTCCTATCCATGTACACTGGGTGAGGCTGGTCCACTGCTTGCTAACATGCTCACCTCAGGAGACAGGTACCAGCGTCTTCTCTCTGAGTTTCCTGCGCTCACTGTGCCTACGTTTTCTGCGGCAGTAGCCAAACATGGGGTTGAGCATTATATTACTACTGTGGGTCCACCTGTTTTTGCCCGCGCACGCCGTCTGGATGCTGCTAAGTTAGCCATCGCTAGAGATGAGTTTGCCAATATGGAGCGGTTGGGTATTGTGCGCCGTTCCGACAGTCCGTGGGCCTCTCCCCTCCACATGGTCCCTAAGTCAGATGGGGGTTGGCGCCCTTGTGGAGATTTTAGGCGCCTTAACAACGCTACTACCAACAACAGGTACCCAGTCCCCCATATCCAAGATTTTTCTTCATGTCTGGCAGGGACGGTCATTTTTTCTAAAGTGGATTTAGTACGTGGTTATCATCAGGTGCCTGTCCATCCCCAGGACGTCCCCAAGACAGCGGTGATCACTCCATTTGGACTGTTTGAGTTCTTGAGAATGCCATTCGGCCTTAAGGGTGCTGCACAGACGTTTCAACGGCTTATGGACTCTGTGTTACGGGACATGCCTTTCCTGTTTGTATACCTAGATGATATACTGGTGGCGAGCGCTTCGGTGGAGGAACATGTGTCGCACCTTTGTCAGCTCTTCAGGTGCCTCTGTGACCATGGACTGATAGTGAATCCCACGAAGTGTCAGTTTGGGCTCTCAGAACTTGAGTTCTTGGGGCACAAGGTATCCCAGCAGGGTGCCGTACCCCTCCCGGCTAAAGTCGAAACGGTTTTAGCTTTTCCCCGCCCCTCCTCTGTCAAGCCCCTGCAGGAGTTTTTGGGCATGGTCAATTTTTACAACCGTTTTATACCTCATGCTGCCCATATTATGCACCCGCTGTATGAGGCCTTGAAGGGTAAGAGGGGTAATCAGGACATTGAGTGGACCCATGAGAGGTTATGTGCTTTTGACGGGGCTTAAGCTGCGCTGGCTGATGCTGCCTTGTTGGCTCATCCAGACCCCACGGCCGCCATTGCTCTTACCACCAATGCATCCGATTATGCTGTCGGAGCAGTTTGTGAGCAGTGGGTGGGCAATTCCTGGGAACCTCTAGCCTTTTTCAGTAGACAGTTACGCGAGTCAGAAAGGAAGTACAGCACTTTTGACAGGGAGCTGTTGGCCCTTTTCTTGGCGACAAGGCATTTCAGGTTTCTCTTGGAGGGCCGTAAATTCACCGCTTTTGTGGACCATAAACCCCTCACGTTTGCCATGGCCAAGTCCACTGAACCTTGGTCAGCTCGGCAACAACGGCAGCTTTCGGCTATTTCCGAGTTCACTACTGACATTCAGCATGTGGCTGGTAAGACCAACTTGGTGGCGGACTGTCTTTCTCGTGCACCAGTTGCTGCTGTTCATTTGGGCATGGACTATGCTGAGATGGCTGCCGATCAGTTGTTGGACCCGGAGGTACAGGTGCTTCGCTCCACTGAGTCCAGTTTGTAGTTGGAGGATGTCTGCTTTCAAGACAGTGGCACCACTCTTCTGTGTGACACTACATTGGGAAAACCACGACCTTTGGTGCCTGCGGCTTGGCGTCGTCGTGTTTTTGACGCTGTTCACTCTTTGTCGCATCCTGGGGTTAAGGCTTCGGTTAAGTTGGTGAGCGCCAAGTTTGTATGGCCGGGTCTTAGAAAGGATGTGAAGACTTGGACAACAACCTGTGTGGCGTGCCAGCGTGCTAAGGTGCAGCGCCACATAAAAGCTCCATTGGGGCCTTTTTGGATTCCAGAGCGACATTTTGATCATGTTCAGGTGGACCTGGTCGGCCCTCTTCCTCTGTCTCGTGGTTTTACTCACCTCTTCACTATGGTGGACCGGACTACGCGGTGGCCGGAGGCAGTTCCCCTGGCATCAACTACGACGTCTGATGTTGCCCGGGCATTTATCTCCTCTTGGGTGTCCCGTTTTGGTGTCCCCTTGGACGTTACCTCTGACAGGGGCCCGCAATTTACCTCCGAACTTTGGAATGAAGTAGCTGGTAGTTTGGGGGTTAAACTCCATCGGACCACAGCATACCATCCACAAGCTAACGGGCTATGCGAGCGGTTTCATCGGACTATGAAAGCGGCCCTTCGCGCATCATTAGTGGACAGTGGATGGGTGGACAGATTACCGTGGGTTTTGTTGGGTTTGCATTCAGCTCCCAAAGAAGACCTGCACTCCTCTTCTGCTGAGTTGGTCCTCGGCCAGACCTTGAGGGTTCCAGGGGAGTTCCTTCCTACCAGTCCAGGGTTAGGTCCCAGTATGGTTAAGAGGCCTAAGTGTCGGGAGGAAGCCAGGGCTTTTGCTCCCGTGGCTGCGCACCACTGTCTTCCTCAGTCTTACGTCCCTGACAGCCTTATGTCGGCTAAATATGTTTTTGTCCGGCACGATGCACCATCGTTCTCCTCTGCAGGCACCTTATGATGGCCCTTTTCGGGTGTTAGCAACAGGCCATAAGGATTTTTTGGTTGAGTTGGGGACTTGTCAGGATCGGATTTCGGTGGATCGTTTGAAGCCCGCTCATGTCCTTTGTGACGATGAGGTTGAGCTAGCCCGCCCGGCTCGGCGGGGGCGCCCTCCCAACCCCGTGCCTGAGGTTGTGTCTGCTCCGGTTACAGTTGCGCCCCCTAGGACTGCGCAGTGCAGTCGTCGGGGCAGAGTAATTAGGTTGCTTAAGAGGTTCTCTTGAGTTATTTTCTTTTTTGAATTTTGTTCATGCTGTTTTAGTTTGTTTTTTGTCAGCATGTTTATTTATGTTGTTATTTGTGTGTTCTGGGGGGGCCTGTGTGGTGACATTTATTGTTGGTCTCACACACAAATTTGATCTTTTAATGTGAAGGCGGAGTTTTTCCGTTTTGGACGGAGAGAGAAGGAATAAAAGGAGGAAGTGGAAAAATATAAATAAAGTTTTACCAGACAGATTTACGCGTGTTCCGTCTGTTTTTCTGCAACTTCCACAATAGTGTTATATTTTTTAGTTTTGGCAGATGGGATGCAATTCTCGGAAAGTGAGCAATTCTCGGCATAACACCAGCAGTGGGTGAAAAGTTTGGCGGCTTTAGTCTCTGTTTTTATGTACTTTAATGTGTTTTAAAATAATTCTATGAGCCGTTTTTGTCCTTGAATGTATGTGGACTATATATAAGAGCTCTTTGGTTCCATCAGTATGGATTTTCTTCTTGTTATTGCACTGTGGCTCCTTTCTTACTGGCTTTTTGCCTGGGAAGTCAGCGCTGTCACGCCGGTAAGAATGCAGTATTCCAGAGACATGTTACTGCAGCTAAACATGGATAATCCAGTGTCTGTGACTGAGTTTGTGCCGCAACTGCTGGACTTTATTTTAAGAGACTTTCATGGACACAGCAATGAAAAGAGAGACAAGAGGAGGAAACGCAGATGGCATGGAGGCGTAAGATTAAACCTGAGGAGATGTCAGCTTAACCACATTTCTTTTCCTTCCATTACTATGGGGAACGTACAATCCCTGAGAAAAAAAATGGATGAAATTCAAGGAAATGTCCCATATCGGAAGGATTTCAAGAACTGCTGTGTTATGGCTTACATGGAGACGTGGCTTACGGTGCATGACCGGGACCCAGACCTGTGTTTTGATGGCTTTGGAGCCCCACTTCGCTTGGATCGGCAAGAAGAGGTAACGGGGAAACGTCAGGGAGGCGGAGTATGTTTTTATATTAATAAACAGTACTGTACATCTGTCACGGTCAGAGAGCACATCTGTATGCCAGATGTGGAACTTCTGTCCGTATTGCTACACCCCTTTTATCTGCCCCGCGAGTTCCCCCAACTTTTCATAACAACTGTGTACATTCACCCAAGGGCAGATGCTGCGTCCGCCTCCAGCACCATCTTTGATGTGGTACAGCGGTTGCAGTCGATTTCCCCAGAGGCTCCAAATTTTATCCTTGGGGATTTTAACCATGTGTCTTTAAAGAAGACACTTAAAAACTTTTATCAGTACGTCTCCTGCCCAACCAGGTGGGAAAAGACATTGGACCTCTGCTACGGATCTATAGAGGGGGCCTATAAATCTCTTCCCCTTCCTCCTTTAGACTCCTCAGATCACAACTGTGTACATTTGCTGCCCACATATAAAACTGCTCTCAAAAGAGAGAAGATGAAGACCAGGGACATAAAGGTCTGGACAGATGATTCAGTGCTCTGCCTCCAGGATTGTTTTAACTGTACGGACTGGGATATATTCACACTGTCCTGGGGGGATGATTTGGACTTTGGTGGATGTGACATGCTCTTACATGGCTTTTTGCAGGGATATGATCGTTTAATGTAAACATGTCAATATATATCCCAACAATAAGCCATGGGTTACTAAATCAGTTAAATCCTGCTTACAGAGGAAAACACTTGCCATTAAACGGGGGTTGTTTCTGAGCTGCAGGTTGCCACAAAAGAGCTGAAGACCGAAATTTTAAGAGCAAAACAGAATTATAAATCAGAATTGGAAAGCAAGATGGCAGCAAAGAAGCTTGGTTCAGCCTGGGCCAGTAAGAAAACTGTTGCAGGCCTTCAGAGCACAGAGCGCAGTAATCGTGTGTTTTTAGATGGTTTTAATTCAGACACAGAGCTGGCTAATGCTCTTAATTGTTTTTATGGTCGTTTTGATTCATTTGATTTTAGCATAGAAACCCAAGATTTGAAACAGAAACTCAAAGACAATCAGCACTTTAATATTGAGTTGCAGGATGTTAAAAAGGCGTTCTGTGCTGTAAAAGTAGCAAAGGTCAGGGCCCTGATAATATATGTGGGCACTTGGTAAAGTCCTGTGCACATGAACTGAGTCCTTTGTTTCACTACATTTTTAATAAGTCCTTACAGACACAACATGTGCCTAAGGTCTGGAAAGATGCTGTGGTTGTCCCTGTTCCAAAATCCAGCTGTTCTAAAATGGTAAATGATTTTAAACCAGTTGCCTTGACTTCAATTTTAATGAAAATTTTTGAAAAACTGGTCAGATTTGAGGTCCTAAAGCAGACTGAGCATGCATTGGATCCTTTGCAGTTTGCCTACAAACCTCACAGAGGAGTGGAGGATGCCACTGTCTCTCTGCTTAACATGCTTTTTAAACATCTGGATTTTAATGGGACACATGCCAGGCTTTAATTTGTGGACTTTTCTTCTGCTTTTAATACAATCCAACCTCACATTTTAGTTGAAAGGCTCCTACAACAATTTGATTTGAGTAATAATCTGATGGGTTGGATTATGGATTTTTTTTAACCATCAGGACACAGAGAATAAGGGTCAACGGTGCATTGTCTGACCAAAGGTGTTCTTCTACTGGCTCTCCTCAGGGGTGTGTGTTGTCACCACTACTCTTCATCCTGTACACAAACATGTGTCAGAGCAGACATGACAACAGACACATTATAAAGTATGCTGATGATTCAGTTATTGTCAGGCTCCTTCATGATGGTGAGAGCAGCCACGGCCCAGTAGTTGATGATTTTGTTCACTGGTGTGAGGATTCCTACCTGCAGCTGAATACGACAAAAACTAAAGATATGATTATTGACTTTAGGAGGAAAACTTCCAGGCACAAAGTCACTGTACTAAAAGGCCAGACCACTGAATGCGTTCAATCTTACAATTATCTTTGGACGATCATTGATAGTAAATTAAACTTTGAAGAGAACTGTGAAAGGGTGTGCAAAAAGGGTCAGCAACATTTGCATTGTTTAAGGAAACTTGCACACTTTCATATTGACCAAACCATAATGACAATGTTTTATCGGGCTTTTATTGAATCTGTTTTATCCTTTTCTTTAGTGTCATGGTTTGGTCAGATAAAACTGAAACAGAGAAAACTGCTTAGACCAAGTAGTTAGATGGTCCAGTTGTTTGCTTGGTGAGTCACAGCTGAGTCTGACATCCCTGTACAACAGACAGGTACAGAAGATTGCTACCTCCACTTTAAATGATGAATGACTCCCACCCTTTGCACTGCCACTTTCAGCTTCTTCCCTCCAGACGGAGGTTTGTTGTCCCAAAATGTAAAACCCAGCACTACAAAAACAGCTTTGTTCCTGCTGCTGTCAAAGAGTTCAACAAGATGTAGCAATATATTGCACATAATTTATCTATTTATGAATTTTATTTATTTTTTATTTATTTTTGTAGGGTTTTTTTTGGGGGGGGGGGGGGTTTAAATCTTTTATTGGGTTTTAGACTTTTATTGAGTATTTAATCTCTTTGATTTAGCTTTTAACTTTTTTACTATGACCCTTCTCTCTTATCTCTTTTTTTGTCTTATGTCCTGATTGGTAGAGCCTTGAGTACTTTTATCGTGTTTATAGCCAGCTTCATGTGTGCCTGTGTTTGTGTTCATGTTGAATGTAATTGTGTTTTGTAAATATGTGTCTAAAAGGATGTCACCTGACTGCAAAACAAATCTACCTATGAGTACAAATAAAGTAACCTGAAACTGAACCTGATGTTTTAATCCATTATAATGATTCATTTCAAATGTAGCATCATTCCTTTGGCTATAATCTATAAAATCACTCTTTCCCTTAAAGAAATTGCTTCACCCCAAAAAAGTTTGGTCAAGAAACTTTCTCCATCTCAGGACCCCCGGTTGAAAAAACATTCCATTGTGAAAGGACAATAACAATCCCATTTTGTGCCAGGAACTGATTCTCTTACGAGTCATAAATCCCGAAGCTTCCTCCCCTAACCAGACAGCTTTATGCTGAGAGTACTTTTAAGACGTTCCAGAAGACTTTGTGACAGCACTCCACAAGTCGCTAGGAATTATCCACAGCTCAACATTACCACCTTCTGTAAGTTGCTGGACTGTGTTTTTGACTGAAAGTTAACTCTCCTTTTTTTAAGTTTCATTCCTCAGGATAATTCTAAGGACACTATTTGAGAAGATAATTGCCTTTGTGTTGGACAATAAGGGGTTTGAAAGTTCATTAATCATTGATTTTTAAATGTGTGCATGTCTGAATATTGCTTAAATGAGGCTTATTCCAATGCATGTTAATTATAGAAGATAAGTTTATAAATGTGCATGCTCACTGAATATTAGTCTTGAATCACTGAAGTTAGCTTAGATTTCATATAAGTATATAATGAATTTCACAGAAAACGTGTGGATGTTTTTTGAAACTTGTGCCAGTCATCTGACTGGTACCAGCCAATCACCACGCTATCTCTGTTGGATGACTCCCCTTTCATTCTGTTGGTCAGTTACAGACAAAGAACTGTTTTTTCATTGGACCATAGCCCATTCAAATCTTCCATGATAGCCAATAATTGGTTCTCCCTGCTGCCAGTCATATTTTATGGTCCAGAGAGCGCGCTCAGTTAAAAAGAGGGAGAGCCGCCCTAGTTTTCAGTTCTGTCAAGTTTTCGTCTTCATCTTTGTTCAGAAAGGTCTTCTGATAAGCCTTTTTCCTGTTTTGTTTTGTTTTGTTTTGTTTTGGGGTTTTTTCTGGCATCTGAGGAGAGACCATCCTGTCCTGTGAGCTCAACCGCTTACTGGGAATGAAACTCTGAAACACCTTTTTCTTCCTCTCCTCAGAAGCTGTGTTTATTCTGCTGAACCTTTTCTATTGATTTTGCCTCGATTCACCGTTAAAGTGGACTGATAGAGATTTTTGGACTTTTCTTTTCCTGTCTCACCCACGTATCATGATGACAGAAGAGCTAGGATTGCGTGGGTGGAACTGTCTAAATACATTTATTTCCTTCAGCCTAAGTTCTTGTTGGCTGCTGGACACCCTAAATTTGAGGACCTGTTGCCCAGAAGACGTCACGCCTGCTCCGAGGCCAGCCATTCATTCTGCCGCCGGCTCTGCTGGCAGTTGCTTTTCTTGTGTGCCACCTGCTGGCGTTAAGATCACCACTGGAAGCTGAAGACACAGCTGTTTCGTAAGCCAGACTTTCACTTACTATCTGTTGGGCTAAATGTGATGTCTAATTATAATTGAATATGACACATTCTTCATGTTAAGGTTAGTCCATAAGCTACGATAGGAGCTCTAAGCTGAAGGAAAATTAATCTTCCTTTTTCAATAACCTCCGTTCTTTGGGTAGAGTAACTTAGAATTTTTTTTCATATAATCAGCTTATGTCATTTTCTCCATAAAATTGCATCCAATTTTATGCATATTTTTGTTACAGTTATTCCATAGTCTCCCATTGCATTACAGTTAAAATTCAAAATCTGGTTTCTCTTGGATCCACAGAGGGTTAACCACAGACTTTATGCTCAGGAATCCATTAACAGTTAATATGATAATTGATACTTGTTGATCAATTGACCTGCTTACAAATCATTTGAATGCAATGTCATTTAATCTGAATCTGATTATTAAAACTTGTAAACGGCAGAGACAAGTTTCTGCTTGATTTCTTTCATTTGTGTGTGCTTTTCTGGGTCACTGCAGAAGAACTCATGAATATTTCAGACTGACTGATTGAAGGTATAAAGATTACTTATTAATAAATTGTTCATTATCTGGACTGGTGCCCCTTATGAGTGTTTATCTAGTGTTCTATGAGTGTTTGTGGTGACTGAATAAACTTCTGTCCCCACATACACCTCTAGAATTAAATAATCCTTGTACCTTATCACACTTATAATCAATTATTACATGCTACACAAATCAGGAAAATCAGAAACTCAAAGAATACAATCAAATGTACATAATTTTAAAAAAAGTCTGTTCAAAAATGCACTCAAGTAAGAATAAAATGTATTCTTCAATAAAATCACTCAGTAAAGAACAATTTTGTATAAAAATTACTTGAGTACATGTACATGGGTAAATGTTGCTGGTTACTATCCACCCTGATACTCAGATTACTGAGCTGACTTGGGATGTTAAACTGAAGATAATTGATACGCTTTTATTAATTCTTATTTACATCATTCAGGTTAAATTATCAATATTTTTTTTGATCAAAGCTGTTGCCTGAAACAAAAAAACAATACATGAAGATGTCTTTTCTACAACGTTCCCTGAACATGTTCACAATTATTTATACTTATTTATGTAACAGTGATCTCCTGGGTGCACTTTTATACCTGTTTTCTTATAAAACTGCATTCCAAGGTTACTTAAAATTTGTACATTATCCTTTTGTGTTAATAGTTTAAAATATACTAAAATTAAGCTTTTTACAGTTCTGCAATTTCCATCATATGTACGCAACTGAGTGAGACTTTCTTTAAAATAATTTCTTCTATCAAACGATTTATTATTGAATTTTATGTTAAAATAAATAGCACATTCATAATCAAATGGATGGTATGCAAGAGTCATTGTGCTCACAGAGTGGTAGCCGTGGGGAGAGGATGTCCAAACAACAAACCTGCATGGACTCTTTCTGATAAAGCAAAATTTAATTTTGTTTATGATTAAAACTGCTCGCCAAATTAATTTCTAGAGCAATTAATCTTGATGCCTCACCTATAAGATGCATTCTGTTCTTTAGGGGAGGTGATAAAATGCAAAATAATTGAATTGATTAATTTATGTTGTCTTAGTAATGACCAAGCTGTTATGGTTCTTTTTTAATGGAGTTTTTTTTTTTTTCTATTATGAATAGCTTATGTTGTCTGTGATGTTCAGTAGCCTGTGGGCGCTCAGATTTTTAATAAATATCCCTTTATTGTGCTTTTTTTTTTCTTTGGTGTAGCTAGAGTACTGCCTCTTATGTCCTAAGTGCCTTTCTTATCCCTCTCCCCCATTCAGTCACCACCCCCAAATCCAATGAGTGGGATTTCTTAATTAAACCTTTATTTATCTACTTGATTGGTATATAAGAAGGGACAGTCTTCAATTCTCTATCTCATATTGGAAGTGGAGTGGCCTACCCCCCGAGGAATAGGCCTTTGTAATCTGAACATCAGGCCCTTTGAGTACTATAGTTTGCATAGGTGTGTAGACTAAGGGCTTAATAATAATAAAGGGAGGAAGCAAGTGGTCCTGTGGAGGGGGGGAACTAATGAGATCTGGTTTGTAAAACAGATGAAGGAATAAAGATAGAGCTAAAGAATAGAAAGTGGAATGAAAATAATAAACAAATAAGAGCACTACTCGCCTGATAAAGATTCTCATATATTTGCCTATTGTATAAAATAATGTGAAAATGGTTCTGTCTGTTGCTGAAACAGAGTACTGTCAGACTAGAACACAAGGGATGAAACACAAGCTTTATTACCTTAGACATTTTATTTCAGTTGCTTGGGGTAGAAAGCAATTACACTGACATCAGTGAAGAACAAATCTTTCGAAAGTGAACAAATTTGGAATTTCAGTATTGGAATATCTGGGGCTTAGTAGCTGGAATATGAGCTTTAAGACCTTTAGCGTGATGATTTTTTTTTTTTTTTGAATGAATGAATGATTGAATCTTTATTTCAGATAGATAAAGATTAAAAGAAAGGAACAGAACAATATACTAGGGGGGAAAAAATCCAACGAGATCGAAATAAACAATAACTGCTCGGATTATACAGTTTAACATAAATTATCCGAAAAGGGTGATGGCTGAAGCCGCAGCTTATATTGCCCACCCATGTTCCATCTAAGAAGTCAAAAAAATAAAAGTAATTGCAAACAAAACAAAGCTAAAACAAGACATGACAAAACAAAACTAAGCAACAGCACAACACAGGCTAGATATGATAATCCTTATGTGATTTTACATGTCATTTTGTATGTATGTTTGGAGTATTTCTTCCTTTAGTTTTTGTTTAGATTGACCAAGCATTGTACATGATTTTAATTCAGCTCCAAAAGCGTTCCACAGTCTGACTCCCTGCACTGAAACACAGTGTTGCTTGGTGGTAGTTCTCACTGAAGTTTTTTGAAATATACATGTTCCTCCATCCATCGATCCATCTTCTACCACTTTTCCGGAGGTCCGGGTCGCAGAGGCAGCAGTTCAAGGAGAGAACCCCAGACTTCCCTCTCCCTAGCCACCTGCTCCAGCTCTTCAGAGAGGATACCAAGGCGTTTCCAGACCAGCTGGGAGACATAGTCTCTCC
This sequence comes from Pholidichthys leucotaenia, assembly GCA_020510985.1. Taxonomy (NCBI): domain Eukaryota; kingdom Metazoa; phylum Chordata; class Actinopteri; order Cichliformes; family Pholidichthyidae; genus Pholidichthys; species Pholidichthys leucotaenia. The sequence goes on along the minus strand of CM035841.1, from coordinate 306,166,598 downwards.
AGCAAGTCCTGGGTCTGCCCCGGGGTCTCCTCCCAGAGGGACGTGCCCAAAACACCTCAAGTAGGAGGAGTCCAGGAGGCATCCTGATCAGCTGCCCATACCACCTCAGTTGGCTCCTTTCAATGTGGAGGAGCAGTGGTTCTACTCTGAGCCTCTCCCAGATGACTGAGCTCCTCACCCTATCTCTAAGGGTCTCGGCTGGGCTCAGCCCAAAGGAGTTACATGGGTCCGCCCTCCAGTGGGCTCACCACCTGCAGGAGGGACCATGGGGGTCCGGTGCTATGTGGATCAGGTGGCAGTCAAAGGCAGAGACCTTGGTGGTCTGATCCCAGGCTTCCTAACCTGGCCTTTGGGATGTAGAGAATATTATTATTATTATTATTATTATTATTATGCCTAAACTATCACATTTTTGACCCTCCAAACGTTAACCAAAATGTAATTTTTTTTCGCACACACCTCAGACCCGGTGAAAAATTTTATAAACTGGAAAAAATATGTGCCCCATGCTGAAAATTTTCTGACATATGCAGCGTATGGTTGATACGTCCCACATTCGTGGAGCAAAGGTTGTAGGGCCTTCCCCCCATGTTTTTTTTTTCACTTTTGCAGTCTGTACCATCAGCTGTCAGGTGCTGTTCTGATAGATATGCCAAACTTTCAGAACACCGGAGGAGGTGGATCCAATCAGCTGATCGCTCAAACTACAGAGCTCAGCTGTCTTCCATGATAAATCAGCCTCAGGGCAAAAGCACACTCCATGCATTATCTTTTTTCACTTTATCAAAAATAACTTCATTTTTTTTATCGTCATCAGTTAGCTTGCCTTTGAGCCAGGTCGTGTCTGGCCGCTGCTTCTCCTTGCATGTTCTGTGTTGATTTGTCAGACCCGGTCCTCACTGACGCTCCGCCCAGTCTTCTCACACACCTCATGTTCTCCACATATGGCGGATTTTCCTTTAGACCTACACAATCATAGCAACTTTATGGTATAATTTTTTTAAGCATTAAATCTTCAGTATTCTTCAAAAACAGCTTTATCCCTGCTGCTGTCAAAGAGTTGAACAAGCTATAAAATATATTGTACATATTTTATATTTACTTATTTTGTATGATGTGTGCCTGTGTTTGTGTCTATGTTGAATGTAATTAGTGGCTTGTAAATATGGATGTCACCAGACTCCAAAACAAATCTACCTACGGGTACAAATAAAGGAACCTGAACCTGAACCTGTATTATGTTTTTCTTGTCAAATTGTCATTTTTCACTTCCTTGTTTTGTCCAGGGAACCCTGTGGTGATTGATAGGTCGTGATGCCGTGTATTATCCAATCAGCATGGCCATGGTGCCGTGTATTATCCAATCAGCATGGCTGTGATGCTGCGTATTATCCAATCAGCACGGAGTCAATCTGAAACTCCACCCACACTTCTTGAAGCCAAGGCATAAAGAGACACAGAGCAGTGACAGAGCGGTGGCTAAACTTTTAGATTCAAGATTCAAAGATTTTATTGTTAATGCTACTATACATGCAGGACATACAGGAGAATTGAAATGGCATTTCTCTCGCTCTTCATTGGTGTGCATAATATAAAAGGAATAAGGCTGGACAAAAAAGAAAAGAAAACAACAGCAGTCTATATACAGTAATGCAACCCGTGGTGCCAATGACGACCAGAAAGACCCAGACCTCCATAGAGATAACGATTAACGATAATAAACCCAGCAATCCCATATACAGACAACTAGAGATGAATACTCATAGTTGCAGTTCAATGTGGTAGTGTAGGTGCAGATAGTGACAGATAGGACTGCACATGGTCAGTATTGCAGTGACAGACAGATAGCAGCAGATATGGCATTTGTGCAAATGGTTGCGGTCAATGGTAATGTGCAGAGACATACAGCAGAAAAAGTACAACAAAACAACAGACAGCAGCAGATATGGCATTTGTGCAAATGGTTGCGGTTAATGTGCAGAGACATACAGCAGCAAAAGTACAATAAAACAGCAGTATTACGGTTGGTGTGCCAGTCTTTCTGTGCCAGCAGCTGAGGTAGTTATTGTGCAGGTGATTGTGTTATCGTCTGGGGGGGGGGGGGGATCTTGATGACCTGATGAATGAAGCTGTTAAGCAGTCTTGTGGAGCAGGCCCAGAGGCTTTGATACTTTTTCCCCGAGGGCAGGGGGCTGAAGAGGGAGTGTAGGGGTGGGAGGCGTCACCTGTGATGCTGATGGCTCTGCGGGTGAGGCGTATGGGGTAGATGTCTGGGGGGGGGTGCAGGGGGGCACCAGTGATCTTGCTGGCTGCTTCCACTGTGCATTGTAGTGTCTTCCAGCAGGCAGCGGTGCAGCTTCCATACCACACCGTGATGCAGCTGGTGAGGATTATTTTTTTTCCACAATATCTTTATTGAACCTTTTTTTTTTAACAAACATGATACAAACAATCAAACACTAACACTAAAGTACTACAAAAAAAAAAAAAATACCCTAAAAACACCAACAACCACCAACAAAATCAAGTCTTCAACAATGCTCCTCTGTTTAGTCTAGACAATCCAATACATTAGTATACATATTATGTTCACCAGTTTGGAATTTACAAGGTCCACACACATCATTCACCTTCTTCTTCAAGAGTTATGTTTAAATTTTTTACATAATCAATAAAAGGTCTCCATATATTCTCAAACACAATTTCCTTTGATTTCAGTATATATGTTATTCTTTCTAATGGAAGGTTTGTTAACATCTGTCTTAACCACTGAGTCACATCTGGTCTATGAGTCTTTTTCCATAATAGTGCAATACATTTTTTGGCATTAAGCAAACTGAGGTCTATGAATGTTCTTTCACTTTTATTGAAATTATGCTTTTCTGGGTACAGACCCAACAAAAACAGTTTAGGATTCAATATGATTTGTTTTGAGATTATTTTTTCAATTGTTACCCTCACCTCCTCCCAAAACATTCTTATTAATCTACATTCCCATAAACAATGAAATAGGGTTCCTTTACTTTCCATGCATTTTGTGCATGTATCTGGTATATTTTTGTTATATCTATTTAACTCCTCCGGTGTAACATACATCCGCATTAACCATTTGAAATGTATCAATTTAAGGCGTGCATTTATTGATTTGGTTTGAGCTTCTGTACAAGCCAATTCCCATTGTTCCTCTGAAATTTCAATTTGCAGATCTTCTTTCCAGTAGTTTAATCTTTTCAGTGAATTTTCACTTGAAGATAGTGTCAATGAGTTATAAAACTCTGAAATAATACCCTTTCTTTTACTATCTTTCATCATCATTTTTTCCAAGGATGAATAAATAGGTCGAGTGAGAGCTTTATTTTGATTTGATCGAATAAAGTTTCTAAGTTGAAGATATTTAAAAAAAATGTGTTCTATTGAGATTAAATTTGATCCTCAGCTCTTCAAAAGACATTATGTTGTCTGCACATGGCAAATATAAATCCTGAATCTTTTGTATCCCTTTTAAATTCCATACTTTAAATACAGCGTCCGCTCTCCCTGGTTTAAAATACTGATTACCCCATATTGGACTAAATTGTGACAATAACTGTGGTTCTTTTAAATAGTTTTTAGCTTCACACCATATTTTGATCATATGCTTTACAAATGGATTTTTAACTTGTTTTTGTAATTTTTTTGCCGAATCTGAGTATATGAATATGGGAAGAGGTAAAGGTAAATTGTATGATTCCATTTCAGTCCAGTGAGGGAGATCATTTGATGAAAAATAATATGTCATAGACCTCAGTTGTGCCGACCAATAATACAACATAAAATTTGGACATTTCAGACCTCCACGATCAAATGGTAAATATAATAAAGACAAACGTAATCTAGCCCTCCTGTTGTTCCATATAAATTCCACTAACTTTTTTTTTATTCTTGAGAATAGATCTAAAGGTGGTGATAAGGGAATGTATTGAAATAAATAAAGTATTTTAGGTAAAATATTACTTTTAAGTATATTGATTCTCCCGATCATCGACATTGGTAGTGACATCCATCTCTGAGTTAACTCATTGATATCTGACATTAAGGCTTCATAGTTGACACTGGCGACTGATTCTAGCTTAGGCATAATTTGGATTCCTAAATATTTAAACTGATTTACAACATTGAATTGATTTACCTCAGGGGCTGGGTAATTTCTCTGGGTCTCATTTAGCATTAATATTGAAGATTTAGTTTTATTTATTTTATATCCTGATATTTCCCCAAAATTCTTTATTAAATTCAACAAGGTTGGAATTGATTTTTTTAGATTCGACATAAACAAAATTATATCATCGGCGTACAGGGAGATTTTATGTTCTGTTGGTCCAACTTTAATTCCATATATTTGTGAATGTAAACGTATCGCTATCGCTAAAGGTTCAATTGCCATAGTAAACAGTAAAGGTGAAAGTGGACAGCCTTGTCGACATCCTCTATTGATTTTTATTGGTTTTGAAATATTGTTATTTGTTAGGATTTCTGCTGTAGCATTATTGTATATTATTTGAACCCATTTTATGAAATTGTTTCCAAGTCCAAACCTTTGTAGGACTTCAAAAAGAAAGGGCCATTCAACTCTATCAAAGGCCTTTTCGGCGTCCAATGATAGGAGAGCTGTATCCGGTGCTTCTTTATTAAAATAAATAATATTAAATAGTCTTCTTACATTATGGAAGCCTTGTCTACCCTTTATAAAGCCATTCTGATCTCGATTAATAATATTTGGTAAAATTTCTTGTATTCGTCTTGCTAAAATTTTACAGATTATCTTAAGGTCGGCGTTTAATAGGCTTATTGGTCTCATATTTTCACATTTATTAGAGGGCTTACCTGGTTTTGGCAGCAGTATAATTAAGGCATTATTTATGTATGATGGTAAATTATTATTTTGAAATGCTTCTAAAACCATTTCCAAAAAAGGTTTTATTAATTTATTCTTAAATTTTTTATAAAGGTCAACTGGAAGACCATCTGGTCCTGCACTTTTTCCTGATTTCATATTATCAATGGCTAGCCCAACTTCTTCTTGACTAATTTTAGACTCCAATATCTCCCTGTTTTCATTTGGAATACACGGTATAGATAGTTCGTTCAAAAACCCATTTAGTTTTGTTAAATCAGGTTCATTTTTGGTATCATATAATTTTTCATAGTAATCTCTAAAGGCTCTATTAATTTCTAAAGGATCTATAACTACCTGTCCGTTACTTATAATACTGGTAATTGGTGTTTTAATTTCCAATTGTTTAATCTGCCATGCTAATAATTTTCCTGATTTTTCACCTTGTTCATAAAAAGATTGTTTCAATCTTAGAAGACTCGAGGCAGCTCTATTCGCTGATTTTTTGTCGTATTCAGCTCTCAAAATCAGTAATTCATTCTCCAACCTTGGGTCACTTCCTGCATACACTTTTTCCTGAAGACTTTTTATTTTATGTTCCAATTTAGCTCTCTCCTCTCGAGTCTTCTTAGATTTTGATCCTGTATAACTAATAATATGTCCCCTAATAAAAGCTTTGAAAGCCTCCCACTTTACACATGCTGATGTTTGTGTAGTATTGATGTCAAAGAACTCGTCTATCTGTTTTTCTATATACTTGACAAATTCCTCATCCTGAAGCCATTTATGCTGAAATTGCCATCTACCTGATTCCTTTGTCAATTTTTTATCTACATATATTAGACAACAGGGTGCATGATCAGAAATCACGATGTTATCATAAAAGCAGTTTTGAATCTTGGACCTTAATTCTGTGGAAATCAAAAAATAATCAATACGTGAGAATGTCTTGTAGGTACTGGAATAACAAGAATAGGCTTTAACTTGTGGTTTCATTTCTCTCCATATATCTAACAATCTCAATTCTTTCATAAAATGATTAATAGTCATCCTACGTCCAATGTGCGTACAATCCAGTCCTGTTGATCTATCCACACCTGGATTCAATGTACAATTAAAATCCCCTGCTATTATATGTTGCCCTGTAAGTGATGATAAGATGAGAAATAAATTAGCAAAGAACTTCTGATCATCTATATTGGGACCATATAAGTTCACAAGATTTATATTTTCTAATAGCAAAGAACCTTGAATGATTACATATCTTCCAAATTTGTCTCCAATTACATTTTTCACCTGAAAAGGAACTGATTTATGTATGAGAGTCATAACTCCCCTGGCTCGGGATGAAAATGAAGAGGTGAATACACTTCCCTGCCATCTACTCCTAATTCTTTTAACATCCTCCTCTATCAGATGAGTTTCTTGTAAAAACACAATTCTTGAACCCATGTCCTTTATTTTATTCATAACTTGTTTAAGTTTTTTTAAATTTTGTAGACCTCTGCAATTCCATGAAGTTAAATTAAGATTAACACTTTGGTCCATGATCAATAGAGAGTTTAGGATTACCTTGCAGTGTAAACATGCTCATACAGAGAAGCAAAAACATGAGTGGTTGAACATTCATCCTACAAACTACACACAAACAAATTTCCCCTTCCCACACTTGTGGCAAACCCCCCAAAATCAAAAGAAAAATTCTGTCTCCCGATATAGCCATCGACCGTTCCACACCCACGGGGAACAGCCTAAGCCACTCCTTCTTCATCCTCCCAATCACCCCAACTCTACTGCTTTTAATGACGTAACATTAACTCTCTTCTGTAGTTTTCCAACTTAACTCCAAAATTTTTAACAACTTTGTACATCATAGTTTTTTTTTTGTTTGTTTTGTTTTTGTTTTGTTTTTTTAATATATAATACAATCTATATTTTGTAAACTTACTATTTACTTCAAGTCAGTCAGATGCCTGTGCAAATGCTTAATTATTCTACCTTATATTTTGTTCATGCTTAGCTCCCACCAGTCTCTTCTTCTTCTTTGATCTTCTTGATGAACTCCTGCGCCTCCTCTGGGGTCTTGAAGATGTGGGTTCTGCCCTCATACGTGGTCAGCAGTCTCGCAGGATAGATTACACCATGACGAATCCCAAGGTTGCGCAGCTCCTTACGTATGGGATCAAACTGCTTCCTCAATTGCTGGATTCCTGTGGCCAAATCTGGGTAGAACCGCACCTGCTGGTCCTGGTGTTTAATCTCTCCTTTAGCACGTGCAGCGTTGAAGATCTTCATCCTGTCTCTGTTGCTAAGAAACTTCATAATTAAGGTCCTCGGCGGTCCCTTATCTCTCCGTGGGCCAATACGATGTGCTTTTTCCAGAACCACTGCTGATTGCAACTCCTCGCTGCCCAGCACCTCCGGAATCCACTTTTCCAGAAAGGAACATACGTCCCGACCTTCTGATTCCTCTGGAAGACCCACCAGCCTCAAATTATTCTGTCTCGACCGAGATTCCAAATCCAAAATATTATCTTCCAGAGATTTATTTTTTTTTCCAAAGTGCGCACCTTTAATTGAAGACGGGTGACGTCATCTTCAGCACTAGCGAGACGGAGCTCCATCTGCGCCGTTCGTTCTACACAGTCACCCAATTCCTTTCTTATTCCTTCCAACGCTGTCATAATCCCATCAAATCTAGAGGAAAAGTCCGCTCTCATTGAACTCATGGCAGCCATCAGCGCATCTGCGCCATTCCCCGCAAACATCGCACCGCCGCCAGCCTCCTCCGCCATATATGGAGTTTTGTTTGCTGCGTCACAGACCTGAAAGTCCGTTAATTTGGACTGTTTCGGCGGCTCGCTTTTTCCTTTTCCTGGTTTTCCAGCCTTAGGCTTCGCCGACATATCCTCGCCCAAATGCTGGGATACGTTCTGTCCCAAATGAGAGAGTTATTTGCCGATTTTTTTTCTCCAGGAGCAGAGCAGAGCGAGACACGTCCGTCCTACGTGGCAGCCATAACCGGAAGTGCTGGTGAGGATTATTGATAAAAATGACATATTTTGACTGAGTGGCTCCATACTCATGGATGCACACCCTCGTAACCTCAGTAAAACACGTATAAAACCTTAGGTCAGTCTGATGAACGGTTCAAGGGATATGCGTGGAACAGACAGTGATTCCGTGCATTTATAGATAGATGTCACTGGACTAGGAATATTGTTCTCCAGTTTGGCCAACTTGATTTTATGTTAAACGTGTTTGACCATCACTTATGGTGACATTAGCAATGGTAAGCCGTGTACATAATTGGATAATAAAACAAGATCAGAACTGGGAGGCCTAGTGGTAGAGTACCCACCCCTCAGCCGGGAGGTCATGGGTTCAAGCCCCGGCCGGGTCATACTAAAGACCATCTAAAAATGGTACTTCACGCCCTCTACCTTGGTGCTCAGCATAATAGAATGAAGGAAGGAAAAATTGTAACCCATGAACAACAGATGGAGATGAAAGCACCAAGGTGCTAATGCCTCGGTGCCTGTGGCATGGTAGCATGGGGGGCTGTAAAAAAGTCACACTGCCACTTCTAGTGGCCCGGCATAGTTATTACAATACATTTTTTTCCTAGCTGCATTTATGGTAAAGGTGAGTTAAATTTGTGTTTATTTTGAAAACAAAGTCTTATCCGGAAATTGTGGCAAATTAAAAGCTGAGAAAATATGGCGATACAATGATACAAGCTTTTAGTTCCAGTTGATTTTGAGGGGGTGAGCTGAAAAGCTGGTAACAGACAGACAGATACACACACAGACACATGGAGTGATTACCGTATGCCTACGTTACCTTTGCATTGAGTCATAAAAATACAGAAGCACAAGAATAAAATTAGGAGCACAAAGAAAAAAGCTGGAGTAACAGATTTTATTAACTGAATGCATGTATAGTTACATGATGGCGCACAATAGCAGGTAAACAGTGATCTGTGTGGAGTATGCATGTTCTCCCTGTGTCTGCGTAGATTTACTCCGGGATTTCTCCGGTTTCCTCCCACATGCCAAAAACATGCAAGTTAGGTTAACTGGCATCAAACTGGGGATTCTAAATTGTCCTTAGGTATGACTGTGAGAGTGAATGGTTGTCTGTCTCTCTGTGTTGGCCCTGCGATGGACTGGTGATCTGTCCAGGGTGTACCCTGCCTCTCGCCCAAAGATGCTAGGATAGGTTCCAGCCCCCCCGCGACCCAAAAAGGATTAAGCGGAAGAAGATGGATGGATGGTTTAGAATGTTTCATACTTATGTGTAATGAATATTGAGAGTTTCTTAAATATTCATGCAGATTTACTAAGGCAGCGTAAATTAGTGAGTGCGCAATTTCGACAGAGCGCATACGGGAATGGTCAATTTTTGCCAGTGATCTACTAACAACACACAAAATTATGAACACAGACGCAGACACTTCATTTCAATAATGACCACCCATCCACCAAGAGTACCGCAAAACTGCACACAGGCACAGCTGATGAGGAAGTGGGTCATCAACACAAGCACAGCAAGTTCGGAGGACCATAATATATAAAGCTTTTTTTAAGCATTTATTTTAGCGCAAACCCCACTAAAATAGTTTATTTTTGTCATGTTTCAAAATTTTGATTTTTATTTGTCATGAATTGCCCTTCGGGGCAGAGAGATGAGACCCACACACTGAACTGTGAGTTTGTGAGGTTTATTGAAAATAACACAAGTCCAAACAGTGCTCTTAACAGAAAATACAAACAAACGGGGAACTTACAGATTAAGCGCACCAGAGCGAGGCAGGGCTCTGGTGGAGACGAGGAGATATTCAAACAAGACAGCGGCAACAAGAAATGACAATAATTGCCCTTAAATAGGGTCAAAAACAATTTACATAAGCAATGGCAGGTGTGGGTCACATGAGCGGGCAGAAGGTAACGATTCATAATTAGGACCAGCTGGGAGCAGTGAGAGGGGAGCATAACCGGAGCTGACAGCTGACAGGGCAACGTGTAGTATATTAAATATGGTGCTGGATGTACTGGGGTTGACGGCTCCGCCTTTCCAGTTCCACTGTCGTCCTGGGGTATAAAGGGCAGACGCGAAGAGACTCTTACCTCTTTCGACGTCGACCATCTGCCTATACGGAGCACCTGTGCTGTTGTGTGGTTCATTCAATATGTACATTCTACTGCACCTCCAGCCTGATTCGTAAGAGTGCGAGTTATGGACATAACATTTGGAGCCGAGGATAAAGATATGGAGAAAGCTGTATCTGGTATTCGGCCGTTTTTGGAGGTCCCAGGCGAACCACCTGTTAACTGGGCGAGGTGGTATGCGGCCTTTCAGAATTACTTGGTGGCCCTGAACCTCATATAATTAGAGAAACTGCGTGCGAGAGCTATTTTGGTCCATAATCTTGGCATGGAGGGTCAACGGATTCTCGGCACATTGGGAGAGAGCGACAGTTTTGACGACGTGGTCAGGCTAATGGCACACTATTTTCGCGCTCCAGAAAACGTCATTGTCCCGAGGATTTGGTTTCGGCAGCGCTAACAGTGGACTGGAGAGTCGGTGCAGTGATACATCATAGACCTGCATCAGCTGGCGGGGGAGTGCCAGTTTGGAGCCTTTGAAGAAGAGATGGTCCGTGATCAATTGGCGGAGCATACACTTTGTTCCGCGGCACGATCAAGGCTCCTAACGTACTTTGGTGAACTGACGTTAGCCACGGCAGTCAAGATAGCGCAGCAGTTGAAAAACTATCAAAGGACCTGGGTGAGAGAACCATGTTGGGGCACATCAAACCACGATCGAAGGCACTGGCTGTGGACCATGATAGCAAAGACAGCATGGATGAAGAGGAATACACTGCCGCTATAAAAATTAGGTCCACCCCGGGTACGCCAAGGTGTTATGGCTGTGGGTCCACCAGGCACCGGTATAAGGTGAGAGAGTGTCCGGTGAAAGGCAAACACTGTGGCAAGTGTGGATTCCTGCATCATTTCGCCAGGGCCTGCAAAAATTTTGAGCGAGGGGACGGACAACGTGAAGCAAGTTCCCCTGCCACAGCTCCCACGGTTGTTCATACCATCTCCCCGAGAACAGATGGGGGGGATTTATTGCAATGTTTTGCTGGACGGCATGGAAGTGCTGTTGTTCGTGGACACGGGACAAGCAGCTTCTGTGTTGAACTGGCCCACTGTGAGGAGTTTGTTCCCGCATTACCGTGTGAGAGGACTGTAGATGTCATACTTTGGCTATGGAGGAAACAGGTTATCCATTGTGGGTTTGCTGGAGTTGACGGCGAGGTACAAGTCGGCAATGATGTCCAACGTCCAATTCGTGGTGACCGCCAGTGGGTCGAACATATTGGGATGTGATATGTTCTACGGCCTGGGATTCACAATCACCAGCAGCGTCAGACAAGAGTGGTCGGGCTGAGATTTGTGGGACCGACCGGTTCCGTACGTGGAGGATGATGCGGTATGGGACAGTGACTGGCCTAGTATTCTGGGAGATGACCAGGACCAGTGCCATAAGGAACTATCGTGGGAGGGTTCCGGTGCCAGTGTCCAAATTGCCCTGGATGTGGGAACTGGACGGCACGGTGGGACACCCTTGATGGTGGATGGAGCCAGGACGCTAGCCCCTCTGCTTTCGGAGTTCGGCCTGGCGATACCGTGAAGCAAGGAGCTACAGTGGCTTGCCGGCGTTTACAATGAAAGAGAGCAGGGCAGGAGCAGCTGGCGCGGTAAAATGACGTACCAACCAGCAACACTGGAGGCTGAGGTGGGCTTCGGACGGGGTCGGTGGAGCAATTCAACCCAGAATGGAAGCCCAGTTGAAACATAGTGGACATTTGAAGCCAAGTCAAGCTCCTCTACGGGCCAATGATGAGGTTCGGCCCAGGGGGGAGGCTCGACTGAGGGGGGTCCACAAAAAGAGGAAACGACGAGATGACCAGGGGTGGCTACGGGTGATGGCTGCTCGGGAGGACGGCTATCTCCGGCTGTCCGTTGACTCGTGAAGACACCCCAATGAGCTACGGCGCATCGACAAGAGGAGGTGCCGATGTGGCTCATCCCCAGAAGTGAAGAGGTAAAAGCACTCTGGGCGGGATCCACCAAACAGAAATCCAGGGGGTGGTCCGTCCATTGGGACTGTATGGTGACTAAGGGGTGATGTGTTAGCATGTGATGGCTGAAATGTTAATATGTTTGATTGCCCAGTGTCACGTAGTTAATATGTTTCACATGTACTTGTTTGATGATGGCCCAGTTTTGTAAAAAAAAAAAAACAAACAAACAAACAAAAAAAACCACTGTCTGTTCTGTTGCATTTAATTGCATGTAGGTTTGTGAACTGCCCAAGTGTTGGGGAGGGGGGCTGGTATAACTGGATGTGAATGTACATATTGACTGTTGTTGTGGAATTTGTTTGTGTATATATTGGTTCTGGGATTATTTTAGTTATTAGGAACATGGCTGTTTTGTTTTTATGGACTTTATGGTACTGAAGGCGGCAGAATAATCCACCTAGCCATGCAGAGGTGGGTCAGCAGTCTACCTGATCCCCTCTAGTTTAATTGTGTTGTGTGCATGGATAGGCCTATTTTCTGTTATTATTAGAGTGTGTGAGTCGGGTTATAAATTTGGGAGGGCTTAATTAGTGTGTTTTGGATTTTCTACGGGGGGGGGGGGGCAGAATGTAGTATATTAAATATGGTGCTGGGTGTACTGGAGGTGACGGCTCCGCCTTTCTGGTTCCGCCGTCAACCTGAGGTATAAAGGGCAGACGCGGAAGAGACTCTGTCTCTTTCAATGTCGACCATCTGCTTATACGGAGCGCCTGTGTCGCTGTGTGGTTCATTCAATAATGTACGTTCTACTGCACCTCCAGCCTGATTCTTAAGAGTGCGAGTTATGGGCATAACACAACGCTCCCACGGAGCACCACGCCACTGACAGCTGTCAACCCAGAGAAAAAACACCATAGTAAAGATATAAAGAATAAAATATCAACCAATGCAGACTAAGATATTAATACAAATTAATACAAAATAAAAGTGTAACAAAACTTAACAGTGCTCAGCTCATGACAATTTAACATGGCAGACTCCTTTGTTTAATATGTATAAATGACGCATTTATGTCTAATTTAAAAAAGGACTACTCATGATTAAATTGATTATTTAACCAACGTGTTTATTTTATTAATACTAGAACCATCAAGATGGTTTGATGGAGATCCTGGGGTGTGGAGTGTGTGAAATAAGAGGCAGATTCATGGACAGACGGTTTATTACACACTTCACATCTCACAAGCACAGAACAGAACAAATGAATCGGTGAATTCCAAAAGGGCCCAAGTCCACACTTTTTCAAAACCCAGATATTACATGTTTAATGAACTTTAAGAGACAAGCTATCTGATTATGTGCAAAAACGTCCCAAGTCAACTTTAATGCATTGACTATTCACAGCATTGTTTATGCATTGAGTGCAAGAGAGATCCAAGTCCAGGACTTGGGCCCTTCCTGCATGGATTAAACTTAAAGTCATAGGTGGCAGCACAAATTTCAGAAATGATATAGAAGTTTCCAAAAATATGTCTGCTGAGGTCACATCCAGATTCCGCCTTCTAAAGCCATCGTGCAGGGTTGTTACATACCCAGAGGAGCCACTCTACAGCGAGCAACTTGGTGTAAAGGCAGCTAAAGTAAAGGATGTTCAGAAATTGGCGAAATATCTTTCACCAGAGGCTCAGCAGTTCCTCAGTAATTTAACAGTTTGTGATGCTAGGCGTGAAGATGAGTCTGACTTTGACGATTAGTTACCAGTAGATGGACCTCTATGTTAATCTGCCCACTTTTAGATGAAAATCTCATTTGCTGGCAGTTATCAAAACAATAGTTTGAATATAAAGTGATCATAAAAGGTGTTCAAAACATGGCATAATTAAAAAAAAACGTTTTCAACATGTGAGAAATAGATGTTATGCGCTTCTTTTCATATGTTCTTATTGTTTAATTCAAGAAGGGCCCAAGTCCAGGGACTTTAGTTTGCCAATCCTCTGAAATTAAAGAAGTGAAATGCTTCATATTATAGCATTTCTAAGCTATGGCCTTGTGCTATATCTGAGTAAAGTATGAACCATCTGGCATAGACTACCTTTGAGATATGCAATTTATTTGATTTCCTGCAAAAACATATTTCTTGGACTTGGGCCCCTTTTGAATTCACCGATTCAAATGATTTCAACAAGGTCTCCTCTCTTAACTCAACTTTCTCTTCCCACGTTTCATGGCATTTCTCATCACACAGCATGACATTTACATTACACTGCATTCAACCCCCTATGTCCCTGACTCCTTCCTGCTATCTCGCCAGGAACTCCCTGGGCATTGTTCTCCCATGCTTATTCACTGTCTCCGTCTGAGATGCTAAATAATCTGACTTCCCCAAGGTCCTACACCGCCCCCCCAGCATCTTAGATAGAACATCAGTCCGCACGCTCTCTTGGCTTCAGTCTCCTCCCATATCTGCTGTAACTGGGGTTTACCGCCTCCGTGGCACTGCTGTGCCGGTGGGGGGCTGCTGGGAGTGTGTCTGACTGTGGGTGGGCCGTGGCGAGGGGGGGGGGGGGACTTCGCTCTGTCCGTGTGGCTGCTCTGGTGGATCGCTTCCCTGGGGAGCTCTCCGTGGGGGTCTTCCACGCCGAGGGGCCCTAGCCAACAGCACTTGCTCGTCCGCTGCTACGAAGGCGGGTTTGAGTCTGTCAATGCCAATTTTCTCCCGCCGACCTCCCAAGTCTAGCAAAAAATGCTTGTCCCCTGTTTCCAACACTCTGAATGGTCCATCATAGGGTGGGCGCAATGGCGGGCGGTGGGCGTCGTGTCTGACGAACACGAACTCCTCGTTCTTCAAAGTTTTAGGCACGAAAGTACACGGAAAACAGTGGTGGGCCGGGCCCGGCAGCGTGCCTGTGTTTGTGCTCCGCTGCAAAAGCTGAGACGGGCAGCTGTCCGGAGCGGGATTATCTGGCAGAAATTCCCCAGGCAGCCATAGGGGCTGCGCAAAAACAAGCTCTGCTGGAGAAGCTTCCAAATCCTCTTTTGGCGCGGAGCGCAACCCCAATAAAACCCACAGCAACCTGTCCACTCAATTTGCATCCGTCAGTGAAGCCCTGAGTGCTGCTTTCAGTGATCTATGAAAATGCTCGCATAACCCATTGGCCTGTGGGTTGTATGCGGTTGTGCGATGAATTGTAACACCCAGGCTGCGGGCCATCGCGGACCAGAGGTCGGAAACAAACTGAGGGCCCTTGTCAGACGTAATGTCCGACGGGACTCCAAAACGCGCCACCCATGCTGTTAAAAAAGCGCATGCTATGTCTGCGGACGTGGTTGCCGCCAGTGGGACTGCTTCTGGCCAGCGCGTGGTGCGGTCCATCACTGTCAGGAGGTGCGTGCACCCCTGTGATGGTGGGAGGGGGCCCACGAGGTCCACGTGAACATGGTCGAACCTCTTAGCCGGTACCCGAAATGGCTCCAAGGGAGCCTTCGTGTGTCTGTGTACCTTGGCTTGTTGGTACGCCACGCAGGCTGCAGCCCACTCTTTTACTTGTTTGCGTAGGCTCGGCCACACAAACTTCTCTCCCACCATTTTGACTGATGCACGCACTCCTGGGTGCGCCAGAGTGTGAACCAACTCAAACACGCGGTGGCGCCACGCGACCGGTACCACCGGATTAGGGGGGGCATGCCGTCTTGCAGCACCCTGCTCTCCAGCCTTAACCCTGTTGGTCCAGACAGGAGCGCGCGCACGTCTGCATCGCTAATCTGCTCCGCGGCCATGGCTGCGTAATCTATCCCCACATAGACCGGGGCCACCACGGCGCGCGAGAGGCAGTCCGCCACCACATTCAGTTTACCCGACACATGCTGAATATCGGTAGTAAACTCTGAGATCGTGGCCAGCTGTCTCTGCTGCCGGCCCGACCACGGTTCTGAAACCTTGGCCATCGCGAACGTTAGTGGCTTGTGATCCACGAATGCGGTGAAGCTGCGCCCTTCCAGCCAGAACTGGAAGTGGCGAATGGCCAGGTGGACAGCCAGCAACTCCCTGTTGAACGCGTTGTATTTACGTTCGCTGTCGCACAAAGTTCTGCTGAAAAAAGCGAGCGGCTGCCAAGCCCCAGCGACACGCTGCTCTACGTCAGCCCCTATGGCCACGTCTGAAGCATCGGTGGTGAGCGCTATCTGGGCCGCTGGGTCCGGATGCGCCAGCAGTGTGGCGTTTGCCAGGGCTGCTTTAACCTCCGAGAATGCCCGCTCTCGCTCCGGGGTCCATTCGACCCTATCTGCAGGTTTCTGTCTCTTGAGCACGGCGTACAATGGTTGCATGAGCTGCGCCGCGCGGGGAAGGAAACAGTTATAAAAGTTCACCATCCCCAAAAATTCCTGCAGCGCCCTGACCGTCTGAGGCCGGGGAAAATCTGCCACGGCACATACTTTGTCAGGCAGAGGGATCGCTCCTTCCGAAGAGACGCGGTGCCCCAAAAAATCAATCTCCATCACGCCGAACTGGCATTTCGCCGGGTTGATTATTAACCCGTGCTCCTCCAACCTCCAGAAAACCGTCCTGAGGTGGGTTTCGTGTTTGTCTTCGGACGCACTGGCTACCAGGATATCATCCAGGTAGACGAACACGAACGGGAGATCGCGCAGCACTGCATCCATCATGCACTGGAACGTCTGGGCCGCGCCTTTTAACCCGAATGGCATGCGCAGGAACTCGAATAAACCGAACACAGTTATTACCACTGTTTTGGGTATGTCCTCAGCATGTACTGGGACTTGATGGTATCTGCGGACCAGGTCTATTTTGGAAAAAATGCGTGCTCCGGCGAGGTGGACGGAAAAATCCTGTATGTGGGGAATCGGGTAGCGGTCGTGTGCTGTGGCTTTGTTCAACCTGCAGAAATCACCGCACGGTCGCCACGATCCCTTAGCCTTAGGGACCATGTGTAGCGGGGATGCCCATGGGCTGTTCGAACACCTGATGATGCCCAACCTTTCCAGATTGGCGAACTCCTCACGCACTATGGCCAGTTTAGCTGCGTCCAAGCGCCGAGGTCTTGCAAAAACGGGCGGCCCAGTGGTGGTGATAAAGTGCTGCACCCCGTGTTTAGCGATGGCCGCCGAAAACGTCGGGACCGTGAGTGCTGGGAACTGAGTGAGCAGTGCGTGGAACTTACCGCCTGGAGCTGTGACGTTGGCTTGTGCTGTTGGCTGGGTCACTCAAGCTATACAGGGGAGAGAGTCAAAGGACAGTGCATTAACCAGGCACCTGTTAGCAACATCAGCCAGTAAACCATGTGCACACAGAAAATCAGCCCCCAGGATGTGGTAATTCAGTGCTGCTACAACAAAAGTCCACTCGTATGTACGGCCGTGTAGAGATAAGATCAGTGTCCTCTCACCAAAGGTCTTAATTTCCGAGCCGTTTGCTGCCAACATCACGGGGCCGCTAGGTCCTGCCAGCCGGTTGGCGTAGGTCTGCAGGATGAAGCTCTTCTGGGCTCCGGTGTCCACGAGGAAATGCCTCCCCGAGCGCGCGTCAGTCAAGTACAGCAGCTGCTACCGACCACCGGCCTTGGCGTTTTCCCGAGCGCTTGAATTTGCACGGTGGCACACATCTGAGTGCGTTCTCTCCGAAGCGGCGGTGGTAGAAACAGAGCGTGTCTCTCTGGCGCTCCTTGGCCCCCGCTGCTGCTACCATCGGTGGCTCCTCGCCTCCTCTGGTCGTCTCGCTGGGCTCTGCCGCTGCCGCGTTGACTGTGGTCGCCCTGGTGGTGAGGATGAGCCGGTCCGCCTCCTGGGCTAGCGCACGGTAGTCACGTGCGGCCAGCAACGGCGAATTGGCCAGAACAGCTCTCGCCACTGTTGGAAGGTTCCGGAGGAAAAGGTGGGCAAACAGAAAGTGCCCGTCGTCCGTGCCCATTAACGCCAGCATCTTCTCCATCAGGTCTACGGCCGACCCATCTCCTAACTCGGTCCGCGCCAGGAGCCTCTCCGCTTTCTCACATTCCGAGAGCGTGTAGCGCCGGATGACCACAGCCTTGAGCGCATCATATTTGTTGCTGGCTGGTGGCTGATCGAGCAGGCTCGCTACCTGCTGGGCTGTGCGGGAGTCCAGCACTGCTACCACATGGTAGAACTTGGTGTCGTCTGCCATTACTCCCCGGAGGGCGAACTGGGCCTCGGTGTGGTGAAACCAAGAGCGCGGGTTGTGCTGCCAGAAATCCGGTAGCTTGACTGAAACTGCACACGCGTTGCTGGGGGTTCCAGTCCTGGCTGTCTGTGGAATGGCTGCTGCGTCTCTGGGGCTTCCTGACCGGGCCGGCTCCGGGGTTCTCGCCTCGTGTTCCATAATACGTCTTGGGTCACCAGTGTGGAGTGTGTAAATGAAGAGGCAGCTTCATGTCAGACGATTTATTACACATTCACATCTCACAAGCACAGAACAGACTGACTGGTTATAGCAAGCACTCCTCTCTATATCCCAAGTAACCTTCACAAGCCTCAAGGCACTTCCTCATACACAGCACAATATTTATATTTACACTACACTTCATTCAACCCCCCTCACCCTCTTGGGCATTGTTCTCCCATGTGTATTCATTGTCTCTGTCTGAGGTGCGAAATAACCTGACTTCCATAACATTTGCTTAATTTTGGACAGGCATCAGCACAGTCACCGAACCAACCCTGCAATTGTTTTTGAGACGAGGAATGTTGGGACTTGTAGTATTTAGAGAACTGAAAACTCCAGGAAGAAAATACCTCATCCTTTCTCTGCATAACTTAACAGCCACACCACTGTGAAAACAATCGATGTGATGAATAAATGGTGTAGTTGTTGAATACGTGTTGTTTTTTTTAGTAACTGCTATTTTATAACCGCTATTTATCTCTCAGCTAGAGCTCAACTGTGACAGGAAGTCATACTGCTGCACGGTGGCGCAGTGGTTTAGCACTGTGGCAGCACAGTTTACCCTCGGCCGGGGGATCGCGGGGATCGTGAGATCGTGGGTTCGAGCCCAGCCCCCAACCAACAGTGAGCTGTGTGGAGTTTGCATGTTCTCCCCGTGTTGCGTGGGTTTACTCCAGGATTTCTCCGGTTTCCTCCCGCATACCAAAACATGTAGGTTTAGGGCGCTCGCGCACGCAGCGACCAGCAGCCGGTGGCTTATCACCAGACTGCAAACCAAATCTACCTACGGGTACAAATAAGTAACAAAAAAAAAAAAATCCATGTGCTATAAAAAAAGTCAAACTACCACCTCTAGTGGCCCAGCATAGTTATTACAATACCTTTTACCCTGACTTCATTGACGGTAAAGGTGAGTTAAATTTGTGTTTATTTCAAAAACAAAACCTTATCTCGAAATTCTGGCAAATTAAAACTTGAGAAAATATGGTGGTACAATGATACAAGCCTTTAGCTGCATTTAATTTTGACTGGATAAGCTGAAAAGCTGGTAACAGACAGATGGACAGATACTGTGGCGGAACCCCCACAACAGACTGGGACATGCAGAGCGCGCATCTGGAGCGATTAACAGAACAATAGACAGCCTTCCTGTGTCCAGCTCCTTCCGCTGGTATCATGCTGTTTTGTATGAATCAAATGCAAACATTCAGGCTTCCTGCTCTTACTGTGATGCAAATGTCCCATGTCTTTCATGTATTGTCTGTAACTGGGTATAAATACTGCACATGTTCTGTAACTCACCCTCTCTTTGACTACTGCTGCTGACACACGCATTCTGTGTCTCTTGGTTGAGAGCCGGAGGACACACACCAGCCTGCTTGCACAAGGGCTGGGGTGGTGTTCCTATGATGGCGGTATGATTTAATAAACCTACTTAAAACCTCACTTCGCTGCCTTTATTTTATCATCTGCCATACTGGTGACCCCGAAGACGCACACGCTTTGTGCGACGCAACCTTCTGGCTTGGACAGCCACGCTGCCGGCGAACGCAGCACCCGGCGGTGATGCTCCGACGACAAGCGAACGCAGCAGCTCCCTTCTGCTTCAGGGAACTCTCCGGACATCACCCACGACCGGGAAAGCCGCAGCAAACTTCATGATGGGATCTGCACGCCTAAATCGGCACATCCACGCTGGACCGGCCGCGCTCACAGCTCCTCCACACGAGAGCGCATGCACCTCGTCCCCTCTCCACGACGGCGACCTCCATGGCCGACGGAGAATGCAGCGCGTGGACCTGAATGCACCATGGCCGAGCGAGTGACAAAGATCGTCTCCTCCCTCTCACCACTCCAACGCATCTGCACGAGCGCGAGGGACAAAGATCGTCTACTTCCTTTCACCGCTCCAACACATCGAACAGGGATGATTACGCTCCCTGACCCTGTCTCCACTCCAGCTGGCCCAACAACGCACAGAGCCCCGGCACACGCACCGGGGAGTTACGAGGATGGCGCACCACGCACGGGACACATACGGCTCCACTGACCGCCTTCCTTCTTCGCCACTGCACACTGGCCCTTCAAGCTTGCTCGTACACCTGAGGCACGCAGCTTGCTCACTGGATTTTATGGTCTTAGCCATGGCGCTCAACGGGAATTCAGCAGTCTGCGGTCCCCGAAGGCTTTAAGGTTGTGCCCGCACCTAAAGTCAACACGCCAAGTCCCTTTGCTTTTGTTTTTTTATTTATTTATTACAGCCGCCCCTGTTTTCTTCATGGCCGCTGTTAATCCTCGCCGCTTCCTTTTTTCTTCACGGCCGCTATTAATCCTTGCAGGACTTAATCGCGAGAGGAGCCAGTGACTAATTTTTCTTCTTGTGGATTTCCGCATGTTCAACGGGACAGCCCCTCGACATCGCGGATCAACAAGCAATTTTTGCGCGGCTCAGACGATTTCACCGTCCAGGGCCGGCACTTACTACCCCCCACCCCCCTCCACCTTCGCCTGCACAGAGCTTTCCCTGTTCGCTGCCAAAGCTGGACTATCGAGGCCTCGGCCCCCTGCCGAGCCCTCTGGGGGGGAGCGTGTGGCGGAACCCCCACAACAGACTGGGACATGCAGAGCGCGCATCTGGAGCAATTAACAGAACAATAGGCAGCCTTCCTGTGTCTAGCTCCTTCCGCTGGTATCATGCTGTTTTGTATGAATCAAATGCAAACATTCAGGCTTCCTGCTCTTACTGTGATGCAAATGTCCCATGTCTTTCATGTATTGTCTGTAACTGGGTATAAATACTGCACATGTTCTGTAACTCACCCTCTCTTTGACTACTGCTGCTGACACACGCATTCTGTGTCTCCTCACGAGAGCCTGAGAGCTCGCTCTGGCGCGCCTGCACGGCGCTGGGGTGAGCTCTGTGATGGCAGCATGATAATAAACTCCCTTAAAAACTCTCAGTTCGCTTCTTATTATTTCATGTCGCTTCAATACAACCATATACACACAGACACATTAACTGACTGACTACTGTGTGCCTCTGTTTTCACTGAGGCATAATTAGCAATCTGGCAAGTTTATATTGATTGATATCAATGTTCATCAACTCGCACTGTCCTTGAAAACAGCAAAAAGAGCAATGTTTCAGCATGATTCACAGGTTCATTAGAGCCCATGCAGTGCAATTTGGAATGGGTGGTTGGTAAGAGACGTAAACAAACACAATGTTGAAGCCTTCTGTCTCGACTTGCACATGTTGGCATCAAAGGTACTGCACTAGCTTGGTTTAAATCTTATTTTAAGCTTTTCAGTTAGTATAGGAAAGTTCTCTTCAGCAGCAGCTCCCCTTACTTGTGGCATCCCTCAGGAGTCTGTTTTGGGTCCAGTCCTGTTTTCCCTGTATATGTTGCCTTTAGGGTCCATTTTCAGGAGATATAATATTCCATTTCATTGCTTTGCTGAAAACATTCAAGTCTATATGCCCCTAACACAAAACAGCAGTAATTCATTACAGCCTCTGCTAAATTGTCTAGGAGACATAAAGACTTGGCTAAAGGTGAACTTTCTCAACCTCAGTGAAAATAAAACTGAGGTTATCTATTTTGGAAAAACTGGCAACCCTACTGGTATTCTTGAACAGTTGGCTCCCTATTGTAGCAATGCTGTCAGAAATTTGGAGGTCATTATTGACAATTCTTTTAAGATGGACAAACAGATTAGTGCAGTTGTCAAACTAGTTTTTATCAACTGCGAATGATTGCCAAAGTGAAGTCTTATCTCCCCCCTAGAGATCTACAAAAAGAGATACATACTTTTATTGCCTCATGATTGGACTACTGTAATTCACTCTATTTTGGAGTAGAACAGTCTTCTGTGCACCGTTTGCAGCTAGTTCAGAATGCAGCGGCTCAGCTTTCAACTGGTATAAAAAAGCATCAACATATCACTCCTGTTTTATCTTCCCTTCACTGGCTTCCTGTCCATTTTAGGATTGACTTTAAGGTTTTATTGTTTACTTTTAAGGCCTTAAATGCATTTTTACCACCCTATTTGTCAGAACTTGTTTCCATTCATTTACTTGTAAGAGCGCCGATGCTCAGACGTACAAAAATCTAAGTTAAAACGGAGAGATGATTGAGCTTTTGCAGTGGCTGCTCCAAGACTGTAGAACAGTTTACCTGTCCACATACGCACTGCTGAGTCATTCATTGATTTTAAATCACTGCTGAAGATACATTTTTTTCTCACTGCATTTGATTCAAGCAGAGAGTGAATACTCAACAGTTGGCTGTATTCTGAACTGTTTTTACTCTATTTTCTTTTAATGCATTTTATTTCTATTTATCGTGTATGTTTGGTTGTGTAGTTTGATTTTAACTCTATCTCAATGTACAGCACTTTGGTCAACTTGATTGTTTTTAAATGTGCTCTATAAATAAATTTGACTTTGACAATAACTATGCCACACAATGCTATCCAGGCTAATAAACAATAGCCACAGGATGCTGTGCACGTTAATAATAAAATAAGCCACATACCAACTTGGAGTAAGATACTGTATGTGTTTCAGTGTGATTCACAGGGTCATTAGAGTGGGTATAGAATGGGTAAATATTTAATAACTTGATAAATAAATAAAATAAATATTTAATAACTTGATTAAACAACACACTAACTGCACGATGTGGCAACTCATTCCTTTGTGGCAGCATAATATTTGGCATAATGTTGCCAAGCAACAGAAGTTGGCCAAAAGTTTGGAGGGGAGGACCTAGAAAAGAAGGCTGCCAGCAGTATAAACAAGAGTCTGAGATTAAATAGATCTGAGTCAGAAAGACAGGTCCTGGGTGAAGGGCCAGACGAAGAACGATCCAACAGACTCTCATGATAAATTGTATATCAAGGATTCAGTGTACCCCGCCCGGTATGGGGTTACCGGGGCCCCACCCTGGAGCCAGGCCTGGGGGAGGGGCTCGAAGGCTAGCGTCTGGTGGCCGGGTTTCCACCCATGGGACCCGGCCGGGCTCAGCCCGAAGGAGTTACATGGGTCCGCCCTCCAGTAGGTTCACCACCTGCAGGAGGGATCATGGAAGTCCGGTGCTATGTGGATTAGGTGGCAGTCAAAGGCGGAGACCTTGGCGGACTGATCCCAAGCTTTCTAAACTGGCTTTTGGTACGTGGAATGTCACCTCTCTGGTGGGGAAGGAGCCTGAGCTGGTGTACGAGATTGAGCGATACCGGCTAGATATAGTCGGCCTCACCTCAACACACAGCTCCGGTTCCGGAACCAGTCTCCTGGAGAGGGGCTGGAGCTTGGCCTTTTCTGGAGTTGCCCCGGGCGAGAGGCGACGAGCAGGGGTAGGTATTCTTGTATCGCCCCACCTTGCTGCCTCTATATTGGAGTTTTCCCCGGTGGACGAAAGGGTTGCTTCCCTGCGCCTTCGGGTTGGGAAACGGGTCCTGACCATCATTTGTGCCTATGCACCAAATGATGTTTCAGAGTACCCACCCTTTTTGGAGTCTGTGACTGGGGTGCTGGAGGGTGCTCCTCCTGGAGACTCCATTGTCCTACTGGGGGACTTCAATGCGCACGTGGGCAACGACAGTGAAACCTGGAGGGGGGTGATTGGGAGGAACGGCCTGCCCGATCTGAACCCGAGTGGTGTTCAGTTATTGGACTTCTGTGCTAACCACAGTCTGTCTATAACGAACACCATGTTCAAGCATAAGGGTGTCCATATGTGCACCTGGCACCAGGACACCCTAGGCCGCAGGTCGATGATCGATTTTGTTATCGTATCATCAGACCTGCGACCGTATGTCTTGGACACCCGAGTAAAGAGAGGTGCAGAGCTGTCAACTGATCACCACCTGGTGGTGAGTTGGATCCGATGGCAGGGGAGGAAGCCATTCAGACCTGGTAGACCCAAACGTATAGTGAGGGTGTGCTGGGAGCGTCTGGCTGAGGCCCCTGTCCGGGAGGTCTTCAACTCCCACCTCCGGAAGAACTTCAACCACATTCCGAGGGAGTCTGGAGACATGGAGTCTGAATGGGCCATGTTCTCCACCTCTGTTGTTGAAGCGGCAGCCCAGAGCTGCGGCCGCAAGGTGGTCGGTGCATCTCGTGGTGGCAACCCCCGAACCAAGTGGTGGACACCAGTGGTGAGGGGGGCCATTAAGCTGAAGAAGGAGTCCTATCAAGCTTGGTTGGCTTGTGGGACTCCCGAAGCAGCTGAGGTGTACCGGCAGGCCAAGCGGAGTGCAGCTCGGGTGGTTGCTGAAGCAAAAACCCGGGTATGGGAGGAGTTCGGTGAGGCCATGGAACAAGACTTTCGGTCGGCTTCAAAGAGATTCTGGCAAACTGTTCGGCGGCTCAGGAGGGAAAAGCAGCTCCCCGTCCACACTGTGTATGGTGCGGATGGGACACTGTTGACTTCAACTGGGGATATCGTCGGGCGGTGGAAGGAATACTTCGAGGATCTCCTCAATCCCACTGATACGCCTTCCACAGAGGAAGCAGGGTTTGGGGACGAGGGGGATGACTCGCCTATCACAGGGGCTGAGGTCGCCAAGGTGGTTAAAAATCTCCTTGGTGGCCGGGCCCCGGGGGTGGACGAGATTCGCCCCGAGTACCTCAAGGCCCTGGATGTTGTTGGGTTGTCATGGTTGACACGCCTCTGCAACATTGCGTGGAGGTCGGGGGCAGTGCCTTTGGCATGGCAAACCGGGGTGGTGGTTCCTCTCTTCAAAAAAGGGGACCGGAGGGTGTGCTCCAACTTTAGAGGGATCACACTCCTCAGCCTCCCTGGGAAGGTCTATGCCAAGGTACTGGAGAGGAGAGTCCGGCCGTTGGTCGAACCTCGGATTCAGGAGGAGCAATGTGGTTTTCGTCCTGGCCGTGGCACATCGGACCAGCTCTTTACCCTCTCGAGAATTCTTGAGGGTTCGTGGGAGTTTGCCCAACCAGTTTACATGTGTTTTGTGGACTTGGAGAAGGCATTTGACCGCGTCCCTCGTGGATTTTTGTGGGGGGTGCTTCGGGAGTATGGGGTATCGGGCTTGTTGTTACGAGCTATTCGGTCTCTGTACGACCGTTGTGAGAGTTTAGTTCGCATTGCCAACACTCGGTCGGAGTCATTCCCAGTGAGAGTTGGACTCCGCCAGGGCTGCCCTTTGTCACCGGTCCTGTTCATAATTTTTATGGACAGGATTTCTAGGCGCAGCCAGGGAATGGAGGGCGTCATGCTTGGTGACCACAGGATCTCATCTCTGTTGTTTGCAGATGATGTTGTCCTGTTGGCTTCATCCAGCAATGACCTACAGCTCTTGCTGGGACGGTTTGCCGCTGAGTGTGAAGCGGCTGGGATGAGAATCAGCACCTCCAAGTCCGAGTCCATGGTCCTCAGCCGGAAAAAGGTGGATTGTCCTCTCCGGGTTGGGGACAGGCTCCTGCCCCAAGTGGAGGAGTTTAAGTATCTTGGGGTCTTGTTCACGAGTGAGGGGAAAATGGAGCGAGAGGTCGACAGACGGATTGGAGCAGCATCTGCAGTGATGCGGACGTTGTACCGGTCTGTTGTGGTGAAGAGGGAGCTTAGTTCTAAGGCAAAGCTGTCGATTTACCAGTCAATCTACGTTCCTACTCTCACCTATGGTCACGAGCTTTGGGTAATGACCGAAAGAACGAGATCGCGGATACAAGCGGCTGAAATGAGCTTTCTCCGTAGGATTGCTGGACTCACCCTCAGAGATAGGGTGAGGAGCTCAGTCATTCGGGAGAGGCTCAGAGTAGAACCGCTGCTCCTCCACATTGAAAGGAGTCAGTTGAGGTGGTATGGGCATCTGATTAGGATGCCTCCTGGACGCCTCCCACTTGAGGTGTTTCAGGCACGTCCCACTGGGAGGAGACCCCGGGGCAGACCCAGGACTCGGTGGAGAGACTATGTCTCCCAGCTAGTCTGGGAACGCCTTGGTATCCCCTCTGAAGAGCTGGAGCAGGTGGCTGGGGAGAGGGAAGTCTGGGCTTCTCTGCTTGAACTGCTGCCTCCGCGACCCGGACCTCCGGAAAAGCGGTAGAAGATGGATGGATGGATGGATGGAGTCAGAAAGAGACATAATTATTAAGTTAGTAGCTATGGTTTATCTCAAGCAATGTTTTTGGCAAAATGAAGTTATATGTGATATGGAGTGAAACTAATGTATGAGCCCAAGTATTCTGTACGATTCCTCCAATTTAATTGTGACTGTCTGCCATCAGTTCATTCCCTCACCTTATGAGGTTCCCTGTTTCCAAAATGTATGTGTGCGCCAGAGTTTTCATACCAGTTCTCTGTCTACTTTGTTTTTATGTGGCAAGGAGTAGAGTAGTTCTGAAAGTCTTTTTTTTTTTAAACTTTCAGCTCTAACTTTTCATTCCAGTAATTTGGGGGAACATTTTGGGAGGATATGAGGGGAGCCTAATAGTGTTAATTTTGTTGACTAATAAATTTTGTCATAGTCTTTGTCAATGACATATTTCTTCTGATGAAAACAAGACAATAACTGAATAAAAACTGATTCATGAAACTAAAATTCTGACTAAATTTATTGACAGTTTTTGTCAATGAATAAAAACAAAATGGAAAACAAAAAACCTGCGGTAGAGACCATTCATTTTGCAGCCGGTCTCTGGAGGAGTGCGATTGGGGGGGGGGGGGGGGGGGAGCTCCATGGATCCATGGAGCAACGAATAGACAGGCAGCCGGCAGCACACTCACTCCCACTCCAGTGATTGGATCACTGGGGCAATATATTCCACAGTTGCACAAATGTGAGTTTTCTTAGGACAGAGAAAAAAGTGACTTCACTTTGATTAGTTATCTATTACTGTGAAGAACAAATGAAGCTTCTTCTGAGGTCAATTAAATCCTCTAAATATGTTGACTATTTTTATCGTCTTGTCTAGGGGTGTCAAACATACAGCCTGTGGGCCAAAACTGGCCTGTTACTTTGTATGGTGTGGTGAGTCTGTTGCAAAGATGGTCAGGAGTCATTAAGTTACGGCCCTTTTCCACTAGTCCCTACTCAGCTTGATTCACCTTGACTTGGCTCGGCACGGTTCCGGTCGTTTTCCATTACAACTGAGTACCACCTCAAAGTGGGTGGGGTTAATCAGTGGCCTGCAGTCTGTTGATGTCACATTTTCAGCTCGACTCAACTCGCTTGGAAAAAAGTACCTAGTACCAGGTACTACCACCTAATGGAAAACCCTACAAGTGGACTTTGTTATAATAAATAAATAGTGAAGATTAGTTAGTTAGATATTACACAAAGTGCTGTAACACACGTCACACACACACATACACAAGTCACACACCAGTTACACACACACACAGGTTACACACACACCGGCTGCACACACACACACACACACACACACATATATACACACACAAGTTGCACACACACATGCACACACACACAAGCTCTAGTCTCTCTGTTCCTGCTTCCATATATGGGCATGGGGGGCTGTGCAAAGCTGAAGAGTCCCAACCAGACCCAAAACAACAGGATGTGGGAGCCATCTGGACGCTGAGAAGACCAGATTGAACTAGTTTGGACAACGGACACGTATTGTTGGAGAGTTGCTAGGAACACCCAGCAACCAGAAGCTATATGTGGGGGGGGGGGGGGGATTTTTTTGTTCTGGGTCTTGACCAGACTGTGCTGCTGAGACCCACGGCCATGTTTGACTACCTGCGTGCTCCAAATAAAAGATAAGCTGAGAAATAATATTTCTTCTGTGATTATTGATTGGCTTGTGGTGACCCAGCACAATGCAGATTGACTCTTATTCACGCTCAACATGGGTGGAGGAAACGGAAGGCAATTTGCATACAGAGGACAATGCACAGATGGACAAAGAGCCAACCAATGTCATGCTAATCATGTGTATTGGCTGTTATGCTAATGTTCCATGCATTCTCTCTTCTTGTATCACTGATAAAAGAGCTTGTGTGACATGCCTCAAACACAGCACAGTAGCTCAGAGCTACGATGTGTGTCTCATGATGATGGAGGAACTAAAACTCTGCAACCTTCCAGCTCGCCACATCTCGCCTGAACTTATTTTTCCGCCACACTGGTGACCCTTGACGAAGAATGAAACATGAGGCGAACACCCCGGAGATGACCCGGACAGGAAGCCCCAGCACGCGTCATGGTGCGCCCCTCGCCTGATCTTATCCCTCCACACTGGTGACCTGACGAGAGAGAATGACCGTCTGCTCCCTCTCACCGTGCTGTGGACCCCAGAGGACCAGAGAACGCCTGTAATCTCTTCATCCTCACTGAAGCGCGCGCCCCGGAGCGGGCAGCGCTTGGACCGACACGCACCATGAACCACGACACGAGCGAAACAAAGGAAGCAGCCTGAACGGGGTAATCATCAACACCGACTGCATTGATTTCCACCAAGCTCACCGATCCTGACTCAACTCACGGCAGCCGACCTCCCACTCACAGAAGCCCTGCACGCACACCGCAGGATTATGAGGACAGGGCAACTGCCAGCTAAGGGTCACTGCGCCACGCGCGCGCCACGCACAGGGTCAAGCCGGCTCCACAGACCGATACAGCGTCCTCCACCACTGCACATGCCCGAGAAACACAGCCGATCGCCACCCTCGGAATCTTCAGGGCTGCTCATGCACCTGAAGCAGACGTGCAGCCCACACACAGGACTTTGTATGGGTTTCTCAGCCACGGCGCACAAAGGGAATTTAGCTGATTGCTGTCCCCAATGGCTTTAGGGCTGCTTCCGCACCTAAAAGCCAAACCGCCTCACACCCTTACACAGCTGCAGTTTTTTCACAGCTGCTACGCATCCTCGGGGAATTTGTCCGCTCGCCTTCCCCACATCCTCGCTGGATCGAGCCACGAGAGGAGTCAGAGACATAATTTTTTTTTTTTCACAGCTGCTGTGGATCTCCGCCAGGTTTACCAGGAAAGTCCCTCACCATCGTGGATCAACACACAATTTTTGCGCGGCCCAGACACCTTTGACATCCCAGGCCGGCACTCACTTACTCCCACCCCCCTCTCCTCCTCCACAGCGCTCTTCCCACACCTCACTCCCTAAAGCCGGCCGATCGCCGTCTGGTTCCATTACGCACGACGCACACCGGCCCGTGCGCCGACGATCCACGGCCGTTCAACGTGCTGGAACCCGGAGCGGAGCACACTGTTTGTTTCCACCCCTCCCCCGTCCCCCCCACGGACTGACATACCCTCCGACAGTTCTACTGGAGCTGGAGCCCAAATGACGGGGGTGGGGGTCACAGCCCCTTTTGAGCATTCTGGGGGGAGCCGTGTGGTGACCCAGCACAATGCAGATTGACTCTTATTCACGCTCAACAAGGGTGGAGGAAACGGAAGGCAATTTGCATACAAAGGACAATGCACAGACGGACAAAGAGCCAACCAATGTCATGTTAATCATGTGTATTGACTGTTATGCTAATGTGCCATGCATTCTCTCTTCTTGTATCACTGATAAAAGAGCTTGTGTGACATGCCTCAAACACAGCACAGTACAGCACAGCACAGCACAGCACAGCGCAGCACAGCACAGTAGCTCAGAGCTACGATGTGTGTCTCATGATGATGGAGGAAATAAAACTCTGCAACCTCCCAGCTTGCCGCATCTCGCCTGAACTTATTTTTCCTCCACAGGCTAACTGAAAAGATTCTGCAAACTGTCCTATTTAAGTTTTTACAAGTTGAACTGAGTAGGTGCCAGAGGCGGACTTGCCATTAGGCAAAGGTAGGCATCTGCCTTGGGCCCCTATTTACAAGGAGCCCCATATATTTTTTTTAAATGTTTAGCATATTTAGCATGATGTCTGACAAAATAAAGAAACACAAGTATTTACAAAAACGCCATATCAAATCACGAACATAACATCCTCCCCCCTTCTCCTCAGACTGTTGGACTCTTCCATGTTGTCTCTGAGGCATGCACATACGTGCATCTTTGGTTATGATTGTAACTAATCATACAGTGTGTGGAATAGTGGTAAAATTAAACAAAGTTATCCAAGTGGTGCAGAGAAATGGAAAAAAAGGGAAGAGCACAAAAATTTTTTTATCAAAGCTACCAAAGGTGAGAACCTTTTTCACTTCAACTAGTGAGGAGACTGATGTGCAGTGAGTGTATAGTGTTTGCCTTGCTGTACCTGCCCTGGGTGTGACGTCAGGCGGGCTACAGCCAGAGTGTATATAGTTCTGTGTTCTTCAATAAAGAGCCAGTTCGTTGCATGGCATAACTCTGACTCCGACCATCATTATACAGACATAACATTTGGCGACAAGGCGAAACTATGGGAGCATATGCTACAGTAGAGCATATGCGCCACCTCGACCATTATCACCATTTCTGGAATATCCGGGAGAGACAGCGATCCTGTGGCCGAACTGGCTGGCCATGTTCAAGGGTTACATCACTGCGCTGGGCTTGGGTGGGCTCAATGGATTACGAAAATGAGCACTTCTGGCCCATCATCTCGGCAAAGAAGGTCAGAGAATTCTCTGTATGTTGGGAGAAACGGAGTCTTTTGCGGATACTATCGGGCGGCTGGCCGAATATATTGCCGAACATACGAGGACCACAAAGCTGCGGGTAGTGGAGCTGTTGGCGCCAGGAGTGGCTAAGCTAGTTAGCTGGGAGAAGCTAGCAGCTCAGTCAGTGTCTATGGGGAAGTTAGCCACGAAGCTAGGTGCACACCAAAACCAAGCTACGAGCTACCAGCTAGACTTCGAGGTCGGACTGGGGCTACGAGTGGGGGAGCCCCCAGTCACCAAAGACGGCAAGCCAGCCGAGGAGCTCAGCACGTGGGAGTCGGAGCAACAACAGCCGGGCGCAGAGGCAGCGCAGTAAAGTACCTTGGACGAGGGTGCCGACAGCAACGACAAAACGCCCGGGTCGGAGAGTGATGCCGACCAGAGCGAAGCTGAGAGCCCTGACCGAGGGAGAGCAGCTACAACCGGGCATGGAGACAGCACAGCGGAGTGCCTAGAACGAGGGTGCTGGGAGCAGCAGCGAGGTGCCTGGGTCGGAAAACAACACCGGCGAAGGCGATGCTGTGAGCCCCGGGAGTGAGCAGCAGCAGACGGACACGGAGGCAGGGCAGCATAGCCCTCTGGATGAGGTCGGTTTTACCCCTGGCTGCCAACGGACATTGGCGTAACTTAAATGTTGAAATGAATATACATATATATATATATATATAGTTTATCGAGGTAATTTTTATAACGTTTGTATACCACTGTTAATAGTCTCTCGGCGCCACACCAGTCGGCTGCCTTTTGCAACAGCGGCTCGATTCCGAGTTTTTTTTCCCCTTCCTCTCTCTTTTGATGCTCTGAGTGTTGCTATCCCTGTGCTGTTGCAATCCTGGAATTTCCCCGTTGTGGGACTAATAAAGGCTTATCTTATCTTATATATATATATATATACACAGTGGGGTAAAAAAGTATTTAGTCAGCCACCAATTGTGCAAGTTCTCCCACTTAAAAGATGAGATAAGTATTTGGTCAATAACAAAAGTTCATCTCAATACTTTGTTATAAACCCTTTGTTGGCAATGACAGAGATCAAACGTTTTCTGTAAGTTTTCACAAGGTTTTCACACACTGTTGCTGGTATTTTGGCCCATTCCTCCATGCAGATCTCCTCTAGAGCAGTGATGTTTTGGGGCTGTCGCTGGGCAACACAGACTTTCAACTCCCTCCAAAGATTTTCTATGGGGTTGAGATCTGGAGACTGGCTAGGCCACTCCAGGACCTTGAAATGCTTCTTACGAAGATACTCCTTCGTTGCCCGGGCGGTGTGTTTGGGATCATTGTCATGCTGAAAGACCCAGCCACGTTTCATCTTCAATGCCCTTGCTGGTGGAAGGAGGTTTTGACTCAAAATCTCACGATACATGGCCCCATTCATTCTTTCCTTTACACGGATCAGTCGTCCTGGTCCCTTTGCAGAAAAACAGCCCCAAAGTATGATGTTTCCACTCTCATGCTTCACAGTAGGTATGGTGTTCTTTCTCCTCCAAACATGACAAGTTGAGTTTTTACCAAAAAGTTCTATTTTGGTTTCATCTGACCATATGACATTCTCCCAATCCTCTTCTGGATCATCCAAATGCTCTCTAGCAAACTTCAGACAGGCCTGGACATGTACTGGCTTAAGCAGGGGGACACGTCTGGCACTGCAGGATTTGAGTCCCTGGTGGCGTAGTGTGTTTCTGATGTAGCCTTTGTTACTTTGGTCCCAGCTCTCTGCAGGTCATTCACTAGGTCCCCCATGTGGTTCTGGGATTTTTGCTCACCGTTCTCGTGATCATTTTGACCCCACGGGGTGAGATCTTGCGTGGAGCCCCAGATCGAGGGAGATTATCAGTGGTCTTGTATATCTTCCATTTTCTAATAATTGCTGCCACAGTTGATTTCTTCACACCAAGCTGCTTACCTATTGCAGATTCAGTCTTCCCAGCCTGGTGCAGGTCTACAGTTTTGTTTCTGGTGTCCTTTGACAGCTCTTTGGTCTTGGCCATAGTGGAGTTTGGAGTCTGACTGTTTGAAGTTGTGGACAGGTGTCTTTTATACTGATAACGAGTTCAAACAGGTGCCATTAATACAGGTAATGAGTGGAGGACAGAGGAGCCTCTTAAAGAGGAAGTTACAGGTCTGTGAGAGCCAGAAATCTTGCTTGTTTGTAGGTGACCAAATACTTATTTTACTGAGGAATTTACCAATTAATTCATTAAAAATCCTTCAATGTGATTTTCTGGATTTTTTTTTTTCTCATTTTGTCTCTCATAGTTGAGGTATACCTATGATGAAAATTGGAGACCTCTCTCATCTTTTAAGTGGGAGAACTTGCACAATTGGTGGCTGACTAAATACTTTTTTGCCCCACTGTATATTGGGAGTTATTTTGTGTATTTAGTATTAAAAAAACAATGCTGATTTTAGTTGTTTTGGGTGACTGTGTTAGGCTATTCTAGTTCACTGTTTCCCTGCTATTTCCCTTAGTGCATGATTTGGATCTAAATTGGGGTGGGTTTGAATTGTGTGTATGTGTTTTTCACTTTTGTACGGGGGAGGAGAATGATATGTAGTGAGTGTGTAGTGTGTGTTTTGCTGTACCCGCCCTGGGTGTGACGTCAGGCAGGCTACGGACAGAGTGTATATAGTTCTGTGTTCTTCAATAAAGATTCAGTTCGTTGCATGGCATAACTCCAATTCCGGCCATCATTATACAGACATAACAGAAACTAACCCTCCCAAGAAGATAGAGAGCAATGTTACTTGAATGAGCACACATCTATCTATAAATGCAGCAAATTTCTGTCTGTGTGTCTATGTGTGTGTTCCATGCATGTCTCTTGAACCGTTCGTCAGACTGGCCTAAGATTTTAAAGGTGCTTTGCTGAGATTACGAAGGTGTGCATCCTCAAGTATGGAGTCGCTCAGTCAAAATATGTCATTTTTATCAATAAAAGTTTCGCCACCGCTCTGTCACCACTCTGTGTCTTTTCATGCCCTGGCTTCAAGAAGTGTGGGTGGGGTTTTGGATTGACTCTGTGCTGACTGGATAATACACAGCATCACGGCCATGCTGATTGGATAATATGCAGCATCATGATCTGCCAGTCACCACAGTGTTCCCTGGACAAAACAAGTAAGCCAAAAGCAACAAATTTGACTAGAAAAAGATAATACTGAAGATTTAATGCTTAAAAAAGAATTATACCATAAAGTTGCCGTGATTACGTAGGTCTAAAGGGTAATTCGGCATATGTGGAGAACATGAAATGCGCAAGCAGACTGGGTGGAGGGTTAGCGAGGACCAGGTCTGACAAAGAATACCGGTGTATCAACACAGAACATGCCGGAAGAAACAACAGCCCGACGGGGTGGACCACGGTCCTTCGCGGGGAGGCATGCCCAGCCTGCCCATTCAGTAGTAGACCGGAGTACCTGCTTCTGCTTCACCCTTGTGGTACCACTGTACTTTGCAGGACCGCGAGTCCCCCCTCCCGCGCAAGTATCTAAAAATTAAAAATTACAACTGCCGTGATTGTGGAGCAGAATGGCTGGAATGACTTAACAACCAAACGCAGGACACAAAAACACCCAAATAACGAAATAAATAATTTTTAGTTAAATATTTACTGACAAATGGGCAACACTGATGCAACGGTTGCAGTCAAACAGATCATTCTGCTGTGTATAATAACAGATAGATGTACTTTAGTGGTGTTGGGTGTCTTGTAGTTAATTTGGTTGATTACAGATTTAAAAAAAACTTTTAATAACAAAATATTGCTAAAATATAAAATGATGCACTACAATGGGTCTCAAATATTTGTAAACGTGTCCTGTTATAGTGCTGCATGAGTTTATTGATGCTGCACAGAAAAAAAAATCACTAGTTTTCTTAACTCCATCCCTGAACAGTGATATGAACTAAAATAATTATAATGGTGAATGAACAACTCCCATTCCCGAAAGTGCAAGATACACATTATGAATATGTGATGAAAGATCACACAAGTAAGTGCTCTGACAAACAAATAAACAAGGGATCTGAAACAGTCACTAATATTGGATGTCCCATTCATTTTAATATTCACACAATCAAATAAATCTTAGTGCCATTTAGTCCCTTTTATACTTATTTGTCAAAGTCTAACGTGTGATTGCCGACATATAGGCTACACCTCTTTGTATTCCACTTTCAAACAGCCTACCTCTGGGCCTGTAAAGCCTAATTGGGATACCTGTTTCAGACAAATACTTGCATTCTATGGGCAATGCACTAGTGTTCCTGATGCTAATGATGAGCACCTGTTGTTAATGAGGAGGCAGCGGCCACGCTGGTTGCTGACAGTACAGATAAAGAACAAAATATTTTACTATTTTTTTCTAATTGCAAGATTTGCTGAAGCCAAGGCTCACAAGGTTAAATTTTAGATATGATCAACTGTGTTCCCAGCCATGCACATCTGCAGCCTCACAGCAGATGACACTGCATGAGATTAAATATAGTAATTTTGAGTATCCATGAAAGAGTTCAACCACTGTTCTGTTTATCCTGTTCATTACTGGAGCAACAGCCCAATGTTGTCTTTGAATGTTCTTCTTATCCTCTATAGTTTTTGAGAGCAGACTGGTGAGAGAATGTAAAACAAACTTGACCAACAAATAATCTTTAAATGATAATAAAAGCACTGAAAGAAGGAAAGGTGAATAAAATGGACAGAAAAGTAGAATAGTAATGTTGGTGGCAGTTGCCACAGCCAAGATATATAGAGTGATGATATAGAGCGGTGTTCAAAGAGACACAGAATTTCTTGAATTATATATAGAGTGATGATATGCCACGGCCAAGATATATAGAGTGATGATATAGAGTGAAGTACATGGTGGTAATGCACCTGTAAGCTGGTTGCCAACCGTCAATCAAATCTAAAAGAAGAAGAAGAAGAAAAATGGATGGAAAATATATAGAGTGATGATATACAGTGAAGTGCGTGGCAGTAATGCACCTGTAGGCTGGTTGCCAACTGCCAATCAAATCTAAAAGAAGAAAGAAGAAGCATTATTCAGATAGTGATGTTGGTGGCAGTTGCCACGGCCAAGATATATAGAGTGATGATATAGAGCGTTGTTCAGAACTCCTTATAAGAACTCCTTATACAAAGAAATATAATCAAGTCAGTGGCAGTAATGCACCTGTAAGCTGGTTGCCAACCGCCAATCAAATCTTAAAGAAGAAGAAAAGCAGAAGGGAGAACTAGAGAAGGATGAACAGTGAGAAAAAATAAAGATAAGGGAGAGGAAGTGATGGACAGAGACTGGCGAAGATGAGGAGAAAAAAGGAAGAGAAAGTTACAAGTGAAGAAAAGAAAAAGACAGTATGGAAAGGGTATAAATTCTAATGATGTATTAGGTTTAATATTTTTTGTATTTATCCTTATCTTGTTTTGTGTGATATATTCTCCCTTGTGTCTACATAGTACAAAAGAAGGAGCACAATAGTTGCCTCTGCAAAATGGACCAGTCATCAGATCATGAATAGGACCCTGCAGGCAAATGTGGGTAAGTGTGAACAAACAACCAGTCCCTCCAACATTCCGCGATGTTGCAATCGCGTCAATTCACACGAAATCAGCCAATCAGCGTGACTATTGCGCAAACTTGTAACTTTGTCCAGTCACCGCAACTTTCCCGCAATTTTGGCCAATCCCATCAACTTCTGCCAATTTCCCCAATCAAATTTGTCCCTGGGTAGTGCTCAAACACGCAGTCTAACCAATCAAATGTGTCTTCAAATCCGTGTTTACGGTGAGTATTAACGGAACACATCAGCAAAAAGCAATGTGTGATTTAAAAAAACACTCACCCACGAGGTTTCCCACACTGTCCCTCCCTCTGTCTTCCCCGGCCTGCCAGTGGATCTTGCCTCATGTCTCCGTCCTGACCACATGTACAAAATGCTGGGCTTGTGTTGAAAAATGTCGCCTGCCTGAAAACCACCCCATCGCAGTAGCGTGTGTAAGGAGCAGTGCCATAAAACGACAAACAAACAAGCAAATCTATCACTACAGCCAGTGTTTGAACATTTTATACATCTTTAGAGGTAAAATCATTACTACATCTTGTCAATGAGCTTTAAAACTGTGTATCTCCAGTCTAAACACGGACCAACCACCCACCCCCCGGTAGGACTCCTGATAAATGAAAGATCAGTATCTGATGAGACAGGTGTGTGTCAAGATGCACAGCAGATAGATGGATAGATGTACTTTATTGATCCCAAATTGGGAAATTACAGCATCTGGGAAATTACAGAGAAATTAAGCGATAGACAGACAGGTAGGAGTCAGGCACAGAAAGAGAGAGAATATTGTCTGTAATTTTTTTTCAGAAAAACACAAACTTCAATAGAAAATACAGAGCAACAGAATAAATTATTTCTTTTTCCTCTGCGCTGGGTACCTAGTGGGTGGGGACTGCTGTAGTTAGGGAGTTTTCAAATGAAGGTGCTGCCAATAATTTCCAAATCTATACTCTTCAACATGTATTCAATGCAATTTAGCTGTTGTAAATGATATTGTGTTAAAGTCTGTATTTGCTGATGCACAAGAGTTTTTTTGTTTAGCAGAAATTTCTGCTTAATTTACAAATCACTTAGTTTAGTTTAATGTTTATTTGAAAGGAACATTACATACTAGTGAACATTAATACAAATGTAAGTATGCCAGATTTAGCAATACTGCTAATTTGCATCTGTAGTCTCCTGGCGGGTCACAAAAACACACAAACAATCATACACGAGCAGAACATCTGTAATGAAACTGTACAAAGTGGATATGCTAAAGTGCAAGAGTTATAGTGCTACAAACAAAACATTCAAATGTCACACTAAAGAAGTGTTGTGTATGCGTACACACACACACACATACACCCAGACACCTCACAGCAACAACAAACAACAGCAACAAACAAGAGGCAGAGCATATGTGTGTGATGCACGGGCACTATATGCACATGCCACAGAGTAACCACTAGTTATGGGTACAGTTTTGAAGAGACAATTTTTACAATGAGTCTTAAAAGTGTTTAGTGTGGTACGTCCTCTGATTACACATGGTATATTATTCCAGATCTTGGTAGCCCCTCACTGATAGCACAGAGCAAATATGATGCATCTGTAGGGGACCTTACTGTTTAAAAGGAAATTTTTGACAATCCTATGCTTTCTTGTGGTGTTATATAATATCATTGTAGTAAATTATGGGGAAAAAAAGCATCTGCTTTAAAATTTGTAACTCTTCCCACAACTTTTAGTGCAAAAAAAAACCCTCTCAAAACATTGCAACTTTTACCGCAACTTTTTAAAAAAGCTCCTGCAAATTAGACTTTTTGGGGTGCAACACTCATAAAAACATCCCGCAAAATCCTGGGGGGATTGAACAACAGATCTTCCACGTGAGTTGTTGTTGTTGTTTTTATAATACTCAAGAGTCGACATTCAATTTGTTAAATTTCTTTGTTTTTCAACAAATGTAATTCCAGATGCCTAAATGATATCATCATTTGAAGACTTCTGAGGACAATAAGTTTAAGGTAGGATTTTAATGAGGCCTGAAAAGAAAATGTAGAACAAAGAAAAAGTAGGGCTCCATTTCTGTCTTTGCATTGGGCCCCAAATGGAATAAGTCCACCCCAGGCAGGTGCTAGTGCAGGGGTGGGCAGTGAGGGCCATTCCACTGCAGGTTTTTTGTTCCACCCAGTCTCTTCAGCAGGTGTGTGCTCTGACCAGCTTCAAGGATTGCTAATCATTGAAAACACCTGCTGAAGAGACTGGGTGGAACAGAAAACCTGCAGTAGAATGGCCCTCCATGGCACATGATTGCCCACCCCTGTGCTAGTGGAAAAGGGCCATAAGTGTCAGAGTCAAGTCCGCAGTCTCTGGGGTTAAAGTCAGAGTAAAATTCAAAGTCTCCAAAAAGTTCCAGTTTGCATTTGTTTGTTGTTGTTTTAATTCATGGTGAGTGTTTAATAACATAACTTAATTTAATTTGATTTAATTTAATTTAATTTAATGTTTATTTGAAAGGGACAATGCATATAGATGAACACTAGTACAAAATACTAGTGTAAACTGTTGTGTCCATAATCCTTTGTAATAATAACCAGGCCGGAGGTGAAGTGAAGGTAGCTTTATTATAACAGTAACTATATACAATGCAGCTACGGCACTCCTGCTTGCCAGGGGTCAACAGCAAAAGAGACACGGCTGCTTCCCGCTGTGCCCTTTATACCCCGGGTGACGTCCCTACCGGAAAGGCAGTCCGTCACCCTTTGCTATTCCCCGGGAGCCCCGGCCGCCATCTTACTACTACATTCCATACATAACATCCCACCAGCCTGCAGAAAAATAGCAAACACACCAATTGACACCCCCCCCCCCCCCGAAATTTGTAACCCCCCCTCACACACTAACAACAAAACCAAATATACCGAAATGAAAAAACAAACTTATCCATGCACACTACATAAGTTAGAGGGGCCAGGTAGACTGCTGGCGCCCCCTATATGGCCAGGCAGGTTATTCTGCCGCCTTATTCTCCCAAGTCCAAAATAAAAATAGCCGTGTTCCTATAAGAAAATAAAATTATCCCGTCATGAACCGTACTTACACAACTAGAAAAGCACTCAGAGAGCGCATACCTCCATCAAGGCTCCTTCAGTCTCTCATGGATGGCCTCCAAAATGTAATGGGTTTGTGTGTAGGCCTAGAGCTACTTGTGGTGAAAATAGCATCAAAGTCTGTCCATTAGTTTTGAAATATTGTGGGTGACACACTGTGAGAAGAGCCTTGGCCGAGGTATGTATTCCCAGATCATCACCAAAATGTAATGGGTTCCTCTGTAGGCCAAGCACCACCTGTGGTGAAAATTTCATCTAAATCCATCAAGTAGTTTTTGTGTAATCCTGCTGCACAAATCCAAAAAAGCCCTTGGTGGAGGTATACACTCTCAGATCATCACCAAAATCTAATCATCTGTTCCCCATGCTATTACACACCTTTCCTGAAAATTTCGTCAAAATCCGTTCATAACTTTTTGAGTTATGTTGGTAACAGACAGACAGACGCCGGTAAAAACATTACCTCCTTGGCGGAGGTAATTTAACGTAACAAATCACAACAAACAGTACACACATATCCTATTGGCAGCCCCCCACCCCAACATACCCACCCCATACTTGGCACATCACACAATCCAAAATAAACAGTGTTGGGTGTCACCTATTCTAATTTACAAGGTACTCTAATTATCTGCTCCTTACAAGTTCAATTCAATCAAAATTCCAAAATGTATTCATTACTCAGTTTACACACATGCCTTCTCTTTTCCCCCCTTTTTTTTTTTACAATTCAATCAAATATGCACACTTTACCCAAATTTAAATATGCACAGGGCACAAACCCAATAAGACGAAGTGCAAACTATATACAGCATGACACGGGGAAACCAAATCAAAACACACATTTGAACATACCCCAGTCACTTCACAAACCTGTGGAGTCATCAATCTGTTCACGACGTTTATGGGTCCCTGTCAGCCGAGCTTCACCCTTGGGCGGACCTCATCGCCGATACGAAGGGGAGCTCTATCATGCTTCTTAGGACCACCGTGTTGCGAGCGGGCCTCCCATTTAGAGCTGGTCATCTTGCCAACCCGGCCTGAGGCCCTCTTCGAAAGCCGTTGTTTGGCGCATTTTAAAACAGCACCAGCTGGTTTTGCCCCGGTTTCTTTCAGCGCTGGCACCTCGGTCCTACCTGCCACCCTCGGGGTCCCATCGTGCCGTCCAGTTCCCACACCAAGGGCAACTTGTACGCTGGTATCGGGTCCGTCCCAGGATGGCGCACCGTGGTGTTTTGTTTGCACTCCTCCTGTGATACCAGACCAGTCACTGTCCCACACTTCACCGTCGTCCACATACGGAGCAGGTCGGTCCCACAATCTGCAGCCCGACCACTCCTCTCCAGTGTCGCTGGCAATCGAGAAGCCCAAGCCATAAAACATGTCACACCCCATGATGTTGGATCCCGCAGTGGTCACCACCACCTGGACGTTCGCCATTATTCTTGACTTGTATACCGCCGACAGCTCCACCAACCCCACCATGGCCAGCTTATTCCTCCCATAGCCATAATAGGGTGCGGACGCTTTGCTTATGCGGTAGTGGGGAAATAGACTCTTTACCCTTGCCAAATTTAGCACCGAGGCCACCGATCCTGTGTCAACCAGTAACGACATCTCAGCACCATCCAGCAAAACGGTACAATAAATACGTCCATCCGTCTCCGGGGAAACTGTGTGGATGACCATAGGAGTCTTCACCGAGGAGCCCGCTTCCTGTCTTCGGTCCCCTCGTTCAAAATTTTTACAGGTTCTGGCAAAATGGTGCAAAAGGCCACATTTTCCGCAGCGCTTGCCTTTCGCCAGACACTCCCTGGACTTGTAGCAATGCCTGGCAGGCCCACAGCCGTAACATTTCAGCATCCCAGGGGCAGACCTAATCTTGACAACGGAGGTACAGTATAGTCCTCTTCCTCGACGTCGTCTCCGTTTTCAGGGTCCAGAGTCAGCGCCTTTACACGAGGCTCATCTAGGGTAGGAGTGGACCTCCAGCTGAGGTCCCTCGCTATGACTTCCGCAGCCTCGAACTGCTGTGCTACCTCGATAGCCGTGGCTAGCGTCAGTTCGCCTGGATAAGTCAGGAGTCTTGATCAAACCACAGGACAGCACACATGCTCCCCCAGCTGGTCCTGGATCATTTCATCCTGCAACGCTCCAAATTGTCACTCAGTATCCAGCTGACGCAGGTCTGCAACGTATCACTTAACAGACTCACCCGTCCGCTGGTGGCGCTGCTGGAACTGGATGCGTCGCACTATGATGTTTTCTGGGGAGTGAAAATAGCGCGCCATTGGCTACACCACCTCGTCAAAATTATCCGCTCCTCCCAACGTCTCGAGGATTCGTTGGCCTTCCATGCCCAAATTATGGACCAAAATTGCCCTCGCACGCAACTTCTCGAGCTTGCCGAGGTTGAGGGCCACCAGGTAGCTGTTAAAAGCAGCGAACCACCTAGGCCAAGGCACTGGTGGCTCGCCCAGGGCCTCCAAAAACAGTCGGAAACTGGTGGCAGCTCATTTCATTACCGTGTTCTCCTCGTCGCCAAATGTTGTGTCCATAATCCTTTGTAATAATAACCAGGCCGGAGGTGAAGTGAAGGTGGCTTTATTATAACAGTAACTATATACAATGCAGCTACAGCACTCCTGCTTGCCAGGGGTCAACAGCGAAAGAGACGTGGCTGCTTCCCACTGTGCCCTTTATACCCCAGGTGACATTCCTACCGGAAAGGCAGTCCATCACCCCTTGCTATTTCCCGGGAGCCTCGGCCGCCATCTTACTACTACATTCCATACATAACATAAACATGCCGAAGTTAGCAAACTGCGAATTTATATTCATAGTCCCTTGGCAGGTTGTTGAACATAGAAGATAAACCATGAAAGACAAAGCTATACGAAGGACAGAAAAACAGAAAAAAGAACTGAAAATAGTTCTAAGATAAGAAGGCAAGGCATATTAATTCATTTCAATAAAAAAAATAGTGTAAATGTCCTGAAGTTATCAGATATACAGTAACAAAACCATATATAGAAAAAAAACCATATTCGAACAACACTGTTTTTGTTATAAGAATATCAAATACAAAGATACTCATGCCTGTTAGTAAAGTGCCCAAATTCATAAATGTAATTTCAAATAAGTAGAAAAAAAGAAATAAATATTTGGCAAATATATTCTGATTCTAAAATGAACAAATCTATTAATCGAGGAGATTAAGCAGTGAGTAAATGCTATAAATAAAATACAGAGGGCAGCAATAACAAAAACACTAGTGGCAGTAGTAAAAACATAACACCAATAATGCAAATAAATACAGCAGTATAATAATGTGAAGAGACTAGGAATAATGATCACCTTGTTGGTTTGCTTTTAACCAGTTTTTCAGGTGGGTTTTGAAGGTATTATATGTTTGAAGTTCTCTTATTGTGGATGGAATGTCATTCCATATTTTACTGCCCCTGACTGAAAGGATAGATTGTCCAATGGTGGTACGTCTGTAGGGTATTTCGCAGTCTCCTCTAGTGGAGACCCTAGTGGTTGCACCTTTGGCAGATTTAACTTTAATATAATTCTTTAATAGTGGTAGTGCAAGTCCATAAAGTATTTTATACATAGTGCAAGTGTATTTCAGGATTTTGAAACTATTAAAGCTCAGAAATTTGTATTTTTCTAGAATATTACAGTGGTGGCATGAGATTGGTTTTCTGTCATAGATTTTTAATGCCCTTTTATATAGTGATTCAGTTTGATTAAGTGTAGTTACACCAGTAAGGGTCCAGTTGGTAAAACAATATTCCATATGAGATAAAATCGTTGCATGTAAAAACATTTTTGCAGCATTTGTTGTCAGTGATGGCCTAATCTGTCTGAAATTGGATAAATATATATATATGAATTTGATTGTTTTAGAGATTTTTTTAACATGATTTTTAATGGTTAAAGAGGAGTCCATAATCACACCAAGGTATTTAAATTCATGTATCAATTAGCTGGAGTGAGTGAGTGGTCTGAACTGGTTGTTTTGAAAAATACATACATGTTTTTGTTTTGTTTTTTAGTATCTAAAAGAAGACATGATTTTGAAAGCCAATCCTGAATATTGAACAATGTGGATGTGAGAATATGGCCAGCTTCTTGGATGTTTTTTGCAGGTGTGTATATCATTGCATCATCAGCATACATTTGAATATGAATGTTTTTGTATATGTCTGGTAAATCATTTATATTTATATATAATATATTTATATTTATATATAATATACATTTATATTTATATATAATGAAAACAGAATTGGTCCAAGTATGTAACCTTGTGGGACACCCACTGGACACTCCTGATAAGGTGATCTGACACCATTGACTACAACACATTGCAATCTGTTTGAAAGATACAATTTCATCCATTTAAGAGCTTGTTCTGAAAAGTTGAAATTAGTTAATTTGGCTAAAAGAATTTTGCGGTCAACTGTGTCAAACACCCTCTTCAGGTCCAAGAAAACTGCACCGACACAGCTGCACCTATGAAGAGAGCTTTTGGTCTTTTTAAAAAATATACTAATGGCTGACTCTGTTGAGTGATGGGAACAAAATCCAAATTGCATAGGATGCAAAGGAGTATGGCCCTTGTTTAGCTGTTCTATTAATAATTCAGATTCAGCCACCCATTTCTCTATAATTTTTGAGACTATTGGTAAGATGTTGATAGGTGTATAATTGTTTTTGTCTGTTTTATCACCAGATTTAAAAATAGGACTGACCATCCGTATTTTCCAAGCAGGTGGGACTGTAGAGTGTTTAATAGATAGATTTACCATATATGCAATCGGTGGTATTGAGGCTTCATATTCCTTTAAAGATGTGACCAAGGGGGCGCTGCTGAGATAACAATGGAGTAGGACGTGCTCAGTTTGAGCTCTCGTCGGAATTCCTCTTTTTTCTCTCATTTTATAAGCACATTACATTACAAATGCTGGGATTCTGTTTTGAACATATGTATTAAGTTGTGTGAAGGTGTAAGTGTGGATAAATGACGGCAAGTCTACACAAATATAAACATACGGGATCATCCAACACCAGGCCCAACGGCTCCTCGTGGTCCACTGACGCCCCGACAGAGACGGTTTCATCACCACCAGGTAAGTCAGAAATGGATGTCAATTCCCTAAAGACCGAAATTCTTCTCTCATTGAAGACTGAGATTTCGGCTGTGATAAAATCAGAAATGAAAAATCCGCTCGCCGAGGATTTTAACTCTCTCAGGAACAAGATACAGGCCGTCAAGGTGGAAATACAGTAACAAGCAACATGGCGGCGAT
This sequence comes from Pholidichthys leucotaenia, assembly GCA_020510985.1. Lineage (NCBI taxonomy): Eukaryota > Metazoa > Chordata > Actinopteri > Cichliformes > Pholidichthyidae > Pholidichthys > Pholidichthys leucotaenia. The sequence goes on along the minus strand of CM035841.1, from coordinate 306,121,638 downwards.
CCATTCTGACATGGACCAAGTGAAGGCTACTATCCAGGAGGTTGAAACCGGCCCGTCTACGTGGTCAGACGAGGTGACAGCCCTCCAAAGTACGATAACTGAATTGAAAGCAGAGGTGGCTGGGCTCAGAGACAAATGTGAGGACATGGAGGGGTGTCAAAGCTGCTAAGAGAGGTGCTGGATAAAGATGTGCTCGTGCACCGCTCGCACAGAAGTTTGGCCCCGCGGAAACCAGGTGGGAGACCGCGACCTATTGTGGCTAAGCTCCACTATCATCAAGATTGCGTCGAGGTGCTGAGCAGAGCACGTTCCCAAGCTCCACTTCAATATAATGGGGAGCCAATTGCTGTTTTCCCGGATTACACTCCAGCCGTCGCCAGGGCTTTGTTCACGGAAGTCAGGAAGCTGCTCCGTAACCGCGAGGGTTTCCGCTTTGGAATATTGTTTCCAGCCCGCCTGCGAATCACACACAACGGAGAAGAGAAGGAATTCACCGATGCTGATAAAGCCATGACCTACGTAAAGAAGCGCATCATTTCAGAGGCGGAGAATTAAATGTCAAGGAGACTTTTATATGACAGAACGTGACCTCAATTTAATACTCTCTCCATCAGGAAAAAAACAAGATTTTTTATAAGTTCTGCTTCCAATCGTAATGGATGGCGCTTCTGTGACACCTCCTTAAATGCCTGAACTATAATCTTGTTCTTTGGTGTAAATTTGAAGAAATGTGTTTATAGGTGTGTATATATAGTCACCTTTATGGTTAATGTTATCAGCTTTATGTTACTTCATTTCAAGGTTTTAAATGTCAAGTCTTGTTTCAATTTAAAGACAATTTTACCAAGCAATGTTTGTTGCGTTCACTGACTGATATTATAATCCCGGTCAACTACGCTTCACCCAAAAAAAAAAAAAAAAAGGCGACACAAGAAGATGTAAGCAATTTGGCTTAGGTCTGTTAATTCTTTCTTTCTGTCTTTATTATTTTAATTATTGCACTATTGGAAGTCTCATTATTTTACTTTATAGCAGAGTCTATAACATACTTTAAAGTGCTAAATTAAGTTTCATTGTGAGCTCTGACATGGGCTTGTTTGGATAGCTTCATAGAGTTCTTTCCCCAGTACAAACAAACGTGTGGATTTGTTTTGGAGGAACACTATGTTCACCTTGTTCTTGTAGGTGTTGGGAAGGGTAATGCCAGGCTTTCTTACTTACTGATATTGGTCTCTTTACCTTTTTTTTTTTTACCTTTTTTTTTTTCCTTTTCTTTCTTTTCTCTCAAATGGCAATCTCAGTCGTACAGCTTCTCTGATCCAGCATGACTGACACTGCTGCAGGACGATTGGACGAGTGCTCTGTCAGTTTTGTCAGCTGGAACGTGAAGTCACTCAACCATCCAATAAAGCATAAGAAGGTGCTTACACATTTAAAACCATTAAAAGCTGATATTGCTTTCCTTCAGGAAACCCATTTGTGCATGGCAGACGTCTTTCGTATTAAAAGGGAATGGGCAGGGCAATTATATCACTCTTAAGTTTAACTCCAGAGCCAGAGGGACGGCCATATTAATTGGGAAAAACATACCCTTCACAATGATGCATGTAGACTCAGATCCTGAGGGGCAATATGTTATAGTAGTGGGGCAACTCTATACACTACCAGTAATCCTGGCTAATATCTATGCACCAAACTGGGACAATCCCGCATTTTTCTCTAATTTTTTTTCCCACTTACCAAACATGACGACACACCACCTTATTTTAGGTGGCAATATACAGTAAAATGCACACTCTCCCCTGTCTTGGACCGTAGCTGCCACTCTAAGACTTCCCTTTCTAAATTTGCGCAAGCTATACAGCTGTTTTTGAAGTCGTATGGTGTAGCTGATGTTTGGCGGTTTCGTAACCCCACTTCCAGGGCATATTCTTTTTTTCTCCTCAGTTCATAAGAGCTACTCCTGCATAGATATTTTTTTCCTTGATAAGAAGCTACTTTCCTGTGTAAATAAGTGCAACTATGAAGCTATAGTTATTTCTGACCATGGCCCTTTGATCATGAAAATGCGTATTCCTAACACTCAATCTGACTACCGTGCTTGGAGACTCAACCTTCTTCTTCTTTCTGAGGAGTCTTTTACTAAATTTATATCATCCGAAATTAAACTATTTTTAGAAATTATTCAAACCCCAGGATTGTCCCCCTTAATCATTTGGGAATCTTTGAAAGCATATCTGTGTGGTCAGGTTATCTCCTATTGTGCTAATAAAAAGAGAATAAATACACTACGCATTAGAGTCTGTGACATAATTCAACCAAGACATCATTAGAAAGAAGAACTGTGTTTTTTATTCTGTGCAGACAAAAAAATTCAATAATTTTTTTTTTCCATATACTACCATAAATTACATTGTGATGCAGCAGATTGCAATGTTCGTTTGTCAAAATTGGGTCAAACGGGGCCGCCATAATGTGACATAATGAGGAACCCAATGTATGGCTGAGTACACTGAAGCAGAGGAAGTTGTGAGCGATTTCACAAAGATTTGAGCAATCTGTCGATAGTTTTTGAGGAAGAAGCAGGACCAAGTGATGAAGAAGAGTGAATTGGTTCTAACGAAGGACTGAAACCCTATTTATTTGAACCATATCGTTCAGGAAGCGACGATGACTCGCACGTTTCAGAGGATGAAGGACCCGACGGTGAAGGGTTAGAGATGGACATCGATCGCCTCCAAAACACTGAATGGTAATATACAGATAGATCTAAAAGAACTGGATGTGCAACTTTGATCATGTACCTTTGCTATGTTGTAAATATCAACCATAGGCATTAATTTTGCGCAAATATTTATGTAATTATTATTGTTATGCAATTGTTTTTTTCCACATAAGGCGATCGTTATTTAGTCATTTGGTTTAAAGAAATTTTGGCTTCAATTTTTTTTTTTTTATTTCCCCAATCAGGTGGTTGGGGAAATCAAAAAAAAAAAAATGCTCAGATATTCAGTTTCGGTAGGCAATGAGATTTATAAAAATGAAAACAGAAAAAAGTAATATAATGTTTTTAACACAAAGTCGTTCCATTTGGAGTAAAGTCAACACTTGGCTTCAAAATTCATAGGGGAGGATTTTACTTTGGGCGTAAAAAATAAAATCAAGTGTGCTAATTTTTTTTTATTCTTGTCAGGGAAATTCTGGTCACATTGGCAGGTTTGTAAACAAAACTATTAAATAACAATTGCCTGATTGTTAAAAGTCTTCAATCATATGTTATACAACATTATTTATGGGTTTTTACCATCATAATGTGCAGATATGTAGGTTGAAAGATGTCGCTTGAAGATAAGCCTGCTTCTTCATGTTCCTCTTGAAGTTCTTCACTAGTGATTGTCGCTTCTGGCTTTTTTGTCAGCAGTTCTGAGACTTCCTAAATGAAATAATTAATTGCAATATTACACACTCTTAAGCAGGGACAAAAGCTCAAAATATTTCACCCAGAAAACAAACTTGTATATGTGTGTGTGTGTGTGTGTGTGTATGTATGTGTGCATATATGTATATATATACAGTGGGGTAAAAAAGTATTTAGTCGGCCACCAATTGTGCAAGTTCTCCCACTTAAAAGATGAGAGAGGTCTCAAATTTTCATCATAGGTATACCTCAACTATGAGAGACAAAATGAGAAGAAAAAAAAAATCCAGAAAATCACATTGAAGGATTTTTAAAGAATTTATTTGCAAATTATGGTGGAAAATAAGTATTTGGTCACCTACAAACAAGCAAGATTTCTGGCTCTCACAGACCTGTAACTACTTCTTTGAGAGGCTCCTCTGTCCTCCACTCGTTACCTGTATTAATGGCACCTGTTTGAACTCATTATCAGTATAAAAGACACCTGTCCATAACCCCAAACAGTCAGACTCCAAACTCCACTATGGCCAAGACCAAAGAGCTGTCAAAGGACACCAGAAACAAAATTATAGACCTGCACCAGGCTGGAAAGACTGAATCTGCAATAGGTAAGCAGCTTGGTGGGAAGAAATCAACTGTGGGAGAAATTATTAGAAAATGGAAGACATACAAGACCACTGATAATCTCCCTCATTCTGGGGCTCCACGCAAGATCTCACCCCGTGGGGTCAAAATGATCATGAGAACGATGAGCAAAAATCCCAGAACCACACGGGGGGACCTAGTGAATGACCTGCAGAGAGCTGGGACCAAAGTAACAAAGGCTATCATCAGTAACACACTACGCCGCCAGGGACTCAAATCCTGCAGTGCCAGACGTGTCCCCCTGCTTAAGCCAGTACATGTCCAGGCCCGTCTGAAGTTTGCTAGAGAGCATTTGGATGATCCAGAAGAGGATTGGGAGACTGTCATATGGTCAGATGAAACCAAAATAGAACTTTTTGGTAAAAACTCAACTTGTCGTGTTTGGAGGAGAAAGAACACCATACCTACTGTGAAGCATGGGGGTGGAAACATCTTACTTTGGGGCTGTTTTTCTGCAAAGGGACCAGGACGACTGATCCGTGTAAAGGAAAGAATGAATGGGGCCATGTATGGTGAGATTTTGAGTGAAAACCTCCTTCCATCAGCAAGGGCATTGAAGATGAAACATGGCTGGGTCTTTCAGCATGACAATGATCCCAAACACACCACCCGGGCAATGAAGGAGTGGCTTCGTAAGAAGCATTTCAAGGTCCTGGAGTGGCCTAGCCAGTCTCCAGATCTCAACCCCATAGAAAATCTTTGGAGGGAGTTGAAAGTCCGTGTTGCCCAGCGACAGCCCCAAAACATCATTGCTCTAGAGGAGATCTGCATGGAGGAATGGGCCAAAATACCAGTAACAGTGTGTGAAAACCTTGTGAAGACTTACAGAAAACGTTTGACCTCTGTCATTGCCAGCAAACGTATATAACAAAGTATTGAGATGGACTTTTGTTATTGACCAAATACTTATTTTCCACCATAATTTGCAAATAAATTCTTTAAAAATCAGACAATGTGATTTTCTGGATTTTTTTTTTTCTCATTTTGTCTCTCATAGTTGAGGTATACCTATGATGAAAATTGGAGACCTCTCTCGTCTTTTAAGTGGGAGAACTTGCACAATTGGTGGCTGACTAAATACTTTTTTACCCCACTGTATATATGTGTGTGGGTTTACAGGTTAAAGAAATAACGACACTGACAAAACTACAGATGAAATGTCCATAATGTGTTTCTTGTTTTGAGATGGTAACTAAACACCCCAATTGTTTTGCAGATCTGATGTGTACACGCATCTCTATCACACCCTAAAACATAAACAGAGGGACTTACTCTTTTCCGTGCGAGTTTTGACAATGTTGTTTCTCTGCGCTGTTTTGATATGTTGATATTGTCTTGAGCTGTGGGTTTTCATTTAAAAACCGTAGGTATGGCAGTTGGTTTTAGAACTTGTTTGTAACAAACTTTCATGTGTAAGATTCCTGTATAGCAGGCGCCTCCTCAAAACTGTTTGCAGTGAAATGATCGCTACAGAGTACAGAAGATGGTGTTGGGTGCCATTTGTCCCTTGTTCTCTGTACTTGCTTTGCCCATTTTTTAAGATCTGGATCTTTTGGGAATGCGAACAGGCTTATATGTTCACTGGGGCAATTAGAACACCCAGCCGCCACACAGCATTTCGGCATTTCTTCGCTGATACAGAAGCTAAACAGCTTGTTTACACTGATAGCACACGGATCAGCCGAGATTAAACTCCTCTCATGACATCATATCCGGAAACAAGGCGAGTCTCTGGATATCGCGTTACTGCAACACGGCGCTGTTGTGTCCATAATATTGGGAATGACGAGTAAGACTTGCCTCCGTTAACAGGGTTTATTCAGGATATTAAACCAACTATATACGAAGGCTTACGGCACCCTCCTGCTGGCCAGGTGGCTTCACAACGAAAGACGCAGAGCCTCTTCTGCCCACTCTTTTATACCCTTGCGGTGTCACCAGTGGAAACCGGTAGTAGCCACCCCAGCCTATCCCATGACCAACCCGGCCGCCATCTTACTAATACCAGCCAAATACAGACATAACATTTCTCCCCCTCAAAAAAATGCCAGGCACACAAATACCCACCCAAATTTAACACCCGAGACATGCACTAATCAAAACATATGTACAAAAATAAACAAAACGCCTATCTAGTCACACAACTAAGGCTGGGGGGCCGGGTAGACCACCAGTGTCCCCACACGGTTGAGCGGGTTATTCTGCCACTGAAAAGAGAACATACAAATTAAAACAATAGAAGCCGTGTTTCTAACTAAAAATAATCCCTCAACAATGCTAAATACACACAGAAATAAAAACACAAGACAAACTCTATTGGCAGCCCCCACCCCAACTCCCGCCCCACCATGGGTACACAGAGTAGAATAAAAACAGCATAGGGGTACTAAATCAAAACAATCCAAACAAATCAGGCAGGCTGAAATTAATCAATTAAACAAAACACACAGAGCTGCCACTAATTTAACTATAAAATTTAACACACCGACCTCAAATACTCAGCAATTAATCATAAACACAGGGAAAAACAGGCGTCACACCACCCAGGTTATCAAAATTGTCATGCAAACACTCAAAAACACAAGTTCGCAACCACAGAACATATCATGCCTACCAATTCACTCCCTTTTCCCTTTTTTTTTTTTTTTTTTTTTTTTTTTAAACACAGTTTACCGGGGCACCAAATAGAAACTGATAACAAAACAGGACCAAAGAAGACATAACATACATGCAAAACAAAATCCTCAGTCCCTGGATGGATCCCTCTCAAGGCATCTCTGTCTCTTCACCTCAGGGCTACTGCTGCGCCGTCTCCTCTCCACCTTCGGCAGCCGCAGATTCCTCAGGTGTCTCCAGACATGAATAGGCCTGCGCCCAACTGCCTCCATCTGACTGGGCTCCACCTGGAACCGCCTCTGGTCGTCCCACTGCTCGCATGGGCTGTGATCTCTACGTACTCGAGCCTCAACCTTGGTCTTCGAGGGAGCCCGCTTCCTCTTATTCAGATCACCGATCCTGCGACAGGCCCCCGATTCCAGTTGCTCCATCTCGCGGGGTCTCCTGGGTCTCCTCTTGGCAGGTCGTCACTGGGAGCCCTTTACGATAACCACGCTCCGTGGTCTAGCCCCGTTTTCTCGCGGCGTTGGCGCCTCGTCCTGATGATCCTCATCGGGGGGTCCCGTCATGCCGTCCGGCACCCTCGTCTAGGGCAGCCTGCGTGACGGCATCGGGTCCATCTCGAGACGGCTCCACGCAGCACAGTGTGTGCACTCCCAAAGTCACTTTGTCCACCCAGTCTGAATCTCACACCTCAGCACCCTCCACGGCAGGAACAGATCGGCCCCACAGTCTGCATCCAGACCATTCTTCACCCGAAATGTTCGTAATGGAGAACCCAAGACTGTAAAATAGGTTGCAGCCCATAACGTTAACACCAGATGTAGAAACGTTAATGCGAACACTGGTCGCCACACTGTTCTTATACCGGGCCTCCATCTCAACGTGGCCCAAAATAACCAACCCGTTCCGCCCATATCCATAAAACTCTTCCTGTTGTCTTCTTAACTGTCGGTGTGAAAACAGTCTTTCCATGGTTTCCAGATTCAGGACGGAAATCATCGCTCCTGTGTCCACTAGGAGCGGAATCTTGACGCCATCTAATATGACGGTGCAGCCGATCCTCCCTGTCGTCTCTGGGGAGACGGTATGCACAATCGTTGGAGTCTTCTGCGCAGCACCTGGTTCTCTCCCACGGCTCCTGCGTACAAAGTTTTCCCACACCCTAGCAAAATGATTCAAAATCCCACATTTGCCACAACACTTTCCTTTCGCCGGGCACACTCTGGACTTATAGCGGTGCTCAGTGGACCCACATCCATAATATTTTGGCGTACCAGGGGCAGACCATATCCTGACCATGGAGGCAAAATCATCCTCTCCACATTCGCCATCACAAGGGTCCAGGCTCAGTGCCTTAGTGCAAGACTCATTCTTCTCCAGAGAGGCCCCTCCAGTAAGGCCCCTCACGATGGTCTCTGCTGCCTCGAACTGTTGGTCAAGCTCGACAGCCTCAGCTAACGTCACCTCCCTCCCCTGGGTGTGTCAACAACGTGGACCAGGCCGCCGTGCAGCAGATGTGCTCTGCCAGCTTATCCCGAATCATCTCGTCCTCCAGGGCCCCAAACCTGCATTCTCTCGTCAGCTCGCGGAGGTCCGCCACAAATCTTCGCACGGGCTCTCCCGACTGCTGGCGGCGCTGTCGAAACTGAATGCGCCTCACGGTGACGTTCTCCGGCGCCTTAAAGTACAGCACCATTAGCTGCACCACCTCGTCGAAACTGTCAGCACCTCCAAGGTTCTCTAAAATCCTCTGCCCTTCCATTCTCAAATTATACACTAACACAGCTCGCGCACAGAGCTTCTCCATCTTGCCCAGGTTCAGGACAATGAGATAGTTGGTGAAGGCAGTGAACCACCGAGGCCACGGCACGATGGGCTCGCCCGGGGTCTCGAGAAACAGCCGAATGCTAGCAACGGAGCGTTCCATTACTGCTTTTATCTCATCGCCAAATGTTGTGACCATAATATTAGGAATGATAAGTAAGACTTGCCTCGGTTAACAGGGTTTATTCAGGATATTAAACCAACTATATACAAAGGCTTACGGCACCTTCCTGCTGGCCAGGTGGCTTCACGACGAAAGAGGCAGAGCCTCTTCCGCCCACTCTTTTATACCCTGGGCGGCGTCACCACCGGAAACCGGTAGTAGCCACCCCGGTCTATCCCATGACCAACCCGGTCGCCATCTTACTAATACCAGCCAAATACAGACATAACTGGCGCTAAATTTAAATTCACTTAGAAATATTTTTCCACTTATTTAGCATTCTAAGTCAACAGAACCAACTATGTTGACGATTGAAGATAAATTCATACTGAATATTGAGCCATACTTCCTACATCGTGTCACAGACACTTTAAGGAGGTGGCTGATGAAATACTGGAGCTGGATAGATCTTATAATCTCCAACCATCTGCAGAAATAATGAAAAGGCGCATGCTACTACAATCAGAATTTGACATTTTGTCAACTCAGCAGGCCAAATATCTTCTTTCAAAATCCCGGCATGGTTGCTATGAACATGGTGAAAAAATTGGAACGAATACTTGCCCATCAGCTGAGACAAAGGACTGCCAATCAGACCATCTCTGCAATTAATGAGCAAGGTATCAAAATTACAGATAATCGTAAAATTAATTTCTGTTTTAAAACTTTTTTCAATCATTGTACACATCAGAATCTCAGGTAGACCCAGTTAAAATTGAGAATTTTTTTCAACATCTGCATATTCCAACCATAGACCCAGATGTGGCTGAGGAGCTGGAGAGGGACTTTTCAATCCAGGAAATAACCTCAGCAATCAAGTCCATGGAAAGTGGCAAATCTCCAGGGCCAGACGACTATCCCACAGATTTTTTTTAAATAAAGTTTTCGGCTCAGCTTTCCCCTTTACTATTGTCAGTTTTCGAAGAGTCACTCTCAACCTCAACCTTGCCCCAACTATGCGTCAGGCAGTTATTTCTTTAATTTTCAAAAAAGGGAAAAACCCACTTGAATGCAGCTCTTTCTGTCCAATCTCCCTTTTAAACACCGATACAAAAATTCTCGCCAAAGTGCTGGCATGTCGCTTGGAGAAAATTCTCCCTTCAGTTATCTCACCTGATCAAACAGGTTTTATTAAGAATTGCCACTCCTTTTTTAATATCAGACACATCCTTAATATCCTCTATAGCCCCTCGCCACTGGCTTTGTCGGAAATAGTGATCTCACTTGATGCTGAAAAGGCTCCGGGTGGAGTGGGGCTATCTTTTTAGCGCGTTGGAGAGGTTTGGTCACAAATTCTTAACATGGGTTAGACTTTTATACACATCATTATTAGCTGCTGTCCGCACAAATAACAATCTGTCCTCGTATTTTGAACTCTGTTGTGGTATGAGACAGGGGTGCCCTCTATCCTCGCTGCTGTTTGCAGTAGCGATGGAACCCCTTGCCCTAGCCCTTAGGCAACATGATGATATTAATGGAATACAAGCGCTGGCGTAATGCATAAGGTATCACTCTATGCGGATGATATGCTGGTATATACTGTATATCACAACACTCCTTGAGTCCCCCTAAACTATTGGCTTTAAGAGATTTTGGCAGAATATCTGGCTATAGGGTAAGTATCCAGAAAAGTGAGCTGATGCCTATCAGCCCTGGGATTGATGAGACAACCTTAAACTTATTTCTCTTTAAGGTCTGCCAAAAAAAAATTAAAATATTTAGGCATATGGATGACATCAAACCATAAAGGTCTTTACACAGCTAACTATCAGCCCTTATTAGCTAATCTGAAGCAGGATTTGGAACACTGGGACCCGCTACCCCTGTCTCTAGGTGGAAGAATAAATGTGATCAAAATGAATGTTCTGCCTAAATTTTTATACTTTTTTTCAGTGCCTACCAGTTTTTTTTTTGTTTTTTTTTTTAAACCCTTTTTTTCCAAATTAAATAATCAGATATCAAGTTTTATCTGGAACAAAAATACACCCCGAATTAAAAGAAGTATACTACAGAGACCCTGCTCACTGGGTGGGATGGCACTCCCAAACTTTCTATATTACTATTGGGCGGTCAATATTAGGGCATTATTTTACTGGATGAGTAGTGACATTGTAGGCTTCAAGTGGATAGGCTTAGAGGCAGCATCGGTTAAATCCACCTCCTTACAAGCTTTATTATGCTCAAAATTACCATATGCACAGCCTATTTCCAGTTTCTCCTCCAATCCAGTTGAATTACACTCAGTTAAGATCTGGAATTAATTTAGAAGATCCTTCTCTCATAGAGGCCTGTCCCTGGCCGCTCCAATTTCAAAAAATCACATGTCCTCCCCGCCATTGATAGATGAGGCCTTTGACAAATGGTCTAGAACAGGGATGCTTTCATTATTAGATCTCTTTATTGATGGCGGCGTTGTATCTTTTGAACAGTTGGTACAGAAATATAATGTCCCCAAATTTCACTTTTTTTTGGTATTTGCAGCTTCGCAGCTTTGTCACCTCAAATCTAGATTTTTTTCCATCACGCCCTCCATCTTCTTTACTAGACTCTATTTTTAATTGTAAACCAGCAAAAAAAAAGTCTGTCAGCACAATTTATAATTTAATTTACACCTATAACTTGACATCATTGGAGTATCTTAAAAACAAATGGGAGATAGATCTAACCGAACAAATATCAGAGGAAACTTGGTATAAAATACTGCAGGGAATTTCATCTTCATCAGTCTGTCTTAGACATGCTGTGATTCAGTTTAAAATAGTACACCGATTACACTGGTCTAAGGCTAGGCTCTCTTAGATAAAACCAAGTGTGGATCCCATTTGTGATCATTGCAGGCGGGGTCCAGCCACTCTGATACATATGTTTTGGACGTGTCCAAAATTACATACTTACTGGAGTACTACCTTTGAAACTTTCTCTAAGATCTGCAAAAGGACCATAAGTCCGTCACCACTTTTGGCCCTGTTTGGGGTGAATGAGACAGACACTCCCCTTCAAAAGCGAGAAATCAGTATGCTGGCTTTCTGCACTTTCCTGGCTAGGAGACTGATATTACTCAAATGGAAGGATCCTAAGCCACCAACATACTGTATGGTCACTGGATCAGAGAAGTTCTGTACCTTCTTAAATTAGAAAAAATAAGATATACTGTCAAGGGATCCACTGAGAAATTTTATGTCATTTGGGAACCCTTTCTAACTTCTGTTGAAGATGCTGAAGCCAACAGCATAACAATGTAAATTTTATTATTACGCTTTAATTTATTTGATTATTCTTTTTTCACATCTGTTATACATGTATTTGTCAATTTTATATTTATACATTTAGATATGTGGGTAAATGCAATATTTTTATATGTCTGGCAATTTGGGGTGGGGGGTAATGTTTTTGTTTTCTTTTTGTTCATATTTTGTTATTCTGTTGGAAAAAAACAGATAAAAAGACCTTGATTTAAAAAAAAAAAAAAGATGTGACCAAGGGGGTGGGCCAAGCCCAACTGGTGGCGTCCAAATTCGGGTTTGAATTCACAGCCTCCCGCTCCAGAGTCCCGCACTCTACCTGTGTCACCAAGAGGGTCAACCCATTTGGCAAGCCAAGCAGGAATGCTTTTATTGACTCTGTTACATATTCCCTCCGATGCCAGAGGTGCATTTAAGCTTTAAGGGTGCTCACCTTCTGACTATGTCAACACCAATGAGTCCTATCAGCAACACCTCTTGTGGTGGGGACCAACACACTGGTGGTATCTGGGGAATAGGACCAATGCACCACCGCTAAGTCCTGCCAACAATGCCAGTTGTGACCAAGGGGACGGGCCAAGCCCAACTGGTGGCGTCCAAATGGGGTTTTAAACTCACAACCTTCCGCTCCAGGGACCAAGAGGGTCGACCCACTTGGCAAGCCAAGAAGGAATGCTTTTATTGACTCTGTTGCAAAAAGTTAGTGTCCAGGTCAAAATGATCCTTTCCTTTGGAGGTGTTCAATGAGCTAATAATATCGGCTACTTCTGTTTCCGTTATTTCAGCTATATAAAAAATGGGTTTTGTATCACTAACAGGACCACATTGATGGACTGGTGGTTTAAACAGTTGCAATATTTCTTTTACAGAATTTAAAAAAAAGTTATTTAACTCTGTCGCAATGATGGATCGTTCACGAATTTATTATTAACATTTATTTCTAATTCGCTGTCATCTTTTTTGCTTTGCCTGCCACTGAGTTTGTTAATGGTATGCCAAATTTTTTTTACCATTCTCTTTCTTGATAATATTCATTAAAAAATCAGCTTTGGCCTTCCGTATTAACTGTCACCTTATTCCTTGCTTATGTAAATTTCTGTCTATCAACAGCCAGGCCTGATTTTCAAAGCTGTTTTAGGAAGGTGGTCCCTATTTCTCATTAATTGTATGTAGTCTGTATTTAACCATGGGAGATTTTCTTTTCATTTTCTCATTCTCCTACTGCTCTAGAAAGTTGCCAGTGTTGTTTTAATTTTTGTTGAAAAACAATCACTGCATCTTCTGAGGATAAAATAATATTCCAGTCTAATTCATTTATTGTAACTTGCAAATTAGGTTGTTGACTCTTTGGAATTATATTGTGTATTAAATTATCAGCAGTGTTTTTGACCGGATTATAAAACCGATTTTTAGAAGTCTTTCTTGTAAAAAAAAAAAAATTGCATTATGATCTGATAAACCTGTTAGAAGGTTGTAGGTCTGAGTGATTCTTTCTGGTTTATTTGTAAACAGTAAATCAATTTTAGTTTGTGAATGGTTGGTGACTCTAGTGGGTTTATCAATTAATTGATTAAGGCTGAAATAATGTGTAATGGATTTAAGATTTTTCCTGTCCTTCTTTGCATCCCAGTTTATGTTAAAATCACCAATTAAAACTAACTCTTTTTTTGTGATCACACAATTTAAGAAGCAATTTAAGTTGTTCGTAATAGTCCATCTTGTCTGTAGGTTTTTGATATATACAGATAATTGTGAAGGGCATATTATCAGAGAGCAGGATGTTAACACTGACACATTCCAACTTGACTTTGTTAGGTATTTTAAGCTCATTACATTTTAGGTGGCTTTTGACATACAGGAGAACTCTCCCACCTTTACCCTGTGCTCTGTCTCTTCTGAAGATGTCATATCCAGGCATTATTATAATAGCCTCAGGTGATGAGGGTGTTAACCATGTTTCGAATAAACCAAAAAAATCAATGTTAGAACTTATCAGCAAATGTTCTAATTGTTCTCTCTTAGGGCATAAGCTTAGTATGTTTAAATGTCCCTCCAAGTAATCCTTTATTTTTACAATTCAGATCCCATATTTTTTTGTCTGGTTTAATGTCTGAAATAGTTCAGAGGATTGATAGTTTTTCATCACTGAGTTTCTCTTGAAAACTTTAGTCTTTATTTTTAGTAAAAAGAGTAATTGGTAAGGTCAGGTGAGTCAGTTTTAAGATAAGATAAGATAAGCCTTTATTAGTCCCACAACGGGGAAATTCCAGGATTGCAACAGCACAGGGATAGCAACACTCAGAGCAACAATCAGAAGGCAAGAAAAAAAACAAGCAAGCAAGAGCAGCTAATATACATATGTACATATTACTATAAAATATATATATACACACACACACACACACAGACACACAGTGCAGAGCATTGTAGCTGGATGGAATAAATATATGAATATATGAACACACAGTGCAGAGCATTGTAGCTAGATGGAATAAATATGTAAATATATAAACACCCACAGTACGGAGCATTGCAGCTAGGTGGAATAAATATGCAAGTATATAAACACACACAGTGCGGAGCAATGTAGCTAGATGGAATAATATGTAGATATATAAAAACACAGTGCGGAGCATTGTAGCTAGATGGAATAAATATATAGATATATAAATATAAACACACCCAGTGCTGAGCATTGTAGCTAGATGGAATAAATATATAGATATATAAATATAAACACACCCAGTGCAGAGCATTGTAGCTAGATGGAATAAATATGTAAATATATAAACACACACAGTGCAGAGCATTGTTGCTAGGTGGGATGAAACAGCATAACCGTCTATTTAGTTATCCTACATGGTATGATTATGTGCCCATACATATTCTCACCCTCCATAGCGACCGGTATGTTCCTAGTTGTATGCCGGAGAGGACCATTGTGTAAGTCTATTGCATCTTTTGCATTCAAAAAACTATTAGTTTGTTACGTCTTTTTGCTATCTCTGCGAGCAGCCCTGCTTAGGTTGTACAGTCTGACAGCCGTTGGTAGGAAGGACCTACGAAACCTCTCGGTTGTGCACCTGGGATGATGTAGTCTGCTGCTAAATGAGCTCCTCAGTGCATCCAGTATGTCCTGCATAGGGTGGAACTCGGACTCCAGCAGAGATGACAGTTTAGCCACTGTCCTTCTCTCTCCTATCTCCTCCATCGGATCAAGGCGTTGCCCCAGGACAGAGCTAGCTTTCTTAATCAGTTTGTTCAGTCTCTTCCTATCGGCTGCAGTAATGCCACTGCCCCAGCAGACCACTCCAAAAGTGATGGCTGATGCCACCACCGTGTCATAGAATGACTTCAGCAGCGCCCCTTGTACACCAAAAGACCTGAGTCTCCTCAGCAGGAACAGCCTGCGCTGTCCCTTCTTGTAGAGTGCGTCAGTATTGTGTGACCAGTCTAGTTTATTGTTCAGATGAATACCCAGGTACTTGTAGGATGTCACCATCTCGATGTCTGTTCCCTGTATATTTACTGGTGCTGTGAGGGGCTGCCCATGCCTGCGGCAGTCCACCACCAGCTCCTTAGTTTTCCTCGCGTTGATCTGGAGGCAGTTCCGATGGCACCAGTCCACAAAGTCCTTTTGGATCTATCATTGAGTTTGTCTAAAGAACATGTTGTCATTGTCTTGATCTCGCTGAGGGGGACATTGCTATAATGCTGTTGTCCACACATACTGGATTGGATTTGTCCTCCAGCCTATGGGCATGAGAACGTCGGCACGAAGCTGCTGGAATGACTGTCTTTGCTGTGCCATTGTAAAGGCAAACCGGGTTAGATTTGGCTTTGGGGCGGCTGTGGTGCAGGTGTAGTGTGGCCGACTACTGATCGAAGGGACAAGGGCTTGATTCCCGCTCTGTCTGCATGTCGAAGTGTCCTTGAACAAGACAGTGAACCCCCAGCTGTTCCTAATGGGTCAAGCTAGCGCTTGTGTATGGCAGCTCCGCCGCCATCAGTGTGTGAATGTGTGTGAATGGGTGGACAGCAGGATCTGTAAAGCGCTTTGGTCATCCAGAGATGAGAAAAAGCGCTATATAAGTGAACGCCATTTACCATTTCAGGCTGCTGGACTTCAAGTCATGGGCACAACCCCACCTGAGAGATCCCTGCTGCTGCAGTAGTACCCAAGAGTACCGTACTGAAGAAGGTGGCTGACCGCTGTTCCTGTGGCCATGGATATCTTTCTCTGAGAGAGCAGACGTAGTATAAGCCCGTTGTCAAAGTTGCCACTGCTGTGTTGCTTTTGGAAAAGGTGGCTAGTCGCTGTTCTTTGTAGCCGTGGGTGCAGCCCCGGCAACGGACTGGGGAGAATGGTCATCTGTTGATTCTGTAGCCGTGGATGGAGCCCCGCTATAATGGAGACACTGTTCAGTGACGACACGTAAGTGTGCTGAGGCCAAATTAGCTGCTGGGGTGGCAATGGATACTGCAGTGTCAGTCGTTGTAGCATTGGTGGTAGTACAGTGATCCCTCACTTATCGCGGTTAATGGGTTCCAGAACCGACCGCGAAAAGTGAAAAACCGCGAAGTAGCGTCACCCCAATGACGTCATCCATAAACAATACGTACGTTCATTCTCTCAGAATCAGAATCAGGTTTATTGCCATTGTTCATGTAGTACACAAACTAGGAATTTGTCTCGGTACAATGCTGCAACATTAAACATGATAAGATAAGAGAAATAAACTATACATGTAATAAAGTGTAGGATAAGATTAAGTGATACTGGTCAACAGTTAAAATATATATTAGCCAGCAGCAGATACTGTGGAGAACTCACTCTCATATGATACGTGTGTGTGTGTGTACGTGTACATACATACGTAGATGTAAACAAAGTGTACATAAATATGTTTTTAGAACTCTTTTATTCTTATAACAAGATACGTAACTCAAGATGAAAATGATTTACTGCACAGGTTAATGAGAGCTTTACTGCTCCTCAGGTGACGCCTCATCGTGAGGTGCTGGAGGCGCAGGATCATCGAGGGCAGCTTCCGATAGAGCTGAAGCTGCAGGAGGCGGCGTAGTGCCTCGACGGGAAGACTATTTCGCACAAAATGGCACAAGAGAACAGCAAAAAGTTCCACACGGCGAGACTAAGTAACACGAGCGATAAAAAGCAATGAATGCGGTCTTTCTTCCCTTCATGGGTGCTCGGCAGGAAGAGGAGGTGGGTGAGACGTCTCGGCCAATCAGCTTGCGGGGTGAAACGTCTCGGCCAATCAGCTTGCGAGATTTCCGAGCCCAGCCAACACGACAACAGCGAACAGAGAGTTGTGCTGCTCTCCGTGTTGACACGTGATGGTCTTATGTAGTCTCCCTGCCTTCTGCTAGCGCCCGCCCATTATTTCTCAATTTTGAATTTTTGATGAATATTTTTGAAAAATCCGCGATGCACTGAGGGCGCGAAAGGTGAAGCGCGAAGTAGCGAGGGATCACTGTAGTCAGGTTAGCTGCAATGTTGACCCCACTAGCTGTAGCATCGGTACCGGCAGTAGTGAACGGGTTAGCTGCTGTGCTAACCCCGTTAGCTGGGTTGGTGACCATATGAACTGTAGTGTTATCGGTTCAGAGACACAGAAATTATGCAAAGCCATAGGCAACGGTCCAGGATTTAATTCCACATCTCCAGTCGACAGCAGGATAATACAGAGATGTCTAAATCCCAAGGATCGGCTGGAGGTTGTTTTTTTTTTTGTTTTTTTTTTGTTACTTATTTGTACCCGTAGGTAGATTTGTTTCGCAGTCTGGTGACAAGCCACCAGCTGCCGGTCGCTGCGTGCGCGAGCGCCCCGTATCCCTAACCTGCATGTTTTTGGCAGGTATTGGTGTTTTTGTGGTATGCTGGAGGTCTGGCATGACAAGCCATAGCCTTTGTAGACGGGAGGTACTGGCTTCTTCTGGGGTAGATTTGTTTGCGGCTTATTGTAACAAACTGATGATGTACCACACATAAAACAGACATAGGATTGTTACAGCAATGAGGCAGTAAGTTTGTGTTGAAAGCCAAGGTTTTAAGATGGCTATAGTCGGTTTCTGTCGTGTACACACAGAACCTGCCAAACTGCATGTCTGCCCCTGAGCAGCCATCTTGCCCCTTATTGTAGGCTTTTTTTTTTTTTTTTTAAATTAAAGGAGACAACACTGCAATTAACATTTTAATTATGATATGCAATTTTGAAAAGTACTTGAAAAACTAACTTAAAGTTCAACCTGTTTACATCTGTTTTCAGCATTATGTATGTATCTTGTTTGAACTGCCAACTGCCTCTATTAACAAATTTCCAAGGTAGATGATGAAGTTTAGCCCAGCCCTGACACTGCGCAGTAGCCGTACAAGTATGTGTGTATGTGTGAGCTGTACAAGTATGTGTGTTTATGTGTGAGTACCCGGATGGGATGCAGCTGCAGTTGAATAGATCAGAGAGACCCAGTGAATCTGCCTGTGGAAATGTCAAGAGCATCAAAGACTCTTAATGTTCACAAGCCATGTTCAAAGAGTCTGAGTCAAGTCCAAGTCAAAAAATGTTGAAGTTGGAAGTCAAGTCTGAAGTCACGTTTTTAGATAGATAGACAGAGAGATAGATAGATAGATGTACTTTATTCATCCCAAACTGGGAAATTACAGTGTAACAGCAGCATGACAGTAGACGACCAAAACGACAGAAACACACGCAACATAATAAGACAAAGGGATTACCCATGGAAAGTAAAACTGTCTAAATAACTTACAGACATTGTAGATGCATAGATGATGTCCCGTATAGATATGTGAATCATGCCCGCTGTACAATGCAGGACTATCAGGTGCAGGGTGAAATGTGAGGTACAAATTAAACTGCAAGGTGCAGTCTAATTGGTGACTTTTAGCGACTTTATTCCAACTTGAGTCTGAGTCTGTGACTCAAGTCCCCATCTTTTGTCTGTTCAGGTGGTTAGGACTGATTAAGACTGATGATTGACGTGGAAATGTATATAAATTTAAAATAAAAACAACTTGTCAAGATCTAGAAATTATCATAAATTGAAATACTATATTTTTGAGTTCCAGATAGTGTGTTAATGTTTTGTGCCTTTCTAGATCCACTGTGATGTATAAGTTGAAATGCACATTTTGACCCCTTGGCCTTTGATTTCAAGTGCCAAGGGGTAGGGGTACAAATGAGAACTGAGACGGTCACGAACCCTAAAAATGCATTCTTGAATCCTTAATTTGGGAATGGTGTGGGCAGCCCAACTAACAGAGTCAAAAATCTAACTTCAAGCGGTGTTTCATTTGAAACTTCTGGTCATTCATCTTCTACCGCTTAATCCTTTTCAGGTCACGGGGGGCTGGAGCCTATCCCAGTGTCTTTGGGCAAGAGGCAGGGCACACCCTGGACAGATCGCCAGTCCATTGCAGGGTCAACACAGAGAGACAGACAACCATTCACTCTCACATTCATACCTAAGGACAATTTAGAATCCTCAATTGATGCCAGTTAACCTAACGTGCATGTCTTTGGCTTGTGGGAGGAAACCAGAGTACCCGGAGAAAACCCACACAGACACAGGGAGAACATGCAAACTCCACACAAAAGGGTCACCAGTGGTCAGGGGTGGGATCAAACCCATGACCTTCTTGCTGTGCAGCTGCCATAGTGCTAACCACTGTGTCATCAAGCTGCCCACTTGTGGTCGTTAACTGAGAAATTCCTAATTGACAAAAGTCCTGGCAAGCAGCATAAACTCACATGTTTGTATCTTCAACATACAATTTATTGACTCTGTACAACCATCCATCTTTGGGGGAAAAAGTTAACTGTGATAATGAAGGGAATGGAACAAAGTATTTTGAATAAGAGACTGATTAGTATTTTCTGTGATTATCAAACCCCAGCTAAAAAGGGTATCAACTGAAGCTGATGATCTGCTGATTGCTCAAGGCTTCTTTGCAGTCCAAGGACGGGTCAAGTTTTGCATGTGTTCAGCCCCTTGTGGCCAAAATGTTAAACCTTAGTGAATGTGTCCTCTGATTCAACATTCCTACATCCTGCCATACCCTCCCACTTACTTATCCCAACTACCCTCCGCACCTCCCACAGAGAACAGCTTAGGTCATTACAGTCTGCTGTCAAAACCTGTGGCTGCTCCACATTGGAGCCGCCAGGATTAAGGGCTGTTAAAGCAAGAACAAGAAGGGAAAGGAGGTGAAAGCTGACAGAGGGAGCAAGGCCTTAAATATTTTCTCCTTCTATCCTTTTTTTCCTGACCGCGTGCTGATTCTTGCAGCTACTTTGTAGCAAACTGCACTAATTTGAAGCAATATGGAATCACATGGGAAACACTGAAAAGGAGGAGCAAACATTTCCTAACTAGTGAATCAACCTGCTTTTGCTGGAAAGGACATTGTAAGAAATTTACATTCTCAGAAATGACTGTAGGATTTATATGCTCTGTATGAGGTTAAGACCCACTGTAAGAAAGGTGGCCCACTAAGATCAAGCTCTAGGTGAAGATGCTGCAGAACTCTCCATTAGTACTCTCATTGTAACTGTAAAGATTAACTGTAATCTTGGTTTATGGTTTTCTGGTACAATCCTTAGTTTTGATTATTGCATTCTTTGGTCATCTCGTCTTACAAGATGATTACTGCAGTTCCATCTCTCTATTCTGCATTATATCTCTTGGTGTTCCTGTCTTTGTCTTAATGGTCCCATCCACTAAAACAAAGTATGTTTGTGGGTTTCGACTTTACGAAATTCTTTGCTTGGCTCATATACTGCCAAAAATATTAAAGCAAAATAAGTAAAAAATATTAAAATCCCTCTTCACTTTAAAAAGTGTTATACTACACTTTGATTGCACGGGCAGAAGCCATAGCTCTTCTAGGTTACATTTCCCTGTGTCACTAACACATATCCTCCCTTCACTTACAAGCCATCACCATGCCGTTGGCTGTGACATTGATTCAGTCCACCCTCAGAGTCTCTGGGCCTGAGGTTCGTTGGCTTCAGAGCTAACAATAAAACCAACACTGTGTGGACCATAAAAATTTAACACATTCTACTAGGGAAAAAATTGTGATTAATCAACCTCTGTGAAGGTTGTTTTTTTTTGATAAATACAGCTGTCATAGACACAGCAGGTTGCTATTATTAGAAAAATACTGCTCCTGATCCACCACCATGACCCATATATTTGCAGCACCCTTCCTGTAACACTGGCCGCATTAACCATAGAACTTCTATTCATACCTAAGGTTCCAAGTGTAGCTTGTTAGCATTAGAGCTAACATTAACTAACAGCTTAACTAAAACAAAGTTTGTGTTTCATTGTCAAAGTAGTTCTTAGACACACTGTTTTTGACACTGTTGAGCCATTCTTCAGACCCACATCCCTTAAGTAAACATTTTTTTTATATACAGTATTTTATATGCGAGGCTGAATAATAGAGATGTGACTCTTCAGTGGTCTCACAATTTGATTTGATTACCATTCATCCATTAACAATTCGGAATGCAAAGTGGCTCATGATGCATCTCTATGTGGCATCTTCAATTTTTATTTTATTTTTTTTTATATGTAAAGATTTCAGTGATTATTTTTTTAATTTATGAATGGAAACAAGCGACTCTGGTCCACCTGAAAACAGGGGTCTCGGTTCACTTGCAAGTGAACTGAGACCACTTCACTTGCAGTGTGAATGCAAACGGACTATCCACCGGACCAGAGGGCAGAAGTGCCCCTCGGCGTTTGTGGTACCATAGCAACACGTAGTTTGAGAAGAAGAAGTGGTGTTTACCGTAGTGCATTTTGGGTAGATAATAATAAAGACAACCGCGCATCCGAGAAATCTTTTTACCGGAAAAAGCCGAGGAGAAAAGTTAAAAAATGTCTCACTTGTGGTGGACAAACAGCCCGGTTGAAGGGAACAGATTTCCATTTTCAGTCCAGGCCAATTGATGAGCCGGATTTGTCTTCTTCGCCAAGATTTTTTCTTCCTGGTCAGTGGTGGTTTCAGCTACAACACCCCAAATGAGCAGTTGTAACTGCGTGACGTTGTCCAGGCAGTTTGGTCTGCTGCAGTGTAAATCCAAACCAAACAAAGGTGGAAAAATTCTTGGCATCCCCCGCCCAATCAAACCGAGACCCTCGGACTATCCTGGTGTGAATGCAGCCTGAGACAACAACACCTTATGAGAGTTCCAAACTCTAACCTTAGTGCTGTTACCTCAACACAAATATCAAAATAAATTTACTTACACTAACATTGATCTGAATTTGTTTCAGGACCAGTCACCCATCCCACCAGTCAGCGGATCTCCTTTGTTGCCTCACTTCGTTCCAATCCATCTCACAGGAGATGGGGTGGGAGGAGTTTAAGTTAGAGTCCCAGACACCTCATGCACAGTTTCAGAAATCTGACTCTGAATGATGAGAAGAGGTATTGGGGCCCCTGTTCAGGTGCCAAAAGCTGTTGGATTAATCAAAATTAACCCGATGTCCAGATCAGTTTAGTTGGAAAAGAGTAATTTTATTTACATCAGATGATGGAGCACATACAGTCTCAGTATAGGAAAAGAATGTGCTGACCTAACATTCTGTTTTATTCTCTCTACAGTGATGGGGGGGGGAAGGGGGGGGGGTTGTCTCCTCTGATTGGTCCATTCCCTGAGTCGTCTCACCCCCCTTGTCTCCTCATCTCCTTTGTCTCCAAAACACATCTGGTTTCACTCGATCAACCCCCACATCCTGCTCCCACAGTTTCCTGCTGTCTCTCCACAAAATATGTAATATTTATCAACAAAAGTTTAGCCACCACTCTGTCACTGCTCTGTCTCTTCATGCCCTGAAGTGTGGGCGGTTTTTGGGATTGACTCCGTACTGACTGGATAATACGTGGCATCGCAGCCATGCTGATTGGATAATACGCGGCATCATGACCAGTCAGTCACCACAGTGACAACGACAAAAAAGATAATACTGAAGATTTAATGCTTAAAAAATTATACTATAATGTTGCCGTGATTGTGTGGCTCTAAAGGATAATTCAGCATATCGGTGGCTGAAATGCAAAACCTCTTTATCTGCAGGATTTTCTGATTTGCGGATTTCACTTTGGATGATGAGAACAAGGAAGGCTGCTCATATCTGCAAGACAGTCCTGCCCTTTACTGTGACAGAAAATTATTCTGATGAAAAAAAATATAGCATTCTGCAAGAAAATAAACTTTTTTTTAGTTTTCTCAAAAAAGTGCATTTTTCAGTTAGGACATTTTGCGTTTCAGCTATTAATATGTGGGAAACACGAGGTGCATGCGGGGGGGGGGGGGCAGGGAGAGACTGGCTTATCACAGTCCTTCCCAGGGAGCCAAGCCCAGCCTGCCCGATTAACGGGATGGAGTCTCGGCTGCTGCTTCATTGGTGTGCCACTGCTGTCCTTTGCGGCACCGCAGGTTCAACATGGCATTCCTCCCGGTGCACAGCAATCTAAAAATTAAAAGTTCATAATAATATGAACTTGCTGCACGGTGGCGTAGTGGTTAGCACTGCGGCAGCACAGTTTACCCTCGGCCGGGGGATCGCGAGGATCATGAGATCGTGGGTTTGATCCCTGCCCCCGGCCAACAGTGATCTGTGTGGAGTTTGCATGTAAGATAAGCCTTTATTAGTCACCCCGTGTTGCGTGGGTTTACTCCGGGATTTTTCCGGTTTCCTCCCACATGCCAAAAACATGCAGGTTAGGGATACGGGGCGCTTGCGCACGCAGCGACCGGCAGCTGGTGGCTTGTCACCAGACTGCAAAACAAATCTACCTACGGGTACAAAATAAGTAATAAAAAAATAAAATAAAATAAAAAAATAATAATATACCACGATGATGGTGGAGTGGAAAGGCCAGATTAACTGCATATCATATGCGGACACATATGCTCATGCTTTGACTAAACGATGACTGTGACAAAAAACGAACAAATAATGAAATAAATAATTGTTTATTTACTGACAAATGGCCAAGACAAACTGGTCCTGGGTGAAGGGCCCCTGGAGAGGGGCTGGAGCTTGGCCTACTCTGGAGTTGCCCCGGGTGAGAGGCGACGAGCAGGGGTGGGTATTCTTGTATCCCCCCAACTTGGTGCCTCTATATTGAAGTTTTCCCCGGTGGACGAAAGGGTTGTTTCCCTGCGCCTTCAGGTTGGTGAAATGGGTCCTGACCATCATTTGTGCCTATGCACCAAATGATGGTTCAGAATACCAACCCTTTTTGGAGTCTCTGACTGGGGTGCTCCAGAGTGCTCCTCTTGGAGACTCCATTGTCCTACTGGGGGACTTCAATGCACACGTGGGCAACGACAGTGAAACTTGGAAGGGGGTGATTGGGCGGAACAGCCTACCCGATCTGAACCCGAGTGGTGTTCAGTTATTGGACTTCTGTGCTAACCACAGTTTGTCCATAGCGAACACCATGTTCAAGCATAAGGGTGTCCATATGTGCACTTGGCACCAGGACACCCAAGGTCGCAGGTCAATGATCGATTTTGTTATCGTGTCATCAGACCTGCGACCGTATGTCTTGGACACTTGGGTAAAGAGAGGTGCAGAGCTGTCAACTGATCACCACCTGGTAGTGAGTTGGATCCGATGGCAGGGGAGGATGCCATTCAGACCTGGTAGGCCCAAACATATAGTGAGGGTGTGCTGGGAACGTCTGGCTGAGGCCCCTGTCCGGGAGGTCTTCAACTCCCACCTCCAGTAGAACTTCAACCATATTCTGAGGGAGTCTGGAGACATGGAGTCTGAATGGGCCATGTTCTTCACCTCTACTGTTGAAGCAGCGGCCCAGAGCTGCGGCCACAAGGTCGTCGGGGCATCTCGTGGTGGCAACCCCCAAACCAAGTGGTGGACACCAGTGGTGAGGGGGGCCATTAAGCTGAAGAAGGAGTCCAATCAAGCTTGGTTGGCTTGTGGGACTCCCGAAGCAGCTGAGATGTACCGGCAGGCCAAGCGGAGTGCAGCTCGGGTGGTTGCTGAAGCAAAAACTTGGATATGGGAGATGTTCGGTGAGGCCATGGAACAAGACTTTTGATTGGCTTTGAAGAGATTCTGACAAACTGTCCGGCAGCTCAGAAGGGGGAAGCAGCTCCCTGTCCACACTGTGTATGGTGCAGATGGGGCACTGTTGACTTCGACTGGGGATATTGTCGGGCAGTGGAAGGAATACTTCGAGGATCTCCTCAATCCCACTGATACGCCTTCCACAGAGGAAGCAGGGCTTGTGGACGAGGGGGACGACTCACCTATCACAGGGGCTGAGGTCGCCAAGGTGGTTAAAAATCTCTTTGGCGGCCGGACCCCAGGGATGGATGAGATTTGCCCTGAGTACCTCAAGGCCCTGGATGTTGTGGGGCTGTCATGGTTCACACGCCTCTGCAACATTGCGTGGAGGTCGGGGGCAGTGCCTTTGGCATGGCACACCGGGGTGGTGGTTTCTCTCTTCAAACAAGGGGACCAGAGGGTGTGCTCCAACTTTAGAGGGATCAAACTTCTCAGCCTCCCTGGGAAGGTCTGTGCCAAGGTACTGGAGAGGAGAGTCCAGCCGTTGGTCGAACCTCGGATTCAGGAGGAGCAATGTGGGTTTCGTCCTGGCCGTGGCACATCAGACCAGCTCTTTACCCTCTCGAGAATCCTCGAGGGTTCGTGGGAGTTTGCCCAACCAGTTTGCATGTGTTTTGTGGACTTGGAGAAGGCATTCGACTGCGTCCCTCGTGGTTTTTTGTGGGGGGTGCTTCGGGAGTATGGGGTATCTTTTTTTGGGGGGGGGGGGGGGGACTTATTTTGTACCCGTAGGTAGATTTGTTCTGCAGTCCGGTGACAAGCCACCAGCTTGTCACCGGGGTATCAGGCTTGTTGTTACGAGCTATTCGGTCTCTGTACGACCGTTGTGAGAGTTTGGTTCGTATTGCCAACACTTGGTCAGACTCATTCCCAGTGAGAGTTGAACTCCGCCAGGGCTGCCCTTTGTCACCAATCCTGTTCATAATTTTTATGGACAGGATTTCTAGGCGCAGCCAAGGAACGGAGGGTATCATGCTTGGTGACCACAGGATCTCATCTCTGTTGTTTGTAGATGATGTTGTCCTGCTGGCTTCATCGAGCAATGCCCTACAGTTCTTACTGGGACGGTTTGCCACTGAGTGTGAAGTGGCTGGGATGAGAATCAGTACCGCCAAGTCCTCTGTAAAATAAGTATTTGGTCAATAACAAAAGTTCACCTCAATACTTTGTTATATACCCTTCGCTGGCAATGACAGAGGTCAAACGTTTTCTGTAAGTCTTCACAAGGTTTTCACACACTGTTGCTGGTATTTTGGCCCATTCCTCCATGCAGATCTCCTCTAGAGCAGTGATGTTTTGGGGCTATCGCTGGGCAACACGGACTTTCAACTCCCTCCAAAGATTGTCTATGGGGTTGAGATCTGGAGACTGGCTAGGCCACTCCAGGACTTTGAAATGCTTCTTACGAAGCCACTCCTTCGTTGCCCGGGTGGTGTGTTTGGGATCATTGTCATGCTGAAAGATCCAGCCACGTTTCATCTTCAATGCCCTTGCTGATGGAAGGAGGTTTTCACTCAAAATCTCACGATACATGGCCCCATTCATTCTTTCCTTTACACGGATCAGTCGTCCTGGTCCCTTTGCAGAAAAACAGCCCCAAAGCATGATGTTTCCAACCCCATGCTTCACAGTAGGTATGGTGTTCTTTCTCCTCCAAACACGACAAGTTGAGTTTTTACCAAAAAGTTCTATTTTGGTTTCATCTGACCATATGACATTCTCCCAATCCTCTTCTGGATCATCCAAATGCTCTCTAGCAAACTTCAGACGGGCCTGGACATGTACTGGCTTAAGCAGGGGGACACGTCTGGCACTGCAGGATTTGAGTCCCTGACGGTGTAGTGTGTTTCTGATGTAGCCTTTGTTACTTTGGTCCCAGCTCTCTGCAGGTCATTCACTAGGTCCCCCCGTGTGGTTCTGGGATTTTTGCTCACCGTTCTCGTGATCATTTTGACCCCATGGGGTGAGATCTTGGGTGGAGCCCCAGATCGAGGGAGATTATCAGTGGTCTTGTATGTCTTCCATTTTCTAATAATTGCTCCCACAGTTGATTTCTTCACACCAAGCTGCTTACCTATTGCAGATTCAGTCTTCCCAGCCTGGTGCAGGTCTACAATTTTGTTTCTGGTGTCCTTTGACAGCTCTTTGGTCTTGGCCATAGTGGAGTTTGGAGTCTGACTGTTTGAGGTTGTGGACAGGTGTCTTTTATACTGATAACAAGTTCAAACAGGTGCCATTAATACAGGTAACGAGTGGAGGACAGAGGAGCCTCTTAAAAAAGAAGTTACAGGTCTGTGAGAGCCAGAAATCTTGCTTGTGTGTAGGTGACCAAATACTTATTTTACCGAGGAATTTACCAATTAATTCATTAAAAATCATTCAATGTGATTTTCTGGATTTTTTTTTCCTCATTTTGTCTCTCATAGTTGAGGTATACCTATGATGAAAATTGGAGACCTCTCTCATCTTTTAAGTGGGAGAACTTGCACAATTGGTGGCTGACTAAATACTTTTTTGTCCCACTGTAAATAGCGCTAAAATTCTAAAATCTACAACTTAAATGCTAAAAAATGTAAAGTTTTACAGGAGAACACAAACTAAATTACATACATTTAAAACAGATTATTTAAAAAAAAGTCTCACAAAAGTCTGCCTCTGTACTACATTTTCAGTATTTTTAAAAAAAGCTTCAAACTGTAAGCCTAAAAAGGGACAGAAAATATAGTTAATTCCACACTGTATAATTCATTTGGAGTTTTTTTTTAATGTCAACATTTTTATCTTTTTAACCTCCTCTGTGTCTATCTGGGTAACACTGTCACGGGGAGAGAGGAGGTGGATGTGTGTGGAACTTTTCATGTTCAGCAACACACAGAGCAAATTATTGTTTTTACATGATATCAGAGGGTCACAGAAATTACTTCCATAAATGTCGTCATGCAGCCCAACGGGAATCCAGTCCCAGAAAGGTGTGGAGGAGGCGCTGGGACCTTATGTCAGCAAACCCCTGGGTGGACCTGTACCATCGGAGGCAGCCAGAGTGGCGGTGAACACAATTTCACAGCAGCGTTTCGTTCCACAGGTTACACCGGGAAGGAAGTGTGGCTGTCCGCCCGCAGCAAACGATGATTTTACCTCCCACTGTATCCCACGAGAATGTCCAAGGTCCCACGCTATAAAATGTCCAGGGGGCTACTGCCAATACAGCATTTCAGTTCTGCTTTTTCATTCAATTAAAACAAAAGTTTAATTTTTTCCCCAAATAATATTAAAAAGCTTTGGAGTCCAGACGGAGGACTCTCAATGTCCAGATCCGGACCAGAGTCCACCAGGTGGTGACCCCGATATAGAAAGATGTTGCACGAATGAGCATTTTAGACATGTGCTGAGATGTTAAGTGGCTAATTTGTACTCACTCACTTCAGACATTCCCATTTTAATCAGTTACCCTACAGAACAGTCCATGGGATCCCATGAAATCCTTTTTCTATTGTTCGATAATTTTATAATATTGTGTTCTGAGTTTTGGACACCAACATTTTGGAAAGGTGAAGCAAAGAAAACGAAAGTAAAGCGGGAAATGTGGCATTTATAAATTAAGATTCAAGATTCAAAGGCTTTATTATCATGTGCACAGTTAAGAAATGCTATATTTCCTGAGCAATGAAATTCTTACTTTGCTCTCCGGACGAATGCCAAGTTAAAGGTACAGAAATAACAATTCTAATAGGTCATGACACACTAACACAGTAACTCAAATTATAGCACAACCCATCATAATCTGGGCTGCACGGTGGCGCAGTGGTTAGCACTACGGCAGCACAGTTTACCCTTGGCCGGGGGATCGTGGGATTGTGGGTTCGATCCCAGCCCCCAACCAACAGTGATCTGTGTGGAGTTTGCATGTTCTCCCCGTGTATGCGTGGGTTTACCCCGGGATTTCTCCGGTTTCCTCCCACATGCCAAAAACATGCAGGTTAGGTTAATTGGAGACTCTAAAGTGGCCCTAGGTGTGAATGTGTGTGTGAATGGTTAAGGGATAGCGCCGTATCGTGGCTGCTTCATCCATCCAGATGGTGGATGACCCTCAATTTCCCCTCTGGGGATCAATAAAGTATACTAAATCTAAAAAAAAATAATCACAGTAGGTCTAAACAAAGGGAAATTGTGTAAAACAGCAATAAAATAGTAAGTAAGAACATGCCTGATGGCTACCAGATGCCACTTTTCTTAGTTAGAATGAAGCCTGTAAGCTTTGAAAGCCTCAGAGCTTCATTGAGGCTTCACCCGGCCATCACTACTGAAGAGCTGTAGCATTTATTGTTCTTTAAGAGCAGCCTACCATGTACATTTACCACTGTCAACACAACTACTTCAGTACCAATATGAAATCTCCGTTCTGTTGAAATATTAGCCATGGTGTTTCCAGTCAATTTATATACAGGTACATCTCAAAAAATTAGAATATCACGAAAAAGTTCATTTTTTGTCACTCATTTCAGAAAGTGAAACCCATATATTATATAGATTCATTACACACAGAGTGAAATATTTCAAGCCTTTATTTCTTGAAATGTTGATGATCATGGCTTACAGATAATGGAAACCCAAAATTCAGTGTCTCAGAAAATTAGAATATTACATAGGATCAATAAAAAAGTGATATTTTAAACAGAAATGTCAGGCTTCTGAAAAGTATGTTCATTTCTATGCACTCAATACTTGGTTGGGCCTCCTTTTACATGAATTACTGCATCAATGCGGTGTGGCATGGAGGCAATCAGCCTGTGACACTGCTCAGGTGTAATGGAAGCCCATGTTTCTTTGATAGCAGCCTTCAGGTCATCTGCATTGTTGGGTCTGGTGTCTCTCATCTTCCTCTTGACAATACCCCATAGATTCTCTATGGGGTTCAGGTCAGGCGAGTTTGCTGGCCAATCAAGCACAGTAACACCATGGTCGTTGAGCCAGCTTTTGGTACTTTTGGCAGTGTGGGCAGGTGCCATGTCCTGCTGGAAAATAAAATCAGCACCTCCATAAAGCTTGTCAGCAGAAGGAAGCATGAAGTGCTCCAAAATTTCCTGGTAGATGGCTGCATTGACTGTGGACTTCAGAAAACACAGTGGACCAACACCAGCAGATGACATGGCAGCCCAAATCATCACTGACTGTAGAAGCTTCACAATGGACTTCAAGCAACATGGATTCTGTGCCTCTCCACTCTTCCTTCAGACTCTGGGACCTTGATTTCCAAATGACATGCAAAATTTACTTTCATCTGAAAAGAGGACTTTGGACCACTGAGCAACAGTCCAGTTCTTTTTCTTCACAGCCCAGGTAAGACGATTCTGGACATTGTCTCTGGTTCAGGAGTGGCTTGACATGAGGAGTGCAACATTTGTAGCCCATATCTAGGATTTGTCTGTGCGTAGTGGCTCTTGATGCATTGACTCCAGCCTCAGTTAACTCCTTGTGAAGCTCCACCAAATTCTTGAATGGATTTTGCTTGACAATCCTCTCAAGGCTGCGGTTATCCCTTTTGCTGGTGTACCTTTTCCTACCACAGTTTTGCCTTCCACTCAACTTTCTACGAATATGCTTGGATACAGCACTCTGTGAACAACCAGCATCTTTAGCATTGACCTTTTGTGGCTTACCCTCCTTGTGGAGGGTGTCAATGGCTGTCTTCTGGACATCTGTCAAGTCAGCAGTCTTCCCCATGATTGTGCAGCCTACTGAACCAGACTGAGAGACCACTTAAAGGCTCAGGAAACATTTGCAGGTGGTTTGAGTTAATTAGCTGAATAGGGCAGGGGTGTCCAACCATGTGCCATGGAGAGCCAAGACCCTGCAGGTTTTACCTCCAACCAGTGTCTTCAACAGCAGATTTCAGTGAACTTCTTCCCACTGATTGCTGATAAGTGAAAACACCTGCTGAAGAGACTGGGTAGAAGAGAAAACCTGCAGGGTCTTGGCTCTCCATGGCACATGGTTGGACACCCCTGGAATAGGGTGTGATACCATGAGTTTCCAATATTGAACTTTCTCACAGTATTCTAATTTTCTGGGACACTGAATTTTGGGTTTTCATTATCTGTAAGCCATAAATCATCAAAATTTCAAGAAATAAAGGCTTGAAATATTTCACTCTATGTGTAATGAATCTATATA
Organism: Pholidichthys leucotaenia; assembly: GCA_020510985.1. Classification (NCBI taxonomy): domain Eukaryota; kingdom Metazoa; phylum Chordata; class Actinopteri; order Cichliformes; family Pholidichthyidae; genus Pholidichthys; species Pholidichthys leucotaenia. The sequence goes on along the minus strand of CM035841.1, from coordinate 306,090,401 downwards.
ATACAGTACATGGGTTTCACTTTCTGAAATGAGTGACAAAAAATATTGAACTTTTTCGTAATATTCTAATTTTTTGAGGTGTGTGTGTGCGCGTGTGTACCAACATGTAAACTTTGCAACAAGCAGAGATAACTTGCTGGATCTGGTGTACACAACCCATAAGAATGCATACAAACCCTCCCTCCTCCCCCCTCTGGGCCTCTCTGGTCCCATCACCATCCTGTTAAGGCCGGCATACAAACCTCGAGTGAGGTCCATCAGGCCAACAAAAAAGCAGGTGCGTGTGTGGCCAGAGGGGGCCTCTGATGCTCTGAAAGACTGCTTCAGCACCACAGACTGGGACATTTTCAAGCATGCAGCCACTCACAATAGACACACAAACCTAGAAGAGTACACCGAGGTTGTTGTGGCATACATAGCCAAATGTATTGATGATGTTACTCACTGCAAGACCATCACTGTTCGTGGCAACCAGAAGTCATGGATGACAGCAGAAGTCCACAGACTTCCTGAGGGCTCAGGATGCAGCCTTCAGGGCTGCTGACACTGCAGGACTAACAACAGCTAGGGCCAACCTGTCCCGTGACATCAAGGAGGCAAAACGACAGTACAGCAAGAAAATATCTGGACACTTCAGCAACACCAGAGATGCACGTTCTCTCTGGCATGGCATACAGACCCTCACCAACTATAAACCACCACCTCAGACCTGTGCGAGTGACATCACACTGCTCAACAATCTAATTAACTTCTTTGGCCAATTTGAAGCACAAAACAGCAGACCAGCACAGAAGACCACTCGTCCTCCGGACAAGCTGGCCCTGAGTCTGGATCCAGCTAACATGAAGAGGACCCTCTGCAGGCTCAACCCAGGCAAGGCAGCTGGCCCAGACAACATACCGGGTCACGTCCTGAAGGACTGCGCAGAGAAGCTTAAGAATGTCCTGGCCGACATCTTCAACATCTCCCTGTCTCAAGCTGTTGTCCCCACATGCTTCAAGACTGCCGCCATAATACCAGTCCTAAAGAAGCCCGCCCCATCCAGCTACAATGATTACCTGGCCGGTAGCACTGACCCCCACTATAATGAAGTGCTTCGAGTGGCTAGTCATGCAGCACAACAAGTCCACCCTGCCTCCCTCTCACGACCCATTCTAGTTTGCATACAGGTCAAACAGATCCACAGAAGATGCCATCACTGCTGCTCTCCATCCAGCCCTCACCCACCTGAATTCAAAAAAACTCTTATGTGCGCATGCTGTTCTTGGACTTCAGCTCAGCATTCAACACAATCATCCCCCAGCACCTGATTCAAAAACTCAGACACTTAGGACTTAAAATCTCTCTCTGTAGCTGGGTGCTGGACTTTCTCACAGGGAGGCCACAGAATGTGCGGGTTGGCAGCAACACCTCCCAGACCATCACACTGTCCACAGGGGCCCCACAAGGATGCGTGCTCAGCCTGCTGCTCTTCACACTGTTGACCCATGACTGCGTGCCAGCCTACAACACCAACCACATCGTCAAGTTTGCGGACAACACAACGGTGGTGGGCCTCATCACCAACAACGATGAGACCAACTACAGAAATGAGGTAAGCCAACTGGTCCAGTGGTGTAAAGACAATAACCTCTTCCTGAACGTGGGGAAAAACCAAGGAGATTGTGGTCGACTTCAGAAGGGGTCACACACAACACCCTCCTCTGATCATTGATGGTGCAGCCGTGGAGAGAATGAGCAGCACCAAGTTCCTGGGGGTGCACATCTCAGGACTTCACCTGGACCAACAACAACACCAAATCACTGGCCAAGAAGGCCCAAACTCTCCTCCATTTCCTCCGCAGACTGAGGAGAGCACGAGTGCCACCCCACATCATGCAGTCTTTCTACCGGGGTGCCGTCTGTCTGTCTGTCATGACCATTAGGACTTGCTAAAAGATCATAGGATCGCCTATGATGTGCCTATGATATCTACATGATCTCTATATGACGTCATATAGACACCATAGAGTGAGTCAAGAAAATCTGTGTGTCTGTCTGTCTGTGTGTGATCAAAGGCAGGCATCGCTCACGATCATAGGACATCAAAGATCAAAGGCAGGCATCACTCACGCTCACTCACAATCATAGGACATCAAAGATCAAAGGCAGGCGTCACTCACAATCATAGGACTCGCTATGACATCATCAAAGATCAAAGGCAGGCATCGTCACTCACGATCATAGGACATCAAAGATCAAAGGCAGGCATCGTCACTCACGATCATAGGACATCAAAGATCAAACACAGGCATCACTCACGATCATAGGACTCGCTTTGACATCATCAAAGATCATAGGACTTGCTAATACATCATCAATGCAGGCATCATAGGGCTTGCTATGCCATCAGCAAAGATCATAGGACTCATTATGACATCATCAAAGATCAAAGCCAGTCATCAATTACGATCACAGGACTTGTGATGACATCATCAAAGATCATAGGACTCGCTATGACACCATCAAAGATCAAAGGCAGGCATCATTCATGATCATAGGACTTAATCATCAAAGATCAAATGCAGGTATCAAGCATTTCTGCATGCCCGTAGAAAGTAGGTGTAAGCAAGCTAGCGTCAGCACTCGTTCAGTGATGCCTGCCTTTGATCTTTGATGGTGTCATAACGAGTCCTATGATCTTTGAGGATGTCATAGCGAGTCCTTTGATCATGAGTGATGAGATGACTGCCTTTGATCTTTGATGATGTCATAGTGAGTCCTATGATCTTTGATGATGGCATAGCAAGTCCTATGATCGTGAGTGATGCATGCGTTTGATCTTTGATGATGTCATAGCGAGTCCTATGATCGTGAGTGATGCCTCCATTTGATCTTTGATGATGTCATAGCGAGTCCTATGATCTTTGTCATAGCGAGTGCTATGATCTTTGATGTCATAGCAAGTCCTATGATCGTGAGTGATGCATGTGTTTGATATTTGATGATGTCATAGCGAGTCCTGTGATCGTGAGTGATGCCTGCCTTTGATCTTTGATGTCATAGCGAGTCCTATGATCGGGAGTGATTCCTGCGTTGTCTGCATTTGATCTTTGATGATGTCATAGCAAGTCCTATGATCGTGAGCGATACTTGCCTTTGAGCTTTGATGTCCTATGATCGTGAGTGATGCCTGCATTTGATCTTTGAAGAGCGAGTCCTATGATCATGAGTGATGACTGCCTTTGATCTTTGATGATGTCATAGCGAGTCCTATGATTGTGAGTGATGCCTGCATTGCCTGCATTTGATCTTTGATGATGTCATAGTGAGTCCTGTGATCGTGATGACTGCCTTTGATCTTTGATGTCATAGTCCTATGATCTTTGATGACGGCATAGCAAGTTCTATGATGCCTGCATTTGATCTTTGATGATGTCATAGCGAGTACTATGATCTTTGATGATGTCATAGCGAGTCCTATGATCGTCAGTGATGCCTGCGTTTGATCTTTGATGATCGAGTCCTATGATCGTGAGTGATGACTGCCTTTGATCTTTGATGATGTCATAGTGAGTCTTATGATCTTTGATCTTTTAGCAAGTACTATGGTCTATATGACTACAAGAAGAAGAGGTACCACACTGCCAATCAATCTAAAAGAAGAAGAAATATGTAGGCCAAATGGACAAGGAAATATTAAGCTGATTAATTATTGCAACCCATGTAGGAAATTAACAGTAGATATTTTCAGTGTTATGGCAGGGGAAGGGCATATGAAAGAGGTATGGTGTGGAGACTTTAATGCCCATAATAGCTTGTGGGGAAGCACACATACAGATAACAATGGAAATATTGTGGAACAGATGTTAGATGAAAGATCGTTAATTTGTCTAAACAGTGGTGAAGGTACCAGGGTGGATGTGCATAGGGGCACATTATCATGTATTGACCTGACTCTGGTATCTGATTCTTTAGTGAGCACCTGTGAATGGACGGTTATGAACAGGACAACTGTGGGAAGTGATCACTTCCCAATACTTAGTCATTAAAACTGAAGTATGTATGCAAGAGGGAAGATGTTTTACAAGATGGTGTTTTGACAAGGCAGACTGGGAAAAATTTAGGCAATACTGTGATCCTGTCATTTGGTAACATTAGAAGGTGGCATAGAAGAGTGTTCAAGTCAGGTAACCGATCATATTCTGAATGCTGCAATAGCAAGTATACCTAAGAAAACAACACAGGGTAGGAAGAAGGTTGTACCCTGGTGGAATGAGGAATGTAGTATTGCAATAGAAGAGAGAAACAAGGCATTCAGAGAGCTGAGGAAGAATGACTAGTGAAAACTTAATAGAGTATAAAAAGAAAAGGGCAGTAGCCCGAATGATTATTAAAAACAGGAAAAGGTCAACATGGACAGAATTTTGTTCCACCCTTGGTAGGAAAACAGAACTAGGTGATGTCTGGGGTGTGTTTAAAAAAATGAGTGGGAAAAGGGTATCAGTTAAAATTCCAGCTTTAGTGGATGGACAAGATGGCTGTATCAGACAAAGAAAAAGCAGAAGTCCTAGGTAGAGCATTTGCAAGCAGTGCATAGAGGAGACCATCTTGGTGAGAGTCATAGACAGCAAAGGCAGCATAAACTCAAAGAAAATGCAAACTTAAAAAATGAAGTGAAAGAGGACATGACTGTGTTAGACCTCGAGCTCACAATGTCAGCGCTTAAGAGAGCTTTGCAAGATAGTGGATACACAACTTCCAGGATATGATCAGTTAAGCTATGCTGTGTTCCGGCAGTTGCCTATGCAATCAATGCAACTGGTGCTGAAATTGTTTAACAGAATATGGAAGGAGGGGGTTATCCCATGTGGGTGGAAAAAGGCTGTAATTTTACCATTTAATAAGCCAGGGAAAGATCCAGCTCATCCAGGCAACTACAGGCCAATAGCATTAACGTCAAATTTAGGGAAATGGATGGAGAAGGTGTTAGTTTACAGACTCTCATATGTACTAGAGCAAAAACGATTAATAAATGACTATCACAATGGTTATAGAAGAGGAAGATCCACAGTGGATGCTCTAGTTAGGGTAAGTAATGATACTGAAAAGACTCTCAAAATGAAAGAAGTAATGGTTATTGTTTATCTGGATATTGAAAAGGCTTATGACTCACTGTGGAGGGATGGACTTCTTAACAAACTGAATAAAATGGGCATTGGTGGTAGGATGTATAATTGGATAATGGATTTTTCAACACACAGGACAATTAGGGTTAAAGTAGGATCAGAAGTTTGTAATGACTTTGAAATAGAAAATGGTGTTCCTCAGGGGAGTGTGATAAGTCCTGTTTTATTCAATATAATGATTAATGACATGTTTGAGAATCAAGAGGGATCCATCAAAACAGCACTGTATGCAGATGATGGAGCCATATGGACGAGGGGGAAAAAATTAGAAATTTGTGTTCAAAAACATCAGGAAAGCAATGGAGAAAGTGGAAAAGTGGTCCTATGACTGGGGATTTAAATTTTCAAACAGTAAAACCTACTATATCACTGTCACATAAAAATGCAGAACTTGTACAGAACCATTAACATTATAGAATCAACCAATAGAGAAAGTCAGTGAGTTCAAATATCTAGGATTGTGGTTTGATAGTGCATGCACATGGAGAGTTCATGTTGAAAATCTGGAGACAAAGTGCAAAAATGTCATTAATCTCATAAAAGCTGTAGCTGGACACGAATGGGGTGCAGATAAACAGGCATTAATTGACATTTACAGAGCACTAATGCGATCAACAATAGACTACGGATGCATGATATATGGAGCAGCAGCAAAGACAACTCTGGAAAAAATAGAATGCAGCATAGAGCACTTCGCCTGTGCATTGGAGCTGTCAAAACAACACCAAACAATGCAGTTTTAATAGAAGCAGGAGAAATGCCAATGGATTTGAGAAGAGATAAACTCGCATTATCATTCTGGGTCAAGCTGAAAGGAAGTAATGAAGCCAATATTTCAAAAACTCTACAAGACTGCTGGGAATACTCTAATTTCCAGGGACACGGGTTTGGGTGGACAATTGAAAGAAAAGCCAGAATGTATGGACTACACACTATTGATATAGCTAACACCACTCCAGTGAGTAATGTTCCCCCTTGGCTGTTTCCAGGAATAGAAGTAGATGCTAGTCTGCTAATGAGGAAAAAGGATTGGCAAAGGAGTGAAGTTGGTGTTAAACAAGCATTTACCTCAGGAACAATTACTATAACTTCTTACAGCTCTATACTGATGGTTCAAAGAACAAAGAGGGCTCTGTTGGAGTTGGAGTATACATTCCAGAGTTTAAAGTGACCATCGCAAAAAGACTCTCCAACAATACATCCGTGTTTACAGCAGATGTGGTGGCAATAATTATTGCTTTGCAGTGGGTGGAGGACGTCAGACCGGACCAGGTGGCGGTGTGCACGGATTCACTTGCTAGGGGTCGGGCTCAGATGACATAATGTTACACACTCTTGTACAGTAGGTGGCGGTATGCACCTTTCAGTTGTTTGCTATTCGCCAGTAACCAAGCGAAAAAGAAGGGTTGGGTCGGGCTCAAATGACATAATGTTACACACTCTTGTACAGTAGGTGGCAGTATGCATCTTTCAGTAGCTTGCTGTCCGCCAGTAACCGAGAGGAGAAGAAGAAGAAGGGTTCCACAGGACGATGATAGGCTGCCGGATATAGAGTGGTGTGCTGTCCTGCCTCTGCAGAGTGATGCTCCTGACCAGACAGAGTGATGATATAGAGTGAAGTACTTGGCGGTAATGCACCTGTAAGCTGGTTGCCAACCGCCAATCAAATCTAAAAGAAGAAGGTGCCACACCACCAAGAAGACACAGTCCAAGAATAATTTTTTCACACATAAGGAGTTGTTAAGAACTCCTTATACAAAGATACAGAATGATAATAATCAAGTCAGTGGCAGTAATGTACCTGTAAGCTGGTTGCCAACCGCCAATCAAATCTAAAAGAAAAAGAAGAGGTAAGCAGACTTGCTGAAGAAGGCCGCACCTTGGACACAGTCCAAGGACAGGTAATTTTTTCATACATTTCTTCAGAACTCCCTATACAGAGATACTAGTGCTTTCCTGTGCATGCCCTTAGAAAGCAGGTGTAAGCAAGCACGTCAGCACTCATTCAGTGATGCCTGCCTTTGATCTTTGATGAAAGATCATAGCGAGACCTATGATCTTTGATGATGTCATAGTGAGTCCTATGATCGTGAGTGATGACTGCCTTTGATCTTTGATGGTGTCATAGCGAGTCCTATGATCTTTGATGGTGTCATAATGAGTCCTATGATCTTTGGTGATGTCATAGCGAGTCCTATGATCATGAGTGATGATCTATATGACCTCATTTAGACGTCATGTCATCATAGGAACATCCTAGGCGATCCTGTGATCTTTTTGGGAGGCCTGTCGGAATATCATAGGACATCATGTTGAGATCATAGGAACATCACAGGCGATCGCTATGATCTTGAGTGATGGTCTATATGACATCATGTAGACATCATAGGAACATCATAGGATATCCTGTAGAACATCATAGGCGATCCTATGATCTTTTAGTGAGTCCTGTGGTCATGACACACACAGACAGACACACGGGGATTTCTTGAATTTATAGAGATCAGTGCATACTTGTAGCATGCCCATGCATGCCTGTAGAAACCAAGTATAAGCAAGTATTTCTGCATGCCTGTAGAATGCAGGTATAAGCAAGCACATCACCACTCACTCAGTCAGTAATGCCTGCCTCTGATCACTCTAGGAACATCAGTCCTATGGTCTATATGACATCATGTAGACACCATAGGACATCATGCAGACATCATAGGCGGGCCTATGATCTTTTAGCGAGTCCTATGATCGTGACACACATAAATACGTCATGTAGACATCATAGGAACATTATAGGCGGTCCTATGATCTTTGACATCATAGGACATCATGTAGACATCATAGGTACATCATAGGTGGTCTTATGATCTTTTAGCGAGTCCTATGAGCATAACACACACAAACAGATTTCTTGAATTTATAGTGACTAGTGCATACCTGTGCATGCCCGTGCATATCCGTGCATGCCCATAGAAAGCAAGTGTAAGCAAACATTTCTGCATGCCCATAGAAAGTTACTGTTACCATGGCAACAGCAACCATGGTGAAACCTGCCTTGGATCTTTGACATCACCATTCGTTCGTTGATGCCTGCCTTTGATCTTTGATAATGTCATGGGGAGTGCTATGATCATGAGTAATGCCTGCCTTTGATTTTTGATTATGTCATAGCGAGTCCTATGATCGTGAGTGAAGCCTGCCTTTGATCTCGTAGCAAGTCCTATGATCTTTTAGCGAGTCCTATGATCGTGACATTATGACATCGTGACAGAGATTTCTTGAATTACATATAGAGTGAAGTGATATTCCTCGTCTCCAGGGCATGGGTCCCAGCCCACATCCTCGCTTTAAGTTGGGATTTTCTGTATTTCACCTTATTATTATTATCCTGGGTTGCTATTATTATTATTCTGTCTTGCATATTTATTTCTTCATTGGTCTTCCTCTTAGTTTATCAGTATTATTATTATTATTATTATTATTATCGTCATTATCATTATTGCCTTGGTCTCGTCTTCCCTCTGGTCCCCTGTGTGAGATTCTGTGCAGCCCCGCCCATCCCGTTTTCTGTAACCATGCCCTGCCATCTCTGTTTGCACCTGCTTGTTACTTCTTCTCCTGCTTGTTACTGTTCTGTGTTATGTTGATTACCCATGTCTATATACACAATGTCTATATAGACAGTCCTATGATGCCTATCTGTCTATGTGCTGTCATCCATCCATCCATCTATCTTCTTCCGCTTAATCCTTTTCGGGTTGCGGGGGGGCTGGAGCCTATCCCAGCATCTTTGGGCGAGAGGCAGAGTACACCCTGGACAGATCACCAGTTGATCGCATATAGACATCATATCTTTATGACGGCATCGCGAGTCCTATGATGCCTGAGATCATAGGCATCATAGGATGGCCTATAATGCATCATAGGACATCAGGCAGACATCATAGGCCATCCTATGATGTCCTATAAACGTGACAGACACATACACAGACACAGAGATTTCTTGAATTTGATATCTAAGACTAGTGCATACCTGTGCATACCCGTGCATGCCCATAGAAAGCAAGTGTAAAATGGTAAATGGCATTCACTTATATAGCGCTTTTATTCTCATCTCTTGATGACCAAAGTGCTTTACAGATCCTGCTGTCCACCCATTCACACACTGATGGCGGCATGCTACCTAACATGGCGTTTCCAGACCCACCAGAAGCAATTAGGGGTGAAGTGTCTTGAGTGGGGTGAAGTGTAAGCAAACATTTCTGCATGCCCGTAGAAAGTTACTGTTACCATGGCAAAAGCAACCATGGTGAAACCTGCCTTGGATGATTGACGTCACCACTCATTTGTTGATGCCTGCCTTTGATCTTTGACAATGTCATAAGGAGTACTATGATCATGAGTAATGCCTGCCTTTGATTTTTTTGATGATGACATAGCAAGTCCTATGATCGTGAGTGAAGCTTACCTTTAATCTCTTTGCAAGTCCTATGATGTTTTAGCGAGTCCTGTGATTGTGACATCATGACACTGTTGACAGAGATTTCTTGAATTTTATATATAGATGATATTCCTTGTCTCCAGGGCATGGGTCCCAGCCCACATCCTTGCTTTAAATTGGGATTTTCTGTATTTTACCTTATTGTTATTATCCTGGGTTGCTATTATTGTTATTATATCAGCATTATTATTATTATCATCATTATCATTATCATTATTGCCTTGGTCTTGTCTACCCTCTGGTCCCCTGTGTGTGATTATCTGTGCAGCCCCGCCCATCCTGTTTTCTGTAGCGATGCCCTGCTGCCCCGTTTGCCCCTGCTTGTTACTTCTTCTCCTGCTTGTTACCGTTCTGTGTTGATTATCTGTGTCTATATACAGTATATGTCTTGTAGGGAATCATGTGCTCTATGTGCTGTCATATAGACATCATTTCTACATCAGGCAGACATCATAGGCCGTCCTATGATGTCCTATCCCCTGTGTGTGATTATCTGTGCAGCTCTGCCCACCGCGTTTTCTGTAACCATGCCCTGCCATCTGGGGCTGTTTGCCCCTGCTTGTTACTTCTTCTCCTGCCTGTCACTGTTCTGTGTTATGTTGCTTACCTGTGTCTTTATATGTCTTGTAGGGAGTCATGTGCTCTGTCTATGTGCCGTCATATAGACATCATGTCTTTTTGACGGTATTGCATATCTTTGACAGCATCGCGAGTCCTATGATGCATCATAGGATCATCATAGGACATAAGGCAGAAATCATAGGCCATCCTATGATGTCCTATCCCCTGTGTGTGATCATCTGTGCAGCCCCGCCCATCGTGTTTTCTGTAACCATGCCCTGCCATCTGGGGCTGTTTGCCCCTGCTTGTTACTTCTTCTCCTGCCTGTCACTGTTCCGTGTTGCTTACCTGTGACTATACAGTGATCCCTCACTTATCGCGGTTAATGGGTTCCAGAACCGACCGCGAAAAGTGAAAAACCGCGAAGTAGCGTCACCCCAATGACGTCATCCATAAACAATACGTACGTTCATTCTCTCACTCTCTCTCTCTCATATGATACATGTGTGTGTGTGTACGTGTACATACATACGTAGATGTAAACAAAGTGTACATAAATATGTTTTTAGAACTCTTTTATTCTTATAACAAGATACGTAACTCAAGATGAAAATGATTTACTGCACAGGTTAATGAGAGCTTTACTGCTCCTCAGGTGACGCCTCATCGTGAGGTGCTGGAGGCTCAGGATCAGCGAGGGCAGCTTCCGATAGAGCTGAAGCTGCAGGAGGCGGCGTAGTGCCTCGACGGGAAGACTATTTCGCACAAAATGGCACAAGAGAACAGCAAAAAGTTCCACGCGGCGAGACTAAGTAACACGAGCGATAAAAAGCAATGAATGCGGTCTTTCTTCCCTTCATGGGTGCTTGGCAGGGAGAGGAGGTGGGTGAGACGTCTCGGCCAATCAGCTTGCAGGGTGAAACGTCTCGGCCAATCAGCTTGCGAGATTTCCGAGCCCAGCCAACACGACAACAGCGAACAGAGAGTTGTGCTGCTCTCCGTGTTGACACGTGATGGTCTAATGTAGTCTCCCTGCCTTCGGCTAGCGCCCGCCCATTATTTCTCAATTTTGAATTTTTGATGAATATTTTTGAAAAATCCGCGATGCACTGAGGGCGCGAAAGGTGAAGCGCGAAGTAGCGAGGGATCACTGTATATATGTCTTGTAGGGAGTCATGTGTTCTGTCTATATGACGTCATATAGACATCATATCTTTGACGTCATCGCGAGTTCTATATGACGGCATCGTGAGTCCTATGATGCCTGAGATCATAGGATCATCATAGGACATCAGGCAGACATTATATGTCAACAGCCAAATTAAGGTGCTTTAACTGCGGTGGTGAACATAGCTCTGCGTATCGAGGTTGTGAAGCCAGCAAAAGAGCAGCAGAAATTCAGCAGGTAAAGTCTTCCGTGGATTGACATATACAGAAGCTGCGAAAAAGGTGCCAGCTAAAAAAGTGGGAGTGGACTCTAACAGGGAAAGTGTGCAGGCTTGCAGTGCGTGCAACAGAATTAAGGAAGATACTCTGGTTGTGAAGGAAAAGAATTTTGTCTTATTTGTGGTAGATGTGATAAACTGCACTGCGCAGACTTCCAAGAAAACAGAAAAAATCAAAATCATTGTGAAAGCAGCGGAAAAATATCTTGGCATTAAGGGGCTACATTGGGAAGCAGTTGAGGACTTGTTAAGTGGGGGTTCTTCAAGTTCACAGACATCATGGGCTTGTGGATCAGCCGCCGGTTGGATCTGAAGGAAGAAGAATGAGATGAGACACAGATACGGACTATAGCTCCTGACCAGGTGGAGTGATGATGTGGAGTGAGGTGCATGGTGGTGATGCGACTGTGGGCTGGTTGCCTGCCGCCGGTCAAATCTGGGGGAGGAGGAGGAAGAAGTTAAGATATATTGAGTGATATATAGAGCTGGTGGCGGTGGTGCACCTGTGGGCTGGTTGCCAACCGGCAATTGGGTCTGGAAGAAGAAGAACAACAAGTCAATGGCGGTAATGCACCTGTAAGCTGGTTGCCAACCGCCAATCAAATCTAAAAGAAGAAAAAGAAGAATGATTACTGGATAGAACTTATAATGTTGTTAGCAAAAGAAGAAAAAGAGAGTAAAAGTTTACTAGTGATTTCTGATGGAGCTGGTTACCAACCGCCAGTCAAATCTAAAAGAAGAAGAAGATATAGAGTGAAGTACGTGGTGGTAATGCACCTGTAAGCTGGTTGCCAACCACCAATCAAATCTAAAAGAAGAAGATATAGAGTGAAGTTGGTAATGCACCTGTAAGCTGGTTGCCAACTGCCAATCAAATCTAAGAGAAGGTGTGTGTGTGTGTGTGTGTGTGTGTGTGTGTGTGTGTGTGTGTGTGTGTGTGTGTGCGTGCACACACACACACATACATACTTATATATATGGTACAGGTCATCAAGGCTTTTATGGCTGTCTTTCACGAGCATGGTTTGTGTAATGTAACTAGTGTAAGAAGTATCTTTGACTTACAACTTTTCTGTAAAAGTAAGAACTGGCCAGGAGCTGCACACATAGCAAATCAGATTAATGTTTCAACCTGTTTGGCAAACTCATGGCTGAGATGAAAATATGCTAATGTCTGTGTGTATGCATACAGTTGTGTGTGCTTATTTGCTCCCCAGAACTGTTGAGGTTGACAACACCAGCAAATTGCATTCGGTGAAGGGCTCTAAGGGGTAGAAGGATTGAGGCAGCGTCCTTGCATCAGACCTGTTTTTTTCCCCCTTTCTGTACTTTGTAAGCAGTGTTATCTGAAGAGAGGGATCAAGCCATGCAGGTGTCAGCAGGCACAGCAAGAAAATTTGACATTATCGCAGCCGTTTACTTCTCTGTTGACACCATCAGGAATTCAGTTTCAACACAACAAAAGATCATCCTCTGCCTTCCTGTCTTGCTGGGAGAAGTATGTAATATATAGCTGGATACCTTTTTTCCTGCTTTCCCTTTCAAAGTAGCTCCAGTAATTGGACAGTGTGGAGCCAAGCCATGACTCCATTGCCCTCCATCATTAATTTGGAATGAGTGTGAGATTATACGTCTGTGTGGACCTGCTGTCCTGTGGAGTGGGCCTGTTTATTTACTGTCACTTCAGTGCCCAGAACTCTGTTAATCCTCTGTTTGTGTCCAAACACCTTAGCTGGTTGTTCTTCATCCTTCCATTTCTAGGCTGGCTGCTGTGAGCGGTCTGTCTAGTTGGCTTCCAGTGGTGCTGATCTGGCTGGCAGCCTGTTGTTAGGGACAATGCTTGATTCCAGAGATGTGTGACAGCAGATAGTGGTTTGATATCATCTGCCTGCCCTGCCACTGCCTTTTCATCTCTGTCAATATCTGTTTCTGTTACTCTGTATATTTTTCTTTTTTGTTCTCATTCCCTCTGTCCACTTGATCCCCGAGTTTTCATGTATTTAATTTGGCTCGAGAAATACCCATTACAGCACCTACGGGTGATACAATAAGCAAGAACACTGCTATAAAAGACTCCATTTTCATAAAGAACACAGACGAGAGAGAGGTCATTGAAATTGTTAAATTGTTTAAAAGTAAGACATCTACGGACTGTGATGGTATTGACATGCTCTTAGTCAAAACTATTATTGAATGCTTAGTGAAACCACTGACGTATAATTTGTAACCTGTCTTTCCAAACAGGTATATTTCCCAATGCAATGAAAATAGCTAAAGTAATTCCGATATACAAGACGGGTGACAGAGGGGAACTTTCAAACTATAGACCAATTTCACTATTGCCGCAATTTTCCAAGATACTTGAAAAAATATTCTGTGAGAGAATTGACAACTTCATAATGAAGAATAATTTATTGTGTGAGCAGCAATATGGGTTCAGACACAAGAGGACAACAGCATTTGCTCTAATGGAATTTATAGAAAAAATATCAACTGCCGTTGAAAATAAAGAGTATTCAGTTGGGGTATTCCTGGATCTTAAAAAAGCATTTGATACAGTGGATCACAATTTATTATTAAAGAAACTACAAAATTGTGGTATTAGGGGGGGGGTAGCACTGTCCTGGTTAAGTAGTTACTTAAAGAATAGATATCAGTATGTATGTGTTGGTAACAAAAACTCAGTTACTGAAGGTTACTTGTGGAGTCCCACAGGGTTCAGTTTTGGGGCCATTGTTATTCAATATGTATATAAATGATATATGTAAAGTCTTGGAAAAAATGGATTTAATATTGTTTGCCAATGACACTAATCTATTATGCAGTGGAAGCAATTTGGAACAACTTTTGGATACACTCGGAAAGGAATTAGGAAAGCTTAAACTGTGGTTTGATTCAAACAAATTAACGCTCAATTTAAGTAAGACAAAATTTATAGTTTTTAACAACCATCACAACAACTTACAGGGATGTGATTTTTCCGCTAATTCGCGGAATTCCGCTTTTTTTATCTTCCAAAATAAAAAAAAAATATGAGTATATACCGGTTTCCGACTTTTAGTAATTCCCTAACCGTAATTAAACGACGCGCCTGATTGGCTGATCGTCCTTGCAGTGACTAATGAACGCGGCTGTTGCAGTGATGTCAGTGATTGAACGTAAAGATGCTCCGAGAATTAAAGAAATTGACAAGGTCGTGAAAAACAAATTTCGTTGGGATTGGCTAGAAAAGGAGATTGCAATGGATGTTGGTAAGAAAACTGTGACAATTTTGTTTAGCGATTTTTATACGGAAAATCGACCATGCCGGGAAGGCGCGGAAAACATGTACAAGAAGGAGCAAAAAACATGTACAAGGGGTCAAATCGAGGTCCACTAATTATTCAATTGCTGGAACTTTTGGTGTTCAGAAAAAACCATCGAAACCATATGGCCTCCACCCTTTGTTTACGACACGATCGGACACGGAAATCGAAAGGAATGATCCACCCCAACAACCAGTGCCAGTTGCGGATAGAGTAGTGAATTTTGAGGTATGTGAAGATGTATTTTTGTATACATGTCATCTAGTTAATATTTTCTTCATCTTGCCTGCTGAAGATGTTTTGGACTTTATTTAAAAAATATTTTTAACGCAGTGCACAGTGGACATTGACTCATAACTTCTGAATATTTCTAAGACTTGGCTACATCAGTGATTGTGCTAAATGAACTGCTCAAGACTCAATGGAGATTGAAACTGGTGATCTGAAATGAATGCTGAAATTATAAAAAGTAATGGTATGTTGGAATTTTATTTCTATTATGGAATAGATAACATTAACTGATTTTGATTTGATCAAGTGTTAAAGCATGTGATGGATAATGCTTGTTGGAATATTTTAGGAATGCTATCTTCTTGGAACAGAAGTCAATATTTTACAGTAATACGTGGCATTCAGCTGTTTGTTTTATGTCATTTAAGCACAGTTCTGGTACTTAAAAATCATATTTTTTTTAATTTTTTAATTTTATTTTATTTTTTGACTTCCAGCGCCACACGAGTAGGCTGCCCTTTGCAACAGCGGATCAATTTCTGCCTATTTCTGTTAATATCTGGCTCTCTTGCCAATCTTTATGATCCAGCATCACCGTTATTCCATCCGAACACGTAGATCGCCCAGATGTCTCCTGATTCAGCGGACGGAGCCACTGTTTCTGGCAGGAGGCAGTATAACAGGGACCAGATGCTAGCACTCAACCGGCCCATGATGCTAACGCGAAAACTCGACATACCGGGAGAATTAAGACGAAAATGACGTGGATGTCGAGCTGGAGTAAGACAGCGGGCAAGGAATGTAAGGTACAGACCCGCCCTCCCATCTGTCATTATGGGGAATGTACGATCTATACTTGGAAAGACAGATGAACTAGCGGCTATCTCCCGCTACGATAGCATATACCGGGAGTGTAGCCTGTTCCTATTCACAGAGACTTGGCTAACAGGACTAGCAGCAGATGCTAACATTGAACTGGAGGGTTTCCACGCAATACGGGCAGACCGAACACCAGACAGTGGAAAGGCACGGGGCGGTGGGGTGATGATGTACGTCAATAACAAGTGGTGCAGACCGGGACATATCACAGTTAAGGAACAGCACTGTAGCAAAGACATTGAGTTGCTAGCTGTTAGCATGCGGCCTACCTATCTCCCGAGGGAATACTCACACGTGATCTGCATTGTTATTTATGCAAATCTGACGGCGAACGCTGGGACAGTGCGTGACGTCATCCACTCAGTAACTGGCAGGCTGCAGACGGAACACCCAGAAGCTCTTCTCCTCATCTTTTTAACGATTTTAACCATATTTCACTGTCTCCCATTCTACCCACGTTTACCCAGTATGTCACATGCCACACTAGAGACAATAAAACACTGGATTTATTCTTGTAATTTGAATTTTATTGGGTTTTCAATTTAGAAAATAAAGCAAACAAACAAAAAAAAAAAACATCAAAAAAACAAATATACCCAGTGAGAGGATAAAACATTCCATTTCCACCCTAATACTCCTAAGATGATTGGCTTAATCTACAACACCTATAAAGGTAAGATAGGATCCCCACTTATTGTAGAAGCTGTCCATCCTGTCCAGAAGTTTATATGAAAGGCGTTCTAGTGCAGCAAGCTTGCCCAACTCCCTGAGCCATTGAGCTACGGGTGGGGCAGAGGAAGATTTCCAGTAAGAAGTGATCAACTTTCGGCCCACCATCAGAGCAGTCTGAATCCACTCGGCATCAGAGATTGGGTCCTGAATAGTTGATGGATCCCCAAGGACAAAAAGTCTCTGAGTAAATGGCACTTCTTGCTTAACAATTGTCATAATATGTCTATGGATCTGCAACCAAAAGTCCTGTATTACCGGACAACTCCAGATCATATGGATTAATGTCCCCTCCCCCTGTAGACATCTCCAGCAGCTTGAAGAATGAATGAGATTCACTTTCAACATTTTACGAGGTGTCCAGTAAAATCGATTCAAAATTTTAAATTGAACAAGTCTGGTTTTCAATTCCCTAGACACTTTCTTCCCATTCTTTAAAATATTTGCCCATTCAACATCAGTAAATTGTGAATTCAGATCTTTTTCCCATACGTGTTTAAGGGATGAAGAATCTTTATTTGAGCTCTTAAGGAGCATTAAATAGAAATTTGAGGCCTTAGATCTTTTACCACAGGAACTCAAAGCCTGGATGAGCCAATCTACATCAGGAGGAGGGGTAGTTGTAGATCCAAAGACTTGACACAGCAGATGTCGAAGTTGTAAATATTTCCAAAACTGATTCTGTGGTAGTCCATAATGTGCCCGTAGAACATCAAATGATTTGAGAGCTCCCCCTTCATATAGATCTTTTAACATCAAGATGTCCTTTTTCACCCAGATTTTCCACATAAATGGGGATTTTCGAATATGGAGACTTGGGTTAAGCCAAATAGAAGCCATAGAATGAAGATGCGAGCTAAACTCTAGTATAGAAGCAACCCTCTTCCAAACGTATTGTAAAAAGGATACAATAGGATGCGACTGAAATTCAGAAGAAAGTTTGATTGTGATTAGATGTACTAGGGGAAGAGGGCTGCTCAGATAACTCTCCAAATAAAACCAAGGGGGAGCTCTCTCAGGGGGGAGAGCCCAGTGAATCAAATGTCTAAGACTAAAAGCGTAATGATATAAAACTAAATTTGGGACCCCCAAACCTCCTGAATCTGTAGACTTTTGTAATCTTTTCAACTTTAATCTAGGGCGCTTACCATTCCATAAAAACTTATTGCACAACCTATCAAATTGTCGAAAATAACCAACTGGGATCCTAAGAGGAAGAGATTGCAGAAGGTAATTAAATTGGGGTGCACAAATCATCTTAATAACATTGACCTTGCCCCAAAGAGACAAAAAAAGAGGTGACCACCTTTCTATGTCTATTTTAAATTTTTCGAGCAAAGGCTCAAAATTAATCTGAATCAGATCCGATAAAGTGTGAGGAAACAGGATGCCAAGATATTTAATTCCTAATTTTGGCCAAGAGAAACCTATATTTTGACCAAATGTAAACAGTGTTTTAGGGCAATAAGATATTAGAGGGAGAATTTCTGATTTTATCCAGTTAACTCTATAACCAGACAAATGTGAAAATTGGTTAATAATTTTAAGGAGAGCTGGAATTGATTTTTGAGGTTGTGTAATCAGTACCAATGCATCATCAGCATACAACATTATCTTATGGGTACTGCCATGGACCTGAATACCTGGAAAATTGCCGTCTTTGCGGATAGCAACAGCTAATGGTTCTAATGCCAAAGCAAAAAGCAGGGGACTTAAAGGGGAGCCCTGGCGCGTACCCCTATAAAGTCTAAAAGGCTGTGATGTAACTCGATTTGATATCACTGAAGCTCTAGGTTCATTATATAGTAATTTAATCCAAGAAAGAAACTTTGAACCAAAACCAAAAGTCTCTAGAGTCGCAAAGAGATACTGCCACTCAACCCTGTCAAATGCTTTTTCAGCATCCAGGGAGAGGGCTGCTACTGGAGAGAGGTGTGCAAGTGAGGGATCATTTTGAACTGACCATATGATATCAATAAATCGCCTAATATTGTCTGCCGCACCCCTGGAACGAATAAAACCCACCTGATCAGGATTTATAAGAGATATCATTACTTTATCTAATCTTATAAAATTTTGGAGAGAATTTTACAGTCACAGTTTATAAGACTAATTGGTCTATAATTCTTACACTCTAATGGATCTTTATTGCTTTTTAAAATAAGCAAAATGAAAGCCTCTGTTAAAGAAGGGGGCAGACGGCCTTGTTCAAAAGATTCCGCAAACATTTCTAAAAGTAAAGGAGAAAGCTCATCAACACAGGCCCTGTAAAATTCTACAGTGAATCCGTCAGGGCCCGGTGCCTTTCCAGTCGGGAGGCTCTTAATAACTTTCACAATTTCCTCTTTAGTAATTGGGGCGTCAAGCAAGTCTATTTGTTCCTTCGTTAGGGAGGGCAAAGACAGGGATGACAAAAATGCATAGATCTCTTGAGATCCAGCCTCCATGAAAGCACCATTAATTTCATTTAAGTCTGACACCAGAGTACCATCCTGTGTCCTAATAGCAGATATAGTACACTGAGCTTCTTTCATTTTAATATATCTAGCCAGCATTTTGCCAGCTTTGTCCCCCTCCTCGAATTGTTTATGCCTAAGGCGAAATAGGGAAAATTCAACTTTGTGTAAGGATTGAGTTCAGCTCATACTTAAGCTTCAGAAGGGGCGACAAATTTACTAAATTTGTGTCCTGTTTGAATGAAGTCTCTAATATGGCTATTCTCCTCTCCAAATCAATCTGTTTAGCAATGTTAGTTTTCTTTTTAAAAGATGCATATTGAATAATATGTCCCCTAATAAATGCCTTAAAGGCCTCCCAAGCAACACTGGCAGAGGGAGCAGAATCCCAATTTGTCTCAAGACAAAAACACTGGATTTATTCTGTGTAAACACTAAGGAGGCATACACCTCATCACAACTCCCCCCACTCGGGAGATCGGATCACAACTTGGTTCATCTCCTGCCGGTGTACAAACCCCTAGTGCACAGACAACCTCCGGTAATGCGCACAGTGAAGTTATGGTCTGAGGAGGCAATGGATGGCTCTAAAGGACTGCTTTGAAACCATTGCCTGGGAGCAGCTCTGCGATCCACATGGTGAGGACATCGATGGCCTCATTCACACCATTACGGACTACATCAGCTTCTGTGTGGACAACACCGTACCCACCAAGACCATACGGTGTTGCTCGAACAACAAACCTTGGATCAACCCTGAGATAAAAACACTTCTGAGAGAGAAGAGGAGGATCTTCAGGTCGGGGAACAGGGAGATGCTGAAGTCCGTACAGAGGGAGCTGAGGAGGAAGATCAGAGAAGGCAAGGACAGCTTCAGGAAGAAGATGGAGGACAAGCTGCAACAGAGGAGGAAGATCAGAGAAGGCAAGGACAGCTTCAGGAAGAAGATGGAGGACAAGCTGCAACAGAGCGACATCATGGGGTCTGGAGAAACCTTAAAACCATCTCTGGGCTTCAGAATACCTCCTCCCAGGCCATGGGGGGCAGGGAGTGGGCGAATAATCTGAACCTATTTTTTAATAGGTTTGACCAACCGCCCTCCCCCCGACTGCACAACAACCACTGCTGCCTCTAAAGACATCGAGTCCTGCTGCCCACACCCCACTCCACCAACACCCCCCCCCCACTCCCAACACACAGCCCCCCAACATGACCCTCACTAAGACCCAGGTGAGGACGGAGCTGAGAAAGATCAAGGCGAGGAAGGCGTCGGGACCGGACGGCATCAGCGCAAAGCTCCTCAAGTCCTGTGCAGATCAGCTATGTGGGATTGTGGAGCTCATCTTCAACCTGAGCCTGAAGCTGGGGAGGGTACCACAGTTGTGGAAAACATCTTGTGTGGTACCTGTACCAAAGACCTCCCGCCCCAAAGACCTGAACAGCTACAGACCAGTGGCCCTGACGTCCTACATGATGAAGACCCTGGAGAGACTGCTCCTTGCTCACCTCCGCCCCCTGGTGGGACCAGCAATGGATCCACTCCAGTTCACCTATCAGCATGGCATTGGGGTGGAGGATGCGGTGATCTTCCTCCTTCACCGTTCTCTGTCCCACCTGGAGAAGCCCGGGAATGCGGTGAGGATCATGTTCTTTGACTTCTCCAGTGCTTTCAACACCATCCAACCGATGATCCTGAAGGACAAGCTGCTGTGCGCAGGGGTGGACCAGCACCTGTCATCATGGATCCTGGACTACCTCACTAACCGGCCACAGTTTGTGAGAACCTGGGACTGTGTGTCCGACATGATCATCGGTAGCACGGGGGCCCTCCAGGGAACGGTTTTGGCTCCCTTCCTGTTCACCCTTTATACTGCGGACTTCTCACACAACACAACACACTGCCATCTACAGAAGTTCTCTGACGACTATGCAATCGTCGGCCTCATCTCCAACGGAGATGAAGCTGAGTACAGAGGACTTATCCAGGACTTCGTGGACTGGTGCCATAGGAACTGCCTCCAGATCAACGCGAGGAAAACTAAGGAGCTGGTGGTGGACTGCCGCAGGCAAGGACAACCCCTCACAGCACCAGTAAACATACAGGGAACAGACATCGAGATGGTGACATCCTACAAGTACCTGGGTGTTCATCTGATCAATAAACTAGACTGGTCACACAATACCGACGCACTCTACAAGGAGGGACAGCGCAGGCTGTTCCTACTGAGGAGACTCAGGTCTTTTGGTGTTCAAGGGGCGCTGCTGAAGACATTCTGCGACACGGTGGTGGCATCAGCCATCACTTTTGGAGTGGTCTGCTGGGGCAGTGGCATTACAGCAGCCGATAGGAAGAGACTGAACAAACTGATCAAGAAAGCTAGCTCTGTCCTGGGGCAGTGCCTTGACCCAGTGGAGGAGATGGGAGAGAGAAGGATGGTGGCTAAACTGTCATCTCTGCTGGAGTCCGAGTTCCACCCTATGCAGGACACACTGAATGCACTGAGGAGCTCATTTAGCAGCAGACTACATCATCCTAGGTGCACAACCGAGAGGTTTCGCAGGTCCTTCCTACCTACAGCTGTCAGACTGTACAACCTAAGCAGGGCTGCTCGCAGAGATAGCAAAAAGACGTGACAACCTAATAGTATTGAATGCAAAAGACGCAATAGACTTTTACACAATGGTCCCCTCCGGTATACAACTAGGAAAATACCGGTAGCTACGGAGGGTGACAATATGTATGGGTACATAATCATACCATGTAGGATAACTAAGTAGACGGTTATGCTGTTTCATTCCATCTAGCTACAGTGCTCCGCACTGTGTGTGTTTATATATTTACATATTCATTCCATGTAGCTACAATGCTCTGCACTGTGTGTTTATATATTTACATATTTATTCCATCTAGCTACAATGCTCCGCACTGTGTGCGTTTATATATTTACAGATTTATTCCATCTAGCTACAATGCTCCGCACTGTGTGTTTATTTATTTACATATTTATTCCATCTAGCTACAGTGCTCCACACTGTGTGTGTTTATATATTTACAGATTTATTCCATCTAGCTACAATGCTCCGCACTGTGTGTCTATATATTTATGTTTATATGTACATATGTATACTCGCTGCTCTTGTTTTTTTGTTTTTTTTTCTTGCCTTCTGATTGTTGCTCTGAGTGTTGCTGTCCCTGTGCTGTTGCAATCCTGGAATTTCCCCATTGTGGGACTAATAAAGGCTTATCTTATCTTATCTTATCTTAAAAACCCAGGAGCTTTGGGGGGCAAAGCTCCCCGAACCCCCCTTAACAGGGCTCTGCCCCGGACCCTGCTGGGGGACTCCATCCAACTTAGTATCTAAACTCAGTGTAAATGGTGTAGAGATTGAAAGGGTATCTGAAACTAAATTTCTTGGAGTAATAATTGATAATAAACTGTGTTGGAAGCCACATATTGATTATATTAAAGGTAAAATATCTAAATCAATCGCAATACTACACAGAGCGAAATATTTGCTGAATCAACCCACATTATATACTTTGTATCATTCATTAATACTCCCATACATGACATATTGTACTGAAGTATGGGGAGATACATATAAAACAAACATATATCCAGTCTTTATGCTTCAGAAGAGAGCTATTAGAATAATAAACAAAGCTGCTTACAGGGAACCAACAAACCACTTTTTCTAAATATAAAAGCTCTCAAGTTGAAAGATCTGGTTGACTTTAAAACTGCAGTAATAATGTTTAAAGTGAAGAATCTATCACTGCCCGCAAATATCCAAAAGTTGTTCCAAATAAGGGAGAAACAATACCATTTCAGAGGAATATGTATATTTCAAAAACCTTCAGTGAGAACTACCACCAAGCAACACTGTGTTTCAGTGCAAGGAGTAAGATTATGGAACGATTTTGGACCTGAATTAAAATCATGTACAACGCTTGGACAATTTAAACAAAAACTAAAGGAAGAAATACTCCAAACATATATACAAGATGACATTTAAAATCACATAAGGATTGTCATATCCAGTCTGTGTTGTGTTGTTGCCTATTTTTTTTTTTTGTCACATTTTGTCTTAGCTTTGTTCCAAATTGTAATCGCTCTTGTTTTGTTTTTCTTTTGAATTCTTGGATGGAATATGGGTGGGCAATATAAGCTGCGGCTTCAGCCATCACCCATTTCGGATAACTTATGTTGAACTGTATAATCAGAGGAGTTATTGTTTAATTTGACCCTGTTGAAATAATCTTTATTAATGTCTCTGGTTTTAATTTAAGCATAAAAGCATATCTGTGTTTATATACAATGACTTTTTTTATTGTTTTGGTTTTCAAAAAAATGCCTTTTTGCTTTCAGTGTAAATCCAGAGATTACCAACATTATGTACAGGATGGAAAAAGCTCTAAAACACATTTTAGAGTCGCAGTCTTACGCGTCTCTTTGCAGCTTCTCTTCATCCGCCACCCCTCAGCTTAGCCCCTGTCTCCCCATCACAGAATCATTGTCTGCTCCCTCCAAAGTAAATAAAAATATAATGTATAAGCATCCCAAAGTGATTAAACAAAAAGTTGGTAAAACTAAAATTAAACATAAAGCCTCTAAATTTAATGACTTGGCCTCTGTTCCTCCTCATAATTTAAAAATTAAATGCGGTTTGTTAAAAATTAGGTCTCTAACTCCCAAGTCTCTGCTACTTCATGATCTGTTCATTGATCATCAGATTGATTTAATATCCCTTACAGACACTTGGTTAGGGCAAGAGGATTATGTTGGTTTAAATGAATCAACTCCCTCTGGTTATTTAAACTGTCAAAATCCCAGAAGTTCTGGTCATGGAGGAGGAGTAGCAACAATTTACCATTCCAAATTACTAGTTAATATAAAGCAAAAAACATGTTATACTACTTTTGAGGGCCTGGTCCTCAGTATTGGGCATGTTAGCAATTTTAGGTTAAACCCAATTTTATTTTCCATAGTTTATCGTCCTCCCTCAGCCTACTCAGAGTTTTTATCTGAATTTGCCAAATTCTTAGCTGATTTAGTGCTGAAATCAGATAGAATAATTATAGTAGGGGAATTTAATATACGGGTCCGGGGGGGGGGGGGGGCTGGAGCCTATCCCAGCATCTTTGGGTGAGAAGCAGGGTACACCCTGGACAGATTGCCAGTCCATCGCAGGGCCAACACAGAGAGACAGACAACCATTCACTCTCACAGTCATACCTAAGGACAATTTAGAAGCAGAAGAAAATGAATGAATGAATGAATTTAATATACATGTAGAAGTAGATAGTGATTGCCTTAATTTGGCATTTAATTGAATATTAGACTTGATGGGGTTTTCTCAGAAAGTAGGAAATTCTACCCATTATCTCCACCACACGTTGAACCATGTTCTGACATATGGCATAGAAATATAAAATCTGGTAGTGTCTCCTCATAACCCTGTACTGTCAGACCATTATATGTTAACTTTTGATTTTACTGTTTCTGACTATTTGGCTCGTAAAGAAAAATATTACTACTATAGCTGCCTCTCAGGTGATGCTGTTACCAAATTTAAACAGATTGTTTCCTCAATGCCATGTGTCAACACAACGGAGATAAGCTATGGAGAGCTTGCTCATTCTGTAATTGATAGCATGGTAGATAGTGTTACAGCTTCTCTGCATCAGACTCTAGACGTGGTGGCCCCTTTAAAAAAGAGTCTAATCAGAGATTTCTAACTCCTTGGTTCAACACAGAAACTCATGGCTTAAAATAGAAGACTTGTCAATTAGAAAGAAAATGGCGCTCCACTAAATTAGATGAAATCTATTTAGCTTGGAGAAATCATCTTCTAATTTATAAAAAAAAAAAAATCTCTTAGGAAAGCTAGAATAAGTTATTATTCCACATTAATAGAAGAGAGCAAGAATAATCCTAGGTTTCTTTTCAGCACTGTAGCCAGGCTGACAAAGAGTCAGGACGCTGTCAAGCCTAGCATTCCCTTAGAGCTTACTAGTCAGGACTTTATGAACTTTTTCAATAATAAAATTTCATCTATCAGAGATAAAATCAGTCAGATTCTTCCCACCGTTAAATACAGTAACTACTACAACTTCTTCAACTAATATCTGTTTGGATGAGTTTACTCCAATTGACCTTTTAGAGTTAGATAAAATAATTTCCTCACCCAGGCCTTCAACTTGTCTTTTAGACCCTATTCCTGCCAGGTTGTTTAAAGAAGTCTTCCCATTTATTGGTAGCTCTATTCTTCAAATAATCAATTCTTCATTAACATTATGCCATGTACCGTAGGCTTTTAAAACTGCTGTAATTAAACCGTTACTTAAAAAGCCAACACTGGATCCAGGAGTTTTAGCTAACTATAGACCAATCTGTAATTTGCCTTTCATTTCAAAAATCCAAGAAAGCGTTGTTGCTACACAATTATTTGACCACTTGCAGGGTAATGGTTTATTTGAAGAGTTTCAATCTGGGTTTAGAATCCATCATAGTACTGAAACAGCTTTAGTGAAGGTCACTAATGACCTCCTTATCGCATCTGATTTGGACTTGTGTCTGTACTTGTCCTTTTAGACCTTAGTGCAGCTTTTGATACTATCGATCATATTTTACTTGATAGATTAGAACACCATGTTGCACTTAATGGAACTTCGTTGCAGTGGTTTAGATCTTATTTATCGAATAGGCTCCAGTTTGTTCATGTCAATAATGAGTTTTCTTCCAACTCAAAGCTCAGTCACGGAATTCCACAGGATCTGTGCTAGGCCCTGTTCTTTTTAGTTTATATATGCTTCCGCTAGGCAACATTATTAGAAAGCACTGTATACATTTTCATTGTTATGCAGATGACACACAATTATACCTGTCAGTTAAGCCAGATGATGGTACTCAATTAGCCAAATTAGAGGCCTGTCTTAAGGAAATCAAAGCTTGGATGACTTGTAATTTCCTGCTATTAAATTCAGATAAGACTGAAGTCATTCTAGTTGGTCCAAAAAACCTTAGAAATACTTTTCCAAATCAAACTCTTAGTTTGGATGCAATTACTC
Organism: Pholidichthys leucotaenia; assembly: GCA_020510985.1. Taxonomy (NCBI): domain Eukaryota; kingdom Metazoa; phylum Chordata; class Actinopteri; order Cichliformes; family Pholidichthyidae; genus Pholidichthys; species Pholidichthys leucotaenia. Next base: position 306,064,060 of record CM035841.1, on the reverse strand, counting down.
TTTCTCTTAATAGTTCTGTGAGGAATCTTGGAGTTATTTTTGATCAAGATCTGTTTTTTAATTCACATATTAAACTCGTTTCTAAGACTGCCTTCTGTCATTTGCATAATACTGCCAAGATTAGGAGCATCTTGTCTCAGAGTGATGCTGAGAAAATAATCCACACTTTTGTTAGCTCTAGATTAGATTATTGTAACTCTTTATTATCAGATTATCCTAAAATATCTTTAAAAAGTCTTCAGCTGATCCAAAATGCTGCAGCAAGAGTTTTGACAGGTTCTAGAAAGAGAGCTCATATCTCTCCGGTTCTGGCCTCCCTCAATTGGCTTTCCATAGAGTTTAGAATTAAGTTTAAAATCCTTTTTCTTACTTACAAAGCTCTAAATAATCAGGCCCCTTTTTATTTAAAAGATCTGATACTACTCTATTATCCTAACAGAGCACTATGCTCCCAAAATGCAGGATTACTTGTAATACCTAGACTCTCCAAAAGTACAATGGAAGGCAGAGCCTTCAGTTATCAGGCTCTTTTCTCGTGGAACCAGCTGCCAATCTGGATTCAGGAGTCAGACTCGATCTCTGTTTTTAAGAATAGGATTAAAACCTTCCTTTTTGATATAGCCTATAATTAGGGAGGGATTGTGTGCCCCTAAACCCTCCCTTAGTTATGCTGCTAATGGGTTTAGACAGCCGGAGGACCTCCAACAATGCACTGGGCTTCAGTCCTTTCTTCACTCTCAATGAAATATTTTTGCTGGTCATTAACATCTGTTTGTTTTCTCCCACCCCATTGAGTCCCCATCATGCTGTTTGCTCTCTACTTGTCTGTTCTTTTCTTCTTCTCTATCTCCTCACCCCCCAGCCAGTCGCAGCAGATGACTGCCCCTCCCTGAGCCTGGTTCTGCTGGAGGTTTTTTCCTGTTAAAAGGGAGTTTTTCCTCTCCACCGTTGCCAAGTGCTTGCTCACAGGGGATCGCCCGATTGCTGGGGTCTTTCTGCAATTGTGGGGGTTTCCCCTATAGTTGAAAGTGCTATGAGATGACTGTTGTTGTGAAATGGCTCTATATAAATAAAGTTGAATTGAATTTTATTAATCTGTAGTTCTCATCCTTATATAAAAAAGCAGTGTAGAGGACCAAGAGGTTTTCATATTGTCAATTTATTATTCTTGCCAGTTAAAAGGACGAAACCTAAATGCAGTCATTGTAAAATTAGCTCGTACAAATAAAAACTAGAAGAAGAAAGCCAGCTTTGTCATTTAAGCCATACACAGCAAACTGCACAGTATAACCCTAGAACTGGAGCTACCGTTGCCATGCAAGGCACCGCCACAAGCATGTCTTTGAATTGTGGGAGGAAACCAGAGCTCATGTACAGTGGGGTAAAAAAGTATTTAGCCACCAGTTGTGCAAGTTCTCCCACTTGAAAGATGAGAGAGGTCTCCAATTTTCATCATAGGTATACCTCAACTATGAGAGACAAAATAAGAAAAAAAAATCCAGAAAATCACATTGAAGGATTTTTAATGAATTAATCAGGGATGAGAATCCTCCGCGGATCCGAGGAATTCCTCGGATTTGATCATGTCTAGGGTCATTCTCGTGAATCGTCTAAATTCGAGGAGAAATGTTTTATTTTTTTTGGGGGGGGGGGGGTTTATGCGCAGCGTCGTATTTTTGATCGGCTGCTCAAATCCACCGTGCAGAACGCGCTACCAAGCAAGATCAGTAATGTAATGTAACAAGGCCACTGATTGGCTGATACTTATTGAAGCAACCAATCGACGATTTTGTTATTCCTTTGTCATATCCCACACGCGGAGCGAAATGCAAATGGCGGACAATTCAATCAACCGAGTTTTCACGATTTCGTGAAAATGGTGAACCTAAAACTCACGAAAGACAACAAAGCAAAAAGACAAAGGGATAAGGAACAAGTTTCGTTGGGAATGGCTCGAAAAAAAACCAAACATCTCAAAATTGTGGCTACAAGGAGATCGAATTACTCGCTCGTGCTGCGTTCAAAACGATCGATGGATACGGTTAAATTCAGATGCCAGTCAAAGTTCATCACAATCGGCCCCGATTACAGCAATTAGTGATCAGAAGACACATTCCGAGGTAAGATTTTTTTCTCGTTATAAGTAATGTACTTGAGAATTTTCGCGTAATGAATTTGTTACGAAATAGCATGTGTAAGTTGTGACGTCATGCCTGTTTTGAAACACTATTGATAATTTGAAACACTAATTAAACATCTTTTAGGTTTTACTTACTTTCTTAGATTATCTTTCAAATATTAAAATATACTAATATGCAACTTTTTTATATTCCTAGTAACACTAACAAATGCACACATTAATAAATCAAAATGCTTGCAGAATGTCAGTATATTTTAATAAATGGGTGATGGACTTGGTGATGGACTTTTGTTAATATTTATAATTTATTTTACTTGGTTAAATTATTTTGTCTGTTCTAGAACTATGTAAATGTAATTCTGTGTCAGTTCTACGGGCGGCTGTGGCGCAGGTGTAGTGTGACCGACTACTGATCAGAGGGTCATGGGTTCGATTCCCACTCTGTCTGAAGTCTGCATGTCAAAGTGTCCTTGAGCAAGACACTTAACCCCCAGTTGCTCCTGGTGGCCAGGCTAGCGCCTGTGTGTGTATGGCAGCTCTGCCGCCATCAGTGTGTGAATGTGTGCATGAATGGGTGGATAGCAGGATCTGTAAAGCGCTTTGGTCATCCAGAGATGAGAAAAAGCGCTATATAAGTGAACGCCATTTACCATTCTAAACATATTAAATAGTAGTAAAATATAATTTAGTATTATTGCATCAACATACCATTCAGATATCATAAATTTACACATGTGATGCAGCAGCAGATTAAAAAGGTAAACTATAAATGCATTTGTACTTACTTCTAACTTTAAATATAAGACCACATTTGAGCATTCTAAAACATCAGATTTCGTTACCCCCAGACCCCCGACCAAGGCTCCGCCTTGGATCCGGCTTGGGGGCCTGCGTCCCCCAAGACCCCCGGCTTAGTTTCCTCTTTTTTTCCTAAACCCCATTCTCATCCCTGATTAATTGGTAAATTCCTCGGTAAAATAAGTATTTGGTCAATAACAAAAGTTCATCTCAATACTTTGTTATATACCCTTTGTTGGCAATGACAGAGGTCAAACGTTTTCTGTAAGTTTTCACAAGGTTTTCACACACTGTTGCTGGTATTTTGGCCCATTCCTCCATGCAGATCTCCTCTAGAGCAGTGATGTTTTGGGGCTGTCGCTGGGCAACACAGACTTTCAACTCCCTCCAAAGATTTTCTATGGGGTTGAGATCTGGAGGCTGGCTAGGCCACTCCAGGACCTTGAAATGCTTCTTACGAAGCCACTCCTTCGTTGCCCGGGCGGTGTGTTTGGGATCATTGTCATGCTGAAAGACCCAGCCACGTTTCATCTTCAATGCCCTTGCTGGTGGAAGGAGGTTTTCACTCAAAATCTCACGATACATGGCCCCATTCATTCTTTCCTTTACACGGATCAGTCGTCCTGGTCCCTTTGCAGAAAAACAGCCCCAAAGCATGATGTTTCCACCCCCATCTTTCACAGTAGGTATGGTGTTCTTTCTCCTCCAAACACGACAAGTTGAGTTTTTACCAAAAAGTTCTGTTTTGGTTTCATCTGACCAAGGAGCTCATAGTGGACTACAGGAAGGAGAGGGGAGAGACACATGACCCCATCCATATCAATGGCATAGCTGTTGAACGTGTCCCCAGCTTCAAATTCCTGGGGACCCACATCTCGGAGGACCTGTCCTGGTCAGTTAACACCACCAGCCTGATCAAGAAGGCCCATCAGCGCCTCTTCTTCTTGAGGACACTGAAGAAGAACCATCTGTCAACTGACATCCTGGGCAACTTCTACCGCTGCGTGATAGAGAGCACCCTGACTAACTGTGTCACAGTCTGGTATAGGAGCTGCTCTGTCGCTGACCGTAAGGCGCTGCAGCGGGTGGTGAAAACCGCCCAACGCATCACAGGGACTCCACTTCCAGTTATAGAGGACGTCTACAGGAAAAGATGTCTGCGCCAGGCACGCAGCATTCTTAGGGACTCCAACCATCCTGCTCATGGACTGTTCCAGCTTCTCCCCTCCAGAAGGTGTTTCAGAAGCCTTCGGACTAGAACCAGCAGGTTTAGGAACAGTTTCTTTCCAACAGCTGTCACGTTATTGAACTTAGTTCCCCGCTGACTCTCTTACCATCCTCACCTGTACATAACTGCCCATCTAACTTATTGTACATTATTTGCACATAACAGTACTCTTAACTTTCTGCACTGCTGCATACATTTGCATATATTTGCTTAAATTGCACATACTGTCAATTACTGCATATACTGCACTGCTGTCCTTTGCACTTCTGATTGGATGCTAAACTGTGTTTCGTTACCTTGTATTCATACATGTGTAATGACAAAGTTGAATCTAATCTAATCTAATATGACATTCTCCCAATCCTCTTCTGGATCATCCAAATGCTCTCTAGCAAACTTCAGATGGGCCTGGACATGTACTAGCTTAAGCAGGGGGACACGTCTGGCACTGCAGGATTTGAGTCCCTGGCGGCGTAGTGTGTTTCTGATGTAGCCTTTGTTACGTTGGTCCCAGCTCTCTGCAGGTCATTCACTAGGTCCCCCCGTGTGGTTCTGGGATTTTTGCTCACTGTTCTCGTGATCATTTTGACCCCACGGGGTGAGATCTTGCGTGGAGCCCCAGATCGAGGGAGATTATCAGTGGTCTTGTATGTCTTCCATTTTCTAATAATTGCTCCCACAGTTGATTTCTTTACACCAAGCTGCTTACCTATTGCAGATTCAGTCTTCCCAGCCTGGTGCAGGTCTACAATTTTGTTTCTGGTGTCCTTTGACAGCTCTTTGGTCTTGGCCATAGTGGAGTTTGGAGTCTGACTGTTTGAGGTTGTGGACAGGTGTCTTTTATATTGATAACGAGTTCAAACAGGTGCCATTAATACAGGTAACGAGTGGAGGACAGAGGAGCCTCTTAAAGAAGAAGTTACAGGTCTGTGAGAGCCAGAAATCTTGCTTGTTTGTAGGTGACCAAATACTTATTTTACTGAGGAATTTACCAATTAATTCATTAAAAATCCTTCAATGTGATTTTCTGGATTTTTTTTCTCATTTTGTCTGTCATAGTTGAGGTATACCTATGAGGAAAATTGGAGACCTCTCTCATCTTTTAAGTGGGAGAACTTGCACAATTGGTGGCTGACTAAATACTTTTTTACCCCACTGTAGCTCGGTGAGAATATGCAAACGCCACACAAATGGGCACATGATGGTCTTGACCTGAGATTATCCCATATCCTCTTGCTGTTAGGCAGCAGTGTTAGCTGCTGGCAGTAATTACAAAAATTATCACCATAAACTACCACCTTTTCCTGACACATAACCCTGAACCCTAATAAGACTGTGTACCTCACACTGATCATCCAAACTTAAAACCACTGCACCACTCTTTTTTCTTATTTGTTGACATTGTGAAGGAACAAAATAAGTTCAGGCGAGACACGGCGAGCTGAAAGTTTAAGAGTTTTATTCCTCCATCATCATGAGACACACTGCAGCACTGTGTGCTGTGTGTGAGCTGTTGTGAGTGTGCTATCGTGAGGCATGTAAAGTCAGCTCTTTTATACAGACAAGAGAGAATGCATGGCACATTTACATATTGATATACATATCAGTCAATACATATCAATTGCGTGATTAACTGGTTGTCCCCCAAGGGCTCTCTGTTCGTATGCAATCCCTGCTGATCATGAATATTATCAGTCTGCATTGTGCTGGGTGCTCACACGTGTGCTGGGTGCCCATACCGCTCCCCCCAGAATGGTCAAAAGGGGTTGTGACCCACCGCCCCCCCCCCGGCCATCGTTTGGCTCCAGCTCCGGTCGAACTGTCGGAGGGCATGTCAGTCCGTGAAGGGGACGGGGGAGGGGTGGAAAGGGCAGTGTGCTCCGCTCCGAGTTCCAGCATGTTGAACGGCCGTGGATCGTGGGCACACAGGCCGGTGTGCAGTTGTGCGTAATGGAACCAGACGGCGATTGGCCGGCTTTGGGAGGGAGGTGTGGGAAAAGCTTTGTGCAGGAGGAGGTTGAGGGGGTGGGAATAAGTGAGTGCCGGCCTGGGGCGTCAAAGGTGTCTGGGCCACGCGAAAATTGCGTGTGGATCCGCGATAGTGAGGAACTTTTCCCATTAAATGTGGCGGAGATCCACAGCGGTTGTGAAAAAATTATATCTCTGACTTCTCTCGTGTTTTGGTCCAGCGAGGATGTGGGGAAGGCGAGCGGCCAAATTCCCTGAGGATACATAGTGGCTGTGATAAACTGAATCTGTGTGAGGGACTCGGCAGTTTGGCTTTAGGTGCGGGAAACAGCCCTAAAGTCATCGGGGAAAGCAATTGGCTAAATTCCCCTTGTGCGTCGTGGCTGGAAAACTCATACAAAGACCTGTGTGCTGGCTGCACGTCTGCTCCAGGTGCGCGAGCAGCCCTGAAGGTTCCGAGGGTGGCGATTGGCTGTTTAACTCGGGCATGCGCAGTGGCGGAGGACGCTGTATCAGTCTGTGGAGCCGATTTGCCCCTGGTGCGTGGCACGCGCCTGCCGCAGTGACCATATAGCTGGCAGTTGCGTTGTCCTCGTAACCCCGCGATATGCGCGCGTGGCTTCTGTGCGTGGAAGGTCCGTTGTCGAGAGGTGAGTCAGGGTCAGGGAGCTTGATGGAAATCAGCGCAGTTGGCGTCGATGATTGTCCCCGTTCAGGCTGCTTCCTTCGTTCGCTCGTGTTGATCATGATGCTGGTAAAAGATCAGGCGAGGGTCGCACCATGACGCGTACTGAGGCATCCCGTCCGGGTCATCTCTGGGGTGTTCGCCTGGTGTTCCATTCTTTGTCCAGGGTCACCAGTGTGGAGGAACAAAATAAGTTCAGGCGAGACACGGCGAGCTGAAGGTTTAGGAGTTTTATTCCTCCATCATCATGAGACACAGTGCAGCACTGTGTGCTGTGTGTGAGCTGTTGTGAGTGCGCTATCGTGAGGCATGTAAAGTCAGCTCTTTTATACAGACAAGAGAGAATGCATGGCACATTTACATATTGATATACATATCAGTCAATACATATCAGTCAATACATATCAATTGCGTGATTAACTGGTTATCCCCCGAGGGCTCTCTGTTTGTATGCAATCCCTGCTGAGCGTGAATATTATCAGTCTGCATTGTGCTGGGTGCCCACACGTTTGCTGGGTGCCCACACCATATATTTATTAAAGGTTCTGTTTGCAACTCTGGGGAACCTTTGTTTTTACTGACAAGTGTGGCAATTAACTGCAGCCTATTATCTTCATTAATATACATCGGAGCATCAGCTGTTAACAAGGAATTTGTCCTTGATGAAAATAAATGGAGAGGAGAGGCTGCAGTTCACTTCAGGTAGGTTCAGACTAGATGACTTGAAAGCTACCTGATCATATTTGCCAAGTTCACACTAGATCCATGAACAGGGACGCAAGGTCACACACTACAATGACTCTTCACCTTAACTGCTCCATTTCTGTGATTGTTTTGCTTTTTCTTAATTTTTCTTGTAATTAGAAATGTTTTCACAAAATTTTGAGACTCCATGAAAACACTGACCTTTTTTGCTTCTAAATTCACATCTTTTTTTTTCCAACTTCAAAACTCTTCATCAGTATCCCCCATGTCTTTTTTTGTTTATATCTATTTCTTTGAAAAATTAAAGATTTTTTCTTTCTTTTTTTTTTTCCTTTTTCTTTTTTCAAAATTTTCCTTTTTACTTCCACTGGTTGATTAGGCCTTTAGCACTGTAAACTACTTGTTAAGATGTGAAACATGTTTGAAACATGATAGTAACATGTTTTTTTTCTACTTCAAGACTGCTATTGCTACTGCTATTGGACTTAATGACTTAAGAGGCTATTATCAATACACAGTTTTAAAATTTAAAAATTGGCTTTAAAAAATAATCTGTCAACAGATTTGTTTTCCATTAGACTTCCAACCTGTCACCCTCTGTAGGAGAAGCATTAGTTGTCACCGTGTTCCCGGGGCCCTTCAAGCTCATCAGCAGGCCCTGTGCTGTGGTCCAGGTCCTTCCCCTCGCCCTGCTCCTGAATGCTATCCCTGATTATCTCATAGTTTTGCTTGATATTCCTTCATCTCCCCTTTTAAAGAACAACATTACTTCCAGCTCCCCAAACTTGTCAAAACCAATTTTCTTTCCTATTATTCCCTCAACTGATTCCACCATGACCCCTCCCCGCGGCCCTCCCTCCACAAATCCTTGACCCCTCTGCTTCCCTCAATCGAAACTCCCAACATGACCTGTGCAACCATGAAGTCCTGTGGATTCCTGTTATTTTTTTAAACATCTTTTCATCCCACTGTTATCAAAGCAAAATTTTCTTTCATTACTCCTCCCAGTAAAGACAGAAAACAGTAGGAAAGTAGCACATTGGGCGTATTCCAATTAACATCTGCACAAACAAAAGTAAACATCGAGCCACTTGCTACAAAATAAGACCTGTCTGGTAGTGATGAGCAAAGCTAAAAAACTTCAGCAGCACTTCCATCACCATATCCTGCACAGCCCTTCACCATCCCTCGACCTGCACCCATCCCACCATTCCTCTCCCGTCAATTAGCGCCTCAATAGTGACAACACAGAGGATCTTCATTAGTGGAGAGTGCTCAATTATATCAGTTGATATTTCTTTCCAAAACTAATTATCCCAGTTGCATGGTACGGCTGACTGATTCTGCCCTCACCCCGGGGTGCAGCGGTTACTGATGTGATTTGGTTTTGGCTCCGAGGACCACTTTCCTCTCCTCTATTTTGTTACCCTTTCACTTTCCACTCAGTCGACACATTTACAATCCTTTTCCCCACCGTTCTCCGAAATGTAATTTGTCTCTGTTTTATTTTTTCAAATTATCGAAGAGTTGCCATGCTGTACATTTTACTCACTCAAAACAAAAAGTATCTGAGCATATAGGTGCAGATCTTATTTCTCCTGTAAGACAGTAAATAATTATCAGAGACTGTGTTAATTCTTCAAAATCCTCCTCACAGGAATCCTCTCCCTATATAATCCTGCTCCTTTGTTCATCCTGTGGGGGATAACAAAAATAGCCAGGCTGTACTGCAGCTATAACTGAAGCAGATGCAATGCAAACACTGTCTTCTCATGAGAGGAGACTCGGGAGGAGGTGAAAACAGCAGAGAACATAAGGAGTGGATGCTGTATGTTGCCTCAAAGCATATTTTCGTGGAAGATATCCACTAATGACATTGAAAATACAGTATGCTGTTTTATGAGTTACTTATCGAAATAATGTCTTTCGCTCTAAAAGTAACATTAAAAGTTCAAATCATTATCACACAGATTTTCTTTCAATTAAGATGTCAGAGGTTTAGAGATCTAATTACTGTGAGACTTTAGCGAAAAACAAACTCTCATGAAAAAATGCAGGTAATTGGGATTAACCTTCAAATAAAATTGGTTTATTTTTCTTTCATCGAGAGCACTTTGCATCCATGTTAACTATGCCCATGTTCATTACCTGAAAAGCTCCATCAGGGAAAAAAAAAAGATCCAAATATCTTTTTCGAGTCATTGCACTTTTTCCTGTCAACTTCAGGTTCTCTCAGCAGGCTCCCCACTGCCCTCAAGCCAGCAACCAGCCTTGTGGAAGGTGTGCCATTTAGTCACATTTTAAAGTAGCTCTGGCAGAAGAACACACTCATCCCACATGATTCTATTTCTCTTTTATTCAGCTCCTTCTTTATTTTCCACACTCTCCCCTTCTCTCATCGTTGCTTTCCCTGTTTCATAGAAAAAGAGACCTTATGGTCTTCTGTCCGGAGTCCAGAGGTATCCATCCATCCATCTTCTTCTGCTTAACCCTTTTCGGGTCGTGGGGTCGCTGGAGTCTATCCCAGCATCTTTGGGCGAGAGACGGGGTACATCTTGGACAGATCGCCAGTCCATCACAGGGCCAACACAGAGAGACAGACAACCATTCACTCTCACAGTCATACCTAAGGACAATTTAGAATCCCCAGTTGATGCCAGTTAACCTATCTTGCATGTTTTTGGCATATGGGAGGAAACCGGAGAAATCCTGGAGTAAACCGACGCAGACACGGGGGGAACATGCAGACTCCACACAGATCAATGTTGGTCGGGGGCTGGGATCGAACCCAGGATCCCCTAGCCAAGGGTGAGTTGCTGTGCTGCCGCAGTGCTGACCACTCCGCCACCGCGCTGCGCGAGTCCAGAGGTAGATCACTTTAATTCTGCTTCACAGATCTTTTTCAAAAAGACCAAAGACCCGGAGACCTCAGAACTGGTGACCGTTGGGTGAACCCAGGACGACCAGCCAGGACCCGAGCGCTTGTAAACACAGCCATCATCTCACCCGCTTTCATTCCTCTTGAGTGCTTTTGTTCACTGCTCACAAAAGCATCCGGTGATGAGCACTGTGTGTTCCCTTTTCTTTGATGTGTTTGTTTGTTTGTTTTAGTAGCCACTGGTCATGTGTTGAGTGATGTTAGCCGCCAGTTGACTAAGAATTGGGACACTTCTTACTGATATGGTTATTTTCAGCAAATGGATCTAAGCCTCACTGTCCCAAAAACTTTCTGATCATCTTCTAGGATAACTGAGAAGTACTTGTTCTGTCTTAATTGGACTGGTTTGCTGTGGTGACAGGATGTAGATTTAATGGTTCATGAGGTTCCTTCATTTTTTGGAAAAAAGATCTCATCATCCAAATTTATATAGAAGGTAAATGAACTAAAGAAAAGTCAACATCAGGGTTGGATAAAGTTGCACTTAAGTCACATGTTTCTTTACCAGTTCACTGCCACTAAAAGTACTGTGTCACCAAGAAAAATATCACATTAGAATATTCTTACATTACTATAAATTGACGCTCAGTTGCAAGTAGCTGACACTGTCCAGAGGATGTAGTGTGTTGTACAGGTGCTGATGAATGTGTTGTAGTCACATTCAAGCATAAACAGTTGATGTTAATTACATCTCATCCACCTTGTAACCAGCAACAAGCTTGGTAATTTCCTCAGTGACACTTTAGCTGAATTACAAGCTAACAGTAATGGAGTGAAAGGGAAGATTTAGAAGATGGTAGTCAGACCTGCTATGATGTATGGTTTGGAGACGGTGGCGCTGACAAAGACAGGAGGCCGGAGCTGGAGGTGGCAGAGTTGAAGATGCTAAGGTTCTCATTGGGAGTGACTAGGAGGGACAGGATTAAAAATGAGTATATCAGAGGGACAGGTCAGGTTATGCAGTTTGGAGACAAAGTAAGAGAGGCAAGGCTGAGATGGTTTGGACGTGTACAGAGGAGGGATAGTGGATATATTGGACAAAGGATGCTGAAGATGGAGCTGCCAGGCAGGAGGAAAAGAGGAAGACCACAGAGAAGATTCATGGATGTAGTGAAGGAGGACATGAAGAGGGTTGGTGTTGCAGAGGAAGATGCAAGGGATAGGGTGAGATGGAAGCAAATGAACCACTGTGGCGACACCTACAGGGAGCAGCCGAAAGAAGAAGATGAAGCAATGGCGCTGTAGCATCTGAAAGATGACACCGCTCCGTGGAGAGAATTGGAAGAAAACAGAAACACTGAAAATATTCAGGGGACTTGTGTAGCATTTTAAAAATTAATAGATGACTTGTTCAGAAAGTGAGAAAAATTTCAGAAAACTTGGGGACCTATGAAATTAAATTATGACTGACTGGAGATCAAAAGGAAAAGACATTCCATGCGTGAGACAGGTGTGAACAGCCCATTCATTTTCTGGCCCATGCTGACAGAACTGCAACCAACAACAACCATGCCACCTAAGGGCAAGAACGGCAAAGCTAGGGATGGGGGTGCTGCTGTCCCTGCCCGACGGGCCCCTACAGAGGAAGCGGAGCCAGTCCCAGGGCCCGCTGTGTCTGATGCAGAGAACTCTGAGGCAGCCTCCACATCCAGCAGTCTCTGTACTTCTTCTTTGCGGTCTATCTTGCTTGACATCTGATGAAAAACAGGACTGCTGGAATGGAGGGATATGGTTCCGATTTGGCAACAGGTAATTGCAGGATTTGCGCAATCCTAGTGTATAGGAGCTAGTGGATTTTGTCTCAGAATTTACTGGGAGTCTGTGTAATATTTGTGCAATATTTGTGTGACATGCACAAATGTGCCAATTCAGTGTAATTCCAAGTGAAAACTATTGCTAATTTGTGTATTTGACGCAAGTTTTTTTTTTTTTTTTTAATCTCCGACTAGTGGTGAGCAGTTACAGCCCAGTGAGATAATACTGTATCTTAACACACTTATTACTCACTCAAAAAAGTAATTGTAGTATTCTAATACATTACCCCCCAGCAACATTAATTAGAGGGTCCAACAAGATGTTTTCAAGTCATATCAACCCACTGACTGTAAAAAATAAATAAATAAATAAATCACTGTCCATGCAGCATCCCATAGGGCAGCTCCCTCAATCACAACCAATCACGCCCAAGCTCAGTCATGACCACACCTTGATTTTATACTATTTAAATAGCTAATTAAAGCCGGACGTATGTGAAAAACAAAAACTTGAACATGTATCAGCATGATAAGAACTATCTATGAGGACATAGACTATCTTTTTTACAGTGCTGCAAAGAATAATGGAGGTGTGAATTAAAGTTTTACTGCAGCCAGTCACTAGAGGGCGATCAAAATGCACAGGCTTCACTTTTGGAAAGCTCTCATGCCAGCCATGTTTCTTTACAATCTGTGCATCAACCCGATTTATGCCGAAGGCTTTTGAAGTAAAGAGGGGGAAAAATACCAAAGGATACAGGAAAAAAAACACAACTGTTGAAGTAAAGGACTTTTCTTTTTTGTTGCTTATATATCGATTGATGGTGATTGAGTTCTGCAACAGCCTGCTGTCATTAGAAGTCATGCAGTCAATACAGCAGGCAAATGAATAATATAAGAAAAAAGCAATAAGGCTGTAGCAGACCCCACCACCACTACCACCAAGAGCAAAAAAACAAAACATGACTGTTTGTGTCAGCAGATGAGTTTTTCAGACAAACAATCTTTTGAAGGCATAGCCAAATCTAAACATACACAGCAATTGCTGAATTCCCCTCTACTAAAAGCAAAACACATAGTGAAAGGAAAGAATCACGAATATGTCAGTGTGAGGGACATTCTCAGTGAGTGAGACCTGTTTGGTTTACTTTCAGAAACACTGTCGACGAGACTTTCTACAGCCTTGTTACTTTTCATATAGCCTCTGCTAAAGGGCAGCTGGCTCATCCTTTTGATGACTGACAGTGGGATTTGCCGTGATAATGTCTTCAAGTGCCAGAGGATTGGGATTAAACATACTCCAATTTAAACTGAAACGTTGCCATGGCAATGACCTTCAGTTTTAACTCATATGGGCGCACATGTGGGGAATGGTGACTGGTGTTATTGTCCAGAGATGCTCCAATCCAGCGGGGGACTTGGCCATGATTGCACTTTCAAATCCTCCATCAAATTAGAAACTCTGTCCTGGAGTATATCTGTCAGTGGGAAGTGCAGGTGACATTTCAGTTATGACAGTCGTGCAATGAAGAAACTGCAGCGGGGACAAACAGTCCAGCTTGGAAGGGAGTCATCACTTTTAACACTGTTGAACACTCTGAATTGAAGTATCAGCCCTAAAAGACAAACATTAGACACCCGCACCCACATGCACCTTGACTTGCCGACCTTACGTCAGCCCTTCAAATTTAGTCAAACCTTCACCTCCCATCCTAATTAATGTTAAAGAAAAAGAGGCTTTTCCAAAGGAATCTGATGAGGACTGAAAAGGGGCCATTCTTCTAGCTGTCCGTGGACGTGAGCAACCAAAACATGCATTGGCTGAGCGGGCCTGGAGAATCACGGTTTGGGGTCAATGTCTATCCCCCTCTGGGGCAATCCATTCACACTCTCACACCTACCTGTCAAAGGAGAGAGCAGCAGGACATCCCTCAGAAGAAAAAAAAAAAAAAAAAAAAACAGAGAGGGGGAAAGAGCCTTTCACCACAGTAAGCAGAGGGAAAGTGTTTCACATATTTAAATAAAACCCAAACCCCAGCAGACAGCAATAAAGCAGCACAATTATTATCACTATTGATTCAAGCCAATCCCAGCAGGACCCATGAGGCGTGGTTGGTCAATATGAATTGCAACACTCTTGTAAATTTGATGCCATCTGCTTAAGTCACAAGTGTGACTAGACTGCCTCATAGTGGAGGCAGCAAGAATTAAAGAGCAAACATACATGAGTTGTATCATAGTCAGACACTTGGCTCAAGTTAATTATTGTGCAAAAAGTCTTTTTTGACAAAAAATTAGAAATAACATACAAGGTTCCAAACGACTAATATGGTTGGTTTAAATTGCATTTCTTATTTATATTACAAGTTTAACATTCAGTTTTTTTGTATGGGCATTAGCTTTCAGTCCTCCAATCACATTCAGAGTCTGATGCTTTCAGCCTTTTTAGCAGATATTTTAATTCAGCAGCTCATGAGCGTGGTTTGTTACGGTGTCGTGATTGTATATGCATGTATTCACTGCAAGAATTTAGATGCAGTAATGTAGGAAGCCCAATTTTTCACTTACTAATCAGATTCCCAGAGATATGTAACACAATAGTGATTGTTTCTTTTTTTGTTTGTTTGGGGTTTTTTTCCCATCTATTCCATCTTTAATGTCAGGGCATGAAAAAATATTAAAATGACTAAACTGAAATATTTAATACTGAAATAATGGTTTGGTCCTGGATGGCTTCTGAATTTATGGCTGTAGGTGACTGTGGTCTGTTTCAGGGTAAAATTTGTGTCACATAACTGGGACGCCTTCACTACCGATATCTTATTTGTCGATAGCAGAAATATCATTCAATAAGAATATCAGCCAATACCAATGTTAG
Source organism: Pholidichthys leucotaenia (assembly GCA_020510985.1). Taxonomy (NCBI): domain Eukaryota; kingdom Metazoa; phylum Chordata; class Actinopteri; order Cichliformes; family Pholidichthyidae; genus Pholidichthys; species Pholidichthys leucotaenia. The sequence goes on along the minus strand of CM035841.1, from coordinate 306,048,966 downwards.
GCCGATATATCTGCACATCCTTAGTAATTCAGTCCCTTTGTTTACTGCTGTCTGTCATACTGTATGTTGAATTACCAGTACCACAGCCGTTATACATGTCTGACTAAATTTTACTCATCCATCATAAATTTTTTGCTCTGCTTAACAATGTTTCATGCAAGAATAGTCATTGTCCATGACAGTCCAACCACTACTGCTCACCTGCCCAACAGGACAGAATCAAACCGTGTATCGATACATTGGCAGAGGTCTCTCCATCAATGGAATTATTTTGTAGTGTTGACACAGTTGTGGTCCTTTTAACACTTTCTGTGACACGTTTTTGGCTTGCTTGAAGCCCTATAAGGCAAATTGCAGTGAGCAGCAGGTCACATCAAATCTGAAGAGCCATGCATGCACAAAGATGAAAAAGTCACAATCAAAACATACATACACAACCCAGGCAAAGATTATGTAATGACCACTCTTGAAGGATGTTTATTCAGTTGTTTAATTAAAATAATAATAATAAATTACAGAGATGTCACAAAACTATTTTTATTCAAAACACCAACCTTCTGGCTTTAACAAACATTTTTTAAAAATGAAAGGAAGTTGTTGTCATTTGCAGTTTTTTTTTTTTTTTTTTTTTTTTACTCGATCAAGCATAAGAAAAAAAATATGAAATCACTCAATTCTGAGGAAAATATTATGGAATTGGTGTAATTGGCAGTCCCACAACAAATACCTGCATCAAATTAAAAATGAGTGCTTTCATACCTTGGTGAGGTGTTGCACCAACCTGATAAATGTGATTCAACACAAGAAATATCAGTTAAAACAAAGGAGAGGATTATAAAACTTCTTCAAGATGGTAAATCATCACAGAATTTAGCAAAAGATGTTGGTTGTTCCCAATCAGCTGACTAAAATCTGGACCAAGTACGAACAAAATGGGAAGGCTGCAAAAGGGAAACATACTGGTAGACCAAGGAAGGCATCAAAGCATCAAGGTAGAAAACTTAACACAGTATGTCTTGAAAACAGAAAATGCACAACAAAACAAATGAGGAGCAGATGGGCAGAAACTGGAATCAATGTCTGTGACCGAACTGTAAGAAATTATCTAAAGGGAATGGGATTTATATACAGAAAAGCCAAATGGAAGCCATCACTAACACCTAAACAGAAAAAAAACAAGGTTACAGTGGGCTGAAGAAAAGCAGTGGACGGCTGGATGAAAGTGATATGCAGTGATGACTCAATCTGCACTGAGCAAGATGATGATGCTGGAACTTTTGTTTGGTGCCGTTCCAGTGAAATTTATGAAGATGACTGCCTGAAGGTGATGATTTCATTTTCCAAGATGATAATGCATCTTACCATAGGGCGAAAAGTGTGAAAGCTTTTCTTCAGGAAAGACACATAACATCAATGGCGTGACCTGCAAATAGTCCAGACCTCAATTCCATTGAAAATCTATGGTGGAAATTGAAGAAAATGGTCCATGACAAGGCTCTAGACTTATAAAGTGGATCTGGTACCAGCATTAAGAGAAAGTTGAAGCTAAATTGATGAAGAATACCATTTGATTGTAAATATAATGTAATGTAATGTTAAATAAATTGTAAAATATACTTAAGTCCATGCCTCAGAGAATTCAAGCTGTGATAAAAGCCAGAGGTGGTTGAAAAAAGTACTAGTGGGTATTTTTTTTTCATAATTACATAATAGTTTCCTCAGAATGGAGTTATTGCTTCATCTAATTTTAAAAATTGCAGTTAACTACAATTTTCTTTCATCCTTTCTTTAAAATGTTTCTTAAAACCAGAACATTGGCATTTTGAATAAAAATAGTTTTGTGACATGTCTGTGATTATTAACATTAGCATTATTTAATTTTTTTTTCTTTTTACAAAATTAAACTGAATATCCTCCAAGAGTGATGATTTCATAATTTCTGCCAGGGGTTGTATATAAGATGTGCCCAGTGTGGTGCTTCATACTGATGGTTTTTTCTCTCCCTTTAAACTTTGAACAGATGTGTTGGATGGGTATACAGTAATTCATTTTCAGTTGACTCGAACATTTCTTGAAAAGTTACTATGGCTGCCTTTATCAAATCATAAACTTTAAAAAGCCCCGCATTTAGGCTGATTAACCTTTTTTTTTATAATATTACCACAATTTTTACACTACCTGTCAGCATAATAGTTCCTCTTGCCTATACTGTAGCTCACAAAACTAACAACCAACCTGACTGCATGGATCATCCATTACAGCCCCTCACCCCATAACTGCAAATTAAGGAATTCTTGTTTGCTAAAACCACAGTATGTGTGTTCTGTTTTAGAATCTTTGTTGGTGAGACAAAGTCAATGTGAGGATTCTTACAGTATTGTGCAAAATACAGGATAAAGTGTAGTTTTTTAAAAAATATTGGTTTTTGTATGTTTTGCCCTTATCAGTAAATGTTAGACTGGCTGTGTTTGGAACCATAAACCACAACAGTAAGCACCCTAACCATAGACCACAGGTCAGGCAAGCTATTTAATCCTAATGTGATATCAGGATTATTTTGTGGAATGATTCCACCAATTAAACATAAGGATAATCCTGTGAATTGATTGTTGTTAACCAAGTTTAAAGAAATTAAGACAATCTTGTGCCAGGGACAGCTTTTGTCTTGTTTTAATTATTTGCATCCAAAATATCCACACTCACACAGCAAGGGTCTCAGGTAGGATTTTATAGTGTTTGCATTTACATTGGTTCCTGGTGGATTAGGCTGTACATCAGAAGTTCAGTACATTTACATGAAATATATACAGTTCAGAATAAAAGGTTTAATTAGTTCTTGAATACAAATGTTTTAAAGGTGCTACATGTAGTTATTTTATTTTAAAAGTTTAGTTGTAGTTAACCTGCTAGCCACACCTGAAGAGCAGAACAAGAAGCAGCTGCAATCTAACAGTCTGAGCACAGACGGTCTTCCGAACTAGAAACTCACAGCAGAAGCAGCTATGATCCAGAGGAGGACAACACCAGTCAGCCAGCAGGGAGACAAATATAGCAACTACCAGCTGTTGAATTTAATCAAATCAGCAACAATCGCTTCATGTGGTGTAGGTGTTCTGTAACAGCGGTGGATCTAACTAACTACCCTTACTCGAGTACATACGCAATATTGTATCTTACTGAATATTGCTTGAGGACATTTATGATTTTTTTTTAAATTTTTGTTCATCTACATTTAATCATACTGAGTTACTTTTGATTTTACTGATTTGTAAGCTTTTTAAAAATGTGCTTGTTCATATTGTAATAATTTGTTGTTGAATCTATCATTTTTAGTTGAAGTCAGAGTTGAAATTATTTCTATATTCTGAGTAAGTAAAACTATTTAATGATTGATGTTTATTAATTACCCTAACTTCCAAATATGTGTAAATAAAATCACAAATTTACAAGAACAAAGGTGTACATTTATAAGAAAAAAAAAGTTGCAAAATTATGAAAACCAGACCGTCAATGAAGGAGTAGTTCACTAAGGCCTGACTAAAGAGTGCTCAGATCTCCTGACTGTTGACCTTGACCTTAAGCACAGCCCGGAAGCAGACCCACATGAGGATCTTTGTGCATGAGTTTGCTGAACATTGGGGAAAAAATGCCTATAGGAGAAGTAATGGTTTTCATGAAATTGTATAAATTCCCGGATCTCTTGACTTTTGACAACGACCATGACCTTGAGCACAGTCTGGATGCAAGCAAACCTGAGGATCATTGTGAGTGAGTTTGGGGACCATCAGGGCCAATGCCTAGGAGACGTAGTGATTCCTATTAAAAGTGGACAGACAGATGGACAGATACTGTACCACGTCGTCGCATTAGCTCCTTTCAGCTTCACTGGAATGAGCTAAAAATGTGTCACATATTTGAGAGAATAAAAAGTCCAGATATATGATGGAAAGTGCTTCAAATTTATGAGTAAAGAGCTGCAAGTTTACATGAAATATAAGCATGGGCCCCCAGATCTGGGGCCTGACATCACTACTCATAAAAAAAAAAAAAAAAAATCTCATATCACTTAAGACACACTTGGCAGAGATGGTTCTAATGGGTTTTCAGAACAAAACCAAACAGCTGAGATTACATGGAATGAATATCTGTAGTGATCTATAGGTGAAATACAATTATTTTTATTGTTTGGTACCTGAGAAATCTAAAATGGCACAGTCTGCCTAAATATTTCTTCGCTAACGCCTCTCTAAAAAAAAAATCTATTTTTCATTATTTCTGCATTAATTTTGGTGATGGTTACATTGTTCTACAGTAGTGTGAAAAAGTGTGTGTCCCCTTCCTGATTTCTCATTTTTTTGTATGTTTGTCACACTTAAATGCTTCAGATCATCAACCAAATTTAAATATCAGACAAAGATAACACAAGCAAACACAAAACGCAGTTTTTAAATGAAAGTGTTCATTATTAAGGGTAAAAAAAAAAATCCAAACCTACATGGCCCTGTGTGGAAAAGTGAGTCCCCCCCCCCCCCTCCCGTTAAAACATAAATTAACTGTGGTTTATCACATCTTTGGAAAGCTGAGTTCAATTTCTCTAGCCACACCCAGGCCTGATTACTGCCACACCTGTTCTCAATCAAGAACTCCCTTAAATAGGACCTGCCTGACAAAGTGAAGTGGACCAAAAGAGCCTATGGTCTATGGCTGTTTTTCTGCTTCAGGACCTGGAAGACTTGCTGTGGTAAATGGAACTATGAATTCTGTTGTCTACCAAAAAATCCTGAAGGAGAATGTCTGACCATCTGTTCGTGACCTCACGCTGAAGCGCATTTTGGTTCTGCAGCAGGACAATGATCGAAAACACACCAGCAAGTCCATCTCTGAATTGCTTAAGAAAAACAAAATAAAGACTTTGGAGTGGCCTAGTCAAAGTCCTGACCTGAATCCGATTGAGATGCTGTGGCATGACCTTAAAAAGGAGGTTCATGCTCAAAAACTCTCCAATGTGGCTGAATTAGAACAATTCTGCAAAGATGAGTGAGTGATTGATTTTATTTGAACATTCCGACAAAAGAAAAAAATAATTTAAAACAAAAATCAAGCCAAAAATAAAAAGTTCAAAAGGAGTGGGAAGAAGCCAACGCTTATGGACCCCACCCCTTTTCCATACCCAACAAATTACAACGTCACTCTTAGTCATCATTCATCCCACAACCACATTCACCATAATACACCCCATAGTCAAATTATGCAACAGAAATGACACAGCAACGAGAGTCCATACTGACAACAATACCAACATCCAACAATAATTGTAACAATAATAAATAAATCTGGTATGTGAATATTTCTGGTATGTGAGTGGGCCAAAATTCCTCCACAGTGCTGTAAAAGACTCACTGCCAGTTATCGCAACGCTTGATTGCAGTTGTTGCTGCTAAGGGTGGCCCAACCAGTTATTAGGTTTAGGGGGCAATCACTTCTTCACACAGGGCCATGTAGGCTTGGATTTTGTTTCCCCTTAATAATAAACCCCTTCATTTAAAAACTGCATTTTGTGTTTACTTGTGTTATCTTTGTCTAATATTTAAATTTGTTTGATGATCTGAAACATTTAAGTGTGACAAACACAAAAAAATGAGAAATCAGGAAGGGGGCAAACACTTTTTCACACCACTGTATTTTGATTTGCTACAGGTTCTGAGGTAGTACAGCATCATTCTAAAGGGATATTTACTGTAAGAATGTCAGTTTCTTTTAGCGAGATTCTCTGCTGAGTACCATCTTCATTTACTTTGACCCAGTAGCATATACAGTGATTCTTACACCTGGTTGCTGAGATATTCTCAGTTAATTTTGGGCATGCTATTTTCGAGCAGGATCTACAAAAAAATAGGCCTAGGGCTCAAGAGGCTTAAAATGTATGTGAAAAAGTTTCAAATTTACAAGAGAAAAGCAATACATTTTCAGAGGGAAAAATCACAAATTTATGATTTAAAAAATGCAAATTTATGAGGAAAAAGTGATAAAGTTGTTACTACTCACTTTATTTTTTAGAAGATATTTTCTTACTCTCATTATGTTTTTTCCTTGTTTTAGCTGACTACTCTTACTTATACAGTAGTTATCAATTTGAATAAGCTAACAACTTTTTTTTAAATACAGTTTATAACTACTCCACCCTTCTCTGCATGCAAACAACCTCTATGTCATTATTGTAGGTGTGTACACTGTACAGACTGTGATTTTAATGTTAATTCACTTCTCAAAGTAAGACACCTGCCCACAGATATGTAAAAATATCGTGTAGCTTCGGAGTATGAGAAGCATTTTTTTTTTTTTTTTGACTACCCTCCAAAAATATATCTGAAACAACCCATCTGTGTGGCTGGCTGGTTGGGTGCTAATGGCGTAATAAGGCTCCAGCTGGGTGAACTCTAAGTGCCTTATTTAGTAACATTAACATCTGCTGCAACACAAACCATAAGGAAACCACAGCCTATAGATATGGAGGATAATATACCCTGAAACATGATAAAGTTCAGAGATAACAAAGTTCATATTACAGCGTATATACATTGTGGACATAAGCATGAAGTCATCCTGAGGAAGGTGATACATCTAAACTGCATTTCTTCCTCTTTAATACAGGAAGAAAATTATAAATTATCTTAGCACTTTCCCTTGGATCCTCTACTTATTGGCTTAATAAAATCCACTGAAATGTGCATCCCACTTGAGTACATTTAATGGATTCTGTCCAACATGGCGCATATAATCCGCCATTTTGCAGTCACACAATCCCAAGCTCATCTATGTACAGTGCCTCCCTCATGATTGTGTTTAGTTCAATACAGCAAATGAATGACATTTGGCAGGGGTGTTCTGCATAATAGGCATATTTGGCATTTGTGCTACAGATGGAAACGTGTTGGTATCATTAGTTTGAACCCTGTGTTTACTTTAAAAAACAGTGGAGCAGTAGAAGAGTCGGCACAAAAAAGTCGAGTCTGGGAAGTGGCGTTGCAAAGCTTTTTACATTGCAGTCATCACTGAAGCAGCAGTGGACTCGGACACCCGGGGCTCTGTAGCCCTGACTAGTGGCCTGGCTGCAAAAGGACTTGTAAGAGCAGGACTTTATCACACCACCTAACAAACCACAAGAAGAAAAAGTAGGTTTCATTCATTTTGAAGGATTCTTTTTTAGAAATATCAAGAAAAAAAAAATAAAAGGTTAAAACTTCCAAGTAATTAGTTTCCACTCATCACGTTTTAAGAATTTATTCTGAAGTGAAAACAATTTTCTTACAAAACCTATGCTACAGCCCAAATCCTAGTCATTGGCTGTGATTCTGTAAATCAGTCTTGGTGCCATTAGAACACATGGTGTCCTAATTAAGGATATTTATTGAGTAGGAGTAGCAAAGCTTTTCATTCCCTTAAAAGCCTCGGGCCCCCTGCTGACTGAGATGTGTCTCCAGACAGCAGCTTGTCCTCCATTAGACACACATACAAGGAGACAGAAATAGAGCTCTGTGTACTGTATTCTTGGTACGAAAAGACAGAAAGTAAACCAGAAAAAAGAAAGGCTACTACACTGTCTCTGTTGGACTCACTGTCATGGCCCACCACTACAGCACAGGCATCAGAGTAGCTGGGACAGGATTTGGAGCCCTGACGGTTACAGTCATCATTATTGGAGCCCATACAGGTGTAGCAACGCAAGGCCTCACCTGGATAGAAGAAAGGAGAAAAAGACATGGTCAAGCCCAACATCATTAACGGGTCACTCCATTTTATTTAAACTGAAAGACTGGTGGTGGCGCAGTGGTTAGCACTGTGGCAGCACAACAAGAAGGTCAGTAGTTCGATCCCACCCTTTCTGTGTGGAGTTTGCATGGTCTCGCCGTGTCTGTATGGTTTTTCGCCTTTCATACTCCGGTTTCCTCCCACAGTCTAATGACGTGCACCTTAGGTAAATTGGCATTATAACAATTAGAACTGTCCTTAGGTATGAATGCAAGAGTGAATTGTTGTCTGTCTCTCTGTGTTGGTCCTGCGACGGACTGGCGATCTGTCCAGGGTGTACCCTGCCTCTCACCCAAAGATCCTGGGATAGGTTCCAGCCCCTCCACGACCTGAAAAGGATTAAGCGTTGAAGATGAATGAAAGACTGGTGATCTTATTGATCAGCCTCCAGCACCACCACTGCAACCATGAGGTGTTTAAGCACTTAACTAAACTGACAGAATGAAACATGAAATACAAAAAAAAAAATCTGAAATAAGAAGCACAAAGAGCTGAAACCCTCATTGTTTCATTACTACACAAGTTAATGTCTATAAACAAGTAGCGTTTTACAATAATCAACCTTAATAAATAGTAAATTAATAGCTATAGCAATAGTTTAGATAATATAAGTGTTTTTCCAGGGTTTATTTATATGTACATACTGTAACTATGTATGTATTTATTATTTTGGAAGAGGGTGAGTTTGCTACTGACATCTTTTGGAGAGCTTTTGCACCTGTGCAGTTTTCACAAGATTTTTTTCCACTGTTTTTCTTTTACAGCAGGTCAATTATTATGTGACAGTTGGTTTGACAATACATTTCTTTTTCAAATCTTTTTTGCAGAAGAGTTGGGACACCTTTTAATAATTGCAATAAAATAAGGAATTTGTTCATTCACTCTCCTGACTTTTTTGAGTGTGTCATTGACACCAGTTTCTGAATTTATTTATAATTTACAAATATAATTACGTTTACCATTGAAACTACTACAAATCTTTTTCATTTTGTCTACTGTGCAACACTGTTCAGTGAGAACATTTTCAGATGGCTCCTATTAAAAAAAGAAGAACTAAAAAAAGAAGAATAGACAAAAAATCTGGGACTGGGGTCTATCCTTAACCACCTAAAAATATGCAGCGTATTTAATGCATAAAATAAGTTAATCATCAAACTGGAAGCAAGTCTCCAAAGAGTAAATGAAAGGAAACGCAGATGGCAGTGGCAAGAAGTCATGACTGAACTTGAGTCTCCAGGGTGGAAGTGCATTTTTTTCTTCATTTTCATCCACCTCCATACTCAGGTTTAAGCAGTTTTTGAAATAAGTTGTAATGAAGACGGCACATATTCTGAGGTGGCAATCATCTTTTACATATTAGTTGGAGGGTTTGTTGGCCTGTGGAAAGAAACCAGATCACACAGAATAATCCCACACCAACACAGGAAGAGCGCACAAACTCACACACACTATAAGACTTGAACCAGGAACTTTCTAGGCAGTGGTGCTAACCACTGTAACACTGCGTCACCCTTTTATATGGATAGGTATTCATAGATCAGGGTGATGATTTAAAGAGCTCCCATATGCTCTTTTTCTGCATGTGTTGACACTCCTCCCCCCAGATGTGTTCATGAAATGTCTGTGACATGCATTGGTCACAGTAACTTTGGACTGTGTACAGTTGTACAGTGCAGTAGCTAAACTTGCTCTTCTCCTTCAAGAAGAGTCATGTCAGGCTAGCCAGGAAGATGGTTTGTATCAGGTCAGTTCAGTAATGATGGGATAACCTCACAGAAGAGAACAGCAAATCCAAACAAAGCATTTCAGGCAGATTTGTAGAACTACTGTGCAGGTGGACTTTGGGTTGTTTGTTTGCAGACCACATAATGACACAAAAATCTTACATAGCCCATAAAAATAAAGGGGACACCCCCCTCCAAAAAAAAACATAACAGGGGTTTCTGTAAGATGTAATCTTTTTGCATTTTTTTTTTCTTTCACACAAAACCTACCCATTCCTGCTGCTGCTAATATCTTTGTCTTACTGTTTGGTACAGGTAATTCAGAAAAGCACCAGCTGCTCTTGCAGGGTAAAGTCTGCCATGTGGCATACGCAAGCCAACACAGCCTTTTTTTAAATGGTAAATTAAGTGCCACTGTGTGTGACGTTGCTCCACAGGCCCAGTGGGACAACAGGGAAAAAGCACTAATTAATATCTTCCTTCACAGAATTTCCCCAAATCAACCAAAATGTTACTCCAGTGTCCTCTTAAAAATGCCTTTTTAAAATAAACTTCAGCGAAAGCCTCAGGAGCCCACTTCAGCACATAAAACACTTAACCGTCTCTCTAAAGCTCTCCCTCTCTGGAGGAGGGAGTATTTTTGGAGAACAAACTGACCTTTGAAATACCTAAAAGCTTCCATCTGAAACTCTATCTCCAGAATTCTAGACAAACTCGAGGCTTAACAGGAGTCACCCAAAGACTGGGGAAAAAAAAAAAAGTGTCTGCAGTATTGGTTCCTTCAAGCCCTGAAAGGTCTGCCATTTGGTGTTTGATGTTGGTGGCAAAAACAGTTTCTCAGACAAAAAGAAAATGTTTTAACAGGTGAACAGAAGCGATAGAAAATAATTAGCACCCGTAAAACTATGAATGCACCAAAAGAAAACAAATGTGTTAATTAGCAGTTATGATTTTGATTGCTTGTTTTTTAATATATATGTGCTCTTGTGTGTTGACATGGCATTCAAATGCCTCCTGCTGTTTGGCCCTAATCTACACACATGCTGTATAAGTATTAGGCTCCAGGCTTATTAAGAGATTAGGTGCTGGAAGTGCATGCTACAGCAGAGGATGATTTACAGTCGTGAAGAGAGCCAAAACTTGTCAAAACAACCTGAGAAATGAGCAGGAAATAGATATTAGCACAATGCCCAACACATGCCACTTGTATCAATATATTGAGCACGTTGGGTATGTTTTGATTCATCAGATTAATTTCTATATTTACTATTGTTAGTGATAATAAGGGGCCTAAAGGGAGCTATGGTCATATGACAGGAACGTGGAATTGTTACCTCCACCACGGAGCAAATGTGTTTGTTTGTTGGGTTGTTTGTTTGTCTGTCAGTCTGATAGCAGAATTACACAAAAACTACAGGATGGGTTTTGATGAAATTTTCATCAGAAGGGGCCCAATGGCTATGGATGAACTTAGATTTTGGAGATAATCCAAGACCACATACCTCTGCCAAGGTGGATGGAGGTGCAGAGGGATGGAGTTATGGGCAGACAGACAGACAGACAGACAAAGGGATCCTTGGTGGAGGTCTGTACTCCCTGAGTGCCCTCCAGTTATGTCTAGGGCTGAAAATATACAAAATAAAGACAAGTACTCACTGACTGTTGCTGACAGGGCCAGGGAAAACACCAACAGACAATTCTGGAAAACCCTCATGGCGCTGAAGGTCCTCACACACTCACACTGATCACACAATGAAAAGCAGGTTGTTTGCTCCTAAAGCCCCCGAGCATAATCTGGACAATCAGATATCCTGCACAGACCAACAGATTACCAGCCCCTCCACCATGGCTCTCGGCTCTGTCTGAAGTGTCAATAGTTCCTTCTTCAATGTGGGCACATTCATCCAGAACCTTTCACCTTATCATTGTGCTCTGGCCACACCCATTCCTGAGTCTGGATGTATTCTTGTTTGTCCTGAATTGACCCCAACAGGTAGGGGCATCACCATACTGTACCTGAACTGATCACAAGAAAACAGCTTTAACTCATCAGTGTCATGTATCTTTGTCAAAGAATAATCGCCTGTGTGTGATTAGTCTATAAATCCAGTAAGTGCTTAACGTGTCCCATTATTCCATAGCCACTGACTTAAGACAAATGTTTCCATGAGATTGGCTTTAATATCCATTTGCAGCATTTAACTCTGTATCTGGAGCACGTTTGATCAATTTCAAGAGCTATGATAAATCATTTCAAGTAGGCTGCCATCTATCGCTATAGCACTGCTGTTCTGAACATTATAATCATAATTACTGCCAAAGCACAATGTGGCATTTCTCAAAAGAATAGCAGGCTACTCACTAGCTGAATGTACCCCTACAGTCCTTTAAAGTCGGTTATTTCTCTTACCATTCTTTGTTATCCAAATGCTGTTTTTTTTTTAATTCATTTTATCGTGGGTAGCCTTCAATAGGGATCTGTTTCACACATTTTATGTGACCCTTTTGGATTAATGTAGTACCTTCACTTGATTCACAGTTTGATATTCTATGAATATTAAACTTGGCAGTGCTCTGGCCATCAGAGTTCATCCTGCTTCTAACGATTTTAGCTGAAAGCCACCTTCTGTTTACTGTAACTTTCTTCAAAATGGTTGCGCATCACAAACAGAATGTTTAGACTCCAAGTCCAAGGGGATGCTACAACCACAGCCAGATATGTGTGCGGTCTGAATTTTCTGTGTAATAATAGATATTTTGTTATTGGCACTGTGTGGGGGTTCTCCATCCAGAGTTGGAAGCCGGGGGGGAGATGGAACCAAGGACTGAAGGAAGAAGTGGCGCCGGGGGGTCTCAGATGTAACAGAAAGGACTATCCGCCCCCCGGGGAGTTCGGGAGACACCAGAGTTGCTGGAGGAAGAAAGAGTGTGAGAATCAGGACTGGTGTTTTTGTTTTGTTTTTTGGTTTTTTTTTTTGATTTTGTATACTTTATTGATCCCCAGAGGGGAAATTGAGGGCATCCACCTGGATGGTTGAAGCAGCCACGGTACGGCGCTATCCCTTTACCATTCACGCACACATTCACACCTAGGGCCACTTTAGAGTCTCCAATTAACCTAACCTGCATGTTTTTGGCCTGTGGGAAGAAACCGGAGAAATCCCGGAGTAAACCCACGCAGATGCGGGGAGAACATGCAAACTCCACACAGATCACTGTTGGTCAGAGGCTGGGATCGAACCAGGGATCCCATGGCCAAGGGTGAGTTGCTGTGCTGCCGCAGTGCTAACCACTGCGCCACAACACCGCATATATGATGTTTATGTGCCATGCATGTTTTTGTCCACTGAGTGTATTGTTTTTAGCTCCCTGGGTTTCATGGGACGGAAATTAAGGTTATAAAAAGGAGGAGCCCAGAGACCCACAGAGAGTATCTTCTGTACTTGATGTTGGAAGGTGAATAAAGTTCATGTGTCTTTCAGCTCGCTGCCTCGTCTGCTTTCATCTTCCACATTGGTGACCCCAAGACGTGTCATGGAGAACGAGCCAAGCGCCACCCCGGAGACAACCCAGAGGGAGAACACTAGCCCCGCTTGTGCTGTCACAGTCAAGCTCCCAGACTTCTGGCTTCACAATCCGACCACGTGGTTCCTTCATGTAGAAGCCCAGTTTGCACTCTGCAGGATTACAACGAACGACACGAAATATTACCATGTGGTTGCTGCGCTGGATGTGTGCGCCACACAGCAGATAACGAACCTGCTCCAGGAGCCGCTGGCCCAAGGGAAATATGAAACACTCAAGCAGATGCTGCTTCAGTGTTACACCCTGTCTGATAGTGAGAGGGCAGAGAGACTCCTAACACTTTCAGAGTTAGGTGACAGATCAGCCATGGAGCTCATGGAAAGCATGTTAGTGCTGAGGGGGAAGAACGATGAATCTTTCCTGTTTGCCCACCTGTTCCTCAGGAACCTACCTGCTACAGCGAGGGCGATCCTGGCCAACTCACCGCTGCTGGTGACCAAGGACTACCGCTTCCTGGTACAGGAAGCAGACCGCATCATTTTAGCAACTAGAGCTCTCAGCGTGCATGCAGCGGCACCGGCATCCATGAGGGACTCCAGCGAGTTCGAGGAGCCATTGATGGTAGCTGGGATGGACGCCAAGAGACGCAGGAATGGGGCGATCTGTTTCTATCATTGCCGTTTCGGCTCAGATGCCCAACGCTGTCTGCTGCCGTGAAAATTCAAAAAGCCAGGAGCATGGCACAGCCAGCAGTCAGTAGCAGCTGCGACTGCTGGCAACAGGAACAAGCTGCTTTTTATCACGGACACACATTTGGAGAGATGGTTTTTGGTGGACTCCGGCTCCCAGAAGAGTCTCATCCTGCCGGTCAGCGCAGACAGGTCGGCAGGAGGCAGCAGTCCCGAGCTCACGGCCGCCAACGGATCCACCATCAGGACGTTTGGCGAACGGACGCTGATGATATGCTTGCATGGACGCAATTATCAGTGGGACTTTGTGGTAGCTGCGTGCTGTACCGCCATTTTAGGTGTAGATTTTTTGTGTACTTATGGGTTGATAGTCGATGTTGCCAACAGACGTTTAGTGGACACTGTCTCTTTTTCCTCCTTACCCTGCACAGCTCGGGGAGCTGGGTCAACAACACTGGCTAATGTTATAGCTCCAGGGGGTAAGTACCAGCATTTACTTTCACAGTTCCCAGCACTCACGGTCCCAACTTTTTCTGCTATAGTAGCCAAACACGGGGTCAAACATTTCATAACCACAAAAGGCCTGCCAGTGTTCATGCGACCTCGGCACCTGGACGCGGCAAAACTGGCCAGCACGCATGAGGAGTTTGCCAACTTGGAGCAGCTAGGCATTGTCAGGCGCTGCAGCAGCCCGTGGGCATCCCCACTGCACGTGGTGCCTAAGGCCAACAGGTTGTGGCAACCGTGCATCGATTTCTGGCGCTTGAACAACGCCATGGAACACGATCGGTATCCTATCCCACATATCCAGGATTTTTCCGTGCACCTGGCCAGGACACGTGTTTTTTCGAAAGTGGATCTGGTCCGCAGTTACCACCAGGTCCTGGTGTGTGCGGAAGATGTTCCCAAAACAGCGGTAATAACTCCTTTTGGCCTTTTTGAGTTTTTACGCATGCCGTTCGGGTTAAAGGACACTGCGCAACCTTCCAGAGAATGATGGATGCAGTGCTCCGTGACCTGCCTTTCGTTTTTGTCTACTTAGATGACATTCTGGTGGCTAGCGCATCTGAGGAGGAGCACCTCGCCCATCTCAAAATGGTTTTCCAGATGTTGGAAGTGCACGGGCTTATAGTTAACCTGGCGAAGTGTCAGTTTGGTGTGCCAGTGATTGATTTTTTTGGGTCACCACATTTCCCCGGAGGACGCCATTCCGCTACCTTATAAGGTGCGTGCCATGTTGGACTTTCCGCGTCTGCAGACCGTGAGAGCCCTACAGGAATTTTTGGGCATGGTCAACTTTTATAACCAATTCCTCCCCCGGACAGCCCAGCTGCTGCAGCCGTTATACACCGAGCTTAAGAAAAAGAAGCCCATGGAAAACATTGACTAGACCCCCAAGCGAGTCCAGGTTTTTGCAGATGCCAAAACAGTGCTCGCTGATGCAGCTTTGCTAGCCCAACCTGCCCCGTCAGTGTGGATAGCGCTCACCACAGACACATCTGACATTGCCATAGGGGGTAGTGGTGGAGCAGTACGTCTCTGGTTCGTAGCAGCCGCTCATGTTTTTCAGTCATACTTTGCACGACAACGAACACAAACGCAGTACATTCGACAGAGAATTGTTTGTCCTCCACCTGGTGATGCGCCATTTCCAGTTTTGGCTAGAAGGGCGCAAATTCACCGTGTTTGTGGATCATAAACCGCTAACATACGCAATGTCCAAGGTCTCGGAACCATGGTCGGCCCGGCAACAACGACATTTGGCTGCGATCTCGGCCTTCATGACTGACATTCAACACATTGCCGGTAAGCTCAACGTTGTGGCCAGTTGCCTGTCACAAGCGTTAGTGTCCCCAACTACATGGGAATAGATTTTCCTGCCATGGCCTTGGAGCAAACTGGAGACACGGACATTTGCGCACTCCAGTCTGTGCCTACTGGATTAAAGCTGGAGAGAAGAGTGGTGCAGGAAGGGTGCCCTCCCTTGCTTGACGTCTCCACCAGTCACCCGCGCCCGGTGGTTCCGAGGTCTTGGTGCCGCCGCATTTTTGAGTCAGTCCACTCCCTTTCGCATCCCATGCTTCAGTTAAACTGGTGGGGGCGAAATTTGTCTGGCTGCGCTTGTGCAAGGACATGAAAGAGTGGGCTGCAGTGTGCGTCGCATGCCAGCGGTCCAACGTGCACAAGCACACCAGAGCCCCCCTCAAGTCATTCCAAATCCCGGCCAGGAGGTTCGATCACGTCCACGTGGATTTGGTGGGACCCCTCCCACCATCGCAAGGTTTCACGCACCTTTTGACAATTGTGGACCGCACCACGCATTGGCCCGAAGTGGTCCCACTGGCTTCCACCACGTCCGCGGAAGTGGCTCGCGTTTTTTTGTTGGCTTGGGTTGCACAATTCGGGTGCCTGTTGGACATCACTTCCAACAGGGGTCCGCAGTTCGTTTTGGAACTCTGGTCCGTGATGGCCCAGTGCCTGGGGGTCACAATCCACCGCACTACCGTGTACAACCCCCAAGCTAATGGGTTATGCAAACGTTTTCATAGGTCGCTTAAGGCAGCGCTCAGAGCTTTGCTCACAGATGCAAATTGAGTCGACTGCTTGCCCTGGGTTCTTTTGGGGTTGCGCTACAGCCGCTATGGGCACCGGGTCAAGACCAAAGGACAGGGGGGGGGGAGTGTTAGTTCCCTTTCTGGGTGTTCGGGGGGGGGGGGGCTGTGTGGTGGCACTGTGTGGGGGTTCTCCCAGAATCGGAAGTCGGGGGAAAGCTGGAACAAAAGACTGAAGGAGGAAGTGGCACCGGGGGGGTCTCAGACATAACAGAAAGGACTATTCCCCCCCCCCCCCGGGGAGTTTGGGAGACACCAATCGCTGGAGGAAGGGAAGGTGTGAGAAGCAGGACTGGTGTTATATGATGTCAATGTGCCACGTATGTCTTTGTCCACTGAGTGTATTGTTTTTGGGTCCCTGGGTCTTATAGGATGGAAATAAAGGTTATAAAAAGGAGGCGGCCAGAGACCCACAGAGAGTATCTTCTGTACTTGATGTTGGAAGGTGAATAAAGTTCATGAGTCGACCAGCTAGCTGCCTCATCTGCTTTCATCTTCCACAATTTCCTATATGACTCCCAATTCCTGGTGGGTAATATTTCAAACAACTTCTAAGAACAAGAGAATATGACTATTTCCTTCACTTATGAACTTGGTTTAATATTTGGCATTTGGTCTTATGTTGTTGGTTTTTCCCAGGACTTCTAAAGTTTAAGAGTGATTATTATTCAAATAGCAAACATTTATGGTTATACCCCCTTTACACGGATGGAGATCATCATGGTTACATGGGCAAAATTTATTCAGCCTGATTACAATTCAGATCAGAACTTCACTGTTTACGTGGATCCTGAAAAAGCTGATCCGATTAGGACGTGCGTTTCCATGTGTCACACGTTTGAATGGACTAAATCATTTTGACATGCGCACGTCGACATTTCGAAAATAGTAGAAGAAGCAACTTCCGGTGTAAACAAACCCCGCTTTGTGTCTTTCTCTTGTTGAAATGGACCTGTATTGTGTTATTCAGACTGTACTTTTGCTTCTGCTGGTCTCTGTAATGAAGCTACAAGTCCAGCAGTACACACTTCTGCATATGATGAACAGAGGGAGACAGCAGGACGATACAGACAAGTTCTGTTTTACTCCCGCCATGTCTTCCGCTAGCTGCTGTAAATGTGGAAATACGTCACGTCGACGTGTGGCTGATGTACAGACATGCGCAATAAACATATTTTCTACCCAAACTTTGGAATAAGGGTTAATCTGTGCGCCAATCGGATTAACAATCGGCATAACCCACCCGTCTCAATCGGAAGGAAATTTGATCCAAATGAGTGTGATCAGGTCAGAATATTCCGATTGGCGTGTTTACATGAAGCATTTTTATTCCGATCAGGCTTTTTTTTTTTTTTATTGTCGCTTAGATTTTTAGTAGTTTTTCAGCTTAAATCATCCACAAAAAAAGGTGTATATAAAAGAAAGAAACCTGTAACAGCAACATCAACAAAAAACAAAATCAATAGCATCCACTGCTTGAGTCCGACATTAGCTCTTGCTCCCCCCATAGTCCACATTATTTCCTTGAAGTCCAGTTATTTATCGCCATTTCGGGATTTGTAGATTGTCCATTTTTCCCACTTTTCATCAAATTTTGCTTCTTGTATTCGTAGATTGTGTGTTAGTTTTTCCATTATGTAAATGTCTTCTATAATAGCCCAATATTGGTCCTTTGTAGGTGGTTCTGTCTTCAATAAATTCCTTGTTATGGCTTTTTTACTCGCTACTAACAATATTTTGACAAGATATCTATCATTCCCCAAGATGTTTGCCTCTGTTAGATCACAAAGATAAAGTATCTTACTGGTCATAGTGATCTTGTATCCTATTTTCCTCTGTAACATTTCACTTATCATTTCCCAAAACACAGTTATTCTCTTGCACTTCCAAAAAACATGAGTGTGATCCACATTGAATTCTCCACATTCTCTCCAACATTTCTGAGGTTGGTTGAGTTGTTTATTTTTCATCTTTGGTGTGATAAAGTAGCGCACTAAGTTTTTCCAGGCAAATTCCCTCCAAATCCGCGAACTGGTGGATGAGTGGTGAGTCTTGCATATATTTTGCCATTCATCTTCTGTGATTTCTATGCCAATTTCTTTCTACTTCTTGTTTATATACTTGGTTGTATATTTATTATTTAGGTTTAATGCCTTATACATTGATGATTTAAATTTCTTTTCATTTTCTTTATATGCTTTAATTATGACTTTTATCAAATCATTCACTTCCTTGAAGGGATCCACCCGGATTACTTTTGTGTGGTAGTCTCTTAGTTGGAGATATCTGAAAAAAATCAGAGATCCCCAATTCCTATTTTTCTTTTAAATTCTGATAACTCTCCAACTTTCTTTTCTAGAACACACCAAGCTGTGGCTCCTTTTTCTGTCCATCTTTTAAATCTCTGGTCGTATTGATTTGGTTTAAAATTTTTATCATATCCTACCCAATTCAGAAATTTTATGTCTTCCTTAATCTTGTATCCTTTTAAGATTTTAAACCATGTGTCTAATGTATGCTCACTGATTGAATCCATTTCATGTTTGAATTTCTTATATAAGTCTTTATCTCTAATCACAGTTTGAATTGGAATATTTGATTTTTTTTTTCTATATCTTTCCATTTTGCTACAAAATTTGGATTGCACCAACAGTACAAAGGTCTTAATTGAGCAGCATAAAAATATTCCTTTAATTTTGGTAATGCCATTCCGCCTAGGTCTTTGGAAAGCTGGAGAGTTTGATATCTAACTCTGGGTCGTTTACCTCCTGAAATGAACCTGGATATTGTTTTGTCCCACTTTATAAATTGGTCTGAAGGAATCTCTACTGGTAACGATTCTAGCGGATAGAGAAATCTGGGTAGTATATTCATTTTAACTATTTCGATTTTTGAATTAAAGTCCATTGGTAGGGTTGCCCATCTTTCTATATCTTTCTGTATATCTTGATATACCTTTTCATAATTTTTATTGAATAGTTCAGAGAGGTCTTTTGTTAATGTTACTCCCAAGTATTTAATTTGCCTCATACTCCAGTTAAGTTTATAAGATTTCTGAATTGTTATTGAGGGTGTATAATTAATTGTAAGTATCTGAGTTTTAGAAATATTTATTTTATATCCTGATAAATGGCCATATGTTTCAAGGAGCTTCATCACTATGGGAAGTGTTGTGTTTGGTTGTTCGAGGAAGACCATTACATCATCAGCAAAAAGTCCAGTTTTATGTTCTATTCCTTTGATTGTGACACCTTTAAGTTTCTCATTTTGTCGAACAGCTTTGGCCAATGGTTCAATGTAAATAGCAAAGAGAGCCGGTAATAGGCAGCATCCTTGTCTTGTGGACCTTTGCAGATGTATTTTACTAGTTAAGCTTCCATTTAGTTTTATTCTGGCTGTAGGCTCTTTGTAAAGTGTTTTAATCACCTGTATTGATTTTTCATTAAATCCTAACCCTCTAGTACCAAATATAGATATCTCCAATTCACACATTCAAATGCCTTTTCGGCATCTATACTCATCAAGACTGTACTTTGTTTTTTCTCTTGTGCCTGTTCTAGGATATGTAAGGTTCTCCTAATATTGTCCTGGGTTTTACATCCCTTTATAAATCCTGTTTGATCTTCATCTATTAGTTCTGCCAGAAATGTGTTTAATCTTTGGCTATTATTTTTGTATATAGCTTATAATCTGTTTAACATTGAGATTGGTCTGTAGTTGTGGCACTCGTTCTTATCTTTATCCATTTTGGGAATGACTGTTATTATTGCTTCTGACCATGTTGGTGGGATTTTATTTTTTGAGTGTGTCCAGTTAAAGGATGTCTGAAGCAGTGGAATTAGTTCTTCTTTAAACAGTTTGTACCATACTGCTGGGTAGCCATCGCTCCCTGTAGATTTATTATTTTTTAATGAATTTATTGCTTCTTCTACTTCTTTTTATGTAATTTTGTCTGTTAATCTATAATTTTGTGAGGTGCCAATTGCCGGTAAATCCAAATCATTTAAAAAGGATCTCATTTCATCCTCCTCTGCAGCAGGTGGCTGCGTATATAATTTTTTATAGTACTGGTAGAATATTCTTTCTATCTTTTCTGGATCATCAATTATCTCCTTAGTTAGGAGGTCTTTAATTTTGTGTATTGTATTTATCGCCTGTTGTTTTCTTATACGTTTTGCTAATAATTTTGTAGCTCTCAAGCCAGTTTCATAATAATTCTGTCTTAAGAATAAGTTTCTTTTCTCAATTTCATTCAGTAGTATATCATCTATTTTCTTTTTGGTATCCTTGATTTGTTGAAATACCTCCTGATCGTTTGTGTCTTGATATTTCTTCTCACATTCCCTTAACTTCTCTGGGTATTTCTTATAGGTTTCCAATCTTGCTGTTTTCAATAATGCCATTTTTGCTATTAGTTTTCCTCGAATAACCACCTTCAAAGCATCCCATAGTATGGTTGGATCCACTTCCCTGTTATTATTTTCTTCAATATATTGTTTGATTTCTTTTTTTATATCCTCTACCAGTTCTTTGTTGTTCAGTATTCCCACATTGAGTCTCCAACACATTTGTCTCTTTTGGGCATTTAACTAAGTCTTTAAATATCCAGCATTGTGGTCTGAGATATCAGCTCCTCCTATTTTACATTCATCTACCCTGTACCTATCACCTATATTTATAAAAAAGTGATCTATCCTCGAGTGGACCTTGTGGGTGGCCGAGTAATGAGTATAATCTTTTTTATATGGATTGAGACTCCTCCAAATGTCAATCATACCCATCTCTTCTAGTTGCAGTTTTAAAAATTTTGTCAGATGTTTGTTTTCTCTTTAAACTTCTTGTATCCAGGCTATGATTCATAATTATGTTAAAATCACCTCCACAAATTAGAATTCCCTCTGTTTCTGTTGCAATGTTATCAGAGTTTTGAAAAAATGTTTATCACTTTCAGGAGGAGCATAGACATTTACCAGAGTGACAGGTTCATTTTCCAGCTTCCCTTTCACCAGTATATATCGTCCCTTTTTATCCCTGATTTCTTTTCCAAATTCAAACTTAGTTGTATTTGAGATTAATATCAAGACTCTTTTATGCCCCTGTTTGCATTAGCTGTAAAATGAGTTTCTAAATCCTAATCTTTTAAATTTTTCATGCTCTTTTTGGGATAAGTGAGTCTCTTGCAGAAATGTAATTTCCACCTTTTTCTTCTTCACTTTTGTTAGGACTTTTGCTCTCTTTACAGGTGTATTTAGACCATTTACATTTAGCGATATAATCTTAAGACTATTTTTTATCATAACACTTAAACCATGTTTTCATATGCTTCCCCGAGCAGTTTGAACCAGAACTGTACACACATTTGAACATCACAATAAAAACATAAACCATAAGTAACTTCCACCTGGGGGTCTCTCGATTCCCACCCGTGCCCCTGTTGGTAGGTGGATAGGAAATCCTCTTCTTCAATAAGGGCCCATCCCTAGACTGAGAAAACCATTCTACTGATGGATCCCCCCTCAGTCTAATTAAGTCCAACATTTACACATGAACTCTCAATCTGTTGTGAATTTAAAAAAAAAAAACAAAACATAAGCATAAGGCCATACAGCATTACAAAACTCCTATTATATATTCAAAAGAAAATTTATTCCCTTGTTTTTATGAGTAGAGTTGAGTCTATATAGCAGTGGGTGAGAACACTGTTCTTTTATCCCATTTGGAGATTTCGACTCTTCATCTCCAACTTTTACACACGAGTCTTACCATTGTAGTTTGTTACTTAACCCCTGAAGTTCTCCGTCTTCCATCCATCTTCTTCCGCTTAATCCTTTTCAGGTCGTGGGGGGGGGGGGGGGGGCTGGAGCCTATCCCAGCATCTTTGGGCGAGAGGCAGGGTACACCCTGGACAGATCACCAGTCCATCGCAGGGCCAACACAAAGAGACAGACAACCATTCACTCTCACATCCATACTTAAGGACAATTTAGAATCCCCAGTTGATGCCAATTAACCTCACCTGCATGTCTTTGGCCTGTGGGAGGAAACCGGAGTACCCGGAGTAAACCCACGCAGACACGGGGAAAACATGCAAACTCCACACAGAAGGGTCACTGATGGTCTGGGGGTGGGATCGAACCTACGATGGTCAAGGGTGGAATCGATCCCATGACCTTCTTGCTGTGCTGAGACTGTGCTAGCCACTGCGCCACCGTGCTGCCAGTTCTCCGTCTTCCTCGGTGCTATTTCCTTTGAAATTCACGCAGTTTCTCCCTCACTCGGTGCGCTGTATCCCGGCTCTGGGGGACAGCTGTCCCGCCGCCTCTCTTCATCTCTCCACCTCTCACTCGTTGCCAACCCGACGCTATGTGGTTCCCTCCTTTACTGTCGCCGTCTGTGTTATTCAGCATGTCCAGCTGGAATCCCCTCGCTCTTATGTCCCGTGCAGCTTCCCCAGTGTCGTTGTAACTCTTTACTCCATCACTCCAATGAATTTGTATTTTCGTGTACGGGGTTTGGAAGCGTATGTTCCTGTCTTTTAGCGTCTTCTTTATGTCACGATATGCTCTGTTTCTGTACAATTTCAGCAGGATGATCATGGTCAAACTGAATGCGTGCATCACCCACTTTAATTTTCTTCTGCCACGCTTTTTTTAGCACCATGTCCTTGATTTCGAATGTCTGAAAATTAACCACTATTGCCCTCGGTTGAGCACCTGCCCTCGGTTCCTGCGGTGGGGTTCTGTGAGTGCGTTGGATCTGCAGACTGAAATCCCTGGAGATCTCCAGCTCTCTTTTTAATAACTGTTCCAGGTAGTTCTTCACAGAGCTTCATTCAGTTTCTTTCGGTAGGCCAAAGATGCGAACACTATTTCTCCAAGACCTCGCTTGTAGGTCTACCATTTTTTCTTGCATGTAGCTTGTCTGCTTTAGCATCTTTAGCAGCATCTCATTAGCCTCTGCGTTCCACTCTTCCAGCTCAGATATTCGCCATCTTTCCTGGAACCCCGATCAGGCTTTTAATCCGATTACTTGTGTCCATGTAAACATGGAGATCTCCACAGTCCTCACAGTATCCTCGAAGTTTTGACTCAGTCCAAAACACACGAGGATCTCCCAAATGATCCCAGAGATCAAAAATTGACCCAGTCTCTCAACGATCTCCATGCTGTTTAAAGGGGCCCTTATCAACTATGCTCATGGACCACCAAGTTTGTGGCGAGAAGCACCAAACATAGCAGGCACAGATGAAAATCAGAACTAACAGTCTGGTTGGAAGTGGCTTGCAGACAAAATAGCAACAATAGGAATAGAATGGAATAGGCTTTATTGTCATTGTACAGTTGTACAGTACAACAAAATTGTGTGCTTCACCAGGCTACTACGCAATAAAGTAAGAGAGAAGGATTGGATAAAAACACAGTTACAGAACACACAATTAAACACACAACTGAAATAAAAATAGCCAACAACTCTGGAAATATACACAGGTATAGTAGTGGTTTCACAGATGGGTCAATATACATGAAAGTGTGGAGTGCAAAGACAGGTGTTTTATTGTGATAATTAAAAAGGTTCAGCGGGAGGGGGGTGGGACCTCTGGCTGTTTGGAGTCCAGATGGCTCAGGGGAAGAAACTGTTTGTCAGTCTGGAGGTGTGGGACCTGATTGATCTGAACCGTTGTCCAGAGGGAAGCAGGTCAAACAGGTGGTGGATGTGAGGGGTCTCCTGTGATGGCCTTGATCCTTCTGAGACAGGAGGATCTGGAGATGTCCTGCAGGGAGGGCAGAGGGCCACCAATGATTTTTTGGATGGTGTTGATGACCCCCTCTGCACAGCCTTCCTGTTCTCGGCCGTGGAGCCGGTGTACCACACACCCAGACAATAGGTGAGCACGCTCTCCACTGAGCAGCGGTAGAAGGCCAGCAGCAGCTTGTGGTCCAGGTTGTTCTTCCTCAGGACTCGGAGGAAGTGCAGCTTTCTTCACCAGGGTCTTGGTGTTGACAGTCCAGTCAGAGGAGATGTGGATGCCCAGGAACCTGAAGGTGGGGACAGTTTCCACGCGGTCGCCTTTTATGAGCGGGGGGTGGGGTCCTGTCTGTTCTTTCTGAAGTCCAGTATGATTTTTATCAGTTTCAGGTTGTTTTCTTGGCACCACAGCAGCAGACTCTGTACCTCCGCCCCATATGCCTTCTCATCGTCATCAGTGATGAGCCCAACCAAGGTGGTATCGTCCGTGTACTTCATGATGACGGTGGTTGGGTGAGTTGGAATACAGTCAGAGGTATTCAGGGAGTACAGAAGAGGGCTTAGCACGTAACCCTGGGGGAGCCAGTGCTGACAGACAGGGTGGAGGAGTGGTGGGGGCCGAGTCTGACTGTGTGTGGGCAGTTGGTGAAAAAGTTTTTTATCCAGGAGCAGGTGGTGGTGGAGGGAGGATCTGGAGGAGGTGCCGTTTATTGATCAGGATGTCTGGGATGATGGTGTTGAAAGTTGAGCTGTAGTCCACATGATGTAAGACAACCACAGGTTTGGTTGGCGTCGGTGTGGTGACGTTGCCGTTTGGTGACGTCATCACGCCGAGCACATATAATGTGAGGGGCAGCCATCTTACGGCCTCGTTTCGGACTGCCATTATAGCGCTCAGCCTCCCCACCAGAGTCTGTAACCGTTAAAGTGCTTTTTGTAATAAAGTTTGTGTTCTCAGCAAACGCCACTCTCTGTCGGTCCTTCCCCAGTTTTGTTTGAGACCACTACGACCATTTCTGGAAAAGCTGCCCATACGGTGGCCACGCTGGCTCGATGCTTTTGAGGCCTACATATCGGTGTTGGACCTAGACAAGCTGGGCAAGGTACAGAAGCGAGCTCTACTGGCTCACAATCTGGGCATAGAAGGCCAATATATTTTCCACACGCTAGGACCAACAAAATCGTTTGCTGAGGCGGTCGAGCTGCTAGCTAGCTACTTCACTATATTTGACAACATGATGGCCCAGAAGTTAGTGTTCTACCAGCGCTGACAGCGAGAGGACAAGTCATCCATACAGTACATGGATGCCTTTCACTGTTTGGCTAGTACGTGGGAGTTAGGACGCGCGGAGGACATAGCGATATCGTCACAGTTGAAGTGCTACACTGCGGATCTGAGGATACAGGCAATGCTGGAGATAGCACAGGATGACCTGACGATAGTGATGGAATGGGTGTTCCTGATGGAGATGGTGGCTCAGAAGGCATCGCGGCTGGTGGGACCACATCCATGTTCGCCACAGTTAGCTCCGCTGGTGCAAACGGTTTTCCCGGTTGCTAAGCCCGCCGACCCTACACCTTTTCAGGAGGGCCCCGAGGTGACCGTTGTGGGATAGCAGGGCACCACAGAGCAACAACCCAGCAACAAACTCCCCTTAGGAGATGAGCTAATCCGTGACAAGCTAGCTGAAGAGCACAGCACAGAGAGTGAATGCAGCACAGAGAGTGAACTCAGCACAGAGGGAGAACATAGCACAGAGAGAGAGCAGCGACCAGACTTGCCTCAGTTCCTCGCTCAGCATAAGCCTCAGGAAGCTGCTGCAGAGCTGCAGGAGAGGGAGCCCACATCTATTGGGAACCCCGGGACACAACAACCCGGCACAGGTTCTACCAATAGCGACAGCAACATATTTCCATGACCAGACTTCCCGGGAGAGGGGGAGAACTAGCCGGACTTACCGCCAATCCTGGCACGACATGAGCTTGAAGTAGCCGCCGTGGAGCTGCAGGAGAGGGAGTTTGTGGAGAAGGGGGACCCCGGTGACCAAGGATGGCCCGGCGTGCGTCCCGTCGCTGACGACAGTGACACATCACCCCAACCTCAACCAGCACCAGGTGAGGGAGAGAAGAAACTGGACTACTTCCGAATCCACGCCCAGCACCAGACACCAGGAGCCGCTGCTGAGCTGCAGGATGAAGAGTTCACGATCCAACAAAATGCAGCAGAACCACTGGATGCCTTCTGAATCCATGCCCGGAACCAGCCTCCAGGAGCCACCGCTGAGCCACAAGATGAAGGGTCCGTGACCAAACAAAACACAACAGAGCCACCGGACATCTTCCAAATCCACGACCGGCATCAGCCCCCAGGAGCCGCCGCTGAGACGCAGGATGAGAAGTCTGTCCCAACAAGATGCAGCAGAACCACCAAGGCCTGGTGGATACCCCACAGCAGATGTGAGAATCATACCATCACAACTATGATGCCGAATGTACCCGAACAGAGCACCACTCGTGAACTGAGTTCGGGTCCGCGGAAGTGAACAACCAGACCCGCAGCCGGCTTCAACACCATCTCCACCACGACTGGCACCCATCAAGATCACCACGCAGCTGGGGCCAGCGACCTTCCAGCTGGCAGATGGTTCAGGGTGGCACGCCAACCACCTTTGCCGAGTTCGAGCAGCTGCCCCAGATAACCCGGATTGAGATTTTGAAGATGACAAACCCGGTCCACCGGACTCCGTACCTCCAGGGGCACGTCCACCACGGGCTCACCTCAGGGCCCCTCCAACTGAACTGCCTTCCTCAATGGAAAAAAAAGGACTGTCTAGCTAGGAGCGTGGTTGCCAATGAACAGTGGCATAATAAACCACTCAGCCTCACTGGGCTACGCGGTAGTCTACCCGCTGGCCCTAGCTAGTTTGGGGTTCACTGTGTAGCAAATTGGAAAGGGTTGATTTGATTACATATGTGTGTTCTCTTTTTCCAAGGGGGGCGTTGAATGTGGTGTAAGACAACCACAGGTTTGGTTGGCGTCGGCGTGGTGACACAGCCATTTGGTGATGTCATCACACTGAGCACATATAATGTGAGGGACGGCCATCTCATGGCCTCTTTTTGGCCTGCCATTATAGCGCTCAACCTCCCCACCAGAGTCTGTAACCATTAAAGTGCTTTTTGTAATAAAGTTCGTGTTCTCAGCAAACGCCAGTCTTTTTTTTTTTTTTTTTTGTTACTTATTTGTACCTGTAGGTAGACTTGGTTTGCAGTCTGGTGACAAGCCACCGGCTGCTGGTCGCTGCGTGCGCGAGCGCCCTAAACCTACATGTATTTGGTATGCAGGAGGAAACCGGAGAAATCCCGGAGTAAACCCACGCAACACGGGGAGAACATGCAAACTCCACACAGCTCACTGTTGGTCGGGGGCTGGGATCGAACCCACGACCTCATGATCCCCGTGATCCCCCGGCCGAGGGTAAAACTGTGCTGCCACAGTGCTAAACCACTGCGCCACCGTGCAGCCCATGTCTTTGTCAGTCCTTCCCCAGTTTCCAGACATAACAGTCCACAAAGAGCATTCTCACGTAGCTCCTTGGGTTCTCCAGGTGGCTCAGGGCTCTGTGGAGTGTGGTGGTGATGGCGTCTTTCGTAGACTGGTTCTCCCTATAGGCGAACTGGTGGGGGTCGAAAGAGGGGGGAAGACAGTCCCTGATGTGCTGGGACACCAGTCGCTCAAAACACTTCATGACTACAGACCTGAGTGCTATGGGTCTGTAGTAATTCAGGCTGTCAATTGTGGACTTTTGGGGGATGGGGATGATGGTGGAGGCCTCGAAGCAGGAGGGAATGATGGTGTGCATCAGGGAGAGGTTGAACAGCTTGGTGGGGATCTCAAGCGGTTAAGCTCCTCTGCTAGAGTAAAGCTGCTGTCTGGTGTTGGGGGGCCCTGGCCCCTGTAGTTGGTGAGGGCCTGGATGCCTCTGCACATCTGTCTGGGGTTGTTGTCTATGAATAAGCCTTCCACTTTCCTCCTGCAGGCATTCATAGCGTGTTTTATGCCTCTTCTCAGGTTGGCTCTGGCAGTGCTGTATAGAGAGCTGTCCCTCTGCCTGAAGGCTGAGTTGCAAGCTCTGATCAGAGCCTGGACCTCACTGGTCATCCAGGGTTTCTGGTTTGGAAAGACCCGGATGTATTTGGTGACTGTCACGTTTTCTACACAGCATTTAATGTAGAAGAGGACAGACTCGGTGTAGGAGTCCAGGGCCTGCTTTTCAAAGATGTTCTAATCTGTGCAGCTAAAGCAGTCAAAGCAGCTAAAGCAGAGCATTTTCAGGCCAGATTTTAATTGTTTGTTTGTTTGAGGCGGAACTCTTCCTCAGGGGGGTGTAAGCAGGTATTAGAAGCAGGGAGAGATGGTCTGATTGTCCATGGCGAGGGAGGGGGGTGGCTCTGTAGGTGTGCTTAATGTTGCTGTAAACATGATCCAGTGTTCTTTCCCCTCTTGTGGGACACTTAACATGTTGGTGGAATTTGGAGAGTACAGTCTTTAAGCATGCTTTGTTAAAATTCTCTACAATAATGTGGACTGCGTCAGGGTGATCTTTCTGTTGCCTGCTAACGATGTGCTGGAGGTGGCTGAGTGCTAAGCTAATGCTAGTGTCTAGAGGGACGTAAACAGCTGTTACAGTTACTGCCGTTAGCTTGCAAGGAAGGTAGAAGGGCCTACACAGAAAGGACATGGCCTCTAAGTCCGGTGAACAGTGGCTTTGAATTATTCTGCTTGCGGCGGATGATAAAATAAGGCAGTGATGCTGAGGTTTTAAGCAGGTTTTATTAATCATACCGCCGTCACGGGAACTCGGCTCCAGCCCATAGCGTGAGCAGGCTGAAGCCGAATTCCTCAGGCTCTCAGTGAAGAGGGGACACAAAGTCTGTGCCCAGCAGCAGCCGTTGTAGAAGTGAGAATTGAGAGGATGAACATGAAATTCAGACAGCTTATATACTCAGCTACAACAATACATCAGAGCATTCACAGCAGTTGGTATGATCAAAGAGATAACAGAACAGGCATGAGACATTTGCATTTGAGAGACATATTGATCTCAGTCCCTAGGTCACAGTAAGGTCAGGATGCATGAACACAATGCATGAAAGGCAACATTAACATCACAGAAGTGAGCCAGACGAAGCGGGGCTGCCTGTAGACATTAATACACATTTCACTGTTCTGTTATTTGCTCTAGCCGAGCGCTGTGTTTGACCAGTCTGTTTGTGGGGGTTACACCAAACCGCCACAGCCCCCCCCCCCCCCAGAGGGCTCGGCAGGTGGCCGAGCCCTCGATAGTGCAGTTTGGGCAGCGAGCAGGGAAAAGCTCTGTGCAGGAGGGGGGTGGGGGGTAGTAAAAGCCGGCCGGAGACGATGAAAACGTCCGGGCCGCGCAAAAATTGCTTGTGGGTCCGCGATGTCGAAGGGCTGTCCCGTTGAACGTGCAGAGGTCCACAAGAAGAAAAATTAGTCACTGGCTCCTCCCGCGATTAAGTCCTGCAAGGATTAATAGCTGCCATGAAGAAAAGACGAGGCTGCGTGGCGGCTGTGATGAGAGCAGAGGGACTGGCGTGTTGGCTTTAGGTGCGGGCACAACCTTAAAGCTCTCGGGAACCGCAAACCGCTGAATTTCCCTTGTGTGCCGTGGCTAAGACCATAAAATCCAGTGAGCAAGCTGCGTGCCTCAGGTGAATGAGCAAGCCTGAAGGGCCAGTGTGCAGCAGAAGGAAGGCAGTCAGAAAAGCCGTATTTGTCCCGTGCGTGGTGCGCCGTCCCCGTAACTCCCCGGTGCATACGCCGGGGTTCCGTGATGGGTGGGCCAGCTGGAGAGGAGAACCAGGGTCAGGGAGCTTAATCATCACTGTTCAGTGTGTTGGAGCGGTGAAGGGAAGTAGACGCTCTGTCACTCGCTCGGTCATGGTGCGTTCAGGTCCACGTGTGCTCCGTCGGCCATGGGGATCGCCGTCGTGGAGAGGGGACGAGGTGCATGCGCTCTCGTGTGGAGGAGCTGTGAGCGCGGCCGGTCCAGCGTGGATGTGCCGATCTAGGCGTGCAGATCTCACCATGAAACGTTGCTCAGCTTTCCCGGTCGTGGGTGTTCTCCAGGGAGTTTCGCCTGGAAACTCCGCATTGAGGTCTCCCTGAAGCAGAAGGGAGGGCAGATCAGTCAGGCTGCCGCGTTCGTTTGTCGTCGGAGAATCACCGCCGGGTGTTGCGTTCACTGGCAGCGTGTTCGTTTCAGCGTCGGGTCACCAGTGCGGCGGATGATAAAATAAGGCAGTGATGCTGAGGTTTTAAGCAGGTTTTATTAATCATACCGCCGTCACGGGAACTCGGCTCCAGCCCATAGCGTGAGCAGGCTGAAGCCGAATTCCTCAGGCTCTCAGTGAAGAGGGGACACAAAGTCTGTGTCCAGCAGCAGCCGTTGTAGAAGTGAGAATTGAGAGGATGAACATGAAATTCAGGCAGCTTATATACTCAGCTACAACAATACATCAAAGCATTCACAGCAGTTGGTATGATCAAAGAGATAACAGAACAGGCATGAGACATTTGCATTTGAGAGACATATTGATCTCAGTCCCTAGGTCACAGTAAGGACAGGATGCATGAACACAATGCATGAAAGGCAACATTAACATCACAGAAGTGAGCCAGACGAAGCGGGGCTGCCTGTAGACATTAATACACATTTCACTGTTCTGTTATTTGCTCTAGCCGAGCGCTGTGTTTGACCAGTCTGTTTGTGGGGGTTACACCAAACCGCCACACTGCTGTTATTACACCAAGTCTAAAGCACATAAACACAGAGCCCTCCACTTCTGCCCTTACCAGAATTGGCATTGCAGCTGAAACGGAGTGTAGTTCAGTTGGGTAATGCCACAGTGGCGTCTGGGATGAGCGGGTGGAACCAAGACTCGGTCTCAATCAGAAAACAACAGTCCCAGATGTAGCAATTGTAGGTGATCTCCGATCACAGCTCATCCATTTTGTTGGTGAGGGATCTGGTGTTGGTGAGGAAAATTGAAAATAACGGTGGTTTAATGCGTTGTTTGCGCAGCTGGGCACAGAGGCTAGCCCTGCAGCCTCGTTTCTTCTTCCTCTCTCGGTGCTGTCTGCCCCTCTTGCTGGGCTCGATAACAATCCACGAAGTGCCCAGAGGTCTGGCGATCTCTGGATCTCTTACTGGAATAAGCACTGGAGATGTCAGAGTTAAGTTGGCAGCCAATGCCTAGAAGTTCCTGGTGACTGTAGGTAATTTGTCCATTGCAGGAGGAGGACAAAAAAAGGCAGGAAAAACACAAAAAAAAGTGCAGTAGCCCAGAGCATCTAGCCGCACCGTGTGGACGTGCAGCCATGGTACCAAGAATGTGAAGAAGGGATTGAGATCAGCCAATCTGTTTGGACAAAATGGCCTTTGACTGTCTACTTACTTTACATAGTAACTAACTCCCAGATGTCTTTATACTGGTGCTACGAGAAAGATCAGTCACGATAAATCAGAGGGTCCAGAAACACTATGGGGCCCTTTGTGATCCATAAGAAAGTGGCACCCAACCTTAGTTCTGTGGAGTCCCCCTTGCTTGTGTCCAAGACAAGCCTGCCCCCCCATATGCAAATTTGCATGAACAAATGAAATGATTTGTTATAAATATTTACATGCGGACCAAAAATTTGTTAGTTTTTCACAAGCTACTGGTTGTATTTTTGACCACTCATCTTGACAAAATAGGTGCAGTGTTAGCTGAATTTGTTGGTTTTCTGCTATATATTTGTTTCTTCAACATAGTTTTAAATTTTCTTAATGGTGTTTCAGGTGGGACTTTGGGAAAGCCAGTCTAAAACCTCAATTTTAGCCTGATTGAACCATTTCTTTGATGTGTGCTGAGATCATTGTATTGTTGGAACACCCAGCTGCATGCAAGACCAAACCTTTGCATGGAATCCTCATTCTTCATTATTCTGTTTTCTGTAAAGCACAAACAAACAGAGCATAATAGTACCACCGCCCTGCTTGACAGTAGGTTTGGTGTTCTTACGGTTAAAGACCTCACCTTCTCTATTCCAAACATATTTCTGGGCAGTGTGACCATATACCACAATTTAAGGGCGTTTTCATACCTGAAAGTCTGAACCAAACAGGTTAAGGTGTGAAAGCCCCTTAAATTTCATCTGACCACAGAACTTTCATCCAAAGACCTTTCCTTTATCCATGTGATCAGCAGCAAACTTTAGTCAAGCCGCAAAGTGCTGCTTCCTGATCTCTGGTTTTTCTCTCATCTCTTTGTCTTTATATCCTGATTGATGGAGCCTTGAGTACTTTTATCATGTTTATAGTCAGCTTCATGTGTGCCTGTGTTTGTGTTTATGTTGAATGTAATTGTGGTTTGTAAATATGGATGTCACCAGACTGCAAAACAAATCTACCTACGGGTACAAATAAAGTAACCTGAACCTGAACCTGGCAACCTCTCAGGAAATGGCCACGTAAAACAGGTTGGACTATGGACACTGAAATCTGTGTTCCAGCAGATTTTTTTCATCGCATAGCTGCTTGATGAGAATTCTGAGTTTACTCATGACCATTCTGACCAACTGTCTCTCAGCACCAGGTGATAACTTGCATTTTTGTAATGACAGCAGTGACACAACTAGACCTTCCACTTTATACTTGGAACCAGTTGTTTGCAGTTGATTTTGAGATCTGCAGGTGCTTAAAAACTGGATCAAGTGACTTTCCTGACTTGTTCAAGTAAATGTTTCACTTTTTTCAGAGCCATACTGAGCTCCTTAGATGTTCCTTTTGCGATTTTTATGGGTGAGTCTAGTGAGTCTGTCTTATGGGCCCTATTTAAATATGTTCAGATAAGTCACCAGCTGTAGTCAAAGTCAAGCTGTAGTCAATTGTAATCACTCTCAAGAAGAAGCCATGCCACCAATACAATTAGATTAACATCTTTCTAGATCACCAAAACTATTTATTCAACCTGACGTGTATTTTTTAACCCAGATTTTATTTTACAAAGAACTAAAATAAATTCATAAAAGATCCATAATGCACGAAAGTTTTTGTGAAGAAGTTGTGGGTTTCGGTCATTCAGTTACAGAAAATTAAGACTCCAAGGAGTTACTCTTAGTTCAAGACTGCCATATCTACAGTGATGTACGTAAATGTTTAGTATTCAAAAACTTTTTAATGGTTTGATTTGCTTTAGGGAAATTGGCTGTACAGTTAGGATCCACAGAGGTTTATTTTCTATGGGCTCCAGACTATCTGGTGTTGTCCTTGTGTGTTGATATTGATGAATATTTTATTAAATCATCATTTCATTTTGTCTAATACCTCATAGCAATTGCAGAAGCAAACCCTGTGGTACACATAGCCACGATTATGAACCAATCATGGGAACAAGGGGAAAGACGAGGGACATTAATATATTATTGTCACAGTAAAAAGAACTAAATGTTTGCCTTTTGTTTCCTCAAACACAGACTCGAATCAGGATGCTGTTAAATAACCACATTTTAATAGTGATTACTGATAAATGAGTCTTAACTCAGCATCACAAATGTCATTACTCTGATGTGAAATACCTTACATGGACAAATATTCATTACTTGGTGCAGAACATGTTTCAAAGTAAAGAAACCAAAGTAAACTGAACAGGTTTTATTGCCAT
This sequence comes from Pholidichthys leucotaenia, assembly GCA_020510985.1. NCBI lineage: Eukaryota > Metazoa > Chordata > Actinopteri > Cichliformes > Pholidichthyidae > Pholidichthys > Pholidichthys leucotaenia. Next base: position 306,015,132 of record CM035841.1, on the reverse strand, counting down.
ATTTTTTTATTGCACTTTGTAAGCAGATGCTGTACAGTAGCTGTGCAGAAAAGTTATTCCTCAGTGTGACAAATGACCATTGCAGGGGGTGGGACATGTTCATCCAAAATTAAATTAATCCTGGTCACAACTGAATACAGTCACAATTAGTTTGCTTTATATCAAAATAAAATCCAAAAAATAAAGTTCCACAATTTCCTCGAAAAAACTATGACAGGTATGACAAATATCTACAGGGTTATGTGAGGGGAGCATGTGGAAGGTCACAGAATAACTATCAAAAACGCAGGCGAGTTTTGAAGGTTTTTTTACATTATATACAAACATTACCATTACATGTTCTTTTTTTCCTTTTAGTCTCACATGCAAGAAGCTACTGTGATAGTTTGTGTTCTGTGAGGTGTGACAGTTCATGAATAAACCTAAACATTTCTTTTAAAGACTATCTTTCTCTGGTATTAAGAGGAGAGGATAACAGGAGTGGGTAAACAGTCTTCTCCCTCAGTGGCTGTCATGGCAACATCATCATATATAATTTAACCCACATACAACAATCACACTTTCTCATTCACACATGTACACTCACTCATTAGTGATATGATAAAACTTTAAACCAGACCCCTGGTACAGTACAATACACTGACACGTCAAAAATGTACAGAGTAATTAAGAGGAAGTCATTCCTGTGAATCCACAATAAACAATATCAGTAGGAAAAAAACCCTCAAGACCATCTTGGTCTCAGATGTCTATCAGTTTTTGGAGGATTGATCCACTTCATGTTCTTTTCTTCAGTGAGATTTGGGCTAGTTGGGGCACTGCTGCTAACTCTTCCCCATCTTAGCAATCAGCTCATCACAGATCTTTGTCAACTCCTCGATCTCTTTGTTCTGTAGGAACAATTAATTTAAAAAATACAATTACCACACTTGCGTATGTAAAGACATTTTTCATGAATTCATGTTCACATCCCACTGCTGACCTTTTGCTCCAAAGTGCGCTCTAGAGAGTCCACCTTCATCTGCTCTTTCCTAAGACTGGCTTGAAAGGCAGCTTGCTCCTGCTTGGATTTTGCCCGGACCTGGGCTATCTCAGCATTGGCCCTGCAGGCACACAAGAAAGACATGAGAGCCACCTTTACATAACTCCTACAAAGACTTGAGCTGGGTTCACACTATAGCGTTTGGACCGACTTTTACAAACGTTTTGAAAAATCAGAGAAATTAGTCCAAACATTGGTGAAATTATGTTTGTGAGCAGGTTTGTTTTTTTTTTTTTAATCCAGCGCACACCAACATTTGCAAACTTTTGCGAACTTGTGCTAGCATTTGCCAGCGTTGCATTCAGCGTTGGCAAACTTTTGCCAACTCAGGCTAGCGTATGTGTAGCTGTTACCAACTTAGGTTAACTTAAGCAAATGAATACTCAGCACAGGTCAGCTGACATCAGCATCAGGCAACACTCCTATAAAGATCAGTGTTTGTGGAGGCTTCCTGACATTCTGGACCTACTTATGGAGTGAACACATTCCCCTTGGACATACTGTATATTTCAGTATTTATTTTCATTTTATATTCCTATGTAGTTACTTCTGCATGCCCTTTTCCCCTGTTCATGCATTCATCCAACCATCCATCTGCTGGAACCTATCCCAGCATCTTTAGGCGAGAGGCAGGGTACACCTTGGACAGATCGCCAGTCCATCGCAGGGCTCATTCATTCATTCCATTCCTCTAAAAAAAAGAATACAATAATGCTATCTATAGACTCCAACAGTAAGTCTGCAATTAAACTGTGAATGTGGAAGGAATAAAAAAAAACTATTTAGTGTATCATCATATAAATAAAATGACGGGTGATTATATTTTGACTGTTACAACTCTCTCCATTAAAATAACATAAAATCCTCTTCCGGTCTGGACACCATGGTGATAGCAGCTTAACACTGAAGCTCCCAGACCCCATCCGTGAAAATACCATGAAAATCAGATTTAACAGATTTATGGAAGAGTGAAAATCAAAGGACAAAGTCATTATGCCTAAAGGAAAACGGAAGAGATCGACATTTACCAGGCCAAGACGCGCATCGGCTGGAGAATCTGATCTGGAGGACAACAACCACTCGGAAATAGAGGAGCAGAATGAGGCTAGCAACACGGTTAGCTTAAAAACGGTACTTCAAGAATTAAGAGAATTTTGCCGAGAGTGTTGGGCCGAATTTTGTGAAATTAAAGACAAAATAAAAAGGACAAACAACAGAGTGGACCAGGCTGAGGCCCGAATCATGGAAGCAGAGGAAAGAATAAAAGGGCTGGAAGAAACCACGCTGGAATTACTCAAACGACAGACAAGACTGGAGGCTAAGCCAACCGACCAGGAAGGAAGACTAAGGAGGGACAACATAAGAATTCATGGTCTGAAAGAAGGAGTCGAGGACGGTTTCACCACAATGGCTGCATGCGTGGAAACCATACTGAGAGAGAAGTTGGAAATTCCCCAATTCACCGATTTGAAAATAGAAAGGGTGCACCGTTCATTAGCCCCAAGGCCGTCAGCGGAAGCCCCCCCACGATCGGTGGTGGTGAAGTTTTCCAACTTCAGAACAAAAGAAGAGGTTTTGAGACTGGCTTGGCAGAAAAAAGAATTTATGCACCAAGAAAAAAGTTTTTGTGGAGCATGACTACGCCCCGGAGGTCCTTAAAAAGCGTCGGGAATACGACGACGCTAAAAGGTACTAAGAGAGAAGAAACTGCGCTTTTAAACTCCATTTCCGGCGAAGCTGCGGGTTTTTTACGGGGAAGAGACGTGTCTCTACAACTCGGCGGAAGAAGCAACCAGGGATATGGTGAGAAGAGGGCTCCCGGTAACGGTGTATAAACCCGCAGCAGACCCGATCGAAAGAATCAAGGCTCAAACGTGGTGCACACAGATACCCTCAAAATCCACGGGCCAGCAGCGGGAAACCCAGCGCCAGGGCTATAAGGAAAAACTGAACGCTTTCAGGAGGGAATAACGATATTTTTAATCAATCTGTGCATCCAACCCTCCTCCTACAAGGTAACAAACATTAAAGGAGATGCAGAATCAGCAAGTATGAAGTGGTAAAACATTTCATGGAACAGTCATAATATTAGAAACAAATAAGTCTTTAAAAAAAAAAAAACTTGTTAAAATAGAAATGTGACAATGAACCACATGAACTCTCCACACTAACAAATACTGTATTAACGTGATTGTTTGCTATGATAGTGGTGGGAGGTTGCGCACAATTTCATAGGGTATAGGCATAAAAAAAAAAAAATTCATTACAAGTTCGGATTGGGATCTGAAACTCACGTTAAAAACATGGGACAACTTACAGGGGTAAGAGAGGACCCTCAACACGTAATAAAGTTTGAGGAATTTCCCTCAGAGCCAACACACCATCAAGGCTCTACTAAAGTCGCTAAAAAGACCTCAGTTCAGGAAGATCTTCTGACAGTTTTTTGTTTTAAAGTTTTATATACTATGTTCTCAATGTTTTTTATGTTCTTAATGTTCTTTCAGTTTCTGAGTAGCATAAAAGAGGGCCACTACACTGTTATACTAAATAAGACAATACAATGGAGAAACAGGGTGTAACCAAAATAATCTCATATAATGTAAAAGGGATCCTGAATCCAGTTAAAAGATCCAAGATTCTAGGCAAAATGAAAAAAGACAAAGCAGGAATAATATTTTTACAGGAAACCCACCTAACAGACTTGGAGCACACTAAACTTAATAGACAAGGGTTTAAACTGATCTCTTCATCTTCATATAAGTCAGGGAGGAGGAGGGGGGGTAGCGACATTGATTTCAACCAAAATTATATTTTGAAAAAAATTCAGAACACAGATAAAGAAGGGAGATTTAGCATGGTACTTGGTCGGCTAGAGGGAGAAGATATCACCCTGCTGAATGTATATGCACCTCCAGGGGCCAACTGGAAATTTTATAAAAATGTATTTGACCTAATGATAACTAAAGCCCAAGGTTTAGTGATATGTGGTGGAGACTTCAATCTAAGACTGAATCCATACTGGGATGCATCAGGTAATTCTCCACATCAAAATAACACTCAAAGCAGAAAAACTCGGATGCTACTAAAAGAAATGGGAATCTGTGACGTGTGGAGGGAATTCAACCCCAGTGTAAAAGATTATATGTTTTACTCAGCACCACATTCATCATACTCAAGGATTGACTATTTTTTTTATGTTTAATAGAGACATTGGAAGAGTAAAAGCATGTAAAATAGGACTGATGGATCTCTCTGACCACAGTCCGATCTATATGGACTTAAATATCCAAAAATACACAAATAATACATTTTCTTGGAGGTTAAATTCAAATGTGCTGAAAGGAACACTGAAAGATGAATTAGAATCAGATATTCTCAGATATTTGGAAGAAAATGATAATGGAGAAGTATCCCCTTTAATACTGTGGGACACATGCAAAGCTGTAATAAGGGGAAAGATTATCGCAAAACTGGCACTCCAAAAGAAACTGAGGCAAGAAAAACTAATCACATTAGAGTCAGAACTTAAGAAACTAGAAAAACAGCACAAAGACAACACTCATTCTAATGACTCGCTCAAAATTAAAGAAATTAAAAAAACAAATAAACGAGATTTACACAATAGAAATCCAGAAGAAACTTACATTTCTGAAACAAAAATACTATGAAACAGGTAGCAAATCGGCAAAATTACTAGCCTATAAATTGAGGAAACAACAAACGGAGAGAGCAATCTACAAAATCAGAGACCCAGTATCAAAGGAAATAAAATTTAGAATTCAGGAAATTCGTAAAAGCTTCGAGAATTTCTACAAGACCTTGTACTCCCGCAAAAAACACAAACACATCCGAAGCCTTCCTAAATACATTAAACCTTCCCCAACTTACTGAGTCACAAAATAAAACACTACTGTCAGAAATACAACCTAAAGAATTAGAAAAAGCAATTATGAAATTTAAAGCTAACAAATCCCCAGGAGCAGATGGCTATACAGCAGAGTGGTACAAAACCTTTAAACAGCAACTATCTCCTCTCCTCCTGAAAACATTTAACTATGTCCTCCACACAGGGGAAATCCCCCCCTCCTGGAGAGAAGGGGTCATTGCAGTCATACCTAAACCTGAAAAGGATAAACTAGACTGCTCCAACTACAGACCAATCAGTGTGTTAAATCAGGACTATAAATTTTTTACCGCTATCCTTGCCAAAAGGTTAGAAAATATACTGACAGACTTAATTCATTTAGACCAAACAGGTTTTATAAGACAAAGACAGACAAGATAACATTAGACGCACTTTACACATAATTCATCATATGAATAAATATAATTCAAATGCAGCCATATTGGGATTAGATCCTGAAAAAGCATTTGATTCGGTTGACTGGTCTTTCCTATATAGAATCTTATCCAGTTTCAATTTTCATAACAACTTCATTAGAACTATCCAGGCATTATATAAAAAACCAACAGCTAAAATAAGGATTAAAGGTAAATTATCATCATCTTTTGAACTGGAAAGAGGATGTCGTCAGGGCTGCCCCTTGTCTCCACTGCTCTTTGCAATCTTCATAGAACCTCTGAGCCAATGGATAAGACGGAATCAAAAAATTCAAGGTATTACACTTGGTCAGAAGGAACATAAAATAGCACTCTTTGCTGATGACATTTTAATATACCTGGGGCAGCCGGACACCTCTTTTCCAGAACTAATCTCAGTTTTTTCAGAGTATGGAGCGTTATCGGGGTACGAATTAAACATGCATAAAACCCAAATTTTAACATTCAACTATGACCCAAATCAATATTTACTAAGCAAATTCAAAACTAACTGGGAGATGGAATCTATGAAATATCTGGGGGTCAATATCCTGAAACAACTCAACAAAATTATAACACTAAACTATGATCCACTGATGGCAAAAATAAAATCTGATCTAGCAAGATGGAATATGATACCATTCTTGGGTACTGCACAAAGAATTGAAGCAGTCAAAATGAATATACTTCCACGTCTTCTATACCTTTTCCAAACAATACCGGTAGAACCTCCCAAAAAAACATGGCAAGAACTGGACAGAAGGATCTCAAGGTTCATATGGCAGGGCAAGAGACCTAGAATCAGATATAGAACCCTACAGCTAAACAAAGACAAAGGTGGGCTCGCGCTGCCAAATATCAGGGACTATTTTAAAGCCGCGCAAATTAAAACTTTAGTAGAGCTATGTAACCCAGTCTACACTGCACAATGGAAGGAGATAGAATGCCAAATAACAAGTGACATTCCCCTACATACGATAATAGGGAACAATGCCTTACCTAAACTTTTGAATAACACTAACCCATGGACAGAAACCCCGCTAAAAATTTGGTTTAAGATAGTCAGAGAGAATCAAACTAAAGAACCCTATCGATTATTGCAATGGATTTTCTATGATCAGGACTTTACTCCTAATAAGACAGACACTAGATTTAAAAAGTGGAAAGAGAACGGACTGATAAAATATTACGATTTTTTTAAAGGGCAAACTTTAACCTCTTGCACTCCGGTGTACCGCGGGCAGTCACGTCTCTGCGTCCTAGGGCGCACACTGTGCGTCCTAGTGCGCACTGAAAAAAAAAAAAAAAAAAGCTGCATTTCCGTTCTTCCACTACAGACACAGCTGCGAACAGAAAGCCAAAGGAGTGCTTTGATTGGTTTAGATGTGATTGACCTCTCATTCGACTAATAAGAGCCTTGAATTGGGTTTCTGAAACCTTGAAGAACCAATGACTGAAAACCTAACAAGAAGGACCCGCCTACCAACGGCTGCGAATACAGCGAGCCAATTGAAGCACAGAAGTTCGAAAGCGTGCGTCCCTTGTATCTGTTTTGTGTAAGCCGCTGGGTGATACTCACGCGTTCGCCAGTCTTTTTTTCTTACTACTGTTCTTATTTGTTTTGAAAAATCGTTCGCCAAAACCGCAATCATGGAAGCGCAAAACCGCAATAATGGAATTATGGTTTGACCGGGTCGCGTGACCAGAACCACGAGTCTGTAACAAGCGGACCAGCGTCATGTTTGTCTGACAATGAGGAAGAGAAGTTCGCCAGCGACACTGCTGCTGTGGACAGGTAAGTGTTATAAGCTAAATTATTCTTTATCCCTGAAAATTGTAATCAAAATGACTTTTGACCCATCGGTAAATTACAACTGTGCGTCATTGCCACATGACGGACCGGTCTGTGCGCCACGTCCGGACCGTGAAACTCCCCCCCCCCCCCCCGCTACTCTTCTGTAGCGGATTGCAGATATTATTGCAGATATTTTAGTACAGCTGTGCGTAGTAGACCGCGGCGCACCGTCCCCGCTTGCGATGTCCGTCCTCTGTAGCGGGGGGGGGGGGGGGGAGTTGTTATCTTCTACATTACAGATATTTTAGTATAATTTTTAGTGCACTGTAGGTTATTTTTTCTTGTAAAAAAAAAAGCCACATTTTTTACGTGGCATGCTTCTTTGTGTGTGGGGGCTTGTTTGTTCATTCATTCATTCATGAATGAATAAACAACCCCCCCCCCCCCCACACACACACACACACACACACAGCCCTTCACCTTTCATTAGAGCCCAAGATGAAGCTTCTGTATTGAATCATTCAAAAGTTACAGACGTTATTCCAAACTGTGCCATTTGGCACAGTTCAAAAACGCCTGGGAACAACCTAAGAAAAAAGCTGTGTAATATATTCAATTTTTGTGGTATTGTTACAAAATTTTGACCTCAGCTGGATAACACTTGGTTCTACATTTCTGTTTCATTTTCCAGCCCGGATCTGACAGCTGTGTGTTATTTGCAAGCATTTGTATCCAAAAAAACACCCAGGCCAAATTTATTTTCTTCAAGTTCAGTATGTTTAGATGACTGTTACTCAGTGGCAGGAGCACTTAGAGAGATTATGACTGTTTTGCCAAAAAATTCAGTGTTTTCTTTTAAATGAGACCAACCCCATGAAGATGCTGCAAAGGGTTGAAGAACAGCTTTTGATTTACTTTGGGTACATTATTTTTAGGCGTTTTTAGGGAAATTGACCAGAGTGCAAGTGGTTAAGAAGTTTTGAAGATTTGAAAAAACAAGGTCTAGTAAATCAAGACCTTTACAGGTTCTTTCAGCTTAGACACCACATAAACAAAATACTTAAAAAGGAGGATTTGGAAAGGGCCCAGTCAGGTGTTCTGAAGGTTTTCTTAATGGCATATAAAGGGATCCCAGGGATCAGATACATTTCTAAAATATACCATGGTCTTCAAGACTTAAAAGGAGACAACACATCATATATAAAAGAGAGATGGGAAAAAGAGGGGAATTTCACTTTACAACTGGAAATATGGGAAAAGCTAAATAAACAACAATGGAAAAGTACTTCATCCCTGCTGTGTAGAGAATTTGGATGGAAAAATTTGGTAAGATTTTTCAGAACACCTGCACAAAACAAATTTACTCGTAAAGGGTTGAATTGTTGGCGCTTGTGTGGTGAAAAGACTGCAAATCATTTTCATGTGTTTTGGTCATGCCCAGTTATCCACCAGTATTGGACCAATGTACAGACAATATTGGGGAAAATTTTCAAAGTAACAGTTCCCTTTTCTTTTGTAACTTTGTATTTGGGTTTACTACCGGAATCACTGGAAAGACGAGGAGAAAAATACTTATTCAATGTTTTAATATCGGCAAGTAAAAAAGCTCTCACAAAAAAATGGATGGTGAAAGACTGTCCTACACCTGAAGATTGGATTAACGTGATTCAGGACATTTATTCAATGGAAAAGTTGACATTTGCACTGAGACAGGACATGGATGGGTTCTTGAACTTTTGGCAACACTGGAACACATATGTGTCTTCCATCAGATCTAATCTTTGACAAATACCATTTCAATAATGGCACCTCTCTTTGTTCCAATGCTACTCAGATTCTCTTTTATTTTTCTGCTCTTTTGTTTTTTTTGGTTTCTTTTGTTCTTTTTTTAATTTCTCTTTTCTTTCACTTAAAAAAGGGTGTTGTAATAATTTTTTTCCAATGTTGTCAAAAAACAAAAAAAGGGGAATATGTGATGAAAATGTAAACAATGCAATGCTGTAATGACATGTATACCCTTTACAAAAACTTAAAAAAAAAAAAAAAAACATAAAATCCTGTTAAAAGTCATTTACTTTTTGACACCACATCTGCGCTTTTTGATTCCCCACAATGGGAGCTGAACCACTAAATCCTGGAGAATGATTACACATGGAGCAGAAAATTAAGAACAGTAAATTTCGCAATGAGGAGGGTTTTTTTTCTTCTGGAATATCACATTTTGGGGGGATTTCATATATATATTTTATTCCCCCTTCTCTCAGTTTTTGGCATTCCACCACCATGGACAGCGACACTTCTTCACATTTCTCTTGTGTCCGTGCATGCCTGAAGTGAGTTTCGGTCTAAAAACATCTGCTTCCACTGGCATTTCAGTCAACGTTTGCCAGTGGAGCTCTGCATAATTAGCCCAGCGCTCAGGAACTTTTACAAACAGAACACAACTTTCACCAACATGTATTTCCAAACATCAGCAAACTTTCAGCATACTGAAAATTTTCAAAAAACACCACTTTCGCCAGCGTTTGCCAACAAACACCAACTATCATTAACTTTTACCAACTTTTGCCAGCAGAGCCAGATATTTGCCAAAACGTCAGAAAAAGTTGGTCCAAACATTGTAGTGTGAATCCACCCTTACTCACAAAAATGATTATTACACTGCACATAAAAATTATACTGATCTACTGTGCATTTAAACAGATTTTGGCTGATTTTGCACATTTTTTTCTACTTTTTCGACAGAGGTGCAATGCATACTTTACATGAGGTATAATCAAGTAACAGTTTATCACAGAAGTCTGCAACCTGCAGGTTGAAACTATATGCAGCTGTTTTGGCAATAACCAAATGCTTCTTGTGGCTTTTATAAATGGCAAATTTTAAAGATAAAAGTCACAACCTTTAAAACTCAGTTTTCAAAACAAGAAAAAATTAGATACTGTATATATTATTCAATATGTTCTGCAGCAACATGGGCCAAAAATTACCCATAGTGACTCTTTCCATAGTGAAGGATGCTGAACGCTGGTCTATGTGAATAAATAGGCCTTCACATAGATGTTCCTTAGTCCATTTTAAATGCAAACTAGCTTTAAGCAAATTAGCACTGCGTCTGAAATCACTACCTACTTTATAGGATGCTTGTCATTTCTGGGGTTGTTTAAATGTCTAGTAATCGTAAAATAACCCCCATGTATTACACTCAAAATATCCCACAATGCATCTTGAAAAGTAGTGTACTTTTCTAACTAACATTAATCTGTGTTGACCTAGTTAATGGTACAATGGCGCCGCACAAGTCGGCTGCCTTTTGCAACAGCGGCTCAATTCTGAGTCTTTTTTTTCTTCCGCTCTCTTCTGATCCGGGGACAGCTCTCTGATCCGGTACACCTTTCACTCCATATATATCACGGACACACAGATCGCCCCAAATGTCTCCCGAGCCGGTGGACGGAGCCACTGTTTATAGCAGGAGACAGTACAGCAGGGAAGAGCTGCTAGCACTCAACCGCCACCCGGTGCTAAAGGAAAAAATCGACATACCGGGAGAACTGAGGTGAAAACGACGTGGGTGTCGTTCTGGAGTAAGGCGGAGGGCAAGAAATATAAGGCATACCTGCCAACTACTCCGGTTTTGCCGTAATGGTTCCGGTTTTGAAGACCCCATTCCGGGTTATGGCTTTATTAATCAAAATTACGGTTTTTCACTAAAAATTCAGTCAAAAATTTTAAATCGTAAAAATAACACGAAAGCAATTCCAAACACGAGATCGCTAGGAATCGTATCTTAAATTTAGAACAGAGCAACACGTGATGGCGGCCGGGATAGTCACACTTTTTCAGTGCTGAGACAAAGTTGCTGATTTTGCCACTAAAATAACTAACCACCAGGCTGAATTTCCACCTTGGTTGAACCAGCTTTTGAAGTAGAAATACCCCTTTATTCGCCTTTCACCGGGCTCTGTGAGTAAACTCAGTAGCATTTCTTTTCGTGGTTCGCTGCTACGCTTTACCTGAAGCGTTTGCTAAGCTAACGCTATCACTATTGAGGGTATTGACGTTTCTATTCTCGCGCGAAATCCCGGAGAGGCGTGCATACATGGTGAGATGTAAACACGATGTAAACTGCTACAGACGTTTGCACGACTGCACTTCAACCCTGACAAATGGACCATACATTCAACATCTAAAGGGAGAATACATTTTATATAATGCCTAAGATTCTGAAGAACATGTGCTGTGTAATTGCAAGCCTTGTCATGCTTGGTGTATCATGTAAACACATAAAATATCAGAGCGATTTTGCCGTCAATACACACGTGTCATATAGTGCTAGTATACCCTGCTGATATTTCTAGTCTTCTAGTTACCTCCGCCAAGGAGGTTATGTGATCATCAGCGTTGGTTTGTCTGTTTGTCTGTTTCTTTGTTAGCAAGATAACTCAAAAAGTTATGGACGGATTTTCATGAAATTTTCACAGATTGTCAGAAATGGGGTATCCTACAGATGATTAGATTTTGGTGGTGATCCGGATCACCGTCTGGATCCAGGAATTTTTTAAAGGATTCTTTTTTTTTTATTATTTAACATTGCGAGATAGGGCCATTTTCAATATTTTATTTATGATGTTAAACACTGTATGGGGGGAACTGTGGCGCTTGGCGGAGGTCTGAGCTCTCCGAGTGCTTTTCTAGTATTCATAATGCATCACATCTGGCCTATTCGAAGTTCTATGCAGTGTTAAGGTAGTCTTTTGAATGCAAATTTAATGAATGAATGAATCTTTATTTCGGATAGATTAAAAGTAAAGATTAAAAAGAAACAGAATAATATAACAAAGGCGAAAAAATCCAACAAGGTCAAATTAAACAAGAACTCCTCTGATTATACAGTTCAGCATAAGTTATCTGAAATGGGTGATAGCTGAAGCCGCAGCTTATATTGCTCACCCATATTCCATCCAAGATATTCAAAAGAAAAACAAAACAAGAGCGATTACAATTCAGAACAAAGCTAAGACAAAATGTGACAAAAAAAAAAACTAAGTAACAACACAACACAGACTGGATATGACAATCCTTATGTGATTTTACATGTCATCTTGTATATATGTTTGGAGTATTTCTTCCTTTAGTTTTTAAATTGTCCAAGCGTTGTACATGATTTTAATTCGGGTCCAAAATCGTTCCATAATCTGACTCCTTGCACTGAAACACAGTGTTGCTTGGTGGTAGTTCTCACTGAAGGTTTTTGAAATATACATGTTCCTCTGAAATGATATTGTTTCTCCCTTATTTGGAACAACTTTTGGATATTTGCGGGCAGTGATAGATTCTTAGCTTTAAACATTATTACTGCAGTTTTAAAGTCAACCAGATCTTTCAACTTGAGAGCTTTTAATTTAAGAAAAAGTGGGTTTGTTGGTTCCCTATAAGCAGCTTTGTTTATTATTCTAATAGCTCTCTTCTGAAGCATAAAGACTGGATATATGTTTGTTTTATATGTATTTCCCCATACTTCAGTACAATATGTCATGTATGGGAGTATTAATGAATGATACAAAGTATACTGTATAATGTGGGTTGATTCAGCAAATATTTAGCTCTGTGTAGTATTGCAACTGATTTAGATATTTTACCTTTAATATAATTAATATGTGACTTCTATGTCAAATGCTAATATTTGTTTGACACTGCAGCCCCTGGACCCCAGCTAGCTACTAGGCTTTTCAGGTTTGAAAGATGAAGAAATATGAGGTTGTTAGCTACATTCTAACTTGATTTAATGCTAATATTTGTTTGGTGTCGGGGGGCTTCGCCCCCCTAAACCTCCCACCAGGACTTTGTCCTGGACCTACCAGGGCCTATGGCCCCTGGACCCCGGCTAGCTACTAGGCTTTTCAGGTTTGAAAGTTGAAGAAATATGAGGTTGTTAGCTACATTTAACTAGATTTAATGCTAATATTTGTTTGGCAAATATTAGCATTATTATTATTATTAGCATTAGCATTATTAGCATTAGCATCGGCCCCTGGACCCCGGCTAGCTACTAGGCTTTTCAGGTTTGAAAAGTTGGCAGGTATGATAAGGTACAGACCCACCCTCCCATCTGTTGTTATGGGGAATGTACGATCGTTACTGGGAAAGGTAGATGAGCTAGTGGCTATCTCCCGCTATGATAGCATATACCGGGAGTGTAGCCTGTTTCTATTCACATAGTCTTGGCTAACTGAATTAGCAGCAGATGCTAACATTGAACTGGAGGGTTTCCACACGATACGGGCAGACTGAACATCAGATAGTGGCAAAGCAAGGGGCGGTGGAGCGATAATGTATGTTAACAACTGGTGCAGACCGGGACATATCACTGTTAAACAACAACACTGCAGCAAAGACATCGAGTTGCTAGCTGTTAGCATGCGGCCTACATATCTCCCGAGGGAATACTCACACGTGATCTGCATTGTTATTTATGCAAATCCGACGGCGGACGCTGGGACAGCGCGTGACATCATCCATTCAGTAACTGGCAGGCTGCAGACAGAACACCCAGATGCTCTTCTCCTCATCTCAGGCGATTTCAACCATGTTTCACTGTCTCCCATTCTACCCACGTTTACCCAGTATGTCACATGCCACACTAGAGACAATAAAACACTGGACTTATTCTACGCAAACACTAAGGAGGCGTACACCTCATCACAACTCCCCCCACTCGGGAGATCGGATCACAACTTGGTTCATCTCCGGCCGGTGTACAAACCCCTAGTGCACAGACAACCTCCGGCCATGCGCACAGTGAAGTTATGGTCTGAGGAGGCAATGGACACTCTAAAGGACTGTTTTGAAACCACCGCCTGGGAGCAGCTCTGCGATCCACATGGTGAGGACATCGATGGCCTCACTCACACCATCACGGACTACATCAGCTTCTGTGTGGACAACACCGTTCCCACCAAAACCATACGGTGTTGCTCAAACAACAAACCCTGGATCAACCCTGAGATAAAAACACTTCTGAGAGAGAAGAAGAGGATCTTCAGGTTGGGGAACAGGGAGATGCCGAAGTCCGTACAGCGGGAGCTGAGGAGAAAGATCAGAGAAGGCAAGGACAGCTTCAGGAAGAAGATGGAGGACAAGCTGCAACAGAGCGACATCAGCGGGGTCTGGAAAAACCTTAAAACCATCTCTGGGCTCCAGAATACCTCCCCCCAGGCCACGGGGGGCAGGGAGTGGGCGAACAATCTGAATCTGTTTTTCAATAGGTTTGACCAACCGCCCTCCCCCTGACTGCACAACAACCACTACTGCCTCTGAAGACATCAAGTCCTGCTGCCCACTCCCCACTCCACCAACACCCCCCCCCCCACTCCCAACACACAGCCCCCCAACCTGACCCTCACTAAGACCCAGGTGAGGACGGAGCTGAGGAAGATCAAGGTGAGGAAGGCGTCGGGACCGGACGGCATCAGCGCAAAGCTCCTCAAGTCCTGTGCAGACCAGCTGTGTGGGATTGTGGAGTACATCTTCAGTCTGAGCCTGAAGCTGGGGAGGGTACCACAGCTGTGGAAAACATCTTGTGTGGTACCTGTACCAAAGACTTCCCACCCCAAAGATCTGAACAGCTACAGACCAGTGGCCTTGACGTCCCACATGATGAAGACCCTGGAGAGACTGCTCCTTGCTCACCTCCACCCTCTGGTAGGACCAGCGATGGATCCACTCCAGTTCGCCTACCAGCATGGCATTGGGGTGGAGGATGTGGTGATCTTCCTCCTTCACCGTTCTCTGTCCCACCTGGAGAAGCCCAGGAATGCGGTGAGGAACATGTTCTTTGACTTCTCCAGTGCTTTCAACACCATCCAACCGATGATCCTGAAGGACAAGCTGCTGTGCACAGGGGTGGACCAGCACCTGTCATCATGGATCCTGGACTACCTCACAAACCGGCCTCAGTTTGTGAGAACCTGGGACTGTGTGTCCGACACGATCATCGGTAGCACGGGGGCCCCCCAGGGAACGGTTTTGGCTCCCTTCCTGTTCACCCTTTATACTGCGGACTTCTCACACAACACACTGCCATCTACAGAAGTTCTTTGACGACTCTCCGATCGTTGGCCTCATCTCCAACGGAGATGAAGCTGAGTACAGAGGGCTTATCCAGGACTTCGTGGACTGGTGCCATCGGAACTGCCTCCAGATCAACGCGAGGAAAACTAAGGAGCTGGTGGTGGACTGCCGCAGGCAAGGACAACCCCTCACAGCACCAGTAAATATACAGGGAACAGACATCGAGATGGTGACATCCTATAATCAGAATCAGAATCAGAATCAGAATAAACTTTATTGCCAAGCATGTAAAAAAACACACGAGGAACTTGACTTGACATTGGTGCGCATGCGCGCGACACAACGACACGGCAGCCATAAAGGCGCCTCATCAAACAGAGATAGATAAGAAAGGGAGGGGAAGGGAGGGAACGACACAAGGGGGGAGGAGAAAAAAAACTTCGTTATCAAAATACAGCTTATTTTTAAGCAGATTGTGATTACAATGAAAAAAAAATCTCTCAATAGCACAGAGCAACAACTCAGAATTCACGAGACACAAGAGAGCAGTGTACAGTATATCTTTAATCAGTTCATGAATCAATGTGTGTGCGGTGTTGAGCAGTGTTGATGATAATAAGAGAGACCCAAGGACCCTTGGCAGAAGATGTTTTGTCTGTCTGGCGCCCAGTCTTATCTGGCGCTGCAGCTGGCTGTCCAAGGCCTTGTGCTCATGATTTTGAAAAAAAACACAGTCTGCAGACAGCCAGGAGGAATTTTCATGGGGAATAATAATGCCAAATAGGACTGATCACAGAGAAGACTTGTATTTCTTCTGTAGATTCAGTACATTAATCCTTCATTGCGCAGCTTTGAACTCGTCGTGGAAAGACCTGAGCGAACCCATGATGTAATCCACCTTACGAGACAGTTCTCCAGTAGTCGCTATCAGGGTCTTCTCCAGTTTCTCAATTTGTTGGATGCACCTCGCCTGGCCAGCATTTTGATAGGTTGAATCCATCTTCAGCAATTTGCGGTAAACCAAGACAATTCCCGTCCCAATCAGAATTATCCCAATCACCAAGATTACGAAGATAAACAAATCTTCAATATCTTCGATAGAGAGATTAGAGAGACACAGCATTTTCCAAATACCTGTGTCACATAGATAGCCCACTGGAGCCGTTCCAGCGGGGCAAACAGCTTCCCCCGGAGCACTTTTCCTTGTTGAAAAAATAGTGTCAATTGTGTTCAAAGCCCAGCTTATTAACTCCATAATTTCTTTTCGGCGGTCGCAGTCAGACGCAGACAAACAACAGCAAGCTGGGATCCAGTAGGAGGGGAGGAAAAAATCAGCAGGAGAGAAGAAAAAAGCGTCTGCTCTCTTGGGAGGGCGGAAGTGAAGTACCTATAGGTACCCAGGTATAAGTACCTGGGTGTTCATCTGAACAATAAACTAGACTGGTCACACAATACTGACGCACTCTACAAGAAGGGACAGCGCAGGCTGTTCCTACTGAGGAGACTCAGGTCTTTTGGTGTACAAGGGGCGCTGCTGAAGACATTCTATGACACGGTGGTGGCATCAGCCATCACTTTTGGAGTGGTCTGCTGGGGCAGTGGCATTACAGCAGCTGATAGGAAGAGACTGAACAAACGAATCAAGAAAGCTAGCTCTGTCCTGGGGCAGCGCCTTGACCCAGTGGGGGAGATGGGAGAGAGAAGGATGGTGGCTAAACTGTCATCTCTGCTGGAGTCCGAGTTCCACCCTATGCAGGACATACTGAATGCACTGAAGAGCTCATTTAGCAGCAGACTACATCATCCTAGGTGCACAACCGAGAGGTTTCGCAGGTCCTTCCTACCTACGGCTGTCAGACTGTACAACCTAAGCAGGGCTGCTCGCAGAGATAGCAAAAAGACGTGACAACCTAATAGTATTGAATGCAAAAGACGCAATAGACTTACACATTGGTCCCCTCCGGTATACAACTAGGAAAATACCGGTCGCTATGGAGGGTGAGAATATGTATGGGTACATACAGTAATCATACCATGTAGGATAACTAAGTAGACGGTTGTGCTGTTTCATTCCATCTAGCTACAATGTTCCGCACTGTGTGTTTATATATTTATTCCATCTAGCAACAATGCTCCACGCTGTGTGTGTTTATATATTTACATATTTATTCCATCTAGCTACAATGCTCTGCACTGTGTGTGTTTATATATTTACATATTTATTCCATCTAGCTACAATGCTCCGCACTGTGTGTGTTTATATATCTACATATTTATTCCATCTAGCTACAATGCTCCGCACTGTGTTTATATATTCACATATTCATTCCATCTAGCTACAATACTCCGCACTGTGTGTTTATATACTCATATTTATTCCATTCAGCTACAATGCTCCGCACTGTGTTTATATATTTATATACCTATCCCATCTAGCTACAATGCTCCGCACTGTGTGTCTATATACATACAGTGGGGCAAAAAAGTATTTAGTCAGCCACCAATTGTGCAAGTTCTCCCACTTAAAAGATGAGAGAGGTCTCCACAATTTTCATCATAGGTATACCTCAACTATGAGAGACAAAATGAGAAAAAAAAAATCCAGAAAATCACATTGAAGGATTTTTAATGAATTAATTGGTAAATTCCTCAGAAAAATAAGTATTTGGTCACCTACAAACAAGCAAGATTTCTGGCTCTCACAGTCCTGTAACTTCTTCTTTAAGAAGCTCCTCTGTTCTCCATTCGTTACCTGTATTAATGGCACCTGTTTGAACTCGTTATCAGTATAAAAGACATCTGTTCACAACCTCAAATAGTCAGACTCCAAACTCCACTATGGCCAAGACCAAAGAGCTGTCAAAGGACACCAGAAAGAAAATTGTAGACCTGTACCAGGCTGGGAAGACTGAATCTGCAATAGGTAAGCAGCTTGGTGTGAAGAAATCAACTGTGGGAGCAATTATAGAAAATGGAAGACATACAAGACCACTGATAATTTCCCTCGATCTGGGGCTCCACGCAAGATCTCACCACGTGGGGTCAAAATTATCATGAGAACAGTGAGCAAAAATCCCAGAACCACATGGGGGGACCTCATGAATGACCTGCAGAGAGCTGGGACCAAAGTAACAAAGGCTACATCAGAAACACACTACGCCGCCAGGGACTCAAATCCTGCAGTGCCAGACGTGTCCCCCTGCTTAAGCCAGTACATGTCCAGGCCCGTCTGAAGTTTGCTAGAGAGCATTTGGATGATCCAGAAGAGGATTGGGAGAATGTCATATGGTCAGATGAAACCAAAATAGAACTTTTTGGTAAAAACTCAACTTGTCATGTTTGGAGGAGAAAGAACACCATACCTACTGTGAAGCATGGGGGTGGAAACATCATACTTTGGGGCTGTTTTTCTGCAAAGGGACCAGGACGACTGATCCGTGTAAAGGAAAGAATGAATGGGGCTATGTATCATGAGATTTTGAGTGAAAACTTCCTTCCACCAGCAAGGGCATTGAAGATGAAACGTGGCTGGGTCTTTCAGCATGACAATGATCCCAAACACACCGCCCGGGCAACGAAGGAGTGGCTTCATAAGAAGCATTTCAAGGTCCTGGAGTGGCCTAGCCAGTCTCCAGATCTCAACCCCATAGAAAATCTTTGGAGGGAGTTGAAAGTCTGTGTTGCCCAGCGACAGCCCCAAAACATCACTGCTCTAGAGGAGATCTGCATGGAGGAATGGGCCAAAATACCAGCAACGGTGTGTGAAAACCTTGTGAAAACTTACAGAAAACGTTTGACCTCTGTCATTGCCAACAAAGGGTATATAACAAAGTATTGAGATGAACTTTTGTTATTGACCAAATACTTATTTTACCGAGGAATTTACCAATTAATTCATTAAAAATCCTTCAATGTGATTTTCTGGATTTTTTTTTCTCATTTTGTCTCTCATAGTTGACATATACCTATGATGAAAATTGGAGACCTTTCTCTTCTTTTAAGTGGGAGAACTTGCACAATTGGTGGCTGACTAAATACTTTTTTACCCCACTGTATATATATATATATACGTATATGTATGTACATATGTATACTCGCTGCTTTTGTTTTTTCTCTTGCCTTCTGATTGTTGCTCTGAGTGTTGCTATCCCTGTGCTGTTGCAATCCTGAAATTTCCCCATTGTGGGACTAATAAAGGCTTATCTTATCTTAAAAAATAGTGCCAGAAATGGCAGTTTTCCAGTGTACTATTAAGTTCACTGTATAGTCCCCTAAATTCAAATTCCTTATAACACGAGTGTCAAACTCATTCCATGGAGGGCCAAGACCCTGCAGGTTTTACCTCCACTCAGCGTCTTCAGCAAATGATTTCACTGAATTTCTTCCCACTGATTGCTGATAAGTGAAAACACCTGCTGAAGACACTGGGTGGAAGTAAAACATGCAGGGTCTTGGCCCTCTATGGAATGAGTTTGACACCCCTGCTTATAAGATAAGATAAACTTTTATTAGTCCCACAATGGGGAAATTACAGGATAGCAGCACTCAGAGTAATAATAAATAAGACTAAAAAATGGGCAGTAAAACAATATATATATATATATATATATATATATATATATACACACAAAGTGCAAGAGCAATGAAATGGTATACAGTATATAATGAGTAAGGGGCAGGGAATGAGAAGATAATGTTAGACATATCCTAAATATCTCGAATACAAAGAATGTTATGTGCTAAATACGACCAAAGGAAAATTGGACCTCATTGTTTTGATATAGTTTGTTTCTGTATTTAAATGTTTAAATGTTGTACAGACAGTTATTTATGGAATTCTGTAAATGGCAATAAATTTGAAGGACACAGTTTCATGTTTGCTCTCCTTCACAGACTACCACGATAAAACCATAACCATGCGAGTCAGCTGTGGGCTTTTGTCTGTTTGCATGAACCTTGGTTGTAAAAGATTTCTGCAGAATGGACAGCAGAATAAACGTGGCATCAGTGAGAGTGAGTCCAGACTTACTTGTCTAGCTTCTCTTCCGCATGAATCTTTAGGGCCTGATATCGCTGCTCCTCCTTGCGCACCCGGGACAGATACTCCTGAGCGCATTTCTTCAAAACCTCTTCATTCTGAAAAAAATAAAATATTGCTATTATTGCTCCCTCTAATGGTGGCAAACAACATTTGAAATTTAGAAACTGTAATGCTTATAAGAATGTGTAAATAGTTTTACTTTGCGGTAGCCCTCCAGCACATCTTTCATCTTCTCATAGCGACGGAAGAGGTCGGCAAGAGACTTTTCCACAGAGTTGAGGTCGGCCAAGGCCTGGTCCTTCTCCATGATCAGCTGCTGGATGGTGTGGTGGGAAAGAGATTTCTCTTTCTGGTCATCTTCTGGAGGACACACGCACATACACAAACACAAGTATAAGGTAAATCACTGGTCAACTCACTGAACATCTGCTAGCACACAAACTGACTCAAGACCCACCCCAACACACACATAGATTATTTAAGAAATGTAATCAGATACATTTGTGGGTTAGAATGATTTACATGTACTAATTTAAATGGATCCTTCTGTTAAACCAATGCAACATGCAAACAAAAACACTAAAACAATGGGACAAACAGAACAAGACCCATAAAAATAGAACTTATTCCTACGTTGCAGTGAGTAGCCTCTAGATTTTTTAATATTAAATGACAAAGCCCTCACAAGTGCATATGAGAGGGGTCGGCAACCTCTTCTATGGAATGACCCATTTAAAGACATTTTTAAACCAAAAAAAAAAAAAAAATCTGCCTAGAGCCACAAAACATATTTTTGAGCCTTATAATGAAGGTAACCTAACCAAGTTATGAATTAAAAAAAAACTGGTCTGTCAAAATTAGTAAAAGGCTTTTTTTGCTTTTAAACATGCATTTTTTTTTTCTTGTTTTCTCTTCAAGGGGTCATTGACTGAAAAATTGTGTTTTTCTGTGTTTTTCGGGCTGCACGGTGGCGCAGTGGTTAGCACTGCGGCAGCACAGTTTACCCTTGGCCGGGGGATTGTGGGGATCGTGGGATCGTGGGTTCGATCCCAGCCCCCGACAAACAGTGATCTGTGTGGAGTTTGCATGTTCTCCCCGTGTTGCGTGGGTTTACTCCGGGATTTCTCCGGTTTCCTCCCACATGCCAAAAACATGCATGTTAGGTTAATTGGCTGTTCTAAAATTGTCCCTAGATATCTGTTTCCTATAGGCCCTTAGAATAGAGGGTTAGTATTAATGAAAGCGCTTTGAGTGGTCTTTGTGACTAGAAAAGCGCTATATAAGTGCAGGTTAGTTAGTTAGTTAGTTTTTATAGTTTTTAACCTTCTGAAATGCATCTATTGGTCACGATTATTGAAAAATATCAAAACACTGCTTTCTTTAAAAAAAAAAAAAAAAATGCACCCCTTATATTGTTTTTTCTCTCCAAGAGGCCATTTTTAATTCTTCTGGGTATTTTCCTGTACGTCAAGAAATGGGAAACATCACTAAAACATAAACGTCACAAGCCTTGATACCTGCTTGCTGCTTCATTACTGGCCAGCCTAGCTGTCTGTCATGTAGATGGGCGGGGAGCCAAAGGCATTAGCTAAAGAGCTAACAGTGGTACTAGGAAGCTTACTTTTATATTGTTTTATATTGTTATTTTCTTCACACACACACACACAGAGTTCTCACCTGGTTCCCTAATCCACAGTCAATAATACTTCACGTCATTCTGGCTTATTTTGCTGCCCGTGCTACATTGAACTTTTAGCACCACCAAGGCGGCTAGCTGATGCTAGCAGTTTAGCCACTAGTCTTAGTTAATTTACAAATGTCTCTGTGCTTATTGTACTCTAGGGACAGGTTGTATCCTATGGACCATTTAAACCACCTACCCGTCCACCAGTGATCCATTATTTCATTCATTCTTTAAGATAAATTTACGTTAGTTATCTCTGAGGTAGGTGTTAGGATCTAGCCAGCTAATGCTAGCAATAGTGACATAAGAGGGAGGGTGGAGTTAAATGCAGCCATAGAGAATTAAAGAGACACACACTGAAACCAACTGCTCTGAGAAATGCTCCAAAAGATGAAAAACAATTGCACAGCAATAACTGAATAATTAAAGAACATTTTACCACAGTATGTGACGAACATTTCATTAAGACCTGTGTGAACTGTTTAATTGTGGAAAAAAAATGCAATCAATGACCTCTTCAAAGTGACTTTTTACTCATAAATTTTAAACTTTTTCTTGTAAAATTGCAACTTTGCTTTCTCAATTTGTTTTTAAATTTCAAAGCCACAAAGAGCCATTAGTTATGGGCAAAAGAGTTGCATGTGGCCCAGTTGCTGCAGGTTGCAGACCTCTGTCATTTTAAATAGTCATCAGGAACTGTCCAGGAATTATAAAATATGCAGGACCTCAGGAGAACTGAAAAACTCAGCAAATCCTGTCTTTTTTTTTACCCTTTACAAAATGCTTCAAGCTACAGGATGAAATGCAACAAAACAGACTAACAAATGTCACTGATGAGATGAGGAACGAGAGACATCTGCACCCCTCTCTGATGGACAGAGCGGGTGATGCGAGCAGACACAAATAAGTGCAGAGCAATTCCCCGTTACTCACCTGGCATGCCTGTTAGGGTTATCAAATAAGGGGCAAAGATGGGAGCAGAACAGAAAAGAAGGGACTGTGTTAAGTCAAGCTGGGAGGGCAAGACATGTGACAGAGCCAAGTGTTACACACAGCAGAGGAGGACTGTTCCCGTGAGACGGTGTTTTAATGAGAGTAGGAAATGAAATTGGACTGCAGCATTAAAAAAAAAAATCAAATCTTCAGGAATGTCCAGAGGTGGTAAGAAGGAGTGAGTGAGAGCAGGAGCAATGCAGAGTGAGAGTCCGCAGTAAAACTTAATGAGACCAGCGCAGCCGGACATGGGTGGGCGAAGGTGAGGACTTCCTACTCCACCACACCAGTCTGCATCAGTTGAGCATAAAAAGCAAACTCAGAGCGAAGCTAGCTTGTTGCAAACGATAGAAAAAAAAAAAAAGGGAAAATATGGTCTGACATCAGTGACCATGAATATGCACTCATTTATCCTGTATAGTATCTTTTATCCAGTTTGCAAATAAATAAGTGCAAAACACAGTGATAGACTTAAGTGAACATGAGCTTTGAGTGACACCAAAGCCTGAGGCCTGATAAAGAAGAGCTTTGAACTCACCGATCATCTGTGCAATCGTCTTCTCATACTCCGCTACAATTCTCCTGTGGAAGAAAAATGGGAAAACATCAGCAAGAACATGTTGCTATACCAGCAAGTAATAAATTACTTGTCCTTTTAAAGTTTCTAAATCTTACGTGTACAATTCATATATTTGTCTTGGGTGGGGAAGTTACTGTCAAAAAAGGTTTACACTATTATTCATAACTTAATTACTGTAAATTATTCTAAGCTATTGGGAGCATCTGACACAGAGTAATCGATTCCATAATAAATTATCTGTTTGATATTTCTAGACCAGAGAAATAGTCACATGTGGCTCTTTTGCTTCTGTGATTTGGAGAAAACCTCACAATGTTACATGAAAAAGTCTACAATTTATGACAAGATTTTAAGGCAAACTTGGGAGAAAATGGAACTTGGACATTGTGATGATTACAAAAGAAAGTCTCAAAGAGTTACAAACTAAAAAGAAAAACAGCTGAAAACTGAGGAGTGAAAAGCCAGAAATGTTGCAGCTGTATGAGGAAAAGGTTGTAAATGGCAGGGAAACAGTTTGTATGTATAAGTCAGTGGATTTACCTTCATTTTACAGCTCAGTTGTATGTACAGTATAATGTACGTATGATGGCTTTTTCCACAGCAGAGGTTGCTTGCGCTGTTCTAGACTGCACATGACAAAAGTAATCTGCTGCTTCTACAACTTTTAAAAATACTGAATGACACGCATATATATGCCACAAATTTTAATAACCTTTAATTTTTCTACTTGAAAGTCCCCGCCATCCAGACAAAAGAGCAGCAGGGCCCAAAGAGAAGCAGATTTTTAAAGGTAAGAGGATTGATTAGCCGTGGTCCCCCTTTAGCCTCTTAGCCCCTCCTTATCCACCGCCCAATCAGTCAAATGAAGTAAGCTCCATTTTATCCTCTCAAGCTCAGCGGTGGACAGCTGGGCTCACAGACAGGAAGATTTTGGTGCTGCGTATTTCCCTGCATTCAGACTGATCATCTGTCGACAAGTGTTAATGCCAGTATTGGGCTGGTTTACGACTCGGATGACAACAACAGAACAGCTGTAACGTATTATCTTGTAAATCTTAAATTTATACGGTATGAACTACAGTAAATCCTCTATTCTATACCACTGATGTCCCTGCTGATGCTAAGACTCAGTTGGACTTCTTTAACTGGCTCTCCACTCTGCTGCCATGTTTGACGGTTTAAAGTGTGATAACCCGCTTGAGAGGTTAAATAGTGACAGTGGGTGGAGTCTGAAAACACAACGAGAAGAGGTGTTTAATCCACACAGCTGTGTCTGGGCAGGACCCAAATATAATGAAAGTGATAACAGCGCAAGTTGTTCCTCCTTACCGCATCTCCACCACTTCCTGTCGGCTCTCTTCATACTTTCTTTTCCACTCCAGCACTTCTTTCTCCTTCATCACAATCTGAGAAAGGTGAGATAATGACTGTTGAATATCAAGCAGAAGCAGCCACAATGTCAAAGACACACACAATTTTTAGAAAAAAGTAAATTTTTGATTCACCTCTTCTCGTGCAATTCCCAGCGAGTGGTCCAGCTCTCTGGGCAGGTGGGGACTCTCCCCTTCAATGTAGTCGGCTGTGTTCCTGGTGTAGAGCGACTTCTTTGACACGGCTGTGTCTACAGACGACGGCACTTCTCTGTGCTGCTTCCAGGAACCAAAGGAGAGGAGGGAGAGGAATGGAAACATAACTGGTTACAAAGTAAAACTGAGACAAAGATGGGACCCTCTCACCCTCGCGGTCACACGTGCATTCTCAAGAATTCCTGAACCAAACCGCAAGGCAGCCTCGGACTACATCAAAATGTACCACACGGCAAAATCAATATGTAAATAAGGCAAGCCATAGATGCTCTTGAAGACTTTATCAGCCGCCGCATGATTGGATGGAAACAGTCTTCATTGCCAAGAGTTAGCCCTGTGATTGGCTGAAGCTGGCCCCAGCATGGTCACCTGCTCTTTGCAGTAGCTTGAATGTGATTGGGTCCAGGCAAGATAGAAGGGAAGGAGGGTAGTGAATGATAACATATTAAGGAGAGGGAAGATATAACAGTGGACTGGACGGGAAGGGAAACACATGTTAGTGTTGTGTTAAAGTACGTCACAACAGATAACTGGTCTTACCTGATGTCCCTAGAATCATAATATGACTCTGCACTCACAGGATTTATCATAAGAAAGAGTCAGGCTTTTCTTATGGCCACTGAAACCTATAAAGCTCCAACAAGCAACAACAAATCTAAACGCAGGACAAATCCATGTTTGGTTCCTAAACTGACAAGGGAGCGTGCCATCCTCGGTAGGGCTGGATTACAGCAGGGTTTGCTAAAATTGTGATGGTGGGGGTCTACAGGGAGACGGATATACAGTATACTAAAATGGAAAAAAGACAGGCAAGTGTTTGGTGTGACTGCTGCACTAATTCCATTATTCCTCTCAGATGGTGAGGAGGTGCGGGATTGGGCGTACCCTCCCAATTCAAATGAATGTCTTATAGCAGAAAAGTTGACTTTGCATTTCCAATTATGGTGTACAACTGGAATAATCAGGAGAAAGTTTCACAATGTTCTGTGAATTACAGACAATTCAGACCCATGTATTTGCTCAGGATGAGTCAGATGAGTTATGTTGCAATTAATTTAAATTCAGTGGTTGGTTTTAGTTCAAAGTTGTTTTGTTAATTGTTAACATTTTCGTCCTTTATATTTACACCCTTCCTCTCTGCCTTTCCCATTGTGGGAATTGTCTAGACTGAAGTCCTTTGTGTTTGCTTCCCACTTGTACCTCATCATAATAAATCAACATGTGTCTTTTTGCATAATCTACCTCATCTTCATTAGTCCTTGTCAGGTAATTGTGCTACCAGATGTTCCCTTAGGCTCCAGTTCCAAAGCTTCTAAGGGTAGTATCTCACTGGGCTGCGACAGCTCATGACTAGTTGAGGAACAGCATTCACAAGGGAGTTTCCAAAATCTCTCCTAACATTTGCAGGGGTTCACAATTTCCTTGCATGAGGCACAGGGCCTCACTCTCGTGTTGGAGGAATTTTGAAAGAAAAAGTGCAGTTTTATTGTCATTCAGTCCATACAGCCAAGCATGCACAGTAGAACAAAATTATGTTTCTCCTATTGGAGGGGCCGCTGCCATGCAAGGCGCCGCCACAACTTTCCCTTCCCCCATTCTGTTATACTGAGCACCAAGCTAGAAGACGGGAAATACCATTTTTATATGATCTTTGGTATGACCCGGCCAGGGCTTGAACTCACAGCCTCCCCCTGTGGGGCAGATGCTCAACCGCTAGGCCACCATTCCAGTTCAAAAAAATTGTGCAACAATTTTTCTCTCATAATAGTCCAGATTCATCGCAGGTGTCTCAAACCCGTCTCAATTTAGCTTCTGAGAGTCATAAAGTGCAAGGAAAGTTAGCCAATTTCGCAAAGGGTTGGGGACCTATGAAACTAAATAGAAAGCCTAAGAGCCGCCCCCTCTACTACTACTAGTACTACTACTTCTTCTACTACGGGACCTTAAATCGGAAAAATTCTCCATTGAAATGAATGGCAAGAGCAAAATTATCTTTTGATCCCGATTGAATTTTGCCACGAGTTACACATATGATGTTTGTCAATGTAAAAGATCACTTTCCACATAGTAATTAAAGTTGATTGTTGTCATATAATAACAGAGTAACATTTAGTTTTTGTGAAGACGATTAGCGGACAACATCTCCCATCATCCCACATCACCAAACACAATCATGGGGGAGATTACTACAGCCTCACCTCCTGTTTCCTGACTGATGAAAGAAGGATCCAAAGAGGAGAAAAACAACACAAAAGGTATTGTTTTGTATTGTGAGAGCTGCAACTGATCCAGAGGACTGTTAGTTACTTCACCCTGGGCGCGCTTTGAACACGTGACGTCAGGTACATCCCTCTGTGTTTGTAGTCTTTTAATTTACATATTTTCATAACCTTATACCTTAACAGTTAGACAACAACCTACATTGTTATTTACGTGGAAAATTATCTTTTAAATCGACAAACATCATATGTGTAACCCGTGGCAAAATTCGATCGGGATCCAAAGATAATTTTGCTCTCGCCATTCATTTCAATGATTTTTTTTTTTTCCGATTTAAGGTCCCATGTGTGGAAGTAGAGGGAGGGCGTGACTTAGGCGCTCTATTGTGGCTGATTGGAGACCAAAAGCAGCTTCTGCAGGGAGGGTATTACACCCTGGCACCGGTCAGCAGCAGAGTGGTCAAGATGGTGCCTGACCCCAGCAGCAGCAAGAGACATGCAGCAGTCTTTAGCATGTCAGCCTGGTCCGCATCAAGCACTACAATAAACAAATGAAGATAAACTTATGCAGGACCTGATTCAGTAAAACCATGAGGAATGGGAGGAGAAGCACAGCCCCCTACCAACTGGTGAGTAAAAATTGTGTATTCTTATACCATAATTTTAGTTTATATAATAAACTAAAATAATAATTTATATGGTCCCAGTTGCACAATTGGCACAGATAACAGTCATGCGAATGTGGTATAGGATTTGGGCGGCCGTCAGAGGAGAGTTGTAAGTGCAAAATAATTCTCAATTTTGTCTTGCGCATGTTGCGAGAATGTCCCGCAACACTCGCATGACATGTATGCGAACTCCCAGGCAAACTTTGTCCCACAATTGCCCAGGAGCTTGTGCGACAGCAAAATTCGTGAGACATACGAAATGTGTTTTATGTACCAATTCAGTCTGATTCCAAGTGAAAATTGTCACACTTTTTTTTTTAACCTCATACTAGTTGCACACATTTGCAGTGCAGTGAGGTACTACCCTTACTGCTAGTTATTTGATATTTCAAGGTTAGTTTTTCATTCATAATTCAGGAGCTTTAGTTATCACTTAATCACCAACCTTCTGGTTGCATTTGGATCCTCGCTTCAGAATTTTGACACTGTAGAAAAAAGACTAAAAATAGAATATACTTAAGGGAAAACTGCCCCTTACAGCATTTCATTCTTGTTGTCCTGTGCAAAAAAACATGAGGTAGCTTTCAGACTTGTTAGACGGTTTTATGATAGTAATTGTAAATGTCAAACACACTAAAATAAGCTAATACGTGTTGCATATGGTGCAGAAAAAAATGTGTAAAATATAGTAATAATAGTAGTAAAAGGCAGTAACGGCAAAAAACATGGTTCATATATGGTTATTAAGTGCAGCTTTGATAGGTGATTGTCAACATGGGGAATCTATAGCTCTTCTTCTATGGTCTACGGGAGTATATGGTGCAGTCTGTAAGTATTTGGAGTAATTTTGCTGTGTAGCCCTGATATAATAAAAAGGCAAAATGTTGAATTTTTGTGATAAATTAAGGCTATTTACGTTGAATTTGTGTAAAACAATATTGGAATTATACCCTAACCATTAACTTTAAAAGCAGAAATATGTTTTAAAGGGCAATATGAGCACCTTTAACGGTCAATAACTTAGGTCCACATCAACCTGTGGTACAAAGCCATTCAATTAACCTCTTGCACTCCGGGATACCACGGGCAGTCACGTCTCTGCGTCTCAGTGCGCACTGGAAAAAAAAAAAGCTGCAGTTCTTCCACTACAGACACAGCCGCGAACAGAAAGCCAAAGGAGTGCTTTGATTGGTTTAGATTTGATTGACCTCTCATTCGACTAATAAGAGCCTTGAATTGGGTTTCTGAAACCTTGAAGAACCAATGACTGAAAACCTAGCAAGAAGGACCCGCCTACCAACGGCTGCGAATACAGCGAGCCAATTGAAGCAGAGAAGTTTGACGATTGAAAGCGTGCGTCCCGTGCGTAAAATCTGTTTTGTGTAAGCCGCTGTGTGTAACGGTAGCGTTCGCCAGTCTTTTTATTACTACTGTTCTTATTTGTTTTGAAAAATCGTTCGCCAAAACCGCAATCATGGAAGTGCAAAACCGCAATAATGGAATCATGGTTTGACCGGGTCGCGTGACCAGAACCACGAGTCATAACAAGCGGACCAGCATCATGTTCGTCTGACAATGAGGAACAGATGTTCGCCAGCGACACTGCTGTTGTGGACAGGTAAGTGTTATAAGCTAAATTATTCTTTATCACTGAAAATAGGAATAAAAATGACTTTTGACCGATCGGTAAATTACAACTGTGCGTCATCGCCACATGACGGACCGCGGCGCACGAACCGGACCGTGTCTCACATGACGGACTGCAGCACACGGTCCACGTCCCCCCCCCATGCTCCTCTGTAGTGGGGGGGGGGGGGTTGTTATCCTCTACATTGCAGATATTTTAGTATAATTTTTATTTCACTGTAGGTTATTTTTTCTTGTAAAAAAAGCCACACATTTTTTACGTGGCATGCTTCTTTGTGTGTGGGGGGCTTGTTTGTTCATTCATTCATTCATTCATGAATGAATAAACAACCCCCCCATAGACACACAGAGAGCCCTGAGCGTCACCTTTCATTAGAGCCCAAGATCAAGCTTCTATATTGAATCATTCAAAAGTTATAGACGTTTTTCCAAACCGTGCCATTTGGCACAATTTGGCACAGTTCAAAAACGACTGGGAAGAACCTGAGGAAAAAGCTGTGTAATATATTCATTTTTTGTGGTATTGTTACAAAATTTTGACCTCAGCTGGATAACACTTGGTTCTACATTTCTGTTGCATTTTCTAGCCCGTATCTGACAGCTGTATGTTATTTGCAAGCATTTGTATCCAAAAAAAACACCCAGGCGAACTTTATTTTCTTCAAGTTCAGTATGTTTAGATGACTGTTACTCAGTGGCCGGAGCACTTAGAGAGATTATGACTGTTTTGCCAAAAAATTCAAAGTGTTTTCTTTTAAATGAGACCAACCCCATGAAGATGCTGCAAAGGGTTGAAGAACAGCTTTTGATTTACTTTGGGTACGTTATTTTTAGGCGTTTTTAGGGAAATTGACCAGAGTGCAAGGGGTTAAACCATAAAAACTATTTAAAATGTGTAAGACCAAATACTTGGACTGCTCAAAGGATGGATTAAGGCTAGTACAGATGACATTTAAAATTTTAATCTTACTTTAAACAAAGGCGAACCATTGATATTCCACCGTCGAGTGCTGGGTTTCTTGAGTCGAGACTGTAAAACGCATGTGGGACATCAACATGAAACATAGAATAGGACAGGGATGTCCCACTTCACTCACACTAGAAAAAAAAAAAAAAAAACATATCTAAAACAATCTAGATGGATGGCAGAAAAATATGTGAATTTTGATTTCGGGGTGTAGTTCCAGCACCTGACATTCAACCAGGAAGTTCCTGGGTCTGCCTAATGTCCTACATAACCTGAAGGAACCAACCTGATATACAGCAGGGGTTTGTTAGTGTTGTTAGGATGGGAGACGGACCAAATCACAACACAGGAATGTGACTTGGAATTTGGTAGAATGATCGGAAAACATCATTGAATGCGCCTGGGAGCATTATCTGTTAAGGACTTCTCTGCAGCCGATATGAGGCCTAATGTGAGACCTTCCCAGTCACATTCATGCTGATGTAAGCCTCTCACAATCAGGCAACATGCATGTTGCCCAACATGCACACCAAAGGCAAGGGACTATAAGTGGGTGCAATGCTGTTCCTGAAGAGTTAATCTGAAGGAGGTCGCTGCTGGTCAGTGGTTGGGAGCTGGACGCGTTAAGCAATGTTAGAGGTTCCATATGTGGGGGCGAGGGAGGCAGCTGCAGATGTAGCGGCACAGCCACCATGTTGATAAGGCCATGGTTTACAGGGAAGGAGAGCAGGCTGACTCACACTCATGCACACACGCTGCAGACACACACACACGCACACGTGCTTTTCTCACACACCTGCGTTCCCCAAATCATTCAAACATGATGCATCTTTTTCCTCGCCCTCTCACCCACACACAAACTCGCATATGGCAGGTGCAGGCTGACTCAGCGCAGTACCTGGGGGGTTACAGTGGAGAGGGAGGGGCACTGAGAGATGTGTTTGGCTACCTGCAGAGCCTCTATCCTCAAAGCAGCAAGTACCAGCTCCTCCTTAGCCACGCGCGCGCGCACGGCCAAATTTCAGGGGGAAGGGGGAGAGGGAGAGGTTGCGGCCAAAGGATGAGAGAGCAAAGGGAAACATAAAAATCTGAAATGAGCACACACACTTGCTCATGTCTGCATTTTACACGCTATTAATCTATTTTAACCTACAAGCTAAAAACTGCAGCATAGACAAAGGAGGAAAACATGAGGAAACGAAAAGCCAGGATGTAATAAGGAGACACAATGGGAATAATGTTTGCACAAAAACACACACAGACAAATACCAAGGCCAAAATATGGCCCCACTGGGTTTATCAAGCAGAGTCGTGAGGTCTGTGAACACACCTGTAGTTTTTGGGCGAATGCAGTGGGGTTGGTCTCAGCCAGGTCAGGCTCCAGATACTGCAGGGGGTCGTCACACTCAGACAGCCTGTCTAACAGGGGCATGGCCAGGGCTGGAGCAGGGGCCTCCACGGGGCCCTGGCTGGGAAGCTTTAAGGGAGCAGGAGGAGGAGGAGGAGGAGTAGCAGAGGGTGGGGGGCAGGGGACAGCATGGCAAAGCAAGCTCTGAGTGTTGCGAGGTGATTCACTGAGTACAAGCTGGGAACTTAGTGAGGCAGACTGGCCTTCTGTTATCAGTGAAAGTGTTTTAATGACAATCACTAAAGACTGGTGCGTTCATGTTGTGGAGCTGAGTCATAGACTGTGAAAAAGCATTTGCAGCGTGGGTCTGTCTCCCCCTTGTGACTAAACAACAACATGGCGCAAACTCAAAAATGACTCTTTGTATGATGAGATACGGAAAAATAAGCACAACATACATAGGTTTAAATGCATCTTTCTCACCTGCTCTTCCATCTCTGTGCTCTGTGTGCGGCTTAGTGCCTCACTCTCTCTTTTCCTGCCCTTCTCCCCAGCAGAGCCCTCAGGACCAGGCCGGGAGCTCAGCACTGGTGTCTTCATGCCAGCTATCTGGGCCTCCATCTCCTCAAAACTTCTGCACACAATCAGACAAACACCGTGAGACTGGATGGAGCTGGGGTCATGACATGCAATGTATTTTTTAAGGATGAGAGTGGTAATGAGAATCATTGTTGAGGCAGCTAATGTGCATGCTCTAAAACAGTGGTCTCAAACCGGCACCTCTGGAGCCACGTGCAGCTCTTTGGCCTGTAAACAGTGGCCCCTTTTAGCTTTGAGAAAAATTATTAGAAACTCAAAAATATCTGACAAAAAAGTTGGAAAAATATTAGAAAAAAGTGTAACCTTATGAGAAACAAGTTCCTAATTTATGTAGAGAAAATCTTAAATTTATATGAAAAAAGCTGCAGTTAGGAGGAAAAAAATGCAAATTTATGAGAAAAAAGTTGCAAATTTGTGAGAAAAAATGTTTCACATTTATGTCAAAGAAACTCAAAGTTTTAAGAAAAAAAATAATTTACAAGAATCTATGGGGGGAAAGGGTCACAGTTATGTAAAGATTGTCTTATATTTACTTGACGAGTCTCAAAGTTGTGCTATGTATTCCAATTCAGTGGTGTTTATTCTGTTTTTTTTTTATTATTTAACCTTTATTTATACAGGGTAGTTCCATTGAGAGGCAACCTCTTTTTCAAGGAAGCCCTGTTCACACTCACACAGTTACACACTCACACCAGGAAGCTGCCCAGTACAACCACAGATTGACCTGTGGTCACTGAGCAGCTCCACTGGAGCAGTTGGGCTTAAGGTCCTTGTTCAAGGGCACCACAGTGGGGTTAAGGAGGGTGGGGCAAACACTGCTATATTATCTGTTCCACCCAGATCTAATCCTGCCGGTCCAGGGATCGAACCGCAACCCTCCGCTCACCAGTCCGCACCCCTAACCATTAGGCCACCACTGCCCACAATTTTCATACTAGAAATTACACACAGGATAGAAAATGCAGAAAAAGTTTTAAGTCATACATATACAATGGGAATAAGTATTACACAAGTCAGCATTTTTCCCAGTATATACAGTATATTTCCAATGAGGCTACTCACATGAAGTTTGCACCAGATGTTGTGGTTAACTCAAGAAAAACACACACATAAAGTTATTTGTAATAAAGTAAAATGAGACAGGAAAAGAATATTGGACACAGAGCACTACAGCAAGGCAAGGTAATTCAAGGAATCAGCCAAAATCTAGAAGTTATTAAATTGCAGTTTTACCTCCTATTTGCGGAAATTAATATCAGCTGGGTAGGTACTTAGAGATACACTGTAAAAAGATTTTTGTTGTCAAGGTGTCATGCAAGAAACACCTCATGATGGGTAAAAGTCAAGATCTCTCCCAAGACCTTCGCAACCTGATTGTTGCAAAGCACACTGATGATTTGGTTACAGACGTATATCAAGACTTCTGAATTCTCTAGTAAGCACCATTAAAGCCACTTTCTGCAAGTGGAAGGAACATCACTCTACCATCAACTGGCCATGTACGGGTGGTCCTCATAAGTTATCTGACCAGGGAATGAGGACAGTCAGAAAAGTAATTCAAGAGCCAAGGGCCACTCGAAAACAGCTCCAGTACTAGAAGCAGGAGGTATGATTGTGACAGAGGAAAATAATAGGCAATGCACTTGATTGTCATGGGCTCCATGTATGCTCACCTTGTAAGACTCCATCATTAAACAAAAGGCAGCATATTGAAGCTCATTTAAAGTTTGTAAAGCAGCATTTGGACAGGCCTAAGAAATGGTAATACTGGGAGAACTTAGTGTGGTCAGATGAGACAAAAATGAAACATTTTGGCCACCACCCCCCCCCAAAAAAACCAAAACCCACCAACAGTGAAATTTGGAGATGGAAGCATCAGGCTGTGGGGTTGTTTCTTATCTCATGGCACAGACAGACCACATAATTGAAGGAACATTAATGGAGCTATGTATTGGAGTATTCCTGAAAATAATCTGCTGCCATCCACTAGGATCATGAGGATAAGACAGGGTGAACCTTCCAACAAGGCAATTATCCCAAACACAAAACAAAGAAAATCAAGTTGTTAGAATGGCCCAGTCAGTCACCTGACTTACTGTAAATCCAATTAAAATCATGATTCACAAGAGAGCCCCCAGAATCTTCAGGATTTAAAGCTAGTCCATTTAGAAGAATGGGCCAAACTCCCACCTGAGCATTACAGGAGATTAGTTTCTTCATACAGGAAGAGTCTTGAAACTGTTATAACAAACAAAGGCTTCTCCACTAAGTATGTATTTTCAGTTATGTTCAACACCCTTTTCCTGTTTAATTCCACTTGTTTACACACTACTTTATTTATGGACTTAAATGTTTCAATTTCTTTGACTGGATTTCTTGAGTTAATAAGAAAACTTGGTGAAAATTTCATGTGAGTAGCCTCACTGGAAAGATATGTACTAAAAATGATGCATTCAATAATACTTATTTCCCTCACTGTATAATGAAAAAGTGTGCTCACCCTGTGCAGGGGGAGTTGGGTTCCGATCCCTGCATATTTTTGGTTAAGTTGTCAGAAACCGAGTCCAAGTTTAGGTACAAAGATGGCTTCTTTGAAGATGGTGGCTATAAGGAACACATAAGAAAATATGATAAAATGTTCAGAATTTAACTTTTTTAGTTTACAAACACCTCATGGCATGCTATACAATATACACATAGCCGTATACACAATAAAATCCAACCAGAGTCATAAATACTCACTGGGGAAGAAGCACCAATCTTCTCCATGTACTCAATTTCATAATCTTGTACTAAAACAGAAAGAAAATAGAAGAGTATTAGTTGAAGCCAACAGAATGGAGAGACACATCCGCCAGCGGTGAGCTGTGGTCTGATGGACTGGGCTGTTTGTTCTCCGCTTCATCTCTGACCCAGATGGGCTGAGCCAGACGGCCTGTGGGAAGAGATAGGTGTCCTGGATGAGAGGGCGGCAGATAACTGGGCCAACAGGCTTATTTTACTGCCATAGGAAAAATCAATCGCACTGCTGTATGAATAAAGAGTAAAGCGAGCGGCTGCCGTATCCAAACATAAGTTCTGAATTCCTCTCAAGCACCGCCCATGTGTGGTATGCTTTGATGTCAGTAAGCAGGACACACAGATGGATAGAGGAAACGCCAGAAAACAACAGCATGTCTCACCTGGAGCCTCCTGAGGAAGACTGTTCTCGTTAACAAAGGATGTTACGTCGCAGGGCTGAGGGAAGTCTTGTTGGTCAGAGTTCAGATCTGGGTCCATGCTGTGCAACGCCGCCCACTTGTGACTATTGGAGGAGGCCAGTTTCTCCTCATCTGTGGCATGGTCATCCTGTGGGTGAAGGGAGGAAGCTTCATCTGCTGGTGTGGGATCCTAACAAAATAATGGAGAACATCAGTTGTGAGGGAATGAAACAGGTTCATAACACTGATGGGAGAAAGATGATATAGACCTGAAACACCAGACACACACCTGCAATGACTCAGATATTGGTGACTTTTTCGGCGACCTCTTCACTCTGAAAGTATTACTGAAAAAAATAAAGATCCAGAGTTACTCAATGCAAATCTCTTTATTAGATCTAGCATTCATTGTCCAAACATAAAATGATGTGCCACATAACAAAACATTTGTATAGTCTTTAATGCTAAAGTATTAAGCTGGTTGGGTACATCTGCATTTGCATAAAACAACAACATCATGTGCATGGAGCAGTATTAGCATATGTGCAACAGTACTACTTACTGTGTGTGGCTGAACATCACTGAACAGTGAAATGTTTGTGAGGACTGAATTCTCAGTAACTACACACTGAAGCATAATGGAAAATGAATATTATCTTATGAATTCTTTACTTTTCACACATTAGCTACCTTTCCATTAAGTTGACAAGTTAGAATAATGCAGTTTACAATGGATTAATTGCTAATGGCAGGTTTCTGTGTATGATAAATGCGGTTACTAAAATAAACACTTTGCAAGAATGTTGAGTCACTTCACTTTTCACTTTACTTTGAATCAGATGTAAATTATATATTTGGGTTTATGGTTTCCAAAAAGTCCCATATTATGGGTTTTCCAAGGATTCAATTCAAGTTTTGACATCCTCCAGAACATACAGATGCAGTGTTAAAGGGCCTATATCATGCTATTTTAAGCCTTTCAGAGTAAACTACATGCATGTATGTGATAGTATATTACCTTTGGTACACTGGAGAATGAATTTCTTATGAAATATGAGTTATTTTCACGAGCCCGGAAGTAAGATGCCTCAACCATTGAGGCTCTGCCTCTCCTTCTTGTGGCTGCCGCCCATTTCATGACGTAACCCCTGAGCCGGCTGCTGCAGCGTGTCGCTGGGTTCCGCCCACGAAAACAAGGAAGGCTGAACAAAATCCTAAATCTCTCTCAGCCAAAGACACATTTACGCCACTTAGAAGACATTGCCTTACGTAAAAAAGCAAACAGTTGTTGTCATTGAGCAGATTAGGTGCGAGAGGAACTACTTCTTCACAGCGTCAATGCTAAAATGAAAGAGTTTTGCCGATCACCGCTCCGTTAGTTGCGCGGAGAAAGTGGGTGTGTGCGTTAGCCTGGGGGCAGTGCTGGCAGCACAGGCACTTCCTGGAGTGGGCGGCTCACCCACGTTCATACGTATGAACGTGGGGACCCAGTCATTATCAGGGACAGGGCGGAGCAGCAGCTCAGAGACCAGGGTTGAGGAGGAATACTCAGAGATGCATGAATGGAGCAAAATACCACTTTGGGGGTGTTTTTGGTGAGGAGTTAACATTATAACATGCTTAAAAGCTCAAAAGTCGATTTTGCATGATATAGGCCCTTTAAAGACAAAAAAACATCTGTGTTGTTTTACAACTTCTCTAAAAAGCTGAGTGGGCCAATCACAAGTAAGGGGGCAGTTGGAATGCATTTGTTTTGCTAACTTAAGCCCCTTTCAAACTACTCCAGCAATCCAGGCAAACCAGTACATCTGTTGGCTAAATAGGGCTACCCGTATTACATGACATGGGCTAAATGACTCTGTAAGCGACATGGGTCATTTAGCCCACCTCACCTCAGCTTCATGTACATTTGAATAGGACAACATGGATAAACACACAATGAAATAGGTTTCAATGGCAACACATCACAGCACAGTGACAGAGTGGAAATGTATCTGAAGGCTGTCCATCATTATTCTGACAGATTATATGCATCAGTGACATGAGGTCAGGGAAGGCAGGTGAGGCAGAGCCTCACCTTCTTCTTCTGTCGGCTCCTCCCTTTAGGGGACGCCACAGCAAAATCATCTGCCTCCATCTCACCCTATCCCTTGCATCTTCCTGTGTAACACCAACCCGCTCCATGTCTTCCTTCACTACATCCATGAATCTTCTCTGTGGTTTCTTTTCCTCCTACCTGGCGGCTCCATCTTCAACATCCTTTGTCCAATATATCCACTATCCCTCCTCTGCACATGTCCAAACCATCTCAGCCTTGCCCCTCTTACTCTGTCTCCAAACCGCTCAACCTGAGCTGTTCCTCTGATATACTCATTTCTGATTTTGTCCCTCCTAGTCACTCCCAATGAAAATCTTAGCATCTTCAACTCTGCCACCTCCAGCTCCACCTCCTGTCTTTTTGTCAGTGTCATGTCTCCAAACCATGCATCATAGGAGGTCTCACTACCGTCTTGTAAATAATCCCTTTCACTCTTTCTGCTTTCCTTCTGTCACAAATTACCTCTGACATTCATCTCCACCCACTCCACCCTGCCTGCATTCCCTTAATCTCTTCTTCACCTCTTTTGTGCATTTTCCATTGCTTTGGATGGTTGACCCCAGGTATTTAAACTCATCTACTTCCACTACCTCTACTCCTTCCCTCTTCACCGCTACACCTACCTCCCTCTCATTCACACTCAAGTATTCTCTTTTGCTTTTACTGACTTTCATTCCTCTTTTCTCCAGAGCATACCTCCACCTCTCCAGGTTCTCTTCCACCTGCTCCCTACTCTCACTACAGATCACAATGTTGTCTGCAAACATCATGGTCCACAGGGACTCCTGCCTAACCTCATCTGTTAGCCTGTCCATCACCATGGCAAACAAGAAGGGGCTCAGAGCCAATCCCTGATGTAATTCCACCTTGAATTCATCCGTCACTCCTACAGCGCACTTCACCACTGTCTCATTGTCCTCATACATGTCCTGCACCACCCTCACATACTTCTCTGCCACTCCTGACTTCCTCATACAGTACCACACTTCCTCTCTTGGCACCCTATCATATGCTTTCTCTAGAGCCACAAAGACACAGTGCAGACTCCTTCTGATCTTCTCTATACTTCTCTATCAGCACTCTTAAAGCAAACATTACGTCTGTAGTACTCTTTCTTGGCATGAAACCATACTGCTGCTCACTGATTTTCACCTCTCCTCTTAACCTGGCTTCAACAACTCTTTCCCATATCTTCATAGTGTGACTGATCAGCTTTATGCCTCTGTAGTTACTACAGCTCTGAGCATCACCTTTGTTCTTGAAAACTGGTGCCAAAACACTTCTTCTCCATTCCTCAGGCAACCTCTCGCTCTCCAAGATTGTGCTAAACAATCTGGTTAAAAAGTCCACTGCCATCTCTGCTAAACATCTCCATACCTCCACTTATATGTCATCTGGACCAACCACCTTTCCATTCTTTATCCTCTTCAAAGCTGTCCTCACTTCCACCTTGCTAATCCCCGGGACTTCCTTGTTCACTATCTTTCTTTCATCCATCCTCTTCTCTCTATTTTCTTTATTCATCAGCTCTTCAAAGTACTCCTTCCACCTTCTCAACACACTCACATTTGTTAGTACATTGCCATTTTTGTCCTTAATCAGCCAAACCTGCTGTACATTCTTTCCAGCTGGATCTCTCTGTCTAGCCAATCGATACAGTCCTTTTCTCCTTCCTTAATGTCCAGCCTCTCATACAACTCACTATATGCCTTATCCTCTTCCTTTGTCACCTCTCTTTGTCATGCGCCTAGATTCCAAATACTCCTGTCTACTTTCTTCATCTCCCTGACTATCCCACATTTTCTTTGTTAACCTCTTCTGTTGAAGACATTCCTGTACCTCCTCATTCCACCACCAAGTCTTTGTCTTCCTTCCTCTGTCCATTGAATACACCACATACCTTTCTACCCATTTCCCTCAATACTTTTGCTATACTTTCTCAGTCATCTGGTAATTCTTCCCTACCACCCAGAACCTGTATCAACTCCTTCCTGAACTCTGTGCAACCTTCTTTTTTCTGTAATTTACCTTGCCTTCACTGTTTTCCTCTTCTTGCTTTGCAAAGTCATCCTACAGACTACCATCCAATGCTCTCTAGCCACATTCTCCCCTGCCACTACCTTGCAGTCTCCTATCTCTTTCAGATTTCTCCTTATGCATAAGATGTAATCCACCTGTGTGCACCTTCCTCCACTCTTGTAAGTCACCCCATGTTCCTCTCTCTTCCTAAAGTATGTATTCACCACAGCCATTTCCATCCTTTTATCAAAATCCACAACCATCTGTCCTTCCACATTTCTCTCCTTAAGACCATATCTACTC
Source organism: Pholidichthys leucotaenia (assembly GCA_020510985.1). Taxonomy (NCBI): domain Eukaryota; kingdom Metazoa; phylum Chordata; class Actinopteri; order Cichliformes; family Pholidichthyidae; genus Pholidichthys; species Pholidichthys leucotaenia. The sequence goes on along the minus strand of CM035841.1, from coordinate 305,974,949 downwards.
AGAAGCTCCTCATCACCTCTGTTCCAGTAGGCACAGGAGTTTGTCCCAGTTGCTCTTCTTCTACGCCAAGGCTAAACGCCAAATTAGCTAAAATTAAAATCAGAAAGTCAACAGTACCAAGGACTCCATTTGTACTTCTGTTTTATACAGACTGAAAATGGAAGACTTTAAAGCTAAAGAAAATTTTCAAAATTGGACTTTCAATCAAAACTGGAAGTAATCTTGATTGAGACAGAAAGACTTAAAAGAAGACAAGGGGGACTTTTACAACAAAGTCATTGAGATTTTTGTCCAGAGGGATAGGTGGATGGAGGGATTTCATTTAAAAGTAAAGGTAAGACCATGCATACTTGTTTTATATACTTGAATTTGTATTGAATTGTGGAGCTACAGGGTGCACAGCAAATGTGCTATAATTTTATTTCTTCCTTAGCCTGAAACAAGTAGTCTATAATGAATTTTACCTCCCCCCCCAAATTTGTCTGTAAAATAATTTAATACATTTTATTTGTGTAGCCAATGGTCTTTGCACTTTGTTTATATTCCGGAGAGTTGAATGAAATGAAAACATGGAGGCATAGAGTTAGTCAGCAGAACTTTAACTGCCTTTCTGCAAAACAAAGCAACTGGAGTGTACTACTATTTCTGCTTCTTCCCTTCACAATAAAAACTCTAGACATGCACTGGAGAACTGAATTTAAATTCAGTTGTTTTGTTAATAAATTATTTATATCATCAGATTTTATAATGTACAATTAGCAGATCATAATGTATGTATACAGTATATTATCAACTGTGTGTATCACAATTATGCAAATATCACAGCGGCTGACTGAAAAGTTTCTTTTAAGAGCATTTTTTTTTCAGTCACCCTTGTGGAGTCTGCAGCGGCTCTGACTGTCTCCAGCTGTTGTAGGAGACACAATGGTTCAGCATCAGGCAGTTTGTGTTCAGCTCCACTTTATACTCGTTCATGCATCCTGGTTCCCACATTAATATGCATCTCTGTTCCTCTTTTTTCTGTGACAGAAAACACCATTATCCTGCTTTGTGTGGTGCTGGATACAAAACGGGACACAAACACCCGGTCCCACCAAATAAATGCAAACATGTGCACAGCCACACACACACAGTGTCTCTTCTTGCAAATATGAAAGCTATTCAGTGCAGATATGAAAAAATGACGGTAATTATATAAAATGTTGGGTACATTTTGCAACCCTGTCTGTTAAAACGGAGGCCACTGAGCAGCAACTACTGAATTATACTAAGATAGATCGCTGTAATCCAATCAAGCACTGATCTGCGCTGAGTTTGACATGGGGCGACAAAATTAAAAGACTTGTAAAAATACTGTTGACACTCAACTAATCAGTAGCGGCTGGAATCACCAGCTTCCAGGCTCACCTGTGCATTTGTGTGACATCAGCGATGTGAGGACATGAAACTTGATGCACCAGAGAAATGCACTGTTATCTGCAGGAGATCGGACCTGCGTCTCCTTAAAGTTTGAAAAGGCAATGGAAGGTTGCTGAGGTGTTAATTTATGGTAATGAAACTCACAACTGCGGCTCGTCAATTGTAAATGTAAATTTGAAAGTGGCTTTAGCCAGCTGATGGAGGGGTTTGTTGGTTGGTGACATCAGACCCAGGAAATGCAAGCTTTTTGCTTTGAGTTGAACTAAATAAAGGCAGTGTTTATTTGTGAAAGGAGTATTTCAATATTTTAACGGTATACATGTGACTCATGGCCACATTTTATGAGGCTAAACCCACAGAAACACCATTTTGCAAAATATGGGCCATTTAAAAATATGACGACAAAATTTTTTTTAAAGGTGATAGCGATAACATTGTTACCTTCAGGTAAGTAGTTATGATGTGCTATAATATTGTACTAGTTGCCAGGTTGGGACTAATATCCACAGTTCACAGTATCTGCCAACCCCTCATCTTAATGTTAAAGGACTAAATGTGATCTCGACCTGCTTAAACTTTTGGCTTTGAGTTTCTCACACTACCAGTATAATCTTCATCAGCCAGCTGCTCAAATGTAAAGATTCTGATTTTGAGCTGTAATTTATTAAAAATAATTATTTTGCAACTATATTTTTTTTCAAGAAAACACATTTTAATTCTGTGCCTTTCTAAAAGTTTTGTGGATGTTCTTTTTTTTTTTTTAGGCTCCAGTCCCACCCCCCACCCCCATGACCCAAAAAGGATTAAGCGGAAGAAGATGGATGGATGGATGGATAATGTACTGTCATGAAAATGTCATCGATATGGCCTTTAAGTTTCTAAAAGATGAGTCATTGCTTTCCCTTTTCCAGCAATATCCAACAAAGAACACAAGAGGGAGCACGAGCACATCCTTCATTTCACTTGGAGGCAGCCCATAGACCAGGGGTCACCAGCTAAAACTGCAAGAGGTCCGGTAAGTCAGTCCTCCTCCCCAGCTGAGGTCTGAACTAGGGCTGGGAATCTTTAGGCACCTCATGATTTGATTATGATTCAGGGCTCTGATTTGATTCTTAAATGATTATTGATGCTTTTTTTTTATGATTCAGGATTTTCCCCTCCTACTATGTGACAACTTGGTACTTTTAAAGAAAAGTATTTGGAACGACCTATGAATTTACTTCCAATATATTTTAATTAAACTAATGGAAGAGAAGTATGGCCAGTTACATGGACAAATTTATCTCAAAATGTGCTTCTAAGAACTACCATCCTTTCATTGGCATTCTTTCAGAAGACCACAGCTGTCTCCAGGCAGGCTAATATCATTTCTGCTTTCACCCATTACTTTATTAATCTCATGTTTTAACTGCTTTTAGTTCTGTGTCATTTTTTAAACAAAACAAAATCAAATTAATTCTTTGCTCAATTTAAAAAAAAAACATGTAATATAAAATTTTATAATACAAGAGAACACAAAATGTGTTTGTTGATGCCAAACAAATGGCTGTGAAATTCTAAAATATACAACTGTAAAGTTTTACAGAAGAACATAAACTAAGAGCATTGCATTTAAAAAAGATTAATATAAAAAAATGATATAAAGTCCACTTCTATATTTTTTGCATAAAAAACAATTTTAAACTGTAGGCCTCCAAGAAAAAAAAATGGTCAAAAAAATATACAACTCCATTCTATAGAATTCCTCTGATATATATATATCGGAGTGGACTCTGGGCGGCAGTGGCTCAGGAGGTAGAGTGGGTCGTCCAATAACCAGAGGGTTGGCGGTTCGAATCCCGTTCTCCCCAGCCATCCTGCCGTTGTGTCCCTGGGCAAGACACTTTACCCATCTTGCCTCCAGTGTCCATGACACTGGATATGAATGTGTATAAATGTTCAGTAGTGGTCAGAGAGGCCGTTGGCGCAGATTGGCAGCCATGATTCCGTCAGTCTGCCCCAGGGCAGCTGTGGCTCCAGTAGTATCTTACCACTACCAATGTCTGTCTGGAGTGAATGACTAATGGGTCACTGTAAGCGCTTTGAGATATCACTTGACATGTAAGGCGCCATATAAATCTAATCCATCATTATTATTATTATATATTTTAAATTTCCACAGTAAACTCTGTTCCAGCATGGATGGAGCTATAACTCCATGGGAGGTGGAACTTTTAATGTTTAGTTGCACACAGAGGTTTTATGGAGTTTTTACCTGATAACAGAAGCTACGAAAAGGACCTCTAGCGTCATGTGGGCCCAATGGGATCACGGTCTTGGAGGAACCAACTTCATTCACCCCCTGCGTTCCAGCACGGACCACTCTCGGCAGATTCAGAGAGAGAAGTGCCACGGTAAATCAATTTCACTCTCAATTTCACAACAGCGCTTCATTCTGTGGGTACAGACCAGGAACAAAGTGTGTCGGTCCCGGTGGATATCCTGGGCTTGTGTGTGTGTGACGCCCACAGTGAACTGTGATTTTTTTTTTTTTTTTAATTTTGCAACCCGCTGCATACTGTCTGGAGCGGTCGGATGCACAGAGTGTCTGCAGAGAGCAGAAACTAGTGGACTCTGCGGGGAGTACCCAAGGGCTCAGCCAGGCGGCTGCTGATACAGTTTTTCAGTTCCGCTGTTTTCTTTCAGCCAAAACAAAACAGTCTCCTTTTTTTCCCCAAACTGTATTAAAAGGCTTTGGGGTCCAGACGGAGGATTCTCAAGGTCTGGATCTGGACCGGAGTCCGCCAGTTGGTGACCCCTGCCACAGACTGTCTATGAGATCATTTCTTGTTTCTAAGGCAGACTGTGAGTCAGATTCAGGTGAAAACGTGATGATATTAGCTGATATAACATGTATTGTGTATATATATACTGTATATTTTTATAGTAATACGTACATATGTATATTAGCTGCTCTTGCTTGCTTGTTTTTTTTCTTGCCTTCTGATTGTTGCTCTGAGTGTTGCTATCCCTGTGCTGTTGCAATCCTGGAATTTCCCCCTTGTGGGACTAATAAAGGCTTATCTTATCTTATCTTATCTTATTGTCTTTCATGATATGCGGCCACACTTACTACACCTCAAACTGAACAGCGTACCACCAAATTCTGCATATAAGATATAAGGATCTTTCAAAGTGTTAGCATAACTATTGGAGAAAATGTGGTAAATCAATTATGGGCCATTAAAGTTGACAGTGGCTAAGGAACTAACTTTTATTTCTGAAATGCTTGTTGTCTGTTATTTTATCACAATACATTTGGGCAAAACCCCTGGCCAGTCTTTCGGCTCACGATGAATCTCTCTTTAATGTTCTAAAGACAGTGTCCTTGCCATGATGTAACAATGTACCATTTCCAGCTTGTGAGTGGTTGCTCTCTATGACTGTATCTGAAATATGCTCAAACTCTGGACACTTAGATTAGGGATGTGCCATATCATATCATTCACGATAATGCCAATATAAATTTTGATACTGGTGTAAAAATGAATATCGCAATATTTAGGATCCGTTACACTGCCAACGGAAGTTATGTGTTACCACAGAAATGGGAAAACAAACATGGCGTGGGAAGCAGCGCTCCATGCTTGGAATGTCTTCTCTGGTTGTGAGGAAGTAATTTAGTTTTAAGGCTGTTTCAGACTGCTGCCATTTAAAAAAAAAAAAAAAATGGTGCAGCGATGCGGATAATCTGCCCACATTTTTTCCTGCATGTCAACAATGCCGCTTAGGGGAAAAGTTTTACTTCACTCTGAGGTGGTGTTGCTGACGTCCCAAGTGTCCAGAGGTTTATTTTCATTCCATTGTGGCTGCTCCAGCGTGATTTATTCAACCAACCGAAAGAAAAAAAAAAAAAATCCGTTAACAGCCCCAGGACTTGTCTGTGCAACGGAGATTTCTAACGCGGGTAAACTGAGAGAAAGAGAGAGAGAGAGACAGAGAGAGAGGGGAGGTCTGATGCAGTGGTCATTTACCAGCAGAAGTGTTTTGGGAAACGACAGACAGTTAGGCCAACATATATTCAATATGACAAAAATGATGAAAGGATAGTTTAAATAAGCCCACTCCCTCCCTGTTTTAACTGTAAAGCACTTTGAGCTGCACTTTGATGCATGAAAGGTGCTATATAAATAAATAAAGTTTAAAGTTTATTTAGACTCTTCCTGACCCAGTGAAAAAACATACTAGACTAAATTAATTTAATGTGTTAAAAGGAGCAAAACCCCTCATGTCCCAGAGCATAGAAATGAGATAAAGACAGAAGTAATGTGGTGAAAGTGTGTCTGCGCTTATATTATACTGCCATAGCTGCTTATACTGTAGTTTAGGGTTTACGTCAGTGTTTCCAGGTTTCATGAGAGAAACAAGCAACCAGCTCTATGAAAACAAGCCCAAAACAAGCCCAACAGGCAACCTACCACATTGTGTAAAAGAGAGGCTGCTTGATAACATATCGATATAAAGACTTGTTTTTGTTTGCAGTGAACTGACTGTAAACACAGTCAGCATTGAATAAATGAATGTTATAAACTCTAATTAAAGGAAAATACATATGCATTCTGCATAAGCAACAGCAAATTTATAGTTAACATTGTCAACATAAAAACTTTGAATAAATTAAAATTTTAAACTCTGATCAAAAGAAAAGACATGCATCTTCTGCATAAGTAACAGCACTAAACACGATTACAGTTTAGTGATGTGGGATGATGGGAGCTGTTGTCTGCTAGTCGTTTAAACAAAAACTAAATATTACTCTATTATACGACAGCCGACAACTTTAATTATGTGGAAAATTATCTTTTAAATTGACGAACATCATATGTGTAACTCGTGGCAAAATCTGATCAGGATCAAAAGATAATTTTGCTCTCGTCATTCATTTCAATAGAGATTTTTTTTTTCCAATTTAAGGTCCCATATGCACTGATCTGTTAAAAAAAAAGAAAAAAACTGGATAGCTCACGCCCCATTAGCGAGTACAGAGCCGAGTGGAGTCGGGTGGGCCACTGATCTCTATAGAAAAACTGGATGGATCATTGGCCGCCAGAAGTGAAGCCCCTGGCCGGCCACTTTTACCTCAATAACTTCCCAAAAAAATAACAGATTTTTGAACTTCTTGGTGTGGAGATACAGCTTATAATCTTGCGCAACCGGTGAACTACAGAAATCGAGTTGACATTATGTTTAGCGGCCGTCGATTTGGATGTACTAGGGTTTTGGGAGTACTAATATGGCGGCCAGGTGGCTTCACTTCTGGCGGCCAATGATCCGTCTAGTTTCTCTATAGAGATCAGTGGGGCAGGCGCGGTAACCAGGAAACGGGGGTGTGAATGGATCCTGTAAAAAGTAATTATCGCGCTCGTGTTTTGTGGGGAGCTGGGAGAGCTGTTCCAAAAGCAAGCCCAAATAAGCAACTACACGTTTAAAAACAAGCCCAAAAACCCGCAGCCGGGACTGATGAGATTTGCAAGCGACTTTAGGAAAAAACGAGCCCAAAGTCACATATAATAAGCGGGCTTGGCAACTATGGTTTACGTTTTTTAATGTAAAAAATAGGCTGTATTAGCCATAACTAAATTGCTCTTACATTCATAAGGCAATGTCTTCAGGACTATTCAGATGTTTTAAGAAAAATCTGCAGAATTTTCAAAACTGAAGGCTATACATAGTCTGCACTACCAACTTTACTCTCATCTGGTTGTTACTGTTTTCGCCTAAATTTGTTTTTTCTCAAACAGTTTTTCATAAAGGTATTTTTTCTTTTAATTTTGAACATTTTTGGTGATAAAATTGTGACCTTTTTATACAAAATTGTAACTTTTTACCTAAAACCTCTTACCTTGTGTTTTTACTCTGAAAAGGTGATGAAGTCAGAAGCAGCACCAGATTTAAATTAAGATTAATCAATCAGTTGTTTTAATAATCAACAGATCAGTTGACTATTACAACCCAAATTATAATTTTCATCCCACCCAAAGGTTATAATTACATTCATAATTAGTTTGATGCCTGTTATTTTAAAATATTAACCTTCTTAAACTGTGGTGGTTTCTGGTTTCCAACAACAGGATGGCCCAGGATGAAGTCAAATTCCCGGCCTGAATTTTTTTCCCAGTCCACCCCTCAGTGCACTTAAGATGTGGTGGTTTATAGCATTTTCTGGTAATATTTGATACAGAATTAAAAAAAAGTTTTTAACACATTCTAAACTGCTCTTTATAAACTGGAGAAATAAGAGCTGCTGCTTTGTTTTTACTGAATATGTTGAACATAATTAACGCTGGCCTGTGAAACTGTCCTTTATAAATTTAAAAGAACAAAACTGTATTCTGTGATACTGTGAAGAATATCGTTATTGTGAAAATTCACAGAAATATCGTGATATCATTTTTAGGCCATATCGCCCACCCCTAACTTGGATCACATTTACTTCCTACCTAAGGAATCTATGTGTTGTAAAAATGCATGATCAATGCTGCGATGCTCTTCAGTCTACCATAGAAAAGATTACAACATGGAAAAAAAAACAAGCAAAATGAAAAAAGGGATCTTCCAATTGAAAAGGGCAAGCTGGAAATGGTTTGATAGCAGGTAGAATGACTGTGATGTTTGAGTTAACTGGAAGGACAAGAAGGCAGCATGCTGCTTTAAAATGAGCCAATTTGAGTTAAGGGTCAAATGGGTGGATGGTTGGCTGTGTTGTCGCTGTACTTACAACAGACAACATAGAGAGGACAGACCCCTGGACTTCCTGTGACATATGAGAATACACAGACACAGGTGACAGACAGACAGACAAAGGCACTGGCATAATAAATGAGTGAAGCACAAACAAACACAGATCCAAACAATTACACATGTTCTGAGAGGAAGTGAGGGTCTTAACTGTAGAACAATTTGGGGATAATACGGTGAACTTACGATTTGATGGGTGTTTTTTTCTTCTTTGCAGGTTTATTCTGGTTTTGGTCCTCCAGCTCCCCAAGGTTGTCGTTGTCGTTATCGTTGTCAAAGTCATTGGATGACAGTTCAAACGAGGCAGAAGTCTTGGGAGGGGAATTTGCCATCTTGCTATTGGACTTGAATGGGTCTATGGAGTCATCAAAGTTTTCTGGGTCAAATTTATAAGATGGCCTGGAGAGCTTAGGTGAGTTAGCAATACCTTTTTTCGAAGTAAATGGGTTGAAGTTTGGATCATCCCACTTGTCAGGTTCATAGTTGTAATTAGCTTTAGGAATGAGGATTTCCTCCTCGTTGCCATTGTGGGTGGCTGCAGGGCTGTTGTCCAGCTGCTCCGTCTGTGCTGGATGAGCCTTCTTCAGTCCCAGCTTTGGTTTCCTCAGAGGCATCTTGGCGCTGGGTTTCTTGACAGCTTTCTTAAGAGGAGGTGAGGCCTGTTGTGATGCCTCACAGCCCTCCTCGGAATAGTCAAACTCCAGTCTTACTGGCTGACGTTTGGGTAAAATGGGTTGCTCCTCAGGGTTGATGATTGGTTCTTTCACAGGAACTGGGGGACTAGGGAGATTTGGCTCAGGGGCAGGGACAGGAGGAATCTCTGGGTGGGTGGAAAAGGATGCAGACACAGGACCTTTACGACCCAGAACAGGAGAATTAGCAATTTTACTACCTCCTGTCTTGAAAGGGTCAATGTTTTCAAAATTGTCTGGATCCCATTTGTAGGAGGCACTGGAAGGGATGGGAGACTCTTCTTTGTCTGCTATGACAGCAGGGAGAGGGCCCTCCTCCTGGCACAAGGGTAAGGGAGGGACTACAATGTTCTCCTCCTGGCTGGTATGATTGGTCTCCTCTGGAAGAGGAGGCGGCGTCTCTACACGGCTCTTTCGAGTTTTTCGGAGAGTCCCTCCAGGGCTCGGAGTTGCAGAGCCTCCTTCAGGTTCCTCCTGAGCCGGAAGAGGGCTGGTTGTTCGGAAATTTGATCGCTTCTTGACCTCTGGGGTGCTGCTGGATGACCCCGGGCTTGGACTCTCTGGGTTGGAGTTCTGTCTGAGCAGAGGCTTCTTCTTTACAGACCCTGGGCGGACTTTCTTAGGCCTGCGGAGGGACCCTGGGTTGCTCTCAGTGCCTACGCTGAAGGATTCAGAATGTGGACGGAAACCTCCAAACGTTGATCCGTCCAACTGGCTAGAACTGTCTAGTTCTCCTCCCTGAAGGCTGAGTGACCGGGTCAGGGTGTGACTTGTCGGCTCAGAGGCAAAAAAGTCAATATTATATGTACCACTGGCAGCAATGGGCTTGTTCTCATCAAAAGCAGTGGTCTGGGAATGACTGGGGAGATCAGCTTTGGTCAAGTCAGTGACAGGATGACTGGCTGTGGTGTCTGCTGCTGCAAAAGATGGAGAGATGGGAGATACATTTCAGCAAAAAGACAAAATCTAAGAGTCATTTAAAGTGAAAAATGGGACAATTGTAGATTTTATCTGGTTTCTGTGGGAGAGTCAGAATGACACACAGTAAGCTGTTACTGGTATTTGGGACACATGAAATTTCATAAATTACACATGAGTTATATCATTCAGTATAATCCTGTCAACAGGACACAAAAACATACAAAATAACCATTTAAGGGAGAGATTTTCACGAGTGTTTTTTCTCTATAAAAAAGTGAAATTTAAATACAAGTTCTTTCCACTAGGTGGTGTAGCAGTAGTTCCAATGACATTATTTGCTATAGCAAAGGGTAAAAATGTGTAACAGGAACACAAATCTATTTGAGTGATTGTCTTGATGTACCTCTGTCAGCAGATGTTAGTTGCTCTATCTGAGGATCAGCGGGAGAAACAGCCTTCACTGGAGTTGTAGATTCAGGCGTCTCAAAAGCTCCATCAGAGTCTGAGCTCCTGTAATGAAGAATGAAGTGACTCACTGAAGCGATTAGGGCTGATGTCCACTGAACTCCTGTGGCTTTAGTAACTGAATGCAAAATGTTAACAGTAATTTGTTTTTCTTGTGCTACAGAGCTCGTATGACTGGTTTCCTGGCTTCTGGGCTAGCAGAGTTATTCAAAAAGTTGGTGGATTTCATGAATTTTTTTCTAAAGTGGGGCTGGGCTCAGTTTAAAGGTGATAAACCTTGGAAATTTTAATCTGAATTCAGACTTTTTAAAAATGGATTCTTTAGTATTTATTATGCGCAACTAAACATTTCACATCTATACAGTACATGATATGTAATAAATATACACTGAACAGAAGTAATGACTTCATACATGCGTAAAGAGTTTTATACCTTAGAATAACTATATACAGTGCTGTGGAAAAAAATATTTCCCCCTTTCCTGATTTCTTATATTTTTGCATATTTGTCACACTTAAATATATTTCAGATCAAACAAATTTTAATATAACCTGAGTAAATAGAAAATGCAGTTTTTAAACAATGATTTCATTTATTAAGGGAAAAAAGCTATCCACACCTACCAGGAATAATAAAAATAAAAATACAAGAAACCAGGAAGGGGGCAACTACTTTTTCACAGCACTGCAATTTTAGACTACTTTTATTATTTTACATGATAAACAGCAATGTCACAAAGAACAAAAATCATTTTTTCCCTACCAACTGGGGTCCAGGATTCCCTTAGGGGACACCAGAGATCACAAGGGGTGCATGAGAGTTTGCCTACTCAGATGCTGAATTAGAGCCGCGACCTTAACAATTCGTCTAAATTTCTATAACCTAAACACACTGTTTTTAGTCTTCTCTCAAAAATTTAGCTGACCACATGGGAGAACGTATTTCAATTTCAGTCTAAGTTAGTTAGATCGGGGTTACTGGTGGTTTTCTGACTTTTTCATCCTGGCCACTCAAAAAACAATGGTTTTGTTGTACGCAGCATGTGTGGGGGCTGCAGTGACGACGACGAGGGCTCAGCTGTTCACAGGTACAAAAGTGGGGTGGGGTCTGAGGAAAACTGGTAGGATAAATATTTTATACTACACAATTTTGCTATGCATGTTCAGTATATAATGCAGCAGTTTCTTGTAATCTGTAAATCCAGGCTAGTATACATTTCTGTTTTTATTTTAAGGAGCTATAGATGAAAATGCTGAACCTGTAGTGAGTTGACAGATGACGACACACCTGAGACACAACAATGTCCCATTATAACAAACACAATACACAGCAGACCACCTCAGGATCAGGAGACGGTGTCCATCACACTTGTTGAGGCAAAAAAAAATAAAATAAAAAATTGAGAAATGGACAATTTCAGCAAAACATTTTTCTGCATGTGTCAGTCAGGTGTGTCATCTTTCTATATACAACCAAAACCAATTTGTCTTTCTTATTTCACACACAACTGACAGTAAAGCCTGCAACACACCCCGGCCACCACGCTCCATGCTCTGCTGATCAATAGATTAGCTGACAGCATATGGCTCCAGTCACCCCTCCTGTCTCACCTCTGTCTGACCGGCTCCCCGGCAGCCCTGATCATGCCATCATGACGTGAACCCCAGGAGAGACGCCGTAGGAGCCCCAAAGCCGGATCTGAGTCTGGGCTATTCCCGTCTCCGGCCCCTCCCAGCAGCGTGTCCCAGCCCCAGCGAGCCCACTGCAGTGGAGACAGAGCCTGCCATGCACTCACTGCCATGGCTGCCGGCCGGCTGCACCTCTCCACACCACGATGCTCCTGCTGGATGTGCAGGTAAGCGCCGGCGCCTTCTTCCAAAGATGCTGCCGAAGACCACGGGATCCAGACTTCACTCTTTTTTTCTGATATTTAGGTCTCTTTGTTTCAAATCTACAGAGCTGTTGTGTTGCTTCTCTTTGTCATATGTGGCCACATCACCCTGTCTCCACTCCTCCCAAGTAGGAAATGATGTCTACCAATCTAGACGAGACCATCTGCAGAAGCCCACCTCCCACAATACTGTACACTGGTCCCTCTACCTCACTCTCTCTCTCTTTACTCCTCCTCCTTTTACTTTTCTCTCTCCTGCTACTGAAACACCATCTGAATCCACAAAAAAGGCCAACTATCCAGCAGCTGTGCCACTTCTGATAAAGCAGATTTATTTAGAGCATATATCACCACTGCATTTGTCACATATATTATTTTCCCTTTGTCAAGTCAATTTTGCTATACAAATCTAAGTGAGATATCCAATCCATGGGCATTTAGGTCTGAGGGCTGCTGATGAAATTCAGCATCTTGTGAGGATCCTTTGTTACTGGCACATGGTCGAATAATCTAATAAAAGCCTGTGCCATTAAAAGTGCAGGGGTGGTGAAACATGATTTAAACTATCAATATGGCTTCTATGGGAAAAGGTACACACAATTCAGAGATGAAAACATTGAAATTATAAAAGATAAATTGTGGTAATATCTCTTCCATATCCCCCTCTTTGGCAGGCAGTACAGTAAAGCCTCTATAGGGTATCAAATGATGAATGGCACAATTTGAAGCACTTATTTTACATCAGAACTCTGCTGAGGTGCTGTGATGCCAGAAAAAGATGACACACGGCCACATAAAGAGCCAAAGCCGTAATCTCTTTGAGGGTCGAATGTGTCTCAGCAGGATGAAACACAGGCGAGATGCCTGGAAATCTATCAGGATCAGTCACCAGGATCAAACTGTCAGACAGTCAGAAACACAAACACTCTCAAGGACTGGACCCTTTTATGGAGCAACAGGGCCATATATGCACATAAAGCACCAAAGTTGATAGCTTATGAAACTAACACCACAAAGCAAATCTAGCTCTCAAAAGACATTAAGCTGTGTGATAACTGTTAAAATAAAAAAATCAGCAATAAAAGGCTGCATCTCTGTGAACGGATGCAAATAAAATGAAAGGGAACTAATGGGGTAATTAGGTCTCATTTCGGTGCTCCAGTTATGCCTTTGCAGAGAAGACTTTTCATGTGACTGCAAACAGTGTGTTGCTATGGTAACTGAAGGCTAAAGGATGTTCCCACCATATGTTCCAGTGGGGTGGAAGAGAGAAAAAAAAGAATGGTTGGATGCCGTCAGCAAAATACAGAGCCCATAGCCTTAATGTACCTACTCAGTGCAGTTTATTAAAGTGTATTACATGACAGAAACGGCATTTGCAAATTTACAAGGAAAAAGCTGCTGCAAGAGCATCTCTTTTTGCATAAACCTCAACGAAATTCAACAGTGTTATTCAATCAAGCAATATTCCATATTCAAATGGCATCTAATGAACCTATATTTAAACAACAGAAGACCCTTTAACAAGACTGATGTCTGACATCATCTGAGAGTACCTTCTGTGTTATTGCAGTCACAGATTCAGGAGCTCCTACGCTACCTACTATCAGACAAAACATAGAAAGAGGAAAATCTACGTGTGAGAGAACAGTCAGGGTATACGGGGGCGAGCAGAAACAAAGAGCAGTAGTTCATAGCAGCCTATCAGAGGCTGAGATGACTGCCTGGAGACAGGGGCTCCGCAGTTTGAGGCTGGGCTGCATCTCAGACAGCCAGACGTGTGTCTGCTTCCAGCCAAATCCAACGCAGCTTGCCCAAACAGCGCTCACAGGGGTTGAGGGAAAGAAGGACACACCAAAATATAAATCAACAACCGCACCAATTTTCTCCATGTATAACAAAGAAGCCAAAGGATGCTATGATTTTTTTTTTATTTTTTTTTTTTTTTTGGGGGGGGGGGTGCTAAAATGTTAAATACTGATGTATCAAATGTATGGAGACATGCTGCTGGTTTCTGAGCATCTGTGTGATTAGCTTTGGTAGATTAGAAGCTGCACACTCCCACCATCCTCTCTGGGCAGATATCATCATCTAACCCCATCCATCCATCCATCTTCTACCGCTTTTCCGGAGGTCCGGGTCACGGAGGCAGCAGTTCAAGCAGAGAAGCCCAGACTTTCCTCTCCCCAGCCACCTGCTCCAGCTCTTCAGAGAGGATACCAAGGCGTTCCCAGACCAGCTGGGAGACATAGTCTCTCCACCGAGTCCTGGGTCTGCCCCGGGGTCTCCTCTCAGTGGGACGTGCCCGAAACACCTCAAGTGGGAGGCGTCCAGGAGGCACCCTGATCAGATGCCCATACCACCTCAACTGACTCCTTTCAATGTGGAGGAGCAGCGGTTTTCTAAACTGGCTTTTGGTCATCTAACCCCGGCTTCTCTAATTCTCTGTATAGTGTCATCCTCATCCCACAATTGCTTCCCTCTCAGCTACCTTTCAGTATCGACAGCAGACTTCTGTTAGTGTACTGATTTGCCATGTGCTATCAATCACACATGGTTGGCATTAGCAGCAATAATAAATGAATGAAGCATATCAGTGAAATTAAATGTAAACTAAATAGATTAATAAATAAGTGCATTATTCCTAAGTGGGCTTTGGCTGTGTTATAATCACGTGCATACATAACTCTGTTTTACACAGAGATAAAAACAGTAACAGTGAACTTTATATGATGTGTGTCCCATAAGGCAGAAGCTCAGACGCCAACAGAGGGAGCTCTGAGACTTTTATTCCACTGATGAATGGACGTCTGGATATAGAGTATTACATTGCTGTACACCACAACTTGTTTTCATTTTACAAGCACCTGTACACACTTTCAACACGGATAAGACGCAGCTACTGCATATCCACTCCAAATGATTTACCATCAGGAAATTAAATCCTACCACAAGTAAACCTCAACTGTCTGCAATTTATGTAAATAAAGCCAAAGAAAGAAATGGGTTTTTTTTCAAAGAGCAAATGCAATCACTATCCAGTCTGATATCACCTCTATCAAACTCAGTCTTCTAGATTCTTATCCATGAATCCACTCACTACAAAAAAGCCAATAAGACAGTGCCATCCTAAGATAATCTCTAAGTAATACCTCATTTGGCCTAATCTGAGACCACAAGCAGATGGCATATTAAAAACAAGTCAGGGTGAGGAAAACAGGGTAAGATTTTAGCCTCCTAGCAGAATTACAATTACTGCTAAAAACAGAATGCCTCGATCCTACCTGAATACAAAAAATATAAACTTTCATTTTAGATGTGGCAGTCAAATAAGGTTGCAAGGAAATACACAGAGACACCCATGGGTGTCCCTACAATTCTAACACTCAGATCAGCTTATTTTCACCTTTATTTATACAAGAAAGTTCCATTGAGAGGCAACCTCTCTTTATCAAGGATGCCCTGTTCACATTCACACAGTTACTCATTCACACCTGGAAGCAGCCCAGTACAATCACAGATTTAACTGACCTGTGGCCACTGAGCAGCTCCACTGGAGCAGTTGGGGTTAAGGGCCTTGCTCAAGGCCCTTAGCAAGAAAGCAAGTATTCTTGTCTGAAACAGGTATCCCAATCAGGCTTTACAGGCCCAAATGTAGGCTGTGTTTGAAAGTGGAACACAAAGAGGTGAAGCCTATATGTAGGCAATCACATGTTAGACTCTGACAAATATAAAAGGGACTGAATGGCACTAAGATTTATTTGACTGCGTGAATATTAATTACAGAATACCTAATTACTGAAAATGAATGGGACATCCAGTATTAGCGACTGTTTCAGATCCCTTATTTGTCTGATCTCTTATGACTCATATTCATACTAGTGTATCTTGCTCTTTGGGGAATGGAAGTTGTTCAGTCACCATTATAATTATTTTAGTTTATATCACTCTTCAGTGATGGGGTTAAGTGTAATACTGAATTTCTTCTGTATATTGTCAAACTCATGCAGTACATTAACATGACACGTTTACAAATATTTGAGCCCCATTCTAGTGCATCATTTTATATTTTAGCAATATTATAAGTACAAAACACCCAACATTATTATACACAGCTGAATGACCCATTTGGCTGCAACCGTTGCATCAGTTTTGCCCATTTGTCAGTTAATATTTAAATAAAAATGATTTGTTTCGATATTTGGGCGTTTTTGTGTCCTGTTTGGTCAAAGTCGTCGTTTAGTCAAAGCATGAATATGTGATCGCATATGATATGTAATTGATCTGGTCATTCCCCTCCACAGTCATGGCGGTATTATGATTAACTTTTAATTTTTAGATAGCCATGCGAGCACACCTCAGGAAGAGCGCAATCGGGGACTCGCAGTCCTGCAAAGGATAGGGGTAGCACATGGGTGAAACAGCAGCCAAGACTCCCGTCTATCACTAACCAGGCAGGCTGAGCTTGCCTCCCCGCGAAGAACTGTGGTCCACCGGTCTGGCTGCTGCTTCTCCACTACCAGTGTTCTTTGGTAGCCCCCCAGTCCCCGTTGGCGCTCCTTCCAGTGTACTCACGCACCTCGTGTTCTCCACATATGCCGAATTATCCTTTAGACCTAAATCTTCAGCATTAACTTTTTCTGGTGAGTTTTCACTTCTTTGTTTTGTTTGCAGAGCGCTGTGGTGACTGGTCGTGATGCCACGTATTATCCAGTCAGTACGGAGTCAATCCCAAACCCTACCCACATTTCCAGAAGCCAGGGCATGAGGAGACAGAGCGGTGGCTAAACTTTTATTGATAAAAATTGCATATTTTGACTGAACAGCTCCATACTCGGGGATGCACATCCTTGTAACCTCAGCAAAGTACTTATACAATCTGAGGTCAGTCTGACCAACGGTTTGAGAGCTATGTGAGGAACAGACACACAGATTCCTTGCATTTATAGATAAATTTTACTGAGTGAAAGTAGGATGGTTCACCTGTAGTGGACAGCTGGAAGAAAACAACTGCCGACACAGTCCATTAATAGAATTTTTTAAAAATTTCTCTAAAGCTCAATCTTTGAGATGAAAATGATTAGCTTATGCCATAAGTCATTGACATTTTACATCATACACAAGCATCTAATCCCATTTCTCTCCACCCTCTCCTGTGTTTCTCCCTTGGTCCTTCCTCCCTTGTGCAGCAGTGTGTCTGAGTTATAAATAAAAAAGTGGAGCACTCGTGCCTCTCTCTCTCTCTCTCCATCTCTAACTCTCTCTCTCACCCTCCGATATTCCCGACTTCTCTTCCGCCCCCATGCAGTGTGTTCTATTTCAGCACAGTCACCAGCTCCAGCTCCCAGCGCGGCGGTCGCGTCCTCTTTCCCACAGTACGAAACATCACGCCACCAGCCTCCCAGCAGCACCTACTCCACTGTACTGCGGTTCCAGCGGGGCACCTATGAGGCATTGTTTTGTCTCATCCAGTGTGTGGTCAGAGTGCCTGTGCACGTGTTCCGGTTGTCTCATCCTTATTTACACAGCAAAAGCACACATCAACAATGTGGATGTGCTCAGTGGGAGAGTATGGGCAGTGTGAGTAGACAAATGGAATAAATGAAAACGAGAATGCCTAACAAAAACAACAGAAAAGAAAGAAAACAATGACTCACATGTTCACATCTGCTCAAAAATGAACCATTGTGTACGTGTTTGTGGCACGGTAGACCAATGCAAAGGCATGAATAAATAAAAGCATCACATGATAGCCCTCCAGCTTCTGAATGAATTAAATAGCTTTCAGTTTTACTCTCCCTTATACTTACCTGGATCACACCTGCCAACATTTTCATACCGAACAGTGAGGGACAATACGAGTCAGACTCACATGTGTTCCTGAGAGGGACAGCGGGTCTGTCCTTGCTCCATGGACTCATTGGCTCCCATCCTTGGCTAGCTCTGCCACCCCTGCCCCCCACCCCTGTCTGTTCCAAATCTCCAGCCACCCTCCACATCCACCTGCAACCCCCCGAAACTCCCACTCCTCTCGCCCGCAATCCTCGAAGGGCAGCCAAACAGCCTGTGTCGGAGGAGGTGAGCTCTGGTGCTGCAGCGCAGAGGATGAGCGAGCGGTACTCGCATCAGGAGCGAAGTGGTGGATGATGAAGGGGTCCTCACTTTATGTACATCATCCCCAATCCTGTGGTCCTCTATCGACAGGGGATATTCCTGCTTCTTCTTTGGTGTTGAAATGATACAACAAGCAGGACTATAGTAGAATCTCCAAGCGTAAAATGCACAGAAGAGAATAATCCAAAACAAAAAGGGTAAAAATGAATCCAGCTTTCTTGCATGTGTCTGAGGTGTCTGTGTTCTCTGTTTGCTGGCTGATATGCTGAGCTGTGTTGCTTCTTTCACTGCCTCCTCCCCCTCTCTCCTCCACTCTCTCCCCTGATACCAGCCTCCTGTGCCTTTAAAAAGACAAGCAGCTTTTTTTCAGCCGCTGCTGCGACTATGAACAATAGCAGACCCCCACACCAGTCTGATTAACAGATGCTTTCTCCTTCATTTGGGCTGTCCCCTTCTTCCTCCCTCCCACAGTAAATGCACCTTTCAGTATTTCCCTTTCTCCTGCCAGGATCCCTCCTTTTCTCACCCAGTGAACTGCACAGTGCAAATAAAATGCTCCTGCATCCTTTTCACACAATGGTGGCTTCCAACAATCATCTCAGCCAACCAGAGGCATGTCTGAGGTAAACAATGGAAACCATATTGTTGTGTAGAGAGTGTGTGTGGGGGGGGTGGCCCTTAGGGCTTGCCGTACCTGCCCTTGGTGTGACGTCAGGCGGGCTACGGCCAGACTGTATATAGTTCTGTGTGTTCAATAAAGGAGAGTTCCCTGCATGGCATAAGACTGACTCCGACCATTATTTACAGACATAACATTTTGGCGACAAGAGAAAAATCATAGAGGTGTATGGCTACCTCCACCTCTGCCGTTTCTGGAGTGTCCGGGGGAGCCAGTGATTCGGTGGCCGGATTGGACGGCTATGGTTGGGGGATATACATCGCTGGGCTGGGCCTGGGTAGACTCGACGGAGACCGAGGACGGGCACTTGTGGTCCATCGTCTCGGCACAGAGGGTCGGAGAATTCTAGGCATGTTGGGAGAGATTGAGCTTTATGCGGATGCTGTCAGGCGGCTGGCTGGAGATTGTCCAAGGGACAAGAAGCTGGGGCTGTGGGTAGTGAGACTGTTGGTGCCAAGAGGAGCTAAGCTAGTTAGCTCGGAGGAGCTAAAGGCTCAGTCTGTGGCAACGGGAAGGTTAGCCATGACGCTAGGTGGGCACCAAAATCAAGCTACCAGCTGGGTATCCAGGGGGGACCTGAGCCCCTGGTTACCGGAGATGGCGAGCCAGCCGAGGAGCTCAGCACGGTACGTGACCGTAGCGCTGGTGATGTTGACAGTGCGGCGAGCAATGGCAGCATGAAGGGAGAGCAGCGACCGGACTCAACTGAGTCTTCTCTGCAGCGGGAGAGTGGGAGCAAGCAGGCTGAAAACACCGGGAAGCAGCAGCAACAGCCGGGTGGCTAGGCAGCACGGTGGAGTGCTTTGGATGGAGGTGCTGGGTGCGGCAGCGAGGCACCTGGGCCGACGAGAGTAATGGTGTGAGCCCTGGGAGAGAGCAGCGACAGTCGGGCACAGTGGGAGTGCAGCGGAGCGCCTTGGACGAGGGTGCTGGGTGCAGCGGCGAGGCGCCTAGGTCGACGAGCAAAGCTGACGAGTGGGCTGCAGTCTTCCCCGGAGTTCGGCCACAGAGGGCCGGAGTGTCTGGGGCGACAACGGCGGCAGCTGCAGCGGTGTTGAAGGCAGTCGGAGACGGACCAACAGGCATGGAGGGACTGTGTGCCGGGCAGCAGCACTGCGGGTCCAGATGGGAGAAGCAGCCGAAGGTGAGGAAAAAGAGACATTTTGCTGGGGTGGTCAGTTTCAACCCCGGGGGCAGGTGGCTTCCAGGGGCGCGCATGCCGTGAGGCTGCCCTGGGGCTCTGAGCCGGTTTTATCTGTGGCCGCCCATGGACTGTGGTGTAACATAAATAATTGTAATGTAAATATGTTCTATGTTTATTAATGTGCATGTGAATGGTTGTTGTGAAATGGGATTATTTTGTGTATTTTATTTAGCTCAGAGACTCGGTCCTAGTTTTTAGTTGTTTTTTGGGGGGTGAATGTGTTAGGTCATCACTGCTCACTGTTTCCCGTTATTTCTCTTAGTGCATGATTTGGGTCCTAAATTGGGGAAGGTCTCAATTGTGTGTGTGGTTTTGGATTTTCTAAAGGGGGGGATGTTGTGTAGAGAGTGTGGTGTGTGTGTGTGTGTGTGTGGCCCTTAGGGCTTGCCGTACCCACCCTGGGTGTGACATCAGGTGGGCTACGGCCAGAGTGTATATAGTTCTGTGTGTGTTCAATAAAGGACAGTTTGCTGCATGGCATAAGACTGACTCCGACCATTATTTACAGACATAACACATATGTGTATCATTCAACTTTTACCCTCTTTTACAAATTATTCCAAAAGCAAGTACATCATATCTTGATATCACACTAATATGGATTATAAAAAAGAAAGTTTAAAAGAAAGATTTTACTAATTTGTATAGGCACTTTCTTTTAACTGCAATATGTAACAAAACAAGCACACTGTACATGCTAAAATTAAAGAGAATAAAGGTGCAGTGTGTAATATTCAGTGTAACCTAGCAGTCAGATAACCCAATTCCCATTTTATCAGTTATCGCTCTCTTCTAAAGCATATACCAGAACCCGCAGAAGCCATTTAGGTATTCAAAGTTTGACATAAAAAAACCTGAAAAGACATCAAGATGGCCACCTACATGGAGAAGGACCCTCTTCCTCTGTATAAAAAATTATCTTAAGCTACAGAAAATGAAAAAAAAAAAAACTTTACTCAAAGATGGACTCTCTATAAAAACAAATCTACATTGTCTAAAATGGTAACTTATGCCCTTTTTTCTACCAAAAACTCTTTCACTGCCTTACAGTTTCATGTCAAAATCTTTTCACTTTTCCTCCTCCTTCAAATGCCAGGATCTGTGAATAGGCCCACCCACATCCCACCCATGAGGACGCTCACATGCCACCTCTCCTCCACACCATAACTGTCCAAAAGTCTGCAGGCTGGTAAATTTGATCAGAAAACAATAGTATTGGAGATCTAATGTTTAAGAAATTACAATGCAATGCTGCTGTGACTGCAGTTTCCAAACAACCACGCAGCACTTGCGCATGACACAAACACCACAGCAAAAGTGCATGGCGCACACAACACAGTCCCCACTGGTGCTATTGCACCTATTATAGCTACACATTCATTCTGTGCACACTGCACAATCATCTCTGCATGACCTCAACACACTCCAAAACCATTTCGCTTCGCTGTGTGGAAGCAAAACTGTCACACATCACGTCTAATTAATCCCCTTTCTCCTCCTGTTTTTAGCATGCAGCATTCAAAAAAGTCTGGACAAACAAATCAACACATGCAGCATCTAAATATATGCAGGCTTATCTGGATTTCAGTGGATCATTTTTTTTTAGCACATTACCTATTTGACACAAGGCTTTGACATTTACTGCAGGTAAAACTGTACTATTAGTAGGCTACTGTTATCAGGCACATTAAATTCAATTCAATTCAACTTTATTTATATAGCGCCATTTCACAACAACAGTCATCTCATAGCACTATCAACTGTAGGGAGGACCCCCACAGTTGCAGAAAGACCCCAGCAATCAGGCAATCCCCTGTGAGCAAGCACTTGGCGACGGTGGAGAGGAAAAACTCCCTTTTAACAGGAAGAAACCTCCAGCAGAACCAGGCTCAGGGAGGGGCAGTCATCTGCTGCGACTGGCTGGGGGGTGAGGGGACAGAGAAGAAGAAAAGAACAGACATGTAGAGAGCAAACAGCACGATGGGGACTCAATCTATGGGAGAGAACAAACAAATGTTAATGACCAGCAAAAAAAAAATATTTCATAGAGAGTGAGGAAAGGAGTGAGGCCCAGTGCATTACTGGAGGTCCCCCGGCTGACTAAACCTATTAGCAGCATAACTAAGGGAGGGTTCAGAAACACATGATCCCTCCCTAATTGTAGGCTATATCAAAAAGGTAGGTTTTAGCCCTATTCTTAAAAACAGAGATCGAGTCTGACTCCCGAATCCAGATTGGCAGCTGATTCCACAGGAATCTAATGGTTTAAAGGCTAATGGTTGCTAGCGCTACATTAAACAGAATAAATCCTGTGACAAAAAGACTTAACGGTTGAAGGACACGCCCAGTCGCATACATGGTGGCCCAGGATAATGTCTGAAACTGCATCAGTCCTTAAAAGCAGTTTAATGGTAAAACCCAAGTCAAATTTTCAAAGCAGCTGTCCAAAAATGCTTACTGGCTCTGGAGGCTAACTTCAGTCTTTAGTTCTGACCTCTTCCCCCGAGGCCAGAGAGAGCTCTTAACAGTGATTGGCTCAACACTACGGAGATGTTATAGTGACATAACTAAAACAGGTCAAACACAGGCATGACACATTTGAGTAATTTTGCTCTTGATATGTCTTGTAAGGCATAAAAAAATGTTAGACATGTTAACAAGAAAAAAATACCTTGATTTTTGGTGGAGTGTCACTTTAACACTGACTGTATAACAATGAAAACAAAGTTAAGATTTTATGCTGCATTACATTACAGAATTCATATTACCTAAAAATTTTACACACTGTACCTTTAAGGAAATCTCTTTGATGCACGGCTGCTAAAAAGATAGATGCAATCATGACACAAACATCTAAATGCGTTACCGTACTGTGACTGGGCCGGGGCAGCAGGCTGATAATAATAATAATAATAATAATCTAATAATAATAATAATAATCTAATTTCTTAATAATAATAATAATAATAATAATAATAATAATAATAATAATAATAATAATCTAATTTCTTAGCAAACCTGGAACTGCATCATCAAAGATTGGAAAAGTCTGACCATGCCATCCAGTATTTATTTATTTATTTATTTATTCATTCATTCATTCATTGTTGTGTGATGTTGAAAATGGGTCTTGTGGGATGGAAATAGAGACAGGATTCAACAGATTCCTGACTGTCCATGAGTAATGGGAAAACCATGAATTAGAAATACTAGAAGAGCAAAACCATTGTATACTCATGGGAAAGTAAGGAACTGAGCACTCACTACAATAGTTTGAGCCTGCAGGACTTTGGGTTTCAGGTGTCTTACGAGGACAAAAAGACTGCAATGTAATCAGCAGTTTCTCTGCACAACATGGAACACAAAACGTGTTAAAGCCCAACACCATGTTTGCAAAGGAGAGCCTTTGCATGTAATCATGTCGTCCATTAACTGACCCTCACAAAGATCATTGACGTGATCCCAGTCTAGGATGGGCTTGTAAATCGATGTTTCATGACCTGAGGGGACAGCTAAAATCACTGCCTGCTCCCAACACAGACCTCTTCTAAAAATATTGATTGCTGCTATCAGGAATACCCCACCCTATACAAGTTTGTGGATGTAGCTATTCTAGGACAACAGAAAATGTACACCTCTATATTTATACTACATTGTTTTGTCCTACTAAACATCATCTTAGTATTGCAACTTTAAGAGTCTGACCTTGCATTTCAGCTTCAACTAAAGAAAATTAAGAGATGAAAAATTTAACACTCGGAGATTTTATGTCGGCAGTTTTTCTGAAAGATTCATAGCTGCTCGCAAGTAGAATCAGGGTCAGTGTGATCTACGTCCATGCAGCCCGCCTGCTGCAGAACAGATCTGTTTTCAGGGACACGAGTTGAAATTTATGTTATTCAAGGCTGCAG
This sequence comes from Pholidichthys leucotaenia, assembly GCA_020510985.1. NCBI lineage: Eukaryota > Metazoa > Chordata > Actinopteri > Cichliformes > Pholidichthyidae > Pholidichthys > Pholidichthys leucotaenia. The sequence continues at coordinate 305,950,875 of CM035841.1, read as the reverse complement.
GCAGCAAAATCTAGAAAAACAGTTTGAAACTCCCACCACCAGCCCAGCATGGGCATAAGGAACATAATCATGGCACATTCAGTCTTAAATGTGCAATGGACTTTGGATTTTAAAGTACGTTTTCACTGGCTTGGGGAGTCTGTAACAATTTTTATACAACAGCTACTTTCAACTGTGAAATCTGGTTGGACAATAGGGGTTCCTGTCCTGCCCGGACAATCTTTGGTGCAACACACAATTGTGTGAAGCCCACACATAAACTCCTCATTTTATTTAATTATGGGTGTTCAAATCAGTTTGCTGCAGTGTCGCTGTCATACTGTGTGGACATCTGGACCATTATTTACATTTAATTAGACATTGAAATGAGTGACCATGGGGAATGAACCTGTTCAGCGAGTCTGGTTGGCTCACCAGTAGCTAGCGAGAAGCTAGTCACAGCAGACCAACTTTTCCCTCTTTTCTGTTGGCAAATGTTCACTTTTCAGAGTGCCCATGCGTGTGAATAAAGTGCCACTGATGGACAAAGTGGCACCATCTCAGTTCACTCCTATGGCTCACATTTTTTTTTTTTTTTTTTTACATCAATAGCGGATCATAGAGTCCAAAAAAGTTCCCAGAAGTTAGCAACAAAAGCTAACATCACCATAGAGTCACAGTGGACTGGACCACCTCTGAGCTACTTCCAAGGAATAAAACAATTAAAGTTTACAATTTTATATTATCAGCACATTGGAATAAAATGTGCATGAAGACTTCAATATGTTTTCTGAATGTTTCCCAATAAATTAGTAACTATAGCTAATAAATAAAACATTAGGCTAGGATGCTGTGTACAGTTAACATTACATTAATCACCGCCAGTTTATTATTTGTAATTCTGTTAATGCATTAGTGCTCTCCACTTAGGAACCATTTTAATTCTGCAATTATTATATTTCTGGCCTTGTAACATTTTACCTCACCGATGTGACAGTTCCAGCTGGCTCAATGTAAAATAATAGGCCTAGTTTTTCAGGCTTTAAATTTGCAGAGTTTGCTGAAATCAGACTGCAAACTGATAACAGAACTGCTAAATGGAACTGTTTGGAGCTCAGATGGTGATTTGTTAAAAAAACTAAAAAGCAATAAAAAGTTGCCTAAAATGCTTCTTTTTCATAGTTTTTCATTGTAATTTTAGCAATTATTCACAGTTGATTAATTAATTAGTTAAAACATTAATTTATTAACTAATAAACATTAATTATAGAAGAATATGCAGTTAATTATTTACAATCTTTAATCGATTTCCAGCACTAAATTATAGTTAATAACAGTGGCTTCTTATAATATGTGAGAATTGTAATACTGTGTTGGATGCTTTAATTTCCACAGTGAGGCGCTGTTTGAAAAGAGACAGTCCTAAAAATCCAGACCTCTGTGACTTAGAAATCCTGCCCTTGTTATCATATGGCTAATCCCATTTATTTACAACAAAATTGACAAGCTAGAGTTAAATTTATTGTCTCACCCTGCAAACTATAATGCTGACGTGATGACGGAATCTTTATTTCATCTGAAAATGCCAAAAAAAAAAGGCAAGAAAAGTGCACAGAAGCTAACAAGAAAATTGTGGTGAAGCTAAATTGCAAATGGGGTAACTAGCCGCTGCCCAAGTCACGTGACCCAGATACCCTACGCAGCAGGTGACTAGTGTACATACATACAGTGGGGAAAAAAAGTATTTAGTCAGCCACCAATTGTGCAAGTTCTCCCACTTAAAAGATGAGAGAGGTCTCCAATTTTCATCATAGGTACACCTCAACTATGAGAGACAAAATGAGAAAAAAAAATCCAGAAAATCACATTGAAGGATTTTTAATTAATTAATTGGGAAATTCCTTGGTAAAATAAGTATTTGGTCAATAACAAAAGTTCATCTCAATACTTTGTTATATACCCTTTGCTGGCAATGACAGAGGTCAAACGTTTTCTGTAAGTCTCACAAGGTTTTCACACACTGTTGCTGGTATTTTGGCCCATTCCTCCATGCAGATCTCCTCTAGAGCAGTGATGTTTTGGGGCTGTCGCTGGGCTACACGGACTTTCAACTCCCTCCAAAGATTTTCTATGGGATTGAGATCTGGAGACTGGCTAGGCCACTCCAGGACCTTGAAATGCTTCTTACAAGGCCACTCCTTCGTTGCCCGGGCAGTGTGTTTGAGATCATTGTCCTGCTGAAAGACCCAGCCATGTTTCATCTTCAATGCCCTTGCTGATGGAAGGAGGTTTTCACTCAAAATCTCACGATACATGGTCCCATTCAGTCTTTCCTTTACTCGGATCAGTCGTCCTGCTCCCTTTGCAGAAAAACAGCCCCAAAGTATGATGTTTCCACCCCCATGCTTCACAGTAGGTATGGTGTTCTTTCTCCTCCAAACACGACAAGTTGAGCTTTTACCAAAAAGTTCTATTTTGGTTTCATCTGACCATATTGACATTCTCCCAATCCTCTTCTGGATCATCCAAATGCTGTCTAGCAAACTTCAGATGGGCCTGGACATGTACTGGCTTAAGCAGGGGGACAAGTCTGGCACTGCAGGATTTGAGTCCCTGGCAGCGTAGTGTGTTACTGATGTAGCCTTTGTTACTTTGGTCCCAGCTCTCTGCAGGTCATTCACTAGGTCCACCCATGTGGTTCCGGGATTTTTGCTCACCGTTCTCGTGATCATTTTGACCTCACGGGGTGAGATCTTGCGTGGAGCCCCAGATCAAGGGAGATTATCAGTGGTCTTGTATGTCTTCCATTTTCTAATAATTGCTCCCACAGTTGATTTCTTCACACCAAGCTGCTTACCTATTGCAGATTCAGTCTTCCCAGCCTGGTGCAGGTCTACAATTTTGTTTCTGGTGTCCTTTGACAGCTCTTTGGTCTTGGCCATAGTGGAGTTTGGAGTCTGACTGTTTGAGGTTGTGGACAGGTGCCTTTTATACTGATAATGAGTTCAAACAGGTGCCATTAATACAGGTAATGAGTGGAGGACAGAGGAGCCTCTTAAAGAAGAAGTTACAGGTCTGTGAGAGCCAGAAATCTTGCTTGTTTGTAGGTGACCAAATACTTATTTTACTGAGGAATTTACCAATTAATTCATTAAAAATCCTTCAATGTGATTTTCTGGATTTTTTTTTCCTCATTTTGTCTCTCATAGTTGAGGTGTACCACTGATGAAAATTGGAGACCTCTCTCATCTTTTAAGTGGGAGAACTTGTACAATTGGTGGCTGACTAAATACTTTTTTGCCCCACTGTACATACACATATATATATATATATATATATATATATATATACACATATACACACACACACACACACATATATATATATATATATATACACACACACATATATATATATATATATATATAAATACACTACCGTTCAAAAGTTTGGGGTCACCCAGACAATTATTTTGTGTTTTCCATGAAAAGTCACACTTATTTACCACCATGAGTTGTAAAATGAATAGAAAATATAGTCAAGACATTGACAAGGTTAGAAATAATGATTTGTATTTGAAATAATAATTTGTTCCTTCAAACTTTGCTTTCGTCAAAGAATCCTCCATTTGCAGCAATTACAGCATTGCAGACCTAACGTGATTGCACAAGGGTTTTCTAATCATCCATTAGCCTTCTGACGCAATGAGCAAACACATTGTACCATTAGAACACTGGAGTGATAGTTGCTGGAAATGGGCCTCTATACACCTATGTAGATATTGCACCAAAAACCAGACATTTGCAGCTAGAATAGTCATTTACCACATTAGCAATGTATAGAGTGTATTTCTGATTAGTTTAAAGTTATCTTCATTGAAAAAAAGTGTTTTTCTTTCAAAAATAAGGAAATTTCTAAGTGACCCCAAACTTTTGAACGGTAGTGTGTATATATATATATATATACTACACCGGACAATATTCAGTTTGGTTACGTGTGTGTGAAATAACAATAGGCCTATTTCTTTTCTATTTCATACTTACTGAGGCGCTCTGTAACAGTTAACCACTTGCGCTCCGTTGTTCCGCGGGCGGGCAAGTCTCTGCGTCCTATGACGCACGAGGGCGCACGAGCGCGTTCTCGTGCGCATGACGCATGATAAGGATATTGTTGGTGATGGTGTAGGTGGTGTGCCCTCCAAGCGCCACTGAAAAAAAAATCTGCAAACACAGCCGCGAACAGATTAGTTCATCTGATTGACCTCTCATTCGACTAATAAGAGCCTTGAATTGGGTTTCTGAAACCTTGAGGAGCCAATGAATGAAAATCTAGGAAGGAGGACCCGCCTACTGTGAACGCAGGAGCCAATTGAAGCACAGAAATTCAGGCTGGGTGAAGCGATATTTACTGCTGCAGAAGGACTCTGTACGAATCTACTACAGACCCAGGCTCACCCAGCAGCATGGAGAACACCCACAAGTGGGACCTGCACTCATTCCAGCAGAATAGACGGAGGCCGACGACAAAAGTCGTAAATCATTCGCCAAAACGGCAATAATGGAATTATGTTGATCGGGATCCACGAGCGGAGTAGCGTCGCGTTCGTCTGACAATGAGGGAAGAGCTGTTCGCCGCGACTCTGCTGCTTTGAAGAGGTAAGGTGTTATAAGCTAAATTATTATTTATCCCTGAAAACTGTAATCCAAAAATGACTTTTGACCGATCGGTAAATTACAACTGTACTGCGCACGAAGTACGTGCGCCGCGATAAACGGTTCATTTGCCGTGTTCGGACCGTGAACGCCCCCCCCCCCCGCTGCAGAAGCGGAGCGGGGGGGGGGGTCCACGGTCTGAACGCCCCCCAGTCCGCGAGAGGAAGCATATCAGTCTATTCCATCATGTAGCGATGGCCCTCTTCTGTAGCGAAGGGGGGGGGCGTTCATGGTCCGTTCACGGTTCCCCCCACACACACACACACACACACAGTAGCGAGGGGGGGGGGGGGGGAGCCGCTGTGAAAGCATGCAAGGAGTGTAATCCGTCATGTAGAGGGCCGAATTTGGTCCTTGGTAGCGGGGGGGGGGGGGGAACGACCCCCCGCCCACACACACACACACAGACACAGCCCTGAGTGTGACCTTTCATTAGAGCCTAAAATGAAGATTCTACATTGAATTATTCAAAAGTTACAGACGTTTTTCCAAACTGTGCCATTTGGCACAATTTGGCACAGTTCCAAAACGCCTGGGAACTACCTGAGAACAAAGCTGTGTAAAATATTCATTTTTTGTGGTATTGTTACCAAATTTGGATCTCAGCTGGATAACACTTGGTTCTACATTTCTGTTGCATTTTCCAGCCGGATCGGACAGCTGTGTGTTATTTACAAGCATTTGTATCCAAAAAAACACTCTGTCCAATTTTTTTTTCTTCAAGTTCAGTATGTTTAGATGACTGTAACTCAGTGGCTGGAGCACGTAGAGAGATTATGTTTTTTTTGCCAAAAAATTCAAAGTGTTTTCTTTTAAATGAGACCAACCCCATGAAGATGCTGCAAAGGGTTGAATAACAGCTTTCGATTTACTTTGGGCACGTTATTTTTTAGCATTTTTAGGAAAATTGCCCGGAGTGCAAGTGGTTAACCAGATACATTTAGAAGGGACTATTTTACTTGGCAGAGCAAAATAACTGATTAAAAAATAAGTCATAATATTTTGTCCTGTATTGGTGTCATTTAATAAACTGGGCTTGTGAAACTGTTGTATAAAAGCAATATTACACTCATGAATATATAACTGAGATGTTTAGGTCCGATTTTGCGTCGGGCCTAGGAATGAATCACTGCAGTGATATCAGGGTTTCCTCTGGTAGCATTTCTGCGTGGCGGGCTGCCACTCTTGAAGTTATGATACCACACTAAGAGGAAATATAAATTTAAGAAAAATAAATTAAGGAATGACGCTCTGCAAGCACGCACACGAACATTGCGCATGACAGTCATCGACGCATTGGAGTCAGCCAGCAGGGAAACTGTCTCTCTAGCGTCACTGTCCGAGAGAAGCTTGAGCTTATTAAAGTACTTTAAATGTGGGGAAAAAAGCAGAAGAGGTGTGTATGCAGTGGAGGCATTTATTGTGGTTTTAACCCGCTGGTAACGGGAACAATAATGAAGAGTCGCTTAGCAAACAGGTGTAGTTAGGCTTTAGGCAAGAGTGACTTCAATCGCTGAGGATTTACTTCACCAGCCACGACAATATTAACCAATAATTTATGTTCAATAGTATGTACCTGGCAAGTTAAGATGACTAAAATTCACAAAGCCAACGACTAACCCATCAGCAACCTTCTGACAAACTAAACGTGCCAACATTTGGATTTCAAAATAAGGGAGATTTTTCCTGTTGTCCGGTTGGTGAGGAGAATTCTAAAAAACTATAAATATATAGAAATATTATAACAGAAATAACAGAATCTTTGTTAATTTAAGTTAATTTATTTCATTAAATATAATTGTATTAATATTTTTTTTCTTTGAAATCAGAGTTAAATTATTGTTCTATTCTGGTTCTGCAAAATTATCATCAAGTCTAAATTGTATAATGAAAAAAAAGTCAAAATTTTACCACTATCCATTTCAAATTTATATATAAAAAAATGTTAATTTTATAAAAGATAAAGACAAAAATTAGCTCTAAAACAATACACAAATGAGGAAAATGGTTGCAAATTTAAATAAATTTACAGAGAAAAGTAGAAAAATATAAGAAAATTGTTATAAATTTTGGAGAAAAACCTCAAACCTTCAAGACTGAAGTCATTACTCAAGTTTTTAAGTGGGTGCTCTTTGTACCCTTGACTCAACTAGAAATTTTTGGTTATCTACTTTTAATTATTAATTTCATAAGATAACTCTGCTTTTACATGAGTAGAATTTCTGGCTACTATACCCACCTCTGATCATATAATTTAAGTATGCATGAGTAAATTACTATCATGAATGTTTTCCCCCTTCTTTTTCCTACTCTTTCTCAATGGGAAAAAAAAACCCTTGAATAAAAATATAAAAAATGCACATATTTTTGTCATTTGTGTAAACCATGACAAAAATATCCTGCAGGACAAAACAAGACACTTGATATTTTCTAATCTGTTTGTATACCACCATAGAGAGAAAAGCTGAATTAGACAGAGCTCAGAGAGGGCAAGATGAGACAGAAGAGAGGAGCCAAGGAGAGGAAAGTGTTCAGGCAGAGGGTCCAGGAGAGGTGGGAGCAGAGGAAGGAGAGAAGGATGACACCAGTAAAAAGTCCAAATACAGGACATCTGGGTGGGACCCCAACTGGCCCAAGATTCCAGCATTCAAGCCTTGGTTGCACAATAGTTCATATGGTAAGTTCCATATGCAAAGTTACTGTGCAAAATTTAAAAAAAGAAATAAATTGTATAAAATTAACATATTCCGGTTACAATAGTGTCATGTGTTTTCTGCACCACCCCCACCCCCCGGAAAAAAATGTTGCCACCACATCAAGGTCAAGATCAAGAGGAAACACTGGATATATTCATTGATACTGCACTCCCTCACATGTAATATTGCTTAACTATAAGATTAAAGGTGAACTGAAGTGAACGGCATTGAACGGCACTGGGTGATAGTACATACAATTATAAAGATAATTTATCATTGGCACCCCCTCCACCAATCCCGGAATCTTGGAGAAAATCGCGATTTTGAATTTCCCGCCCTGAAAAATACTACGAATCCGCCGATTATCCGGAAGTGCAGCCGGAGCTCCGCGTGACGTCACGAATGTGACCCAGTCCTCATGTTTACCATTGCGAGCACGTCGACACTGGTTGTTTTTGGTGCATTTTGTCGTGATAGTCGACTACAAAACACTTCCAACACCTGGGAAGATCTGTTCAGTGGCCAAGGAAAGCTGTCATGGCGACGAAAGAAAAGAAAGGGGGAGGAAAAGCGACCGGGAAGCGATGCGTTTCTAGATATACAGTGATCCCTCGCTACTTAGCGTTTCACCTTTTGCGCCCTCAGTGCATCGCGGATTTTTCAAAAATATTCATCAAAAATTCAAAATTGAGAAAAAATGGCACAAAAGTTGCCCGGGTGCTAGCAGAAGGCAGGGAGACTACATTAGAACATCAGGTATCAACACGGAGAGCCCGCACAACTCAAAATCCACCTCTCTGACCACCGCTCCACTCCTCTCCGCCCACCTCTTCACCGCTCGGGAATCTCGCAAGCTGATTGGCCAAGACGTTTTACCCAGCTTCTCTCCCTGCCGAGCGCCCATACCCAGCGAAGGAAGACCGCATTCATTGTTCTTTATCGCTCATGTTGCTTAGTGGCACTTTTCGCTGTTCTCTTGTGCCTTTTTGTGCAAAATAGTGCTTGTGATGCCCTTGGGGGGGGGGGGTGACGCTACTTCACGGTTTTTCACTTTTCGCGGTCGGTTCTGGTCCCCATTAAACGCGATAAGTGAGGGATCACTGTAGATATTATTTATAAATAGCACAGTCAAATGCAGAGGCCAGTTCTGTTCATGTGTATTGCCACTATAGTCTGTAGAAGTATTGTAATACATAGCCCATGGTCATGGAACCTGTCCTGAATACACGTGTTAACCCTACGCCACGGATGTGTCTATTCAATGCCAAGTGTGTACACGGCCAGGCTATTGTACAGTCCTAGCCCTATGTATAAATAATAAGTTGGAAAAATGCTGATGGTTTTGTTTTTTTTTCCTTTCTTTTTTATTGTTAATTTTCCTTATCCTGACACCCCAAACATGCCAAAGTAGAGAAGTAAAGACTCATCATTCTGTATTCAATAAGCGACTCTCCTCCCCATCACTGCTGCGGTCTGACTCTGAGTCGGTGCCGGAATCCCCCGAAAATTCTGGCTCGAATCTGTACGGTTCGATGCCTCCCTCGCTCTCTTCCTGTTCACTTGACACTCCTGCATCCTCCTCTGTCTCGTCACCGATCCTGAATGCCTCTTCACTCTGAAAACTCTGGTGTTCTTGACTGCTGGAACTGCTATCATCTGCCATTGTTGTTTTGATAAGGGTCACACTCGTGACGTCACACAGCGTCGTCTGCACTACTTCCGGTTTGTTTGGCACTGCCAGCCAGAGGCAAAAGTTTATCGCCTTATAGCTTGGCCATCGCACGGCCTAAAAATTTCTTTTATGTGTTGAAAAATACAATAGGTAATAAGGAACTAATCCGCTGTTCTACTTTTTGCGCAAAAAGGTGGTTTCAGTTCACCTTTAAAGTGTCATGTATTTAAACAACACTGTATGGCAAGCCAGCTCTGATCCAACTGTTTTTTGTTTTTTGTTTTTTTACACACACCACCATTCCTAATGCAGAGTTACAGTATATAACCACAGCTTTCACATGATGGCTGATTGGTTAAAGCTTTGCTTCCCTGGTTAGATTTCAGAAATGCATGTTGTATCTCCACTTTAAGAATATGGCAGTAAAAATAAGATTAAAATGATAAAGATTTTGGTTTTTTTTTTCTGAAATACGCTCTAAGTGTCCTGTGATAGACTGGCAATCTTGAGTTGGACCGTAAGCTTAATATATGGTTAAGGGTGTTTTCACACTTAAGTTCATTTGCTTTGGTCCGATTTAGTTGAGTCTGTTATGTAAAATCCCCCCCGGCTCGGTTCTCTTTCACACAAAGAAAACTCAGAGCGGACCAAATCAAGTTACATCAAATCGTGCAAGATTCACCCGAGAAGGTTCTCTCCCGGAGTGCAGCTCGGGTGGTTACTGAAGCAAAAACTCCGGTATGGGAGGAATTCGGTGAGGCCATGGAACAAGACTTTCGGTCGGCCTCCAAGAGATTCTGGCAAACTGTCCGGCGGCTCAGGAGGGGGAAGCAGCTCCCTGTCCACACTGTGTATGGTGCGGATGGGGCGCTGCTGACTTCGACTGGGGATATCGTCGGGCGGTGGAAGGAATACTTCGAGGATCTCCTCAATCCCACTGATACGCCTTCCACAGAGGAAGCGGGGCTTGTGGATGAGGGGGACGACTCGCCTATCACAGGGGCTGAGGTTGCCAAGATGGTTAAAAATCTCCTTGGTGGACGGGCCCCGGGGGTGGACAAGATTTGCCCTGAGTACCTCAAGGCCCTGGATGTTGTAGGGCTGTCATGGTTGACACGCCTCTGCAACATTGTGTGGAGGCCAGGGGCAGTGCCTTTGGCATGGCAAACCAGGGTGATGGTTCCTCTCTTCAAAAAAGGGGCCCGGAGGGTGTGCTCCAACTTTAGAGGGATCACACTCCTCAGCCTCCCTGGGAAGGTCTATGCCAAGATACTGGAGAGGACAGTCCGGCCGTTGGTCGAACCTCGGGTCCAGGAGGAGCAATGTGGGTTTCGTCCTGGCCGTGGCACATCGGACCAGCTCTTTACCCTCTCAAGAATCCTCAAGGGTTCGTGGGAGTTTGCCCAACCAGTTTGCATGTGTTTTGTGGACTTGGAGAAGGCATTCAACCGCGTCCCTCGTGGTTTTTTTGTGGTGGGTGCTTCGAGAGTATGGGGTATCAGGCTTGTTGTTACAAGCTATTCGGTCTCTGTATGACTGTTGTGAGAGTTTGGTTCGTATTGCCAACACTCGATCGGACTCATTCCCAGTGAGAGTTGGACTCCGCCAGGGCTGCCCTTTGTCACCGATCCTGTTCATAATTTTTATGGACAGGATTTCTAGGCGCACCTAGTTAACGGAGGGTGTCATGCTTGGTGACCACAGGATCTCATCTCTGTTGTTTGAAGATGATGTTGTCGTGCTGGCTTCATCCAGCAATGACCTACAGGTCTTACTGGGACGGTTTGCCGCTGTGTGTGAAGCGGCTGGGATGAGAATCAGTACCTCCAAGTCCGAGTCAATGATCCTCAGCCAGAAAATGGTGGATTGCCCTCTCCGGGTTGGGAACAGGCTCCTGCCCCAAGTGGAGGAGTTTAAGTGTCTTGCGGTCTTATTCACGAGTGAGGGGAGAATGGAGAGAGAAATTGACACACAGATTGGCGCAGCATCTGCAGTGATGCAGATGTTGTACCGGTCTGTTGTGATGAAGAGGGAGCTGCGCTCTAAGGCAAAACTGTCAATTTACCAGTTAATCTACGTTCCTACTCTCACCTATGGTCACAAGCTTTGGGTAATGACTGAAAGAATGAGATTGCGGATACAAGCGGCTGAAATGAGCTTTCTTCGTAGGATTGCTGGACTCACCCTCAGAGATAGGTTGAGGAGCTCAGTCATCTGGGAGAGGCTCAGAGTAGAACTGCTGTTCCTCCACATTGAAAGGAGCCAGTTGAGGTGGTATGGGCACCTGATCAGGATGCCTCCTGGACGCCTCCCTCTTGAGGTGTTTCGGGCACGTCCCTCTAGAAGGAGACCCCGGGGCAGACCCAGGACTTGCTGGAGAGACTATGTCTCCCAGCTGGCCTGGGAACGCCTTGGTATCCTCTCTGAAGAGCTGGAGCAGGTGGCTGGGGAGAGGGAAGTCTGGGCTTCTCTGCTTGAACTGCTGCCTCCACAACCCGGACCGCCGGAAAAGCGATAGAAGATGGATGGATGGATGGTTCTCTTCCCTTATTGGTCAGATGCTTTATGCCATGGGAACAAGAAAAGTAACGTCTGGACTTTGAAATAAATTCAACACAGGACTGTACAATACTTTACAATTATTTTAACAATGTAGAAGTTTTTTGTGGCTGTCAATGTATAAAATATGCAGGAGCTACAGAATGATTCATTATTGTCAATAATAAGTCTTTAGTTCAAAACGCGTCAAAAAACTACATAATTTATGCATCTACATGGTTAATTTGAACATCTGGATTACTTACATTTTCATTTTTTCTCTAGTAAAACTAAAGAGCCATTTTCAATCATAGCTTTAAGTTAATAGTCTTCCACTGTGAGCTTTGGTCTAAAAGCTGCTCAACGCTCTCAGGGAGTTGGTTAGTCACTGCAGGACTGCTACATTACCATTTTATTACTATTAAAAATTTATGCTTTCCTGCTTAGTCTAAGCATTGTTTATGACTTTGCATACAAACTATGGAAATGTAACAGATCAAATGAGGATTATGTCATATACACAAATACTGTACATCTAATAAGAATCTTCAGTGGTAGCCAGCACTACTTTACAGCCCTCTCATACATAAATAATTTAACAACGATATGCTAGTTCAACATTCTTAAAATTCCAGCCACCTCTGAGCATTTAAAAACTAAAAAAAAAAAGTTACAATTAACCATTCACAAATATCTAGGTCCACACAGACATTTTTTTTTTTTTTTTACCATTTTAAATGAATGTGTAGTACATGAGAGCTGATGTGTTTTCCTGCGCTCATTCATGCATGCGCTGAATGACTGCAGCTTCCAGACAGCAGAGAGCAGACTCAGGCTGGCAGGACAACGAGAAGACTGGACCTCTGCTGGTTGTAAAGAGCACTGCCACGGTGAAACTGGCTGAGTCATTGCCTCTGGTAAAATGGAGCTAATTAAATAAACTGAAAGCCCAAAGGCTACAGAATGGGCAAAACTAAAATTAATCAGCAACATGAAAGCAACTGTGCTGTGAGGTAAAACTGCAGCCTTAAGTAATTATTATTGTGCCATAGAAACAATTTAAACAATAAGAAATCTGCTATGATATGCTCAATGACTATAATGGTGAGGACTGTGCTAAAAAGGAGCAGTTTAAAATATCCATATGTACATTTGGTGCATTTGCTTCTTCCACCATTTACAAGCCACAATTATACAGTGTGCCTTTGAGTTTCCATGACCACTAAGTTCACATTAGCAAATCCTGTCTCCTATGAATACATGTGGCGGACATGCATAGCAATGCAATACTGTAATTATGTGAGTGGAGTAATAAGGCAGGATGATGGCATAGCAGACAACATCTTCTGTAACTTTCACTTCTAAAATGTCAACAATGTTAGATATTATTTTTCCGAATATACAGTACCAGTGTTTATCCTAGGCTTGCAGTCTTTTTTTTGGGTGGTGATGGTGGAGGGGGGGGGGGGGGCGTAAACGGACAGTGACACAAACCCTTAAAGCAAGGGTGCTCAACCTTTTTACAGTCAAAAAAATTACCAGAAAAAGTTTTAAAATTAAGCTGTAAATAGTAGTTAATTTACAAGATCAAAGCTGTAAATTTACAAATAAATGTAATTGTGGTCTATATTAACCATATATTCCATAACCTACATATGTTGAAGCATGTGGAAATGTTTGGTAATTACATATGTAAAAGACTTCACACCTCTGAAAGGACAAAGGGCTCTCACCCGCCGAGCGAAGAACAAAGACGTTCCCGGACGCGGCGGAGGAGACCGGAGGAGCCACCCTCACCCCCTAAGGCGAGGAGAGGAAATACCAAGACAATGGGGGGATTAAGATAATGAGGGATGTCAGCCTTTGTTATGCATGTCTTTTGTTGTGTGCCAGTATAAAGTCAGTGAGCTGGAGACATTCTGTCTCTTTTCCCTTCTGCCACTCTCTGCACCAGATGAGACTTGTTAGAAGAGCTGGATATTAAACTCTGCTTATAAACCAAATCGCCTCTTCATTTCCCAGCTCCTCTACACTGGTGACCTTGACGCGAGTATGGACCGGAGGCGTTCCCCCGCAATCGACTCATCCGTGGCGACCCAGGCAGACGCCAGCGGCCACGCAGACGAGGGAACAGATGGACAACTGTTCCCCCCGGCAGAAGAGATTGAGAGAGCTCAGCCGAGCACCACCACCGCCGTGAGAGCCGAGGCAGGGCACTCTCACCCGGCGGGCACAACAGTGATGGTGTGCACGAATGCCGTCGCTGTCAAGCTGCCAGACTTCTGGCAAGAAGACCCCGCCTCTTGGTTTCAGCAGGCTGAAGCCCAATTTACACTGGCGGGCATCATGGCTGATGACACCAAATTTTTATCATATCGTCTCCAAACTCGACGCCGCCACTTCGAAGTGTGTGCGGAGCATGATCCGGCGACCACCGGCCCAGGACAAATACGAGACGCTCAAAGCAACCATCGTGGCGAACTACGTCCCATCAGCGGAAGAGAGAGCCGAGAAGATCCTGGCGGTCTACGGCCACAGAGGGTGCAAACCGAAGGCCCTCATGGAGGATTTGCTACAGCTCAAAGAAGAGGACAATGACAACTTCCTCTTCCAGTTTATTTTCCTCAGCACGCTGCCGCCACACATGAGAGGGACACTCGCCAGCATGAAGTGCAACAACCACCAAGACTTCCGCATGCTGGCCAATGAAGCTCATCGGCTCGTCAACGCCTGCAGGGAGCTGACACCCACAGCAGCATCCGCAGACCTCAAAGCTGACGCCCCGAGCCACAAGGAGCCACAACCCACGGAGCAGACCCAGCCCACGGTGACAGCGACACGGCCAAGACGTAACAGACGGAGCGATGTTTGTTATTACCACCACCGCTTCGCCGAGAAGGCTCACAAATGTGTTCCCCCCTGCAAATTTAAACGCCAAAGCCGAGAGCCGTTAACGGTTGGCCGCTTAGACGCGGCCAAGCTCAACATAGCACGGGACGAGTTTACAACTCTTGAAAAATTGGGCATTGTTAGACGCTCGAAGAGCCCCTGGGCCTCACCACTTCACATGGTTCCGAAATCCGACGGTTCTTGGAGACCGTGCGGAGATTACCGCAGATTAAACAACGCTACAGCGCATGACCGTTACCCAATCCCTCACATTCAAGATTTTTCACTACATCTAGCGGGTGCGCGCATTTTTTCAAAAATAGACTTAGTCCGCGGTTATCACCAAGTCCCAGTCTGAGCAGAAGACGTTCCTAAAACAGTGGTAATAACCCCTTTCGGCCTTTTTGAATTCCTGCGAATGCCTTTTGGCCTCAAAGGCGCTGCTCAAACTTTTCAACGAATGATGGACGCGGTCCTACGCGACCTTCCTTTTGTCTTCGTCTACCTCGATGACATGCTGGTAGCCAGCTCGTCTGAGGAAGAACACGAGCAGCACCTCACTACGGTTTTTCAGAGGCTGGAAGAGCACGGGCTAATAATCAATCCAGCCAAATGCAAATTCGGCGTGTCACAAATTGATTTTTTAGGACACAAAGTCTCTCCGAAGGGGGCAGTTCCACTTCCAGACAAAGTTCATGCGATAGAAAGTTTTCCACGGCCACAAACGGTCAAATCGCTACAAGAATTTTTAGGGATGGTTAATTTTTACAACCGCTTCCTCCCCCACGCAGCTCAGCTCATGCAGCCCCTATATGACGCGCTCAAAAAAAAGAAAGCTTCCAACGCAGTCGAATGGACCCCGGAGCGCGAACGCGCTTTCGCGGAAGTAAAAAGCGCCCTAGCTAACGCCACATTGTTAGTTCACCCAGATCCCTTGGCCCGCATTGCACTAACCACAGATGCTTCAGACCTAGCCATAGGGGCAGTTGTAGAACAACTTGTCAGCGGGGCCTGGCAACCTTTAGCATTCTTTAGCAAATCGCTAAACCAAACTGAACGCAAATACAGCACTTTTGACAGAGAGCTGCTGGCGCTTCATTTATCCATCCGCCACTTCCAGTTCTGGTTAGAAGGGCGGAGTTTCACGGCTTTTGTAGACCATAAACCGCTCACCTTTGCTATGGCTAAAATTTCAGAACCATGGTCAGGCAGGCAACAAAGACAGCTAGCTGCGATTTCAGAGTTCACCACAGACATTCGACACGTGGCAGGCAAACTTAACGTAGTAGCGGACTGTCTCTCTCGCGCTGTGACACCACCAGAGCGCGGGGAGACAGATTATACTGCCTCGGCAACAGAACTCTTCACTAACGCAGACACATACGCAGCACCTATCCATGCAGGGATAGATTATGCAGCCATGGCGGAGGAACAAAACAGTGACGCGGACGTGCGCGCACTCCTGTCTGGACCAACAGGGTTAAGGCTGGAGAAAAAGGGTTTACGCGACGGCGTGCCCCCCCTAATATGCGATGTTTCAACCGGCCGACCTCGCCCGTTAGTACCAGCTACATGGCGCCGCCGTATTTTCGACGCAATTCACCCCCTCGCGCACCCAGGTGTGCGCGCCTCGGTTAAAATGGTCGCCGAAAAGTTTGTGTGGCCAGGCCTGCGCAAAAACGTAAAAGAATGGGCAAAAACTTGCATTTCTTGTCAACGCGCCAAAATACACAGACACACAAAAGCCCCTCTGGAGCCTTTTCCAATCCCTGCTAGAAGGTTCGACCACGTTCATGTCGACCTCGTGGGGCCACTACCTTCCTCCCAAGGTTTCACACACCTGTTAACAATGATAGACCGCACCACGCGCTGGCCAGAGGCAGTCCCTCTAGCGGCAACCACAGCGGAGGAAGTCGCTCGCGTTTTTTTGACAAACTGGGTGGCACGTTTCGGCGTCCCATCGGACATCACGTCCGATAGGGGGCCTCAATTTGTCTCAGAGCTCTGGTCAGCCATGTCCAACAGCTTAGGGGCAACAATTCACCGCACCACCGCTTATCACCCTCAGGCTAATGGGTTATGCGAGCGTTTTCACAGGTCTTTAAAGGCTGCCCTCAGAGCCTCACTAACGGACACAAATTGGGTAAATAAACTTCCCTGGGTTTTATTGGGGTTGCGTGCTGCACCTAAAGAGGATCTAGACGCCTCTCCCGCAGAATTAGTCTTTGCACAACCTCTCAGGCTCCCAGGTGAATTTTTACCAGAGAACCCAGAGCCAGGACACCTTCCAGTCCCAAGGTTTTTAGGCAACAACGGACTGAACTCTCTCCCCGGTCCAGCTCATCACTCCTTCCCACGGGTTTTTGTCCCTCAGGCTTTAAAAAACGCTGAGTTCGTTTTTGTTAAGCATGAAGCTTTAAAACCTACCTTTCGCCCAGTATACGATGGGCCATTCAGAGTGCTGGAACATGGTGATAAACACTTTGTGCTTGATTTTGGGGACAGAAAAGAAACAGTCAGCATTGACAGACTTAAACCTGCCTTCTTGTTGAAAGACGAGCCTGCACAGTTGGCGAGAGCACCTCGGCGGGGTAGACCCCCCAAGAGAAAAGACTCAGCCCCCCGGCAGGGAACAGTTAACCTCTCTCCTTCCCACACTGCAGATTCCTCTCAAGAAGGTCCCAGCAGGGCGCCTAAACCAACCTACAGCAGTTTTGGGAGAAGATTGAAACCCAAACAGCACAGGGACTGATACAAACCACTCCACAATTGTTTACTAATTGTGCTGCAACAGTTTAGGACTGACTTATGATCTTACTATGCTGTTATAATTACCACTGTACTCTCTTAGGAGCATGGCTGCTAGAAAGTTCTTCCGTGGCAACAGATGTAACACTTAGTATGTCATAATAACTATCTTAGACTGTGAACCTTTCTGTTGTCCTTTCTTAGTTGTTTGGGGGGCCTGTGGTCTATATTAACCATATATTCCATAACCTACATATGTTGAAGCATGTGGAAATGTTTGGTAATTACATATGTAAAGGACTTCACACCTCTGAAAGGACAAAGGGCTCTCACCCGCCGAGCAAAGAACAAAGACGTTCCCGGACGCGGCGGAGGAGAACGG
The DNA here is from genome assembly GCA_020510985.1 of Pholidichthys leucotaenia. Taxonomy (NCBI): domain Eukaryota; kingdom Metazoa; phylum Chordata; class Actinopteri; order Cichliformes; family Pholidichthyidae; genus Pholidichthys; species Pholidichthys leucotaenia. The sequence goes on along the minus strand of CM035841.1, from coordinate 305,933,259 downwards.
AGGAGACCGGAGGAGCCACCCTCATCCCCTAAGGCGAGGAGAGGAAATACCAAGACAATGGGGGGATTAAGATAATGAGGGATGTCAGCCTTTGTTATGCATGTCTTTTGTTGTGTGCCAGTATAAAGTCAGTGAGTGGAGACATTCTGTCTCTTTTCCCTTCTGCCACTCTCTGCACCAGATGAGACTTGTTAGAAGAGCTGGATATTAAACTCTGCTTATAAACCAAATCGCCTCTTCATTTCCCAGCTCCTCTACAGTAATAAATTAATGAGAAAAAGTTAAAAATTTATGAGAAAAAATGTGAAATTAAAAAAAGCATTTATATTGGTGCTTCAAATGCATTTTGATCAATTGTGTAGCTTGATATGGAGGGAATTCTGATTTGAGGGGGACAGCTCTCATTTTTCCAGGTTTGGGGACATGTCCCCCCATCTCCCCCTTTATTTGCACATATGGCATCTTGAGATGGATCCAGGTCATCAGGCTGTCTATGCTATGGGAGAAACTGAGGGAATAAAATAACTTTTTATGGACCCTGTGCTCTCAAATCAGTGGCAAATGCTCTTGGCTTTATGACTGAAAATAACCTCCATATATTCAGCCGCGGCAGTGTGATGGTTTGGGGTGGTGAGAGAAATGGCACTGTTTGCTTGTACCCAATGCACTGGACTTGTGTACGGAGGCGCGAAGTATGTTTTCTTAACCTCACCTCGGTGTTCTGTAGATGGTTTTGTTCAAGATAGCTATGCTTGTCTCGTGGTGACATTTTGTACTGGCGGAAAGCAGCAAAAACTGAGAAGAAATGGCAGAGCGAGGTGCGCTTGGCACGACAGTGGTCAGCCAGCTATGTGTGGCTACAATCACAGCACAGCAACAGAGTGGAAATGAGTCTGAAGGCTGTCCGTCATTATTCTGACAAAGTATATTTATTTTGAAGCTGCAGCAGACAAATTTGTGTGCCATAATTACACAAATATCACTGTGGCTGAGAGTGAGAAGAAAAAGAGCACTTTTTCACTCACTCACTCCTGCCTCAGCTGCTGGAGAAAACGGTTGAGTGCAGTCCCTGTTCAATTCCACTCTGCGCTCGTTCCTCCATCCCGTTTCCCAGTGGGTTCACCGTGCATTAATGTGCACCTCTGCTCCTCTTTTTTCTTCCATGACAGCTCCCTCCGAAAAAAAAAAAACCTTAACACACACCATGTCACTTCTTGTAAATATGAAGCTATTGAGTGCCAATATGAAAAAATACGACAAATATGTGAAATGTTGAGTGTATTTTGCAACCCAGTCTATTAAAATGAAGGGCAAGAGCAGCAACCACTGAACTCTATAGATCAGTGTATTCCAGTCAACCACTGATCTGTACTGAGTTTAACACGGGGTGGAAAAATTAAAATACTTGTAAAAATGCTGGCGGTTCTCAACTAATCAGTAGCGGCTGCACCAAAGGAATCACGGTGTTCACGTATTTACTTACTTGGACCCAGATCAGGAGAGCTACTCGAGCTGCTACTCGCAGGAGAGCGAGGTGCCATCTTAACCACCATGGCAGCATTTAAAAAAAACAGATATTTTTGTTTGCTTTTCAGGTGGATGATGTGACATATTTTTCAACACACATTCTCTGTCCGCTGGTGCAACTGTGTGCATGTGTCTGTGTGTGCGTGCATGTGTGTGCGCGTGCATTGGGCAGAGACACAAATGATATGTTGTCATAAATAAGATAACTAACATAAGGCTATTTCATCATCATCATCATCATCATAGTGGTCTGTTGGGGGCGACAATGACTGTTTCATTTAGGTCTGATCAGATTCCTCCACGCAGCTCTGTCCTTCGCCTTCCGCTGCCAGGAACTCCTGACCTTGTTAATCCACGCGATGTCCGAGCAGGTATGAGTTGCTTTCTAACTGACCACTTCATGAAACTGCTTGCAAAGTATTTGAGTACCGCTAGCTTTTACTGGACTAGCGGCACTTTCTTGGCAGATAGAGGTATTATCAGTGGCAAGGACAGGCCAAGACAAACTGACTCCAGTATCTGTTGCAGTGACTGACCAGATGTTAGGTTTGTTTATTTCTGCTCTTTGTGGAGTGCATGTCACGATGCACCGAGTGGCAAAAGTCAAGGTCAGTGGAAGACAGAATTTTCGCACACACACCCCCCCCTCGTTTAAATCGCACAGAAATTGTGGAACCGGTGGTTTGACACAGATTTACGAAATGTCATTTTTAGAGTGGTCTTTGGCTTGTGGTTGGGCTGCCAGAACAGCACTGGACTGCATTGGGTCCTTTGGTTCTTCTCCATTTGTAGGAGGAGTTTTCTTTTTGTCTTTTCTTCGTGGTTTAGAGCGTTTATTCTGAGTTGACATAGCTGTGATAGCTAGGATGTCAGGTGTTTCATCTTCTCTGTTGTTTTGAATCTTCACTAGGAGACGTTTGAGAGCTTCTATATCTTCTCTATTGAGAGTGGGAGTTTCTTTCTTCTTCCAAGGTTTCTGGTTGGTCTCTGCTTCTGAGCTTCTGTGATGATGATGAGGAGACCATTTGCTGAAATTACACGTGTGTTCGTATCGGTATCTGTTATCTTGAGAGCCCATACCATATTCTCGTGATCTGTCTGGTGGATTTGGCCAGATTTGGCCTACGACGGTAGTTGGGCTTTCGCAAAGTTGGTCCTGGGTGAGATCCAGAGAACCTAGTTTGGTTTTGACCTCGATGAGGTTGGTTGGGAAAACATTTCGGATTTTCAGGTGATCGCGGTGTGGAAGATGGAGTAGGGCAAGGGGCTCCTTCCAACTCCAGGGTGTCAGAAGCAGCGTTGATAGTTAACACGGTGGCAGGCACAGCGTGCTTGTTGTGGCTTTGTTGCTGTTTTTGGAATGCATAATGTGCAAACAGCACTGAGGTAAGACTGGACATCCTGGCAGATAAGGCTATTTAGTTTGTATAATAAAAGACCAAGGTAAGGTAGCCTTAAATTACTTCTGTTGTGATCTGGCGCTATATAGAAAATACAATGAAATAAAATTTACTTGACCTTCAAGGGGTGTGGGAGGTGCCTAAAAATGACTTTTTTTTTTTACATAGGGGCAAGTACTGTAGCTCTGGGTAGCTTTTTCCCATAATAAATTAAATCATTTTGTATTTACTCAAGTTATTTTTGTCTAATTTCAAAATTCGTTTGGTGATCTGAAACATTTTAGTGTGACAAACATGAAAAAACCTAAGAAATCAGGAAGGGGGGAATTACTTCTTCACAGCACTATATTATGAGAAGTACAGTATATAGAAGAGGATGTAATTTCAATTTCAAAAAGAGGTACAGACGTGGACAAAATTGTTGGTACCCCTCTTGTTAATGAAAGAAAAACCCACAATGGTCACAGAAATAACTTGAATCTGACAAAAGTGGTCATAAATAAAAATTCTATGAGAATTAACCAATGAAAATCAGACAATGCTTTTGAATTGTGGTTCAACAGAATTATTTTAAAAAACGAACTCATGAAACAGGCCTGGACAAAAGTGATGGTACCCTTAATATTTTGTTGCACAACCTTTTGAGGCAATCACTGCAATCAAACGATTTCTGTAACTGTCAATGAGACTTCTGCACCTCTCAGCAGGTATTTTGGCCCACTCCTCATGAGCAAACTGCTCCAGTTGTCTCAGGTTTGAAGGGTGCCTTCTCCAGACGGCATGTTTCAGCTCCTTCCACAGATGTTCAATAGGATTTAGATCAGGGCTCATAGAAGGCCACTTTAGAATAGTCCAGTCTTTCACTCTTAGCCATTCTTGGGTATTTTTAGCTGTGTGTTTTGGGTCATTATCTTGTTGCAAGACCCATGACCTGTGACTGAGACCAAGCTATCTGACACTGGGCAGCACATTTCTCTCTAGAATACCTTGATAGTCTTGAGATTTCATTGTACCCTGCACAGATTCAAGACACCCTGTGCCAGATGCCGCAAAGCAGCCCCAGAACATAACAGAACTCTTCCATGTTTCACAGTAGGGACAGTGTCCTTTTCTTGGTATGCTTCATTTTTGAGTCTGTGAATATAGAGCTGATGTGCCTTGCCAAAAAGTTCCAGTTTTGTCTCATCTGTCCATAGGACATTCTCCTAGAAGCTTTGTGACTTGTCAACATGCAGTTTGGCGAATTCCAGTCTGGCTTTTTTATGATTTGTTTTCAACAGCGGTGTCCTCCTTGGTCGTCTCCCATGAAGTCCACTTTGGCTCAAACAACGACGGATGGTGCGATCTGACACTGATGTACCTTGACATTGGAGTTCACCATGAATGTGTTTAGAGGTTGTTCTGGGCTCTTTTGTTACCATTTGTATTATCCGTCTCCTCCTGCGGCCACGTCCAGGGAGATTGGCTACAGTCCCGTGGATCTTAAATTTCTGAATAATATGTGCAACTGTAGTCACAGGAACATTAAGCTGCTTGGAGATGGTCTTATAGCCTTTACCTTTAACATGCTTGTCTATAATTTTCTTTCTAATCTCCTGAGACAACTCTCTCCTTTGCTTCCTCTGGTCCATGTTTAGTGTGGTACACACCATGTCAACAAACAGCACAGTGACTACTTGTCACCTTTTAAATAGGCCGAGTGACTGATTACAAGTTTGTAGACACCTGTGATGTTAATTAGAGGACACATCTTGGTTGAACATGTCCCTGTGGTCACATTATTTTCAATCTTTTCTAGGGGTACCATCATTTTTGTCCAGGCCTGTTTCATAAGTTTGTTTTTTAAAATAATTCTGTTGAACCACAATTCAAAAGCACTGTGTGATTTTCATGGGTTAATTTTCATAGAATTTTTATTTATGACCACTTTTGTCAGATTCAAGTTATTTCTGTGACCATTGTGGGTTTTTCTTTCATTAACAGAGGGGTACCAACAATTTTGTCCACGTCTGTATGACTTCCAAAGACTTACTTTTTTCTTCTTTTTAATTGTTTTGTGCAATTTCAATATTGATGCCGTTACCAATCAGAATATGCCATGTAAAAGTGTAATACTGTGGATTTAAGCTTACACCTTATAAAAACTTTCAATGGGCAAAATTACAACAAGAGTAGTCTAAGACTGAATATTTTTTGTCAAGGCTAGCAAAGCTTATAAACTGAAAAAAAAAATGTGATCAGGATTGACTTCAAAGGTTATTAACTTAAAGGTTAAAGGAAGCTGCACTTCTAAAATTGTAAAATATAAGTTTTTCAGTCTTGGTACCAAACGGACTAACCCTTGACTACATGAAATCCATCCCCTTACTTTACTTGCAGCAAAAAATAAGAGTATATAATTATTAAAGGCAAAAGACACAACATTCTGACCTCCTGACTAGTAGGTGTCACACTTACTCTTCCACTAACTGGTTGGTAGAGACACATGACATCAACCCAGTCACACTATTGGTTGTAACTGGCTGTAGGTGTGTTCTGATCACCCAATAGCATACTCTAAAGTGGGCTGCACAGGGTATTCCGTCATATTCAGTGAGATTCCAAACCAAAGGGAGTGAACGGTCTTTGATTCAAAGGGAACCGAGAACTGAGCTGGGAAGAAGTGAACAACTGTACATCACTTCACTGGAAGTTGACAAGAAGATTACCCATAAGTCATTGCACCTCAAACATGAGTAAAACAAACTATTGTTGCTTACATTATTAACAAACCAAACTAATGCTGGTTATTGTTTATATCAACTGATAGTGATAAAAATATATTTGTATTAATATTTTATTTTGGAAGTATAAAATACTGCAGCAGTATCAGTACATGTCCATGGTTACCATGGTAAAGCATGGAGGAGGGAGGCGACGCTGCAGGGTGTTTCAAATGGATAAATTTTTTGAAGGGGAGTTCACTTAACTGATATTCCTGAGAACGGAGCAGGGAGTAGGGATTACTGTTGAAGTGCACTGTGGATCGGAACGTAATTTGTGACATCTTTACAGGCCACAGATATGTAAACATTAGAAAGAACATGGCTAGCCATTAAGCTAATCACGTTTCGTATACATAGCTTACTTATATGATTACAATAAATACAATGAACGATTGTGTATCCTGTTATCACAATGCTGCAGGAGCTGTCAACCATTATAATTACTTACAGAATATGGCACCTCTGTTTGCATGAAAATGTTAGCTATGTTCTATCTAGGGTGTCATATCTATGTCATGGGTCACTGGAGCACAGACTGAAGTCTCATCATCCAACTGCTCAAATGTAAATATTGTGATTATTTAGGACCCATAAAAATTATTAAAATATCTTTTCATATTATATTATATTATATATATTTTTTTTTTATTTTTATTTTTTTTTTTAAGAATACCAAGACTTTAATTCCACACTTTTCTAAACGTTTTTTTGAAGCATTATTTTTTTAAATGTTTTCATGAAAATGCAGTCCTGTTCACCTTTAAATGCTGAAGTTTTTTTTAAGGAGTTAAAAAGCAAAGATGGCTATATGTTAAATGTGTTCCATTGATGATCAGAGACAGAAAGTCAGTGTGCCAGATGTCAAATGCCATAATACGACCTGGACTTAATGGGGTTAATGGGCTAAAAACACAGCTAAAGGGACTTGTGTCAGCGTGGGACAAATCTACAGTAACCTCTAAATAAACACGCATATTCATATTCACAGCTTTCAACCAAACAACTACTAAGAGCTCAAAAATTAACCTTACAGTGAAATGAACTGACCAAGTTCAGAGACAGTGACTTGTCATACCTTAAAGGGTGGTGGCAGGTTGCAGAAGTAGAGGACGCAAGAGGAGCGGGAGGAGGAGGAAGGCGGGGGGACGCAGGTGGGGTTGGTATAGCCTCAAGCGCACAACTCTCTAGGGGGGTGGGAGAAGAAGCAGGGTACTCTTCGGTGTCTTTGGGGTAAGGAGGAGGAGGAGCAGGCAGGAAGTGGTGTTCAGAGGTGGGGACAGGGGCAGGGTGATCTCTCTCTGCCTTCTCAGTGTGGGAAGGCCTGCAGGGGAGGGAACACAAATCATCAACAGACAGATCGAAACAAAGCCAAGCATGCCAGTTTAATTATTGATTTTCTCCATTTTCTGTCTTTCTTCTGCACGAATGCCCCAAGAGTAAACTTACCTCAAAGCAGAGTAAGACAGATCACTCTGCTCTCCGCCATCATCTAAACCTAGCAGTGACTTGAAAAATAAAAGGCTCACCCCCACTATCCAAGGAGTGATTTTTCACTGGTCCCGTACTTGCTTCACTTGCACGCTACTGAGAAGTGGCTTGTTTGAGAGTGTATGGCTCTGTCATCATTGGCCACCTGGTGGAGTGGATTTGGCCCTCATCCAGGCTCATCTTATTGGGAGTGGTAGGCTCTCTAATCTGACAGCCAATGCAATGGACGCCCTGTGCAGCTGCTCCACACTTGGGGCATGCCTCCCATTTGACTCTAAAAATATCCCAGCAGCCTCCTCCTCTATAACAGGGAGCTCAACAATACCTCCATGAACTAAATCACGGCACAAATGTCTGCTTTTTCCTATATCCATTCCAGCTCAGGTCAAATTTAAACAAAGCTCTGTTATTCACCATCTCTCCCCAGTAAAGACTGAAGCTAATAGCATTTAATGAGGGCCTGTGCTTTTCCTTTAGGGCGTAGTGAGCTGCAGTTTACATCTAACCATGGCATGGTTTTTAATATACCATTATAAAAGTGCTGAATTTTCTAAACAATCCAGGACCATTGCACACAACTTTTCTCTCATGTGTTTGCATCTGTGGCCAAGCTGGCCCATGCGGCCGGTGTAAACAGAAGTCACAACACTTCAAATAATCTGTCATAAGACTGTCTGCTACCTCTTATGATGGATTAAACCAATTTTGGAGCTGAAATAAGGATGACTCAAGATATAGGAGGAGAGATCTTTTAAAAGAAAATGAAATTAAGCTTGGGGCTCTGCGGCAGTGCGGTGCATTTACCAGTTCAGAGGCTTTTATGTGGAGCGAACACCGGCTGATGCACTCAGGTTAACAGCTGGAGAATTCCAGCGCAGCTCTGGATATGAAACGCATGAAGTAGTAGAGGCTCCTGCACCAAAATAGGATGAATAAAATAGCGAGGGCACATGTGCTCTTTCACACAGCTTGACATCAGGATAACTTTTGTGTTGGCACTAAAACTTGGAGGCTGTCCAATACAGATTTTACTGTTAGCAACTCAGCTGTGTGCAAGGCATTGCTCAAGGACATTTGAGAGGGGTTAGCGACAGCACAACATAATGAAACTATGATTTTAAAGTATTGGTTTTGATTGTTTTTGATTATTTTACTAGTGAAACATATTTCCTGTATCTCTACATTTGCTTTTATTATATGAATTAGGGCTGGGCAATTAACCAAAATAAAACTGAAACTGATGTTCGGGATGAAAAAAAACCAAACAAAAACAATGTAATTTTGCTCATGTCAGTTTTTTCTGTTTGTTGTGTATATTTGTATATATGACAGCTTTCACTTCCTGCCCCTTTAAAATGTCTCCTGCATGCACGGTCACATGACTCTACACCCTGGAAGCTGTGCAGTCAGTGCCGTTAAGGAGCAGCAGAACATGGCGGAAAAATTAAAACGGCTAGTATCGAAAAGAAATGCAGTGTCCATCCACATAGTATGTGATGACTGGCTCTTCATTTCATCTGAAGATGCCAAGGTAAAGCGAGTGAAATGCACTTAAACAGGTAAATGCCCTGAAGTTAAATCACGTTAAACACTATCCGTATCAGCTCAACCATTTTACAGTGGGAATGGAAGACAAAATGGACAAGCTGAAGTTGGATTAAAAAACCCAATGAGTGGCTCGTAATCCCTATGTGATGATAACATAATCATGGCTGCATAAAGGACTCCCTCGATGCAGCTAACAAGCTAATTAGCCACGTCGCAAGTCACATGATCCACAAACCCTCAAAGAGGGGTGTGTGTGTATATAAACACTGACTTCTGCACTGGACAGCATTTAATTTGGGTAAATTGTGAGGAATTATTATATTATGCTCATTTACTACCAAATTACCACAGTGATATATTCATTGATACTTGGGATATTAATTGACTTTCGATTAATTGTGGATAAGAATTTAGTCAACAAAATTAAATTAGTTGTCAATTAATTGATAACTCATCAGTCCTTTTCAATGGGAGCTTATTCTATGAAATGTAGTGACGTCACCGTCCAGGCGGGAGGCGCACGGGGTCATCCACTACCACATTTCAACCGAAAAAGCAGAAGAAGATGCCAAGCCCCCAGAGTGCATGCACTGAAAAACTCGCTCTTCCAGGTTACGTTGGAACACCACAACAAGTTCTAATAGCACGCGAGTTTGAAGGTCCACCTGCTTCAAATTAACATAGCGGAGAAACTGACCGGAGCAAATAAAAAGATTGCACGAGCATAAAAACCTATCCCCTCGCCACAAGACAGGAAAGCAGACCGGACTCAAGTAACCACTGAGGTAACAGACAACAGAAGCGACCCATATTATTCTGGGTTTGCCCGGATTGCCAGGGTACTGTGATGATGTTGAACATGTAACAGATGAAGCAGCTCCCAGTTTATTTTCCTGTTAAAACAGTCTACTAGTGCATCTCAGTAAATTAGAATGTAACAGTTTTTTTGTATTATAACTTAAAAAAAGATAAATTTATGATATTGGTAATAGTTTTTAAAATAAATTAAAAATCATGACATTTGTAATTTACTGAGATGTACCGGTACATAGTACAAGCTATGCAGTATAAAATTTATTAAACTACAAAAAATGCCATTGTCTGTAGTAAAAAAAATGAAAATGGTACAATAAATCACTGAGGAACATGATGTTCATGTTTTATTCAGTATATCAAAAATCGTAATTAACTTTTTATATGTGAAAGATAGAAAGACCATATTGTACTGACGGAAATTCAGATTCTCAGGAAAATTGCCACTTATCAGTTAATCAAGGTATGTGGTGTATCCAGTGGACAGAGGAAGGAAGACAATGAGACTTGGTGGTGGAATGAGGAGGTACAGGAAAGTCTTCAACAGAAGAGGTTAGCAAAGAAAAAGTGGGATAATCAGGGAGATGAAGAAAGTAGACAGGAGTATTTGGAATCTAGGCACATGGCAAAGAGAGAGGTGGCAAAGGAAAAGGCATATAGTGAGTTGTGTGAGAGGCTGGACACTAAGGAAGGAGAAAAGGACTTGTATCGACTGGCTAGACAGAGAGATCGAGCTGGAAAGGATGTACAGCAGGTTAGGTTGATTAAGGACAGAAATGGTAATGTACTAACAAATGATGAGAGTGTGTTGAGAAGGTGGAAGGGGTACTTTGAAGAGCTGGAGGAAAGGAAGGGTAGAAAAAGGAAAGATGGTGAACAAGGAAGTCCTGAGGATTAGCAAGGCGAAGTGAGGGCAGCTTTGAAGAGGATGAAGAATGGAGAAGCGGCCGGTCCAGATGACATACCTGTGGAGGTATGGAGATGTTTAGGAGAGATAGCAGTGGACTTTCTAACTAGACTGTTTAACACAATCTTGGAGAATGAGAGGATGGCTGGGGAGTGGAGAAGAAGTGTTTTGGTACCAATTTTCAAGAACAAAGGTGATGCTCAGAGCTGTAGTAACTACAGAGGCATAAAGTTGATCAGCCACACTATAAAGATATGAGAAAGAGTTGTTGAAGACAGGTTAAGAGGAGAGGTGACAATCAGTGAGCAGCAGTACGATTTCATGCCAAGAAAGAGTACTACAGATGCAATAGAAGGTCAGAAGAAGTTGCACTGTGTCTTTGTGGATCTAGAGAATGCATATGATTGGGTGCCAAGTGTGTTACTGTATGAGAAAGTCAGGAGTGGCAGAGAAGTATGTGAGGGTGGTGCAGGACATGTATGAGGACAGCGAGACATGGTGAAGCGCGCTGTAGGAGTGACGGATGAATTCAAGGTGGGGGTGGGATTACATCAGGGGTTGGCTCTGAGCCCCTTCTTGTTTGCCATGGTGATGGACAGGCTAACAGATGAGGTCAGGCAGGAGTCTCCGTGGACCATTATGTTTGCAGATGACATTGTGATCTGTAGTGAGAGTGGGGAGCAGGTGGAAGAGAACCTGGGGAGGTGGAGGTATGCGCTGGAGACAAGAGGAATGAAAGTCAGTAGAAGTAAAACACAATACATGAGCGTGAATGAGAGAGAGGCAGGTGCAAAGGTGAAGATGGAAGGAGTAGCGGTAGTAAAAGTAGATGAGTTTAAATACCTGGGGTCAACCATTCAAAGCAATGGAAAATGCACAAGAGAGGTGAAAAAGAGAGTGCAGGCAGGGTGGAGTGGGTGGAGACAAGTGTCGGAGTGATTTGTGACAGAAGAGTAGCAGAAAGAGTGAAAGGGACAATTTACAAGACTGTAGTGAGACCTGCTATGATGTAGGGTTTGGAGATGGTGGTGCTGACAAAAAGACAGGAGGTGGAGCTGGAGGTGGCAGAGTTGAAGATGCTAAGATTTTCATTGGGAGTGACAAGATTAGAAAGGAGTATATCAGAGGGACAGCTCACACTGAGCAGTTTGGAGACAAAGTAAGGGAGGCAAGGGTGAGATGGTTTGGGCATGTGCAGAAGAGGGATAGTGGATATATTGGACAAAGGATGCTGAAGATGGAGCTGCCAGGTAGGAGGAAAAGAGGAAGACCACAGAGAAGATTCATGGATGTAGTGAAGGAGGACATGGAGAAGGTTGGAGTTACAGAAGAAGATGCAAGGGATAGGGTGAGATGGAAGCAGATGATCCACTGTGGTGACCCCTAAAGGGAGCAGCCGAAAGAAGAAGAAGAATCAATTAATCGTTAATCGATTGATAAGGTAAATCAATTATCAATTAGTTAATTAAGCGATAACTTGCATCCCTAATTGATACCTCACTCTTGTGTAATATTGCTTAATTACGAGTCTTATCAGTGAACTATAAGGGAGAAGAAAGGAGGGGAAAAAATGACAACCAAAACCGATGTGAAAGGTTCAATTAACCATGATGCTAATTTAAGGTTAAACTGCATAACCCCAATGTGAATTCATTAGCATTTTTGTTTTTATCGTGTGTGTGTAGTTTTGTGCAGCACCCTGGACACAGGTTGTGTCTAACATGTTATTTAAATAAAAATGACTTGAATTAACTAAAAGAAGCAACTTTCTTTCATTGTCCTGAAAATAAAAAAGGTTCTCCCGGCCCCTCATTCAAGGATGACAACCAAAATGTGACTTGGAATGGACCGCAGGCAACAACATGCACACATGTAATGCATTCTACAGGAAATGGCTAAATACCAAGTCCAGGCAGCAAATACTGAGATTAAACCAATATTAGACGGATTTGAGTGTACTCATTTCATTCTTGTCAGCAAATGCAAGTGAACCTACAATCACCATGGCAACTAGTCTATTTACAGTCCGGTGTGGGCTACAGCACATCCTACTTTGTTTTCACTCCAAAATGGAAGAGAAAATTTCCTACATACCAAGCTAAAGAGTCACAAGCATTCCCATAGTCATGTATAAACACTGACACTGGCTGTGTTGCATTATTTCAAATTTGTTCAAATCAGTGTCCTTTCGTGTCTCCTTGAAGTGTCAAGTACAGGGACTAATTTGATCATTTTTATTTCAAATGGATTCTGAAAAACACCCAAAAACAAGTTAACCATTAGCTTCAGTTTCATCCAGACATCTTGCCAAAAGGAAGTACAACGTGCCTTAACCTGTAACATTTTTTTAACTAGAAGGAGGCACACTATTCATTTCACATCTTTGTTCTGGAAGAGCCTTCTCTCGCCTCTGTGCGCGTCCCTCCCTCCACCCATCTGGTGAGGTCAGCAGAGGCAGAGTGTAATTAACACTGGTTACCTACTGACCATCTGCTGCCTCCACCTGGAAGGACTTAGACACAGACACTCACTAATGCAGACAAAAACACATGTAAAACGTCTGTCAACTCACCCAGATCTCAGCCACAGACGAATCCATCACCCAGATTTTAGAGGTAATAACTATAATGACTCCTGTCGGATTCCTCCGGTGACCACCCGTCTCCGTCCTCCTCTCCTCTCCCTGTGTGACTCCGACTGACCGTGACATGCACACTTGCACCACGCCACATGCTCAAATGTTACTCTGAACCCTGGGTTTTGTTCCACTGTCTAGTCTGTGACTTCTGTGGGGCTGAGTGCCTGCCCAAATTCCTCCCACTACAGGCTTCAGTTCACAAAGCTGCACAGACTGAGCGGGGCTGACAGCTAGGACGGCCTCTCGGGGCGGAGGGAAAAAAAAAAAAAACATGCAATGTACACACTTGCAGCACATATCATATTCTATATCATATGCTGTCATATTTCTGTGCCCGCCAAGTGTAACTGTATCTTTTGATGATGAAGCCTGTGGGAAATGGCATTCTTGTCTCTCTTGAAGAGAGCTTTATGTCTCCAGCAGCAGTCATGGGGCAAGTGTTGAGACTGACAGGCAGCAAGTGCTAATCTGGCATGTTGGACGGCTCCTCAGCACGCAGCAGGAGACAGTGACAAATAAGGAAGATGACAGGGAGAAGGCAGCGAGGCGGGAATGAGAGAATTGAGGTTAATTAAGAAAAAGATTAGACACACTACAAAAAAATGGAATAACATCAAACCGAGATGTAGAATAAATGCTCATTTTCAGTAAAAGAATGATTTATATGGCAAGTCAGTCAGGCTACGGCTGTTAAAATGTTTAATTAAATACTGAATGCATGCTAAACTGACCGACATACACACGTCAGAACTTTTTACTGCAAGAAGGGCTCAACCCGTACAAATCTGTGAGAAACCCTCCTCATTTGTCTGATCCATCATTGTTTAACTGCTGCAGACACAAACAGCCGACCAGACGCCTTCTAAGTGTCAGAAAGCCAAACAAAGCCAGCATGTGCCCGACTCCCCAGGCACATGGAAACCCATTTTAAATGTGTGACAGGCAGGGGCGTCTGTGTACAGTTAAAAAAAAAAAAAAAAAAAATCACGTGTGTAGTTTGGAATCCTTTGATTCCCTCATATTTTAGAGAAACATTTCATTGGATTTCCCCTCAACACGCAGCAGGAGACAGTGACAAATAATGAGGATACCAGGAAGAAGCTCGTAAAAAAAGTCTTATGTGATTATTACACAGTGAGGAAACTAGAAAAAAAATAAAGATTTTCACATTAAATCACACCAAATTTATTCTGGTATGAAAACTGTGAGTCACCACTTCAAACTTTGACAACAATCTAACACAGAGCACAAAAGCTAAGACACTCACCCCCTGTCCTGTAGACCGTCAGCAGGCTCCTGGACTGCTTCTGTCACTGCACTTTCCACAACTGGAACTTTTATTGGCTCCACAGGGGGGATCTCACCTGTTTTTTCCACTAGTTTTGATGACGGCCCACTGACCGGTTTCTCTTCTGGTTCCAGGGTCTTGGTTGTCTCCTTTGGTGGTTCTGGTTTTTCATCCTCTCTTGGTTCTACTAACTTCACCTTATTACTTGTTGCATTTGGGATCACTTCTGTTCTTATTGGTTGTAATTTTGGTTCTGGTTCTGAATACCATTTCAGTTCTGGAAGCTCGTCTGGAAGCTCCTCAGCCTTCTTGAAATTCTCTGGAATCTCTACCTTTGTGCTCAGTGTTGGTTTGTGAAGCTCTATTGTCGGTTTTGTTGGTCCTAGGAGATCTGCTGTCTTCTTCAAAGGTTTGGGAAGGTCTACGGGCTTCTTTGGGGTCTCTGCTATCTTCTCAGCTGCATGTTCTAGTGGTGGGCTCACCTCTTGTTTCAAAGATGCAGCTACCTCCTCAGTTGGAGTAAGAAACTCTAGCTGTGGAGACTCCAAAGATGGGAGTGGTCTGAAAGAACAATACAGAAAGAGGGGGTTGGGGGACTTGCTTGGTTTACAGCACATACTCAAGGAATTAATCACCAATGTGTTTGTGCGGGCAACCGGGTGCATGTTCCAAGCACTATAGGTGTGTGTTGTGCTGCTTTGTGTGAGAAAAGGCTCATTCTTGCTCTGGAGACTAGAGGACGATGTCACAGCTGATGTCACTCATTGAATATAAAGGCCTGCATTACTCTCACTGGACTTCAACGGGCACAGTCATCTGACCCGAGCTCCACTTAATACAAAGTGAATCTCTGTGTTTACCTCCTCATCCATATTCAGTGGCACACTGCTTACTGCAAACCCACTGCAAACCAGCACCGGACATGGTGTCACTGGAATGCTAAGATGAAAAAACATGACAATGCCAGGGGTGGGAATCACCAGAGGTCCCGTGATATGTTATTACTGCAATACTTTAGCCCTGATGCAATATTACTGTGATATATTGGGTACTGCAATATCATATATTGCACCTTCAAACAACAAGAGCAGCGTGCAACAGTCAATTCGTCAAACAACGGTCAGGGTGAACAACCAAAAAATAGTCCAAAAAAAGACAGCATACCAGCACTCGCTGATTTAAAGGGCATCTCTTTAATGCATTATGGTTCTAGGTCACCATCAGCATCATATACAGCTCCTTATTCAAACTTATTTTATGTCCTCACCACAATAATTCTTATTTCAGCAACTGGAGAATTTCTAATTATTATAAGATTGAAAATACTGGCAGCTGCCAGTGGTACCCCTCAGGCTCTGTCTGTTGTTGAGATATAGTTTATATGGCATTTTGACCTTAACTTTTGCCATTGCAATCCCAAAACCATAGACAGATGTCAGGGTAACAGGGTAAACCTGTGGTGAGCCGAGCTTTACACATTCTATAGTAATAGGGCATCGGGGAAGCTAACCATGATCTTTGACCTTTTGACCCCAAAACCATAGTTGTGGGTCGGGGTTCCAAGGTGAACATGTGCACCAAGTTTGGTGACCCTAGCTTTACTCGTTCTATAGTAATAGTGCAAAGAAAATGTTAAAACTGACTTTTGACCTTTTGACTCCAAACCCATAGTCAGAGAGCAGAATCTAAGCCATCCAAGATTTGCCTTAGACATGATGACATCATTTTGAAAAGGCTACATCATTTCTTTGTGTAGTTATCATGTTACAAGGTTTAGGGAAAACTGACCTCTGAGGTCAGTGGTCACCCAAAGGTCAGAGGTCACCCAAATTCAAACTCATAAGAGATTTTTTATAGATACACCCATGGTATCAATTTGAAAAGGTCACGTCATTTCTTTAGTTATCGTGTTCACAAGGTAGGTGTTGACGACAACGCCGACACCAATGCCACTGCCCATCCGCCTGGTGGGATGACGACATCAAGGCTGAAGGGGTAAAAAATTAAGACGAAGCTAAAACCTTTAATTTAAACTCAAAATCTTAAAAAAAAAAAATGAAATCAAAACATTGGCCTAGTCACACCTAACACTCATTCATTTGTATTTGCAACGTGTGCTAATTTTATTTAAAAAAAAAAAATCAATACTTGGTGTCTCTGGATCAATATAGAAATGTCTTGCAAAATACTGTGACATTGTGCTGTACTAATTCTCCACACCCACATATAGATGCAAAAATATAGATATTTGTCCTACCAATTAACAGTTATTCATCTTTTCATTAAGGGACACAATCTTGCTTTACCCTTATGCTTAAATTTATAATTTTATAATTGCAAGCTCTAACGTGCTTATAATAATATACAGAATACCTTAATATTAAGGGAGCATCAATTTATTAGCTTGACGTCAGTATCAGCTGATGTCAACCCTGTTGACTGCCATCAGTCTCTTGGCAAATAAGATAACATCACTGATGGCAAAAGCTAACGTTTGTTTATCGGGTGTGTCCTTTGGTTATAATACAGTCTATTTCAAACAGTTGTATGATAACAACAAAAACAAAAGAAACGATCGGTTTTGGCTCTCTGGCATAATTTTTTAAAGGTCAGTATCAGCCCAAAATTTCACATCCCCATCTGATATATTTTACTCGTGTAATAATTTCACAAATGCATCCACATGCTCTTTTGCTTACCTCAGCGTATCCACTGGGTTCACTTGTTCACCCTGACAAAGGGATGCTGCTTCTTTTAGCACTTTTATCCAGTTTGTATCTGCTTCCTGTACTTCAGGATTAGAACTCTCTGACAGGTCAGGAGCTTCTTTATTCACAGACTCTTGTTCATCAGGAGGGATGCTGGCAGGGATTTTTTCCAGAGGATTCTCTTCACACTGAGACGCAGGAACTATGGGCTTTATCACATCATCATGGTCAGATTTTAACGATGACACCAGAGCATCTGGTTTCTCCAACTGAGAACAGGCCATGACGGGTACTGATGTAAAATCTTCATGTTTTGCAGAAACAACAGTGTATACATCAGCAGTCATTTCATCTTTTACTACCTCAGAAAAAACACTGCTCTGTCCTTCAGACAGACAAAAAACAGTCTCTCTGCTGCTGTCTGATACCCCACTATTAAAGTCTGACCACAACCCACTGTCCTTAGTTATATCTACAACCTCTTGCTTTCCCCTGTCTTCACTTTCTATTACTTTATTCTCACTCTGTACCTCAACCTGGCTGCTAACAGTCTCTTTGTCCAGAGCCCCTTTATCTTCTTTTGTGAGCTCCTCAACAACAGTGCCTTTTATGGGTGTTTGCACTACTGGGCTGCTTTGTGTGACTGATGTTTGATTGCAGCTTTGTAACTTGCACACAGTTTCTTGAACTTCACACTCAGCAGTTATACAAGCGCTGGTTTTCACAGCCAAGACGGCCCCAAAATCCTTTCTCCCTTGTTCTGGTTGCACAGTAGGATCTGGCAAAGGAGTGAAGACCTGCTTCTGAATTTCTTCGGGTTGGTTTTCACTTGGAATGACACTTGCTTGAAGGCTGTGACCATCTTTATTGACCTTTGATGAAGCAGAAACTTGAGAAGGTGTAGTCTTGTGCTGCTGTGAGAAAGACTCAACAGATGGAGCGGCGTTCTCTGAGATTTCGCCTTTACACAGAGGTGATTCGTCGCTTGTTTGCTCATCTTTAACACCCTGATCCTTCACAAACTCTCGGTTTGGGATTATATCTGAACATGTCACACCTAGACCTGAATCCTGACTTCTTTCATCTTCATGAGAAGGGGATGTTACTATCCTTATTTCCTCTACGGTAATTTTCTCAGCCCCCACACTTGAATCACTGGCAATGTGAGGTGGCCCTTGTATCTCATCAACCCCTGATAAAACAGCTTTCCCTAAACCTTCAATGCCATTGATATCAGCACTCATGAACTCGTCCGTGCTTCCTGTCTGACAGAAACCACCAACAGAGCTGCCTCCTTCCTCTAAATCCACTTTCACCCCAGGAACCACTGCTTGACTAACACCTGCCAATTCCTCACTGGGATATCTGGATTCCAGATGCTGCTGCTGTTTCTCCTGTTGCTGAGCAAAACAGTTTGGCTCTGGTGTGGACAGCGATTGGCTCAGAGCTGCACCTAAATCTGGTGCAGAGTCAGAGCTGCATTCCAGCTCTGCTGTCACAGTTTGGTTGTAAACAGGCTGAAGTTCACTACTAGACTTTCCCTCCATAGGCAGCACGTTCTCTGACGGCCCGGATAGTATGCTGAGAGATGAAGAAGTTTCTGTCTTGCTTTTGCTTTCTCCGTCTCTCTTTATAACCCTTAATGGTGATTCAGTCTCTTGTTCTTTATGTGCGTGTGGTGGCTGCAGGGCTCCAATTTCCTCCATAGGCTCTTTATCTGCTTCATTACTCTGCTGCGGTGTGGTGCCCATCTTTCCCGTTTGCAGCTCACCACTGTCTTCTGTTTCCTTTTGATTGTCCATTGTTTCCTCTTTAGCGCTTTTCTTTTTCTCTTCAAACAACACGGAGGTCTGATCTCCCATTTGCTGCGTTTCTCTCACATCGTCTTGATTAATTTTATCATAAGCCTCATTGGGAGGCACGTTGGAACAGAGTAGGTGGCTGACATTTATGGAGTCATCCCTAATGGATGCATCACATATAGCAGGTATAATGTCAATGGGCTCTGGCTCGATGGGAGAAAGAGGGATTTTATTATCGGATATATTGTTTTTTAGTGCATCAACTGCACTCAGAGGTAGAGTCTCCTCTTGTAAACACTGACTGTTTATATTATTGACAACAGAGTATTTAAGCTCAACAGCAGACTCGGTGACATCACTTTTATCCTGCACCTTTGGGCGAATCTCATCTGCCTTAATACTGGCATCACATCTCTCCATTTGTGTCGCTTCCCTGCTCCCATTCCCATCCACCTCTCCAGAGCCATTAGCGCCATCAGCACTGCGGATTTCTGTCTGCTCGGGAAGACATACATCACAGTCATTAATGAACTCCAAGTGACTCAACATCGGGCCAGGGGGCTGCAGCACAAAAGTTGGACTAGTAGCAGTAACACCTGGCTGATCAGAGGCTGTCATGTCTGATGTCACCGATGCACCATTTGCCAAATCAGCAGGTTCGATTTTAGACAAAGGCTCCTCACTAATCTTGGGGTTTGTGCCAACTAATTCATGGGTGTCAGGCTGGTAACTGGGGTCACCAAGCTTTGACTGACAGATGGCCAGACAAGTCTCGGTCATTTCAGATTTGGAGCTGGAGTCAATGGGGAATTCAGTGGGGACTTCACTTAAAGGCTCACAGGTTACATCATCTGGACGTATGCAGTCTGTGGAGAGCAGATGATTCACTTCTTTTTCGTCAATGATAACATCACTTATTACATCAGGTGACTCATCAGGCTGGTCAATTTTAACAAAGGCTTCAGACTTCGTTGGTAATTTATTGTTGTCCCCCTCCATTGACAAAGAGTGAAATGCTGTTTCTTTCTGTGTTTCTGCCTCTTCATTTGCTGTCACCTGTTCACCAGGTGGATGTTCAGACTCAGGGAGGGCCCCTCCTGGAGTCTGTAAAAGCTCAAAAGCCTCTTCATTACCAGTTTTATTATTCTCAGTGCAATATGGAAGGGGTTTTGAGGATGCCCCAGTCACTGACTGTAGCTCTACAGCGTTATTGTCACCTGAGAGATTGACAGCAATGTTGTCCTTGGTATCTGTAGTTCCTGTATCTCCTTCATCCAAATGGACATTGTTCTGTGGCTTCAAAACCTCAGATCCTTCATCCTTGGTTGGAAGTGGAGTTGTGAGGATCTCTGGCTTCTTCGGGCTGAGATATTCTGGAAAGGTGAAGCTGGCTTCATAAACAGGATGATGCAAATGCTCGTGAACAGTCAGCGGAGGCAGTGAGGCACAGTCCAAAGCAGACATGTTCTTCTGACCAACAGAAGAACTTACTGACTTCACATCATCTGCAAAATGAACTCTGTTGTTGCCTCCTCTGCTCTCACATGCATACACACTCACATTAGACATAGCAGTGCTACCCTGATTGCTCTGGAACTCGGCTGCGCTTTTGGCTGTCCTCACTTCTTTTGGGCTACTAGGCTGAACCTGTTGATTGTTGCTTGGTGGGATTTGCTGTGAAGCAGTCGAAGGCTGGGGTGAGACTGAAGACAGGAAGACTTGGCTGGAGTTTGTCTCTGTGACGAATGGCTCCTCATCCGTGTGTCCAAAAGATGGAACTTCCTCGGATATAAAATTCTCAGCTCCTATCCCTTTGTTTTTAAGACCGTCGCTCTGTTCGGTGTGAGCAAAGAGAGGCGAGACTGCTGCGGCACGCTGCTCCTGGCAGAGGGGAGCAAGACGGTCCTGTTCAGTGCAGATGCTGTCACTGATGTTAGCAATCGGCTCACTCCTGCTCTGTGACTTCAACTGTGACTCGGCAACATTGGTGGGCGGACACGTCCCCTTCTGGACTGATGACACCCCACTAGCAGAGCCTTGTGGCCGACTGAATGAACTGTGCTTCCTCACCAGCCCGTCATCCTCTCTTACCTCCTTTCCTCCAACTCCACTCTCCGATCCTGCTGCACTGTGATCCTGACAATCAGGACTGGAGAGTAGCCCAAGGGGAGCAGTAATGGTACAGGCTTCAATCTGGAGCGGCTCCTTTTCTGCATCTCCTTCTTCAGCTGGTGAGAGCTCCCTGTCTGAACCCCCTGGTCCCTTATTTTCAGTCTCGGCCGAGTTCTGTGGCATTTTGCTGCTGCAGTTTTTCTCAGACGCAGCCTGTCCCTCTTTGGCTGAGAAAGCAAGTGAACATTTTGCCTGTGAACAGATTAATGAGCGCTGAGGGGGGCTCTCCTGGAGTTCGTTCCTCTCTCCCCCTGCAAAAACAAGGCACTTATCTATTCCTCCTTCTCCTGCTCCTCTCTCACTCTCTCCAACTGCTACAGTAGCCACTCTTTCTGGTGAATCATGCCTCACGCTTTCTCCCTCTCCCTTGCTTTCTATCACTTCTGTCAGTGTGGGTGTTGTCAGTGGCAACGCAGTAACCACCGCTAAAGCCTCTTCAAGGACACCCGGCACGCAGCCCTCTCCCACACAAGTTGCGGAGAGCGGGCACCGATTCTCCTGTGTGAGTATTTTTGCTCCAGTAACTGTAGCCTCCCGTGTTTGTGCACCTGATCTCACATCACTAGAAGCAGCTGGTGTAGCCTGGCTGTCGATTTCACCTCCGGTTACAAGCTGCTCCCAGTGTGGGCTTTCACTGGAGTTGTGATTCATGCTGATTGGAATGCCAAATTGGTTGTGGTCATCTGATTGATGAGGCCCTTGTAAAAGAGCCTGGCTGGGCGCAGGTGAGTGGGCAGAGGGAGTAAGATGATCCTGCTTGTGAGCAGATAAGAGCGCGGCGTTGAATATGGGTTGTCCCTCTGGACTAGGCTGTCCCTCACAAATCACAGAGTCTCCATCCGACACTGACACCACATTTGCAAGTGAATCAGTGTTATTCCCTGCATTTGTGAGAGAAGGAGCCTGCACTTCTGTGTTTGCTCTCTGCTTACTCTCTACATTATTGTCTTTCTTTTTCTTTTTCCTGTGTTTCTTCTTCTTTGTTTCTTTACTCTGTGAAGTTTGTCTGTCACTTGCCAAACTCCTCCGTTTGTCTGTGTTTGACTCTGCCTGACTGTCTTCAGCATGATGACCTCTTCCTGTTTGTGCATCTGAAAGCAACTCAGATGAATCATCTTCATCACGGGATTTGATGCTACACATTTCTATAGCTGCATTACTTGCCTCCATTTCAACCTTATTACTCAACTCATCACTTATACTTTCGTTCTTTAGGTCAGTAGCTTCTGCTACACCTTTTTTCAGCATTACTGAATCACAGTCTACAATCCCATTTTCCTCAGAATTAGCGTGCGCCTCTTTTAGAATGTCTCTCAGCTCAGTGAAATCAGCATGCCTTGGCTGTTCCTTAAATGAACCTGTTGACATTTCTAATTGAATATGCAGGGGTGCTTCCTTCTGTTTATCTATTTCTGTGCCTTTTTCTGGCATCAGGTTGTGAGTTTCTTTCATTTCAGCGTCTTTCTCTACTGTCCCACTATGATTCTCAGTTCCCAGTATGTAATCCCTAAAACTAAACACAACTGTATCCTTCTGACAGCCTGCTGTCTCACTGTTTCCATGTGCATCCTTGTTTCCATGGCCCCCGTTGCTATGTCCCGGCTGGGCTACGATTGGAAGCAGCAGCAATGACTCACTGGACACATTAACCATCACCGCCGCTCCAGTCATCTTCTCAGCATCAGAAACTGTCTCAGACGTGGTGCTGTGGGGCTCTGATGGGGCAAGTACACCCAGTGCTGCCATTTGCTCCTCACATTCCAGGAAGGCCTCCTGGAGTTCCCGGTCTAAGGCCACAGATGAGGAAGGGCTCAGGGGTCTGCCAGCCTGGTAAGGTGTGGCAGCAGGACAAGGTGAGAGCGGGGCATCTGTGAGAACTGGGTCGGAGCCGTGAGGCCTGAGACGAGGGCAGGGTGACAGAGTTAGGGCTGTGCAGGCTGACAGCTGCTCATTCCACGATGCCACAGAGCAGAGGCCCATGCTCAGACACACCATGCTAATATGCACACACAGCACTCAACTGCACTCAAGATGCCCCCATCAGCTGTTTCTAAACATGTGTGAGTGAGAACGTAAGTGTGCTCAAACACACAATGTTAATCCATGATTTATACCAGCATTTATGCACTTTTCTATGTTCATTACAAACCCCTTCAGTTATGAGATGACACTATATACTGTAAATAAAGCTGAATTGAATTAAATTAATTTATATTTCTCGTTACTTCAATATATACATTTAAGGATATCACAAAGGGTTTTTGGGGTTATTACTTTTATAACTGACCTGCTACTCTGGCCATGATATAATTAATATCAGCCTTATTACTGTCTATGATTCGTAGCTTTTTTACCTAACCCAGTGTTTTTCAACCAGGGTGCCCTGGTATGTTCCTGTTTTTGTGGGGAAATTATCTTATTTCTCTTCTTAATAGGTCCAAAATATTGCAAATAATTTGCCATTGTTGTGCATGGGTTCTGTAGGCCCACATGCACCCATGCACAACAATGGCAAATTATTTGGGATAAGGACCTGTACTTATATAGCGCTTTTTCTAGTCTCAAAGACCACTCAAAGCACTTCACTAGTACCAACCCTCTATTCTAAGGGCCTATAGGAGACAGATAACTAGGGACAATTTAGAATGACCAATCTAACACGCATGTCTTTGGATTGTAGGAGGAAACTTTCAGAAGAAACCCACGCAGCACAGGGAGAACATGCAAACTCCACACAGAAAGGTTCTCACCCCTGCCAGCCTGGAGATTCGAACCTGGAACCTTCTAGCTGTTAGACAACAGCGCCAACCACTGCACCACCGTGCTGCCCATTTGCATTTGCATTTTTTGGACCAATTAAGAAGTGAAATTAGATAATTTCCCACAAAATCCTGAATGTACCAGGCACCCTGGCTGAAAAACACCAACCTATCCTAAAGTCAAACCAAACCTAACCAAATGTCTTTCTTCCTTTGAAATTAGATTACACTTAAGTTTATATTTTATCACTTATTATAAATAAACTGTCTCCAATATATATGCAATGTATTTACAGTTATGCAAAAATAACACATATTTATGTCTTATATGAAGTATATTACTTATAATGTATATTTACAATGTGTATCTAGTGAGCTAATGCTGTATATTATTATATACAGCAATAGGTCACAGTGTGCAGACTAATTACTAGTGCAGAGGTCAGCAGCCTCCAGTATGGAATTCTGGAGACATTTTGAGCAAGGTTTGGTCAGAATGTATACATAAATCTGTATAGTGTTGTAAAATAGGGTAAAATGTAGATATAACCTGTCAGCATTAGTTTTTCTCTAAAACCTGCAATGTTTCTCTTAGTGATGCTGAATTTGTACTTTTTTCTATAAACTGTGAACTTTTCTCTTGCAAGTAATTTGTGACTTTTTTCTTGTATATTTGCAACTTTTGTCTTGACATTTACAACTTTATACTTGTAAATATCTGACTTTTTCCTTTTCATTTTGCAACATTTTCAAACAAATTTGTCATTTTGTAAACATGAGGTTTTTCTCTTAAATTTACAGCTTTTCTATTCGATTGACAGCTCTTTTCTCGTGAACTTTAAAACTTTTTCTCATTATGTTACTACTTTTTTCTTGTTTTGCAGATTTTTTTCACAAATCTGAGATTTTCATTTTTCACAGAATGTGCCTTTTTTTCCTCTTAAAGTTATACAGTTTTTAGTTTATTTTGTTTTATATCAAAGTAACATGGAGCCACAAGTTAATGGCAAAAGGCATCAGTAGCTCCACAGCCACCGGTTACAAAACCCCTGATCTAGTAAACCAACATTTAAATAATCTGTAAATTCTTTTTCCCATCTAATTCTATTGTTTATACAATAGGTAACTTATTGTTTTACTGTAATCTTTAGCTGAATTGAAAAAGTACATACATCTGCTCTGTTTATCACAGAGAACATAGATGGGAATAAGTGTGTTAAAGAACAAGGAGCATTGATAAATTATCTCACTGCTAAAAGTAAGCAAATAAATAAAATTATTAAACAAAAACATCTCCCCACTGAACAGTGTTGGATTAGCTTTGATCCATTCATTTATAACTACTAAATCACTCTGCTAAGTCATTACAGGAAACTGATGTCTTTGTGCTGCTTTAGTGCACAGATCTGCCATCATCATTCAGCTAATAAGCTGCATGTCGTTCTGCTGTTTTATATTATTTTAATGAACTCTTTCCTAATCATGTACAGAAAGTCTCAAATAAAGTGAGAACTAATGTCACCCAGCATCAAATATTAGCTGATATGGCCTCACATGACTGAACCACAAAGGCTCAGCCAGTTTCTAGAAAAAACACGGCCTCACAATATGCTCACTTGGCACTCACTGCCAAAAGGCGGAGCAGCAAATAAACTGTTTGCAGATGACAAGTTTGCTATGCAGCAAGCTGTTGCCTGCCTTTACCTGAAGAGGAAATAAGAAAATCGTCTTGTTGCAGTAATACCTTTTAAGAGCACGAAGTCCTATCCTGATATGCATGAGCTTTTCTTTATCTAACATTTCTGCAGTTTGAGTATTAAATATTATCAAGTGAAACCCCGATACATAATTAGCCGATTCTCAATGCATCGTTTTACACACACTCGCCTCCAGCAATAATTATTATGCAGCTGGAATGTGGCAGGTTGTCAAAACATATTAAAGCCTGGGACAAATTAGGGCTGTTAACCTCGGTGCTCAGACGAACGTGCAGAATCGGGCAACAGTGGAGGCGTGGGGGGGGGGGGGGCATAAAGTCATTCTGCAGATAATTTACCACAGCATGAAAAAATAAATGATCACAAGTCAAGCTGGTTTGATTCAAAAGTTAACACCACCACATTCCAGTTTAAGTTAGAAATATTAAATCACCTTCTTGGTCCACACCATGCTGCCCAATTTTCTACCAACGGCACACCCACAGCAGACGACCTGCACCCATGGTGCCGAGTGCGGGAGGTACCTTGAACCTAGAACCACCAGTGGTTGAAGGACTTCGGTGTGATGCTGCAGCCCAGCCAACAGGGGGTTCACCTGATCACATTTCCTTTCACCTGAACTAAGCTTGGTTCTGCCATTGCAAACACACACAGAAGAAAAAGGCACAACCACACACATTCACACAAGACATCAGTTTCCACTTTGACTGACACCAACAGATGTGAATCCTTATGGCCTTTTGCCACACATGTAACACAGTTAATAATGATCATGAATCATTACGTTTGACGATGAAAACATCACTCAAACTTTTCATTCATTCATTCATCTTCTTCCACTTAATCCTTTTCGGGTCGCGGGGGCGCTGGAGCCTATCCCAGCATCTTTTGGGCGAGAGGCAGGGTACACCCTGGACAGATCGCCAGTCCATTGCAGGGCCAACACAGAGAGACAGACAACCATTCACTCTCACAGTCATACCTAAGGACAATTTAGAATCCCCAGTTTGATGCCAATTAACCTAACTTGCATGTTTTTGGCATGTGGGAGGAAACCGGAGAAATCCCAGAGTAAACCCACGCAGACACGGGGAAAACATGCAAACTCCACACAGATCACTGTTGGTCGGGGGCTGGGATCGAACCCAGGATCCCCCGGCCAAGGGTGAGTTGCTGTGCTGCCACAGTGCTAACCACTGTTCCACCGCGCCACAAACTATCAAGATAAAGTCTTTAGTAATTTGAATGCCGTCAGAAATCACAGTAGCTGCAACCATGAACGTTACCACATTGTCTTTGTATGTGCTAGCTTTGTCATTTCTACGGACCTGATCAAAAATGTGTAAACTGAAATACTGAAAAATAAGCTGCAGAAGCTTTCCTTTAAAAAAATCCAAAATCCCCACTTGTTCAGAAAGAGCAAATATCTACGTGAACAGATTTTTGTAAACTTCTGCATACTGCAAGGAAAGATTTTTGTGTCAACCCTTTTAGAAGTGAAGAATATTGAGAAAATACATGATCAAGGCCTTTTGTATAAATCTGACCAAAACTGCTGGATGAATCACACATTTGTGATCAGTCATGGAAAAACCAGGAACAAGTCTCCCAAAGGGTATTTTAAGTTATTTACAGATTCTAAAAGTGTGGAATCTAAGCTTTCCAGTGATGTCTAACACATGCAAATCCGAAAAGATTTGAAGATGATGTGGCCATTTGAACGTTAGCACCTCTCAAACTACTTCTCTCAGAAAATCAGGTTCAAAGTTTCCAAGGATTGTCACCTTCCAGGGGAGCCAGATGGGGGGCGGTAACAAAAGCTGGTCATTTGCATGACTTAGCATGAACCCAACCCCCTTACAATGCTTATCAAAAGGAGCTCTGGAAACCCAGGAAGTGCAGGAAGACAAGCTGCTGAAGTAGCCATGTGCTAGCTCACCTGAACGTGCTGCTGATTGGCTTAAATGAATAACAAAGATATGCGAAAAGCCAAACAAACCGGATATGTAAATCAGCTGTGGTATCCACGGCCTCAAAACTAGGAAGCGGTCTTGCTGAATTTTCCCTCTGAAACTACTCTATTTCAAATACAAAATTTACAGTTTTAAAATTTCCCACAGTTATTTGAAGCATGGAGTAGCTTCTTCATGATTTCAACTAGCATTTTTTACAAAAAAAAAAGTTAAATAAAAATCACAAATTAAAAAAAAAGTATTTCTGTGTTTTTCAGGAATCACATCAGGCCAACTTGTTGCTGGTTTACTCATGGCGGGTCACATTTTCTCAGTAGTTGAAACAAAAGACAAGCAGCCACATGCTGTACTCATTTTAGTGTTATTCATTCAAGTATGACTCAAAGCTGTGATAAAAATTGAGATAGAGTCAAGTTTTACTCTGTTTCCTTCTCTAACATTTTTAGATCTGGAGCTTCAGTCACACGTGAAGCATTCAATTCTGCAAATTTACTTAGCTGGTTTTAAGTCCTTTTCCCAATAGTAATTTAAATGCACCAAGTTTTGCAATTGCTGAAAAAATTAGACATCACCTCAATTCTTTCTTCCATCACAGTTTCTCATTATTGTCATCAGATAATAAATACATTATAAATGCAAAAGAAGGGATGCACCAATTTATTGGCTTGACATTCATATTGGCCGATTATAACCTTTGCTTTCAGACTATCTGCAAATAAGATTCACTAATATTAATAGCCAATATTTATCTGGTGTGTCCCAGCTGTGTGACTGACTGACGCTGACAACAGTAGCCTGCAGCTGAAAATTCAGAAAATATCCAGGACTGAAAAGTTTTAATTCAGCCTGAAATATTTTAAAATTGTTCTGTTATTTTTAAAATAAAGATTTCATTGTATCCCTGGTATTCTATTCTATTACGCTGAGCAGGAAGCTAGAAGGTGGAAAGTACCATTTTTTTTTAATCTGGTCTGTGGCATGATCCAGCCAGGGCTTGAACCCGTGACCTCCCAGATATGGGACGGATGATCTACCACTAGGCCACAACTCCAGCAATCAATTGGTGCATCCCTAGCAAAAGGTGTTCATAATATTAATCTCACATCGAGTGTTATATAAAAAGAAGACAAAGACATTCCAGCAAATTAGACCCTACACCAAAACTGGCTGTGGTGTTATGAATACTGTCTGGGTGAACAACGGTCTGTTGAGCAATACCAATATGTGAAGACTCAACCCTCTTTT
Source organism: Pholidichthys leucotaenia (assembly GCA_020510985.1). Lineage (NCBI taxonomy): Eukaryota > Metazoa > Chordata > Actinopteri > Cichliformes > Pholidichthyidae > Pholidichthys > Pholidichthys leucotaenia. Next base: position 305,904,508 of record CM035841.1, on the reverse strand, counting down.
CAGAATAATTTAAATCATTACATTTTAGAGAGAAGATTTCACTGAGGTTTGTATGAGGGATTCGATTTCAAACAAGCTGTGATGATTATTATGGTTGCGTGAAGTAAGTGTGCATGTGTTGTTTCTTAACTTACCCCAGTGAGGACTCCCAGATGTTGAACTCGCTGCTAAAATCCAAACTGGGCAGCAGGTCATGAGGAAACTCCAGCTCCTCCTTGTCCACCTGGTCTGCAGCTGCTCCGTCGGACTCCTCTACTCCGGTGATGATGGGGACATCTGGGAGCACCGGTTGAGACAGCAGGCTGCGCTGGCTGGTGGAGGAATCCGTCAGCAGGGCTCTGTCATTCCTTTGAGTCAAACTCTCAGCTTCAACTTCAGTCTGTGAAACATTGAGACATAATCACAGAGCGAGGTACGTACATGGTGGAGTCTCTGCCCTATTTAACATGAGTGTGTACTTAAACAAGCGTGAGCATGTCGCAGGCAAACATAGGAACACCTAAACTTAAGTCTCAAAGCCAGAGATCACAGGAACAAATAACTTCTCCCATGCGTACAACAGTGGTACAAAGGTCAGATTATTCACATTAAGAAGTGGAAATTATTCTAAACTCAGAACATGGACCAAATCTCAGCTTTGTTTAAACTCGGCCTTTCTGGAATCACATTTTTAGTACTATTCTAAAAACACACCCATACACCTTGAGCAGAGGTTGCGCTACTTTTTTGTTATCTATCATTTTGACAGACAGGGTTGTAAAAATTGTCAATCTATTATCTGTCATTTTAATTGATTTTAATTAGCTCACCCTTAGTGTAATCTGTCAAATGACAGCTTTCAGAATTTTCTGTCATTGCTGAAAAAAAATCTGTCAATAAAGTAGAATTTTCAGTTAACGCAACCCCTGACCTTGAGTATATTTTCCCTCAGTGCTAAAAAATGCAGCCAGTGAGAAGGAGTAACCATTTCGGTCATAAGCAGCCTTGCTGGATGGTGACAAGCCCGATCAAACACATTTAAGTACTGTCTGGATAAGATAGGTTAACAATAGTTTGAGTCACTGTTCAACTTAAGACAGGGATGGGCAACTGGCAGTCCGCATTCACTACAGCCCGCCAGTCCATTTCCAAAAATCAATTATTTATTTATATCACATTTGCCGTATTTTGAACCGCATTCCTAAATGCAATTATAGAGTCCACCAGCAGAGGGAGCTCTAACTGAAACCTTGGTACTGCTCTGTGCAAGTGGTCAAGCCAGAGAGGGAGAGTGAAGGAGCCACAGAAGGAACAGTGCACTAGGGCTGAAATGATCAGTCGACATTTTCGATAACATCAATCTAATTTTAAAGTTTATATGCATGCCGTGGAAATGTTCAGTTTAACTGTTCCAGTGAAGAAGAAAAGGAACGCATCATGGCAACATGGAGAGAAAATCACAGAGAAGGCCAAAAGTTTCCAAAGTATGGGAAGATTTTACCGAAAATTAAGAAATGAAACAAGTTAAATGTAGACTGTAAAGCAGTTTGTCATATCACAGCTGCACTACAGCCGTGCATCTATTTCCTCCTCCTCTCTGTTCCTCCGTCTCCAGCCACCTGTCAGCGGACTGCACCAGTAAGGTTAGCAAGTAATGTTGGCGCTTCTTATTTTCAATGAGCAACTCTCTCAGCTTTAGAAAACTGACCACACTATTAGTACATGCTTTTTAAATAGTTTACCTGCTGTCAGACAATAATCTCTCTTACGATGGTTGCTGACAGCTGAGCTGCTTCCATTATGCTAGCAAATATGTTAACTGTAGTAAATGGGTGAATTACATGAGCAACTGACCGTTTTCCTTATTCTCCATTATTGCCACAGTAATATCAGCCTTCATTCTGAATATTAGTACATCTTGGTAAATTAGAATAGCATGATTTGTAATTTAATTAAAAAAAATAGCCAAAATCATCACAAGTAAATTTAAAACTGCTTAAATATTTCACTGTATTGGTAGTCAAGGCTCCCATTCCTGCACTGATATTTAAAGTGTATTTTATTTATTTATTTTGAACTGGAAGAAGCTTTTTTAATTTTCATCTGAAGCCTAATTAAACTTTTAGACCCAGCAAGGTTTCAAACAGGATGGACTAGCTTGTTATTTTCTTTTTTCACTTTATGGAGTTGAATATTACTCTAGTTTGTTTTTAACACGCAGTTACAACAGCCTTTATAGAGCAGCAGAGCTGCTATTTGAGTTTTTACACTTTAACATCTCTTATTTAATTGTGTTGCTACAAAAACTTCTGAATAAGCTGTCAAGTTCAAGTTTCCAACTCATGTTTGATGGGTCATTATTTTATTTAGCTATGAGAACTTTTTATAATAGCCTACATTATATTAAGGCAGAGACTGACAACAAAGTGATTTTCACAGGTGTTCAGACTTAAAGAGGTGAGGTCAAACATGACCTAGAACCCCGAACAGGAGCTGTGCCAGCAGAAAGCTGAGTTGGCAGACATGATAGAAATAATAGCGGTTAGTCAACGAAAAAAATCAAAATCGAAAAAATAGTCGTTAGATTAGTCGACTACCAAAATAATCGTTAGTTGCAGCCCTACAGTGCACCGGCAGAGAACGTGCTTTTAAGGTATGTTTTCTGATAAGACCACATTAATAGGCTGTAAACAGCAGTAGATGTACAAAGTAGGCTGCTTTTAAACAAGAATAAATACTACTGAGGAGCTGTAGTATTTATTCTTGTTTGGCAGATATAATTTTATCAGTAATTTTAATTCTAATATGATAAAACACTGAGTAGCTTTTATTGTAAAACTTTTGACTTTGCAGGAAATAATACCCCCCCCACCCCACCCCCGGAAGGTTTACATGTAAATCTGGCCCTCGGGAAGTGAGGAAAAAATTTTGTGGCCCTCACTACCACCAAAGTTGCCAATCCCTGACTTAAAATATCATCAATCACCAAATTCCAGTCAGTCCCTTTAAACGCCAACAAATGAAAAAAAAAAAAAAAACTGCAGTAAAAATGAATCGCTTTATTCTGTGTTCTTCCATCTGCCTGGCTGTCAAATGAACAAACTGCAACCACAGACACATATTTGTTGTAGCAACACTGCCCTCATACAATATTTCAGCCTCTGTGTGATGAAATTTCTCCCACATGGGCTGCTGAAATGATGAAGGTGGAAACTTCTATTTTACCTACAAATACAAGAGCTACAAGAGCACTCCGAGGTGAGTTCAATATCCCCCACCTCTATTTTCTTTGAAAATCCCAATATGTTACAGGAGAGCAGTTTTCAACTTTTTTCATATAGTTACTAAGGCAAGGTAAGAACCAAATTATGATAAGCCTATCATCCATAAAATATGCAACAAAAATAGTTGTAGACAACCCATAGTTGTAGGTCAGGATCCCAAGGTGAACGTGTGGCACAAGTTTGGTGACCCTACAGCAGGGGTCTGCAACCTTTGCCAAGCAAAGAGCCATTTTGTCCTTCGCTGACTAAAACAGAATTAGCTGAGAGGCACAACAGTTATTTGACCATTAAAATAAAGATTATGCTGCTTATAAAGTTACATATATATATATTATATATATATACACACAGTATCTCACAAAAGTGAGTACACCCCTCACATTTTTTGTAAATATTTTATTATATCCTTTCATGGGACAACACTGAAGATGTGACACTTTAATACAATGTAAAGTAGTCCGTGTACAGCTTGTATAACAATGTAAATTTGCTGTCCCCTCAAAATAACTCAACACACAGCCATTAATGTGTAAACTGCTGGCAACAAAAGTGAGTACACTCCTAAGTGAAAATGTCCAAATTGTGTCCAATTAGCCATTTTCCCTCCCCGGTGTCATGTGACTCATTAGTGTTACAAGGTCTCAGGTGTGAATGGGGAGTAGGTGTGTTAAATTTGGCGTTATCGCTCTCACACTCTCTCATACTGGTCACTGGAAGTTCAACATGGCACCTCATGGCAAAGAACTCTCTGAGGATCTGAAAAAAAAAAGAATTGTTGCTCTACATGAAGATGGCCTAAGCTATAGGAGGACTGCCAGCACCCTGAAACTGAGCTGCAGCACAGTGGCCAAGACTATACAGTGGTTTAACAGGACAGGTTCCATTCAGAACAGGCCTTGCCATGGTCGACCAAAGAAGTTGAATGCATGTGCTCAGTGTCATATCCAGACGTTGTCTTTTGAAAATAGACATATGAGCGCTGCCAGTATTGCTGCAGAGGTTGAAGGGGTGAGGGGGTCAGCCTGTCAGTGTTCAGACCATACACCGCACACTGCATCAAATTGGTATGCATGGCTGTCGTCCCAGAAGGAAGCCCATTTTAAAGATGATGCACAAGAAAGCCCACAAACAGTTTGCTGAAGACAAGCAGACTAAGGACATGGATTACTGGAACCATGTCCTGTGGTCTGATGAGACCAACATAAACTTATTTGGTTTAGATGGTGTCAAGCGTGTGTGGCGACAACCAGGTGAGGAATACAAAGACAAGTGTGTCTTGCCTACAGTCAAGCATGGTGGTGGAAGTGTCATGGTTTGGGACTGCATGAGTGCTGACGGCACTGGGGAGCTACAGCTCATTGAGGGAACCATGAATGCCAACATGTATTGTGACATACTGAAGCAGAGCATGATCCCCTCCCTTCAGAAACTGGGCCGCAGGGCAGTATTCCAACATGATAACGACCCCAAACATGCCTCCAAGACGACCACTGCCTTGCTAAAGAAACTGAGGGTAAAGGTGATGGATTTGTCTCCAGACCTAAACCCTATTGAGCATCTGTGGAGCATCCTCAAATGGAAGGTGGAGGAGCGTAAGGTCTCCAACATCCACCAGCTTCATGATGTCGTTATGGAGGAGTGGAAGAGGATTTCAGTGGCAACCTGTGAAGCTCTAGTGAACTCCATGCCCAAGAGAGTTAAGGCAGTGCTGGAAAATAATGGTGGCCACACAAAATATTGACACTTTGGAGCCAATTTGGACATTGTCACTTAGGGGTGTACTCACTTTTGTTGCCAGCAGTTTAGACATTAATGGCTGTGTGTTGAGTTATTTTGAGGGGACAACAAATTTACACTGTTATACAAGCTGTACACTGACTATTTCACATTGTATCAAAGTGTCAAATGTTCAGTGTTGTCCCATGAAAAGATATAATATTTACAAAAATGTGAGGGAAGAAGATCCTAAATGTTCATCCAGACTCCAACTCTGTCCTGACCTAATCTATCCAGGCATATTTCTCTCTATGGTAGATCTTTGTCTCCTTCAGCCTCTCTGGTTCCTCTTCTTTTGTGAGATACTGTGTTTGTTTGTGTTTGTTTGTTTGTTTGTTTGTTTGTTTGTGTGTGTGTGTGTGTGTGTGTGTGTGTGTGTGTGTGTGTGTGTGTGTGTGTGTGTGTGTGTGTGTGTCTCAATGATTATAGAATAAACTAGGCCACCACCGGAGTAGTGGCCTAGTTGACAGAGCATCCACCCCACAACTGGGAGGTTGGGAGTTCAAGTCCCGACCAGATCATACCAAAGACCGTATAAAAAAAATGGTACTTCCCGCTTTCTAGCTTGGTGCTCAGCATAATAGAATGCGGGAAGGAGAAGTTGTTTGTGGCAACGCCTTGCATGGCAGCGACCCCTCTGATTCTAGATGTGATTAACATTGTAGATAGGAGAAACGTAATTTCATTCTACTGTACATGATTGGTTGTATGGACTGAATGACAATAGAGCTGGCTTCTTCTTCTAGAAGAAATACAGTTTATGTTGCATTTATAAATTCATACTGCAGCAGTGAAGAAAACTGTTCAAACTTTACTATTATGTCGCAACAAATGAAAAAGCCAGACTATTCTGAAAAAAATGTAATATGGTGCAGTCAGTGTGTAATCTATCTGTTAGATATCAAAATGCAAATATTTTCCTTTATACTGGTAATTACTGCATTATTAAGCATTTACAGTAACCTTCAGAAGTAATTTGTGTTGACAGTTATGCATAAAAACTTGCAAAGACATTATGGTGATCTAAGATGGTCGCCTACATGAAGATGGACCCTCTTGGAGGCCATCACAAAAAGAGAAATTATTTTTTTAAATATTCGTTAGATTAGTCAACTACCAAAATAATCGTTAGTTGCAGCCCTACAGTGCACCGACACTGTAGGGGCGGCTGTGGCGCAGGTGTAGTATGGGCGACAACTGATCAGAGGGTCAGGGGTTTAATTCCCGCTCTGCCTGCAGTCTGCATGTCAAAGTGTCCTTGAGCAAGACACTGAACCCCCTGGTGTGTATGGCAGCTCCGTCGCCATCAGTGTGTGAATGTGTGTGTGAATGGGTGGATAGCGGGATCTGTAAAGTGCTTTGGTCATCCAGAGATGAGTAAAATGTACTATATAAGTGAATGCCATTTACCATTTAAAAAATACTCCAGTTTGTAGGCTATTCAATAAATTCAGGGTGATGTCTGTTTTTCTTTTTTTTTTTTAAATCTTCAGCCATGTACAGCAATCAACCATCCTGCGTGAACACAAAACAGAACCAACTGTACTTCCCTTACCTTGGAGACATTTATTCAGCGAGTTTATGTGACTTGTCATGTCCATTATGAAGAGAAACTTTTTCAGCCAGTCTGTATCTGTCAAATGTTGATACAGAAGCTCTGAAATCGCTCTTTTTTGCTCATTTCCAAACTTCTTTTTTGTAGTTCTAGAAAAGTTTCTATTTCGATTTTTCTTGGTGATTTTTCTTATTGTGGATGTGTCTTGATCTTACAGAGGGTGGGGAGGATCAGCAGCCAGCTGCACATTTGCTCTCTGTGCATAGGAGACCACTATTAAGTTTGGTTGGATGTGGTGCATACTTTAGTTGCCAACATAAATAAACATTTAAAATATATATATTTTACGTTGTTTTTCAACTAGCAATAATTGCGCCTCGGATAAACCTCATAGGCTACGATACTGCCACTGCGTTAGGGCGGCGCGGTGGAACAGTGGTTAGCACTGCGGCAGCACAGCAACTCACCCTTGGCCAGGGGATCCTGGGTTCGATCCCAGCCCCCATCAACAGTGATCTGTGTGGAGTTTGCATGTTCTCCCCGTGTCTGCGTGGGTTTACTCTGGGATTTCTCCGGTTTCCTCCCACATGCCAAAAACATGCAAGTTAGGTTAATTGGCATCAAACTGGGGATTCTAAATTGTCCTTAGGTATGACTGTGAGAGTGAAAGGTTGTCTGTCTCTCTGTGTTGGCCCTGCGATGGACTGGCAATCTGTCCAGGGTGTACCCTGCCTCTCGCCCAAAGATGACTGGATAGGCTCCAGCCCCCCCACGACCCGAAAAGGATTAAGCGGAAGAAGATAATGAAAAAATATTTTACGTTTACAAAAGCATGCGTTTCAGCTGAAAAATGTATCCAATATGTCAAGTTCTGGGCATGGTCCCAGATCATGCCCACGCCTTTCGCTCATTTTTGACCCTCTGTGTATTATTATTATTATTATTATTTATTACAATTATTGTCTCCTGTGTCTCCCCTGGTCTGTTGTGTCACCCCGTTTGTCTCTGGTGTCTTTATTATGGTCCTGTGGTATATTTGTCTACCTATTGTCTCCAGTCCCTCATGTTTCCATATCCATTTCCTCGTGTGCACTCCTGTTCAGCCCTTGATTGTTGCTCCAGCTGTCTCACGTTTGTAATTATCAGTTACCCTATTTATGTCAATTTGTGTATGTGCTCTTTCTGGCATCATCATTGTTCATTTTCGTGATTTGTTTTCTGCCCCTTGCAGCCATTTATTTATGTTACGTTTTGTTGCTTGAGTTTTTGGTTTATTAATAAAACATGCTACTCTGGAGTTCAGTCCACGCCCTGGGTCCTCCTTTGGCCAAATTATCATCTGCCCAGAGGGCAGATCATGACAGCATGACACCAGCAACCGAAGACCCAGCGGGCTTGGACTTCAGGAGTTTGGGACTGGACGCAGATGAGATGTGGGCAGCACAAATTATCAAGGACTGTGTCTTGGACGCTCGCACCTCCCGCATGTTAAGGAGGCTCTGAGGAATCTGGACATGGCAGCTGCAGTGATTAGGACCACCCTCAGCTTGCGGAGGTACCCTGACCTGCTTGGATTACTGATTACTGTGGTGGACTTTTGCCAGTCGGTGCATCATGACACACACTATACAAAAAGCAGAGATAAACAAACCTATCATCTGGTCAGTCACTGCAACAGATACAGATAGGAGTCAGTTTGTCTTGGCCTGTCCTTGCCACTGATAATACCTCTATCTGCCAAGGATGTGCCGCTAGTCCAGCAAAAGCTAGCGGTACTCAAATACTTTGCAAGCAGTTTCATGAAATGGTCAGTCAGAAAGCAACTCATACCGGCTCGGACATCACCCGGATTAACAAGGTCAGGAGTTCCTGGCAGTGGAGGGCCAAGGACAGAGCTGCGTGGAGGAATCTGATCAGACCTAAATGAAAGTCATTGTCGCCCCCGACAGACTGCTATGACAATGACGAATAAAACATGCTACTCTGGAGTTCAATCCGCACCCTGGGTTCTCCTTTCTCTAAACCCTGATCTGCCCACAACACACAATATTTGAAAAATATATAATTAAAATGGCCTTCATTATTTCTGTTTCATTTTGAAATGTAGCTACAGAGAGCCACAACAATGGGGCTGAGGAGCTGTGGGTTGCGGACCCCTGTCTTAGGGCATAGGGAATGCTAATCTTGACCTTTGACCTATTGACCCCAAGCCTACAGTCAGAGGTCATGGTTTCAGGGTGAACCTGTGAAGCAAGTTTGGAGAGCCTAGCTTTCTTTGTTGTTTAGGTATAGTTTATATGGCACTTGGATGTTGACCTTTGACCTTACGATCCCAAAACCATAGTCACAGTTCAGGATCACTGGGTGAACCTGTATATAAAGTCTGGAGCTCCTAGCTTTACTCGTTGTACAGTAATGGGGCATAGAAAATGCAAACCTTGACCTCTGACCTTTTGACCCCAAACTTAAAGGTCAGGTCAGGGTGTAAGCCATTCAAGATTTGTCTTAGATACAACTATGGCATCAATTTGAAAAGTTTATATCATTTCTTTCAGTAGTTGTCACATTTACAAGAATTAGGGAAAAAGTGACCTCTGACCTTGACCTCAAGGTCTATAATTCCTGCAAAAATCACCCGATCAGAGTCAGTTTGCAATATAACCTGACACCAAGTTTCAAAACATTTGGAACAAAACTGTAGGAGCAGTTGATTCCACAAAAGTGAGACAGAGGGACGGACCATCCCATAATAATAATGACTAGAAAAATTTTAAGCTTTCCTGAAATGCTTAAAAATGCAGTAATATGCTATTATTAAATAGTTTTAAAAGAATATAAGTAGAAGTAGCTTAATGTTGCATGACGTTAGCTTAAACATGCTGTTGTTGGTCCGTCATTCGCAACGATGACCAAAGATATCACAGGGAAGAGGATTGGGTGCGGTGTGTCTGGCTGTGGCTAATCAGTCCGATGCAGGCACAGGAGTCTCTGCCACAGGTCGGGCACAGGTGGTCTGCGCAGGCAGAAGATACAGGGGTGGCTCTGGACTTGCGAAGCTCATGTTTTCTCTGGGCCTTGGCAATCCTGTTCAACTCAAAGGAGGCAGCACCTTTGCTGGTACGGCTACACCAGTCTGGTCAGTCTAGCGCTATGGTCTCCCAGGTGTCAGGACTGATGTCAAAGCTCTTCAGGGAGGCCTTAAGAGTGTCTTTGTAGCGCTTCTTCTGACCACCTTGTGAGCACTTGCCTTCTGCTAGTTCACCGTAGAACAGTCTCTTTGGTAGGCGTGAGTCAGGCATATAAGCAAGGTGGCCAGCCCACCTAATCTGGGCTCTCTTGAGCAGGGTGTGGATGCTAGGCAGCTCAGCTCGGGAGAGGACCTCTGTGTCAGGGATTTTGTCCTGCCAGGTGATCTTCAGGAGCCTTCTGAGGCAGTTCAGGTGGAAGCGGTTTAGCTTTCTGGCATGGCGCTCATAGACTGTCCAGGTCTCGCAGGCACAGAGTAGGGAAGGCAGGTCAACTGCCTTGTACACCTTCAGTTTTGTGGTCAGCCTGATGCCTCTCCTTTAACACACTGTTGCACATAGCCGTCCAAATGCTGAGCTTGCCTTGGCAATGTACAAATCGACCTCGTCGTCAATGTTGACAGACCTGGAGAGTGTGCTGCTGAGGTATGTGAACTTGTTGACAGCCTTCAGGGTCTCCCAGATGACAGGGATGGCTAGTTCCACGCAAGTCTTGTGCGGTGCAGGTTGGTGCAGAATCTTGGTTTTCTTCGTACCGATTGTGAGCCCAAAATTGTCGCAAGCAGTGGAGAAGCAGTTCATGCTCGGCTGCATCTGGGTCTCTGTAGCGGCATTGAGTGCGCAGTCGTCTGCAAACAGGAAGTCGCACACTGAGTCCCCTTCCACCTTGTTTTTGGCTTGGAGCCTCCACAGGTTGAAGAGCCTGCCGTCAATCCTGTACCTGATCCTGATGGCGCTTTCTTCATTGTCGCAGAAGGCATCAGACAGCATGGCTGTGAACATCATGCTGAAAAGTGTGGGCGCAAGTACACAGCCCTGCTTGACTCCGTTGGTGACTGGGAAAGCTTCGGAGGAGTGTCCAGTGTCCAGGTCTCGAGCAAGCATGCCGTCGTGGAACTGGCACACCATGCTGATGAACTTGTCCAGGCAGCCGAACTTCACCATGATCTTCCACAGCCCTTCATGACCGACGGTATCAAAAGCCTTAGTCAGATCTACAAATGTTGTGTAGAGGTCCCTGTTCAGAAGAAGAGTTTGTAAACGAATGTTGATGTTCACCATCGCCATCGCAAGAAGGAGGAGGCAGTTGCTCCCAAATTTGCCAACTATGATTCTAAAAAGAGATTATTTAGCTTATGAAGGTAAAAATATACATTTTGTTATAACAGAGGATGGGCGAAACTGGTTGATGTTCACCTGCCATCGCCCCCAGTGTCATGTGACTGGAGAGAACAATCTCTCTAAGACAAATAGCGGCGGGATAAAAGCGAAATTGAGGTGGAATAATCATAACAGTTTCTGGATGTGAGGGGGAAAAATAAAATGACAGACAAAAGAGAAAATGACGACCAGGATGCCGCAAAAGAACGAAGCGAGCGAGCCACCCGGCCAGCGGTAAGTGACGAATTTGTTTGTTTACATTGTACTGATTTTCTGGTTCATATACTTTGAAGATAAGATAACAAAATGCCCAAAACAAAAAAACCGTGACAAAAAACAAAACGATTCTTTGTGTAAATATGTCCAAAGGCCACTTTTGACTGAAAGTTATGTAATTCGATATGGCTGCCTGACATTACGCAAATTAGATGCATAACTTTACTCCTATTTAAAACTTTGGATCATATTCTATACCTTTCTAATTGACAGTAAGCCATTATCTCTGATATCTGAACTGAATATTTTCTTGAAAAAAATCTTGACCACTAGGGGCTTATGGAGCAACGGAGTGCCGATGGCAGTCATTGGGTTAAGCTATGCAACAGTGTGAATTTTGTTACTAAATGCACAACTGTGATTACAGTGGCAAGTTAAAAACCAAGGACATTTTGGAATCAGAATTTTTCATGCCAATATAAAAGTAAATTAGATTTTGTCTTTTTTTTGTTCACTTCTGGGCTTCAGGAGAAAAAAACAGGCAACTTCTGGCTTACAGGAGATGACTGGAAGCAATAAGACGTGTGTGGCTACGTTTCTGGAAGAAATGAAGCTAGTAGAGCAAAAACTGCGGGCAGAATCACGATTTATCCAGAAACATTTTGCAACTCTTCCACATGCCAACGATGATGCCATCACTCTGAGCTCCCAACATTCAGTTCCATTAACTCCCATGTTAATCACAGATTTCTGTCGAAAAACCTACCTGACTTTAAATGCAAAAATTTCAAAAACTGTAAACGTTATTGAAAAGCTGAATGGAAGTTAAGTAGCTGAAACGTGCAGAAACAAAAAAGCATAATGGTTTCTCTTCTGAAAAATTGTAGGGGAAAAAAGTAGAAGTTGCAGAAGCAGAATTTCAACAGAAGAAGCAGAAATTCTCTATTTAAATGAATGTATTTTTTGAGATGAACAATTATAATTTTTATAAAAAGTATAAGTTATCAAGAAGAAAATGGAAGCACACTTTTCTTGAAAAAGCTGAACGTTTTGATACCAGAATCAAATCTGTAGAAATTTAACTTGAATAAAAAGAAATTGTACTCACATAACAGTAGTTACAGTGGGGCAAAAAAGTATTTAGTCAGCCACCAATTGTGCAAGTTCTCCCACTTAAAAGATGAGAGAGGTCTCCAATTTTCATCATAGGTATACCTCAACTATGAGAGACAAAATGAGAAAAAAAAAATCCAGAAAATCACATTGAAGGATTTTTAATGAATTAATTGGTAAATTCCTCAGTAAAATAAGTATTTGGTCAATAACAAAAGTTCATCTCAATACTTTGTTATATACCCTTTGTTGGCAATGACAGAGGTCCAACGTTTTCCGTAAGTCTTCACAAGGTTTTCACACACTGTTGCTGGTATTTTGGCCCATTCCTCCATGCAGATCTCCTCTAGAGCAATGGTGTTTTGGGGCTGTCGCTGGGCAACACGGACTTTCAACTCCCTCCAAAGATTTTCTGTGGGGTTGAGATCTGGAGACTGGCTAGGCCACTCCAGGATCTTGAAATGCTTCTTACGAAGCCACTCCTTCGTTGCCCGGGCGGTGAGTTTGGGATCATTGTCATGCTGAAAGACCCAGCCACATTTCATCTTCAATGCCCTTGCTGATGGAAGGAGGTTTTCACTCAAAATCTCACGATACATGGCCCCATTCATTCTTTCCTTTAAACGGATCAGTCGTCCTGGTCCCTTTGTAGAAAAACAGCCTCAAAGCATGATGTTTCCACCCCCATGCTTCACAGTAGGTATGGTGTTCTTTCTCCTCCAAACACGACAAGTTGAGTTTTTACAATAAAGTTCTACTTTGGTTTCATCTGACCATATGACATTCTCCCAATCCTCTTCTGGATCATCCAAATGCTCTCTAGCAAACTTCAGACGGGCCTGGACATGTACTGGCTTAAGCAGGGGGACACGTCTGGCACTGCAGGATTTGAGTCCCTGGCGGCGTAGTGTGTTACTGATGGTAGCCTTTGTTGCTTTGGTCCCAGCTCTCTGCAGGTCATTCACTAGGTCCCCCCATGTGGTTCTGGGATGTTTGCTCACCATTCTCGTGATCATTTTGACCCCACGGGGTGAGCTCTTGTGTGGAGCCCCAGATCAAGGGAGATTATCAGTGGTCTTGTATGTCTTCCATTTTCTAATAATTGCTCCCACAGTTGATTTCTTCACAAAGCTGCTTACCTATTGCAGATTCAGTCTTCCCAGCCTGGTGCAGGTCTACAATTTTGTTTCTGGTGTCCTTTAACAGCTCTTTGGTCTTGGCCATAGTGGAGTTTGGAGTCTGACTGTTTGAGGTTGTGGACAGGTGTCATTTATACTGATAACAAGTTCAAACAGGTGCCATTAATACAGGTAATGAGTGGAGGACAGAGAAGCCTGTTAAAGAAGTTGTTACAGGTCTGTGAGAGCCAGAAATCTTGCTTGTTTGTAGGTGACCAAATACTTATTTTACCAAGGAATTTGCCAATTAAGTCATTAAAAATCGTTCAGTGTGATTTTCTGGATTTTTTTTTTCTCCTCATTTTGTCTCTCATAGTTGAGGTATACCTATGATGAAAATTGGAGACCTCTCTCATCTTTTAAGTGGGTGAACTTGCACAATTGGTGGCTGACTAAATACTTTTTTGCCCCACTGTATGTACTTATGTACTTATGATAGTTACTCAAATATAACAGCAGTCACCAAAAAGTTACTTAAAAAAATGTTATTAAAGCCATTTTACAAAATACAATTACCCAGACAGACAGAAGGAAAAACATTCACACAGTGATATGTGAGACACTAGCAAATGTAAGCAAATGTGAGACAGAGCAAATGTAATGGTGAGTTCCTTTTCTGTCCGAGTTTGAAAACCAGTTGATAATACACTACTCACAAAAAGTTAGGGTTATTCAACTTTCAGGTGAAATTTCAGGATGCACCTGAAATGCACTATAACCTTTACAGGTGAACTTAATTTGACCTTCTCTAATCTTCTGAATGCACATGTCCAGTTGTTCAATATTTCAGTACTTTTTACATAATTTGCTGTTCTCTAGCAAGGTGCTTAACGGCAAAATTCACAACAGGTGTTTGATCCATGAATAAATAATAAATTTTCTGGTTCAATTAGAATTGGTATTTAAACAGTCCTCTTCATCACGCTGTTCACATTTTGACATCATGAGACCAAGACAATGCCGAACAACTGATCAACAGCACCTCACCATTGCGAGGCTTCACACAGGATGTTCTCAGAGGGAAGTGGCCACTGAGCCACAGAGTGTCACAGAGTGTCCTCAGCAGGTTGCAACAGAGAGTCTGGAAGAGTCACAGAAAGGCATAGAAGTGGACATCATTTGGCCACATCCCACACTGATGACCGCTTCATTGTGAACGGTGCCCCACAAAACCAGATGATGAATGCCACTCAACACCAAGCACATTTAAGGGGTATGAGAGGCACTCAAGTGTCAAGCCAGACCATTCGTAACCGCTTACATCAGCGTGGTCTGCATGCTAGACGACTTGCAAGGGGTACCTGACCACACCACCAGGCACAGGCATCATCATTTGCATGGGCCAGGGAGCATTTACAATGGACAAGGGACCAGTGGGCCTCAGTGCTGTTCTCTGATGAAAGTCGATTCACGTTGAACAGAAATGATGGCCACAAACAATGTTGAAGACGTCAAGGACAGCGCTATGCATCAGCCACTGTTGTCAACATGTTACAGTCTGGGCAGGTGTGTCTAGTCAATACAGAATTGCCCTACACCTTGTGAATGGTACAGTGACAAGCCGATACTGCCTGAACAACATCATTAATCCAGTCATTTTACCCCTGCATGAACAACACAGGCCCAATTTCATCTTCATGGACAACAATGCTCCAGCTCATCGAGGTCGCATCATTAGGGAATGGCTGCTGGAGGCTGGGGTACCTCTACTGGAGTGGCCTGTACTTTCTCCAGACCTGAATCCCATAGAAAACCTATGGGATCAGCTGAGTCACCGTGTAGAGGTTCGTAATCCTGCACCCCACAACCTCAATGACCTGAGGGCCGCCCTTCAAGAAAAGTGGAATGCCATGCCTCAACAGATACTAAGCTGACTTGTGAACAGCATGAGCTGTAACTGATGCTCAAGGGCACATGACAAGTTATTGAGACACTGACATTTTTTGTTGTGGTATACCCACCACAGTTGTTGGCTTTTGTTTCAATAAATTGTTTGAGATGAGGAAATCATTGCATGCTTCTACTTAAATGCTCTACTTTAATGATATCTCTGTAGCGTCAACTTTTTACATTTTCCATAAATTTCACCCAAAAGCTAAATATCCCTAACTTTTTGTGAGTAGTGTATGATGTCACGTCTGTCTACGGCATTTCTTAACTACAACCCAGAAAATCAAGATAATTTACAGGTGATTTTAGGAAAATTTAAAGGGGTCATTGACTGCACTTTTTCCACATTTTAACAGCTCACTCATGACTTAATGAAGTGTTTGTGACATATTTTGTTCACATTTTCTTTAATTTTTTTAATTATTGAAGCAAATTTGTTTTTTACTTTAACTGGCTTTCATGAAACGCTCTGATTTAAAGCCTGTCACTTTAAGAAGCATCCTGGCTGCTGTTTACGTCCCACCCGACGCGGACGTGCGCGAGGCTCAGCGCGCGCTCGCGGATCACATTCAGCAAGCGGAGCGGACTTTCCCGGACTCTCTGGTTATTGTGATTGGCGACTTTAACCAGAGCAACCTGAGCCATGAACTCCCCCGATACAAACAGTTTATTAAATGCCCCACCAGAGGAGAGAACACGCTGGATCACTGTTACACTACAGTTAAGGACGCGTATCGCGCTGTTCCCCGCGCTGCGCTCGGACTATCTGATCACGTGATGGTCCACCTGATTCCCACATACAGACAGAGACTGAAGCTCACAAAACCTGTTGTGAGCACTACGAGGAAATGGACCAGTGAAGCTGGGGAGGAGCTGCGCACGTGCTTGGAAATAACTGACTGGGACATGTTTAAAGGAGCCACGCATGATCTGGATGAGTACACGGACACTGTGACCTCATATATCCACTTTTGTGAGGACAGCATTCTTCCATCGCGCACCAGGGTGAGTTACTCCAACGACAAGCCCTGGTTCACAGCTAAGCTCAGACAGATCAGGAAGGAGAAGGAAGCAGCGTTGAAAAGTGGAGACAGGGACTGCTACAGGGAGGTCAAATACCGGTTTAGCAGAGAGCTGAGGAGAGCAAAATCTGTGTATTCTGAGAGACTCCAGCAACAGTTCACTGCTAACGACTCTGCTTCTGTGTGGAAAGGACTGAGGCAAATCACCAACTATCGGCCTCAGGCTTCTAAGGGACAGGATGACAAAGCCCTTTGTCAAAGACTGTCCCAACACTATGCCCGTTTTGACACCTCGTCAGTTGTGTCCAACTCCCCCCCTCCCCCCAGCGCCACTGCCTCCATGGTCCCCACTTCATCAAAGGCGCCCCCCCTCCTCCCCTCCTGCCCTTGCCATCAGTGAGCAGGATGTGCACAGACAGTTCTCCAGACTGAACCTGCGCAAGGCCCCCGGTCCGGACGGCGTGTCTCCCTCCACCATGAGACACTGTGCGGAGGAGCTGACTCCTGTCTTCACAGACATTTTGAACACCTCCCTGAAGTCATGCCACGTGCCGGCCTGCCTCAAAATCTCTACCATCGTCCCTGTCCCCAAGAAGCCACGGATCACTGGACTTAACGACTACAGACCTGTAGCGCTCACCTCTGTAGTCATGAAGTCCTTTGAGCGCCTGGTCCTGCCCCACCTCAAGACCATCACCACTCCCCTCCTGGACCCGCTGCAGTTTGCCTACAGAGCCAACAGGTCTGTGGACGACGCAGTCAACCTGGCCCTCCACTCCATCCTGCAGCACCTGGACTCCCTGGGAACCTACGTCAGAATCCTGTTTGTGGACTTCAGCTCTGCATTCAATACCATCCGTCCCGCTCTGCTCCAGGACAAGCTGTCCCTGCTCAACGTGCCTGACTCCCTCTGCAGGTGGATCACCGACTTCCTGACGGACCGGAGGCAGCATGTGCGGCTGGGAAAGACTGTCTCAGACTCTGTTAGCATCAGCACCGGATCACCCCAGGGCTGTGTACTTTCCCCCCTGCTCTTCTCCCTGTACACCAACTCCTGCACCTCCAGCCACCAGTCTGTCAAGCTGATCAAGTTTGCGGACGACACCACCCTCATCGGGCTCATCTCCAACGGTGACGAGTCCGTCTACAGGAGAGAGGTGGCCCAGCTGGCGTCCTGGTGCAGCCACAACAACCTGCAGCTAAACGCTCTGAAGACAGTGGAGATGATTGTGGACTTCAGAAAAGTCACAGCCCCTCTGCCCCCCCTTACCCTCACAGACTCTCCCATCACCACTGCGGATTCCTTCCGCTTCCTGGACACCACCATCACCCGGGACCTCAAGTGGGAGCCGACCATCAGCTCCCTCATCAAAAAGGCCCAGCAGAGGATGTTCTTCCTGCGGCAGCTGAGGAAGCTCAAGCTACCCACCAAGATGTTGGTGCAGTTCTACATGGCCATCATCGAGTCCATCCTCACCACCTCCATCACCGTGTGGTACGCAGGAGCCACCGCCAGGGACAGACTAAGACTGCAGCGCGTTGTGCGCGCTGCTGAGAAGGTGATCGGCTGCAAGCTCCCATCCCTCCAGGACCTGTACATCTCCAGGACCCGGAGGCGTGCAGGTCGGATCATAGCCGACCCTTCACACCCTGGCCACGCACTGTTTGCCCCCCTCCCCTCAGGCAGAAGACTTTGGTCCATTCAGACTAAAACCTCCCACTACATGAACAGCTTCTTCCCCTCTGCCATCAGACTGCTGAACACTAAGTGACTTATTAGACTCTCGTGCACTACGTACAGCAGCTCAACCGGACTCATGACAATTATCACTGTTTTCTTTTTGCACTATCGACTGCACTATGTGGAACTCCACAATATCTGCTG
Organism: Pholidichthys leucotaenia; assembly: GCA_020510985.1. NCBI lineage: Eukaryota > Metazoa > Chordata > Actinopteri > Cichliformes > Pholidichthyidae > Pholidichthys > Pholidichthys leucotaenia. The sequence continues at coordinate 305,886,204 of CM035841.1, read as the reverse complement.
CTTGTTAATATATTTAAAAATTGCATAGATTAGTATTACTTATTCATATTCTACCTTTTATTGCATGCATAGTTTTTTATTTTTATCTTTAGTGCTACTCCATGTTTAATGTTGCAGCATTGCACCGAGACAAATTCCTAGTTTGTGTACTACATGAACAATGGCAATAAATCTCATTCTGATTCTGATCTTTCAGCTGTTCAACACCACCCTCCCTCTTAGGTCAGTTGGCCATTAGTTGAGTAGCTTCTAGCCGGCTCCTAGCTTGGATGAGCAGCACTGTTTGACCAAGCCGCAGTCATTTGCACATCTCGCGTCATCCTAGCCCACCCCCCAACAACCTCGCTGAGACGCCACATTAAATCGCCAGCACCACACGCTCCACCGATCACCGCTGGCCGAGCCATGGGATCTCAAAGGGCAATGTCTGGCTCCACAGTACTCCGCTCCTCTCCCACGGCCAGCTGGAGGATGCCCCATCATGAAGCGGCTGTCAGCAGCTCTGGTGGCTCTCGGCTCACCATGACCAGCATGCCGGAGCCGGTGTTCTAAAATTCTATGCTACTTATCGAGACGTGCTGCCCTGCGTCTTTGCGCATGTGCCTGCGTCTTTGGACCGGAGCAACGAGAGGCACATTATGGACCACGGACTGGTGAACCAGGTGGTAACAGGGATGGTTATTAGGGTGACTAAGATCTGAAGAAAATAACAATATAAGCCACGCTCAGTTCGAGCTTTCTGTTACCAGCGTTAGCTTGGGGCAAATAGCTCAGGGGCTAATAGGCTACCTTTAGCACCACTTCCATATACATGACAGACAGCTAGGTGGACCAATAATAGAGCAGTGGGCTGGTCTCAAGGACGATGGTGGGTTGGCTTTTTCTAGACATGATGCATGTATAAGAATTCCACAAAAAGTCCAAAACATTTCTGGCATTTCTGGGAGAGAAAAACGAGATAAAGGCTATGTGTTTTTTAACCCCTTGAACTCTGGTCAATTTCCCTAAAAACACCTAAAAATAACATACCCAAAGTAAATCAAAAGCTGTTCAACCCTTTGCAGCATCTTCATGGGGTTGGTCTCATTTAAAAGAAAACACTTTGAATTTTTTGGCAAAACAGTCATAATCTCTCTAAGTGCTCCTGCCACTGAGTAACAGTCATCTAAACATACTGAATTTGAAGAAAATAAAGTTCGCCTGGGTGTTTTTTTAGATACAAATGCTTGCAAATAACACACAGCTGTCAGATACTGGCTGGAAAATGCAAGTGGTATCAAGCTGAGGTCAAAATTTTGTAGCAATACCACAAAAAATGAATATATTACACAGCTTTTTTCTCAGGTTGTTCCCAGGCATTTTTGAACTGTGCCAAATTGTGCCAAATGGCACAGTTTGGAAAAACGTCTATAACTTTTGAATGCTTCAACATAGAAGCTTCATCTTGGGCTCTAATGAAAGGTGACACTCGGGGCTGTGTGTGTGTGTGTGGGGGGGGGTTGTTTGTTCATGAATGAATGAATGAATGAACAAACAAGCCCCCCATACACAAAGAAACATGCCACGTAAAAAATGTGTGGCCTTTTTCTACAAGAAAAAATAACCTACAGTGCAATAAAAATTATACAAAAATATCTGCAATGTGGAGGATAACAACCCCCCCCCCCCCCCGCTACAGAGGAGCTCGGCGCACAAAAAAACTTGTGGCCATGGCGGACCGTTGTAATTACCGATCGGTCAAAAGTCATTTTTATTACTATTTTCATTGATAAAGAATAATTTAGCTTATAACACTTACCTGTCCACAACAGCAGTGTCATTGGCGAACATCTGTTCCTCATTGTCAGACGAACATGAAGCTGGTCCGGTTGTTACGGACTCGCGGTTCTGGTCACCGGACCCGGTCAAACCATCTCCGCTTCCATGATTGCAGTTTTTGCGAACGATTTTTCAAAACAAATAAGAACAGTAGTAATAAAAAAAGACAGGCTAACGCTACCATTACACACAGGTCTCAATGTGTGTCACCCAGCGGCTTAGACAAAACAGATTTTACGCACGGGACGCACACGTTTCAATCGTCAAACTTCTCTGCTTCAATTGGCTCGTTGTATTCGCGGTCGTTGGTAGGCAGGTCCTTCTTGCTAGGTTTTCAGTCATTGGTTCTTCAAGGTTTCAGAAACCCAATTCAAGGCTCTTATTAGTCGAATGAAAGGTCAATCAAATCTAAACCAATCAAACACTCCTTTGGCTTTCTGTTCGCGGCTGTGTCTGTACTGGAAGAACGGAAATGCAGCTTTTTTTTTTCAGTGCGCACTGAGACGCACTAGGACGCAGAGACGTGACCGCCCGCGGAATCCCGGAGTTCAAGGGGTTAAAGAGAATTGACCGTTTTGAAAATTTGGGGATTTTTAGGTGACCAGTAGACTCATTTCACACTTAAAACCTACAAACACACCATTTTTCAATGACCCTTTTAAGCAAAATTCATCATCATTTGACTGCTCTAACAAAGTGTAAAAAGGATTTCTAACTGTTCAAAATCTAAGTTACAACTTGTACGTCAAATTAGTTTTTCCATTTGTTTCATTATATGAGGCGGAGGTCTGCTGCAGCTAATTAGCTATTAGCCACTGCTAGCAACTCCCACTGAAAATAACACAGTACCCGGTATAGGGCTGGGCGATAAAATGACAATGATAATTATTGCCAAATAACTTTTCCTCGATAGAGACATAAAACATTTTCAATAGAACTTCAATAGAACTCATTTGTTCCATGTTTTGACAGGCAACATGAAATGCAAATGAAAATGAGAATACACCGCACCAAACCAATCATGTGGCTGGAAGTCACATTCGATTGACACACACAACAGTGTGCATAGGCACGTACAACCAGCACGTAGCCGGGGCTTAGCCTAGCACAACTGCTAATGTTTGGGCTAGCACAGCCGTGTAGGAGACGACAGAAAACATTAATGAAAAGTCCAGTGACAGCATTACCAAAGAAGACACCAAAACGGACACCACCCAATGCTCAATAGATGAGAAGATTGTTGAAAAGAACAGTCAAAGGAATTGATAATGTGGAGATATTTTGGCTATTTAAAGTCAGACAAGAAGCAGCTTAGCGTGCACTGCAAACTGTCAAGCACATTCCCACAAAAATCAGGTAACAATACAAATCTTTTTTTACCATCTCAGGGTCTCCTCTGGTAACATTTCTCGGTGGCGTGCCGCCACACCAGAAAATTTACCGCTGCGCCAAGAAGGAGATATGAATTTAAGAAAAATATATGAAGCAATGGCTTTCCGCAAGCGCGCACATGAACAACGTGCGTGGCCGTCATCCGTGCAGAGTTTAGAAGCGCCCCACCCATGCGAGCTTTCCAGTCAGTCAGCAGGCAGTGTCTCGGTAGCGGCAGCAGCAGCATCTTCGTAGTAAAGGAGTGAAAACAGGGAAGTCAAACAGCAGAAATAAGACTGTTTGAAGAGAAACTTTGTGAAGAAGTCCACCGTTTTTTCGTTGGTGAAAATCCTGGTGCATCAGCGCCTTGGCGCTACCTGTCGGGTGGGAGTGAAACTACAAATGATGGTTGTGTTCATGCATCAACCGCTTGGCCTGGGTAGATGAAAAAAGTGAGTATGTACAGCGCCGTGTGCGTGCCGGGCTCATCCAAAGCGTACGCGGACCAAGGCAGACTAGAGGGGAAATGCAGTATGAATAAGGCTTGACTACCCGACGGAAACATGAGTTTATTAAAGTTCTTTAAATGCGGGGAAAAAAAATCATAAGAGGTATGTAAACACTGGAGGCATTTATCATGGTTTTAACCCGCTGGAAACAGGAGCAATAATGGAAGAGTCGCTTAGCTAAGAGATGAGGTTAGAATTCAAATGCAGCTGGCTTCATATGAAGGGAAAGGCAAGGGGGACTGCTGAATTGCTGAGGATATATTTCACCAGCCACTACAATATTAAGTTATATTCCCAATTATGTACCTGGCAAGTTAAGATGACTGAAATTCACTAAGTCAATGACTTTAATCTGTCAGCAGCCTTCAGACAAACTAAATGTGGAAGCATTTGGACTTCAAAATAAGGAAGGTTTTTCTTGGCGGTGAGATTTCTAAAAAAAAAAAAAAAAAAAAAAAAAAAAACTATAAATATATAGAAATATTATAACAGAAATAACGGCATCCTTGGTCATTTAAGTTAATTTAAATCATTAAATACAATTTTATTATTTTTTCTTTGTAATGAGAGTTAAATTATTGTTCTGTTCTGACTGCAAAGTTATGGTCAAAAATATAAATTGTTATAAGGAAAAAGTAAAAAAAAAAATACCACAGTCTGTTTCAAATTTATTTACAAAACTAATTTTATTTTTAAAAAACAGACAAAAATAAGCCATAAAATAATCCACAAATTTAGATAAATTTACAGAGAAAAGTAGAAAACTATAAGAAAATTGTTATAAATTTTGGAGAAAAACCTCAAACCTTCAAGACTGAAGTCATTACTCAAGTTTTAAGTGGGTGCTCTTTGTACCCCTAACTAGAAATTTTTGGTTGTCTCCTTTAATTTACATGGCACTTGATATTTTCTAGCCTTTTTCTATTACTACCATAGACAGAGAGAGAACCTGAATTAGACAGAGCTCAGAGAGGGCAAGATTAGACAGAAGAGAGGAGCCAAGGAGAGGAAAGTGTTCAGGCAGAGGGTCCAGGAGAGGTGAGAGCAGAGGAAGGAGAGAAGGATGACACCAGTAAAAAGTCCAAACACAGGACATCTGGGTGGGACCCCAAATGGCCCAATATTCCAACATTCAAGCCTTGGTTGTACAATACTTCAAACTGTAAGTTCCATATGCACAGCAGTGGCTCAGGAGGTAGAGCGGGTCGTCCAATAACCGGATGGTTGGCGGTTCGAATCCCGCTCTCCCCAGATATCCTGCTGTTGTGTCCCTGGGCAAGACACTTTACCCACCTTGCCTCCAGTGTCCATAACACTAGGTATGAATGTGTATAAATGTTAGGTGGCGGCCGGAGAGGCCATGAGCCATGTTTCCGTCAGCCTGCCCCAGTTCAGCTGTGGCTACAGTAGCAGCTTGCCACTACCATTGTCTGTCTGGAGTGAATGAATAATGTATCTGTAAAAAGCGTCTTTGAGTGTCTATGATAAAGTGCTATATAAATCTGATGCATTATTATATGCAAAGTTACTGTGCAAAATTAAAAAAAAGAAATAAATAGTATAAAATTAACATATTCATACATATGTGTTTTCTGCCCCCCCCCCCCCCCCCCCCGGAAAAATATAGGGCCTTTTCCACTAGCACGCTTTAGCGCGACACGGGACGGCTCAGCACGCTTTGTACGCTTTTCCACAAGCCCCAACACGGTTTATCAGCCGCAATTCTCAGCCCCGCTGAAGGGCAGGGTACAGCAGTGCTGAGCTGTGCCGTGTTGTGACGTTAACAGACTGGTCGCCGCTGATTGGTCAGGTCGTAACCGGCGCTGATTGGTCAGGTTGAAACCGCCCCTCTCCTCCTCCTCATCTACCAAATCTTCACGACCTTCTCAATAAAGTTTTTGAAAAAAAAAAAAAAGAATCTTCACGACCGCCTTTACTCAGCACGCAACCACTGTTGGCGGTTCCTTTCAGTGTATTGCTGTGCTATTTTCATTTATTCTCTATCAAAAATGGCTTCGCGTAATAAGGGTGTTCCATGGACCAGTAAGGAGCTGCAGTGTCTGCTCACTGCATTGTCAGACGAACGTATGCAGCGCGAGTTAGACGGAGCTGCCCGGAATGAAAAAATATACCGGGAGGTCTCGACATCGGAGTCCTTTAACGGTGAGTTTTAATTTTTTTTTATTGTGCGTTTTTTCGCAAATATATTCGGTAAGACGCTCAGTTTATTTATGCAATTAAAAAGCTGTTCATTTGTGGATGGATCGCTGCTTAATTGCAGCACGCTGCGGACTCGAGCTTTTATTTTAATTATTCATGTGAACAATACGCTGAAATAAGCTTATGTATTCTTGTTAAAAACTATTGTGCTGTATTTTATTGTGTGCATTTTCCTTGTAGAATCATCCCACGCGTCCGCCGCGACAGCCCGTCCGGATTATTCAACGGAGCCATCCTGACCCACAGCTGGCAGAGACGCCTTCATTCAGCCGAGTCGTGACCCAGTTTGGGAAGCTGGTGTAGAGACTCAGTGGTCGGCGTGTATAAAATGTCGATTAACCTTCATGTTGTGTTGCAAAGTTTTTTTTTTCTTTTAATATTTTGTATATAATAAAATGGAATTGTTTTGGAAAGTGTGGTTTGTCTGTTATAACACTGAATTATAAAACAGTATAATTACATAGAAATTCCAGTGCCTAATCTGATCAAAATGATACTGATCTTCCTGTCAGGGTCAACCATTGTAAAGGTAATGTAATTTTTAACTAGATCAAAAAACAAATGTTTTTGTAAGCTTTCTGTTCTTTTTATTGAAATATCATAAAAAATTAGCCCCACATGATCCAGTTCTAAACTTTGGGTACATTTTTTATGTTAACTTATAAGAAGTTGCACAGTTGGACTTTAAAATGCAGCAGGAGAGACTGATCAAGCTTACAAGTCAATGTAAAAAAGTAAGTATATGTAAATTGAATGTTCTATCGGCATTCCAAATTCAGAGAATTACAATACTTTAGAAGGAGTGTAGCATCATCTAAACGGAAAATAATAATACTGTTGTTCCAAACGTTGACCTGAAGGTGAAAAACATGAATTTTTTTTAATTCAGTACATCCAAAATGCCCTAGGATGTAAAAAATAATAATTTGGTGTAGGCCAGTGTGCCACTGTCTCATTATTTAATACGAATAAAAACAAGTTTCAGCTCTTTATTTCTAGGTCATTTGGCAGTTAATTCAAAACAAAAGTGACTTGTGTTGTTGCAGCTTAATTATGAGATAAAATTAATTGTGAGATAAATCCACAGAGCGAGCAAGGCAATAATCCTTGAATCCTTTTTTGTCTCGTGTAAATAAGGACTCAGTCGGGTGCGTAACGTCACGGGAGTGTGGCCCCGCCTCGCTCAGAATCTGCTGCTGCCCCGCTTCTAAAACCTCCTAACAAACCATCACAGCACAAGCACAACACCAATGGAGACAGAAGCATTCCGAGCCGTGCTGAAATGAACCGAGCCGTACCGAGGTGTGCTGGGCTAGTGGAAAACAGGCTTATGTTGCCACCGCATCAAGGTCTTTAAGCCAGAGGAAACACTGCATCTGAAGCAGTGCCACCTGCTGAGCACACATCATCATAGCAGTCTGTCGTGGGCGACAATGACTGTTTCATTTAGGTCTGATCAGATTCCTCTGCGCAGCTGTCCTTAGCCTTCCGCTGCCAGGAACTCCTGTCTATATCCAGCTTCTTCAAGTTTCTTTTTACAGTGTCTTTAAATCTGAGCCTTGGTCTACCTTGATTGCGTTTGCCCTCGCATAACTGTGAGTAGAACTGCCGAGGAAGACGCTGGTGGTCCATCCTCTCAACATGTCCGAGCCACCTCAGGTTCATCTGTATTAGCATGTCCTCCACTGATGGTGGACCATCTCGTTTCAACACTTCTATGTTGGTTATCTTGTCTTTCCATGAGATGTTCATTATGGCTCGAAGGTGTCTCATCATGTACGCGTGGAGTTTCTTTACCTGCACTCTGTAGACAGTCCAAGATTCAGCACCGTAGAGTACCCAGTACTGTCGCTCTGTACACTTTGCATTTCACACGGATAGACACATGTCAATTATTCCACAGTCTCTCCCTCAAGTTTCCAAACACAGTGCTCACTCTTCCCATTCTGAGAGATAGTTCATCCTCCAGCCTAGCATTCTCTGAAACAGTACTCCCTAGATACTTGAAAGTCTTGCACTTGACTAGTGGCTCTGTACCAATGCTGATCTCTTCTGGTAGTGATGTTGATAACTGGAACTCCGGTCGTTGATAAAGGCACTCTGACTTCTTGATGTTGATTTTGAGGCTGAATTGGCTAGCTGCTCTTGCAAATTTCTCCACTAAAGATTGCATATCTTCCGCACTGTGTGCAACTAGAGCACTGTCGTCGGCAAAGAGCATTTCTCTTACTACCTTTATCGATGTCTTACTCTTGGTTTTAAACTGTGCCACATTGAACAAGTCTGTTTCTTTCTTTGTTTGAATGTATACTCCTTCTGAAGTGTCTTTGAAGGCCACCTCAAGCATGGCTGCCAGATATAGCGAGAAGAGTGTAGGCGCCAGCACACACCGTTGTTTCACCCCGTTGCTTACTGAAAAGTCTTTAGATATTGAACCACTCATTGCCACATTTGCTTGCATACCTGTATAGAGTGCCTCCATCAGGCTGACAAACTTCTCTGTATAGCTACAGTATATTTCTTGAGTACCTGCCAAAGTCCTTGTCGTGAAACAGTATCAAAGGCTTTACTGAAGTCTATGAAGACTACATAAAGTGGCACATTCTGTTCGATACACTTTTCTTGAACCTGTTTCAAGCAGAAAATCATATCCATTGTGCTTCTTCCACTTCTAAAGCCGCACTGGGTTTACGGTAGTACATTCTGCGAGATGTGTTCACTGAGTCTGTTCAGTAGTACACGTGACAGAATCTTACCAACAGTGGCTAGCAGTGATATACCTCGATAATTTCCACAGTCTTTCCTGTCACTTTTCTTGAACAAAGGCACAATACTTGCATCCTTCCAGTCTTGAGGTACTTTCTGGGCATCCCATATCTCTTGGATGAGCTTGTGCAGGCAGTTGGTCAGCTGAACACCACCAAATTTCCACACTTCTGCTGGAATTCTATCCCCTACTAGAGCGTTACCATCCTGTGTTGTCCTGATAGCTGCCATTAGTTCATCAAGATTTGGTGGTTCATCCAGACTTGATACAGCTGGTCACTGCACTAGAGCTTCTTTAGCCTCTTCAGTGAGATCTCCAGGGTCGTTTAGTAGTTGGTCAAAGTGGTCTACAAATCTGTCCAGGATCTTATCTTTCTCCTGCAAAACCGTTTCGCCATCCATAGCCTTTAGTTGGATCAATCCTCTTGGTTTAGGGCCGTAGATTTCTCTCAAACCTGTGAAGAATGTTTTCATGTCCTTCCTGTCTGCTGCAGTTTGAAGTTCCTCCGCTTTTTCATCCCACCAGTTGGACTTCATCTCCCTGGTGTACTTCTGTAGCTCACTCTGAGCCTTACAGTATTTCTTTTTCTTCGACCTTGTGTTACACTGTAGGTTTTCCTGCCTAGCTGTATTCCTCGCTTCTAGTAGTTTCTTCAGATGTTCATCATGCTCATCAAACCAATCTTGATGTTCCCTCTCAAGGTGGCATAATACATCACTCGCAGTCTGATACACCGTATCCTTCAGTGTTGCCCATTTCTCTTCTGTGTCATTCTCTGAGTTGTTGCTGTCCCAGTCTTTCAAGTTTTCATCGATTTCTTGTGTAAGTTCTTCCTGCTTCTTTTGGCCTTTCAGTGCACTAGTGTTTAGCTTCCGTGGTGGCTTTGCACCCGTCCTGCAGTGGTGTTTTCATCTACAAATCCTTAATCTAGAGCTCAGCATAACATGATCAGTACCACAGTCCGCACCTCTCATTGCTCTGGTGTCCAATCCATCCCTTATGTCTCTCTGCCTTACTATGATGTAGTCTAACAAGTGTCAGTGCTTGGATCTTGAGTGCATCCATGTCTTCTTGTGTGTGTCCTTGTGCTTAAATAGAGTGTTGGTTATCACAAGGTTGTACTCTGAACATAGTGCAAGTAGACGCTCTCCATCAACATTGCATTTGCCTACTCCACGACTGCCTTGCACTCCTTTCCATTTCTCAGTGTCTGAACCAACTCTGGCATTAAAATCTCCAACGAGGACTTCCGGGAAGATGGCGGAGAGACATAACGCTTAAACAGAGAGCTCTCCCTAGCCGGATTAAAAATCATCGGTAAATGGCCAACTCGACATAAGCGGATCAATAAACTAAGGGATGAAAACACGAAGGAGCCGGGCACAAGGACAAAAGCAGGGTAAAATTAAAGAATTCCTCTTCAACAACGCAGGAGAAACCGCTGAACACGAGGCCCAAAAAAACGAGGTGACTGCAGCAGAGAAAATGGAGGACGCAAAACTCGATACCATGAACACTGGCATCGCCAGTTTGGGTAAAGAGTTGAGAGACTTCAAGCAGCAGCTACAGCAGGATTTAGCGGCTCTTAAGGAGGAGCTGAAAAAAGAGATTAAGGAGGAAATTATGGGCCTCCGAAGAGAAATGGAGCGCAAGCTAGCAGAAAACATGGAGGAGCTGCGCTCTCAGCGGGCGTGTATGACAGAAGCACAGGCCCGAATATCGGAGCTGGAAGATTGGAAGAGCGAGGCAAGCGAACAGCTACAGACCCTGACGGCACAAACGCAGAGGATGCAGAAGAACATAACCGACTTGGAGAGCAGGTCCAGACGGGGCAATATACGCATCTTTGGGATCCCGGAGGGCATTGAAGGCAACTCGATGACGAAATTCATGGATCAGTTCTTAAAAAAAGAGCTGGAGCTGCCCGATGAAGCGGATCTGCAGATTCAACGAGCGCACAGAGCCTCGGCACAGAACCCGAAGCCAAACTTTCCACCCAGGTCAGTTGTGGTAAACTTTCTGAAATACGACATAAAGGAAAGAATCCTGACACAAGCGTGGAAAAAAAAGATACGAATCGGCAACAAACAGATATTCTTTGATCATGACTACCCGACAGAAATTGTGCAGCAGCGGAAGAAGTATGCCAACATTAAAAAAATGCTGAAAGAGAAAAAAATTAGATTCCAAACGCCGCTAACGAAGATGAGGATTCATTGGGAGGACGGCGTAAAAACCTACAACACGGCCAGAGAGGCAGCGCGGGACATGATGGAGCAGGGCCTTGTGGTGAACGTGCCGGAGGAAGCGGCTGGAGCAGCGGTGGCCCTGAACGCATCACGACAGCCGGAGTGGAGGCGAGTGAACGACAGAAGAAGGGGGAGAGACGTGGAGCAGCGGGCCCAGGAAAAACTACAAGGCTTTCAACTGAAAGCCTAGATCATAACAAAGATTAAGAAAGGCACAGAAGAAATGAAGGCCAAGAAGACAAGGTAAAAGAGAAACAGACGGCTAGGAGAGGTTTAAGTGATATTTGTTGGACATTTCTAGACTAATGACTATTACTTGGATAGTAACTAGAGGTCTAGGGAGGGCCCTTCACTCTGTGAGGACATTCCCTCCACCCACCAACAGGGACCAGTGGGCAGAAGAAAGACCCAAAGTATGGAAGTCGAGATTTTTTAATGTGTTTTTATATAAATATGTGTTATTTTTGTTGTTAAAGGGGCTAGGAGCACAAGTTAAAAAAATGGAAAAACATGAATATGGGTAAAAATCTTAAGATAATGACACTAAACGTGAATGGTCTGAACTCACCTGTTAAAAGGGAAAGAATAATAAGAAAATTCAAGAAGGAAAAAGCCGAAATTATATTTATGCAAGAGACACATTTGAGCAAGACAGAACATGAGAAACTAAAGAGATTTGGCTATAAGAACTCCTACTACAGTTCATTTAAGGGAGGAGCTAAAAGGGGGGTTATGATACTAATTTCAAATAAAATACAATTTGAATGTGAACAGGAAACCCAGGATAAAGAAGGCAGGTATGTAATAATAAAGGGAAGAATAGATGGTATGCAGATCACATTAGTGAACATCTATGCCCCACCAGAAAGTGACAAGGGTTTTTTTCAACATCTGTTTGATCTCATAGCAACACACAGTGAAGGAGTCCTAATTTGTGGAGGAGACTTAAATGCTGTCATGGATCATGAAGTTGATACAACAAGTGTTAAGAAGACAAAAAAACATGTAACAAAGTTCATAAGAACCTCACTGGCAGAAATGGGTATGGTAGACATATGGAGGGACCTGCACCCACTCGAAAAAGACTATACACATTATTCAGCAGCCCATAAAGTACACTCTAGAATAGATTACTTCCTTATGAATGAAGGTGACAGACACAGGGTGAGAAATTGTTGGATTGGAGGGGCAGAAATATCAGATCATAATCCTATATACATGGAAATATATTTAAACAATAGAAAACGACAAACAACATGGAAACTTAATGTAGGACTGTTAAATGATGATAAAATGAAAGAAAGAATAAAAGTAAACATAAACGAGTATATCCAAGAGAATGACAATGAAGAAGTGGACCCAACAATACTATGGGATGCACTAAAAGCCGTGTTAAGAGGTAAATTAATTGTTGAAACAGGAAAAGCAAATAAGACTAAACTGGAAGCATATGAACAAAGATGTGAGAGACTGAGGGAATTAGAACGTAAACATCAAAGCACAAATGACCCAAAAATATATCAAGAAATTAAAGAAGAAAAAATAAAGATAAAAGAAACACAAATGGATGAAATTGAAAGGAAAAATAGATATCTAAAGCAAAAATATTATGAAACGGGACCAAAAGCCACAAAACTGCTGGCAAAATGGTTAAGAAAACAACAAACAATGAATAATGTATATAAGATTAAGGACCCCACCACAAATAAAACCACAGTTAACCCAGAAAACATCGAAGAAATATTCCATAATTTCTACCAAGAACTATACTCGCAACCTGAAGAAACAAATATTAAAGATATTAAAAAATTTCTATGCACATTGGACTTGCCATCAATAGGAAATCAACAAAATGAAAAGCTAACAGCAGAAATAACAACACAAGAGATTAGAGATGTGATTAAGTCACTTAAAAATGGTAAATCACCAGGTAGTGATGGATACCTGTCTGAGTTTTATAAACTGTTTATAGAAGAACTCAGGCCACAGCTCCTAAAGTCATTTAATTGGACGTTGAACAACAACAAAATACCTCCATCATGGAACGAAGCTATTATTTCAGTTATTTTAAAGCCAGGGAAAGATAGAGAACAATGCGGAAACTATAGACCAATCTCTTTATTAAATGTGGATTATAAAACATATACAACAATTATATGTAAACGAATAAAGACATTCTTGACGGAATTGATAGAGGATGATCAAACTGGTTTCATAGAGGGACGCCAAACACATGACAATATCGGGAGAACAATACATATAATTAATCAAATACATAAAGAAAAGAAAAGCGCAGTAATAATGAGTTTAGACGCAGAAAAAGCATTTGACAGGGTTAACTGGAAATTCCTATATAGTGTGCTGGAACGCTTTGGATTTAACGAAAAATCAGTACAATGCATAAGGACGCTGTATCAAGAACCTGTGGCAAGAATCAAGATAAACGGTAGCTTAACAGACAAAGTAAATATACAAAGATCAACTAGGCAGGGATGCTGCTTATCGCCCACCTTGTTTGCTCTGTTCATAGAGCCACTGGCTCAAGCGATATGACAAAATAAGAAATTAAAAGGTGTAACAATAAAGGGGGCAGAACACAAGATTGGGCTATTTGCAGACGATATTATAGTTTACCTTGAACAACCAGATGAATCAACAATGGAAATGATGAACTTGATAGAAAATTTTGGAAAATTATCAGGATACAAGATAAACATAACAAAAACACAAATACTGACATTCCACTATAACCCCCTAAACCAGATAACTGATAAGATCAAACTAAACTGGAAACAAAAAGAAATAAAATACCTTGGAGTGAACATACCTAAAGATCTAAGCAAAATCTATAAAGCAAACTATGATAGGTTGGAACAAGAAATAAAAAAAGATATTGATAGGTGGTCAATCTTAAATATGGATCTGAATTCAAAAATTGAGACAGTCAAAATCAGCATACAACCTAGATTACTTTACCTCTTCCAGGCTCTACCAACAGAGATTCCAGATGCCCAGTTCTCAAAGTGGAACAGGATGATATCGAGATTTGTTTGGGGAGGTAAAAAGCCAAGAGTGAAATATAAAACTCTCCAGTTACCAAAAGAGAAAGGAGGCATGGGCCTACCGAGTCTAAAGGAATATTACTACTCAGCACAAATAAGATTTTTATTTTTTTTTTTTTTTTTTTTTTGTTTTGTTACTTATTTGTACCCGTAGGTAGACTTGGTTTGCAGTCTGGTGACAAGCCACCGGCTGCTGGTCGCTGCGTGCGCGAGCGCCCTAAACCTACATGTTTTGGTATGCGGGAGGAAACCGGAGAAATCCCGGAGTAAACCCGCGCAACACGGGGAGAACATGCAAACTCCACACAGCTCACTGTTGGTCGGGGGCTGGGATCGAACCCACGATCTCATGATCCCCGCGGTCCCCCGGCCGAGGGTAAAACTGTGCTGCTACAGTGCTAAACCACTGCGCCACCGTGCAGCCGTGCAGATATATCATATGTTGGTGCGACGAGGGATATGAGGCAAAATGGAAAGAAATGGAAAAGGAAATTGAGGGACTCCCAGTACAAAGCATAATAGGAGATAAAGATGCATATAAGCAAATCAAACAAATAGACCCAATCACTAAATTTACTTTAGAACTGTGGTATAAAATAGTACAAAAGTATAATATAAAGGAAGACATAAAACTATTGAAATGGGTAGCATTTGACAGTCAGTTTGAACCGGCAAAACAAGATAGGGGATACAAAAATCTGGTGAACAAGGGAATCACAGCATGGGGCAATATCGGAAAAAAAGATCTCGGGAGCTTTGTAAACATCAGGAGAAAATTTAAACTAGAAAAATCGGAATTCTTCAGATATCTGCAGATGAGAGACTATTATATGAAGAAGATTAGGCATAACCTCCAAACAGATGTGAGCGAGATTATACAATTCATTTTAAGCTCATATACAGGCAATAAAATAAGAATTATTTCAAAGCTATATCAGAAACTTATGGCAAACAATCATTCAAGTAACTATATAAAGGAGAAATGGGAGAAAGAGCTCAATTTAAACATAACAGAAGAAAGCTGGCAGGAAATATGGAAAACACAACACACATCAACAAATTCAAGGACATGGAGGGAATTTGGATGGAAAAACCTGATTCGCTTTTTCATTACACCACAGATTCAAGGAAAATATACAAATACCCAATCTTTATGCTGGAGGGGATGTGGGGCTCAAAATGCAGACCACTCACATATGTTTTGGAAATGCTGCAAAATCTCATCATTCTGGAAATCTATACATATGACAATACAGAGGATATTAGGATATAATATACCAATGAACTGTAACCTGATGTACTTATGTGATCTTAAAAGAGACAATGTTATACAGGCTGAGGACAGATATCTAGTTAAAATCTTGTTGATTGCATGTAAAAAAACAATCACAAAAAAATGGCGATCAGAAGTTCTTCCTGACCAAGAGCAATGGACTGACATTGTTGAGGACATACGTATGATGGAAAAACTAACATATCGACAAAGAATTCAAGAAGGACTATGGGAAAAAAAATGGCAGAAATGGACACACTACAAAGTGCAACAACGAGACAGAAATTGAAAGAATAACCAAAGACGCTGGAAAAACCAGAAGAATTAAGAGATGGAAACTAAAAACTTGATGCTCCAACATTTGTCCCCCCCCCTTTTTTTTTCCCCCTTTCTTACCCTATCCCCTTTGTTTTTAAATGTAGACTGTGATCTGAATGCAATATATATGATGAAAAATGAATAAAAATCTAAGTTACAAAAAAAAAAAATCTCCAACGAGTATCAGCCAGTCATCAGTCGGTACACGCCTGATAGTCTCACGTAAATCACTGTAGAACTCTTCCTTCGCCTCCTCTGTGTTGGTCATTGTTGGGGCATATACACTGATAAGTGTGGCATACATCTTCCGCTGTAGTGGGAGTCTCATAGTCATTATCCTGTCGTTGATTGGCACCGGTTCCTCATCAAGCATTGCTGCTATCTCCTTTCTAACTGCAAAGCCCACTCCTGCTTCTCTCCTTTCTTGAGTTGATTTCCCACTCCAAAAGAAGATGTACCCATGGTCTTCCAAGCTGTCATGTCCAGGCAATCTTGTTTCACTAAGTACAGCTATGTCTACATTGTACCTGTTCATTTCCAGGGCCACAAGCGCAGTGTTTTTCTGGGAGCTGTGATGTTGTTCTGTCCAACAGAGTGCGTACATTCCATTCTGCTACACATAAGGCTGCTGTTTTCCTCTTTTGTCTTCCTGCTCCTAGCTTACTTTTCGCTGCCTGTCGGAGTATGAACAGATCGTCAGATTTAAGTGGCTGATTAAAGTAAGTGACCTTCGTTACCAACTCCCTGGCCGTAAATATTTCTCCCAGACGGCACTTTCCTAGCTGTACATGGAATGTAGAGAAACTGTTGAAAATGAGCTGCAATATGTGCCATACTTCGTTACTGATTTCGCTACAGATTTGTGGTCAAGTCGCACATCTGAACCATATATGAGCCTCACTGCCCACTTCACTGATCAAGATTGGAATTTGAAAAGCAGATGTCTTCAAACTTTCCTGAAGACCATATAGGTGAAGTCATTGCTTTAGGATTGACAGAAGCACTTGCATCCTGGATGCAATGAAGACAAGTCTGCATCACAACAGACAGTGGGATAAATGTAGTGAAGGCCACACCACTAAACAAGTGGACACGGCTGCAGTGCTTTGAGCATGTATTTCACTCAGCTATCGGTAAGTTGATGAGCAGAATATTATAAAATATTTACCTCTGCCAAGGGAGGACGAAGGTAATGTTTTTAGTGGCGTTGGTTTGTTTGTTGGTTGGATGGTTTGTCCGTCTGTTAGCAACATTACTCTAGAAGTTATGAATGGATTTTGAATAAATTTTCAGGAAAGGTGTGTAATGGTACAGGGAATAGATGATTGGATTTTGGTGGTGATTTGGATCACGATGTGGATGCAGGAATATTTTGAATAATATTTTATATATTGATCTGGCGCTTTCCATGTACTGCCCTTTTAAGATGTGTCCACTGAGCTACTTGCATGGCCACACGCCTCAGCAACCCAGAAGTCAAACACTGCAGAAAAAGTATTAGGTGGTATGTCCACCAAACTCATTTTTTCTGCGATGGATGACCATTTTCTATTCATTCTCTATGTAGTCCAGCATTTACAGCGCTGAGCGCCCTTGGCGTTAAAACACTTTGAGCGGTGGCCACTTTTTGTCGCAATGCTCAGGGCTGAAAAAAGTTCAACTTGTCAGACTACTCTACAGCTGCACTCGTCAATGTCAGACCTTTCTAAGCAGCCAACCAGAATTAAGGAAGGGTGGGAAATAGGATGCCAGTACAGGAAGACGAGAACGAGAGGTGACGGATGATGGAGAGACTGAACTTTGCTGCATCAAACAACCCGGTACTCTTTGATCTGACACTAGAAGGATATCATGATCAAAATTTGAAAGCAAATGCTTGAAAGAACACGTCCACATCTGTCGGTGTGCCAGGTGAGCATTTGTGCCTTTGTCATGGTCATATTTCTTACAAGTTTGTTGCAGTAGATAATATGGATACTATGTGAATTTGTAGTTGATAACTAAAAAAAATGGTATGATACCACCACTGCTGTGTAATATTGCTTAATAATTATGACCCTTGTCAATAAACTGTAATGGAGAACAGAGGAAGAAAAAAAACAAAAACTGACCTGAAAGAGTCAATAAACCATAATGTTGATTTAAGGTGGAACTGTCCAGCCCCAATGTATGGTCAATATAACTATGACAGTCTTGTTATTATTATTATTATTATTATGTAGTCATATAATGTTGTCATATTGTTTTTGCTGTCGTTTCTGTCTGTTAATAACAACAACAATAACTAGAAAAGCACTCATAGAGCGCATACCTCCGCCAAGGCTCCTTCTGTTTCTCATGGATCGCCTCCAAAATGTAATGGGTTTGTGTGTAGGCCTATAGCCACTTGTGGTGAAAATTGCATCAAAGTCTGTCCATCGGTTTTGGAGTATTGTTGCTTACACACTGTGAGAAGATAAGAGCCTTGGCTGAGGTATGCATTCTCAGATCATCAGTAAAATATAATGGGTTCCTCAATGGGTTCTTCTCTAGGCCAAGAACCACCTCTGGTGAAAATTTCATCCAAATCCATCCAGTAGTTTTTGTGTAATCCTGCTGCACAAATAAAAACAAAGCCCTTGGTGGAGGTATGCACTCTCAGATCATCACCAAAATCTAATCATCTGTTCCCCGTGCCATTACACACCTTTCCTGAAAATTTCATCAAAATCCGTTCATAACGTTTTGAGTTATGTTGGTAACAGAAACAGACAGACAGACAAACCCCAGTAAAAACATTACCTCCTTGGCGGAGGTAATAATAATGGATTGCATTTATATAGCGCCCTTCATTCACATTTTCAGGAAAGGCGTGTAATGGCACACTGAACACATGATTAGATTTTGGTGACAATTTCAAAAAGGATACCTCCGCCAAGGCTCTTATCTTCTCACAGAGTGTTAGCAACAATACTCCAAAACTACTGGATGGATTTGGTTGAAATTTTCACCAGAGGTGGTTCTTGGCCCAAAGATGAACTCATTAGATGTTGGAAGTGATCTGTGAGTGCATACCTCCGCCAAGGCCCTATCTTGCAATGTACAGATGGATGGCGATATGGACAGACAAAGGGACGGAGGAGAGGACAAAGGGAGGTGGAAGTATGTGCTGAGTGCCCTCTAGTTATTATTTTGTGTTATATAATTATTTGAAACACAGCTGTATAAAGTTCTACACTACATTTGTCAGGTTCAATTTCTGACAGAAAAATATTTAAGATTAATCTTGTTATAGCGTCACATCTTACTTAGGAGTAAAAAGAAACCTTTAAGCTTGACAGAAATAATGATTTGATTCATATCGCAATATATATATTGATATCGATCAATATGAAAAAAAATTATCATAACTAGAATTTTTTCATATCACCCAGCCCTAACCTGGTAATTTGTGTTTAAAACACTGCAGCAATAGGTTCAGAGATGGAAGTTGATATAGCCAAAAAAGAAGAGACATGCATATAAAACAGCAGTGCTAATAAACAGTACATTTTACACTACTGTTGATGCAGGGAGGCGTCCACTTCAAGTACTGACTTCATGGCCTGGAGCCGTTTGTTGAGTAAACTCAAAACCTGACTTGCTCTGAGAAAAGGAACTCCCTATTAATGACCTTATAACTTGTCAGTATTCCTGTCATACAAGTATGCACATGTATGAGCTGTTAAGGAGATTGTGCCTTTGTGAGAAGTGGGCTGTGAGCTGATCTAATGTGCGAGCATGAACACGACCACACTGTGGTGTTGGCATAATCTGAAGATTTACTGAGATTCAGAACTGAAGCGCATTATTGTTAATTATTTATGAACCAGTTGTAGACAGCAGCCATGCACACAAATGAAAGTGACCACTATAAGAAAGGAGTGTGCATGCAGTTAGTTTTAACCTGCTGTATATTTTATTTATTGTTAAAACTCAAAGGTTATTATAACAGGAACGCAGCAAACAATTTCAAACCAAATTCTACTCACTTAAGCCTTATTCATGCTGCATGTCCCCTCTAGTCTGCTTTGGTCCGCGTGCACTTTAGACAAGCCCAGCACGCATGCGGCGCTGTTCATGCTCACTTTTTTCATCTACCCAGGCCAAGCAGTTGACGCATGCACACAACCATCATTTGTAGTTTCACCAATGAAGAAATGCTGCTTGCTTTCTGCTGCTTGACTTCCCGGTTATTTATATCTATCTATCTATCTATCTATCTATCTATCTATCTATCTAGAGAGAGAGAGAGAGAGAGAGAGAGAGAGAGAGAGAGAGAGAGAGAGAGAGAGAGAGAGAGGGAGACTTTTGACTTTTAAAAAAGGCTTTATTGCACATTTCCAAATTGCACAAAGACAATATCAGTTGTCCAAGTGTGTCACATCTCAAAAGTGCAAACATAACTCATCCCCCTAACCCACTGAACACAAAACATTCCCTACAGCCCATCTATTGATGAACGCCTCCAGATTGTCTACCATTTGATAGTAAGAGAACTCTACCCGGAGTCTGACTGTCAACAAGACCTTGAAAGCGGACACACGATCCACATTGCCAGCATTGCTTGCCCGATTTTTCCTCGTCAGCCAGATGGCAAGCTTAGCAGTCCCAGATAGGAAGTTCATCAAAGTATGGGAAGCCTTCCTTGCCACTTTGTACTTCGGACCGTAAATGAACAGACCAAAAGAGAATCGTTCACCCAAAGCCCGAAACCACCCGCGCAAAATGTCAAAAAGTCCAGATAAACGAAAACAATGGACAAACAAATGGTCGAGGGTCTCAACTTGGGAACAAAACAAACATTCTCCCCCCACAGTCGGATCAAGGTGTGCCCTGTATTTATTTGTGGCTATTGCCCCATGCACAATCCTCCACTGGAGATCTGCTGTGCGTTTCTCAATAGGTTGCTTGTACATGCACCGCCAGCTGCCTTTTGGGGAGACCCCTGGCCCCAAACAACCCGCCCACCTCGACTCCGTGACATCCTTCAGAGAGCGCAGATTCAGAACCTTCACACAGATGTGATACACCGCCCTTGTCCCGACAAACTGGAACTTGCCCAGGCGAGGAATCCTGAAGGTCAGTAGGTGATCCTCTCCTCCCTGCCACTCCCCCACATCCGGAGTTATGGAAATTGCAGGAAAGGTGGACGCAGTGTCGTCATCCCATTGATTGGAAAGAGTGTGGTTCGTCGCAAACGCCCGAAGCGGCTGCGGCAGTGCGGCGCACACGTCCTCCACCACCCTTTGCAGCAGTCTGACAGATGTAATTTTTGCACTCCGCCTCAGTGTCTCCATCGATGTGGTCGACATCCTCATAAGATGACCCAGCTTGGTACAGCGTGCCTCCCGCAAACAACTCCGCAGACTGGCAGACTGCAGCACCTCTGCTGCGATGAATCGATTGAAAAACAGTGGTTCTTCGAACAGCCACATGCCCGGCTCCTCGTCACGGAAGCGGCCCACGCTGAAGACTCGCCATGCATGCAAAACGGACGTGTAAAAAGCAGATAGTCCAGTAAGGTCCACCTCCCCAGGTGTCATGAGGAAGAGCTGCTTATCATAGCCCAAGCAACCAACTCTCCTCAAAAGCAGCTTAGCAGTGTCCATCCAGCAGGGTCCGCATCCGTAAAGGAGTCGTTGTGCAGTTCGAAGCCTGAAGCTGGCGATCTTGGAATGTATGTCCACCAGGCCCTGTCCCCCCTCGGCCAAAGGTAGGTAGAGAACTGGCGCGTGGACCCAGTGGCGACCAGACCAAAAGAAGTCCACGATTGTCTTCTGAATGTCCTCCACGAGGCTCCTTGGCGGTGTCAAAGCCACCAGCCTATGCCAGAGAGCCGAGGCAACCAGATTATTCGCGACCAGAACCCTGCCCCTATATGACAGCTGTGGTAGCAACCATTTCCATTTAGAAATGCGAGCACACACCTTGTCCTCAACACCCTCCCAGTTCTTTCGTTCAAAGGCCTCCGTACCCAGAAAAACCCCCAACACTTTGAGACCGGCCGTCCCCCACTGAAGGCCACCGGGCAGGCGAGGGATGGCTTGACCCGACCAGTGGCCCACCAATAGACCCTCACTCTTGGCCCAAATAACCCGTGCAGAAGATGCCCTTTCATAAACTGTCAAAGTATCCACCAGACGCTGCACATCCCCGTTGGTGGTGATGAAAACTTCAACGTCATCCACATAAGCAGACAAGACAATCGGGCGGCCACAGCTTGATGGCCCAGGCAGAACCAGACCACCCAGCCGAGCGCGCAACCTGCACAGCAAAGGCTCAATGGCCAAGCTGTACAGCTGACCCGAGAGTGGACACCCCTGGCGTATTCCCCGGTGTACAGGGATTGGCCGACTCAGTCCCGCCCCCACCTTCACCAAACACTCAGCTCCAGTGTATAGCAGATTGACCCACCTTAAAAACATATTTCCAAAACCAAACCCCCTCAGGGTAGAAAACAAATAGGAATGGTCAACCCTATCAAAGGCCTTTTCCTGGTCCAAAGACACAATTCCAAACTGTAAGTCATGACATTTACTGAGCTGGAGAACGTCACGTATGAGGAAAACATTGTCCATAATGTTCCAGTCAGGAATACAATATGTTTGATCCCTATCCACAATCAAACCCAAGACAGTGTTCAGTCTGTTTGCCAGGGCCCTGGAAAGCACCTTGTAGTCCATGCAAAGAAGAGCCACAGGCCTCCAGTTTTTCAGCAGGGCCAAGTCCCCCTGCTTTGGCAACAGAGACAGCACTGCACGGCGACATGAGACAGGTAACGTTCCTTCCTCATAACAGGCCGTCAGAACGTTGTAGAAGTCTGGTCCAACCACATTCCAAAAATGCTTAAAAAATTCTGAAGACTGGCAGAAATGGGTATGGTAGACATATGGAGGGACCTACACCCACTGGAAAAAGACTATACACATTATTCAGCAGTCCATAAAGTACACTCTAGAATAGATTACTTCCTTATGAATGAAGGTGACAGACACAGGGTGAGAAATTGTTGGATTGGAGGGGCAGAAATATCAGATCATAATCCTATATACATGGAAATATATTTAAACAATAGAAAACGACAAACAACATGGAAACTTAACGTAGGACTGTTAAATGATGAGAAAATGAAAGAAAGAATAAAAATAAACATAAACGAATATATCCAAGAGAATGACAATGAAGAAGTGGACCCAACAATACTATGGGACGCACTAAAAGCCGTGTTAAGGGGTAAATTAATTGTTGAAACAGGAAAAGCAAATAAGACTAAACTGGAAGCGTATGAACAAAGATGTGAGAGACTGAGGGAATTAGAACGTAAACATCAAAGCACAAATGATCCAAAAATATATCAAGAAATTAAAGAAGAAAAAACAAAGATAAAAGAAACACAAATGGATGAAATTGAAAGGAAAAATAGATATCTAAAGCAAAAATATTATGAAACGGGCCAAAAGCCACAAAACTGCTGGCAAAACGGTTAAGAAAACAACAAACAATGAATAATGTATACAAGATTAAAGACCCCACCACAAATAAAACCACAGTTAACCCAGAAAACATCGAAGAAATTTTCCATAATTTCTACCAAGAACTATACTCGCAACCTGAAGAAACAAATACTAAAGATATCAAAAAATTTCTAGACACATTGGACTTGCCATCAATAGGAAATCAACAAAATGAAAAACTAACAGCAGAAATAACAACACAAGAGATCAGAGATGTGATTAAGTCACTTAAAAACGGTAAATCACCAGGTAGTGATGGATACCCATCTGAGTTTTATAAACTGTTTATAGAAGAACTCACACCACAACTCCTAAAGTCATTTAATTGGACGCTGAACAACAACAAAATACCTCCATCATGGAACGAAGCAATCATTTCAGTTATTTTAAAACCAGGGAAAGATAAAGAACAATGCGGAAACTATAGACCAATCTCTTTATTAAATGTAGATTATAAAATATACACAACAATTATATGTAAACGAATAAAGACATTCTTGACGGAATTGATAGAAGATGATCAAACTGGATTCATAGAGGGACGCCAAACACATGACAATATCAGGAGAACAATACATATAATTAACCAAATACATAAAGAAAAGAAAAGCGCAGTAATAATGAGTTTAGACGCAGAAAAAGCATTTGACAGGGTTAACTGGAAATTCCTATATAGTGTACTGGAGCGCTTTGGATTTAACGAAAAATCAGTACAATGCATAAGGACGCTATATCAAGAACCTGTGGCAAGAATCAAGATAAACGGTAGCTTAACAGACAAAGTAAATATACAAAGATCAACTAGGCAGGGATGCTGCTTATCGCCCACCTTGTTTGCTCTGTTCATAGAACCATTGGCTCAAGCAATACGACAAAATAAGAAATTAAAAGGTGTAACAATAAAGGGGGCGGAACACAAGATTGGGCTATTTGCAGACGATATTATAGTTTACCTTGAACAACCAGATAAATCAATAATGGAAATGATGAACTTGATAGAAAATTTTGGAAAATTATCAGGATACAAGATAAACATAACAAAAACACAAATACTGACATTCCACTATAACCCTCTAAACCAGATAACTGATAAGATCAAACTAAACTGGAAGCAAAAAGAAATAAAATACCTTGGAGTGAACATACCTAAAGACCTAAGCAAAATATATAAAGCAAACTATGATAGGTTGGAACAAGAAATAAAAAAAGATATTGATAGATGGTCAATCTTAAATATGGATCTGAATTCAAAAATTGAGACAGTCAAAATCAGCATACAACCTAGATTACTTTACCTCTTCCAGGCTATACCAACAGAGATTCCAGATGCCCAATTCTCAAAGTGGGACAGGATGATATCGAGATTTGTTTGGGGAGGTAAAAAACCAAGAGTGAAATATAAAACCCTCCAATTACCAAAAGAGAAAGGAGGCATGGGCCTACCGAGTCTAAAGGAATATTACTACTCAGCACAAATAAGATATATCATATGTTGGTGCGACGAGGGATATGAGGCAAAATGGAAAGAAATGGAAAAGGAAATTGAGGGACTCCCAGTACAAAGCATAATAGGGGATAAAGATGCATATAAGCAAATCAAACAAATAGACCCAATCACTAAATTTACTTTAGAACTGTGGTATAAAATAGTACAAAAATATAATATAAGGGAAGACATAAAACTATTGAAATGGGTAGCATTTGACAGTCAGTTTGAACCGGCAAAACAAGATAGGGGATACAAAAATCTGGTGAACAAGGGAATCACAGCATGGGGCAATATCGGAAAAAAAGATCTCGGGAGCTTTGTAAATATCAGGAGAAAATTTAAATTAGAAAGATCGGAATTTTTCAGATATCTGCAGATGAGAGATTACTATATGAAGAAGATTAGGCATAACCTCCAAACAGATGTGAACGAGATTATACAACTTATTTTAAGCTCATATGCAGGAAATAAAATAAGAATTATTTCAAAACTATATCAGAAACTTATGACAAACAATCATACAAGTAACTATATAAAGGAGAAATGGGAGAAAGAGCTCAATTTAAACATAACAGAAGAAAGCTGGCAGGAAATATGGAAAACACAACACACATCAACAAATTCAAGGGCATGGAGGGAATTTGGATGGAAAAACCTGATTCGCTTTTTCATTACACCACAGATTCAAGGAAAATATACAAATACCCAATCTTTATGCTGGAGGGGATGTGGGGCTCAAAATGCAGACCACTCACATATGTTTTGGAAATGCTACAAAATATCATCATTTTGGAAATCTATGCATGTGACAATACAGAGGATATTAGGATATAATATACCAATGAACTGTAACCTGATGTACTTATGTGATCTTAAAAAAGACAATGTTATACAGGCTGAGGACAGATATCTAGTTAAAATCTTGTTGATTGCATGTAAAAAAACTATCACAAAAAAATGGCGATCAGAAGTTCTTCCTGACCAAGAACAATGGACTGACATTGTTGAGGACATACGTATGATGGAAAAACTAACATATCGACGAAGAATGCAAGAAGGAATATGGGAGAAAAAATGGCGGAAATGGACACACTACAAAGTGCAACAACGAGGCAGAAATTGAAAGAATAACCAAAGACACTGAAAAAACCAGAAGAATTAAGAGATGGAAACTAAAAACTTGATGCTCCAACATTTGTCCCCCCCGCTTTTATTTTTTATTTTTTTTTATTTTTTATTTTTCTTTTGTTTATTTTTTTTTATTTTTCCCTACCCTAACCCCTTTGTTTTTTAAATGTAGAATGTGATCTGAATGCATTATATATGATGAAAAATGAATAAAAATCTAAGTTACAAAAAAAAAATTCTGAAGAAAGGCCATCCAGTCCAGGCGCGCGTCCCAGCGCCAGCTGATTCACAGCCACAGTCAACTCATCCAATGTCAGGGCACAGTCCAGAGCCGCCCTGTCGTCCTGGCCGAGCACCGGAAGGGCCTCGAAGAGCTGATTTTGAGATTCTTTGCAACACGTCCCCGCAGCAAACAGGGCCCCGTAGTAATCCACTGCATGGCGGCGCATCTCGGACGGGTCCGTAGTCAGGCGACCATCTGGGAGTGTCAAGCAAGCCATCAGCTTCTTTGTCGCAGTAGACTTTTCCAAATTGAAGAAGAAGGACGTTGGTGCATCCATGTCCTGCAGGCGAGTGAAGCGCGACCTCACTAGCGCCCCCTCCACTCTGCCCTGCAACAATGTGCGCAGGGCCGATCTCTTCTCCTGCAGCAAAGGACCAGCGGTAGAATCCCGACCCGTAACCAAGCTGGCCTCCAGCCTCTTTACAGCGTCCTCCAGTTCACTGACCTTGGCGTTGATAATGGCAGTTGAGTACGCAGCGTACCGTTGACAAAAAAGGCGAATTTGCACTTTGCCAACGTCCCACCACTGTTCGAGGGAACCAAAACGAGCTTTCGTGGTCCTCCAGTGTTCCCAGAAGCACACAAAATACTGACAAAAGGCATTGTCCTGTAGGAGCTTGTTATTGAAGTGCCAATATGACTTTGCCCGTTTCCCTGGTGAGTTCAGTAACACCGCATTAGCCAGGTGATGATCCGTGAAACCGACGGGACTTATGTTACTGTGAAGGAGGCCGGGGCTACAGGTTCTAGAAACATATATCCTGTCTAATCTAGCAGCACTGACAACCCCGTCAGTGACCCTGACCCAGGTATACCGTCTCGCATTGGCATTTTTCAACCTCCACGTGTCCACCAAGTCTAACTGCACAGTGAAATTTTCCAAGCATCTAGAAGACTGCAGATGAGGTTCTGCATTAGTGCAATCTACAGTGAAGTCCAAGGTACAGTTGAAATCACCAGCCACAACAAGTTGGTCTTGGTGATAGCGCTGCATTTCAGTAGTCATTGTATTGACAAAGGCAACCCTGTCCGCGCCGTGGTTTGGCGCGTAAACATTAACCAGGCAAAACACGGAATCCGCCACTTGCGCCCTAACTAGAAGCAGCCTGCCCCTCACTATCTCCACCACCGATAAAATTTGTGCATTTGCTGATTCCCCAAATAAAATGGCCACTCTCGCGCTTAGATTTGTGCCGTAACTGAGTGAAAATGGGCCTTTCCACCACAAGCCCCAGTCGACTTCATCCGCTGAAGTGGTATGAGTTTCCTGCAAAAACAAAATGGTGAGACCTTCCGTTTGAACAGGTCACTAACAAATCCCCTTTTATGATTACCCCTCCCACCATTTATGTTTAAGGTCCCTAATTGTATTTTCTGCATTATGGCGATATTTGTGAGGAGCACCGTGCTTTGCCATGGAAATCATTCCATCTTTGCGCGCTTGGCCTTTTGTCCCCCTGCTGATTTACGCAGGGCTGCGAGGTGCTTCTTCAGGCGGTAGTGTTTTCTTTCATCCAGGAGGTCAACACCAACCTCCTTCCTCAGTACATTAACAGACCGAATAAATTTGTCAGTGTCACTGAAGTAATCTGCAACGTTAACGGCCCTATTATTATAGGTCCCATCCAGGAAAGCATTTATTTCGTCTAGTGAATACAAATGCGCATTGGCATCGCCATTAGCCCCAATAGACTCATTTTTTGCAGACTCTGCGTCAGTTCCACACTCCATTCCCTCAGCAGCACAACTCTGCTGACTGTCAGATTCAGCTGGCACGTCAGCTGCTGCAGCTGATCCTTCAGCAGTCATGCGCTGACTGTCAGATTCAGCCGGCACGTCAGCTGGTGTGGCTGATCCTGCATCAGTCACATGGCCCGGGGCGGCGCCTATATCAGCCGACCGGCATTTTTCCGCCTGCTGCTGTGATGTCGCAGCAGGCTGCGGAAACACAGCCGCTGATGTCACACAGCGCGATACTGAGTCCACGTCATGGACCGCTTGTGCACCATCGCCAGTCACGCCCCCAGCTGCAGGCCGCGCCGCGGGCGCCACAGGCCAACTGGCCACAGGCACAGCGGCAGGCCCCGGAGCACGAGCGGCGGAAGGCCCCGCAACGCCGTCCACAGTCGCGGCAGGCTGTGAGGGAGGGGGAGGGAGAGAGAGAGAGATAGATAGATGTACTTTATTGATCCCAAACTGGGAAATTACAGTGTAACAGCAGCATGACAGTTGACAGCCAAACAACAGAAACACACACGACAGACAAAGGGATTACCCATGGAAAGTAAAAACTAACACTATAGACTATAGAACCTATATACATCATAGCTTAATATATGATGACCCGTATAAACACATGAATCATCCCATTGCACAAAGAAGGACTATCAGGAGCAGAGTGAAAAGTGATGTACCAGTTAGTCTGTAAGATGCAGTGTGGCAGCATAGCTATGCCAGAATACAACATCATAGTGAGTTATTGTACAGTGAAATTGCATGTGGCAGGAAAGATTTCCTGTACCTGGCCGTTCGACAACGAAGCTGTAATAGTCTACTGGAGAAAGTGCTTCGCTGTCTATCTAGTGTGTGGTGGAGGGGGTGATCAGGATTGTCCATGATGGATCGCAGTTTATTTAGTGTTCTCCTCTCCACCACTGTCTCAAAAGTCTCCGGTCTGAGACCAATTGCAGAGCCAGCCCTCTTGATAATCTTGTCAAGTCTGTTGGTATCTCTGACCCTGATACTGCTACCCCAACAGACCGCAGCAAAGAAGATGGTGCTGGCAACAACAGTTTGGTAGAAAAGCTCCAGCATCCTGCTGCACACGTTGAAGGATCTCAGCTTTCTCAGGAAGTAGAGTCTGCTCATCCCCTTCTTGTGCGCAGCATCAGTGTTGGATCTCCAGTCCAACCCACTGCTGATCCTGACACCCAGATATCTGTAGTCCTCAACCACTCCCACATCCCCCCCCCCCAATCTGCAGTGGATGAAAAGGAGCCTTCCTCTTCCTGAAGTCAATCACCATCTCCCTGGTCTTGCTGACATTCAACCTCAGGTGATTCTGCTCCGTCCACTGCACAAATCTGTCTACCAGTGCCCTGTACTCCCCCTCCTCTCCTCCTCTTATACACCCCACATTTTCACTCCTTTTCCACGAAGATGCTGCTGCTGCTGCTGAAGTATGTACAGTGGGGCAAAAAAGTATTTAGTCAGCCACCAATTGTGCAAGTTCTATCACTTAAAAGATGAGAGAGGTCTCCAATTTTCATCATAGGTATACCTCAACTATGAGAGACAAAATGAGAAAAAAAAATCCAGAAAATCACATTGAAGGATTTTTAAAGAATTTATTTGCAAATTATGGTGGAAACTAAGTATTTGGTCACCTACAAACAAGCAAGATTTCTGGCTCTCACAGACCTGTAACTTCTTCTTTAAGAGGCTCCTCTGTCCTCCACTCGTTACCTGTATTAATGGCACCTGTTTGAACTCGTTATCAGTATAAAAGACACCTGTCCACAACCTCAAACAGTCAAACTCCAAACTCCACTATGGCCAAGACCAAAGAGCTGTCAAAAGACACCAGAAACAAAATTGTAGACCTGCACCAGGCTGGGAAGATTGAATCTGCAATAGGTAAGCAGCTTGGTGTGAAGAAATCAACTGTGGGAGCAATTATTAGAAAATGGAAGACATACAAGACCACTGATAATCCCCCTCGATCTGGAGCTCCACCCAAGATCTCACCCCGTGGGGTCAAAATGATCACGAGAACGGTGAGCAAAAATCCCAAAACCACACAGGGGGACCTAGTGAATGACCTGCAGAGAGCTGGGACCAAAGTAACAAAGGCTACCATCAGCAACACACTACGCCGTTAGGGACTCAAATCCTGCAGTGCCAGATGTGTCCCCCTGCTTAAGCCAGTACATGTCCAGGCCCATCTGAAGTTTGCTAGAGAGCATTTGGATGATCCAGAAGAGGATTGGGAGAATGTCATATGGTCAGATGAAACCAAAATAGAACTTTTTGGTAAAAACTCAACTTGTCGTGTTTGGAGGAGAAAGAACACCATACCTACTGTGAAAGATGGGGGTGGAAACATCATGCTTTGGGGCTGTTTTTCTGCAAAGGGACCAGGACGACTGATCCGTGTAAAGGAAAGAATGAATGGGGCCATGTATCGTGAGATTTTGAGTGAAAACCTCCTTCCATCAACAAGGGCATTGAAGATGAAACGTGGCTGGGTCTTTCAGCATAACAATGATCCCAAACACACCGCCCGGGCAACGAAGGAGTGGCTTCGTAAGAAGCATTTCAAGGTCCTGGAGTGGCCTAGCCAGTCTCCAGATCTCAACCCCATAGAAAATCTTTGAAGGGAGTTGAAAGTCCGTGTTGCCCAGCGACAGCCCGAAAACATCACTGCTCTAGAGGAGATCTGCATGGAGGAATGGGCCAAAATACCAGCAACAGTGTGTGAAAACCTTGTGAAGACTTACAGAAAACGTTTGACCTCTGTCATTGCCAACAAAGGGTATATAACAAAGTATTGAGATGAACTTTTGTTATTGACCAAATATTTATTGTCCACCATAATTTGCAATTAAATTCTTTAAAAATCAGACAAGGTGATTTTCTGGATATTTTTTTTCTCATTTTGTCTCTCATAGTTGAGGTATACCTGTGATGAAAATTGGGGACCTCTCTCATCTTTTAAGTGGTAGAACTTGCACAATTGGTGGCTGACTAAATACTTTTTTACCCCACTGTATGCATCATTCATGTATGTTTATTCTCATCTTCCGCTTCCTCGTTGTCTTCGTCGTCTACTTTGTCTTGGTTTGCTGTATCAATATCGCCACCTCGTGAATGGGACGTTCAGTCTTGCGCATGCACTTTTCAACGCGTTCAGGTCGTGGGCAGGTGGCGCGGTCACAAAATCTGGGCTGCACGCAGTCATCCGAGGTCAAGCACTGCAGACACTAGCGGAGTGGAGACAATGACGTAAATTTCGTCACACGAGGTTTCCGGTTACACGTACGTGGACAGCAGAGGTGCAGCATGAATCCAGCTTTACTATGGATAATAGGGGCATAGCAACAAAAATGTTGTGCGGGGATGAAGGTCTGAGTCACTGACCCACATGTGTCACCACTACAAAGAACGTTTTTGTGCGAAATATTTCAGTGGGTTTGTCACACAAGCATCTTTTGCTTTGTGAAATCATTTCACAGGAACTCTGCCATACAGTATATTAGGTTATTTTTAAATGTCCTGATTAAAAAAAAAACACTCCTGATCCTTTCCAAACAATCACTGGCTCCAGAGAACATGGAAAAGATGATAGAGAGATAATCTGACCCAAAAAATGAGTGACAGGCACCTAAAAAAAGAACTGCTGCAGGTGTGAGTTCACTCTGACTGCTTCAGATCACACCATTGCTGCTTTATTTCCTTGCTAATGTTACATAATCAGAATAAAAGCCTTCCACACTTTAATCGTCATGCATGTAGAGGTAAATGGTTTCAGCGTGCTGCGGCTGTGCAGTTGGGTGTCTTATGCTTCCTGTTTCCTGTCTAAGTATCTCACCTTGTCGTCACAATCAGTCAAAAAAAAGTCAGAGTGGAAATTGTAAAAGTGTGACCTGAACAACCTCACTATTGAAATAAACAGCAAGCTAGACATATCTAAGATTACAATATGTTCAGTAGTCATTATGCCTCGGTGAAACTGAGAGGCAAACAATAATCGCTTAATGCGTCTGTGTGTGGTTGTTGGTTGCATCTGTCCGCCTGTCTGTTTCAGCTCGCCCGGTCAAGATTAAGTGGAACTAAAGGCTTGTATCACTGTATCACCATATTTTCTTAACTTTTAATTTAACAGAATTTCAAAAAAACACTTTGTTTTTGAAATAAACACAAAAATAGCTCACCTTTACCATCAATGGAATGGTACTGCACATGCGCCTGGAAACTCTCGCCAGAGGGAAGTACTGCACAATTCACCAATACTGGGTAAACAAATGTCCATTTTTTTGCCTGTTTTCTTCCTCTTCCACTAAACAGCAAAAGCTCCCATTCGTCTTGATTGTCATTGTATACACGCACCTCCATTGCTTCCGCCATTTAAAACGTCTGCCACCTTGCTCTTCTTTGTGTTTGGATTGCAGGTTGGTGGCTCTTGTCTGCTGTCTACAGTATGGGCATGTGAACTGCAGATTTTTTTCACCGGGCATGCATGTACTCCAAAACTACTGGATGGATTTGGATGAAATTTTTACCAGAGATGGTCCTTGGGCTAGAGAGGAACCCATAATATTTTGGTGATGAACCCAGTATGCATACCTCCACCAAGGCTCTTATCTTCTCACAGTGTGTTAGCAAGAATACTCCAAAACTACTACATGGATGTGGATGAATTTTTTTATTTATTTATTTTTTTACCAGAGGCGGTCCTTTAAAAATATTCTATCACTTCTGTAATAATAATAATCACATTTTCATTATTTTTTTCCTTCTCATTTCTCTCTCTGAGGTCCACAGTGGTAAACCTGAGGGTGAGCAGTCAGAGCAACTGTGAAGAGAACGGGCTGGAAGCAACATAACAATATTGCTTGTTCTCTTTATAGAAAAACTGCATTTCAGTATTTTTTTTTTTTGCAAGATAATTCAAGAACCTCTCAATATTCATGACACAGAGTGAAACATTTCAACCCATTCTCATTTAATGTTGATGATTATGTTGATAGTTTAAGTTTTGATGTTTTTACCTGCTATTGCATGCCATAGTGTAAATATACATGTATTAAATTAATCAAATCTGTTAATCCAGCATTTTTCTTTCTGCTCCTAATTTTATTCTTGGGCTTCTATATTTTTTCTTTTTTGCGCTACTTGACAAAAATGCCAGTGTACAGCCCTGGTGACGTACACCTCATGTGTATTGTGACAGTGACATCAGAGTCATAATAGTCATAAATAAATACCAAGCATTTCAAACCCGTGCATGGATGGCATGACAATACCCATGCTGCCATGCCACAAGCACCGAGGCATCAGCACCTGCAGTGTTTTCATGTCTTGTCTAATCGTTCATTAGTGAGAAACCCAAATGACATATGGTAACTCATGACTTTTATTTCAGTTTGCTTGACCCACAAGCAGACTGGATTTTCAGTTAATGGTTAAACCACACAGAGAACAGTCTGGGGCTGACTTGAAACTGTGCCAGTGCTCTATAACAAAACTAATGCTTCACACGTGACTGAGAGACAGGACAGTCTTCCTAAAGCAAAGCAGGGTCCGCTTTGATCAGAAAAAAACAGACTGCACAGTCCACATCTGAAACCTTACACACCTACAGGTTTCATCATGCCAGTGTTGCCACTCACCCAGCAGTGTGCTCCACTGTCCTGAAGGTGACTCTACAGTGCAGTGCAGCTCAGTCAGCCTCTGCAGGGCTCTCTTATGAACGGGACAGTCTACACAAACAAGCAGCAACACATGCTCCTCTCCTGCACTTCCGTTTCCTCAAGGTCCTATCCTCAGTGTTCAGTCGCTGCCGCTCCCCTGTTAAATTTCCATGAGCCTCCTCTGTTTCTTCCACTGTTTGGGCTGCAGAAACACAACACTACCACGCTTGCGGCTGCTGCTGCTGAGTCTGACTGACTTGACTGGGCTGGCCCACAGGGAAGTGCTGAGTTCTCTCCTCCCCCTCTACTCTAAACTCTTTTCACTTAGCTGCCTCCTCCTCTGCCATTCCCTCTTGCCTTTCTTTCACTTCTTCCCTATCCACCTCTGCTCCGTCCTCCTTCCCTTTCCCTTCCTGCTGCTGCTGTTTTCTTGCTGCTGCTTGCACTGACAGTGCCTCTGCAGGTGAATGCTGGGAATTTGGCAGCCAGGCTTGTAGTGACACCCCCCCCCCCTCGAGCGGGTATCAGGTTACACTCTGGGAAACTTTGGTTACACCAGGGATCGGCAGCCTTTACAAGTGGAAAGAGCAATTTTGAGCAATTCATAGCCCCCCAAAATCTGTATGTAGCCACAAAATATCTTTCAGTCTTAAAATGCCACTAAAACGACTGAGTTATAATTTTTAGGAATTTTTTTATATATAAATTTGAAACTTTGAATTTTTTCTAACAAATTTGCAACTTTTTAAAATAAATGTATGACCCGTTCTCATAAATTAGATTTTTTTTTTGTAAATTTGCAAAATGACTTGTAACTTTTGTGCTCCTTTGCACCTTTTTTCTCTTACAACTGTGCCTTTCTTCGTATAAACTTGTGGCCTTTTTTCCTGAATTTTTTTTCCTTGTAAATTTGCAATATTTCAGTGAATTCAATGAAAGCACCAAGGTGCTGTGCCTCGGTGCCTGTGGCATGGGTGGCTATAAAAAAGTGGCACTCTGACCTCTACTGGCCCAGGATAGTTATTACAATACCCTTTTTCGCTGAGGCATTGACAGAAATGGTGAGTTAAATTTGTTTATTTCAAAAGCAAAGTGTTATTTTGAAATTCCGGTAAATTAAAAATCGAGAAAATGTGGTGATACAATGATACAAGGCTTTAGTTCCACTTAATTTTGACCAGGCCAGCTGAAACAGAGAGGCAGACAGACAGACAGATACACACAGCCACAAACAGATGCACTAACCGACTACTGTATGCCTCCATTTCACTGAGGCATAAAAAGGTAAAAAAGGTTGTTTGCTTGCCTTTTCAAAGTCACAGAGAGCCGATGGTCATGTGCAAAAGAGCTGCATCACGTGTCTCCAGAGTCACAGGTTGCAGACACACACATGCACAGAGGCACCCACACATCCTCCAAAGCCTATCTTTGATCCTTCAGGTATGTTAGTGTAGGGCCTCATCACTAATATCACCAGTAAACATGAGCATAACAGTCATCTGCATGGGTGAAAATCGGGGGGGGGGGGGGGGGAGGAGACAGACAGGGGAGACATGCCCCCCCCCCCCTAAAAAAAGAATCTTGTAAAACTGCAACTTTTTTCTTGCAAATTTGCAACTTTTTCTAGTAAATTTTGAACTTTTTCTCAGACGTGCAACTTTTTTTTCTCATAAACCCACTACTTTGATTTCATAAATTTCCTGCTTTCTTCTAGTTGATTTGCAACTTTTTCCTCATAAACTGGTCACTTTTTCTTAGAAACTAGCTACTTTTTCTCATAAATTCTCTACATTTTTCTTATAAATTTACGTTTTCTTGTAATTTTTTACTTTTTTGTTGTAAAGTTTATAACTTTT
This sequence comes from Pholidichthys leucotaenia, assembly GCA_020510985.1. Taxonomy (NCBI): domain Eukaryota; kingdom Metazoa; phylum Chordata; class Actinopteri; order Cichliformes; family Pholidichthyidae; genus Pholidichthys; species Pholidichthys leucotaenia. Next base: position 305,850,914 of record CM035841.1, on the reverse strand, counting down.
TTCTCATTAATCTGCAGCTTTTTTTCATAAACAGGCTACTTTTTTTCCTCATAAATTTGTGACTTTTTTCTCATAAATTTTCAAAAAAAATTTTTTTTTGTAAATTTCCAGAGTTTAAATGGATGCTGTTTAATTTTTTTTTATTCTATGGAATTGTTTTGTTGTTGTTGTTGTTGGTGGTGGTGTTGCTGTAAAACATCTGTGTAGTTCATTTTAAGGGGACCTTTAACATAGTTCAAGGGCAAAATTAATAATGTTTTAATGTAATAAAAATATCGGACTTCTTGGAGCATGTCTGTGTAACTAAACAAATGCGCCTCATTTAAAATTGCAAGTTGTGAAAAAAATGTAATTAAAGTACTTTATTTGCAACTAAAGATGTGTACTCAATCAATCAATCTTTATTTCGGATAGATTAAAAGTACAGATTAAAAGAAAGAGAATAATATAACAAAGGGGGAAAGAAAATCCAACAAGGTCAAATTAGACAATAACTCCTCTGATCATACAGTTCAGCATAAGTTATCCGAAATGGGTGATGGCTGAAGCCGCAGCTTATATTGCCCACCCAGATGTAGATGAAGATGTATACTGTGTTTAATATAGTATTGTAGCGAACTCAATATGAGCACCCTACTTGGCTTGCCAAGTGGGTTGACCCTATTGGCGACACAGGTAGGGTGCGGGACTCCGGAGCGGGAGGCGTGAGTTCGAATCTCCCGGTGGGACGTCGCCATGTCGGGCAGCACGTTACAGTATGTTGTATTAACACAGGGGTCAGCAACCTTTACTCTAAGCCACTTTGAGCAATTTTTGTCCAAAACATCTGCCTGACGCCTGTCAACATCAGGAATGGTAGAGTTTTTCTCATAATCTTGCAGCCTGTTCCAGTAAATTTGACACTTTTTTCTTATAACCTTTTTGCTTAATTCTCAAGAGTTTTTTTTTTCTTGTCAATGCTGATTTTTTTCTCCCTCATATATTTGAGACTTGCTCTGGTAAATATACCGTAAAACGGGGCTATAAGGGACGGCTGGGTAATAAGGGACACTTTTCTGGGAAATGTTTTAAATGTAATTCTGCTTTTTTTATTTCGAGCAGGACGCTGAGTTGTGTTGTTATTGTCAAATATCCATGAAAACTAATATCTATCTACAGGAAAGCAAAAAGAAATATGCAACATACCATGATTTGTTTAAGGATTCATTTCCCAGAAAAGTGTCCCTTATTACCCAGCCGTCCCTTATAGCCCCGTTTTACGGTACTCTTTTTTTATTGAGCTGAGACTTGTTTCCCTTCTCAATTTGCCATTTTCTTTGTAAATATTTGAGGCTGTTCTTTTGCATTTGCAGTTTTTCTCACATATTTGACACTCACCCCATTATGGAACCCTTTTTTTCAGAAGCACAGGTTATGGGGGCTCTAGTCTAGAGCCACAGTTTGCAGACACCTCTAATAACTAGTTACTTATATTGTGCATTTTCAAGCGTTGAACGTGCACTTCTAACACCACAATAGCAATTAACTTCTGTCTCATTCACTATAATGCACAACCTTGCATCATCTCAGACTTCACACTCACACACTCAAATCTTGTACCTGTAGGGAGTCATTTTGATTTTCCTTAGGTGGAAACAGAACATTTTCTGGAGCGCCCTCTTCTGGCTGAAATGGGGAATGAAATAATTGAACAAAACATTTTCATAGGAGCACTGCAAATAAGCGTGCTGTGTACTTTTTCCAGATATTTCAACAGTGTTTCTATTGTGTCTAATGTGTATGATTTGTGGACTATAGCGCATGACAAATGTTTATGTTAATCTTATTAGGATAATCCTGAATTCCTGAATGCTGAGGGATTCCAGCTACTGTTTTTCTATAGCTTTTTTTTTTTTTTTTTGGCAATAATGAATCAGATAATGAATTGTGGGGGGAAAATCAGTAATACTACTACATGCACATACAGCAGCCTCATAACTAAAATGGCAGAAACCTAGAAAAGCTAGAAAGCTTAAGGGTGAGTAGGAATAACATCATGACACATTCCACCACATCTATTATTAGGCATGTTTGTCTTAACCTAAAAATAAAGCATCTTATCTAGATACTCTTTAGACAAACATCAGTTATACCTACAGCTGCATCCTATTTGTTTTACTGAAGCCAGCAATTAATAACAGTGCCACTAAGTGTTAGTTTGTTAGTCTGTGCTTACAAGAGTTGCAATATGGCAGCAGCAGCATAGCCATCCATCCAATATGAGCAATATATTGCCCTTACCAATGCTTCTGTTGTGCTGCTCTCGTTCCCCATGACTCAGCCAGCAGCAGGGCCCTAGAGTGCCCACCCCAACAGGCTGTCACATCAGCTGGCTGAAAGACACTGGCAACAAAGAGACCATCATCTTGCAGCTATTCCACTGCTGAACAAGGAGACAGCAGAGTGACCAGGGGTGCCTCAGTGGTCACGGACTCATGCTTCGCAGGATTAGAGACCACTGGTATGAGGTCCAGCTTGCACTGAGTGCAAGTAACTGTGTGCTGTTTTAGAGATTAGGAAATTGTGTTGCAAGACCTACCACCAGGACCAAAGTGCAGGCGTTTACCTCAGCCGATGTGGGCTTAAAGGCAGTAAAACATCATTATTGATGGTGGCACTATCATAAAAAGATGTTTGCAAAGATTGGTCTAAAGGTGCACTAGTCAATTTAATCTTCTGCAGTGAACCTGTAAAATGAAGGGGTTCTTTGTTGTTTAAATGACACAGGAATGATGCATCTACACACAGCTGTCTCTGGCTATAAAGCAGAGTATGCAAAGATGAGCTTTCAACTCATACATTTGTGGCTTTTAATTTCATAAATTTCCAGCTTTTTTCCTATAAATTTGCAGCTTTTTTTCTTGTAAGTTTGCGGCTTTGTTCTCTTAAATGTGCAACTTTTTTCTTGTAAATCTGCAACATTCATATGGCTGACAGTTCAATTTTTATGCTATGCAATGTTTGTTTTTTGTTTTCAGCTAGACGGTGTCTATTCTTTATGTTTTTGTTGGAAGGGGAAAGATTTTTGTTAAAGGGTTTGAACTCTTCTCCGTTACAAAAACAGGGACCCCTAAACACAATCTTACGGTACATAGGATCCCCCAAAAAGCAAGTAACAGCCCTGCATCTACACATGCAGTCTGCAAAGTGATTGTGATATGTGTGACAGGGTCAACAACAAAAAAAACCATTCCTACTTGGCTCGCCTCTTGGTGACACAGGTAGAATGTGCGACTCTGGTACAGGAACTCATGGGTTCAGTCCCTGTCTAGATGCCACCAGTTGGGTTTGACCCTTTCCCCTCGGTCACATGTGGCTCGGACTGGACTTAATCTTTGTGTAGCAAATAACAGATTGTGGTGTATCTTGGCTCCCAGCAGAAATCAGTCTGTCACAAAAGGTAGGGTCAAGGATGTTTAAAAAAAAAAAAAAAACAACTTTGGAAGCATATCTAATCCAGCATAAAGAATTCTAACTCTAATCAGTATATCCACAGACATTCTCTTCTTTCAAAAGAACGCTATGTGTTGGATATATTGCCATCTGTGCCATTAAAAATCTGTTTGTGCAGTCATTGTACGGCTGCGGGGGACTGTACGATAGGCTCCTGCTTAGTCAGAAAGCACTGACCTGAACATGCAAGACTTTATAAATAGAAATCTGCCTGTTCACTGTTGTTAGACTTTATTCCAGTCTTGTGCACAATTTGTTATGCACACTTATCTTACAAACAAATATGGAGGATACCATTCCCGCTGTGCAGGAGAATCCGCTTAATTTTTTTTACTCCTTTGCTTGCATGGGTGTGTGATTATTTATCCCATGGGGTATCAATGCACATCTTAATTTTTCCTCATATCTTAATTCGTTGCAGGTTATCTACCACGTCTGCCCACTTGCTATTTGTGTGAATGGGGTGTAATTTCAGCCATCACAGGGACCTGTGTGCACTCTCACTGCACTCAGTGCCTCAGGGGATTTTGGCAACACTGAAAGCAGCAAGGGGGAAATCATATGATTAGCCTCTTGTCAGGCCTCTATTCAACATATAGCTGAGTCTTTAAGAACAACCAGGAAAACAGTATTTGTAACAATTTAAACAATCAAGTGTAGCAACTATGTGACAATAGATAATGTAGTTTAGCAGTGTCAGAAAAAGCAGTCCAAATTGTAAGTACATAGGATAAACGGCTATAAACAATCACTTATTTTAAACTTTACCAAACCCCAAAAGTGCTCCCTTCCTACCACATTCTCGTGTACTGACCCTCTTCCACCTGAAGGACTAATAAAACAATTTAAAATCTGAACCACGTATTCAGTTCACCAATGGCAAACTACTCACCACTGCACACAGAAGAGCTTTCCTCAAATAGTGTTTCCCCCCAGCTTTGACAGACTCCTCCAGTCTGTGTTTACGGTCAGACCCAAGGCCAATGTGTCTGTCCTGTCTTCTGAGGAGCCCCGGTTCCTCTGTTGCTATTTTTGCCTTGGACACGGGGACAGAAGTGTGGACAAGATTAAGGGAATGGACAGAGGGGAGGAGACCGAACTGGATCCGGGGTAGCCATGTCTGCTTCAGGCAGGTGGTGGGTGTTTTGTAAACAAACAATCACGCCACGGATGAGCTGTCAGACCACGCGTGATCATGTGAATGGCCGCAATAGTATTCATGCCACCTGTAGCCTCCCAGGATATCCAGACCTCTACAGTGTGGTGGTTCTCTTCCACTGCAATTTTACAGTGATCGACAATTAAGGACAACACCAACACACTCAAGCAACAAATCCCCAGAACGGGTGCAGATTCTGACAAGAAAGGGCTTTAAATGTGTTCTGGATCCTCTATTATCTATCACCTTCAGAGCCTATTTTCAACAGAGTGCCCAGTATGTGCAGGCATCATCATCCCTAAAAATAACTGATTTGATCAGCTTAGCTCTGACAGAAACCCCACACCCCAAACACTCATTTCTCTTTCATTTAACGCCTTCGTCCTATCTCAGCTGTCACTCGGGCTTTTTTACCAAATCAACACTAAACATTTACATTCCTATCAGTCTTCCTTCACTCTCCCTCCACTATGATCAGCATCCTCCCTCCCACTTTAACACTCCACTCCTCCCTCCCTCACTCCTTTGCTCAGTCTCCACAGCTCCTTTTTGCTGCTGACATCACCCCTCCTCCAACACTACATAAAACACCTCTTTTTATTTGCCTGCCTCAGATCTTGACCAGTAAAAAAAAAATAAAAAATAAAAATCTTCTTGCATCCCCCCTCTTGCCTCTGATGCTACATTGCAGACTCCCCAGACCCTCCTCTACTCCGTTTACCTTGCTGTGTGAGATTCCAATGCAGCTCCCCATCTTGTATTCCATGTCCTCCTCTGGTGAAGTGACTCTGGCACTACACGGCTGGCAGAGAACCTTTCTGCAGAACTGCATCGTTATCAGCCAGACTCAGCATTGCCGAAGCAGGCAGACTTCTGCAGGAGGAACAGAGAGAGAGAGCGCGCACCTCTGTCTCTGTACGAGTCTCTCAGTGACTAATAAATGCTCTGCTCTTCATTGCCCATGGTGCTCCTGTGACATACAGTATATTTTCAAGCTATTGTTATATAAAGTCTACATGACGTAAGCAATCCAACCTATTCAGTTAAATGTGAGAAAGGGAGCAAATGATTCCAGCCTCAGCTTAGCTTCACATCGCTGCACCGTAGAGCTGACTGAAGCACCGACTTGGAGGGAACAATTTCTCAAGAGGTGGAGAACTGACAGTGAGAGAGAGGAAGAGATGGGAGGCAGCGTAAAGCGTGTCTGTCTCTTTAAAAATACCCAAGAGATGGCAAGGATGATGCTGCTACATCATCATGATGGAGATGCCAGGGTATTCAGCCACATAAATTTGATTATAGTGGAGTTCACTCAGCCACATTAGGGCAAGGGGGAATCAGATGAAGTAATTTTGTGCCATTTGTTCCATTCAATCTTCTCTTCATTACATATTTGTGCAATGGTGACACAAACATGGACTAAATTATATGCAACTATTAGCCCTATAATGAAGGACTGTGTTGGAAAATTAGTATACCTTTAATTTATGAACACATTTATATAATGATGAATCTTTGCTATAGTGACTGGAATCATCTCTTCGTGGACGATAATGCTGTGACCCATGGAGCTCGAAAGGGTCACTGGATGGTTTGATGATTTTTGACCCTAACACCTGTCTGACGTCTGAGGCTGACATGTTCGGCAATCTCTCCATTGCTATAATCAGGGGTGGACTGGGATAAACATTCAGGTGGGGAATTTGACTCCATCCCAGGACACCCCACTGTTACGAACCAGAAACCACTGCTGCTATAATTGTAGACCACCATATATATACATATCAGGTGTCAAACTAGTTACAACTTGTAGCTGGGATGAAATATATATTTTTTAAATATATTTTCAAATTAATCAATTGAGCATTGAAATCAAATGAACTTCCAATGCGTTTGCTCTCATTTTCCCTTGCACTAGGCTCTAGACCTCTCTCCCTATCTCTCTGCACATACAGGTACATCTCAAAAAATTAGAATATCATGAAAAAGTTCAATATTTTTGGTCACTCATTTCAGAAAGTGAAACCCATATATTATATAGATCCATTACACAGAGAGTGATATATATCAAGTGTTTATTTATTTTAATTTTGATGATTATGGCTTACAGCCCATGAAAACCCCAAATTCTGCTTCTCAAAAAATTAGAATATTACATAAAATTAATTTTAAAAAATAGTTTTTTAATAGAAATGTTGGCCGACTGAAAAGTATGTCCATGTACACACTCAATGCTTGGTCAGGGCTCTTTTGGATTAATTACTGTATCAATGTGGCGTGGCATGGAGGTGATCAGCCTGTGGCACTGCTGAGGTGTTATGAAGGCCCAGGTTGCTTTGATAGTGACCTTCAGCTCGTCTGCATTGTTGGGTCTGGTGTCTTTCATCTTCCTCTAGACAATAGTCCATAGATTCTCTGTGGAGTTTAGGTCAGGAGAGTTTGCTGGCCAATCAAACACAGTGATGCCATGGTCAAACCAGGTTTTGATACTTTTGGCAGTGTGTGTGTGTGTGTGTGTGTGTGGGGGGGGGGTGCCAAGTCCTACTGGAAAAAGAAATCAGCTTCTCCATAAAGCTTGTCAGCAGAGGGAAGCATGAAGTGCTCTAAAATTTCCTGGTAGACGACTGCGCTGACTTTGGATCCTGATAAAACAGAGTGGATCAACACCAGCAGATGACATTGTTCCTCAAATCATCACTGACTGTGGAAACTTCACACTAAACCTCAAGCAACTTAGATTGTGTGCCTCTCCGCTCTTTCTCCAGATTCTTGGGACTTTGATTTCAAATGAAATGCAAAATTTACTTTTATCTGAACACAGGTCATCTGTTGTTGTTTGTCCAGTATGTTTTATCAAGTCCAAAGTCAGCACAGTCGTCTACCAGGAAATTTAAGAACACTTCATGCTTCCCTCTGCTGACAAGCTTTATGGAGAAGCTGATTTCATTTTCCAGCAGGACTCCCCCCCCCCCCCCCACACACACACACACTGCCAAAAGTATCAAAACCTGGTTTAATGACCATGGCATCACTGTGTTTGATTGGTCAGCAAACTCTCCTGACCTAAACCCCACAGAGAATGTATGGAGGATTGTCAAGAGGAAGATGAGAGACACCAGACCCAACAATGCAGACGAGCTGAAGGTCACTATCAAAGCAACCTGGACCTTCATAACACCTCAGCAGTGCCACAGGCTGATCACCTCCATGCCACGCCACATTGATACAGTAATTAATCCAAAAAGAGCCCCGACCAAGTATTGAGTGTGTACATGAACTTACTTTTCAGTCAGCCAACATTTCTATTAAAAAACTATTTTTTAAAATTAATTTTATGTAATATTCTAATTTTTTGAGAAACAGAATTTGGGGTTTTCATGGGCTGTAAGCCATAATCATCAAAATTAAAATAAATAAATACTTGAAATATATCACTCTCTGTGTAATGAATCTATATAATATATGGGTTTCACTTTCTGAAATGAGTGACAAACAATATTGATCTTTTTCATGATATTCTAATTTTTTGAGATGTACCTATATTGTTGCTCTGCAGAATGAGATTAAAAAAATGCAAATAACCTAAACCGGTACTTCTTGGGAAGTAATTTTATGCACCCTGATCACATTTCATCTAACAGCATACCCTACATATTTAGGACTGTGGTTCTAAGTTGTACCTGCTCAGCCAATACAGAAGCAGCATTGCTGCTGGGGCTTTCCTCTCCACCTTTTCAGAAAAAAACAAAAGCCATATTGTCCAGTTTAGTTTACTGCTGTAACATTCAACCAATGGTGAAATATATGTTCTCAAGGAAAAAATCCTGATATTGTTCCATAGGCTACATTAAGGTTCAGAATGAGATACAGTCTTATACAGTAAGTGAAATTTTAAATTTTGGATTTCTGGTCCACTATGTTACCATAAAAACCTTCAATTCCTGACAAAAAAAAATACAACAGTGTTTCCTCTACCATTATATTATGGGCACCAACCCCTACAAACACACACACCTTAGTTTTTTTTTTTTCCTTTTTTTTTGGGGGGGGGGGGTCATATACTTGAATCTTTATCAGTCCAAAAGAAAGATATTATGCATTATTTAACGGCCACTTAAGCCACTTTCTGAAATTGATACAAGATTTTTATTAAATTTATGCCTGCAGCACATACTCAAATCGTTTTTAAATTGCATGTTTACAACGTTCCACCAGTTCTGAAAATGGAGGATGTAATTGTTTAAAAAACATAAAAGAAATGTCCTATTGTAAAAACAATTATCATTTAATACCTGCTCTGCTGAAAAAAAAACATTGTAAAAATGCTTTGCAGTAAATACAGTAAGGATTTAAATATGACAATGTGGCTCCTTTAACCGTTTACAGGTGTTCTCTAATAAGAGCCAGGGGCTGTTATAATCATACTGACATGTATATGATTATGATGATTGTGACAGCAAGTTTGCCATAATCTAATATTGTACAACATTTGTTATATGTGAGCTGCCATCTTATTACACAATAGTTTGTGACTTTTCAAGGTAAAAACAATATTAAGATTTAAAGACCTTAAAATTTCCCTGCACAGAAAATTTACACATCAGGCAGCAAGAAGAAACACAATGAGTAAGAAAATAGAGAAATACAAAATAAATAAATTAAAATAATTTTAAAAAAATTAAATGCCCTTGAAAATATTATAGAAAAAATGCATTGACAGAAGCTGTAGTGTATGACTTTAACCTGTAACACGAGCACTCTGAGGTGAGTGCAATATCCCCCACCTCTGTTTTCTTTGAAGATCCCAACATGAAGGAGAGCAGTTTTCAGCTTTTCCATATAATTACTGGGGCAGAACCAAATTATGATAAACCTGTCATCCATGAATATACAACAAAAACAGTTGTATACAACCCATAGTTGTAGGGCAGCATCCCAAGGTGAATCTGCGTAGCAACTTTAGTGACCCTAGTTTTACTCATTCCATAGTAATACGGCAGAGGGAATGCCAACCTTGACCTTTTGACCTTAAACCCAAAGTCAGAGGTCATGGTCTGTGTACCAACGTTGGTGATCATAGCTTTACTTGTTCTATAGTAATAGTGCAAATGGAATGTTAATGTTGACCTTTTGACCCTAAACCTATAGATGAAGGTCAGGATCCCAATGTGAACCTGTATAGCAAGTTTGGTGACCCTAGCTTTTTGTCTTATTGAGCATTTATATGGAATTTTGACCTTGTGATACCAAAGACCATTTAAAAATGGTACTTCCTGCCTTCTAGCTTGGTGCTTAGCGTAATAGAATAGGGGAAGGAAAAAGATGTTTGTGGCGGCCCCTTGCACGGCAGCAGCCCCTCTGATTCTAGATGTGATTAACAATGTAGATAGGAGAAACGTAATTTCATTCTACTGTACATGATTGGCGGTATGGATTGAACGACAATAAAAAGTTGGCTTCTTCTTCTTCAAACCCATAGTCACAGTTCAGGGTCTCAGGGTGAACCTGTGTGACCCCAGCTTTGCTCGTACAGTAATGTGGCATAAGGAATGCTAATCTTGACCTTTGGCCTTTTGACCCCAAATCCTTTGTCACAGTTCAGGGTCACAGGGTGAACCTGTGTACCAACTTTGGTGACCCTAGCTTTACTTGTTCTATAGGAATGGGGAATAGGGAATGCCAACCTTGACATTTGACATTCTGCCCCAAAATATCTGCAAAAAAATCATCCGACCAGAGCCAAATTACAATATGCACATCATCAGTGTATATCAAACCTTAGCACCAACTTTCAAAACAATCAGAACAAAACTGTAGGAGTTGATTTCACAAAAGTGAGGCAGACGGATGGATAGACGGACCGCCCAATGACATAATCCGCCACTGGTCTTCGCCCAAAGTGGTCTTTGACCATAAAAATTATTTGATTACTAAATGCCCACAACCAGTATAAGTACTTTTTCAATGAGCCTCACTGAGGCAAGAAAAAAACCCAAAAAAACTATATACATAATATAAAGCTTGGAAAACAGGGGGCATAACTACCCCGAAGCCTCCTTAGCCTATGTAAAAGTCAGGTTCCTTGACTTATCTGCTATTGGGCAGCACGGTGGTGCAGTGGTTAGCACTGTTGCCTTACAGCTAGAAGGTTCCAGGTTCGAATCCCCAGGCTTGCAGGGGTTGGAACCTTTCTGTGTGGAGTTTGCATGTTCTCCCTGTGCTGCGTGGGTTTACTCCGGGGGCTCCGGTTTCCTCCCACAATCCAAAGACATGCATGCTAGGTGAATTGGTTGTTCTAAATTGTCCCTAGATATCTGTTTCCTATAGGCCCTTAGAATAGAGGGTTAGTACTAGTGAAAGTGCTTTGAGTGGTCTTTGTGACTAGAAAAGCACTATATAAGTGCAGGTTAGTTAGTATTTTAGTTCAAAACATTTTGGTGATTTTACTTCATTTGGCTGCATCTGTGGTAAGGGCTTTTCTGCTTTTAATTCGCTCCCTCTCTGCTCCTCCTTTCCAACGGTTGTTCAGGTCACTTTGGATCCTGATTGACCAGTCCACGGGGAATTGTCCCGGTCTTCCCTATGCCCATTCACGGATGGCGATAATAAAACAGAAAGTTAGGAAACATCTTTTGGAATTCCCTCTCTCCAGAAGTCACAGAGATTAAGAATGAACTAAAGGGCACTCAGACTCCATACATTGCCAGATAAGACTTTGGTGGATGTATGCACTCATTGATCACCTAATGGGTTCATCCGCAGCCCAAGAGCCACCTGTGGTAAAAATTTAATCAAAATCCATCCAGTAGTTTTTGCGTAGTCCTGCTAACAGGCAAACGGACAGACAAACTGCCCCGATCACATTACCTCCTTGGCAGCGGTAATGAGAGGGGCTGTCTTTAATACATCCTAGCTTCACATGCTAAAACCTCATTTAATGTTACCAGGGTGGCTCTGGTTCAGGTGGTACAGTTGATGTTTGTAAATGAAACAAGGCAAAGCCCTTCATAAGTAAATGTTAAGAAGGCGCAGTATAACAAATATTTACACAATCATCAGTAGATTGCTGAGGCAGATGCTTACTGTGGTTAGGACAGATAACTATTAGAGATGTTATATGACAGCAAACAATGACGTACCCTTAAAAGTTAAGACTATCTATAAATGCAAGAAATCTGTGTGTGTGTATCTGTTCCTCACATATCTCTCAAACTGTTTGTCACACTGATCTCAGATTTTAGAAGTGCTTTGCTGAGGTTACGAAGGTGTGCATCCCTGAGTATGGAGTTGCTCAGTCAAAATATGTAATTTTTATCAGTAAAAGTTTAGCCACCACTGTTTCCTCATGCTCTGGCTTCCGGAAGTGTGGGCAGGGTTTCGGATCGACTCTGTACTGATTGGATAATATGCTGCATCATGACCAGTCACTCACCACAGTGCTTCGCAACCCCCCAAAAAAAGGAAGTGAAAAGCAACAAATTTGACAAGAAAGAGAGAATAGTGAAGATGTAATGCTTAAAAAATTATACTATAATGTTGCCGTGATTGCGCACATCTAAAGGATAATTCAGGGAATGCCAGTGGGGATCCGGGGTCTGCCTAAAGAACACCGGTGTTGGAGAAGCAACGGGTGGAATGCGGTTCTCTGCAGGGAAGCAAGTCCAGCCCGCCCAGTCAGCAGTAGACGGGAGTCCCTTTGCAGGACCACCATTCGCTGTCGCCAATGGTGCTCTTCTCGGTGTGCTCGCACGGCTATCTAAAACTTAAAAGTTAATAATAATACCACCATGACTGTGGAGCAGAATGCCCAGATCAATTACACATCATATGCGGCCACATGCACAGTTTGACTAAATGACTAGACACAAAAATGCCCAAATATCGAAATAAGTCATTTTTAGTTAAATATTTACTAACAAATGGGCAACACTGATGCAACAGTTGCAGCCAAACAGGTCATTCTGCTGTGTATAATAATGTTCGTTGTTTTGTACGTCTAACATTCCTAAAATATAAAAGGATGCACTAGAATGAGTCTCAAATATTTGTGAACGTGTCCTGTTATAGTACTGCATGAGTTTATTGATGATACACAGAAGAAATTCAATATTACATTGAACTCCATCACTGAACACTGATATAAACTAAAATAATTATGATGACTGAACAACTCCCATTCCCCAAAGTGCAAGATGCACTATTATCTTGAATATAAGTGATAAAAGATCACACAAATAATTATCTGACAAACAAATAAACAAGGGATCTGAAGCAGTCACTAATATTGGATATCTCATTCATTTTCAATATTTAGGTATTCTGTAATTAATATTCACACAGTCAAATAATTCTTAGTGCCATTTACTCCCTTTTATATTTGTCAAAGTCTAACATGTGATTGCCGATATATAGGCTACATCTCTTTGTATTCCACTTTCAAACACAGCCTATGTTTGGGCCTGGAAAGCCTAACTGGGATACCTGTTTCAGACAGGAATACTTGCGTTCTACGGGCAATGCACAAGTCTATCTAAATTTACATTAACTTGACAGTTAAGAGGACACAGATACAACTAATAATGGTACAGATCCATTAATTATCCCAGGAAATAATTACAGTGAATCAGCATCAGGTCACAAAGTCCATCCATCCATCCATCTTCTACCGCTTAATCCTTTTCAGGTTGCGGGGGGGGGGGGGGGGGGGGGGGGGCTGGAGCCTATCCCAGCATCTTTGGGCGAGAGGCAGGGTACACCCTGGATAGATCGCCAGTCCATCGCAGGGCCAACACAGAGAGACAGACAACCATTCACTCTCACATCCATACTTAAGGACAATTTAGATTCTAAGGAGAATTTAGAATAATAGTTGATGCCAGTTAACCTAACCTGCATGTCTTTGGCCTGTGGGAGGAAACCGGAGTACCTGGAGTAAACCCAAGCAGACACGGGGAGAACATGCAAACTCCACAAAGAAGGGTCACCGATGGTCAGGGGGGTTGGATCAAACCCACGATGGTCAGGGGTGTAATCAATCTCGTAACTTTCTTGCTGTGCTGCCCAGTGCCAACCACTGTGCCACCGTGCGCAATTCCCTCAAATGTTCATCTTAAGACTTAAGCTACTAACTGGCCAATAATGATTGATAACATGCTCCTGTTTATTTTTTTTTATTAAAACTTGTAAAAACAGTAACATAAAACTCAAGACAAAAAAGTGCACCATTTGTTTCTCAGTGTATATAAAACAACAGGCCTGTAATGTCACAAACTGGTTTACAAGGTCGCAGTGTGAGGACCAACACTCGGCATTGACCTTTTGGCTTTTAACAATTCTGAACACTTTGTTTTTATTATGTAGAATTTTAACATCTAAAAGAAACTATTTTACATTTTGTTTCAGAAAAGGGCTGCATAGTCCATCACTCATTCATGTCTGGAGGTGGAATTGCCGTCTCTTTGATGTCGAAAACATCTATGAGCTCCTGGGAAAGAACAAACAGAACATATATAAAAGGTTTATAATAGAAGGTTGTTATTTTCAAACTAAGGTGTGCTAACCTTCCACATCTTGTGGCTGATTGAGACGATGCACTGGTTACGGCTGCTTGAACCTCCAGCTTCTACTTCTTCTACAGGAGCTGGGCAATATCATCAGACAAAACTGATTAAGCTACAGAGCTCAGCATATTTCCTTCATAACAGCAAATATTACATCCTCACCTATACAAGGTAGGTTGCTGTCATCCAGATACATCCTTGCCCAACCATCCTGAAACAAAAACACTGCTGTCACATTTGCTTCCAGCCAGCAGAGGGCACAGGAGCTCAACTTGGAAAAAGAAAAGTCAGAACATGACTCACCCTGATTAGGAAAGAGGTGTGGAAAATATTCTCAACCGTCCGGGAAAATGAGCTGGGGTCAATAACAAACTCATAATAGGATTTTGGGGATGTAGCTGGGACAGAAACAGATGATGCATGTTAGCAGCTAATAATAAGCAGACTACAACAGGACGTGACACGAACTTGCATTCTCATCAACCATTAGAGCTACCAGCCTTCCAGAAATGCATCTCAGCCACTTCACTAACCAAGGGGTCAGCAGCAGCAATACTGATGCTATTTTCACTTTATCAGATTTTTCTACTTGAAAAATGTTTTCCTTATAAACAGTTACTTCACTCTTGTAAGATTGTATTTGTTTTCTTGCAAATGTGGATTTTTTTTCCTGCTAATTTTTCAGCATTTTGAAAGTAAAATAGTGACAACTTCTTAGAAATTTCCATCTTTTTTCCTCACATATTTGCATCTGTTTTTATGAATTTGCAACTTGTGTATTTCAGATTTGTAACTTTAATATTGCAAATTTGTTTTTTTTTCCCTTTTATGTTTGCTTCTTGCTGATAGTAAATGTGTTACTTTTAATAAATTGGTGGCTTTATCATAAATGTACTACTTTCTTTGTTATAGATGGGGTTATTACTGCAGCTGACTTTGTGGAGACTATATAGCGCAACCTGGAACTTGCCAAAGTGGCTAGTAAAAAAACAAGCACACTAGCAACAGGCCACAGCTGAATTCTAGCAACACTTGGCTGCTAATGTTAAGTTATTAATGTTATTGGTGCTAATATTAAGCCCTGGATGTGTCATTAGGATTGACTTTAGACTCACGATCATCCCCATGATAACTCTTCAAGTACCCCAGGATCCTCTCCACCTCCTTCTCTGTAGCTTCTTGATGGGACTCTTCCATTTTCTTCAACTGATAGAAAATACAAGTGGTAAGTATGCAGGACAACTCCTCTCAATCTGAACACAAACAACAAAACATTTAATTCTACTATGAAAATGTACTTAATTCAATATAAATAATGTAGCTACCTGTGTAGGCATCATCTTTTTAGCTTCCTTGGTGGCTGCCCGTTTCTGCCGGTCTATCTTTTGCTTGGGAGGAGGAGGCTCAGCATGAAATGACCCCATCCTGGAACAAAGAACAAGAAGAAAGAAAAAGATGCATCACTAAACATTTCAGGTACAGTGCAATCATGTGAAAAAGAAAGCACATTCATGGAAACATTTTCAAACAATCTACATAGGAGGGCTGCATTTGTTGCATTTCAGGCACTGGTACAATACCACGCTGGGACTGCAGAGGTGTCAATGTGTAAAGGTTTAAATCCAGGCTCCAGACTGAAATTATTTTTCTGGGGTGCCTGTACCACTTCCACATGGATGGGGTGGAGGGGAAATGGTGATGTCAAAGAGCCACTTCGCACATAGATTTCAGACAGTCCACACACAACAACTCTAACCCAGGTCCCTTAAGCTTTAAGCTCAGTGTGTTAATGGCTAGGATTTTTTTTACATGGCAGTATAAAGGATGCAGCCTTAAAATCTTCAAATACATAACCAAGGAGGTTTTAGAGGTCAAAATACATTACCAAAAGGATGCATACCTTTACTAAAAGATGGAAGCGTCCAATGAGGAGGCAGCTACCAAGACGTTCCCAGGTCAGCTGGGAGACATAGTCTCTCCAGCGTGTCCTGGGTCTGCCCCGGGGTCTTCTCCCAGTGAGATGTGCCCAAAACATCTCAAGTGGGAGGCGTCCAAGGAGGCATCCTGATCAGACGCCTAAACCACCTCAACTGGCTCCTTTCAATGTGGAGGAGCAGCAGTTCTACTCTGAGCCTCTCCCAGATGACTGAGCTCCTCACCTTAAGGGTGAGTCCAGCAATCCTACAGAGAAAGCTCATTTCAGTCGCTTGTATCCACAATCTCATTCTTTTGGACACTACCCAAAGCTCATGACCATAGGTGAGGGTAGGAACCTAGAATGACTTGTAAATCGAAAGCTTTGCTTTAGGGCTCAGCTCCCTCTTCACCACAACAGATTGGTACAACCTCCGCATCACTGCAGATGCTGCTCCGATTCGTCTGTCAATCTCCCACTCATTTCTCTCCTCACTCGTGAATGAGACCCC
The DNA here is from genome assembly GCA_020510985.1 of Pholidichthys leucotaenia. Taxonomy (NCBI): domain Eukaryota; kingdom Metazoa; phylum Chordata; class Actinopteri; order Cichliformes; family Pholidichthyidae; genus Pholidichthys; species Pholidichthys leucotaenia. The sequence goes on along the minus strand of CM035841.1, from coordinate 305,834,277 downwards.
AAGATATTTTATTATATTTATTATTTTCACTTGGGCTTATTCTCAACCAACCAAGACTCATCCAATTTATCAAACCTTTCCACCTGATCTTATTAGTCAGATTATTTGATTTTTTTAACCCCCCCAAATTGCAATATGCGCATCATCAGTATATACCAAACCATGATACTATGTTTCAAATCAAGCCAAAACTGTAGAAGGAGTTGATTTCACAATGTGGGACAGACAGATGGACAGACCGACTGACCCATAACATAATCCCTCTTTGAGCTTCGACCGGTGGGAAATAAAAAGCTGTCTTTCAACAACTGTACAACTTCCTGGCATTAAATAACTGTTTTGATGTATTCCAGTCAGGTTTTCGGCCACACCACAGCACTGAGACAGCTCTAGTTAAGGTCCTTAATAGGGCTGCAACAAATGATTATTTTGGTAGTCGACTAATCTAACAACTATTTTTTCGATTAGTTGACTAATTGCGATTATTTCTCTCATGTCCACGATTTGTGCCCCCTCTTGGGGCTCTACCACATATTTTACCTCACCCGCTGTTTAAACATGCACACTAGGGCTGTGAATCTTTAGAAGTCACATAATTCGATTCTGATTTTTTTTTTGGAGGGGGGGAGGGGGTCACGATTCAATTCAGAATCGATTTTCAATTCAAAGTGCTTTTCGACTCACATTTGGCTCTCAGTTCAGTACAAAAACCCGCTGATCTCAAGGGGAAAAAAGTCCACTGCACTGCAAAAAATGCTGAGGTAAGCTTGAAAGAAGAGTACAGTGTGTTGATGTTTTGGGGGGTTATATTTTTTTTAAAAAAATTACATCAACTGATTTGCAATAAAATACTGTTAAATGAAAAAGTAGGCTTAGGTTAGTAACTGCTTTTTTATTTCTTGAAAACTTGTGAGTTTCAAAAATGAAATTGTACACAAGTGAAATTATTTTTTTTTAAATTTTCCTTTTCAGCACATCACAATTCCTAACGGTTTTTACACACTGTGTAGGTTTGGTCGCCCTCCAGCATTCTAGAACTATAGGCTATTCATTTAAAAACAAAAGTAAACTCTATTACAAATACTTTGAACATCCATTTAATTAGTAGTGCTACCTGACTGTATGCAGTCAATGTACAGTTACGTTTACACTAACTTAGTGCAATGAACAAATTCAATGAGAACTGAATGCAATTGATGCATAAGATAAGTAGCATTACAGTTATAAAACACAATAAAGTGCTGCTACAAGTCTTCGTGATTTTTTTTTTGCCTGTTCAGAATTTGCTGGGAGTTTGTTAAAGTGGTGCAGTGTGTTGTTCAGCAGGAGGACTTAGAACGTTTTCCACTTCTTTCAACCCTGGGTGATTATCTGGTCACGGTCCTTTGCCTGGTGAAGCTTCTCCAGCAAAAGGTAAAGTAAATGCAATAATTTAAAACAAACAAACAAAAATAAACTTCCATCCAGTGTTAATTTCTTCAACTAAAACTATATTTTTTTTCATCAATTAAAGCTAGAAATTAAACTAAAATTACCATTTATGCATTTTACTTTTGACACCTAATTTCAGTCCAGATTTATTGTGATGATTTTTATAGTTTTATTTTAGTCTGTTCATTATCAATCGTTTTTGTCTGCTTTTAGTCAATAACAAGATTTGGTTTTTATTCAGTGAAAAGAACACTGCTTCCATCACTGTCAAAAAATGTTAGAAAAAAAACCTCAGCTGTGGCTGTCAGGGTTGCTGAGCAATGGGGTAGTGTGTGGACATGCAAACAAACATCATCCAAAGACTAGGCCATAAACTTCTTTTTACCGTCTATGGCCTAAACTCTCTCATTTTTAGATTCTTTTACATTCGTCCTTCAAAATGTGTGGCCACCATCGACCAGTCTACAAGACTACAACACCCGAATTTGTGTATGATCAGCCCAGTGCTGGCTCGGCCATATTTGCACCGTCAGCTACAGCCAGCCATTTTGTTGAGTGACATAACGTGGGGGCGTAACTTGCTGAGGGAGTGTAACTAGTTGAAGGGGTGTAACTTGACAGAGTCTGCGAGCTGTGGACAGACCTGTCTCAAATTTCTTGCTGCACCATTTTTACTTTATTCTGACGGTTTCATCCGGCTGCTAGCTTAGTAAGCTACTCTGCATGGTTCCCCTGCGTCGGCAGCGTCAATGTGTAATTTGTGTAACACAAAGCGGCAATACGTGTCATGTGACGGAATTCCAGCACCACTGCAAAAAAAAAAAAAACAAATAAAAATAATAATAATAATAATTTTAAAAATTGATTCTTAATTTTTATGAATCGGTTCTGGATCGTGTAATATGAGAATCCAGATTCTTATGTGCATCGATTTTTTCCAACACCCCTACTGCACATGTGTGAAAATCACCTTGTTGTCAGTCCCTGCTTTAATTTAACATTTTATAAGCAGTTTTCAGAGCTAAATACAAAAAACAAGAAAGCTGTATTAATCATCACAGGTTTAAGGTTATATATCAGTTTATCACAGACAGCATAATGCCTAATGTCAATTAAACAATTGATTAAATATCTTACATCTGAATTACTGATCTGCTCCAACCCACAAACTAACATTCGGTGGAAGTTTTCTATAAGTTCCTTTTTTAATAGTATAATTCAGAAAGGTATACCTTCATATTCACTTAAGAGTGATATTTCATGCCGTTTGATTTAATTTTGATGATTATGGTCGTAGGTTTTTATCTATCTATAAATGCAGTATATCTGTGTGTGTGTGTGTGTGTGTGTTCCTCAGATACCTCCAAATCCATTTGTCAGACTGACCTCAAATTTTTTAAGTGCTTTGCTGAAGTTACAAGGTTGTGCATCCCAGAGTATGGAGTCACTCAGTCAAAATATTTAATTTTTATCAATAAAAGTTTAGCCGCTGCTCTGTCACCGCTCTGTCCCTTCATGCCCTGGATTCAGGAAGTGTGTGCGAGGTTTCGGATTGACTCGGTGCTGATTGGATAATACGTGGCATCACGGCCATGCTGATTGGATAATACGCGGCATCATGACCATACTGACTGGATAATATGCGGCATCACAACCAGTCAGTCACCACAGCGCTTTGTAAACAGACTCCGTGCTGATTGGATAATACGTGGCATCACGGCCATGCTGATTGGATAATACACGGTATCATGACCATGCTGATTGGATAATACGTGGCATCACAACCAGTCAGTCACCACAGCGCTTTGCAAACAAAAAAAGGAAGTAAAAAGAGACAAATTTGACAAGAAAGTGAGAATAGTGAAGATGTAATGCTTAAAAAATTATACTATAATGTTGCCATGATTGCGTACATCTAAAGGATAATTCTGGGAATGCCAGCGGGGACCCGGGGTCTGCCTAAAGAACACCGGTGTTGGAGAAGCAGCAGGCGGAATGTGGTCCTTCGCAGGGAAGCAAGCCCAGCCCACCCGGTCAGTGGTAGACGGGAGTCCCTTTGCAGGACCGTGACACGCCATCGCCGATGGTGCTCCTCTTGGTGTGCTCACACGGCTATCTAAAAATTAAAAGTTAATAATAATACCACCATGATTGTGCAGCAGAACGCCCAAATCAATTGCATATCCTATGCGGCCACATGCACGGTTTGACTAAATGACGACCATCACCAAACTGGACACAAAAACGCTCAAATAACAAAATAAATAATTTTTAGTTAAATATTTACTGACAAGTGGGTAATACTGATGCAGCAGTTGCAGCCAAACAGGTCATTCTGCTGTATATAATAATGTTCGGTGTTTTGTACTTCTAGTATTCCTAAAATATAAAAGGATGCACTACAATCGGTCTCAAATATTTGTAAATGTGTCCCATTATAGTACTGCATGAGATTATTGACAACAGACTATAAACTACACATATAAACTAAAACAATTATGATGATGACTGAACAGCCCATTCCCCAAAGTGCAAGCTACAACACTTGTGAATATAAGTCATAAAAGAACACACAAATAAGTGATCTGACAAAAAATAAACAAGGGTTCTTAAACAGTCGCTAATATTGGATGTCCCATTCATTTTCAGTAATTCTGTAATTAATATTCACACAATCAAATAACTCTTAGTGCCATTCAGTCCCTTTTATATTTGTCAAAGCCTAACGTGTGATTGCGTAAACATAGGCTACACCTCTTTGCATTCCACTTTCAAACACAGCCTACATTTGGGCCTGTAACGCCTAATTTAAGACTGCTAAACAGCTTCAGTCATCAGGCCATCAGGACCCTGAACTCTGTCCACCCCCTCCCCCCGGACCATAACGCACTCACCTGCACAATAACTACATCATCTGTTGGCACAGAAAGACTGACACACCAACAGTAATACATTTGCTGCTGTATGTCTCTGCACTTTAACTGCAACCATTTGGATAAATGCCATTCATATCCGCTGCTGTCTGTCTGTCATTGCAATACTGATCATGTGCAGTCTTATCTGTTACTATCTGCACCTACACTACTGCACTGAACTGCAACTACGGGTATTACATCTCTACTTTTCTGTATATAGGATTTTTTTTTTTTTTTTTTGTTACTTATTTGTACCCGTAGGTAGACTTGGTTTGCAGTCTGGTGACAAGCCACCGGCTGCTGGTCGCTGCGTGCGCGAGCGCCCTAAACCTACATGTTTTTGGTGTGCGGGAGGAAACCGGAGAAATCCCGGAGTAAACCCGCGCAACACGGGGAGAACATGCAAACTCCACACAGCTCACTGTTGGTCGGGGGCTGGGATCGAACCCACGATCCCCGCGATCCCCCGGCCGAGGGTAAAACTGTGCTGCCACAGTGCTAAACCACTGCGCCACCATGCGATTGCTGGGTTTCGTCATCGTTAATCATTTATCTTTATTTGCACTATGGGAGGTCTATATCTTTTGTCACCATTTGCACTACAGGTTGCATTACTGTACATAGACTGCTGCTGTTGTTGTTTTTCCAGCCTTATTCCTTTTTTTAATATTGTGCACACCACTGAAGAGAGAGAAACGTCATTTCAATTCTCCTGTATGTCCTGTACGTATAGAAGTATTGACAAATAAAATCTCTGAATCTAACTGGGATACTTGTTTTCAGACAAGAATACTTGCTTTCTATGGGCATGCACTAGTTTATTAAATTACAAACTGGGATATTCTAATTAATCCAGATGTACTAATATTCAGAATGAGGGCTAATATTAACCTGTCGCACTTCTGTGTACCGCGGACGGGCACGTCTCTGCGTCCTAGAGTGCACAAGGGCACACAAGGGTGCTGCGTCCTAGAGCGCACTGAAAAAAAAAGCTGCATTTCCGTTCTTCCACTACAGACACAGCCGCGAACAGATTAGATATGACTGACCTCTCATTCGACTAATAAGAGCCTTGAATTGGGTTTCTGAAACCTTGAAGAACCAATGACTGAAAACCTAGCAAGAAGGACCCGCCTACCAACGGCTGCGAATACAGCGAGCCAATTGAAGCACAGAAGTTCGAAAGCTGTTTTGTGTAAGGCTGGGTGAAGACAGACTGACTGCTGCAGCAGATGAAAAAAGGACCAGCAGGAAGAACCGCCACAGACCCAGCAGCACGGAGACCACCCACAAGTGCGACCTGTGTGACAGGGACTGCCATTCGCGCATCGGCCTGTTAAGCCACAGGCGGTGCTGTCCCAGCAGAGTAGACGTTTAGGATTCTCTTCCATGGTCATCATAGACCGACGGAGGCCGACGACGAAGGCTGGGTGACACACACGCGTTCGTCAGTCTTTTTTTATTACTACTGTTATTTGTTTTGAAAAATCGTTCGCCAAAACCGCAATCATGGAAGCGCAAAACCGCAATAATGGAATTATGTTTTGACTGGGTCGCGAGACCAGAACCACGAGTCCGTAATAAGCGGACCAGCTTCATGTTCGTCTGACAATGAGGAAGAGAAGTTCGCCAGCTACGCTGCTGTTGTGAACAGGTAAGTGTTATAAGCTAAATTATTCTTTATCCCTGAAAATTGTAATCAAAAATTACTTTTGACCGATCGGTAAATTACAACTGTGCGTCATCGCCACATGACAGACCGCGGCGCATTAACCCGTGCACCGGGCGATGTCCGTCCTCTGTAGCCGGGGGGGGGGGCAACCCCCCCCCCCCCACACACACACACACACACACAGCCCTGAGTGTCACCTTTCATTAGAGCCCAATATGAAGCTTCTATATTGAATCATTCAAAAGTTACAGACGTTTTTCCAAACTGTGCCATTTGGCACAGTTCAAAAACGCCTGGGAACAACCTGAGAACAAAGCTGTGTAATATATTCATTTTTTGTGGTATTGTTACAAAATTTTGACCTCAGCTGGATAACACTTGGTTCTACATTTCTGTTGCATTTTCCAGCCCGGATCTGAAGCTGTGTGTTATTTGCAAGCATTTGTATCCAAAAAAACACCCAGGCGAAATTTATTTTCTTCAAGTTCACTATGTTTAGATGACTGTTACTCAGTGGCCGGAGCACTTAGAGAGATTATGACTGTTTTGCCAAAAAATTCAAAGTGTTTTCTTTTAAATGAGACCAACCCCATGAAGATGCTGCAAAGGGTTGAAGAACAGCTTTTGATTTACTTTGGGCACGTTATTTTTTGGCGTTTTTAGAGAAATTGACCAGAGTGCAAGGGGTTAACGAAGATGAAAAAGAGATAGCGACTCCTGTAATTCAATCATTTACTGCATTCAACACATTAGCCTTGACAGGTCAGCCCTCTGCAACCAGAGAGCTTATTGTCAAACAGGTAAGCTAATATAAACAGCATGTACTAACAGTATTGTCATTTTTCTAAAACTTGAAACAGTTGGTCATTGAAAATAAGCGGCGCTAACTTTCTTTAGTCACTAAAATTTACCAAGCAGAAGAAGGCAGTAAACGTGGCGGCTCTGGGGTGTCTCCGTTTTAGACGCTCATGCATCACTGTAGTGCCGCCGTGGTTAAGATATGTCTGCTTCGTAGAATCTGCATTTTACTTGTTTTTTTTTCTTTTTTCTGTGAAATGTTCCCATACTATAGAAACTTTGTGTCTGCTTTTTTTAGCTCCACTTGTTTGTCTTTTCGCTTCGCCATGCTGTGCTCCTCTTCTTCTTCGCTGGAAATTGTTCATGCATGCCGGACAACAGAGGCACTACTGCCCGCAGCAGTTCCGGTCGTGCATTGCAATTACAACGAAACATTTCTGCAGCATGCATATAGACTTTATTAAACGATTTGTCGACAATAAAAATCTGTGTTGACAAATTTTTATTATCAACGTTATCGACAACATCGACTAATCATTTCAGTCCTGGTTCTTAATGACATCTGCTCCAATACAGATAATAGGCGCTTTTGGACAGAGAAGTTCAAGAACTCAGTTCTTGAACCGTTTAGTTCTAGGAACTACCCTCCCCTGGGGGAACCTTTCCATTTTGCATTCGCACAGGCAGTGAGTGGGCGTGGTAGGGACTGGTGAGATGCAAGGATCTGCAAGTGACATGTACTTAAGTGCCACACTTAACAACAAGGAAGCCAGCATGGACAGTGAGGAGGCTACAGCGTTCATGTTCTTCATGGCAGTATTATTTTGGACTGCCAAATGGAGCGTCTAATGTCAAGGCTGGAGGAATTCAAAGAGAAAGTCTGGAAACAAGACGAATCCAATGGCAGGCGGCCCTTCTTTGTTCCATGGAAGACGAACGAGCAGCACTGCAGACAAAAGTCTAACTTATTAAACATGCGCCGACTGTATGCATGTCATGCGGGTAAATATTTCTGACGGTATTTTACTCTTGTCGTTAAGCTGATCATAATAACTGAATATTTCAGATGGTATTGTAACATGTACTATTTGCATTTCAGACATCGCTGAGGCTGATTGCGCAACGCTCCTCACCGTCTGAGTCCAGAGCAGAGTAGAAAAAAGGGTGAACTGGTAGAAAAAAGTTGATCAGTGGACAAAAAAATTCTGTCTGTCCAGAGGGACATTTCAGTAAGTGTCGCCGCCTGAAGCCTGAGAGAATGGACACAACTTACGTCTGGCTGTCCAGCCACCTGCTGCTGATAGCAGATGGAGTGTGTGCAGCCTGGATGTGTTAACTCGTGCCTTCCAACTAATCACAACACACATTTTCACTATAAGCGTTGTGAGCATTTTTTCATGTTGTGTGAAATAAAGATTTCCTACCTTTCAGCTCTGTGTGCATTATGAAATCTATCAGTAGTAGACTTTAAAGGTTAAGAATTATGAAGGGATTATTTATGGTTTAAAAATGTTTAATTAGGAGGGGATATTGTCACAACATATGATCAGTATGTGAGGGTTAAAATGTGGAAGGAATGTGGTGAAATGTTTGCTTTACTTTTAGAAGTGGCCACAAGCACATCATGTGACAAAATCAGGTCACCCTGTATACGCCTGTGTTTTTTAACATATTTAGACATATGGATATTTAATACTGGGAGATTCACGTTATATAATTAAAACAGGAGTCTTTAAAACTTCATTAAAGAAACAGTGAGGAATACAATAGGACATCCTCACCTTTATTCACACTTAAAATGGCTAAAATAAAAAAAAAAAATACATTGGGCATCAACGTGAACATTTAATAATTAACTGAATATTTAATAGGGTGTCCAAACTGTATCACCTGACTGTATGTGAATGCCAGACCTTTTGTTAAACATGATAAACTTGGTGCATTTTAAAAATAAGTTTATAACCTGTAGCAACACACCTGAGGATCAGAAAGGCTGAAGATGCAGTGAGCAAAGATGATTTAATATTTCACAGCTCTGACCCAATCACATCTAACATCACTGTTGTTAACAACAAAAACAAAGCAAAGTTCTGACTCTTCAAATGTTTATTTATTTATTTTCCAGTAAAATACTTCAAAAACGGGGGGCACTGTGGAGCCGGCAAGCAAGAAGGCAGCATAACTTGGAGGCTCCACCAAGCCACACATTAATTTGAGATTAAAGCCCTCAATAGATGATGGTAAATGAATAAAGTTATGTCTAAACCAACCACTATTAAGGACTGCGACATTTTTACACAGAAACGCACTTCCCAAAAGCCAAAATCCGACACACTGGAAGCAAGGCAGCTGATAATATGGCGGACCTAAAAAGAGTGCTAACGGAGCTAAAGGCCCTTCGAGCTGAATTTGGACAAAAGCTGGATAACATTAATGACTACCTGGGTGAGATAACCAACTCAATCGCCACACTAGAAAACAACATGATGGAGGTGAAATAAAAGGTAGTCAGAAACACGACACAAATCCTCCTAGCAGAGGAGCAACTGGATAGCAACAATGCTACATTGGCTAATGTGATGAAATGTATTGTCTTCCTGGAAACCAAAACTGACGACCTCGAGAACTGGAGTAGAAGGAAGAATCTCCGACTCTTTGGACTGAGAGAGGGAGCTGAAAACGGTAGGCCCCTGTTGGATTTTGTACAAGAGATGATACCATGCTGGCTGGGCACCAATAGATCCTTCATCTTGGACAGGGCTCACCGAACCCTAGGCCCACCAAAACCCAATCAAAACAGAGCCGTGGTTATCCGATTTCTGAAGTTTCAAGATCGAGAATACATTTTCCAGGCCCTGAAACAACATACCATCACACATGAGAAAAACAGACTTTTCTTCACTCAAGACCTCTCAGCCGAGACCATGCGACAGCGCAGCAAGTTCAACACTGTTAAGAAGAACTTCATTGAAAAGGGAGCTTTTCGTGGATTTCAACTGAACCCCTGGAAGATGAGAATGGTCCACAACAGCAAGATACATCTGATTTCCGCACCAAAGGAGGCAGAGGAGTTTCTCCAAAAAATAGCTGACTAGATTTTATACCATCTGTTTGAGATAATGAGTTGCTGTCGACAACCATTAACAAGTATATTTATTTTGTAAAATCTGTTTGATACAAACACCCTTTTCTATATAAGTTACAGAGTGTTGGAGACACTCATATTTTTATTTCTATTTTACTTACGAGTATATTTGTATATATTTAAGTTGGGTCTAAAAATGGACAATTCAGACGATATTCAAAGCATATACAGTATTATATAGTCGGTGTTGTTTATGTTTACTGGCAATGTTCGTGGTCTATAAAGGGTTAAAACAGTTTAAAAAGGGGAAAAAAGTTTTTGGGGTTTTTTAGAGGTGAGGGTGGGGAGCACCGCTTGTTTACATAAGACACTCCTCCATAGCAGAGCTTTTACTCATTATTATGATTTTATTTTTCTTTATTATAATTTAGTTTTAATTATTTGTTTTTATTGATTTCTTTTATTGTTTTTCTTTATAGATCAACAGACCTCATTGTTCCATACTCCCCAGGGGATGAAACGTTAAAACGGTGCCTGGGCAGGCAGCAGGGCCGATGGGCAACTTTCCCCATCAAAAGCTAGATAAGATTTGTTGCATAAAAATGCTTTTGCATAAAACACACTGGAACTTAGCAAGGCTGCCCGATGGGGTTTTAGAGCTCCTAACAATTCATCTCTTCGCTTTTTTAAGCATCAAGGGGGGAATGAAAGAATAATTCCGTATTTACCTTCTATATTTTCATATTTGATTATATATTTGTGCATTTTTGTTGTTCATATGTGATTATTGTTCATGTGGCCTTCAATATGCCCCAGAATCAGTGTGTGTGAGACTAGATGCGCAGAAATGATGATGCAGCTGTCCTATCTTCTGTTTAGACTTATTTTGTATAGTTCCTGTGTGACTGAGCGATGTATTGGCTCCTAGAATAGACTCTAGACACCCTGTTTGTCTCCAGATGTACTCCACGGACGTTCTCTCCCTCTCTTCCACCAACATTGGGAGCTATAAAGGACTGAGAAATAGATGACCGAGTTAGAATGATGAGTGAATGGATTCTGGGGCCGTTTCTGTCATTCTCCTGGCCAGAAAATAAATCTACTCATAACTTTTGATCCTGCCTGGCTTTCTGACTCAGATTAATTTTAATACAAATTAATCCAACAAAACCCCTGCAGATTAAAGAGGACAAGGATGCAAACGTGACAAACTTAACCACTTGCGCTCCGTTGTTCCGCGGGCGGGCAAGTCTCTGCGTCCTATGACGCACGAGGGCGCGCGAGAGCGCGCTCGTGCGCCCTCGTGCGCATGACGCATGATAAGGATATTGATGGTGATGGTGTAGGTGGTGTGCCCTCCAAGCGCCACTGAAAAAAAAATCTGCAAACACAGCCGCGAACAGATTAGTTCATCTGATTGACCTCTCATTCGACTAATAAGAGCCTTGAATTGGGTTTCTGAAACCTTGAGGAGCCAATGAATGAAAATCTAGGAAGGAGGACCCGCCTACTGTGAACGCAGGAGCCAATTGAAGCACAGAAATTCTGGCTGGGTGAAGCGATATTTACTGCTGCAGAAGGACTCTGTACAAATCTACTACAGACCCAGGCTCACCCAGCAGCATGGAAAACACCCACAAGTGGGACCTGCACTCATTCCAGCAGAATAGACGGAGGCCGACGACAAAAGTCGTAAATCATTCGCCAAAACGGCAATATGTAATGGAATTATGTTGATCGGGATCCACGAGCGGAGCAGCGTCGCGTTCGTCTGACGCGTGGGAAGAGCTGTTCGCCACGACTCTGCTGCTTTGAAGAGGTAAGGTGTTATAAGCTAAATTATTATTTATCCCTGAAAACTTGTAATCCAAAAATGACTTTTGACCGATCGGTAAATTACAACTGTACTGCGCACGAAGTGCGTGCGCCGCGATAAACGGTTCATTTGCCGTGTTCGGACCGTGAACGCCCTTCCCCCCCCCGCTGCAAAAGAGGAGCGGGGGGGGGCCACGGTCCGAACGCTCCCCGGTCCGCGGGAGGAAGCATATCAGTCTATTCCATCATGTAGCGATGGCCCTCTTCTGTAGCGAGGAGGGGGGGCGTTCACGGTCCGTTCACGGTTCCCCCCCCCACACACACACACAGTAGCAAGGGGGTGGGAGCCGCTGTGAAAACATGCAAGGAAAAAAAAAAAAAGAAAAAAGAGTGTATTCCGTCATGTAGCGAGGGCCGAATTTGGTCCTCGGTAGCGGGGGGGGGGGGACGACCCCCCGCCCACACACACACACACAGACACAGCCCTGAGTGTGACCTTTCATTAGAGCCTAAAATGAAGATTCTACATTGAATTATTCAAAAGTTACAGACGTTTTTCCAAACTGTGCCATTTGGCACAATTTGGCACAGTTCCATAACGCCTGGGAACTACCTGAGAACAAAGCTGTGTAAAATATTCATTTTTTGTGGTATTGTTACCAAATTTGGATCTCAGCTGGATAACACTTGGTTCTACATTTCTGTTGCATTTTCCAGCCGGATCGGACAGCTGTGTGTTATTTACAAGCATTTGTATCCAAAAAAACACTGTGTCCAAATTTTTTTTCTTCAAGTTCAGTATGTTTAGATGACTGTAACTCAGTGGCCGGAGCACGTAGAGAGATTATGTTTTTTTTGCCAAAAAATTCAAAGTGTTTTCTTTTAAATGAGACCAACCCCATGAAGATGCTGCAAAGGGTTGAATAACAGCTTTCGATTTACTTTGGGCATGTTTTTTTTTGGCATTTTTAGGAAAATTGCCCGGAGTGCAAGTGGTTAATGCACATTACAAGAAAAAGAAAATGCATATTAGAGAGAAAAACATTGTAAACTTCTGTGAAATAAGGTGTACATTTGTAACAAAACAAATTTCAGAGGAAAAAAATTAAATTAAGAAGTGAAAGTTGCATATTTAAGAGAAAAATATTGCAGATTTACATGACAAAAAGTGCCGCTGCATCCAGGTACTCTTGGAGAAAAGGAGCTGCAAGTTAATTTTACATTTGGCAGAGACAAATTAGAAGTTAAGAGGGTGGAAAAAGCCTCAAATTTATGAGTTAAATTGCATATTTTTTGCACATATTTACCAACCTTCAGCTCCTCAGAGGACAGCACGCTGCAGGCTGCGGTATCCTGTGGCTGCGTTGCAGGGGTTGATGTTTAGACAGGTCGATGCAAGATTGCGTCCAAAGTGTTGGAACATTTCCTGGTCTTCTGGTTCTCCTGGTTCTGATTGTTGGTGTCCTTATTTGTTACAGTCCTGAGTAAGTGTTCCTCACTGCTTCACGTTGTGAAAAATCCCCACTAACTGTGAGCTAATTTTCCAAAAATTATTACGCTCCGCTGCAAGTCCTCCAATTCTCCCGGATCCTCTGTGTGGCATACAAGGCCAGAAGAGCTCTGACCTCCTCATCGATCCATTTGTCAGTGTTTTGTTAATATTAACACTATGTCCATTAGTGATTACAGGAAAAAAACACCACAAAGTTTCTTTTTAAACATGGCAGCACCATGAGAAGCAGAAGTCTCTGGCAGCGGGCGTAGCTTATGAGTTCTGCCAATCAGCAAACACCTACATCATATGAGTTCCCGTTTCACCAGAAAAGACCCTGCTTCAGAGATGGAGCTAAAATGGTTCTGGAACTGATGTCTGTAGTTCCGAGTTCCTATGCTGTCCAGACACAGTAAAACCGACCCTATGTAGTTAAAAGGTTATAGTTCTGGAAAAGGTTCCTACAGTGCAAAAGCGTCTAACAGCAACATTTCAGTCTTGGTTCTATTGGACCTCAGCGCTGCATTTGACACGGTCGACCATAACATCTTACTAGACCGGCTGAAAAACTGGGTGGGACTTTCTGGTACAGCACTTAGCTGGTTTGAGTCCTATTTAAAAGTCAGGGACTATTTTGTGTCTACAGGTAACTACAAATCTGAGCAAACAAAATTAACCTGTGAAGTTCCCCAAGGTTCCATTTTGGGACCTTTGCTTTTCAACATCTATATGCTCCCACTAGCTCAAATCATAACAAGAGCACTTGAAGGCGAGTGCAATATCCCCCACCTCGGTTTTCTTTGAAGATCCCAATACTTACTGACAGAGAGCAGTTTTCAGCTTTTCAATATAATTACTGCGGCAGAACCACATTACAATAAGGCCATCATCCACAAATATACAATAAAGTACACAACCCATAGTTGTAGGCCAGGATCCCAAGGTGAACCCGTGTAGCAAGTACGGTGATCCTACAGAGCTTTACCCATTCTATAGTAAGAGATCATAGGGAGTGCCAACCTTGACCTTTGACCTTTTGACCCCAAACCTGTAGTCAGAGGTTATAGTCTCAGAGTGAACCTGTGTATCAGGTTTGGTGACCCTAGCTTTCCTTGTTGTTGAGATATACTTTATAAGGTATTTTGATATTGACCTTTGACCTTGCAATCTCAAAACCACAGTCACACTTCATAGTCACAGGATGAACCTGTGTACCAAGTTTGGTGGCCCTAGCTTTACTCGTTGTACAGTAATAAGGCATAAAGAATGTTAACCTTGACCTTTGACCCCCAAACCTATAGTCAGAGGTCAGGATCCCAAGTTGAACCTGTGTACCAGGTTTGGTGGCCCTAGCTTTACTCGTTGCACAGTAATAAGGCATAAGAATTGCTAACCTTGACCTTTTGACCACAAACCCATAGTCAGAGGTCAGGATCCTAGAGTGAACCTGTGTAGCAAATTTGGTGACCCTAGCTTTCTTTGTTGTTGAGATATACTTTATAAGCCATTTTAATGTCGACCTCTGACCTTACGATCCCAAAACCATCGTCACACTTCAGGGTCACAGGGTGAACCTGTGTACCAAGTTTGGTGACCCTAACTTTACTCATTGTACAGTAATAAGGCATAGGAAATGTTAATGTTAACCTTTGACCTTTTGATCCCAAACCCATAGTCTGATGTCAGAATCCCAAGGTGAACCTAGTGCACCAGGTTTGGTGGCTCTAGCTTTACTAGTTTTATAGTAATAGTAAATGTAGCGTTTACTATAGTGCAACTGCAATGTTAACTTTGACCTTTGACTCCTTGATCCCAAACCGATAGTTAGGTGAGGGTGTAAGTCAGCCAAGATGTGTATTTGATACAACTAAGATAAGCTAAGACAAGCCTTTATTAGTCCCACAATGGGGAAATTACAGGATTGCAGCAGCAAAGGGATAGCAGCAATCAGAGCAATAATAAATAAGATAAGATAAGAACAGGTTAGCCAAAGCAGGAAATAAATATGCATATGTACAGAGTCATATACACAGTGTAGGTGCATTGCAGCTAGATGGTATCAACAGCATTAGTTAGTTAAATTACCCAGCAAAATATAAATATCAACCCAGACTAGGGCTGTCGCGATAACCGCAATTATGTAATACTGCGCTATGGACACACCTACCGCAGAGGAAAACGACCAACCCAACAACCGCAGTGTTCACTTTTTTGTGTGTGTGGCTATATCTCATTGTTCACTTATGTGCCGCTATTTATTATTAAATAAATTGCTAAATGAAGTGTATTTTTATTACCAACAGCATGTTTGCACCCTGTAATCAGGTTCAGGTTACTTTATTTGTACCCGTAGGCAGATTTGTTTTGCAGTCAGGTGACATCCATATTTACAAACCACAATTACATTCAACATGAACACAAACACAGGCACGCATGAAGCTGACTATGATAAAAGTACTCAAGGCTCCACCAATCAGGACACAGGAAAAAAAGATAAGAGAAAAAACAAGGAGATAAGAGAGAAGTTCTGGTCATATTAAAAAGTTAAAGACTAGTCAAAGAGGTTAAAAACTCAAAAGTCTAAAACCCAATAAAAGAAGCTTCCACAGCTTCCACAGCACACGGTGCTGCCACCGCTTGGGGCACTCTCTCCAGATGGACTCCAGCAGGCAGTTAGTGGTGAAAGCGTTTGGACTCCTTGTTAAATACAGCCGTAACAGTGAGCGCTGAAAGGACACAAAGCATGTTATTTCCTTCTGAGCGGAGTGTGTATGATCCTGACTGTGTATGCTCTGTGTATGAGCTCCGAGAGCAGCTTGTTTGAACAAGATTTTTCGGACAGCGGCAAAAATCACGGAGACAAGAGCCACGCAGGGTCCTGTACGGAGACTGTCCTGCTTATAAGCTGAATGTCGCTGCACTCTCCAGTCCACACACCCCGTAGTTACCGCCACTGCTTTATCAAAATGATTGGGGTTTTTTTGTTTTTCTTAACAGAATCAGCAGTTCATGCCTGTATAAAGAGTAGAGCGCCGCACAGTTGTAACGCACGCATATAAAGTTGAGAGAGGAGCTGCAGCAAGTCTCTCACAGCTTCCCTCATTTGTCACATAAGTTATAAACCTTGTTTAAATTACAAATCCACAGGGTCCTAAAAACTTTTGCAATAATACCACGGTGTTGAGCTGTCCACCATCACCGCAGGGAAAATTCTTCTACTGTGAAAGCCCTAAAGCCTTATTCATGCTGCATTTCCCTTCTAGTCCGCTTTGGTCCACGTGCGCTTTGGATGAGCCCGGCACGCACGCAGCGCTGTACATGATCACTTTTTTGATCTACCCAGGCCAAGCGGTTGACACATGCGCACAACCATCATTTGTAGTTTCCCTCCTGCCCTACAGGTAGCGCCAATGTGCTGACGTGCCAGGATTTTCACCAACGAAGAAACGCTGCTTGCTTTCTGTTGCTTGACTTCCCGGTTTTCACTCCTTTTCCATGAAAATGCTGCTGCTGCTGAAGTATGTATGTATCATTCATGTATGTTTATTCTCGTCTTCCGCTTCCTCATTGTCTTCTTCGTCTACTTTGTCTTGGTATGCTGTATCGATATCGCCACCTCGTGAATGGGACGTTCAGTCTTGCGCATGCGCTTTTCAATGCGTTCAGGTCGTGGGCAGGCAGCGCGGTCACAAAATTTGGACTGCACACGGTCGTCCGCGGTCAAGCACTGTGGACACTAGCGGAGTGGAGAGGATGATATAAATTTCATCACATGAGGTTTCCGGTTACACGTACGTGGACAGCAGAGGTGCAGCATGAATCCAGCTTTAACCAGATGGTATATTTCACATTGAATGAACAGTGTTGTTGCCACCCTCGATAATAATTGTAATTGTCTTAGTTGTGTGTTGGAGGGGACGATCTTTATTGTGCAGAGTTGTGACGTTTAATACGGCTTCTACAGTTAGGCCCAGAAATATTTGGACAGTGACACAAGTTTTGTTATTTTAGCTGTTTACGAAAACATATTCAGGATACAATTATATAATCAATATGGGCTTAAAGTGCAGACTCTCAGCTGTAATTTGAGAGTATTCACATCCAAATTGGAGCAAGGGTTTAGGAATTGCAGCTCTTTAATACGTAGCCGCCTCTTTTTCAAGAGACCAAAAGTAATTGGACAACTGACTCAGAAGGCTGCAAAAAAAAAAAAATAACAAGGCTGCATGGGCTCTTCCCTCATTAACCTGTCATCAATTAAGCAGTTAAAAGGTCTGGAGTTGATTCCAGGTGTGGCGTTTGCATTTGGAAGCTGTTGCTGTGAACACACAACATGCGGTCAAAGGAGCTCTCAATGGAGGAGACCATCCTGAGGCTGAAAAAAAAGAAGAAATCCATCAGAGAGATAGCAGAAATGTTAGGAGTGGCCAAATCAACAGTTTGGTACATTCTGAGAAAAAAAGAGTGCACTGGTGAGCTTGGGAACTCAAAAAGGCCTGGACGTCCACGGAAGACAACAGTGGTGGATCTTTCCATGGTGAAGAATAAACCCTTCACAACATCCACTCAAGTGAAGAACACTCTCCAGGAAGTAGGTGTATCAGCATCTAAGTCTACCATAAAGAGAAGACTTCATGAGAGTAAATACAAAGGATTCACCACAAGGTGCAAACCATTAATCAGCCTCAAAAATAGAAAGGCCAGAATTGACTTTGCCAAAAAAACACCTGAAGAAGCCAGCCCAGTTCTGGAACAGCATTCTTTGGACAGATGAGACTAAGATCAACCTGTACCAGAATGATGGGAAGAAGACAGTTTGGAGAAGAACTGGAACAGCTCATGATCCAAAGCACACCACATCTTCTGTAAAACATGGTGGAGGCAGTGTGATGGCATGGGCATGCATGGCTTCCAATGGCACTGGGTCACTTGTGTTTATTGATGATGTGACAAAAGACAGAAGCAGCCGGATGAATTCTGAAGTGTATAGGGATATATTTTCTGCTCAGATTCAGCCAAATGCAGCAAAGTTGATTGGACAGTGCTTCACAGTACAGATGGACAATGATCCAAAACATACTGCAAAAGAAACCCAAGAGTTTTTTAAAGCAAAGAAGTGGAATATTCCGCAATGGCCGAGTCAATCACCAGATCTCAACCCAATCGAGCATGCATTTCACTTGCTCAAGACAAAACTTAAGGCAGAAAGACCGACAAACAAGCAACAACTGAAGACAGCTGCAGTAAAGGCCTGGCAAAGCATCACAAAGGAGGAAACCCAGCGTTTGGTGATGTCCATGGGTTCCAGACTTCAGGCAGTCATTGCCTGCAAAGGATTTTCAACAAAATATTGAAAAGTAGCATTTTACTTAGGGTTATGTTTATTTGTCCAATTACTTTTGAGCCCCTGAAATGAGGAGCATTTGTATAAAAATACTTCTACAATTCCTACATGTTTAATCATATATTTTTGTTCAACCCCTTGAATTAAACCTTAAAGTCTGCACTTCAATTCCGTTGGAGTTGTTTCATTTCAAATCCAATGTGGTGGCATGCAGAGCCCAAATCATGAAGATTGTGTCACTGTCCAAATATTTCTGGGCCTAACTGTATGAGCAGTACAGCAACTACTGTATTGATTTGAAAAGCCTACATTTCATTTAGTAGTTACTGTGTTTAGAAGATTTATGGGAAAATCTGACCTTTGACTTTTGATCTCAAGGTCATCCGATGAGAGTGAAATTGCAATATGTGCATCATCAGAGTATATCAAAGCACGGTACCAAGTTTCAAAACAATCAGAACAAAACTGTAGGAGGAGTTGATTTCACAAGACAGTTACTGTCTATGAAGTGAGATGAAACAGGAGGTCATAGGTCAGGGGCTAAAATTCCCGCAAAACTAATCCGATCAGAACCAAATTGCAATATGCGCATCCTCAGTGTATATCAAACCATGGTACTAAGTTTCAAAACAATCGGACCAAAACTGTAGGAGAAGTTGATTTCACAATAGTGTGACAGACGGACGGACCACAACATAATCCCCCGCTGGTCGAAGGCCAAAGGGGTCATAACTATGCAGATGATAGACAAATCTACATAACTGAACCCTGATCAAATGCATTGGTCAAATTAAAGAGTGGATGTGCCAGAAATTTCTTCAGTTAAACAAAGACAAAATTGAAGTAACAGTTTTCAGAGCCAAAGAAGAAAGACTCAAAGTTAGTACTCAGCTTCAATCAATGATGCTAAAAACCAACAAGCAAGCCAGAAATCTGGGTGTGGTTCTGGACTCAGACCTAAATTTTAACAGCCACAGTAAGACAGTGGTGAAGTCAGCCTATTATCACTTAAAGAACATAGCAAGGTCTGATGTCTCAGCAGCATCTGGAACAAGAGCACTCTGAGGCGAGTGCAATATCCCCCGCATCCACTTTCAGGGTTAAAGCAAAAAAGTTTCCTGAGCCTGAACTTTTTTTCTGGGGGCAGGGTCATCGGGGTGGACAAGCACACTATATTTGTGTGTGTGTGTGTGTCACACACACGGAGCAACAGTGAACTTTATACAATACTCTAAATTGCATTATTTCCATAATTGAATCGGTGAATTCAAAAGGGGCCCAAGTCCCCTTTGAAAAAGTGTGGACTTGGGCCCTTTTTGAATTCACCGATTCAATTGTTGGGTTCAAAAGAAATAATTCCTAGGCTTCAAAAACTTACTCTCTATCCTACGGAATGTATGAAGGAAGGGCTGTCATAGTAGAGAAATTTCCCCTGCAGCGACAGTGGATAGCTCAACACCGCAGTATGTATGTATGTATGTGTATATATATATATATATATATATATATATATATGGGCAGTGCAGTGGCAGAGTGGTTAGCACTGCGGCAGCACAGCAACTCACCCTTGGCCGGGGGATCTCGGGTTCGATCCCAGCCCCTGACCAACAGTGATCTGTGTGGAGTTTGCATGTTCTCCCCGTGTCTGCGTGGGTTTACTCCGGGATTTCTCCGGTTTCCTCCCACATGCCAAAAACATGCAAGTTAGGTTAACTGGCATCAAACTGGGGATTCTAAATTGTCCTTAGGTATGACTGTGAGAATGAATGGTTGTCTGTCTCTCTGTGTTGGCCCTGCGATGGACTGGCGATCTGTCCAGGGTGTACCCTGCCTCTCGACAAAAAATGCTGGGATAGGCTCCAGCCTCCCCCACCACCCCCCCGCGACCCGAAAAGGATTAAGCGGAAGAAGATGGATGGATGGATGGAAATATACATATACTGTATGTGTGTGTGTGTGTGTGTGTGTGTTTAGGACCCTGTGGTCTCGTAATTTAAACAGGGTCCATAACTTATGTGGCAAATGATGGTAGCTGTGAGAAACTCGGTGCAGCTCTGTCTCAACTTTATGTGCGTGTGTAACAATTGTGCGAAGCTCCGGTCTTTCTAGGTATGAACTGCTGATTCTGTTAATAAAAAAAAACCTATCACTTTCATAAAGCAGTGGTGGGAACTCCAGTATTTCAACTACAGTGTGTGTGGACAGGAGACTGCAACAACATTCAGCTTATTTAAACAGGACTGCCTCTGTACAGGACCCTGCGTGGCTTGTGTCTCCATGATTTTTGCCACTGTCCAAAAAAATCACATTCAAACAAGCAATGCACTATGCAGTAGTCATTTGACTCTCGGAGCTCAATTGTCAGGATCATAAACATTCCAGTGAGAAAGAAATGACATGCTTTGTGCCCTTTCAGCGCTCACTGTCATGGCTGTATTTAAGTCCAAACGCTTCCACCAGTAACTGCCTGCTGGAGTCCATCTGGAGAAAGAGTGCCCCACACGGTGCTGCTGCCACCAGCACCCAGTGCTATGGAAACTTCCAAAGTACAGGGTGCTGCCGCTGTTAATACCGGGTGCAAACATGCTGTTGGCAATAAAAATACACTTAAAATTTAACGATTTATTTAATAATCTATAGGGGCACATAAGTGAACAATGAGATTTAGCCACACACACAAAAAAGTGAACACCACGGTTGTTGCAGTTCTTCGTTATCCTCCGCAGTAGGCTTGTCCATAGCACGGCATTACATAATTGCAGTTATCGCAACAGCCCTATAGGAAGGGTTTTGTGTACGTTGAAGGATGAAACACTCACGCAGGGCTGGAGTGGGAACAATTTTCAGCCAGGGAGTTTCATGCCCAAGACCAGCCCACTTTTTGCCAAGTGGAGGAAATTGGAGCAAAAGTTCTATTTCTATCCAATAGTTTTTATTGCAGACATGTTTTGACAAGAATATAGAACTTAGTTCACCTCAGTAAACCAGCTGACAAATAAATGAGAAAATGAAAGCTAAATCACAAGCGGGAACATCAATTCAGTTCAGTGGCGTGAAAATTCCACAGAAACAAAACAGCTATTCATTACACAACTTTAGCCTCGTATGTAATAGTAATACTGTATATACAGTGTCATGTCAGTTCAGTGTCAGTAATATCATATCATTGTGTAATTCCCCCATATAGATTTTTTGTCCTGTTCCAATATATGCATGTCTGTGTCACAAATTTACCAGAAAAAAGTTAAAAATGTCCAAGAATGTTTACAAGAAAAACCTCACTAACTGCATAGAAAATGGGAAAAACTAAAACATTTATACTAATCTGCAGCTTTTGTTCTTTAAATTTTTGACTTCATTCTTGAGTTTATAATTATTTTTGTAGAAATGTGCCATTTCTCCCCTGCATTTATGTTTTTCATACAAAATTGTAACTTTTTTCTCACAAATTTTCTATTTTACTTGTAAATTGGCCTCCTTCGTCATATTTTACAGCTTTATTCTTGCAAATTTATACTTAATTTATAGGCTTTACCTTACACTAAATTTCTGTGTCCACCACCACTATCATCCTCCTTGTTAAAAAATAACAAATTACCTGAGAACAACCAAGGGTTTTTTTCTTCATTCCGCAACCTCTACTGTGGAAAGAGGCTTTTTCACCAAACTGTGTCCACAAAAATCTGCATGGAGCAGTATTTGATCTTAAAATCAAGATAATAGGTAAAAGGCCATAACTACTTGGAATGTTTGAGTTAGTATAAATATGCAGCTTTTTCTATAAAAAGGATTTTCTTCACATAAAAAAATCATATTCTTTTCTTTAATTTTAGAACCTTTTGAATGTTTTTTTTTTTGTTGCTTTTTACCATAAAAATTGCAGCTTTTGCTTATACATTTCCATATTAACATATACTGTAGGTTCATGTAGCTAATTTCTTCTTGGAAATTTAGAACTTTATTTAAAAATCTTCATAATGAGGAATTAATTTGTTTTTTTATTTTATGAGAAAAATATGTGGGAGTCAGAATTGTGAACTATTTGATGGCAGCTAAATATTATAGAATTTATTCTGAGTCACTTCACTAACCTGAGGTGCTGAAAATCTCACGGCCTCTCTGCTGTAGCAAGAACACACTCCTCTGCAGTCTCCTCTCCCCTCACCTGTGCCGTTTGACTCATTTTTCTTTGGGAAAATCGCCTCTTCTACCAATTTCCGCCACTTGTTAACCACCAAAATGTGAACACACCTTCTGGAGTCCCCCGCCCTGTTGAATGCTGTCAGTCTGTCTTTCAGTCAGACCAGTCATTACTGGCTCCAAATTCTGAGGGATGCTCTGGTGTGTAGCTCAGTCAGGCATATTTAGGGCTATTAAACATCGGGGTAGTGCTAACAACATGCCTGATTATACTGAAGTTTATTAATTATACTTCCAACTAGAACACTGGCCCATCAGTGAAGCGGCCCACTGGGAATCCTCCCTATGGGCCACTCTGGTCCTGCACTCGCGCCTCCAGTCACTCACTTATACCCTGTCACTACCCGAGTTAGGAGCATGCAAGCGCAATACGGTCTGCCATCTCGGATCATTAGATATGGCAACTCCGCTTGGACAAAAAGTAGTTCTGCGTATAGGAATAGGAAGCAAATCTTTAGTTTTTATAAAAGTATCATTTTTCCACGCAGTCAAATGGCATACGCCGGAAATCCAGCACAGTGCCGGAAAAACTTTAAGCCCTGTCTATATATAAAGAAAATAGTTGGGAGTATTGTGATCCAAATGTTCAAGTGGTCCAGGGAGTAGATGGCTGTTGCAGTGGTAGTCTGCTCCTCCACACTGGCAGGCAACCTGGCAGGACCATCCCTCTTCCACAAAGTCTAAATCACCACTAGCAGGAGAATATCACAAGCAGTGGGTGATTTATGGCAAGCAAAGGCAGACACAGAGGTAACTAACGTGTGTTCTCAGCCACAGCTGCACAGAGGGCTGTGCGATATGACGATATACATTGGTGACACGATAAAAAACGTCTACTGTTTCATATGAAACTTTATCATTTATATTGGGACACATACCCCGTTTCTACTTGTTAGCGCCCCACCTCTCCCTCGCAGTGAGCCAGGTGGGTTCCGGTGGTTAGCGACACAGCAGTTAAAACAGCAAACTAATGTTTTGCCGCTGCTTCTATAGAGCCGCTACTTCTGTGCCAGGGATGTGGGACTTTGTCCCCACCATGCTGCGTCAAGAGAGGACAGTCCTCTAACCTCATTTTAATTGGAGGTAATTAACGTTAACACTATCTCTCTCTAATTATAAAATGGTAAATACTAAATGATGATGCTAACTTGTTGCTAATAGGAAACATTATAGTGTATCAGACCATCGTTCTGGTTTAAATCACTGCCGAGCTTCTTAATTTTGTCTGAAAAAATATTACTAAAGCTGCCAAAGTGTGTGACAGCAGCCACATACACACTAAATAAATTAATTAAATCGTGTCAGAGGAACAAACTGGCTCTTAATGTAACTTGATTTCTAATAATTTTTAACTAGTCAAGTAGTGATAATGAATAAAGTTGAAGTATTCTCAAATGCACATTAAAAACTATACTAGAACACTAAAATTAAGAAGAAAAAGGGCATAAAATTAATGACAGAGGAATTTGTACAGTTGATTTTTTTTCAGTATGTAGTTTAAAATGTAGAAAAAGAGATGGTCCTTTTATTGGTTACTGTATATAAACTATAGAATTTACTGGAAATGTACGTATATCGTGACATGGCGGCGCGATGGCGGAGTGGTTAGTACTGCAGCAGCACAGCAACTCACCCTTGGCCGGGGGATCCTGGGTTCGATCCCAGCCCCCGACCAACAGTGATCTGTGTGGAGTTTGCAGGTTCTCCCCGTATCTGTGTGGGTTTACTCCGGGATTTCTCTGGTTTCCTCCCACATACCAAAAACATGCAAGTTAGGTTAATTGGCATCAAACTGGGGATTCTAAATTGTCCTTAAGTATGACTGTGAGAGTGAATGGTTGTCTGTCTCTCTGTGTTGGCCCTGCGATGGACTGGCGATCTGTCCAGGGTGTACCCTGCCTCTCGCCCAAAGATGCTGGGACAGGCTCCAGCACCCCCGTGACCCGAAAAGGATTAAGTGGAAGAAGATGAATGAATGAATGAATGAATATCGTGATATATATCATTATCGTCAAATAAGATTACTTATATCAGTGATATAAAATTTTGGTCATATTGCACAGCCCTAGCTGCACATAGACTAAAACACAATTACTTAAAATTCAATGTGTTATGAATTACACAGAACAAAATGCATCACATTTTACACTGACTGGATAATCCACAGTTCCCTGTAAAGTAGGGTGTATAAATAAGCTTTTCAGAAAATACATCCCTCTGATATTTATGAATGAACAGTAGAAAACTGTGTGGGTTTATTCTTCACACAATGACAGGCTGACTCCTTAACTGCAGTCCACTCAGCAGCATGCTGATTAGCATTTAGCACAACTGTTAGCTTAATCGCGGTTAGCATTTAGCTTTAGAATAAACGATGATTCTGTCCAACAACCCATTACATCATATCACTAGTGACATTATGCTCGACACCACCCACTCGAGACTGACTCGAGCAACATAACACGGAAGTGTCGCGAGCAGAGTGTCGAGCACTGTGTCAACATGCCCACAGTCACGTGACCGTAGCAAGCGAGGCCTCGTTATGTCGGTCACATCATGTGACTTGAGGGCTCGTGGGAAGTTTGAGAGGGAATTAGTTTTTTTTTTTTTTGTTTAATTTGTACTGTTTGTTCCTGCCATCCAATTTTGAATAGACCTCAGATGGCCAAATGCTCAAAAAAAAAAGTATTGAGATTTTTTTCGTTTTTCAACTCTGATGCAGTTCTGACAGTCAGTCACCAGATGGCAGTCTTTATTAGATGTTTCATAACACTATTGCTCATGAATCTATTGTCTCAAAGTTGCTCATTGTTTCATGAGGCCTTGGTTTTAACATCACTACACATCACCTCAAGAAAATACAGAATAACCTAAATATGGAGGAACACAAGCTCTCACCTAGCAGGAGAATATCACAAGCAGTGGGTGATTTATGGCAAGCAAAGGGAGACACTGAGAGGTAACTAATGTGTGTTCTCAGCCGCAGCTGCACATAGACGAAACCTCGCAAGTCACTCCCCCCAGTCTTTCCACAGGTGACTGTGGAGAAACAGCCGTAAAACGGTTGCTTTGGCAACATTTAAAGTGACAATGTACTACCAACACACAAACAAAAAAAAAAACCATACAAAAATAGGAAGTAAATTTCCCCGCAGCAAAAACAAAAAAACAAAAAAACAACTGCACACGCCAGAAATCCAGCACTGTGCTGGAAAACTTTAAGCCCTGTGCTTTCTTTGAAGATCCCAATACTTGCTGATGGAGAGCATTTTTCAACTTTTCAATATAATTACTGTGGCAGAACCAAATTATAAGCCCATCATCCACAAATATAGAACAAAGTATACAACCCATAGTTGTAGGTCAGGATCCCAAGGTGAACTTGTGTAAGCAAGTATGGTGACCCTAACTTTACTTGTTGTATAGTAATAAGGCTGTGGGGGCGGCTGTGGCGCAGGTGTAGTGTGGCCGACTACTGATCGGAGGGTCAGGGGTTCGATTCTCACTCTGTCTGCAGTCTGCATGTCAAAGTGTCCTTGAGCAAGACACTGAACCCTGAGTTGCTCCTGGTGGCCAGGCTAGCGCCTGTGTGTGTACGGCAGCTCTGCCGCCATCAGTGTATGAATGTGTGTGTAAAGTGCTTTGGTCATCCAGAGATGAGAAAAAGCGCTATATAAGTGAATGCCATTTACCATAAGGGATGTTAACCTTGACCTTTGACCTCTTGACCCCAAACCCATAGTCAGAGGTCAGGATCCCAAGGTGGACGTGTATATCAGGTTTGATGGCCCTAGCTTTACTTATTGTACAGTAATAAGGTATAAGAAATGCTAACCTTGACCTTTGACCTGTTGACCCCAAACCCATAGTCAAAGGTCAGGATCCCAAGATGAACCTGTATATCAGGTTTGGTGGCCCTAGCTTTACTTGTATTATAGTAATAGTAAATGTAGCATTTACCATAGTGCAACTGCAATGTTAACTTTGAACTTTGACCTGTGACCCCTTGACCCCAAACCCACAGTTAGATGAGGGTGTAAGTCGTCCAAGATGTGTATTAGATACAACTACTGTATCGATTTGAAAAGCCTACATCATTTCTTTCAGTAGTTAGTGTTCTCACAGTCTGAGAAGCTAAGAGCCTTGGCGGAGGTATGCATTCTCAGATCATCATCAAAATGTAATGGGTTCCTCTCTCCAGACAAGCGGGCCATAAATCTGGATCTGGCTAGCATGATCAACCCACGCAAGGCAGCTGGTCCAGACAACATACCGGGTTGCGTTCTGAATGACTGTGCAGAGGAGCTCAAGAATGTCCTGGTCGACATCTTCAACATCTCCGTAAGTCAAGCTGTTGTTCCCACGTTTCAAAACTGCTACCATAATACCAGTCCCAAAGAAGCCTGTCCCATCCGGCTACAACGATTACTGGCCCGTAGCACTGACCCCCATCATAATGAAGTGCTTTGAGCGGCTGGTCAGAACATCAAGTCCATCCTCCCTCCCTCCCACGACCCACCTCAGTTTGCATACAGGTCAAACAGATCCACAGAAGATGCCATCGCTGCTGCTCTCCAGCCAGCCCTCACCCACCTGGACTCAAAGAATTCCTACGTGCGAATGCTGTTATTGGACTTCAGTTCAGTATTCAACACAATCATCCCCCAGCACCTAGTACAAAAACTCAGACACCTGGGATTCAAAACCTCTCTCTGTAACTGGGTGTTGGATTTTTTTCACAGGGAGGCCACAGAATGTGCAGGTTGGCAGCAACACCTCTAAGACCATCATACTGAGCACAGGGGCCCCATAAGGGTGCGTGCTCAGCCCACTGCTCTTTACCCTGCTGACCCATGACTGTTTACCAGTCTACAGTACCAACTACATCATCAAGTTTGTGGACGACATGATGGTGGTGGACCTCATCACCAACAACGAGGAGGCCAACTACAGAAATGAGGTGAGCCAACTGGTCCAGTAATGTAAAGACAATAATCTCTTCCTGAACATGGGAAAAAAACAAAGAGATTGCGGTCGGCTTCGGGAGGGGACACACACAGCATCCCTCTCTGATCATCGATGGTACAGCTGTGGAGAGGGGGAGCAGCACCAAGTTCCTGGGGATGCATATCTCTGAAGACCTGTCCTGGTCCATCAGCACCACATCACTGGCCAAGAAGGCTCAAACTCACCTCCATTTCCTCCACAAACTGAGGAGAGCACAAGTCCCATCCCCCATCATGTGCTCATTCTACTGGGGCACCGTTGAAACCATCCTCACCAGCTGCATCACGGTGTGGTATGGAAGCTGCACCACCTCCTGCTGAAAGACACTACAACGCACAGTGAAAGCAGCCAGCAAGATCATCGGTGCCCCTCTGACCCCCCTTTTGGACATGTACCTCACCCGCAGAGCCATCAACATTGCAGGAAACACCTCCCACCCCTCACACTCCCTCTTCAGCCCCCTGCCCTCGGGGAAAAGGTACCAGAGCCTCCGGGCCCGCTCCTCAAGACTGCTAAACGGTTTTGTTCATCAGGCCATCAGGACCCTGAACTCTGTCCACCCCCCCTCCCACCGGACCATAACGCACTCACCTGCACAATAACTACCTCAGCTGTTGGCACAGAAAGACTGGCACACCAGCAGTAATACATCTGCTGCTGTATGTCTCTGCACTTTACTGCAACCATTTGCACAAATGCCATATCTGCTGCTGTCTGTTATTGCAATACTTATCATGTGCAGTCCTATCTATCACTGTCTGCACCTATACTACCGCACTGAACTTGCAACTATGAGTATTACTGCCCTACTTTTCTGTATATAGGATTGCTGGGTTTCATTGTTTATCTTTATTTGCACTATGGGATGTCTGGGTCTATCTTTTGTCGCCACGCGCACTCATCATCATCATCATCATCATAGCAGTCTGTCGGGGGCGACAATGACTGTTTCATTTAGGTCTTATCAGATTCCTCCATGCAGCTCTGTCCTTCACCTTCCGTTGCCAGGAACTCCTGACCTTGTTAACCCGGGCGACGTCTGAGCCGGTATGAGTTGCTTTCTGACAGACCATTTCAAGAAACTGATTGCAAAGACTTTGAGTACCGCTAGCTTTTGCTGGACTAGCGGCACATTCTTGGCAGATAGAAGTATTATCAGTGGCAACGACAGGCCAAGACAAACTGACTCCAGTATCTGTTGCAGTGACTGACCAGATGATAGGTCAGGATCATGAAAATAGATCTGAGCAAAAAGAGGCTTTCCGGCATGGACTCACTGTATATGACATCATAAAGACATGAAGGCAGCCTTGGTGTATATGACATCATAAAGACATGTTGCCTGATGTCACTGTATATGACATCATAGAGCGTCCTATGATGATCAGGGTACACAGACTGCTGTTGTTGTTTTTCCAGCCTTATGCTTTTTCTTTTTTTTATATTGTGTGCGCCACTGAAGAGAGAAACGCCACTTCAATTCTCCTGTATGTCCTGTCCTGTATAATAGTAGTATTGACAAATAAGATCTTTGACTCTTTGAATCTAGACCAAGGACCACCTCTGGCAAAAATTTCACCCAAATCCATCCAGTATACTGTTTTGGAGTACTCTTGCTAACACTCTGTGAGAAGATGGGAGCCTTGGTGGAGGTACGCGTTATCAGATCATCACCAAAATGTAATGGGTTCCTCTCTAGGCCAAGGACCACTTCTGGTGAAAATTTCATCCAAATCCATGCAGTAGTTTTTGTGTCATGCTGCTGCACAAATAAAAACAAGGCCCTTGGTGGAGGTATGCACTCTCAGATCATCACCAAAATTTAATGGGTTCATCCTTGGCCCACGGGCTACCTCCGGTGAAAATTTCATGAAAATCCATCCAGTAGTTTTTGCATAATCCTGCTAACAAATAGACAAACGGCCGGATGGACAAACAGACAAACCACCTTGATTACATTACTTCCTTGACAGAGGTAACAATCAGAACAAAACTGTAGGAGGAGTTGATTTCACAAGACAGCTGCTGTCTATGAAGTGAGGTGAAACAGGAGGTCATAGGTCAGGGGCTACAATTCCCACAAAAATCATCCGATCACAATCAGACTGCAATATGCACATCCCCAGTGTATATCAAACTATGGTACCAAGTTTCAAAACAATCGGACCAAAACTTTAGGAGGAGTTGATTTCACAAAAGTGGGACAGACAGACGAACTGACCCATAATATAACCCCCCTTTGGGCTTCGACCGGTGGGGCTTAAAAACTTGTCCATGCATTTATCTTCAGTAAACTGGACTACTGTAACGCTGTCTTCACAGGTCTCCCTAAAAAGTCCATAGACAGCTGCAGTTAGTTCAGAGCGCTGCAGCTCGAGTCCTCACTAAGAACAAGAAAGTGGATCATATAACTCGTCCTCAGATCTTTACACTGGTTTCCTGTCTGCCAAAGAATACATTTCAAAATACCGCTGTTGGCTTATAAAGCTCTGAATGGTTTAGGGCCTAAATAGATTTCAGATCTGCTGGCCCATTATGAACAGCCCTCAGGTCGTCAGGGTCAGGCCTACTATCTGTGCCCAGAGTTAGAACCAAACATGGTGAGAGAGCGTTCAGTTTTTATGCTCCTCAAATGTGGAACAAACTCCCAGAAAGCATCAGGGCTGGTGAACTCTCAGCTGTTTTAAATCAAGGTTAAAAACTTTCCTATTTACTGCAGGCTTTCAGTAAAACAATTGTTACATCTCCTACAATCCACTGTAACTTTTATTTGCTGCATGTTACCTGTCTTATTCTATTTTAGCCTGTTTTTGTTTCTCTTTAATTTACTTTTTTGTTTGGTTTTAAATTCTTAAGTAATCCTTTTGCAACTTGCTGTAATGCCTTGATGTTTTTATGTACAGCACTTTGAATTGTCTTGTACACGAAATGTGCTACAGACGTGGACAAAATTGTTGGTACCCCTCTGTTAATGAAAGAAAAACCCACAATGGTCACAGAAATAACCTGAATCTGACAAAAGTGGTAATAAATAAAAATTCTATGAAAATTAACCAATGAAAATCAGACAATTCTTTTGAATTGTGGTTCAACAGAATTATTTTAAAAAACAAACTCATGAAACAGGCCTGGACAAAAATGATGGTACCCTTAACTTAATATTTTGTTGCACAACCTTTTGAGGCAATCACTGCAATCAAACAATTTATGTAACTGTCAATGAGGCTTCTGCACCTCTCAGCAGATATTTTGGCCCACTCCTAATGAGCAAACTGTTCCAGTTGTCTCAGGTTTGAAGGGTGCCTTCATGTTTCAGCTCCTTCCACAGATGTTCAATAGGATTTAGATCAGGGCTGGCCTGCGCCGGCGGTCTCCCCAGCTGCTGCCGGGCACTGGTGCACGTTCAGGGTCACTGCATCTGCATCGCGGTCGCCCTAAGTAATAAGAGTGAATGAGGGTGGGCGAGTGTGTGGGGGAGAGCACGAATAGATGCGAGTAGGTCGGAGACTGAGTGACAGTGCGTGTATGGGTGAACGTGATGAGTGTGGGTGACCCTGAGGGCAAGTGGGAGAGAAATTGAGTAGGTACAGAAGTGAGAGAGAATGGGTGGGTCCAGGAGTGTGAGTGTGGGACTGTGTGGAGGAGTGGGTGAGCGAGAGTGAGTGAATGCATGTGGGTGCGCATGAGAGCATGAGGCTGTGAATGTGTGGGAATGGGTGTGTCTGCTAGTCGGGAGGTGCTGAATTGAGGGGGTAGTGCCTCTCAGCTATGTGGGCTCCCCTGTATGGGGGGGGGGGGGCTTCTTTGGGCATGAGGGTCCCCAGGGTGTGCAGCGGTGGTGCTGGGGGGGTTGCTGTGGGGGTGCCTGGGGGGGGGTTTGGCCCGGGGGTGGGTGGGAGCGCTGGCCCCCTGGTGCCTGGGGCCCAGAGGCTGCTGTTGACCTCGCTGGGGGGGGGGGGGGGGGGTGTTGGCCGGCCCGGGGATGTGGGCCTGCCATGCCGTCCCTCCTGGGGCGGTGTGTATATACGCACATGGACGCATACGCACAGATCTCTCCTCTTTAACAGGTGCGGATACCAGACTCGTGGGAAGAAGCAGTCTGTCTTCCGTCTGTTTTAGTTGTTGGTTTGTTTGTCTTTTTTGTCTGTTCCTCTCCCTTTTCTTTCCCCCTCCCCACACTTCCTTTCCCCATTCCCCATCCTGTCAGGTCCTCCATGGGTAAAATAATTTAAATAAAGTATGAAAAGTTATTACAGGAGGAGTTTAAAACAATATATAGTACATAGATGGGTACTGTATAAAGCTCCATTTGGCAAAGTAAATCTGTTTTGGCACAATAAGGGTAGCAGATTGCTTTTCTGCTCACCTAGCTGCCTGACAGGACAAGGGGAAAAAATATACAAGGGCAGGCTGCAAGCGGAATAAGGCTTTTTTCAAAAGGGTGGGAATTCCGGGCCAAGTAAGAAATCTTTTCAAACAGTGCCTCACTGTGGAAATTAAGGTATTCAACACAGTACTGCAATTGTCACTTGTTAGTTGACAGTAAATCGGTTTTAGTAATTAGCAGTTACATGAACACCTTTGAAGCGGACTGATACACATCCAGTGAAATGGTTGGAGTGCAATTATCATGGATTTTACTAACTCCTGGAATGCCTATTGCCCAATCAAATTGCTCTGTCGGAACTAACTGTTGTATAAAAAGGTTATACAATGCACTTAATTAACTATCTCAGTTCCACCTGTCACTTACTGAGTGGGTGATAATTAACAGAAGTTAACTTGAAACATTCCATTCAAATTTATTGTTGCTTTGATAGTGACCTTCAGCTCGTCTGCATTGTTGGGTCTGGTGTCTCTCATCTTCCTCTTGACAATACTCCATAGATTTTCTATTGGGTTTACTTCAGGAGAGTTTGCTGGTCAATCAAACACAGTGATGCCATTGTCATTAAACCAGGTTTTGGTACTTTTGGCAGTGTGTGTGTGTGTGGGGGGGGGGGGGCAAGTCCTGTTGGAAAAAGAAATCAGCTTCTCCATAAAGCTTGTCAGCAGAGGGAAGCATGAAGTGTTCTAAAATTTCCTGGTAGACGACTGCGCTGACTTTGGACTTGATAAAACACAGTGGACCAACACCAGCAGATGACATGGTTCCTCAAATCATCACTGACTGTGGAAACTTCACACTAAACCTCAAGCAACTTAGATTCTGTGCCTCTCCACTCTTTCTCCAG
Organism: Pholidichthys leucotaenia; assembly: GCA_020510985.1. Classification (NCBI taxonomy): domain Eukaryota; kingdom Metazoa; phylum Chordata; class Actinopteri; order Cichliformes; family Pholidichthyidae; genus Pholidichthys; species Pholidichthys leucotaenia. Next base: position 305,801,284 of record CM035841.1, on the reverse strand, counting down.
ACTCTGGGACTTTGATTTCCAAATGAAATGCAAAATTTACTTTTATCTGAACAGAGGTCATCTGCTGGTGTTTGTCCACTGTGTTTTATCAAGTCCAAAGTCAGCGCAGTCGTCTACCAGGAAATTTTAGAGCACTTCATGATTCCCTCTGCTGACAAGCTTTATGGAGAAGCTGATTTCTTTTTCCAGTAGGACTTGGCACCTCCCCACACTGCCAAAAGTATCAAAACCTGGTTTAATGACCATAGCATCACTGTGTTTGATTGGTCAGCAAACTCTCCTGACCTAAATTCCACAGAGAATCTATGGAGTATTGTCAAGAGGAAGATGAGAGACACCAGACCCAACAATGCAGACGAGCTGAAGGTCACTATCAAAGCAACCTGGGCCTTCATAACATCTCAGCAGTGCCACAGGCTGATCACCTCCATGCCACGCCACATTGATACAGTAATTAATCCAAAAGGAGCCCTGGCCAAGTACTGAGTGTGTACATGGACATACTTTTCAGTCGGCCAACATTTCTATTAAAAAACTATTTTTTAAAATTAATTTTATGTAATATTCTAATTTTTTGAGAAAGTGAATTTGGGGATTTCATGGGCTGTAAGCCATAATCATCAAAATTAAAATAAACACTTGAAATATATCACTCTCTGTGTAATGAATCTACGTATATAATATATGGGTTTCACTTTCTGAAATGAGTGACAAAAAATATTGAATTTTTTCATGATATTCTGATTTTTTTTAGATGAACCTGTACATTCTTATGTCAAAGAAATGTTTAGGGTTATTCTTATGCTGCCATGATGCAGCACTTCAAGTCACTCACATGTAGTGGAAAGTAGGAGCTGTCCTGAAACAACACTCCACTCTTCTGGCCAGTCTGTGCCAAGCATCCTGGGGCAGGTAGCCATCGCTGGCTCCATCAGTCTGCTGCTCATCCTCCCCATCTTCAATGCGGTTGAGACCCATGAAGGACAACTGTGAAGAATACAGACTTGTTAATTTTTTTTTCCTCATTCCTGCCCATTCCTGTTCATCTACACATAGCAATTATGTCAACTCTGTTTACTGTTCATTTGTATCAATAAATGTTTATAAAGTTTTAAAAGAATAAAAATAAATGAATGAATGAATGAATTTATTTGGTAATAAAATAAACATACATACAATACAATAAGAGCACACAAAAGAACAACCAAAAGGGTGTAGGCTGAAGTTCATGCTTATATAGTGCCTACCTCATTACAATTTTAAAATCAATAACATAAAAGTTTAAGTCATACCCAAAATCAACAAAGAAAATCAAATAGAACAAGTAGACAAAAAAACAAACAAAAACCTTTAAGTGATTACAAATTTATCTCCCAGCATTTACAGTGAGATACTGGGAGATTTTCTCATCTTTGTACAATTTTTTGAATTGCTTCAGAGTTGAACATGTTTTAATATTTTCAGAGCAACAGTTCCACAGTTTCACTCCAGTGACAGACGTACAATGATACTTTGTATTTGTTCTAACCTTTGGCTTATTAAAAACTGAGTTACCTCTTAGCTCATATTTGCTTTCCCTTTTTTTAAACACTCTGAATATTAAGAGGTAATTGGTTATTATTTGCTTTGTACATGATTTGAATGACATTATAATCTACTAGATCTCTAAATTTAAGAGTATGTAATTGAATGAATATTGGATTTGATGGTTCACAGTAAGGTTTCTTTGATATTATGCGTATGGCTTTTTTCTGTAGTAAAAAGACTAAGTTTGTGTTTGTTTTATATGTTTCCCCAGATCTCCACACAGTATGTCATATAAGGAACTATCAGTGAATTATATAAAATGCAAAGAGATTTCTGGCACAGGAGATCCTTAACTTTATACAGTACGGCAATGGATTTAGACATTTTAGTTTTGACATAATTTATGTGTGATTTCCAGTTTAGTTTGTTATCAACAATGACCCCTAGGAACTTGGTTTCGAAAACTGTCAATTTCAATATTGTTTATTTTAATTTTTCTGTGATTACATAATTTGTGGTTTCCAAATATTATACATTTTGTTTTTCCAAGGTGAATAGATAATTTATTGGCAGTGAACCATTGATTGATCTGTTTAAGTTCATTTTCTACTGAATCCAGAAGCTGCTTAAGAGTTTCTCCATTACAGAAAAACGTTGTGTCATCTGCAAATAAAATACACTTCAACAATTTAGACACTGAACATAAATCATTAATATACAAAATAAACAGCAATGGACCAAGCACAGAACCCTGTGGTACCCCACATGTCATCTTCAGCAACTAAGAGTCTGTATTATTCACATGAACATATTGATATCTGTCTTCTAAATACAGTAGCTGTGTAACCAGTCAAAAGCAATTCCTCTGATGCCATACTTATGTAATTTACTGAGGAGTAATTTATGGTCAACTGTATCAAATGCCTTTTGTAAGTCCAGAAATATTCCAACTGTGTCTTCTCTTCTATCTGTTGCATCCGTAATCTGTTCAACAAAGTCCATGAATGCCAGTGAGGTGGTCCGGTTCTTCCTGAATCCATACTGTTGTTCACAGAGTATATTGTGCTTATCAATGAAATCATTTAGTCTCTTAACAAATATTTTTTCCAGTATTTTGGAGAACTGAGGTAACAAGGAGATGGGTCTGTAGTTTGCAATCTTTTTTCCTATATTGACAAAATATTCATTAAATGTGTTGGAGATCAAGCTATTTTCATTGATTATTCCATTTTCTGAATTTAAATAAGAGATGTGGTTGGAATTTAGTTTTCCTTTCTTTGTTATATTATTTAACACCTTCCATATGTTACATGTATTAGTTTTGTTATTTTCCAATAATTTACTGTAATGTTTTTTTACTCGATCTTAAAATACTAATGTGTTTATTTTTATAAGTCTTGTATTTCTTTTCTGCTTCCACAGTTCTTAATTTCAAAAATGTTTTGTATAACAAGTTTTTCTTTTCACAAGCATTTTGCAGGCCCTTGGTGATCCAAGGCTTATCTCTGTATTTGACTTTAGTTTCCTTTACCACTAGAGGGCAATGTTCATTATATAGTTGTGATAAAATAGAGAAATTCTCCATATGCTGTGTCAATGTCGTCAACATAAACACTGCTCCAGTTTTGTATTTTTAAATCATTTGTAAGATTGTTGATTGCAGTTTCTGTTACATGTCGTTTAAAAACCTTATCTAGTTCAACGTTATGCGTTACACCAGTGTGTGAAGAAACAAAAACAGGCAGATGGTCTGTCACATCACTGACAATAAGACCAGCAGTTACATTCCCCTCAGTGACATTTGTGAAAATGTTATCAATAAGCGCTGCTGAATTTGTTGTTATTCTTGTGGGGTATGTTATTGAAGGGTAGAAACCCATACAAAACATGGAATTTGTGAATTCACTTATTTGGATATGGTCATTTGGATTTAATAAGTCAATATTGAAGTCTCCACAAATAAATACCAGCTTCTTATTACCTACTGTACTGAAAAGCTCAGACAATTTTTCTTTGAAAATGTCAATATCGGTACCCGGTGCTCTATAACTACAACTTACTATGATGTTTTTTGCAGTTGTAATTAATTTCACAGTTACACACTCCATGATGTTTTCCATTTCAAAAGACATATTATCTACAACTTGGCTTTGGTAGCAGGACCTGATATATAAAGCAACACCACCACCCCTTGTTTTTGACCTGCTTGTGGTATATAAATCATAGCCTCTCATTTGCACTGTATGAAGTTGGTCATTTTTTAGCCAAGTCTCAGAAAATGCAACAGCAGAAAAATTTGTGTTATATTGCAACAAACTGTCCTGTATTTTGGAAAAATTCATATTGAGACTTCTACTGTTAAAGTGTATTATTGACAATGATTGGTCAGAAATTGTATTTTTTTTTTTCCACAATATCTTTATTGAACCTTTTTTTTTTTTTTTAACAAACATGATACAAACAATCAAACACTAACACTAAAGTACTACAAAAAAAAAAAAATGCACTAAAAACACCAACAACCACCAACAAAATCAAGTCTTCAACAATGCTCCTCTGTTTAGTCTAGACAATCCAATACATAAGTATACATATTATGTTCACCAGTTTGGAATTTACAAGGTCCACACACATCATTCACCTTCTTCTTCAAGAGTTATGTTTAAATTTTTTACATAATCAATAAAAGGTCTCCATATATTCTCAAACACAATTTCCTTTGATTTTAGTATATATGTTATTCTTTCTAATGGAAGGTTTGTTAACATCTGTCTTAACCACTGAGTCACATCTGGTCTATGAGTCTTTTTCCATAATAGTGCAATACATTTTTTGGCATTAAGCAAACTGAGGTCTATGAATGTTCTTTCACTTTTATTAAAATTATGCTTTTCTGGGTACAGACCCAACAAAAACAGTTTAGGATTCAATATGATTTGTTTTGAGATTATTTTTTCAATTGTTACCCTCACCTCTTCCCAAAACATTCTTATTAATCTACATTCCCATAAACAATGAAATAGGGTTCCTTTACTTTCCATGCATTTTGTGCATGTATCTGGTATATTTTTGTTATATCTATTTAACTCCTCCGGTGTAACATACATCCGCATTAACCATTTGAAATGTATCAATTTAAGGCGTGCATTTATTGATTTGGTTTGAGCTTCTGTACAAGCCAATTCCCATTGTTCCTCCGAAATTTCAATTTGCAGATCTTCTTTCCAGTAGTTTAATCTTTTCAGTGAATTTTCACTTGAAGATAGTGTCAGTGAGTTATAAAACTCTGAAATAATACCCTTTCTTTTACTATCTTTCATCATCATTTTTTCCAAGGATGAATAAATAGGTCGAGTGAGAGCTTTATTTTGATTTGATCGAATAAAGTTTCTAAGTTGAAGATATTTAAAAAAATGTGTTCTATTGAGATTAAATTTGATCCTCAGCTCTTCAAAAGACATTATGTTGTCTGCACATGGCAAATATAAATCCTGAATCTTTTGTATCCCTTTTAAATTCCATACTTTAAATACAGCGTCCGCTCTCCCTGGTTTAAAATATTGATTACCCCATATTGGACTAAATTGTGACAATAACTGTGGTTCTTTTAAATAGTTTTTAGCTTCACACCATATTTTGATCATATGCTTTACAAATGGATTTTTAACTTGTTTTTGTAATTTTTTTGCCGAATCTGAGTATATGAATATGGGAAGAGGTAAAGGTAAATTGTATGATTCCATTTCAGTCCAGTGAGGGAGATCATTTGATGAAAAATAATATGTCATAGACCTCAGTTGTGCCGACCAATAATACAACATAAAATTTGGACATTTCAGACCTCCACAATCAAATGGTAAATATAATAAAGACAAACGTAATCTAGCCCTCCTGTTGTTCCATATAAATTCCACTAACTTTTTTTTTATTCTTGAGAATAGATCTAAAGGTGGTGATAAGGGAATGTATTGAAATAAATAAAGTATTTTAGGTAAAATATTACTTTTAAGTATATTGATTCTCCCGATCATCGACATTGGTAGTGACATCCATCTCTGAGTTAACTCATTGATATCTGACATTAAGGCTTCATAGTTGACACTGGCGACTGATTCTAGCTTAGGCATAATTTGGATTCCTAAATATTTAAACTGATTTACAACATTGAATTGATTTACCTCAGGGGCTGGGTAATTTCTCTGGGTCTCATTTAGCATTAATATTGAAGATTTAGTTTTATTTATTTTATATCCTGATATTTCCCCAAAATTCTTTATTAAATTCAACAAGGTTGGAATTGATTTTTTTAGATTCGACATAAACAAAATTATATCATCGGCGTACAGGGAGATTTTATGTTCTGTTGGTCCAACTTTAATTCCATATATTTGTGAATGTAAACGTATCGCTATCGCTAAAGGTTCAATTGCCATAGTAAACAGTAAAGGTGAAAGTGGACAGCCTTGTCGACATCCTCTATTGATTTTTATTGGTTTTGAAATATTGTTATTTGTTAGGATTTCTGCTGTAGCATTATTGTATATTATTTGAACCCATTTTATGAAATTATTTCCAAGTCCAAACCTTTGTAGGACTTCAAAAAGAAAGGGCCATTCAACTCTATCAAAGGCCTTTTCGGCGTCCAATGATAGGAGAGCTGTATCCGGTGCTTCTTTATTAAAATAAATAATATTAAATAGTCTTCTTACATTATGGAAGCCTTGTCTACCCTTTATAAAGCCATTCTGATCTCGATTAATAATATTTGGTAAAATTTCTTGTATTCGTCTTGCTAAAATTTTACAGATTATCTTAAGGTCGGCGTTTAATAGGCTTATTGGTCTCATATTTTCACATTTATTAGAGGGCTTACCTGGTTTTGGCAGCAGTATAATTAAGGCATTATTTATGTATGATGGTAAATTATTATTTTGAAATGCTTCTAAAACCATTTCCAAAAAAGGTTTTATTAATTTATTCTTAAATTTTTTATAAAGGTCAACTGGAAGACCATCTGGTCCTGCACTTTTTCCTGATTTCATATTATCAATGGCTAGCCCAACTTCTTCTTGACTAATTTTAGACTCCAATATCTCCCTGTTTTCATTTGGAATACACGGTATAGATAGTTCGTTCAAAAACCCATTTAGTTTTGTTAAATCAGGTTCATTTTTGGTATCATATAATTTTTCATAGTAATCTCTAAAGGCTCTATTAATTTCTAAAGGATCTATAACTACCTGTCCATTACTTATAATACTGGTAATTGGTGTTTTAATTTCCAATTGTTTAATCTGCCATGCTAATAATTTTCCTGATTTTTCACCTTGTTCATAAAAAGATTGTTTCAATCTTAGAAGACTCGAGGCAGCTCTATTCGCTGATTTTTTGTCGTATTCAGCTCTCAAAATCAGTAATTCATTCTCCAACCTTGGGTCACTTCCTGCATACACTTTTTCCTGAAGATTTTTTATTTTATGTTCCAATTTAGCTCTCTCCTCTCGAGTCTTCTTAGATTTTGATCCTGTATAACTAATAATATGTCCCCTAATAAAAGCTTTGAAAGCCTCCCACTTTACACATGCTGATGTTTGTGTAGTATTGATGTCAAAGAACTCGTCTATCTGTTTTTCTATATACTTGACAAATTCCTCATCCTGAAGCCATTTATGCTGAAATTGCCATCTACCTGATTCCTTTGTCAATTTTTTATCTACATATATTAGACAACAGGGTGCATGATCAGAGATCACGATGTTATCATAAAAGCAGTTTTGAATCTTGGACCTTAATTCTGTGGAAATCAAAAAATAATCAATACGTGAGAATGTCTTGTAGGTACTGGAATAACAAGAATAGGCTTTAACTTGTGGTTTCATTTCTCTCCATATATCTAACAATCTCAATTCTTTCATAAAATGATTAATAGTCATCCTACATCCAATGTGCGTACAATCCAGTCCTGTTGATCTATCCACACCTGGATTCAATGTACAATTAAAATCCCCTGCTATTATATGTTGCCCTGTAAGTGATGATAAGATGAGAAATAAATTAGCAAAGAACTTCTGATCATCTATATTGGGACCATATAAGTTCACAAGATTTATATTTTCTAATAGCAAAGAACCTTGAATGATTACATATCTTCCAAATTTGTCTCCAATTACATTTTTCACTTGAAAAGGAACTGATTTATGTATGAGAGTCATAACTCCCCTGGCTCGGGATGAAAATGAAGAGGTGAATACACTTCCCTGCCATCTACTCCTAATTCTTTTAACATCCTCCTCTATCAGATGAGTTTCTTGTAAAAACACAATTCTTGAACCCATGTCCTTTATTTTATTCATAACTTGTTTAAGTTTTTTTAAATTTTGTAGACCTCTGCAATTCCATGAAGTTAAATTAAGATTAACACTTTGGTCCATGATCAATAGAGAGTTTGGGATTACCTTGCAGTGTAAACATGCTCATACAGAGAAGCAAAAACATGAGTGGTTGAACATTCATCCTACAAACTACACACAAACAAATTTCCCCTTCCCACACTTGTGGCAAACCCCCCAAAATCAAAAGAAAAATTCTGTCTCCCGATATAGCCATCGACCGTTCCACACCCACGGGGAACAGCCTAAGCCACTCCTTCTTCATCCTCCCAATCACCCTAACTCTACTGCTTTTAATGACGTAACATTAACTCTCCTCTGTAGTTTTCCAACTTAACTCCAAAATTTTTAACAACTTTGTACATCATAGTTTTTTTTTTTTTTTGTTTTGTTTTGTTTTTTTTAATATATAATACAATCTATATTTTGTAAACTTACTATTTACTTCAAGTCAGTCAGATGCCTGTGCAAATGCTTAATTATTCTACCTTATATTTTGTTCATGCTTAGCTCCCACCAGTCTCTTCTTCTTCTTTGATCTTCTTGATGAACTCCTGCGCCTCCTCTGGGGTCTTGAAGATGTGGGTTCTGCCCTCATATGTGGTCAGCAGTCTCGCAGGATAGATTACACCATGACGAATCCCAAGGTTGCGCAGCTCCTTACGTACGGGATCAAACTGCTTCCTCAATTGCTGGATTCCTGTGGCCAAATCTGGGTAGAACCGCACCTGCTGGTCCTGGTGTTTAATCTCTCCTTTAGCACGTGCAGCGTTGAAGATCTTCATCCTGTCTCTGTTGCTAAGAAACTTCATAATTAAGGTCCTCGGCGGTCCCTTATCTCTCCGTGGGCCAATACGATGTGCTTTTTCCAGAACCACTGCTGATTGCAACTCCTCGCTGCCCAGCACCTCCGGAATCCACTTTTCCAGAAAGGAACATACGTCCCGACCTTCTGATTCCTCTGGAAGACCCACCAGCCTCAAATTATTCTGTCTCGACCGAGATTCCAAATCCAAAATATTATCTTCCAGAGATTTATTTTTTTTTTCCAAAGTGCGCACCTTTAATTGAAGACGGGTGACGTCATCTTCAGCACTAGCGAGACGGAGCTCCATCTGCGCCGTTCGTTCTACACAGTCACCCAATTCCTTTCTTATTCCTTCCAGCGCTGTCATAATCCCATCAAATCTAGAGGAAAAGTCCGCTCTCATTGAACTCATGGCAGCCATCAGCGCATCTGCGCCATTCCCCGCAGAAATCGCACCGCCGCCAGCCTCCTCCGCCATATATGGAGCCTTGTTTGCTGCGTCACAGACCTGAAAGTCCGTTAATTTGGACTGTTTCGGCGGCTCGCTTTTTCCTTTTCCTGGTTTTCCAGCCTTAGGCTTCGCCGACATATCCTCGCCCAAATGCTGGGATACGTTCTGTCCCAAATGAGAGAGTTATTTGCCGATTTTTTTCTCCAGGAGCAGAGCAGAGCGAGACACGTCCGTCCTACGTGGCAGCCATAACCGGAAGTCAGAAATTGTATTTTTTTAGTTAATCTGAGCTAAAGTATTTACACGGATGTTTTATACTGTTGAAAAAGTGATTTTCAGGATTGTTTCATATTCAACAGGGTGGCTTATGCTCAGTATATTCATACCCTTTAAAAATGAGGTTGTTTCCTATAAAGGTTTGCATCTTAATTATTCCAGTCAATGGAAACAAATGCACAGTTTATATCTCTTAGATGATAATGAAGTGGCAATCATTTCTGGTTAATTTTTGGCTCCACTGATTTTGGTGTACTGTTACGGGGATGGCGTGGGTGAATAATGAGTCTGTCATACCTTAAGTAGGCTATGTCCCCACCGTGCTCTTGCAGCTTTCAGCTCTGGCATTAATTCTTTTCTCTTCCTTCTTACCAAATCAGTGAAGTCCTCATTGATGAAGATTTTTGTTCCTTTGAGGGACTTGGCTCTTTGAAGAATGGTCATCCTGTCCTTGTGCTGCAGGAACTTGACCACAATGGGCCTCGGTCCTTCTCCTCCAGGTTTCCCGGTGCGGTGGGCTCTCTCCATTTCGATCCCTGGTGGTAACTGTAGTTTCTCCATGAGAATATTTTTAATCTCCTCCGTGTTGGCCCAGGTCTCTCCTGGTGCCTCCACAACACCATCAAAGACTAGATTATTTCTCCGGGATTGTCCTTCCAGGTATTCAAATTTGTCGGTGATAGTCAACAGACTGTCACACACTTTAAAAACATCTGATTGCAGCACATTGTTGCGGTCTGCTTGTTTAGACAAATCAGGTTTTATGTCATCTACGTCTTTCTGGGTGAACTGTAGACTGGTTTTAATGTCCTGCAACTCTCTCGTCATCGTGTCCACGCTTTCATTAGCTGAGTCCATGATCACTTTGATAAGGCTTTTGAAAGTTTCCTGTTGTTGGTTTAACAATGCAGAAAACAATTCTTTTTGCTGTTGCAGTAAGTCATTTACCTCTGCGAGGGACACATATTCCTCCTTGGATCTGGCCTCTGCTTTTGGCTTAGGTGGCATTTTGCCGCAGTTTTGCGATAATTTGCAGTGGACAAGGAGACAAGAGTCTGTTTCCAAGAATATTTCAGTGTTGATGAAAAATTCAAGCAGCAACAACAACAGAAATGCGTGTAAGGCCTGGTGCCAGGCCTGAAGCCTGATGGAGGTGGCTGCAGGGCCTGGTGGTGGTAACTGCCTGTGAAGCCTGGTTGTCATGGCTGCTGGCCTGATGATGGTGGCTGCTTGTGGAGCCTGTTGGTGGTGGCTGCCTGTGGGGCCTAATAGTAATGGCTGCCAGTCTGCTTCTAAGGCAGAAAGGCCCAATTCTAAATCAACCAGAATCTTCCCCCAAGCCACCAATCCACTGCCAAGTGTCAACCAAATCATCTCCAAAAATCCAGAACTAGCCACTGGTGAAGAACTGAAGTTCTATTACCTCTTGAACAGGTAGTATTTTAATCCTGCTGCTCAGTGCTGCTGCTCAGTGCTGCTGCTCAGTGCTGCTGCTCAGTATCAGCCAAGCAGAATCATTGCGTCCCAGTGGGTAGCAGGCGGGTCCACTGGATTCTGTTTCACTGAACCAGCGTGGGTCTGTGGGGAGACCCACGTAAAGTCTAAAGATGCAAACTGAAGCAAAAATGAACTAGTGACATGAATACTTGCTTGATATGTTACACAAAACCTAACAGCTCACACTTGCGTGTGTAACACCAGTCACGGTTGACAGCAGAAAAATTATTGCTAAAACAATTTACGCCCACAATAGCAGGCCTCCACCCTTTTCTGGAAAGAGATATGCCTACTGGCTGTGGAGGGGCTTTTTCTTTCAAAGGTCTTTTTATTATTATTAATTGAAGTATCAATACAATACAAAGTATTAGAAATTTTCATTTTTGTTTCAACCAAACAGTAAAAAACTAGAACTTAAAGCCAACAAATGTAAATGCTTCAAAGCACAAAAACCTTTAAATAAACAATAAAAAAAAAAAAAAAATACAAAGAAAAATTGTGTGTGTGAAGTGGGGGTGGGGTAAAGGGGATATGAGCTACTCAGAAACTATAATCGTGGGTCTTTCAAAGAAATCAAGAAACGGGCGCCATAATTTATAGAATTTGTTTTCAGAGCCACAGACTGTATATCTGATTTTTTCTAAATCCAAACAGGACATTATATCTTTTATCCACTGTAAATGTGAAGGGGGCGAAGAGTCTTTCCACTTCAGTAATACAGCACGTCTGGCCAATAATAATGAAAATTTGAATACTTTTAATTTGGAACTTGGCAAGACAAGTTCTGGAGCCACACCAAAAATGGCGCATAATGGATCAGGTTTAATTTGATATTGCAGGACTTCAGACATAGTGATAAAAACAGAATGCCAAAAATTCATCAATGCAGGGCAGGACCAATACATGTGAAGCAAAGTGCCAGGAGCGCTACCACACTTTTCACAAGTTGGGTCTATATCCGAGTAAATACGTGCTAACTTAACCTTGGACAGGTGCATCCGGTGTACAATCTTAAATTGAATAAGAGCGTGACGAGCACACATTGATACAGTGTGAACCTGGCCAAGAATAGAGTCCCACAGTTCATCAGTAAAAGTAAAATTAAGATCTTGTTCCCAGTTCAATTTGATAGCGGCCAGAGAAGAAGATTGTAAATTTGAAATTAAATTATATAAAACTGACATTACCCCCTTAGAAGTTGGTTTAACTAATAAAAAATCATCTAGAGGATTATCAGAAGGTTTTTGAGGGAATTGTTTTGTCATGGTTTGCACATAATGTCTGACCTGGAGGAAGCGGAAAAAATGTGTAGAAGTGATGTCGAATTTGGTGGAAAGTTGAGAAAAACTTGCAAATTGACCATCAAAATATAAATCCGCAAAAGATTTTAAACCTTTTCTGTGCCATATATGAAATGCACTATCAATAGTTGATGGGGTAAATAAATGATTTGCGGCAATTGGACTTCTAATGGAAAAAAACTGAAGACCAAAATTTTTCCTGAATTGAGACCAAATTCTAAGAGACTGACGAACTACTTTATTATTACCCAGTGTAGACAAAGCAAGGGGAAGTGGTGAACCTAAAATTGCCGGTAGGGAAGTTTGATTGTCCACGTGACTCCATAAGGATCCAAATAGGTGATTTGGGTTCCAGATAAAAATGTTTCCAATATAACATGCACCTGATATTTGCTGCCCAGTAGTAATATTGAAAGTTAGGCAGAGCCATGCCACCTACTGATTTGGGTCTTTGAAGAAAAACTTTCCTCAATCTCGGATGTTTACCATTCCAAATAAATGAGGTAATCAGAGAGTCCAAAGACTTAAAAAAGGATTTAGGAATAAAAATGGGGAGACATTGAAACAAATATAAAAACTTTGGAAGTAACATCATTTTTACAGAATTGATTCTGCCAATTAAAGACAAGGATAATGGGGACCATTTGGAAAGTATTAACTTGCACTGGTCAAGTAAGGGGAGAAAATTATTTTTAAACAAGTAATTAAATTGTTTAGTGACACATATCCCAAGATAATTAAAATGATCAATAACAACCTTGAAAGGAAAATTTTCAAAATCCTGAACTTGAATCTTTTCATTAATCAGAAACAGTTCACTCTTATTAAGATTAATTTTATAACCAGAAAACCTACTAAAACTATCCAAAATATTAAGTATAGCGGGTAATGAAGTAAGTGGGTTGGAGAGAAATAATAAAAGATCATCAGCATAGAGTGAAACCCTATGCTCAATGCCACCCCTACGAATGCCTAGAAAGTCCCGGCTCCCACGGACTGCAATAGCTAACGGCTCAACTGCCAAGGCAAAGAGCAACGGGCTCAAAGGACAGCCTTGCCTCATACCACGGTAAAGTCTAAAATAGTCAGAATAGCGACAATTAGTTAACACTGAAGCTAAAGGACTAGCATAGAGAAGTTTAATCCAGGAACAGAAGGAAGGACCAAAACCGAACCTCTCCAAAGTAAAAAACAAATACTCCCACTCAACCCTATCGAATGCCTTTTCAGCGTCCAAACTAATAAGACATTCAGGTATGTTGTGGTGAGGAGTATAAATAATATTAAACAACCGCCGCAAGTTAAAAAAAGAATGGCGATTTTTAATGAAACCGGTTTGGTCCTGTGAAATTATAAAAGGAAGAATCTTTTCCAACCTTGAAGCTAACAACTTTGACAAAATTTTAACATCGGTATTTAACAAGGAAATAGGCCTGTAAGAAGCACAATCAACAGGATCCTTATCCTTTTTAAGCAACACAGTGATACAGGCCTGATAGCATGAAGGAGGAAGTGTACCAGAGTCAAGCGACTCTGTAAAAACTTGACAAAGGAAAGGGGCGAGGTCATCAGAGAATTTTTTGAAAAAATCAGCGGAAAACCCATCAGGTCCAGGAGATTTTCCTGATTGCATGGATGATATTGCCAGCTGAATTTCTTCTTTTGTGATGGGAGCTTCTAAAATTTGCCGAGATTCTGAAGAAATCGAAGGAATATCAATAGAATAAAAAAAAAATTCCAAATCCTTTAAGTTTGTTGTATATTCTGAGGTATATAATTTGGAATAAAATGACCTGGAAAATATCATTAATCGCTTGTTGGTCAGATGTCACCTCTCCTTTATCTGTCCTAACTCCAGTAATAAATTGCTTAGCTCTAATACCACGTAGTTGATTAGCTAGAAGTTTACTGGTTTTTTCGCCATGTTCATAAAATTCACTCTTGTTCCTTATTAAACAACCTTCAATTTGTCGAGTAGAAAGTAAATTAAGTTTAGTTTGTAATGTCATACGTTCCTTGTACAGAGCGGGTGATGGAGATTGAGCATATTGTCTGTCAATGTCCAGGATTTGATCTAAAATAGCCTTCTGTTCCTGTATTAAGGATCGTCTTTTAAATGCTGCCAATGAAATAAATTCCCCCCTAAGAAATGCCTTCATGGCCTCCCATATCGTTTTATTTGACATACCAGGAGTTTTATTTTCTTTCAAAAAAAAATTAATTTTAGAAGAAATATTCGTAACCAATTTTTCATCTGTAAGTAATAATGGATCCAATCTCCAATGCTTTCTCATGGAGTCACATCCATGGAGGATCATTTTAAGTACAAGAGGGGCATGATCAGAAACCGAGATGCTATCATAACTGCAAGAGCAAAGGTTATTAATTAATAAATTGTCAACAAAAAAATAATCTATTCTGGTATAAGTATGGTGTACGTGAGAGAAAAAAGAATAGTCCCTGCCGTTAGGATGTAAAAAACGCCAAGGATCTGTAAGGCTATATTCCTCAAGAAAAGACTTAACATAAGTTGCAGATTTATTAAGACTAGCAGGTTTTGAAGATGAGCGATCTAAGATCGGATCCATATACAAATTAAAGTCACCCCCAAGAATTAGAGAGTGAGTATTTAAATCTAGAAGTTGCGAAAAAAGGTTGCGAAAAAAGTGCACATCATCAAAATTCGGTGCATACAGATTAGCCAAAGTGACATGTTTATCGCCAAGTTTACCTGATACTATTACAAATCGTCCATTTTTATCTGATACAACATTAGAGGGAATAAATGGGATATTTCGATCAATAAGAATAGCAGCGCCCCTGGCCTTAGCTTTAAAATTTGAATGAAAAAATTGTCCTGACCAACATTTTGACAAACGCAAGTGGTCGGAATCCTGCAAATGGGTTTCCTGCAAAAACAGTACCCCAGGCTTAAATTGCTTTAGACGTGACATGACTCTCTTTCGTTTAATTGGATGGTTCAATCCCTTCACATTCCAGCTTACCAAAGTAAGATTACTATTCATTCAAAGAGTAAAATTTATATATTATGTTGTGTAGCCCAAAGAAGAATAAAGTGAGGTACGGGTAAAAAAAAAAAAAAAAAAGGAAGGGGTAAGGGGGGTGTAAATAAAACCATAACAAAAAAACAAAACAAAAAAAAATAAATAAAAAAATAAAAATAAAAAAAAATAAAAAAATAAAAAAATCCAACAACCAAACCTATAACAACACTCCAGCCGGTTGCAAAAAAACAGCAACCGCTCCATCTCCAGCTCTATTTTCATCCTAACAGAATGCTCCCATACAACTGGCTTCAATCCTGCATAATATGAACGTTTTACCCTAAAAAAAAAAAAAATTAATAAGATAAAATTAAAAAAAAGAATTAAGTAAACAACAACGTATAGGGAGCCAATTTTACCTTGTTTTTAAACATCTGAAAATGCATCAATGTCCAGTCAGTGCAGCTTCAATGAAGTAACAAGCAGTCCAGCGCGGCAGCTGGTCAACCCAGAAATGTCCAGTTCAAGGCGAAAATTGCTGGTTTCTCTCCATAGTTTGCATGAAGCAGGTGGCCTCCGAGACGGACGCCAGCCACTGGTTTTTGCCGTCTGGAAGAGTTATCCGGAGCCTGGCGGGGAAAAGAAGAGAAGGACGAAAACCTCTCTTGTACAACTCGGACATAACCTCCTTATATTCGGCTCGTTGCTTCTGAACGTCGGCGTTATAATCCTCGTAGAACTGAAGTTTATGCCCACGATATTCCAAAGTCCCACGGCGTCTCCGCGCTTCTCTCATCACCAAGTCTTTGGTCCGAAACCGGTGGAAACAAATAATGACAGCGCGCGGCTTCCCATTCGGACTCGGCTTGGACATGAGGCTGCAGTGGGCTCTATCCAGCTCTGGGGGAGATGGCAAAGTTTGTGTGCCAAAGACGTCCACCAACAGCCGAGAAAAAAATTCAGATGGCCGTGGACCCACATCAAAGGACTCCGGCAGACCCACCAGACGAATATTCAGCCTCCTGCTTCTTCCCTCCAGGTCAGAAAGTTTGTTTTTCAAAAGTTTGTTCTCCTCCTGTATTGACTTGCATGTAACTTCAAGCGCCGCTAGGCGCTGGCTGACGTCCTCCGCGTTGTTTTCAAGGTCGCCAATGCATTGCTCCTGGTTCGCCACATCTGCTTGAATTTTGTCCAGCTTACCATTAATAAGTTCAAATGAAGCTTTGAAGTCAGCAGCTATGGACATTCTGTGTTGCTCAAGCAAGGCAACAAGTGCAGGGTTAAGGCTGATACTAGCATCCTCAGCTAAGCTGGTGTTAATATTGTTCCCTGCTGCCTCCTTTTCAGTCTGCTTTCTTGTTTTGGACATATTTCAAAACAGATTCTGCACGTATTAAATGTCCAAAACATTAACAGCTTACAGCAAAATAGGGTTTAAAAAGTAAAGAAAAAAATATAGCAGGAGCCAGCAACGCACACACCTACTCCATTGCCAGCACACCTGAAGCCAATCTTCTCGGCTGTGGAGGGGCTAATGAAAACTTTTTGGGTCCCAAATATTTCCTCATAATTTACGATAAATATTCAAACCAAAGCTTCAGTTTTGGTCATCAGTATGAGAGAGTGTCATGAGGCAGACAGCAGAGCCACAGGTGCTGCTACTATAATTCAGTTAACTTTTTGATGCTGAAACTTGCTAAAGAAATAAAAAGGTGATTCTGCACACATTTATATCACCGTTATATCACCACATTGTTATTAATACATAACAATATAATGAATTAAAGAATCATGATGACGGCTGAATGTGAGACAAAGATGAACATCTAAACAGTTGAGTAAACGACAGCATGTAATGTAAATATTCTGCTAATATAGTGCATTCCTATACCTATCTATAAGAAACACTGATTTGCAAACAATCTCACATCTGAGATCATATGCGGCATTAAAAAAGTCAGAAAAAAGGCCAACAGTCAAAATGATACTGTATACACAAATGCATATCTTCTGTACTTAATTACTTCCTCTACATTTTTGCAGAAACACGCATTAGATTGGCTCTGCATTTGGTTTTATTCTGCAAGAGATACCACAAGAGCAGCTTTCATGGGGGCATCCATCTTGGTTTTGGGGTTGCTTTTTTAGGGACAATTGTTAACTCAGACAGAACATCCATGACATCAGCAAGCGAGGGCCACTGATGGAAAAGGATCGCACCATAATAACCAAGTAATCCAGATTTGAATGACATGTTTCCCTGCTCTCATTATGCTTAACACAGGGTTTGTCACTGACTGAAACAAAAGTTAAGTTTTATTCAAAATTTGGCTTTGGGGGCATTATCTATGTCACAGTTATACAGCTAGTGGGTGAAAGGAGTCTGGTAGCCCACCTAGTATCATGGCTGTAATCAGTCCATCACTCATTGGTTCACCAGCTTCTCTTAGGGCTGTGATGATGTTCTGTGACCGGATTAAGTCAGTAACACTGCCTGTCTGTCATGCATAGCTTGGTCAATGAAGTGTATAAACTTTTGTGGTTTGCCATTACTAGAATAATGTTTCTTCAGTATTTTCAGAGCTTTTCTGCCATCATCAGTGGCTTCATGTCTTATTAATGGCAGGCCTTTATCATCAATCAGTATTGGCTCAGCATAGCAAGCAGCATTTTTCCTTCTGTCTTCAGTTAGCATCTCTTAACCAGTGGGCGCATGTAAAATAGTCTCTTTCACAGGGAATCTTGTTTTCCAAAGGTCACACTTATTTATCTTCAGAGCCGTTAAATAAAGCTGTTGCATTGGGGCTGCCATGGCTAACGTGCTGCATCTGCTATCTCAGTAGCTTCACCAGCTGTGTGTAATACATCACATGTAAAATCTTTTCACTCATCCCCATGCTCGTTTATTAGCTTCTTGCATAATACGTTTCATTATAAAGCTTTTTCACTTATCCCCACACTGGTTCAGTTAGCTCGAGTAGGTTCATTTTGTCTTCTTTTTAATTATTAGTTTTTTGTTTTTCTTATTTCAGACAAGAATAAAAAGGAGATGTTTTTACCTTTGCATGTTTCGACTGTCCACTGCAGTCTTCTTCAGAAGTGTCAGCTGATTGCTGTAAAGTGTCATTTATCAGCTGCCTTTCCTAGGCAGGGTCAGCCCATCAGAACTGTCAGATCCACTGGGCTGGCCCCGCCCTCCGCCATCCGGTGGCTTCTGAAGAATGTAGCCCCAGGTGTGGGAAAGCATAAATGCCCCCTCATCCCAATTCATGCTGTCTTTTCCCCGCTTCCTGATTTCTATGGGCCCCTTGATCCGGCGTTTGTGTCCGTTACTCTCTGATACTGACTGAATGTTACAACATAGAGAACTTTTTTCCATCATGTCAGCAGGATGTACAGATATTGTGCTCCTGTTACTACGTTCAGACAAGCTACGCACTACTACTCAGTTGCTCAGACAGGCTGCACAGAGATGCTGCATTCTGACGTACCATAAAACCCAAAGGGAATAACAATAAGGCTGGTACAGTAACACAATGATTAAGGGCGCCACTGAATAATACTTACCAGTATCAGCTCTTTAAAAAAATGTATCATACCAATTCCTGTGCAGTAGTATACTCACAAGATGCTCAGCGAAAACACCAGGATCAAAAGAGGTCCCTTCAGAAAACAGTTGGCTGGCTTTCTCTTTTCCCAAATCTGTAGCCACAACAAGCAGCTGAGCATCCAGAGCTGCTTCTCTGGCCTGTCGAACTGGAAAGAAACAGTAAAAATCCGACTGATCCATCAGGTAGTAGTCATTACTGTGAACAAAATACACTAAACCGTATATGTTAGATCACAAGTTCCAGATATGCAAATAACCAAACTCTGAATCTCTTTAAATGTATATAACACCTACCATCTTTATAAAGTTTGTTTGCCTCTCCTAAAACCTCAATGAGTTTGTAGTTGGACGGACTCAGCATGCCTTCTCTAGAATTCTTGCTTAATGCACTTTTTATTGTGCTGAATCCTTTTTTTGTTTTGTTTGTAATGGTTTTATTACAGGCCACAATAGGAAGGCCTACCATTATTTATTCTGATTTGTTGCAAATTTATGAGTTGGGGTTGTCTGAGTGGTTCAATAAAGTTTGCTTAATTTTATTCCCTCCCCCCACCATGCAATAGAGCTCGCCAGCCCATGTGACAAACACACAATGCATTCTGGGTTGGGTAGACTGGGTGATTGTACACAAACTGCACGAGTACATGGCATCTCTGCATTTGTTATGAATGAATGACAAAAAAATTGCAAAATGGACTGTTCAAAGGAAAATTTAGAGGGACCATACTACGCCAAATTAAACGGGACAGCAAAGGCACGCTATTTAGCAAAGCTTAAAGGGGTTAATGGGCTAGATCCCTACCAATATACAACGTGGAGTTCGGACGTAACCATTCTGCCTAACTTCGACCATGCCTTCATTTATAATTATTATATGATTTTAACTGTAAGTCCATATACACACAAAGTTTTCAGTAACTTTAGGTCTTTGCAGCAAGCCCAAGTGCAGTTCACAGATGGACAGGTGCATGACTTGGAGATGTACAGTACAAGGCAGACCTGAAAACAGTTGTGTGCACAAAGGTATGTTTTTCTTTATTATTTCCTCTCTTGTTATGCTAAACATCATTCTTTCCCTATACAACCAGATGAAATTAAAATGTGCAGCACTCTGAAAACATTTTTCAAAATGTACAGAAATCATATCATTTTCAAGTACTGTGAAAAAATGTATGACCTTGTCATTTATTGTTTTAAATCTATATGAAACATTTATCAAACTGTTTACTTTGTTTTGATTATACAAATTTGCTTGTTATGATTATACCTCTACTGCTTAATCTGTTGTAATTCTGAATGTGTTGTGGTGTACTTGCAGACGAGCTGGATGACATGGTTGCCAACCAAAACTGTGCAATCCAGTGGTTCCAGGATGTGTGGGACTCAAGTCAAGCAGCAGCCCCACAGCAGCCGTGGTTATACGACATATGCACACTAGAATAATACATGAGTCTTGTTACATAGTATAACATTGTTGTGTGAAACACATTGATGCATGTCATTTTATATTCCTGTATTTTTTTTACTACAGGTTTTCCTTAATCCTGGGCTATTTTTTTATTTCAGTTGTGTGTTCTGTAACTGTATTTAATCAAATCCTTCTCTAATAGTTAATTGCGCAGTAGCCTGGTGGAGTACCCACAATTTCATTGTACTGTATAACTGTACAATGACAATAAAGCCTATTCTATTCTATTCTTTGTGACTTGAAAGTGTTCCACATTTTACAAAGCTTTTGAATAGTATTACAGCTAAAAAGCCCCATTTTTGGACTGCACTTTGTACAAATTCTGTACAGTGTTTTCCACAACTTAAGTTACGCTCAAATAAATAAAGAGCTGGAGTTTGTAAACCATTGTGTACTTTATTTTCAAATTGTTACAAAGCAGTTAAAGACATTATGTCTGAAGAGGTCAACCATCTCAAAAACATGTCAGTGTCTACATTCTAAAACTAAGGCTTTATAACAACACTTGGGTACATACTGGTCAAAGCACAGGTTACAGTAACAATCTTATCCCGTAAAGTCATGTCCTCACCTTCACATGGTACCACAAAGGCCAGATGTATAGTGTCATTCAGTATTATATATTTGGAGTGCATGCAGCCTACTACTCTCACCACATGGGGTATTACATAATAGGGTATTACACCCTATTACTCTCTCCACATCTCTGGCATCAAGCTGGTTGAAGCCTCTAGTGAATGCACGTATTTTCAGTATGGCACCTACAAGGACAATGCTTTCCTTAATATCAAATCCACGATCTGTCAATACTGTCTCCTGGTGACAGCTTCTGAAGAAAGCCACAGTTCTCCTCTTGCAAGAGTAAAATTTGGTTAAGCCTAAGGTGACATGCTACAGTTCTGCTGTTCTTGCACATTTTCCATGGGAGCATCATTAGCCTGACAGATCTGTGCTGCTTCATCAGATGTTCATTCCTCCATCTCAGCCAGAGATGTGCTGCCATCTGTTGGTGATGAGGACAATATATTACTTTAGTTAATATATTTTGTAATCAAAAAGAATCCCAAGATACATTTTAGAAAGAAAAACATGTAGGCCAAAAAGAAAGACTACCTGAATATAAAGGAGCTACATTATCCATCTCAGTCACGGGGCCAGTGTTGTTGGGGGCCTGTGTTGGGGGTTCACTTGCATGCCCTGCCGATTCTTTTTGTCGTGATCTCCTCGCCCTTCTGCATAAGCAGTTCAACCTATCAGGAGTTGTAGCTTGAACCTCAGCACGCCCAAGGTTTAGAGGGTTTCTGGACACTCCATACCCTTGTCACTCCGTCCCAAGTCACTCCGTCCCCAAATCACAACATAGCCTAGACGTTCCGTACCTGCGTAATTAAATAATTACCAAATCAAAACACTGTTGTTGCTGTTTATTTGTAATATCAAAATGTGATTACTTATCAAAAGTTTCAAAACAGAAGCTGAAATTAAGGCTACTGACAAACTCTCAAAAATGTCATGGCAATCAGTGGCGTAAGAGTAACAGCTGACAGCTAGACACAAATGGAGGGATGCTTTGCCTTTCATTTGTTTTTTTTGGGGGGGGAGGGGTCAAGGAGTCAAAAGAAAATTTTCATATAAAAGATTCTGTGATAAAGATCAGCCATGATACAGCAAACCAATCTAGTAATTTCCTGGGGTTTGGTTAATTAAAATCAGCTGCTACTCTTATGCCACTGATTGCCATGACATTTTTGAGAGTTTAATTTCAGCTTGTTTTGAACCACATTTTGATATTAAAAATAAACTACAACAACATTATTTTTGTTTGGTAAGTATTTAATTAAACACATACGGAACATCTAGGGTACGTTGTGATTTGGGGACAGAGTGACTTGGTACGGAATCACCTGATACCGGTTTGGAGAAGGTACCCAGTTAGGATCACACTCTAGCGTTTCATAAACTGGTCCGCCTGTAAAAGCAAAGAAAACAGGAAGAAAACACTTAGGTGTAGAATAAATTCAACCACTTACACATTTGAAAGTGTGTAGTGATAGACTTTTTCTAACTACTCTGATATTGAAGTCTTTGCTTAGCTTAGCTTTAGCACTGCTAATGTAGGCAAAACGTTATGACCAAGCAAGTTCTAACCACTCAGTAACAACAGAGTTATATACAGTAAATCGTAACATACCTTTTTGAAAATGCTTTGAACACACCACCATCGATAAAGGAATATGGTTGAAAGTTATGTTCAGTCTTCTCATGGCTGCAATCCAGGTCATGCGTTGCTTCTTTGTTATATCTGAAATGTGGGCTGGCTCTGCTTTTTTTCTTCCACGGTGGAAAACGATAAACGCCTATTCCGTCATTAATCTTTTTTCCATGGTGGTTGTGAGAACGACTATTGCAGTTTACAACACAGCAATACTTCTCCATATCTGCTTCTTTGTGATGCTAGGTGTAGACATAATCTCAGCAAACTACCATGACCTGCCCTTCCCAGAATGCACTTGGTCAATTTTGTAAACACAACGTCACACTGGGGGGCCCAATTTAAAATGGATACAGGTCAAGTGGACCCCTGACCAAGTGAGCACCCTGGGATCCAAGCTGTACATGTACATTCTCAATCCAGTGATTTGTAAATGGTAAATGGCATTCACTTATATAGCGCTTTTATTCTCATCTCTTGATGACCAAAGCGCTTTACAAATCCTGCTATCCACCCATTCACACACAAAATGCAAAGGAGAACAACAAAAATTTGTGTCGCTGAGTGTGAAGCGGCTGGGATGAGAATCAGCACCTCCAAGTCCGAGTCCATGGTCCTCAGCCGGAAAAAGGTGGATTGTCCTCTCTGGGTTGGGGACAGGCTCCTGCCCCAAGTGGAGGAGTTTAAGTATCTTGGGGTCTTGTTCATGAGTGAGGGGCAAATGGAGTGGGAGATTGACAGACAGATCGGAGCAGCAACTGCAGTGGTGCGGATGTTGTACCGGTCTGTTGTGGTGAAGAGGGAGCTGAGTTCTAAGGCAAAGCTGTCGATTTACCAGTCAATCTACGTTCCTACTCTCACCTATGGTCACGAGCTTTGGGTAATGACCGAAAGAACGAGATCGCGGATACAAGCGGCTGAAATGAGCTTTCTCCGTAGGATTGCTGGACTCACCCTCAGAGATAGGGTGAGGAGCTCAGTCATCCGGGAGAGGCTCAGAGTAGAATCGCTGCTCCTCCACATTGAAAGGAGTCAGCTGAGGTGGTATGGGCGTCTGATTAGGATGCCTCCTGGATGCCTCCCACTTGAGGTGTTTCAGGCACGTCCCACTGGGAGGAGACCCCGGGGCAGACCCAGGACTGGCTGGAGAGACTATGTCTCCCAGCTGGTCTGGGAACACCTTGGTATCCTCTCTGAAGAGCTGGAGCAGGTGGCTGGGGAGAGAGAAGTCTGGGCTTCTCCGCTTGAACTGCTGCCTCCGTGACCCGAACCTCCGGAAAAGCGGTAGAAGATGGATGGATGGATGTTGGAAAGACTTTTCCCAGTCACCAAGAAGTGTGAAAAAATATATACATGTAAGATGACAACTAAGCTGACCCGGTTTTGGCTCTGTTTCTGCTTTCAAAAGATTTTTCTTTTCCACTGCTGCTGCTCGTCACCGCTGGCTGCCCCCAGATGAAAATTCACAGTATGTGGAACTATAATGTTCTAAATAAGGCTTGAGAAAGCTCTGAATCAGTTTGCAAATGACTGAATGATTGAAAATGTACTTGTACATGTACAGATTGGACCCCGGGGTCCACTTGGGGTGCTCACATGGTCAGGGGTCCACTTGACCTGTTCCCATTTAAAACAATGCAATACATGGGTCTGTTTCTATTATCATGCTGGTGTCGTTTTATGTAAAGGTTTTACATTTATACAGTGGTTTGGAGGAGATCAAGACATTGCGATATCTATATCGTGTATCGCGATAAAACCCTAAATGTATCGCAATACACGTTAAAAGCCATATTGCCCAGCCCTGCTTTAAATGTATATAACACCTACCATCTTTAAAAAGTTTGTTTGCCTCTTCTAAAACCTCATTGAGTTTGTTGTTGGACGGACTCAGCATGTCTTCTCTATTCTCTGAAAACAGACAAAAACAACAACGTTTTGTTTATAAATAAGTCATCAACATCTAAAAATTTCCGCCTGTATCCCTCAAACTCACGTTGCACCGAGCTGATCAGGCCCCTGTACTTGCTGCGGATTTCTCTTCTGAGGCCCTGGTCATTGTCATCGTCCTGTACGCCGGCTCCGTGGTCTGCGTCGGTATCCTCCACTTCATTCCGACTTTGCTCTCTGCTCCTGCGGCCAGAGGAGCCATTCTGCCGCGGAACTTCCTCATCGCCGCCGCCTCCTTTGGCTTTCCTCATGTTCAGTCGGCGGGTCGTGTCTTCTGCCGGGGAAATCACTTCGAAATAAACTAACCACTTTTCGGTTTCCCCAAAGCTATCTCCTGACCGAAATGATTGAAGGAACACGGCAAAAAGATGGTTTGGCTTCGGAGAAGGCCGCTAAGACATTTAGTACAGTTTTTTTTAAAAACAGAGGAAACGCTACATACCCGGGTTTGTCAAAGTTTAGCCAAAGATTACGAAAAACTATCAAAATAGAAATCCACAGTTACGGTCCTTCTGAAAGCGGACCCCTGTCCCTGACCAACAAGCGAACGCGTTGAACTACCCACAGAGAATAGAGCGCTCACGGCTAATGTTTTGACGGCAAATTTGGGTGCCATATTGGTACTGGATAAAGTCCCCTTGCCAATCTTTGCAGCATTGTGATAATGGGACATCCAAATAATGGTTCGTTGTATTTATCGTTTTCATATAAGTAAGCTGGAACATTACAATAAGTAATATGGAACATTTTGAAGACAAATTTCAATGAAAATGTCAACATTCAATGTTGATTTTATGCTTTGTTAATTTGCAGAATGGTGCCTGAATGCATACATGGCACTTGTAAAAATATTTTAGAAAAAGGGAATGGACTCTCTAAGTTCTTATGAAAATTAAATGAAAAACTTGATTTTGTACTTTGTCAGTCCTTGCCTCATAATCGGTTGTGCATTATTTTAGATGTAGATCAGTAACTCCTCCATTGACATCACAAGTATAGTTCTATTTTGTCCCTTCATGACTGCCAGGTGGTGCTGAAAGCACTGGATACTTCCCCTCATCCTAGAGAATGCCAAGTACAAGTAACAACGTCACGTGTGGCCCCTGCATGACCCCCCGGAGGCTATATCTTCCGGTGTCTTCAGGTGTTCGGTTCCTTCTTTCTTCCTGCGATCACATTAAGAGTGCAAGGTATGAGGCAACTATTTGCTTTGTTTAGCCCTGTGCAGCTTTGTGCCGTTAAGGTAAGAGCAACGATTTATTCGTCCTCTGAGAGGCTGTGGCTGACATATTACAGCTAGTGATGGCCAGATGAGGCTTTCTGGAGGACTTGAGGCTTTTCATCAAAATGGCTCATATAGACGAGGCCTCATGTGAAACTTCATTTTCTCTACTAGGCCATCTAGTGGACAAAACATATACAACATGCAGATTTTTACAAGGGTGTTATTGGTTTGTGTGTTTTTTCATTTCAATAAATGCACTTTCTTTTAAGAAATATCAATGATAAAAAGGGAAAATTAAATAATAAAACTGAGGTGACTACAGTGACTGTGCTTGTGCTATTTATCCATTTTTTAAAGAAATAATAACTTTTCTACAGTGTTATACTGTCTTTCCCAGTACATTCACCTCTGTCCTTATTGTCATGCAGGGCACAATAGTGCCTCAGCATAATGATGTGTTATTGTTGTGGCAGCCAGATGAGGCTTTTTTGAACACTTGAGTCTTTCCATCAAAATGATTCATGTAGACGAAGCCTCATGTGAAACTTCATTTGCTCTACTAGGCCATGTAGTCAACAAAAAGTATACAGCATGCAGATTTTTAGAAGGGCATTGGTGATTTAATGTGTATTTTTTTCAATTTCAATAAATGTGCTGTCTTTTAAGAAATATCAATGATCATAAGGGAAAAAAGAGATAATAAAAATGGGGTGACTACAGTGAATGTGCCTGTGTTACTTGGTGTGCTTGTACTACTTATCCATTTTTATTCAGAAATAAGTTTTCAACAGTCTTATACTGTCCTTACCAGTATATTTGTAGGGGTATCACAGGTTGGAGAGTTAACTTCCACATGCACGTTTCCTCCTCCTGGGCCGCTACCCAGGGGAGCAACAATTTTGGGGGCTCGTCTGGGATTATATTGTGATAAGTGTGAGGCGAAAAGCGGGTTTGTAAGGATATTTCTGTTAAAGTTGATGTGTTGTTGCATAAGCTAACCTGCTAATGTTAATGATCGAGTGTATGGGACGTGCCACAACAGTGAAATCCGCCCACATGTTAGGAACCATTTGCTTACTTTATTTAAAGACAGTTATGAAACGGTTTTCATACAGTACGACATTTACTGGTTTGATTTGTCACCAAGTGTGCATATTTCGGGTGTATTACCGAATACCAGGAATACTATTGTAAGTGTGTTAGGTACACAGTGGCCAGGTCAGTGAATTGTTAAGAATAACACCACATGCTGTACATTTATGACAGTGCTTAAAATGATTAATGTAAATGTAAGTTCATGGGTTATTGTTTAAAATATAAATATTTGAACAAGTTAAAAGCTATACACTCACCGGCCACTTTATTAGGTACACCTGTCCAACTGCTCGTTAACACTTAATTTCTAATCAGCCAATCACATGGCGGCAACTCAGTGCATTTAGGCATGTAGACATGGTCAAGACAATCTCCTGCAGTTCAAACCGAGCATCAGTATGGGGAAGAAAGGTGATTTGAGTGACTTTGAACGTGGCATGGTTGTTGGTGCCAGAAGGGCTGGTCTGAGTATTTCAGAAACTGCTGATCTACTGGGATTTTCACGCACAACCATCTCTAGGGTTTACAGAGAATGGTCCGAAAAAGAAAAAATATCCAGTGAGCGGCAGTTCTGTGGGCGGAAATGCCTTGTTGATGCCAGAGGTCAGAGGAGAATGGCCAGACTGGTTCGAGCTGATAGAAAGGCAACAGTGACTCAAATAACCACCCGTTACAACCAAGGTAGGCAGAAGAGCATCTCTGAACGCACAGTACGTCGAACTTTGAGGCAGATGGGCTACAGCAGCAGAAGACCACGCCGGGTGCCACTCCTTTCAGCTAAGAACAGGAAACTGAGGCTACAATTTGCACAAGCTCATCGAAATTGGACAATAGAAGATTGGAAAAACGTTGCCTGGTCTGATGAGTCTCGATTTCTGCTGCGACATTCGGATGGTAGGGTCAGAATTTGGCGTCAACAACATGAAAGCATGGATCCATCCTGCCTTGTATCAATGGTTCAGGCTGGTGGTGGTGGTGTAATGGTGTGGGGAATATTTTCTTGGCACTCTTTGGGCCCCTTGGTACCAATTGAGCATCGTTGCAACGCTACAGCCTACCTGAGTATTGTTGCTGACCATGTCCATCCCTTTATGACCACAATGTACCCAACTTCTGATGGCTACTTTCAGCAGGATAATGCGCCATGTCATAAAGCTGGAATCATCTCAGACTGGTTTCTTGAACATGACAATGAGTTCACTGTACTCAAATGGCCTCCACAGTCACCAGATCTCAATCCAATAGAGCATCTTTGGGATGTGGTGGAACGGGAGATTCGCATCATGGATGTGCAGCCGACAAATCTGCGCCAACTGTGTGATGCCATCATGTCAATATGGACCAAACTGTCTGAGGAATGCTTCCAGCACCTTGTTGAATGTATGCCACGAAGAATTGAGGCAGTTCTGAAGGCAAAAGGGGGTCCAACCCGTAACTAGCATGGTGTACCTAATAAAGTGGCCGGTGAGTGTATACATGGGAAGGAGATAAAACCAATAATTCATTTCATGTTAGAGTAATTTGTTAAGAACGTTAAGTATACAGTTAATGTCAAATCAGAAATTGTGATAAATGGACATGATTGTGTTTTGTTTAATGGTGATGTGATCAGATAATAAGAGAGAAACTATGGACTTTAATAGTAAATACTAGTCAGTTGATGTTGGTCATGTAAATGACTTGCCTTTAGAAGAAGAACTGCCTGCAAAAGAAAAGACAAAACAGAAACGGAAGAGGAGGACAGAGACAAATCCTAACAGTGACAACACAGACAATGACAGCTCGGAGGAAGAAGAGGAAAATACTTACCGCTACAACCTCCGTAGCCAAATCCCATGTTACAGACTCGTAAATCTTCAGCAAAATGTCTCAAATCTCCCAGACCAAAACACTCAGCAACCAGTACCTGTCATGCCAGAGCAAAATCCTCAAAATCAGCAAAGGCTTCGAGCGACAGCTAGAGAGTTCTGCCCACCAGTAAGGCAAGAACCGGTCCCCGTTCAGCGGGATGCTGAGGAGCAAATGGATGGACCCGCTTTGCTGCAGGAAGAACGTCAAGGACAAGTGGAGGTGATGGATGGAGAACAGGAGGAACTGAGAAGGTCACAGCGGAGAGCAAGGCCAGTAGAGAGACTGACCTACGACGTCCTGGGACAGCCATCGTACCAGCCTTGGACTGCAGACGTAAGACCTGTCTTACTCCCTACCCTTGTGCCGCTAACTCAAAAGTATATGCCATTCCACTACCTCACCCAACCTCAGTCCCATGGTTATAGTTGGTACACTCTCATGCATTAAGTCACCCTAGAACATGAAATGTCGGGAGACATTTATTTGAAGTGGGGGAGAGTGTAGAGGGTTGGAAATAGTTAATAGTTATGTAAGAGGTGCTAAAAAGACATTTGGATAAGAAAAATTAAAAAAAAACAGGCACCCCTACAATTTTATTTTATTCTTTAATTGTTTTATTTTTCTACAATGCATTTGTAATCCACCTGGTGAAGCGGCATGATAAAATAAAGGCAGCGATGGAGTTTTTAGTTGGTTTATTGAATCATACCGCTTTCATCGGAACACCTCCCCAGCCCTCATGCTGCGGGCTGAGGTGATGTCCTCAGGCTCTCAGAGAGGAGACACAAAGTGCGTGTCCAGCAGCAGCAGTTGCAGAATCAGAATGAGAGGCAGAATCACAGACTGGCACAGCATTTATACCAAACTCAAACAATAGATCAAAGACCTTCACAGCAGTCCATCTGGCATTTGCATATCAAAGGAACAGACAGGATGCATGAGCACAATGCATGGATAATACATGGATGATACATTAACTCAAAGCAGTGACATGCATAACTGGCAGATTGTAGCAGAAACAACCAGAATGTGAGGTGATTGTCTTTAGCCTGTTGTGGGGGATTAAATCAAACCGCCACACTGCTCCCCCCAGAGGGCACGGTAGGGGGCCGTGACCTCGATGTTGCAGTTTGGGCAGCGAGCAGGGAAAAGCTCTGTGCAGGAGGAGGGGGAGGGGGGTAGTAAGTGCTGACCGGGCACGGGAAAATCGTTCGAGTCGCGCCAAAAGTGTTTGCTGCTCTGCTATGTCCCGTCTGAACATGCGGAGATCACAAGAAGAAAAAAATTAGTCTCTGACTCCTCTCGTGGCCATGAAGAAAAACAGGGGTGGCGAGGTTGCGTAAACAAAAGCAGAGGAACTTGGCGTGTTGACTTTAGGTGCGTGCACAGCCCTAAAGCCCTCGGGAAAAGCAGACGGCTGAATCCTTTGTGCACCGTGGCTGAAACCATCAGTGAATCCTGTGGGCGCGCTGCGCGCGTGCTTGCTTCAGGTGAGCGCACAGCCCTGAAGGTTCTGCGTGCAGCTGCGCAGGACGATGGCGGTCTCTGGAGCCATTCTTGTTCCGTGCGTGTTGCGCCGTCCTCGTCACCCCCGGTGCGTGTGCCGGGGCTCCTTGCTTGGGTGGCCCCGCTGGAGGCCACCCACCCGCTATCACTTAATCTTATCCTACACTTTATTACATGTATAGTTTATTTCTCTTATCTTATCATGTTTAATGTTGCAGCATTGTACCGAGACAAATTCCTAGTTTGTGTACTACATGAACAATGGCAATAAACCTGATTCTGATTCTGATTCTGATTCTGATTCTGATTCTGGAGAGGAAACCAGGGTCGGAAACTTGGTGGAGAAAAACATCTATGATGAGCCGTGGCTACAGATTAGTCATGGTACGTTGGAGCGTTGAGGGGAGATAGACGATCTTTGTCCCTCAGGCTGTCCCGTGTGGACGCCCCGATCTCGGTGAGGGTCGCGCCATGACGTTTACTTCCATTTACCCGGTCTTGGGCGATGTCCGGAGAGTAGCTCGCCTGCCGTGGGCTCTGTGTTGAGGCCTCCCTGAAGCCGCAGGGAGGGCAGATCAGTCAGGCTGCTGCGTTCGCTCGTCGGCGGAGCATCACTGCCGGGTGCTGCGTTCGCCGGCAGCTCGTTTTCTTCAGCGTCGGGTCGCCAGCGTGGCTGTCCAGACCAGAAGGTTGCGTTTGCACAAAACGTGTGCATGTTCGGGGTCACCAGTGAAGCGGCATGATAAAATAAAGGCAGCGATGGAGTTTTTAGTTGGTTTATTGAATCATACCGCCTTCATCGGAACACCTCCCCAGCCCTCGTGCTGCAGGCTGAGGTGATGTCCTCAGGCTCTCAGAGAGGAGACACAAAGTGCGTGTCCAGCAGCAGCAGTTGCAGAATCAGAATGAGAGGCAGAATCACAGACTGGCACAGCATTTATACCAAACTCAAACAATAGATCAAAGACCTTCACAGCAGTCCATCTGGCATTTGCATATCAAAGGAACAGACAGGATGCATGAGCACAATGCATGGATAACACATGGATGATACATTAACTCAAAGCAGTGACATGCATAACTGGCAGATTGTAGCAGAAACAACCAGAATGTGAGGTGATTGTCTTTAGCCTGTTGTGGAGGATTAAATCAAACCGCCACACTGGTTCCATTATAACTCATGTGAGTTGAGTGCAGTTCCGTATGCCGACCAATAGATGGCACATGTCGCACAGTGATAGAGAGTAGACTCACGCACTGGAGGACGAAGAATAAACTCCTTTGTGTGAAAATAACAAAACATGTTCTGCCGATTCTCTATCACAGGTTGGAGAGTTAACTTCCACATGCACGTTTCCTCCTCCTGGGCCGCTACCCAGGGGAGCAACATATTCAACTCTGTCCTTATTCTCATGCAGGGCACAATACCAATAGTGCCTCAGCATAATGATGCATAATAATGATCCAAGCTCTTTGAAACACAACAGACACTTCACCTTGCAAATAAAAATAGAATTACAAGAATGATCTAGCTGGGATTCAAACCCTAGCCTTCCACTTGTAGAGCATGTGCTTTATCACTAAGCCAGTACCTCATGTACAATAAATATCCACAATTTGTAGAAAATACATCAATTGTACAAATGCACTCAAAATGTTCCCAAATGAGAGAAGTCCGTGTTTTTGGTGCTGGCTGTGAAAATTGGCTGTGACAAATCCCTTATACAGTCAAACATGACAACACAAAACATGAGGGATAGGGATTTCCATTGTGTATCACTGCTCACTTTATTTCATGCTGCATGCAAAATCATGAATGGCTTCCTGACCCAGTCACATGGTACGACATCAACACATACATCAGCAATAGACGCCTCGAAACGCGCTTCACCAAATATTTCCTGGATAAGCTCAGAGCACCCTCAAAGCTACGGAGCCTGCTGTCCCATCACTAATTACAGCTAATATTAATCAGCTGTTGGCTTGCTTAATTTTTTGTGAGCAGCGTGGCCACTGTTCTTCTGGCCGACTGCTATTTTGTTTCTTAAGAGCAAAGCTAATTTCAATTAAGCTGCTTATTCTCTCTTTCGTAAAAAAGAGAAAGTGTTTATCTTGTGGTTATTATTGAAGGGCAATGGCAGTGTGTCTACTGTCTCTCTTCATTCTGCTAACGTTTTTCATTACTCAGCTGTTGGTAAAGGTAGCATGTAGGCTCCCCTCTCCTAGTTCTGCTGCTTATCTCTGTCAAAAAAGGAAAAACATCAGTACTAACCTAGCTAATCAGCCATCGAAGGCAACGTGTTCACTTCCCTCTCGCAGCTTGCTGTTTATTTCCTTTGAAGAGAATGAGGTAGCTTTGTTGCCTGTCATTCAGGATTTGTGATGAAAGCCCTGCAGGCCTTTGCCTTCCAGACTAAGGAGATAGGCCGATTGATGTCCACCCTGGTGCATGCATGCCGTCATGTATGGTTGGCACAGTTCCCCTTGACGGAGGCTAATCAGAGGGCAGAGGCAGGGGAGCTGGTTGGATCAGCCACTCTAGAGACATTAGACTGTACTGCAGCGGCCAGCGAGACCAGGAGGCGGCTGGCAAGTCTTCACAGGGGGGCGTCCCCCTCCAGCCATCAGAAGGTCTTCTTGCCTAGTTCTAGGCATTGGCCCCAGGTACCCACATGCAGTAGCCGGCTGATCCCCCCCCCCCCCCCCCAGTGGTCTATGGGGCAGCCTGCTGCTGGTTTTCACCCACCAGCATGCCAGTCCTCTGGACGGTTTCAGGGCCCTGAACTTGGCCGCAAGCCCCCCGGCACTTCTGGAGGCTGCGGGAGGTGGTGCTAGGGCTTCAGGGCCAGGCATTGACTGTTATTCCTAGCAGCAGCTCACTCACTGGGCTGCATGCTTGGTAGACCCTTGGGTGATTTTCACTCTCACCCCAGGGTACGAACTGTAGTTCTGACGCCGGCCCCCAACCCCTGGCCAGGTCGTGATGACGATCATCAGAGATCCGGAAAAAGCCCGAGCTCTGGCCAGGAGTTGTCCATTCTCCTGGCCAAAGGCACCATCATGCCAGTGGGCCCCCTACAGCAACCCGGGGGTTCTATTCAACCTACTTTCTTGTCAGCAAAGAAAGATGGCGGATTTCATCCCATTCTGGACCTCAGGGGCCTCAATTTTTGAAGGTTCTGGCATTTCAGATGCTAACCACAGCAGACGCTCTGCAGGTGGTCAGTCAATGGGAGTGGTTTACATCTGTGGACCTGAAGGATGCTTACTTTCATGTGCCATTCGCCGCACATCACCAGCAGTTTCTGAGGTTTGCCTACCAGGGCCGCCATTATCAGTTCAGGGTGCTTCCCTTCGGACTCTCCCTATCCTGAGGGTTTTTACCAGGTGTCACGGCAGCTCTTGCAGCCCAATAAATCTTCTCCCCACACTGCGCCGTCCTCCACCATCAGAACCAGATGGTTCCGCTGGTCACAACCAGTCCATTCTTCCCCAGCGTCGTCTCTAATGGCGAACCTCAGTCCATAAAACAGGTCACAGCCCATGATGTTGTCGCCTCGGGCCGTCACGTGGAACGGGCAGTCAGCTATCATCGCCGACTTGTACTGAGCTGTCGCAATCTGCCACCTCCATAACTGTAGAGTGGCACTGGGTTAACTCTTATTTTGTAGTGGGGGAAAAATTTCCTCATCGTGGCCCGTTCAATAACAATCCCTCCGCCCCCGTGTCGATCAGCAGCGGCACCTCCTCACCATCCAGCATCACCATGCAGAACTTGAACCCGCTGGTACTCTGGGACACCGCATGGACAGTTGTCAGGGTGGGTGAAGTTGTTTTTCTCCGTGGGCTCTCCGGCTCGGACACACGACACACCCTGGCATAATGGTTGAAGCGTCCACACATGCCACATCGCTTCCCCCTAGCCGGGCATTCAGAATCAGAATCAGAATCAGAATCAGAATCAGATTTATTGCCATTGTTCATGTAGTACACAAACTAGGAATTTGTCTCGGTGCAATGCTGCAACATTAAACATGATAAAATAAAAGAAATAAACTATACATGCAATAAAGTGTAGAATAAGAGTGAGTAATACTAGTCAGCAGTTTAAATATATTAGCGAGCAGCAGATAATGTGGAGAACCATATAGTGCAGTCGGTAATGCAGGAAGAAAACAGTGATGATTGACATGAGTCTGGTTGAGCTGCTGTACATAGTGCACGAGAGTCAATAAGTCACTTAGTGTTCAGCAGTCTGATGGCAGAGGGGAAGAAGCTGTTCATGTGACGGGAGGTTTTAGTCTGGATGGACCAAAGTCTTCTACCTGAGGGGAGAGGGGCAAACAGTACGTGACCAGGGTGTGAGGGATCGGCTATGATCCGGCCAGCACGCCTCCGGGTCCTGGAGATGTACAGATCCTGGAGAGATGGGAGCTTGCAGCCGATCACCTTCTCAGCAGTGCGCACGACGCGCTGCAGCCTTAGTCTGTCCCTAGCCTTGTATTGGTGCTTCGTAGACCCACAACCCATACACAAGGGTTTTCTCGGGGCAGACCTTCGGCTGATAGTGTTGGTTTCCGCGTTGCCATCGGTTGCCCTATCCTCACTGTCTGGGTCCGCTACTAATGCTGTGGCAGTAGGCTCCAGTTGCCGTTGTGATTGGTGCCACTTTAGCTCCAAAGCTAGCTTGTCTGCAGTCTCCACTTGGAGAGCTAGCTCGACAGCCTCGGATAATGTCAGGTCACTTGGTGCCAAGTGTAGCCTAGCTTGTAAAGCATTGCTGGTTGTGTGCTCCACCAGCTGGTCACATACCATTCCCTCCTCCAATGGCCTGAAACAACACTCGCTAGCCAGCTGCCGCAGGTCAGCAACAAATTGGCAGACAGGCTCACCCACTCACTGGTGTCAGTGACGGAACTGAATCCTCCAGACGGTGACGTTGTCCGGGGTGTGGAAAATGCACGCTAACAACCCGACCACATCCTCATACAAGTCGGTAGCCCCTAGTGTACGTAGGATTTGCTGGCCCTCAATTCCCAAATTATGCACCAGAAGCGCACATGCCCTCAGTTTATATAGCTTATCCAGGTCAAGCGCCATGATGTAGCCTTGAAAGGTGGCAAACCATCTTGGCCAGGGTACAGGCGGCTCGCCCCGGAGCTCCAGGAAGGGCCGAAGTGGTGAAACACACACCTCCATGTTTATTCTTGTCGTCAAAATGTTATGTCGTAATTACCTCAGTAATGACGAGGCCAGGTGCACAGTTGGACTTCACTTTATTAAGGAGCTGCTTACACACAATACAGCCACCAGGCAGGGGCCTTGGCAAAGTGGCCGAATAATGCCTGCTGGTATTTATAGGGTGGTGCAGTGGCAGAAGAGGAAGTGACCACCACTACACTGCACTTCATAATAAAACACGACATTACAGCTTCTTCTTCTTCTTCTTCTTATTATTATTATTTGTGCTTATTTAACAGTTCAATCTTAGCAAGAGAATATCTACCTAACTGCTCATGATTTGTGTGTGTATATATATATTTTTTTCAATGAACAAGTCGTCATTTTTTAATATTTGTTATCCTTTAAAACCAGTGTCAGTTTAATATTCTTTATCTTATTCTGCTGACAAACAATGAGAAAGAACATTTAAAAAAAATCACTTGCATATATCTTTAAAAGTTGCTACTTATTTGTATTTTTTATCATTACTTCTACTATTAATAGTAGTATTAACTATTATTAGCATTATTAATTATTATTGCTGTTAGAATTATTAATAATAGTAGTAGTCATAGTATTAGCATTACTAAATCTTATTTTTATTAAAAAATAAGCTCTTCTCAAATTACCTAACCTGTCTGTTTGGACTTGCCATCCTCACAATTACAATTCTGTGAATGAGCATCACTATAAAAGGCATATAAATATAGGAAAAAAGAAAAAGAAAAATCACTTGCATACAGTGACGCTCTTGAAACGTTGGGATACTTGAGTGCTGAAAACTGTCACATTGTGGAGAAAGGAAGCAGGCGAGGCAACGAGCTAGATGACACAGGAACTTTATTCCTTCTCCAACATGCAATATAGTAAAAGCGCTCCCGCTTCTCTAAGCATTCCTCTTTTATATCTTTAATACCATGCATTGAGACCCGGACCTTCCAACCATAATACATTGTTGTTTAGAACAGAGACCTGTGTGGCACATTAACATGACATTACGCCGGCACCGCTCTCACACCCTTTCTTCTTTCCACGGCTCCGGCACTTACTCCTCTCCCTGGGGGGTGCATAGTCCTTACTGTCCCGTCTGATACTCCCCGGTGACACCTCCTCTTCGGTCCATTGTTTCCCCCTTCCCTAGCTGCCTTCTCTGAGTGGAGAAGGCCCACACCATGCCCCTACAACATCAATTAAAAATGTTAAAACTGAGCATCTGGGCGGTGCGGTGGTGCAGTGGTTAGCACTGCGGCAGCACAGCAACTCACCCTTGGCCATGGGATCCCTGGTTCGATCCCAGCCCCTGACCAACAGTGATCTGTGTGGAGTTTGCATTTTCTCGTCGTGTCTGCATGGGTTTACTCCGGGAGTTCTCCGGTTTCCTCCCACAAGCCAAAAACATGCAGGATAGGTTAATTGGAAACTCTAAAAGTGGCCCTAGGTGTGAATGTGTGTGTGAATGGTAAAGGGATAGCGCCGTACCGTGGCTGCTTCATCCATCCAGGTGGATGCCC
The DNA here is from genome assembly GCA_020510985.1 of Pholidichthys leucotaenia. NCBI lineage: Eukaryota > Metazoa > Chordata > Actinopteri > Cichliformes > Pholidichthyidae > Pholidichthys > Pholidichthys leucotaenia. The sequence continues at coordinate 305,764,379 of CM035841.1, read as the reverse complement.
TCAGTTTCCCCTCTGGGGATCAATAAAGTATACAATACAATACAAAAATACATCTTTTATTTTTCTTATTTTTTTTTTCATGCTCAGGCATTGTACCTGACGAGTGCTGTTTATTTCATGTAATATTCGACTTCTTGCGCAAATATGAAGAAAATGCCATAAGTGCCGATGTGGCTCTATGGCATATTTGTGGGTTGTTTTTGTTTTTTTTATCAGCACCAATATGGCGTCCGCGCTTGGCCACCTAAAACTAGCCTGGCGGCTAGCTATGATCACTCTAGTCTCTGTGGTCCTACTATGACGCAATTATCAGACTGGAGTTGTATACAGCTGCATTCTTGCAATTTGTGTAATATCGTATAGTATTTGTCAACTGCAAATCAACAATATAAAAACAGCTATTGGTTATTCATACTAGCCCTGACGAACTACTGCCCCGGAAGGCAAACGCAGAAGTTGTGATCAGTTTCCCATCTTGCTACAACTATTTTATTTTTATTTATTTATTTATTTTTTTTTATTTATTTATTTCGGATAGTACATTACAGGTTAAAAGAAACTGTATAATATAACAACAAGGTCAAATTAGACAAAGACTCCTTCTACTATACAATTCCACGTGAGTTATCCGAAATGGGTGATGGCTGAAGCCGCAGCTTATATTGCCCACCCATATTCCATCCAAGAATTCAAAGGAGAAAAAAGAGAAAACAAGACAAGAGCGATTACAATTTAAAACAAGGCTAAGACAAAATATGACTGAGAGAAAAAGAAAACTGAGCTAGTCTAAGTTAAGCGGTTACTATTCAAAAACAAATCTAAGACATAGTGTCACAGAGAAAAAAGAAAAACTAAGCTATAACACAACACAGGCTGGAAATGTCAATCCTTATGTGAGTTTACATGTCGTCTTGTAAATATGTTTGGAGTATTTCTTCCTTTAGTTTTTGTTTAAATTGTCCAAGCTTTGTACATGATTTTAATTCAGGTCCAAAATCGTTCCATAATCTGACACCTTGCACTGAAATACAGTGTTGCTTGGTAGTTGTTCTCACTGTAGGCTTTTGAAATATACATGTTCCTCTGAAGTGATATCGTTTCTCCCTTGTTTGGAACAACTTTTGGATATTTGCGGGCAGTGATAGATTCTTCACTTTGAACATTATTATTGCGGTTTTAAAGTCGATCAGATCTTTCAACTTGAGAGTTTTTTGTTTAAGAAAAAGTGGGTTTGTTGGTTCCCTGTAAGCTGCTTTGTTGATTATTCTAATAGCTCTCTTTTGAAGCATAAAGAGTGGATATATGTTTGTTTTGTATGTATTTCCCCATACTTCATTACAATATGTCATGTATGGGAGTATTAATGAATGATACAAGGTGTATAGTGTGGGTTGATTCAGCAAATTTTTCACTCTGTGTAATATTGCAATTGATTTGGATACTTTACCTTTTATATAATTAATATGTGGCTTCCAACACAGTTTGTTATCAATTATTACTCCAAGGAATTTAGTTTCGGATACCCTTTCAATCTCTACACCATTTACACTGAGTTTGGGTACTGGGTAGTTGTGATGGTTGTTAAAGACTATAAATTTTGTCTTGCTTAAATTGAGCGTTAATTTGTTTGAATCAAACCACAGTTTCAGCTTTCCTAATTCCTTTCCGAGTGTATCCAGAAGTTGTTCCAAGTTGTTTCCACTGCATAGCAGGTTAGTGTCATCAGCAAACAATATTAAGTCCATTTTTTCTGAAACTTTACATATATCATTTATATACATATTGAATAATAATGGTCCCAAAACTGAACCCTGTGGGACTCCACAGGTGACCTTCAGTAGCTCTGAGTTTTTGTTGTTAACACATACAAACTGATATCTGTTCTTTAAGTAACTTCTTAACCAGGACAGCGCTACCCCTCTGATACCACAATTTTGTAGTTTCTTTAATAATAGATTGTGATCTACTGTATCAAATGCTTTTTTAAGATCCAGGAATACTCCAACTGAATACTCTTTATTTTCAATGGCTGTTGATATTTATAAGTGTTTATATACTTGCATATTTATTCCACCTAGCTGCAATGCTCCGTACTGTGGGTGTTTATATATTCACATATTTATTCCATCTAGCTACAATGCTCTGCACTGTGTGTCTGTGTGTGTGTGTATATATATATATTTTATAGTAATACGTACATATGTATATTAGCTGCTCTTGCTTGCTTGTTTTTTTCTTGCCTTCTGATTGTTGCTCTGAGTGTTGCTATCCCTGTGCTGTTGCAATCCTGGAATTTCCCCGTTGTGGGACTAATAAAGGCTTATCTTATCTTATCTTATCTTATCTTATCTTATCTTATTTTTTCTGTAAATTCCATTAAGGCATATGCTGTTGTCCTTTTGTGTCTGAACCCATATTGCTGCTCACACAATAAATCATTCTTCAGTATGAAGTTGTCCATTCTCTCATAGAATATTTTTTCAAGTATCTTGGAAAATTGCGGTAATAGTGAAATTGGTCTGTAGTTGGAGAGTTCCCCTCTGTCGCCTGTCTTGTAAATCGGAATTACTTTAGCTATTTTCATTGCATTGGGAAATATACCTGATTGGAGAGACAGGTTACAGATATACGTCAGTGGTTTCACTATGCATTCGATAACAGTTTTGACTAGTAGCATATCAATACCATCGCAGTCAGTAGATGTTTTACTTTTGAACGATTTAACAATTTCAATGACCTCTCTTTCGTCTGTGTTCTTTATGAAGATGGTGTCTTTTACAGCAGTGTTATTGCATATTGAATCACCTGTTGGCACCGTAGTGGGTATTTCTCGGGCCAGTTTAGGTCCAATGTTAACAAAAAAATTATTAAATTCATCTGCAGGTGAAGCTATATTCACATTCGGAGTCGATTTATTATTTTTTGGAGTGTTAGTTGGGTAGCTGGTATTTCTGCTTTTATTTCCAAGGATACTGTTGATTATTGTCCATGTATTTTTAATATTGTCTTTGTTTTTTTCCAGTTCTTTACTGTAATAGTCTCTTTTACTACATCTTATTATATATGTTAACTTATTTTTGTATGTTTTATACCGCTGCTCTGCTTCTTTTGTCCTTTTCTTTATGAAAGCTTTATATAATAAATTTTTCTTTTTACACGCCTTTTGTAGTCCTTTGGTTAGCCATGGTTTGTCAGTAAATTTGTGTTTAAGCTTTTTTTTAACTAATGGGCAGTTTTTTTCATAAAGAGTGGTTACAATGTTTGTAAATGTGTCATAGGCTTCATTTACATCTGATACATAGACTTCTGTCCAGTCTTGCTTCAGCAAGTCCTCTTTAAAAGAACTGATTGCGTTTGGTGATTTGTGTCTGAACGATTTTGAGATTTTTTCTGGGTTGGGCCCCGTGTGGCCATGGATAAGTGCAAAGATTGGCAAGTGGTCGCTTATATCATTTATCAATAATCCACTTTCTATTTTCTTGTCGAGAACATTGACAAACAGGTTGTCAATAAGTGTAGCAGAGTGAGCTGTGATTCTACTGGGATGTGTTATTGTGGGATATAGACTCATGCTGTACATAGAGTTCATGAACTCTGTAACTACATTTTGTTGATGTGGATTAAGTAGGTCAATATTGAAATCTCCACAAATTGCTACCATTTTCTTACTAGTAATATTATTGTACAGCTCGACTAATTTATCTCTGAATGTCTCAATGCAAGTTCCCGGCGTTCTGTATATGCAGCTTATGATTAGATTTTTTGTTTTGTCTAGGTCAATCTCAACAGTAACACATTCCAGAATCCCTGGTAGTGCTGAGGACATTTCATTTACAAGCTTACATCTATATAGGTCATCAATATACAGTGCAACACCACCACCCTTTTTTTGAGATCTGTTAATGTTAAACATCTGATATCCCTCTATTGCCATCAGGGGAGCCTGGTCTGCATTAAGCCAGGTTTCAGAGACTGCTATAGCTGTGAATTTTCTGTTTAGCTGTTTTAAATAGTCCTGAATCTGTGAGAAGTTTTTGTTAAGACTTCTGCTATTGAAGTGTATTATTGACAGTTTACCATCTAATTGCACTTGACTTTTGAATTGCTTTTCAGTGTAATATTCACAGTGGTTATGAATATTATTGAAAAAGTGGTTATCAGGATCAATATCATTCTCCATCTCTTGTGGTTTATGTTCAGCATAGTGGCATATTTTTAGAGTTTGAGTTTCCTCACTCTGTGTTTCATAGTCAGTGTTCATTTGTATTTATCTAAGTCAGTAGCATCTCTGATCATTATACTTTTTGCTTGCTCAGGTGTTCCATTTAGTTTAATCCAAATTCTACAATTTCTTGTCCAGGTTGACTGTATCTTATTATGTTTCTTTAGCATCCGTGCCTGCCGTGCTAATTCAGCGTTTTTTTTTGTCAGGTGTTCATTTAGGTAAACTTGAGTTTCCTTTAGTTTTTTGGCCTGCCTCAGTATGTCATTTTTCACCCTCCTGTTCACAAAGCGCATCACAATTGATTTCTTTGTTTTGTTATCTTTCTTCGGTAAAGCATAACAGGCTGAGATCGCATTGGCTTCTACCTTAATGTCTTTATCATTAAGGAACTGAAGCACTTGGTTTTCTAAGGACATTGATTCACTTATGGAAGCATGTTCACCACTCAGTCCTGTAGCGGCATGGGCGTAGGACTGATATCTGATGTCTAGTCCACTTATAACTATGTCATCAATGCGAGAACCTTGTTCAAGATCCTCAACGCGTTGCTCCAAAAGACGCCCGTGTTGCTCCAGGTCCATAATTTTTTTGTCTTTTTCTTTTATTATTGAATGTAGGGCTTGTACCTCCTGTATTAGGTCTAATATTTTGTCCTGCTGGCTAGTCACTTTGGCCAGTTCATCTAACACAAAGTTCAGAGTTTTTTTAATTTCTTCCATTTCCTCTTTTTTGGGTGGCATTTTACTGACCTGTGGATAGAAATAAGCAGAGAATCCGGCTAGGCCTCAACTAGCTCGGTCACTACTGGACCCGCCGCTCCTGCGCAGCTTCTCCGCCGAGTGACGCTGCTCAGCTCCGCAGATCACCGCCGTCTATCGCCGGCGCCTGCCTCCGTCTACCTGGCCAGTTATGTCGTGCACCGCCGGCGCAGCCGGAATCCACCGATCACACCACTCTGCTACTGTTAGCAGACGTCGCTACGTATATAAATAAAAGACCTTTGATGGTATAGAGTGAAGTACGAGGAGACGAAGAAGAGTGATGTCTGAAGATTGTTGGAATTTGGTGTAAAAAACCCATCTAATTCTACCCTCCAAAGATTGTCTATGTTGTAGATGGTTCACCCAGATTCGTTTTCAAGGAAGAGATCAGTTTACTTGGAAGATATGTTGTGGAGAATGGTGAAGGACGAGGCTGAGTTTATTTCCCAAGTCGGTTTTATTCACATTCTCCAACATCTTCCAAACACAGAAAGAGAGTGAATCTCTCAACATCTGTCCCTTTTCACCCAGGACATCAAACATACAGTCACATGGTACTTAATCCCAGTAACAATGTAACTTCCCCCCGATCTTAACACACCCCACCTCCCAGTCTCTGGCCGCTGGGCGAAATCCCCCAAGGCTATCTCTTTGCATGCCAAAGACTAAACTTTCACACCCTCGTGTTATCTCCAGAACGGCTCAGTCCTTTGTTCCGTCTCAGATGTGAAGCCTAAGGTGGTATACGTATGAATCATACAATCATATACATATGTGCATATATGTGTGCCACATGACCCCCCCCCCCCAAACGTCTAAGATGGAACAAATGTAATAACAGTCTGCAAGTCATGGTAAAATTATTACACATCAGTCCACATGTCGCTTGGGCCTCAGTCGCCTCCCATATCTGCTGTAAGCGGGCTTTACCACCTCCGCGGCGTCTTCCTGCTGTGGAGCTGCTGCCTGAGGATTAGAACTGTTAGTCAATCTCTGTGGGTGTTCTGGGGAATGCTCTCTAGGGGGTCTGCCGCGCCGAGGAGCCTTAGCCAACTGCACAATTTCATCAGCTACCACAAAAGCGGGTTTGAGCCTGTTTATGCCAATCATTTCTTTTCTGCCCCCCAAATCTAGCAAAAAATGCTTATCCCCTGTTTCCAGCACTCTATATGGTCCATCATAAGGTGGGCATAAAGGTGGGCGATGGGCATCATGTCTGACAAAAACAAACTCCGCATTTTTTAAAGCCTTAGGCACAAAAACACGAGGAAAACTGTGGTGAACGGGGCCAGGTAGCATGCTCGAGTCCGTGCTATTCTGCAACCGCTGAGCCGGGGAGCACTCTGGCGTTGGATTATCTGGGAGAAATTCCCCGGGCAGCCGAAGTGGCTGTGCGAAAACTAGCTCAGCTGGGGAGGCTTCTAAATCCTCTTTAGGTGCAGAACGCAACCCCAATAAAACCCATGGTAGCCTGTCCACCCAATTTGCATCCGTAAGCGACGCTCTGAGAGCCGCCTTCAGTGACCTGTGAAAACATTCGCATAACCCGTTAGCCTGCGGGTTGTACGCGGTCGTGCGGTGGATCGTTGCCCCCAGGCTGCGGGCCATCGCTGACCAAAGTTCGGAAACAAATTGCGGACCTCTGTCAGACGTAATGTCCGACAGGACTCCAAAACGCGCTACCCATGCTGTTAAAAATGCGCGCGCCACCTCCTCGGCTGTGGTTGACGACAGCGGAACCACTTCCGGCCAGCGCGTGGTGCGGTCAACCATTGTCAGAAGATGTGTGTACCCTTGTGAGAGCGGGAGGGGGCCTACAAGGTCCACATGGACATGATCAAACCTTTTAGCTGTGATGTGGAACGGCTCCAAGGGAGCTCTCGTGTGTCTATGAACCTTGGCCCGCTGACAAGCTATGCAGGCTGCCGCCCACTCTCTAACTTGTTTGTGCAGGCTCGGCCATACAAATTTCTCTCCTACCGTTTTGACCAACGCACGCACTCCCGGGTGCGCCAGAGAATGGATCGGGTCAAAAACGCGGCGGCGCCACGTGGCTGGAACCACCGGACGTGGCCGCCCAGTGGAGACATCGCAGATTAGGGGGGGCATACCGTCTTGCAGCACCCTGTTCTCCAGCCTTAACCCTGTTGGTCCAGACTGGAGTGCGCGCACATCCACGTCGCTAACCTGCTCCGCGGCCATGGCTGCAGGATCTACCTCCACGTGGGCTGGAGCCCCCACGGCACACGAGAGGCAGTCCGCCACTACATTAAGTTTACCCACAACATGCTGGATATCGGTAGTAAACTCCGATATCACGGCCAGCTGTCTCTGCTGCCGGCCCGACCAAGGTTCTGAAATCTTGGCCATCGCAAAAGTCAGCGGTTTGTGGTCAACGAACGTGGTGAAACGGCGTCCTTCCAGCCAGAACTGGAAGTGGCGAATGGCCAAGTGGAGAGCTAACAACTCCCTGTCGAATGCGCTGTATTTTCGTTCGCTGTCGCGCAGGTTCTTACTGAAAAAGGCGAGCGGTTGCCAGGCTCTGGCTACAAACTGTTCCACGACCGCCCCTATGGCCACATCTGACGCGTCAGTAGTGAGCGCCATGCGGGCCGCTGGGACTGGATGTGCTAACAACGCAGCGTTTGCCAAGGCTGTTTTGACTTCAGAAAATGCGCGCTCTCGCTCGGGAGACCACTCGACTTTATTTGTGGGTTTTTGTTTTTTTAGTGCAGCATACAATGGTTGCATGAGTTGCGCTTCGCGGGGGAGGAAACGGTTATAAAAATTCACCATTCCCAAAAACTCCTGTAACGCTTTGACCGTTTGTGGCTGAGGAAAATTCATTACTGCTCACACTTTGTCAGGCAGAGGGACCGCTCCCTCTGGGGAGACACGATGCCCCAAAAAATCAATCTGTGTCACCCCAAACTGACACTTCACTGGGTTAATTATTAACCCGTGCTCTGCCAACATCTGGAAAACTGCCGTGAGGTGGTTTTCATGTTCGTCTTCGGACGCGCTGGCTACCAATATGTCGTCCAGGTAGACGAACACGAAAGGGAGATCGCGCAAAACCGCGTCCATCATGCGTTGGAACGTCTGCACCGTGCCTTTAAGCCCAAACGGCATGCGCAAAAACTCGAAAAGCCCGAAAGGAGTTATTACCGCTGTTTTGGGTATGCCCTCAGCACACACTGGGACCTGGTGGTAACCACGTACCAAGTCTATTTTAGAAAAAACGCGCACCCCCGCCAAATGAACTGAAAAATCTTGGATGTGCGGGATCGGGTAGCGGTCGTGCGCTGTAGCGTTGTTCAGCCTACGGAAATCACCGCAAGGCCGCCACGAGCCATCAGCTTTCGGGACCATGTGAAGCGGTGAAGCCCATGGGCTCTTCGAACACCTGATGATGCCCAACCTTTCCAGGTTGGCGAACTCCTCGCGCTATGGTCAGTTTAGCTGCATCCAAGCGCCGAGCTTTCGCGAAAATGGGCGGTCCGGTGGTAGTAATAAAATGTTCCACCCCGTGTTTAGCCACGGTCGCCGAAAATGTTGGAACCGTGAGTGCTGGGAACTGAGTGAGGAGTGTGTGGAACTTACCACCCGCAGCTGTGACGTTGGCTTGTGCTGTCGGCGGGGCCACTCGAGCTGTACAGGGAATAGAATGAAAAGAGAGTGCATTAATCAGGCGTCTGTTAGCAAGATCGACCAACAAACCATGTGAGCACAAAAAATCAGCCCCTAACATGTTGAAATTGACTGCCGCTATGATGAAAGTCCACTCGAATGTACGGTCGTGTAAAGACAGAAGCAGAGTCCTCTCACCGAAGGTCTTAATCGCCGAGCCATTCGTTGCTGACACCTGGGGACCGCTGGAAGGCGCCAGCCGGTCAGCGTAGGAAGGTGTGATGAAACTCAGCTGGGAGCCCGTGTCCACGAGGAAATGCCTCCCTGAGTGCGCATCCCTCAAATAAAGCAGCTTGTTCTCCTCTCCGAGGGCCGCAGCTGCTACCGACCCCCGGTCTTGGCGTTTCCCGAGCGCTTGAAACGGCACGGTGGAATGCACTTGCGTGCCCTCTCTGCGTAGCGGCGATGGTAGAAGCAAAGGACGTCGTCTGCTCCGTGTTTCCTGGCCCCTGCCGCCGCCATCGTCGGTGAGTCTGGTGCTGCAGCCTCTGGCCCCCTGCCATCTCCAGATGATGCGCCTAGCTCCGCTGCTGCAGCCGCAGCCGCGCACCGTTTATTGGCGTTGACGAGTCGTTGCGCCTCCTGGCCCAGCTTGTGGTAGTCTCGTCGGGCCAACAGTGGTGAACTGGCCAGGGTCACTCTCACCGCTGACGGTAGGGTCCTGAGGAAAATGTGGGTGAAGATGAAGTTATCATCTTCGGAGTCTCTCAAACTCAACATCTTCCCCATCAGGTCTGCAGGTCTGTCGCTCTCGAATTCAGCCAGCGCCAGGAGCCTCTCTGCTCGCTCCTCCACTGAGGGGGTGAAGTAACAGATGAGTGCAGCCTTCAACGTGCTGTACTTGTCGCTGTCCGGCGGGTGGTTGATCAGGCTCGCCGCCCGCTGGGCTGTGTGGTTGTCCAGCTTTGCAACCACATGGTAGAACTTTGCGGCGTCCACCGAAATCCTCCGGAGGTGGAACTGTGCCTCGACTGCGCTAAACCAGGAGCGCGGATTGTTCGGCCAGAAGTCCGGTAGCTGAACTGTGGCTGCATCCGTTTGGCTGGCTCCTGACGAGTCTGGCTCGGGAGATTCGTCTCCGCTCATGATACGTCTTAGGGTCATCAGTGTGGAGAATGGTGAAGGACGAGGCTGAGTTTATTTCCCAAGTCGGTTTTATTCACATTCTCCAACATCTTCCAAACACAGAAAGAGAGAGAATCTCTCAACATCTGTCCCTTTTCACCCAGGACATCAAACATACAGTCATATGGTACTTAATCCCAGTAACAATGTAACTTCCCCCCGATCTTAACACATCCCACCTCCCAGTCTCTGTCCGCTGGGCGAAATCCCCCAAGGCTATCTCTTTGCATGCCAAAGACTAAACTTTCACACCCTCGTGTTATCTCCAGAACGGCTCAGTCCTTTGTTCCGTCTCAGATGTGAAGCCTAAGGTGGTATACGTATGAATCATACAATCATATACATATGTGCATATATGTGTGCCACAATGTATTTATTTAAGCAAGTTGAATATAACAATTACAGCACTGGGTCAGATGTTCTCTCCCTGACAACAACAGGTAATGTCAGGTCGTGAAGTCTGGCTATGCTGTCCCTGACCCAGTATATCTATGCAAAAGTCCAAGCATGCACTATCAGACGAGAAGACAGCTGCAGCGGTCCATAGGAGTAATCAGTCCGTTCCTGGCACCGGGTGTAACCACTGAAGGCCGTTCCTCATCCTGGGTCAAAGTGACTGAGCTTCGGTCACTCCTTATCACAACCGGTTCTCTGTATCCTCCCATAGATCACACAAGACGTTGTTATTCTCTGTGCTGAGACAGAGGTCCACTCCTTTTTTGCAGGTAATGAGCCACACAGTTGGCAATATATATTCCATTATGGTATATTGGTTATATTACCTAAACATAAGCAGAGTACACATATTTTGAGTCACACAGATAACTGTTATATATGATTATATTGATCACTTTTTCCCATCAGTTTCCCCCTTTTGGTCTCATCTATAATGAGACCAATACTTCAAACCCTTTAGCCACTCAAAGCCACGTCACAGTCCCCCTTATCATCATCATCCTTATCTGATTCCATTCCATTCTCAATTGATCCATTGTGGGACCTTGGGGGAGTCAGATTATTTAGCATCTCAGACAGAGACAGTGAATAAGCAGGAGAGAACAATGCCCAGGGAGTTCCTGGGGATATAGCAGAAAGGAGTCAGGGACTTAGGGGGGTGAAGGCAGTGTAATGTAAATGTCATGCTGTGTGATGAGAAAATGCCATGTAAATGTGTGAAGAGGGAGTTGGGTAAAGAGGAGAGATCGTGCTGAAATGATTCAGTCTTTTCTGTGCTTGAGAGATGTGAGTGTGTAATAAATCTGTCTGTCCATAAACCTGCCTCTTTATTCACACACTCCACACTGGTGACCCTAGACGAATTATGGAACACGAGGCAAGAACCCCGTAGCCGGCCTGGTCGGGAAGCCCCAGCGATGCAGCAGCCATCCCACAGACAGCCCGGACTGGAACCCCCAGCAACGCGTGCGCGGACTTTTAGCAGACTTTTACCGGACTTTTGGCAGCACAACCCGTGCTCTTGGTTCCACCACACCTAGGCCCAGTTCACCCTCCAGGGAGTAACGGCAGAAGACACCAAGTTCTACCATGTGGTAGCAGCGCTGGATGCTCGCACAGCCCAACAGGTAGCGAGCCTGCTCGATCAGCCTCCAGCCCACAACAAATACGAGGCTCTCAAGGCTGCGCTGACCCGGCGCTACACGCTCTTGGAATGTGAGAGAGCGGAGAGGCTCCTGAGGTGGACCGAGTTAGGAGATGGTTCAGCTGTTGACCTGATGAAGAAGATGCTGGCGTTAATGGGCACGGACGACGGGCACTTTCTGTTTGCTCACTTTTTCCTCCGGAACCTTCCAACAGAGGCAAGAGCGGTTCTGGCCAATTCGCCATTGCTGGCCGCGCGTGACTACCGTGCGCTAGCCCAAGAGGCAGACCGGATCATCCTCACCACCAGGGCGATCACAGTCAACGCGGCGGCAGCGAAGCCCAGCGAGACGACCAGAGGAGGCGAGGAGCCACCGACGGTAGCGGCAGCGGGAGCCAAGGAGAGCCAGAGAGACACGCTCTGCTTTTACCACCGCCACTTCGGAGAGAATGTGCGCAGATGTGCACCACCGTGCCAGTTCAAGCGCTCGGGAAACGCCAAAGCCGGCAGTCGGTAGCAGCTGCGACCGCCAGTGAAGAGAACAAGCTGCTCTATGTGACGGACTTGCACTTGGGGAGACGCTTCCTCGTCGACACCGGAGCCCAGAAGAGCATCATCCTCCCTTTCCTACGCTGACCGGCTGGCAGGACCTAGTGGCCCCGGGCTTGTGGCAGTAAACGGCTCGGAGATTAAGACGTTCGGTGAGAGAACACTGGCCTTATCTCTACACAGCCGCTCGTACGAGTGGACTTTTGTCAAAGCAGCACTGAGTTTCCCGATCCTGGGAGCTGATTTTTTGTGTGCGCATGGTTTACTTGTGGATGTTGCTAACAGGCGCCTGGTTAATGCACTGTCCTTTGATTCTCTCCCCTGCATAGCTCGAGGGACCCGGCCAACAGCACAAGCCAACATCACAGCTCCAGGCGGTAAGTTCCACGCACTGCTCACTCAGTTCCCAGCACTCACGGTCCCAGCGTTTTCGGCGGCCATTGCTAAACACCGGGTGGAGCACTTTATCACCACCACCAGGCCGCCTGTTTTCGCACAACCTCGGCACTTGGATGCAGCTAAGCTGGCCATAGCGAGAGAGGAGTTCGCCAACCTTGAAAGGTTGGGCATCATCAGGCAATCGAACAGCCCATGGGCATCCCCGCTACACATGGTCCCTAAGGCTGAGGGATCGTGGCGACCGTGCGGCGATTTCCGCAGGTTGAATAACGCCACAGCACACGACCGCTACCCGATTCCTCACATTCAGGATTTTTCCGTTCACCTCACCGGAGCGCGCATTTTTTCTAAAATAGACCTGGTCCACGGTTACCACCAGGTCCCAGTGTGCGAGGAGGACATACCCAAAACAGCGGTAATAACTCCATTTGGCTTATTCGAGTTCCTGCGCATGCCATTCGGGTTAAAAGGAGTGGCACAGACGTTCCAGTGCATGATGGATGCAGTGCTGCGCGATCTCCCATTCGTGTTCGTCTACCTGGACGATATCCTGGTATCCTGGACGATATCCAGTGTGTCCGAAGATGAACACGTAACCCACCTCAGGACGGTTTTCCAGAGGTTGGAGGAGCACGGGTTAATAATCAACCCGGCGAAATGCCAGTTCGGCGTGACGGAGATTGATTCTTTGGGGCACCGTGTCTCTCCGGAAGGAGCGATACCGTTGCCTGACAAAGTGCGCACCGTGGCGAATTTTCCCCGGCCTCAGACGGTCAGGGCACTACAACAATTTTTGGGGTTGGTGAACTTTTATAACCATTTCCTCCCCTGCGCAGCTCAGCTCATGCAGCCACTATACGCCACGCTCAAGAGACGGAAACCCACGGATGGAGTCGAATGGACTCCGGAGCGAGAGCAGGCGTTCTCTGAGGTGAAAGCAGCTCTGGCAAATGCCGCACTGTTGGCACACCCAGACCCGGCGGCCCGGATAGCGCTCACTACCGACGCCTCGGACGTGGCCATAGGAGCCGTCGTGGAGCAACGTGTCGCCGGTTCTTGGTAGCCGCTCGCCTTTTTCAGCAGGGCTTTGCGTGACAGTGAGCGTAAATACAGCGCATTCGACAGAGAGTTGCTGGCTCTCCACCTGGCCATACGCCACTTCCAGTTCTGGCTGGAAGGGCGCAGCTTCACCGCGTTCGTGGACCACAAGCCGCTGACGTTCGTGATGGCCAAGGTTTCGGAACCATGGTCAAGCCAGCAGCAGAGACAGCTGGCTGCGATCTCGGAGTTTATGACCGATATTCAACATGTGTCGGGTAAACTGAATGTGGTGGCGGACTGCCTCTCACGCGCGGTAGTGGCCCCGGTCTGTGTATGGATAGATTATACAGCCACGGCCGCAGAGCAGATTAGCGATATGGATGTGCACGCGCTCCAGTCTGGACCAACAGGGTTAAGGCTGGAGAGCAGAGTGCTGCAAGTCGGCAGCCCCCCCCTAATCTGCGACGTCTCCACGGGGCGCCCACGCCTGGTGGTCCCAGTCGCGTGGCACCGCCGTGTGGTGCCCCAGTTAGCAGAGTGGTGGCTCAGTTGGTAGAGCATCCACCCCACACCCGGGAGGCAGGGGTTCAAATCCCGGCCGGGTCATGCCGAAGACCATATAAAAGTGGAACTTCCTGCCGTCCAGCTTGGTGCTCAGCAATAATGGAATGGAGGAGGGAAATCTGTGGCGGCGCCTTGCATGGCAGCGGCCCTCTGATTCTGCACTGGGGTGTGTGTGATTGACACTGTAGATAGGTAAAGCACAATCTCGTTCTACTGTACATGACTGGTTGTACGGTTGAATGACAATAAGGGTGATTTAATATTTAGCATCTCAGACAGAGACAGTGAATAAGCAGGGGAGAATAATGCCCAGGGAGTTCCTGGGGATATAGCAGAAAGGAGTCAGGGACTTAGGGGGGTGAAGGCAGTGTAATGTAAATGTCATGCTGTGTGATGAGAAAATGCCATGTAAATGTGTGAAGAAGGAGTTGGGTAAAGAGGAGAGATCATGCTGAAATGATTCAGTCTTTTCTGTGCTTGTGAGTGTGTAATAAATCCGTCTGTCCATAAACCTGCCTCTTTATTCACACACTCCACACCATCAGTTTTTAATAATGGCATCTAGTATAGTGGGGGTTGTTTACTTTCCAAAGCAGTGGTGATGACCCTGAGGCAAAAAGATCTGATAGAAGATACACAACAGCATCCACAAAAAGCAAAGATAGCGATGACACTCACAATGGATATGATTATAGAGACAATCACATTTTTCCATTTTCCAAGCATTCTCTCCATCCATCCATCCAGGGGGTTGTTTATGCCAGAGACCATTCACCATACAATCACACAGTTATGCAATTACACAGTTCACTAATTACTGATTATGTGATGATTATGATACTTATTAGCAAGCAAATGATAAAATCTTTAAGCAATGAATGACTACAAAACACTGTTATTGTATAAAAAGTCACTGGTTACTGTCCTTTAAGTCCTTTCTGATGTTATCCAATGTTCTTCCTGGTTCCTCAGCGGGTGTGCACATGCTCCAGTGATACCATGTGTCCCCTTTACCTTTTAACCTCACTGTGTGTGAAGTTCTTTCCACCACTTGAAATGGTCCTGTCCACCTTGGTTCTGACCACTTCCTCTTGATGCACTTCAGGAGGACCCACTCTGTTGTGTTTGGTTGCGTGGGAGTCAAATCACCTCCTGGCTTCTTCTTCTCCTGTACCTGTTGTGAGAAAGTTGACACAAGATCATTTTTTTCTATACCACCTCAGACTCAGTGCTGCAGAAGCAGGTACGTCCATGATGTCTCAACAGTCTCTCCATGATTTTCACGCAGATCAGAGCAATTTGTTGTACAGGGAATAAACGTTTCTACAGACATTCTTAAGCTCTATAACCACTGATCGTTTGTGAAGCTGGGATGTCATCAGTGACAGGCTGTGCTGAACGCCCAGACCGACCGTTTGAAGCGGTAATTTCCCCACAACAGAGCCATCTGAAACACACACACAGCATACATATTTTAGTACCTAACAGTGACAACTTGCAGACATTACAGTGTAGTACGACGTACTTATAGCAAACTAGCATTAGCAACATTAGCTTACCGTCATATATGACCTAGTTTGTATCCTCACGTCTTTGGCTCTCCCAGAAGCTGCAGAACTATTCCAGAGTGTTTCATCTCGCTGCCTGTACCCTTGTCTGGCGGTCCTTTTTTGGCATTTACGGTGAAAAAAAGCCACAGACCGAGGAGTCGCCTTGTACAGACGCATGTGTTGTGTTTTGCTTGGGTCGCGTGTTTTACGTCACGGGAGTGTGGCGCCGCCTCACTGTTATAGAAATCCCACCCACCCCAGCTTAACACGGTTGTAATGGAGACAAAATCAGAATCAGAATCAGAATCAGAATCAGATTTATTGCCATTGTTCATGTAGTACACAAACTAGGAATTTGTCTCGATGCCATGCTGCAACATTAAAAACATGATGAGAAAAAGAGATAAACTAAAAAACTAAAGGACTGAAAACGTGCAATAAGTGTAGAAAAATAAGTAATAATAAGTAATAATGATAATAATAATAATAACAATACTAGTAATAATGAGTAGTACTAGTCAAGGCAGTTTTAAAAAATTAGCAAGTAGCAGATAATGTGAAGTACCACATAGTGCAGTCGATAATGCAACAGAAAACAGTGATGAATGACGTGAGTCTGGTTGAGCTGCTGTACATAGTGCACGAGAGTCAAAAAGTCATTTAATGTTCAGCAGTCTGATGGCAGAGGGGAAAAAGCTGTTCATGTGCCGGGAGGTTTTAGTCCGAATGGACCAAAGTCTTCTACCTGAGGGGAGGGGAGCAAACAGTACGTGACCAGGATGTGAAGGATCGGCTATGATCCGGCCAGCACGCCTCCGGGTCCTGGAGATGTACAGGTCCTGGAGAGATGGGAGCTCGCAGCCTATCACCTTCTCAGCAGTGCGCACGACGCGCTGCAGCCTTAGTCTGTCCCTGGCAGTGGCTCCTGCGTACCACACAGTTATGGAGGAGGTGAGGATGGACTCGATGATGGCCGTGTAGAACTGCACTAACATCTTGGTGGGTAGCTTGAGCTTCCTCAGCTGCCGCAGAAAGAACATCCTCTGCTGGGCCTTTTTGATGAGGGAGCTGATGGTTGGCTCCCATTTGAGGTCTCGGGTGATGGTGGTGCCCAAGAAGCGGAAGGAATCTGCAATGGTGATGGGAGAGCCTGTGATGGTGAGGGGGGGCAGGGGGGTTGTGACTTTCCTGAAGTCCACAATCATCTCCGCTGTCTTCAGAGCATTCAGCTGCAGGTTGTTGTGGCTGCACCAGGACACCAGCTGGGCCACCTCTTCCCTGTAGGCGGACTCGTCGCCATTGGAGATGAGCCGATGAAGGTGGTGTCGTCCGCAAACTTAATCAGCTTAACAGACTGGTGGGAGGAGGTGCAGGAGTTGGTATAAAGGGAGAAGAGTAGGGGGGAAAGTACACAGCCCTGGGGTGATCCAATGCTGATGCTAACAGAGTCTGAGACAGACTTCCCCAGCCGCACATGCTGTCTCCGGTCCGTCAGGAAGTCGGTGATCCACCTGCAGAGGGAGTCAGGCACGTTGAGCAGGGACAGCTTGTCCTGGAGCAGATTGGGGCGGATGGTGTTGAATGCGGAGCTGAAGTCCACAAACAGAATCCTGGCGTAGGTTCCCGGGGAGTCCAGGTGCTGCAGGATGGAGTGGAGGGCCAGGTTGACTGCGTCATCCACAGACCTGTTAGCACGGTAGGCAAACTGCAGCGGGTCTAGGAGGGGTGTGGTGATGGACTTGAGGTGAGACAGGACCAGGCGCTCAAAGGACTTCATGACTACAGAGGTGAGCGCTACAGGTCTGAAGTCGTTAAGTCCAGCAATCCGTGGCTTCTTGGGGACAGGGATGATGGTGGAGGATTTGAGGCAGGTCGGCACGTGACATTGCTTAAGGGAGGTGTTAAAAATGTCTGTGAAGACAGGAGCCAGCTCTTTCGCACAGTGTCTCAGGGTGGAGGGAGACACACCGTCCGGCCTGGGGGCCTTGCGCGGGTTCAGTCTGGAGAACTGTCTGTGCACGTCCTGCTCACTGATGACAAGGGGAGGGGGGAGGAGGAGGAGGAGGGGGGGCCGCTTTTGATGAATTAGGGGCTGAGGAGGCAGTGGAGCTGGGTGGAGTGGGTGAGTTGGACACAGCTGACGAGGTGTCAAAACGGGCGTAATGTTGGGACAGTTTTTGACAAAGGGCTTTGTCATCCTGACCTTTAGAAGCCTGAGGCCGATAGTTGGTGATTTGCCTCAGTCCTCTCCACACAGAAGCCGAGTCATTAGCAGTGAACTGCTGCTGGAGTTTCTCAGAATACACAGATTTAGCTCTCCTCAGCTCTCTGTTAAACCGATATTTGACCTCTCTGTAGCAGTCCCTGTCTCCACTTTTCAACGCTGCTTCCTTCTCTTTCCTGATCCGTCTGAGCTTAGCTGTGAACCAGGGCTTGTCATTAGAATATCTCACCCTGGTGCGCGATGGGAGAATGTCCTCCTCGCAGAAGTTGATATATGAGTTCACAGTGTCTGTGTACTCATTAAGATCATGTGTGGCTCTTTTAAACATGCCCCAGTCAGTTATTTCCATGCATGTGTTCAGTTTCTCTCCAGCTTCACTGGTCAGTTTCTTTGTAGTGGTCACAACAGGTTTAGTGAGTTTCAGTCTTTGTCTGTATGTGGGGATGAGGTGGACCATCACGTGATCAGATAGTCCCAGCGCAGCGCGGGGAACAGCGCGATATGCGTCTTTCACTGTGGTGTAACAGTGATCCAGCGTGTTATTTCCTCTGGTTGGACATTTAATAAACTGTTTGTAGCGGGGGAGCTCGTGACTCAGATTGCTCTGGTTAAAATCGCCCAACACAATAACCAGGGAGTCTGGAAAGTTCCGCTCCGTAAGTTGGATGTGATCTGCAAGCACGCGCTGAGCTTCGCGCGTGTTCGCGTCGGGAGGGACGTACACAGCGGCGAGGATGAATGAGGCAAACTCGCGCGGGGAATAAAATGGCTTGCAGTTAATAAAAAGAAATTCCAGGGCGGGAGAACAGTGTTTGGAAATCACCGTTACATCAGAGCACCAGCTGTTGTTAATATAGAAGCACACTCCTCCTCCAATAGACTTACCGGAGAGCTCTGTGACGCGATCTGCACGATACAGCTGAAATCCCTCGAGGCTGATTGCGCAATCTGGAATGTTCTCTTTAAGCCAGGTCTCAGAGAAGCAGATGACAGACGAGGAAACAAGGTCCTTGAATCGCATCAGCAAAAGCGAGCCGAACCGTGTCGAAGTGAATTGAGACGTGGCGAGGTGTGCTGGGCTAGTGGAAAAGTGCCTTTAGTTGATCATAGAATGGCTTGTAGCCCATCTTGGGCCCTTCTTCCTCATACAGCTGCAATCCAGCTCCCAGTCCCAGAAACTGACGACCTGTTAAAAGTTCATAGGGACTGAAACCTGTTATGCTGTTAACAGAACTTCTAACAGTCAGAAGGGCAATAGGCAAAGCATCTAACCAGTTCATTCCTGTCTGGTTACAGATCTTAGCAAGCTTCACCTTAATATTTTGATTCATTCGCTCAACCTTGCCCTGAGATTGAGGATGATAAACTGTTCCAAATGAATGTTTCAGACCTAACATTTTTTCCACTTTTTGTAGGTCTTGATTTTTTGAAATGTATCCCATTATCTGATCTAATTCTCTTGGGAAACCCGTAAGTAGGGATGTACTCATTTATCAAAAAATTTTGATAACTGTCTTACTATCTTCTTTCTTTGCAGGACAAGCTTCTGGCCATCCTGTAAATGTATCCACTGCCACTAGGAGATACAGTATCTGTATCCCCTGATTCTTTCAACCATGTCAGTGTAATCTATGATTATCTCCTGACCTGGCAAAGTCGGCAATGGAAAATGACCTTGATGAACTTTGACTGCCGGTTTTGAATTGTGAGAAACACAAATGGAGCAACTCTTAACAAAATTTTGAATCATATCTGGGAGGAATGGATGCCACCAGTGACTCAAATGCCTGTTCACTTGTTCAGCTCCTACATGTACTAACCCATGTGCTTCATGTAACACATTCTCTCTGACCCTCTTTTCACATTCATGTGATTGTCCATCCAACATCTGATCTGCCATGTTTATTCCTTCATGTGTGAATGTAATGTGTGGTGCTGATAGGATTTTTTCCATCCTTGTCTGTCTGAGTGAGGTCATAGTGAATGCTGCTGAGTTAACATATGCCATCACACTGTATGTGGTCAACAATGATTTTTTTTTTTTCAAAATTTTTGCCACTCCTGCAGCATGACGTG
The DNA here is from genome assembly GCA_020510985.1 of Pholidichthys leucotaenia. Taxonomy (NCBI): domain Eukaryota; kingdom Metazoa; phylum Chordata; class Actinopteri; order Cichliformes; family Pholidichthyidae; genus Pholidichthys; species Pholidichthys leucotaenia. The sequence goes on along the minus strand of CM035841.1, from coordinate 305,744,575 downwards.
TGCATGCTGGTTGCCATTTTTCCATTGGGTCTAATATTATGCTGACATAGAGGAGTATCTTTCTCTCTCCCCCTTTTTTCTGAAACAGAACATCATTTACTGTGTGTTCTGCTTCAGAAACATCCAAATAGAAATGCCTGTTGTATTCAGGTATTTATTTTTTTTTTGTTACTTATTTGTACCCGTAGGTAGACTTGGTTTGCAGTCTGGTGACAAGCCACCGGCTGCTGGTCGCTGCGTGCGCGAGCGCCCTAAACCTACATGTTTTTGGTGTGCGGGAGGAAACCGGAGAAATCCCGGAGTAAACCCACGCAACACGGGGAGAACATGCAAACTCCACACAGCTCACTGTTGGTCGGGGGCTGGGATCGAACCCATGATCTCATGATCCCCGCGATCCCCCGGCCGAGGGTAAAACTGTGCTGCCACAGTGCTAAACCACTGCGCCACCGTGCAGCCAATAGGTATTGCCAAATCAGCTGCATGTGAGAGTTCATTCTTTAAAGCAATAAATGATTCCTCAGCTTCCTGTGTCCACAGTAGCTGCACAGCAAGATTTCTCATGCCTTGTTCATTAACCAGTGCACATAGTGGTTTAGTACGCTCATTGTATTGTGGGATGTAATGTCTACTGAAACCTGTTAGACCTAAAAGTGATAACATGTCTTTTACAGTGTGTGGTTTGGGGTGGTGGAGGATGGAAGCTCTGTGTGATGATGACAGTCCAGACCCTGTGGGTGTGATAACACGTCCCAGAAAAGACACATAGCACCTAGCACACTGTAGTTTTTGCCTAGACACTTTGAACCCACATTCAAACAATCTCAACAACACCGTCTTTGTAGTGTCCAGACAACTGTCAGGATTTGGTGCTGCTATCAAAATGTCATCAACATGCTGTACCAGAACTACGCCTGGTGGAAGAGGACAGCCCTGTAGTTGCTCCTTCAGGACCTGGTTGAAAATACCCGGTGACAAAATGAAGCCCTGCGGAAGTCTGGTGTAGCGCAGCTGTGTACCCTTGTAGGTGAATGAAAATAAATCTCTGCACTCCTCTGCTAAGGGAAAACAAAAAAATGTATTAGCCAAATCAATACATGTAAACCATGAATGTTGTGATGTGAGGGCAGATAAAGCAGTGTATGGGTTTGGCACCGGCACTGTGGGGGTGGAGACTCAGGAGTTCAGTGTTCTCAAATCGTGTGCCATTTGGTATTTTCCGGTTTTGTGCTTTTCTACTGGGAGAATAGGGGTGTTCCAGGCAGAATGAGAATTTTCTAATACTCCTGCCTGAAGCAGCCCTTCAATGGTGTCAGTGATGCCCTCCTCTGCTGCAGGCTTATGAGCATACTGACGTTGCCAAACAGGTTCACCTGCTAGGACCTGAAACGAAATGGGAGAAATATTAACACATTTACGAACATCTGTGGGTCCTTGTGACCATAAATTTGCTGGCAGTGAATCCAACATGTCTGCCGCAGATTCGTGATCACTGCGCTCCCTGCCATGATCTCTCTCAATCTGTCTGTGTTCCAATAGGAGCTCATCAGTTGTATCAATTTAGATGCGATAGGCCTGATACTTTGCAGAGTGTTCTACTTTTGGGATTTGTGTCATCTGCCAATCAGTGGCTGCAGCCAATGATTTAACCATAGGCCCTAACTCTTTTGCCTGGTGAGTAGCATGTATGAGCAAAGTGATGTGTGGAGCTGATTCCTTTGACATTTCATACCACTATAACTGCTCTGGAGTTAATACAGCATCCCTGGCCACACTCTCCTGTCCTACATACAAAAACTTAGATTTTACGGTCCAACTTTGACCATCCAGGTGGGAGGAAAATCTATCATAATAAACATCATCCGAATTTCTGTCATAATACAGAGTGACATGTAGGGGATCAACAGGAGGTGTATAGGGTGCAAGAATAGCAATCCAAGGCTTCCAGGCCATAAATACTGTCAGCAAGCCTGTCTTTTCGGGTGAGTCAGGTGATAGTAGGGCCCAATAAATGTCTGCCCAGGTGTTTGGCGCTTGTGGTGTCACATCAGGTTTCAACAGCATTTGTCCATGTAATGACAGTCCTTGCAATGAGCAGTTCATAGCGACACCATTGGGAAATGATAAGATGACTCCATCGGCTGAGCACAGCACTGATGCCCCCAATTTAATCAGCAGGTCTCTCCCCAACAAGTTGGTGGGAGAGTTTTTTTGAGCAGGCATAACGTTGTTTCACAGTCTGACCAGCAATACAAGTGTTCAAAGGCTTTGTCACAGGCAGTCTTTCAGGAACCCCAGAGAAACCAGTAACCTCCACAGCTGCAGCCGACAACAGTGTAGGTTCAATGTCACAGTTCAAAGTTGAATAGGTTGCCCCCGTATCAATCAGAAAAGGCAAGTCACAATCCATAACCTTCATAGTAACCATGGGATCTGCCATTCCCACGTCACTTTTTCTCTGTGGGCCCCGTCATTATTCCTCATATTGTGTGAGGTACACTTCCCCCGCAGTCGAGGTGTATGCCGGGTATTGACCAGCAGATGGAGCTGCTGCTGCATAGGGTGCTTGATGTCCACCCCTTGCTTGTGGCACTTGTGACATGCATCAGAATCTACAACCCTTCTACCCTGAATTTTTCTTGCACCCCTCCTCCCACGGAAAGTCCCTCTATAATAATTTAAACCACCTGGTCCACCCTGATAATATTGTGTCTGGGGTGGCCAAACAGTGGGTGCCGGGTACACTGGGGCAGGTAAAACTGCCAGGCCCGGTGTTGGTGTGGGCATTGGCCCAGGAGTGATTTCCGGAGCCTGCTGTACCAACTGCTTGGCAGGTTTACTTTGCTTCTTAACCTCATTTATTTCTCTTTTTGCCTTTTCTAACTGTAATTTTAACAGTTGCATTTCCTGACTGTCTTTTTCTGCTTTTTCTTTTTCTTCCTTGTCCTGCTCCTTACGCATATGATGTGTAAAATGTCTTTCCCACAATTCCACAGTGCTACTGGGAATGTCTGGGTTACTGTCCATAGCCTCTCTCACTGTTTGGGGCACTCCTTTTAACACTGCCTGCCTACACATGTCTCTTCGAAAATCAGATGTGTTAGGATGAAAACCTGCTGCTGCTGTCCATTCCATTTTGCATCTACTGAGAAATGCCATAGGACTCTCTCCTGGCTTAATTGAAAAAATCAAAGCCCTTAAAGCTCCTGGTGGAATTGGAAATTTCTGTCTCATTGCTGTGCCTAATGCTGTTGCTACGGGGGTGAATGGTGCTGAATCTGAAACCCCCTGAGTTCCTGCCAGTTGTTCAATTTGTGACACCTCCACTACAGTCAAATGTCTCCCAATCAGGGCTCTAAAAGCTCCCATTGCCACAGTAACTCCTTGAGTTAACTGATCAAATTTTGTCATCCACTGACCTCCATCCTCACAGGGTGGGGGCATTTTTTCTGAAATGCCATTTATGTCTGTCCATGAGAATGGTTGATATGTCCTGCCTCTACTTCTCATCACCAATGAGGCCTGTGTATAAGTGTGGTGCTCTGTGGCCTGTTTTATGTGCCTGTGTGCAGAATTAAGACAGTGAATCAGAATCAGAATCAGAATCAGATTTATTGCCATTGTTCATGTAGTACACAAACTAGGAATTTGTCTCGGTGCAATGCTACAACATTAAAACATGATAAGATAAAGAGATAAACTAAAAAAAAATAAAAAAAAATTAAAGACTAAAACCATGCAATAAGTGTAGAATAATAAATAATAATAATAATAATAATAATAATGACATGTTTCAGGACCCAGGAGACAGACACTGACACGAGCAGATAGTGACAATAATCTTTATTTAATTGTGAGTGAGTGTAATGCGAGTGTGAGTGCGGGGATATCGTTCTGGTCACTGGAGCTGAGCGACCTGGACGGAGACCCGGCAACCCTGGAACAGATAAGCAGAGACAAATTACTAATGCTCCACACTAGCAAAGAGCTGCAGATAACAAGGCTTACTTGAGAGCAGCACTGGCTTCGCTCTGCTGAGTTCCAGCGGCCGGGCAGCGTGGAGGTGAAGGCGTCCGTGACTGTGTTGGGGTTACCACCCGTGGCTGTGACAATGACAGTCCTGACGATGACACCGGCTGTGACAATGACAGCCCTGACGATGACACCGGCTGTGACTCCACAGACCGGGATGACGATGATCCTGACGATGACGCCGGCTGTGACTCCACAGACCGGGATAACGATGATACAGATGATGATGCAGACAAAGACGAGGTTAGTGACTCCACACACAGTGGCAATGACGACACAGCTGATGCTGATGACAGTGATTCCACCGATAACGTTGGCCAATACTCCTGTAATTGATACAATAATAGTTCTGGCAATTGAGGAGCAAGACGTACCGGTAGGCGTGGTGGTAGCGAGCCGCTACGAAGACGTGATGGCGTTACCCCGTCAGCTGGGGATGCAGGTCCGCCGCCAAGGTGGTCCACCTGTGCCCAGGGGTAAAGGTTTGGCGTTGAGTAGCAAATGGTGCGCTTACTTGCTTGACGCTGGGAAGAGTTCCTGGATGCAGCAAGTGAAGCTCTTGACGAGACAAACGAGGTTCCAGACGAGACAAACGAGGTTCCAGACAAGACAGACAAAGTTCCTGACGAGACAGACAAAGTTCTTGACGAGACAGACAAAGTTCCAGACGAGACAAGAGATATTCTTGACGAGACCAGAGAGCGGAGTGCAGGTTCATTCTCCGTTGAGGAAGACAGACGACTTTGTGCCGGGCTGTCAGCGACACTGGCTTTTAACAGCCGTTGATTCACACCTGTTGGTCTGTGCGCAGCTGGGGCTAATGACACTAATGACGGCCCAGAGGCCGCCATGACAGTACTCCCCCCTCTAGCAGTGCCTCCAGGCATCTGCCCAATCCTCCCTGGATTCGCCCGATGAAAATCGCGAATCAGCTGTTTATCCAAGATCAACGCTGGGCGAATCCAAGAGCGACTCTCCGGTCCAAAGCCCTCCCAGTCCACCAAATATTGAAGACCACGGCCCCGCCTGCGGACATCCAGGATAGCAGTCACCCCCCAGGCCGGATGGCCATCGATCATCCTCGGGGGCGCGGGAGTCGCTGGAGCAGGATACAGGGGATCCGAGACGTATGGTTTGACCTGGGAGACATGAAAGGTAGGGCAGATACGCATCGAAGAGGGGAGAGACAAGCGCACAGACACAAGGTTAATAATACGATTGATGGTGTAATGACCAATGAAGCGCTTAGTGAGCTTCCGCTTTTCGGCCGGTACACCAATATTCCGGGTTGACAACCAGACCTTCTGACCCACCTTATAGTCCGGGGCGGGTCTCCTATGCCGGTTGGCCACCTGGATATTGCGTTTGGTAGTCTTCAGCAAGGCTTGGCGGGCGAGAAGCCAAACTCGCCGGCAGCGCTTGATGTGTGCCTGGACTGAAGGAACCGCTACCTCCTTTTCCTCCTCTGGGAACAGCGGAGGGTCAAAACCGAAAGATGCCTTAAACGGAGAGACGCCCGTAGCCGTGGAGATCGTGGCGTTGTGAGCGTACTCAATCCACGGAAGGAACTTGCTCCAGGAGGATGAGCAGGAGGAGATGACACAGCGTAGGGCGGCCTCCAGCTCCTGATTAGCCCGCTCACACTGGCCATTGCTCTGAGGGTGATAACCAGAGGAGAGGCTGGCTGTGGCTCCCAGTGCCGCACAGAAGGCCTTCCAAACCTGTGATACAAACTGAGGTCCCCGATCTGACACAATGTCAGCAGGGATGCCATGAAGACGGACCACATGTTGTACAAGAAGATCCGCAGTTTCCAGAGCCGAAGGCAAACCCCGAAGTGGCACAAAATGGGCTGCCTTCGAAAACCGATCCACGATGGTCAAAACCATGGTGTAGTCATCTGAAATGGGCAAACCAGTCACAAAGTCCATAGCTACGTGAGACCAGGGGCATGAAGGAACCGGCAAAGGGTGTAGCAAACCCGCTGGGGGAGATGACGTCGTCTTCCCGGTGGCGCACTGAGCGCAAGCCCGGATGTAATTAACAACGTCCTTCCGTAACCCTGGCCACCAGAAGGTCCTTTGGAGAAGATCCACGGTCCGACCCACTCCAGGATGGCAAGCCAACTTGGAAGCGTGACCCCACTCAATCACCTTGCCCCGGATAGCGCGTGGAACAAACAAGCGGCCCGGGCCCCCCCCCCCCCCCCCGGGATCCGGCTCGGTCTTCTGAGCCTGGCGAACCGTCTTGCAGATTCCCCAGGACAGGGCGCCCACGACGCAGGAAGGCGGCAGGATAGGGGTCTCCTGGTCCTCAGAGGATGGTGTGTCAAATTGCCGTGAGAGAGCATCCGGCTTACCGTTCTTACTTCCCGGCCGGTACGTGATGGAGAAGTTAAAACGGCCGAAGAAGAGGGACCAGCGAGCCTGGCGTGCATTCAGGCGCTTCGCCGTCCTGAGGTACTCCAGGTTGCGATGATCCGTCCAAACCACAAACGGCTGAGCAGACCCCTCCAGCCAATGTCTCCATTCCTCCAAGGCGAGTTTTACTGTCAGTAACTCCCTGTCTCCGATGCTGTAATTCCTCTCTGCAGGAGTGAGACGGTGAGAGAAATAAGCACAAGGGCGAATCTTACTGTCCTCAGGAGAACGTTGGGAGAGTACCGCACCAACTCCCGAATCAGAAGCATCCACTTCCACCAAGCATTGCAGCTTCGGATCCACCTGAGTAAGGACTCGGGCCGAGGCGAACTCCCTCTTGAGTCTTTCAAATGCTTCAGCTGCCTCCTTACTCCAACAAAACGAGATCTTAGGGGAGGTGAGAGCAGTCAGGGGACGGGCAATATTGCCAAAATTAGGCACGAACCTCCTATAGAAATTAGCAAACCCCAGGAAACCTTGAAGCTGCTTTCTGGAGGTGGGTGCAGGCCAATCCACAACTGCCTTGACCTTGGCTGGGTCAGGGAGCACCTGGTTCCGAGCTATAATAAACCCAAGGAAGGAGGTTTGATCAGTGTGGAACTCACATTTTTCAGCCTTGACGAATAGTTGATTCTCCAGGAGGCGCTGCAGTACCCTGCGCACATGCACTCGATGTTCCTCTAGTGTGCGGGAGAAAATGAGAATATCATCGAGATAAACAAAAACAAACGAGTTCAGAAAATCCCGTAGCACATCATTTATCAGTCGTTGGAAGACGGCTGGAGCGTTAGTTAACCCAAACGGCATTACCAGGTACTCAAAATGTCCGCTGGGGGTCCGAAAAGCCGTCTTCCACTCATCTCCTTCCCTTATGCGCACTAGATGGTAGGCATTCCTAAGGTCCAGTTTAGTAAACCAGGACGCCCCCTGGAGGGAGTCAAAAGCAGTGTTCATCAGAGGCAAGGTATATTTGTCTTTTACCGTTATTTCATTCAGTCCCCGGAAATCGATACAGGGGCGTAGAGAACCGTCTTTCTTCCCAACAAAAAAAAATCCAGCTCTCACTGCCGAAGACGACGGGCAGATGATACCAGAGGCCAAGGACTCCTTAATGTATGTGTCCATAGCCTCGCGCTCCGGGGCTGACAGGCTGTACAGGCGGCTAGCAGGAAGAGGGGCTCCAGCCTTTAGGTTGATCGCGCAGTCATAAGGGCGATGAGGGGGTAAGGACAACGCCCGAGACTTGCTAAATACTAGCCCCAAGTCGTGATAGACCTCTGGCACCTTGGACAAGTCCGGTGGAGATGAATCAGGCAGAGGCACCTTGACGGATGGGGCGCATGCCGCCGATTGGAGGCAGGCACTAAGGCAGAACGTACTCCATGCCGTTACTCTCCCAGCTTGCCAGTCAATGGTGGGGTTATGTAAGCGCAGCCAGGGGTACCCCAAAATAACGGGCGAAGAAGAAACGGGCAGTACTAGAAACTGAATCTCCTCCCTGTGATTTCCTGATACAATAACTGACACGGGAACCGTCTGATGAGCAATGGTGGTCAAAGACGCTTTAGACAAGGTGATCAGTTTGACAGGGGGATCTAGAGTCTGACAGCTAAGGCCCATCCGGGTTGCCAGGTCTCTAGAAATAAAATTTTGCTCAGCTCCAGAATCTACTAACGCCAATGTGGAGTGTTCTGTATGTAAATGGATGAGTCTAAGAGGTAATCGACAACAAGTGAGGGGTTCTTCTGAATTATTGCCCGTGAATCCCCCTACTGCGATCCACGGGCCTTTCCCTTTTAACTTATTTGGACATTCAAAAACCCCATGTGACTCTTTCCCACAGTAGAAACAAAGGCCCAGATCCCTGCGGCGTTGTTTCTCAGCTGCTGACACTTTAGACCGGCCAATGATCATAGCTTCCTGAACCGGAAGTTCCTCTGACGCGGGTAGAGCGAGAGGAGGAGAGTTGGGGAGGCGAGGGCGGGGTTTAACCGAACGGGAAGTAGAGCGCCGTTCAGCCGCCCGCTCCCTTAATCTGCTATCAAGACTAACCGCTAGGGCAATCAAATCCCGCAAATTATCTGGTTTGTCCCGTGCCGCTAATTCATCCTTTAACTCCTCGTTAAGACTACGTAGAAAAATACCACATAATGATGGCTCCCCCCACCCAATCTCTGCAGCCAGGACCCGGAAATCAATAGCGTAATCAGCAGCTGATCTTTTTCCCTGTTGTAAGCTCAGAAACCGTTCTGTCAACACCTCCCCTCTATCCGTATGATCAAACACAGACAAAAATTCATTCACAAACTCCTGGTAAGTAAACAAGGAATAGCTTGGTTTCGCCATTATAGAATACGCCCAATCCAAAGCTCTTCCTGCTAACAAATTTATGACGTAGCCAATCCGGCTAGAATCAAGAGTGAAATCCCCCGGAACACGAAGAAAAACTGACTCACATTGTAATATGAATCCACGAGCTTCCCCGAGTTTTCCGCTGAACCGGGCAGGGGTGGGAATAGGGGTGAGGCGAGAAGACGAGGAGATATTAGCTTGACCAGATGCTAAGCCCACAGAGGCAGAACTGTCTACGGTGGGGGGAAACGTCTGGTGTCCCTCCAGACGATCCAGCCGACCATTCATTGCAGTTAAGTGATTTAAGACTACTGTCTGTTGGTCTGCAAATAAATCTACCCGGGCGCTAAGAGTGTTGATTTGGCGCGACAGTGAACTGTCCGCTGGGTCTTCGTGACGGAGTCGTACTGACATGTTTCAGGACCCAGGAGACAGACACTGACACGAGCAGATAGTGACAGTAATCTTTATTTAATTGTGAGTGAGTGTAATGCGAGTGTGAGTGCGGGGATATCGTTCTGGTCACTGGAGCTGAGCGACCTGGACGGAGACCCGGCAACCCTGGAACAGATAAGCAGAGACAAATTACTAATGCTCCACACTAGCAAAGAGCTGCAGATAACAAGGCTTACTTGAGAGCAGCACTGGCTTCGCTCTGCTGAGTTCCAGCGGCCGGGCAGCGTGGAGGTGAAGGCGTCCGTGACTGTGTTGGGGTTACCACCCGTGGCTGTGACAATGACAGTCCTGACGATGACACCGGCTGTGACAATGACAGCCCTGACGATGACACCGGCTGTGACTCCACAGACCGGGATGACGATGATCCTGACGATGACGCCGGCTGTGACTCCACAGACCAGGATAACGATGATACAGATGATGATGCAGACAAAGACGAGGTTAGTGACTCCACACACAGTGGCAATGACGACACAGCTGATGCTGATGACAGTGATTCCACCGATAACGTTGGCCAATACTCCTGTAATTGATACAATAATAGTTCTGGCAATTGAGGAGCAAGACGTACCGGTAGGTGTGGTGGTAGCGAGCCGCTACGAAGACGTGATGGCGTTACCCCGTCAGCTGGGGACGCAGGTCCGCCGCCAAGGTGGTCCACCTGTGCCCAGGGGTAAAGGTTTGGCGTTGAGTAGCAAATGGTGCGCTTACTTGCTTGACGCTGGGAAGAGTTCCTGGATGCAGCAAGTGAAGCTCTTGATGAGACAAACGAGGTTCCAGATGAGACAAACGAGGTTCCAGACGAGACAGACAAAGTTCCTGACGAGACAGACAAAGTTCTTGACGAGACAGACAAAGTTCCAGACGAGACAAGAAATATTCTTGACGAGACCAGAGAGCGGAGTGCAGGTTCATTCTCCGTTGAGGAAGACAGACGACTCCGTGCCGGGCTGTCAGCGACACTGGCTTTTAACAGCCGTTGATTCACACCTGTTGGTCTGTGCGCAGCTGGGGCTAATGACACTAATGACAGCCCAGAGGCCGCCATGACAAATAATAATAATGAGTAATACTAGTCACAGCAGTTTTAAATAAATTAGCAAGTAGCAGATGATGTGCAGTCGATAATGCAACAGAAAAACAGTGATGAATGACATGAGTCTGGTTGAGCTACTGTATATAGTGCACGAGAGTCAATAAGTCACTTAATGTTCAGCAGTCTGATGGCAGAGGGGAAAAAGTGACCTGTATAGATCATATTCATCACCATCCCAAACCCTGTGACATGAGTCTCTATCTCTAAAATTATAGGGCCTGCCTTGCATGTCCTTCATGACTTGTATTCCATCCAACTTTTTTTGTTCCAAATCCATTAACATCTGAGTTAAACTGTCCTCCTTATTTGAATTTAAAATGCCTTCCTTTGCCAATTTCTGATACAATTTCTCACACTCCTTCTTAACCTGTTCTCTGTCCTTTGGTTTTGTCCCACTAAGCATTTGAGTCACTGTCCAATCCCACTGTTTTTTCATATTTTCTTTAAGTAAATCAGCCTCCTGTTCACTGTCTTTTCTCTGAAGCAAGCCAACAACCACCTGCTCAGCGAGCTCCTTCAGCCCCTCCTTTTGCATTCCACAAACTCTGCTGTCTCCTGTTCACCCTTCTGTTTTTTCTACAGAGCAAGCCGGCCACTCGCCCTCCCTTTCTCTCTCTCAGAAACACCAAAGAATCAGTGTGTCCTGTATTTTTTTTGTTTTTTTTTCTTTTTTTTTAACAGAGTGTTAACTCCACACTCACAGCTTTACAAATATAAAAAGCAATAGCAATCGCAGCAAATGATTATAGTATTTTGGGGGGCACTACTTCCCAGGGCCTTTCACTCTGTTTATGATTAACGTCTTAATCAAAGGCCTTCAACCTGTGCCATGTTTGAAGGGCGCTACTCCTTTGGGTTGTTAACCCAGTTTTTTCTCCTCCCATCGGAATTGAAGGAATCCAACCCAGCGCGGACTTTCAGGGACACTACCCCCTGGGGTGTCACTATATGACCCAGTATTTTTAGCCTTTGTCAAGGCTAAGGGCCTCCAACCCAGTACCCGTCCTCACAAGTCACGGACCAATTAGGTCAGTCCGTGAACCTGTAGTCGGGCCGAATGACCTGTATATATATGCAGCGATATCATCCGGGCCGGGGGGCCTTTCACCTCCCCGGTCTTTGGCCATTCCTGTCCCAAGCGATCACAGTCTAATCAATCTCAGATTGTGATTGGTCAGTCAGGTCGAGTCTAGCACACCTGAGCCGGGGGCCTTTCACCACTCACGGTCTTATGGTCTTTTAACCAAGCATGCAAGCATTCAGCAAAAACATTTACTATATTCAACTGCTTTAATCTAGGACACACACCAAACCGCTTGACAACACAGACTTTGGTTATAGCCAATAGCAGAACTTTGATATAACAGGCGTCTGCTTACCTCTTTTTCAGGGCGGCCGCTCATGCTGTCAGTCGTGTTGTTGGTCCGGTGTCCAGGCAACCAAAATCCAAATCAGATAAATAATCTCCTCCTCTCCGCGGACGAGCCCCCAATTGTTGGAATTTGGTGTAAAAAACCATCTAATTGTACCCTTCAAAGATTGTCTATGTGTGTAGGTGGTTCACCCAGATTCGTTTTCAAGGAAGAGATCAATTTACTGGGAAGATATGTATTTATTTAAGCAAGTTGAATATAGCAATTACAGCACTGGGTCAAATGTTCTCTCCCTGACAACAACAGGTAATGTCAGGTCATGAAGTCTGACTGGCTATGCTGTCTCTGACCCAGTATATTTATGCAAAAGTCCAAGCATGCATTATCAGACGAGAAGACAGCTGCAGCGGTCCGTAGGAGTAATCAGTCCGTTCCTGGCACCGGGTGTAACCACTGAGGGCCGTTCCTCATCCTGGGTCAAAGTGGCTGAGCTTCGGTCACTCCTTATCACAACCAGTTCTCTGTATCCTCCCATAGATCACACAAGACGTTGTTATTCTCTGTGCTGAGACAGAGGTCCACTCCTTTTTTGCAGGTAATGAGCCACACAGTTGGCAATATATATTCCATTATGGTATATTGGTTATATTACCTAAACATAAGCAGAGTACACATATTTTGAGTCACACAGATAACTGTTATATATGATTATATTGATCACTTTTTCCCATCAAGATACAGTTGAGGTTCGATTGGACACAACAATGATGATAGAAGGACTACAGCTCCTGACCAGATAGAGTGAAGTACGTGGCGGTAATGCACCTGTAAGCTGGTTGCCAACCGCCAATCAAATCTAAAAGAAGAAGAAGAAGTTACTGCAAGAAGCAGTGTAAAAACCAGCCCAAAACCCAGTCTGCTTCACGGACCTATGAGGCAAATAAATACATGAAAAACAAGGGTCATGAAAGGTGACAAAAAAGCTGGAGTTGACGTTTGTTTGACGTTGATCGAATGCATGTTAAAAAAAAGTGTAGTTGTGTGATTTGGAGAAGTCTAAAATGAGCCAGAGTCTGTATGAAGTGAGCTGAGAGAATATTCAATTCAAGCTTTATTCAGACTCATGGTCCACACAATAAAAGAAACAAAAACATTAAAAAAACACCACAATACAAATATGATACACTAATTTTGATTTGTTCACATTTGGGGTTAAAAAAAAGTTTGGTTTTTTTTTATCGTTTTTGGAGCATGTCTACATCTACAGTACATAGATCAAAAATACATTTCACTTGTAGCCCAGTGGAAAGTTTGAGATGTACCTGTTAGATTTTAATATCATGTACGGTGGGGCAAAAAAGTATTTAGTCAGCCACCAATTGTGCAAGTTCTCCAACTTAAAAGATGAGAGAGGTCTCCCAATTTTCATCATAGGTATACCTCAACTATGAGAGACAAAATGAGAAAAAAATATCCAGAAAATCACAATGAAGGATTTTTAATGAATTAATTGGGAAATTCCTCGGTAAAATAAGTATTTGGTCGATAACAAAAGTTCATCTCAATACTTTGTTATATACCCTTTGTTGGCAATGACAGACGTCAAACGTTTTCTGTAAATCTTCACAAGGTTTTCACACACTGTTGCTGGTATTTTGGCCCATTCCTCCATGCAGATCTCCTCTAGAGCAGTGATGTTTTGGGGCTATCGCTGGGCAACACGGATTTTCAACTCCCTCCAAAGATTTTCTATGGGGTTGAGATCTGGAGACTGGCTAGGCCACTCCAGGACCTTGAAATGCTTCTTACGAAGCCACTCCTTCATTGCCCGGGCGGTGTGTTTGGGATCATTGTCATGCTGAAAGACCCAGCCACGTTTCATCTTCAATGCCCTTGCTGATGGAAGGAGGTTTTCACTCAAAATCTCACGATGCATGGCCCCATTCATTCTTTCCTTTACACGGATCAGTCATCCTGGTCCCTTTGCAGAAAAACAGCCCCAAAGCATGATGTTTCCAACCCCATGCTTCACAGTAGGTATGGTGTTCTTTCTCCTCCAAACACGACAAGATGAGTTTTTACCAAAAAGTTCTATTTTGGTTTCATCTGACCATATGACATTCTCCCAGTCCTCATCTGGATCATCCAAATGCTCTCTAGCAAACTTCAGACGGGCCTGGACGTGTACTGGCTTAAGCAGGGGGACATGTCTGGCACTGCAGGATTTGAGTCCCTGGCGGCATAGTGTGTTACTGATGGTAGCCTTTGTTACTTTGGTCCCAGCTCTCTGCAGGTCATTCACTAGGTCCCCCCGTGTGGTTCTGGGATTTTTGCTCACCGTTCTCATGATCATTTTGACCCTACAGGGTGAGATCTTGCGTGGAGCCCCAGATCGAGGGAGATTATCAGTGGTCTTGTATGTCTTCCATTTTCTAATAATTGCACCCACAGTTGATTTCTTCACACCAAGCTGCTTACCTAATGCAGATTCAGTCTTCCCAGCCTGGTGCAGGTCTACAATTTTGTTTCTGGTGTCCATTGACAGCTCTTTGGTCTTGGCCATAGTGGAGTGTGGAGTCTGACTGTTTGAGGTTGTGGACAGGTGTCTTTTATACTGATAATGAGTTCAAACAGGTGCCATTAATACAGGTAATGAGTGGAGGACAGAGGAGCCTCTTAAAGAAGAAGTTACATGTCTGTGAGAGCCAGAAATCTTGCTTGTTTGTAGGTGACCAAATACTTATTTTACCAAGGAATTTACCAATTAATTCTTTAAAAATCCTTCAATGGGATTTTCTGGATTTTTTTTTCTCATTTTGTCTCTCATAGTTGAAGTATACCTATGATGAAAATTGGAGACCTCTTTCATCTTTTAAGTGGGAGAACTTGCACAATTGGTGGCTGACTAAATACTTCTTTGCCCCACTGCATACTAGTGCATACCTGTGCATGTCCGTGCATACCCGTGCATGCCCAAAGAAAGCAAGTGTAAGAAAACATTTCTGCATGCCCGTAGAAAGTTACTGTTACCATGGCAACAGCAACCATGGTGAAACCTGCCTTGGATGATTGACATCACCACTCGTTTGTTGATGCCTGCCTTTTATCTGTGATGCCTGTCTTTTATCTTTGATAATGTCATAGCGAGTGCTATGATCATGAGTAATGCCTGCCTTTGATTTTTGGTGATGTCATAGCGAGTCCTGTGATCGGGAGTGAAGCCTGCCTTTGATCTCTTTGCAAGTCCTATGATGTTTTAGCAAGTCCTATGATCGTGACATCATGACATTGTAACAGACAGAGATTTCTTGAATTATGTATAGAGTGATGATATTCCTTGTCTCCAGGGCATGGGTCCCAGCCCACATCCTCGCTTTAAATTGGGATTTTCTGTATTTCACCATATTGTTATTATCCTGGGTTGCTATTATTGTTGTTATATCAGCATTATTATTATTATTATTATTATTATTATTATCATCGTCATTATCATTATCATTACTGCCTTGGTCTTATCTCCCCTCTGGTCCCCTGTGTGTGATTATCTGTGCAGCCCCATCCATCCCGTTTTCTGTAGCGATGCCCTGCCATCTCTGTTTGCCCCTGCTTGTTACTTCTTCTCCTGCTTGTTACCATTTCGTGTTATGTTGATTACCTGTGTCTATATATACAGTATGTCTTGTAGGGAGTCATGTGCTCTGTCTATGTGCCGTCATATAGACATCATATATACATCAGGCAGACATCATAGGTCGTCCTATGATGTCCTATCCCCTGTTTGTGATTATCTGTGCAGCCCCGCCCATCGCGTTTTCTGTAACCATGCCCTGCCATCTGGGGCTGTTTGCCCGTGCTTGTTACTTCTTCTCCTGCCTGTCACTGTTCTGTGTTATGTTGCTTACCTTTGTCTATATATGTCTTGTAGGGAGTCATGTGTGTTATGTTGGGAAAATGACATGAGACGGAAAGCTTCTTGAGGTACATCCAACTGAACATTTATTAGGGAGAACACTCAACTATATACAGAATGGGCTGTGCCTGCCTGACGTCATCCTGTGGGTGGGCACGGCATCCCAGACACCCAAATCCCATACACAACATTCCTCCTCCCCTTCAAAAAAATGTCAGGCACACGAGCAACCAACCCTAATTTGTCACCTGACTCACACACTAAGAGGGAAGAACATACGTACAAAAATAAATAAACTCCTATCCATTCACACAACCAAGGCTGGGGCCGGGCAGACTGCCAACACCCCCTACACGGCTGAGCGGGATATTCCGCCACTAAAAAACCCCCAATTTAACAAAATAAAATAAAGCTGTGTTTCTAACTCAAAACAATCCCTTTAACGCTGTTACATATACACCACATAAAATTACAAAACACACACACTACTGGTGGCCTCCCCCCAACACTCACCCCTACAACAGGTACATCACCATACTTTCAACGTTGGGTATGTAAAATTGCATGAACAAATATCTCAAATGGGATAAACACACCCCACCACCCCAAACTTGGGCATAAAATTAGCACATTAATAAAATCAAATTCCAATATATCCATTAAATTACTGCCACAGAGCCCACAAGATCCCACATTCACAATCTAGGCCCCTTAAAACAAAATATAACTCCCAGGTGTCACACAACACCCCACCTTTCACAATATAACGTCGTCTGACTTTTCCTTTTTCCTTTCTCTCTTTTCTTTTTTTTTAAATTTAGATTGGGGTACCATACCAGCAATAAACACACATAACATTCACACAGCCACATCATGAAAATAAAATTTTAGGTAACCCCAACGTCTCTGGGTAGCCACCATCTTCTATACAGCCACGGAGGGCCTGGGCATCCCCACGGCATTCTTAAATCCGGCCGCCGCCCTCCAGGGTCGAAACATCCCTCTCTGGCCAACCTTTCTCCAGCCTTTCAAACTGGTTTTTCTTTTCTGGGCCGACCCCCCCCCGTCGACCCGCAGGGAAACCCGACCCAGTCTCCTGTGCCCACCATGTTGTCTCAGGACCTCCTTCCTGTGTCATGCTGTCCCGCTGACCCGGTCCAAACTCTTACCCTGACAATGGCATTTGGTGCTCTGTAGGACCGTGCCAATCTTTTCCGCTCCACTTACGTGTCCTCCAGTTTCGGCAGCCCTCTGCACAGGGACCCCACAGTGCCCTCCGGCACCCACACCAAGGGTACCACAGCTACCGGCACCGGGATCAACCCTCACTGGGTTATCGTCACACCAGTCACCATTTACACCCAGCTCGCCAGACCAGCACGTGTCCCAAACTGCTCAAAATTGTCCTGCTCTGCTCTCTTCTCTCTCGGTCTCGAACACTTTGACCCCCCGTGGTCGTGCTCCAGGGATCGCCGAAGCCCACTCCTCAGTGCCTCACGCAGCCACTGTGTCCAGCTGTTTCCGCTCACCTTCGTGGTTCACAGCGTCATCGTTCTCCGGTCCGGGCACCTCAACGCAGCTTTCGACTCCCTCGTTCCTTGTGTCATGTTGTGTAGCCTCAATAAACGGCTCCTGTTGACCTCCAGGACACGCACCATCACCCTCGTCGGGCCCACTCACTGACCTCGGCTCCACACCGCTGCATTCAGCACTCTCGGTGTTGGCGCTCTGCTGTGCTGTCACTGTGTTCCGCAGCTGCTGCTCCTCCCTTGGGCTGTCAGCCTCTCTGGTCTTGCCTAACCGTTGTCCAGCCTCCCACTCCAACTGCGGGGCCCACTCCTGCTGTGCCACCTCTCCGCTGGTGTTGGTCGCACTTAACTCGGGCTCTGTCCATCTTCGCTTCTGCTCTGGCTGCTTGAGGGGTGAGGGCAATTCCGGGTCCTGCTCATCCTCCATTTCATCATCATCATCCGAGCTGTAGTCACTCTCTGAGTCCCCTTCGCCATCTGTTTCACTCACACTAAGATCTTCGGCTGCACCCATGTCCGCAAAACCCGTGTAAACCAGTCCTGGGCCACTGACCGTCTGTCCTCAAATTTCAAAAGTGAAACCCAGCTCATCAAACAGGTCCCACCCCATCACATTCTCACCCCAGCATGCCACCTGGAACCTGAATGCGGGAATGGTCTTCTCACCATACTGCATCACCAGAGTGATACACCTGCCGCTCCCAGGGTCCTCGTCATCTGGCAGTTCAGCCACACCTGGATGCTGGGGTGTGAGCCTCGGAACCCAGGCCTCACTCACAATGAAGCATGGGGCGGCGGTGGCTAACAGCATGGGCACCCTCACACCGTTCAGTTTCACCACCCGTTGCGGTCCAGACCATCCTTCAGGTCGCGCGATGTTAACACCTTGTTTGCCGTCGACAGTGGCCAGGGGCTCCTCCCCACGTGGCCCCGGTTCTGCCTCGAGGTCCAGTTTCACGCCCTTAGCCCTGTTTTGGCGTGAAACTAGCCTGTCAGCTAGCCTGTCCACAGGCTCCAATTGAGCCTTTAGCTCTCCCAAGCTAACTAGCTCCGGTGTGTCCAGCGCCACCAGCCTCTTTGCCTGCAACTCTCTGGCCCTCGTCCTCTCCGCGAAGTGCGCCTCCATGAGCCTGACAGCCTCCACATAGCCCTCACTCATGCCCAGTGAGTCGAGAATCCTTCGGCCCTCCGTGCTGAGGTTACAGGCCAGGAGAGCCCGCCACTGTCTCCTGCCAAGCCGAGGGAAACCCAGCGAGTCGACGTACTCCTCGAATTCCCATCTCCATTGCAGCCACGAAATTAACGGCTCACCCAGGCTCTCCAGAAACGGCAACAGCCGCTGATTAAACCAGCACGCTCCCATTGGTCTCCTCGTCGCCAAATGTTATGTTGGGAAAATGACACGAGACGGAGAGCTTCTTGCGGGACATCCAACTGAACATTATTAGGGAGAACACTCAACTATATACAGAATGGGCCATGCCCGCCTGACGTCATCCTGTGGGTGGGCACGGCATCCCAGACACCCAAATCCCATACACAACAATGTGCTCTGTCTATGTGCCGTCATATAGACATCATATCTTTATGACAGCATCACGAGTCCTATATGACAGCATCTCAGGCATCTCGTGAGTCCTATGATGCCTTGAGATCATAGGATCATCATAGGACAGGCCATCCTGTGATGTCCTATCTCCTGTGTGTGATTATCTGTGCAGCCCCGCCCATCGCGTTTTCTGTAACCATGCCCTGCCATGCTTGTTAATTCTTCTCCTGCCTGTCACTGTTCTGTGTTATGTTGCTTACCTGTGTCTATATACAGTATACAGTATGTCTTGTAGGGAGTCATGTGCTCTGTCTATGTGCTGTCATATAGACATCACATCTTTATGATGGCATCACAAGTTCTATGATGACTGAGATCATAGGATCATCATAGGACATCAGGCAGACATCATAGGCCGACCTATGATGCCCTATAAACGTGACACACAGACACACAGACAGACAGACCTTCTTCTTCTTCTTCTTCTTCTTCTTCTTCTCTCGGTTACTGGCGGATAGCAAACAACTGAAAGGTGCATACTGCCACCTACTGTACAATACTGTGTGTAACATTATGTCATCTGAGCGTGACCCCTAAAGTCTATGACTTAATCCTGTGTTATTTAAAAAGGAGAAAAGAGCCCTTCTCATGATTCTTATTGCCTCTCCATCTCCATCTGTTCCCAGAATCCCAGTTAAATCCCATTCCCTACCGGCCTCTCAAACTTCATTTTCCATTATCTGTCTTTCATTTCCGTATTTGTGACAGTGTAATAAGATGTGCTTGACATTTTCTTTTACTCCACATTCTCTACATTTGTCACTTTCGCTTTTCCCCATGGTGAATAAAGTGCTGTTTAAACCTGTGTGATCCAGTCTGAGTCTTGCCATAATGATGTTTTCCCTCCTTTTGGTTTTTATAAAATTCTTTATTGCAATAGATTTTTGTATTTTGTAATACGATCTACCTTTATGATCTTCATTCCATCTTTTTTTGCCATAGCTCAGTTCCTTTTTTCTTAATTACTGCTTTCCCTTCACCTTTTCCAAGAGATAATGGTATAGTTATCTCTTTTCCAAGAGCGCTTTTTGCTAATTTGTCTGCACAGTCATTCCCTTTCAACCCTTCATGTGTAGGAACCCAACAAAACTGAACTTCTCCATCACCCCAGTGTACCCTAAATAAACTGTGATATAGCTCAATCACCAAGTCTTCCCTTGTATTCTTCTTCTTCTTCGTCGATCGCTAGATGGTCACACCAGCTGCCCTGACGAATGCTGCCGTCCTGCGGAGGTCCCCGTGCAGCTTTTGGTTCAACGATGTGGGGTCAGGCCACGTAGCTCGTGCAGCGTGGTCTGGGCAGTCTTGGAGGAGGTGTTCGCCGGTCATTTGGGAGGATGTTGACGTTCCTCTCCTTTGGCATCTCTTTTCGGACAGTAGCATTCCTCGTTCCCCGTCCCCTGGTCATGCAGGACGAGGTGAGGTGACCTCCGGTAGCTGAGAGTGGGCCCCTTTGAGGCTGAGGGTCCGGCACTCTTCCTCCCCGGCAGATCCCCAGAGGATGAGCACCATCACGTGCAACATCAGTGTGACTCATCATGAAGCGGATATGTGTGATGCAGAGGTTTGTGGCACCACAGGGGTCCTGCATCTCCGTCTTCAGCCATGGACGTTTGTTGGGGGTCCCTCCCCTAGACCAACTGCCTTCCATGGCTGGGCTGTCGAGAGCTTGGTCCACCCTGTAGAAAGGTTGCCTGCCAAGGCTTTCCGAGACCCTTCTTCCCGTGCAACTGTCTGTCCTCCTCCGCCTTCACAGCCATTGGGAGTTCGCTCTCCTCTCCGCCTGTTCCGCCGTTGGGACATTTGTTGCTGTAACAAAACTTGGGTTTTCCGTGAGTGATTTGTTACATGCTGCACAACCCCCAACCTGGAGGACCAGGGTGCACTCTTTAGTCTGGCCTCTACCCCACGCGGACCTGTTCGACATGGTTGAACCTTCTGGGAGCACTAGGCTCCCATCAACATAGCTCCAGGGGTTGCTGAGGCACGCAAGCCGCTGCACCCCGACAAGGTATGTACACCATTGGCAGCGGCTTCCCTTGTAGATTTTAGTGTCTGTATGGTTTTTAACGCTGCAAGTGAATCTGTGCACACCACCACCCGGTCTGGTCTGACCTCCTCCACCCACTGCAAAGCAATAATTATTGCCACCATCGCTGCTGTAAACACGGATGTATTGTTGGAAAGTCTTTTTGCAATGGTCACATTAACCTCTGGAATGAATACTCCAGTTCCAACAGAGCCCTCTTTATTCTTTGAGTACAGAGCTGTAAGAAGTTATAGTAATTGCTCCTGAGGTAAATGCTTGTTTTAACACCAAGTTCACTCATATGCCAATCCTTTTTCATCATTAGCAGACTAGCGTCTACTTCTATTCCCGGAAACAGCCAAGGGGGAACATTACTCACTGGAGTGGTGTTAGCTATATCAGTAGTGTGCAGCCCATACATTCTGGTCCTTCTTTCAATTGTCCACCCAACCCGTGTCCCTGGAAATTAGAGTATTCCCAGCAGTCTTGTAGTGTTGTTTTTGAAATATTTGCTTCGTCACTTCCTTTCAGCTTGACCCAGTATGATAATGCAAGTTTATCTCTTCTCAAATTCATTGGCATTTCTCCTGCTTCTATTAAAACTGCATTGTTTGGTGTTGTTTTGACAGCTCCAATGCACAGGCGAAGCACTCTATGCTGCATTCTGTCTATTTTTTCCAGAGTCGTCTTTGCCGCTGCTCCATAAATCATGCATCCGTAGTCTATTGTCGATCGCATTAGTGCTCTGTAAATGTCAATTAATGCCTGTTTATCTATACCCCATTCATGTCCAGCTACAACTTTTATGAGATTAATGACTTTTTTGCACTTTGTCTCCAGATTTCTAACATGAACTCTCCATGTGAATGCACCATCAAACCACAGTCCTAGATATTTGAATTCACTGACTTTCTCTATTGGTTGATTATATAATGTTAATGGTTTTGTACAAGTTCTGTGTTTTTTTGTGAAAGTCATATAGTAGGTTTTACTGTTTGAAAATTTAAATTCCCAGTCATATAAGATAAGATAAGATAAGATAAGATAAGCCTTTATTAGTCCCACAACGGGGAAATTCCAGGATTGCAACAGCACAGGGATAGCAACACTCAGAGCAACAATCAGAAGGCAAGAAAAAAAAACAAGCAAGCAAGAGCAGCTAATATACATATGTACATATTACTATAAAATATATATATACACACACACAGACACACAGTGCAGAGCATTGTAGCTGGATGGAATAAATATATGAATATATAAACACACAGTGCAGAGCATTGTAGCTAGATGGAATAAATATGTAAATATATAAACACCCACAGTACGGAGCATTGCAGCTAGGTGGAATAAATATGTAAGTATATAAACACACACAGTGCGGAGCATTGTAGCTAGATGGAATAAATATATAGATATATAAAAACACAGTGCGGAGCATTGTAGCTAGATGGAATAAATATATAGATATATAAATATGAACACACCCAGTGCTGAGCATTGTAGCTAGATGGAATAAATATGTTAATATATAAACACACACAGTGCAGAGCATTGTTGCTAGATGGGATGAAACAGCATAACCCTCTACTTAGTTATCCTACATGGTATGATTATGTGCCCATACATATTCTCACCCTCCATAGCGACCGGTATTTTCCTAGTTGTATGCCGGAGGGGACCATTGTGTAAGTCTATTGCATCTTTTGCATTTAAAAACTATTAGTTTGTTACGTCTTTTTGCTATCTCTGCGAGCAGCCCTGCTCAGGTTGTACAGTCTGACAGCCGTTGGTAGGAAAGACCTACGAAACCTCTCGGTTGTGCACCTGGGATGATGTAGTCTGCTGCTAAATGAGCTCCTCAGTGCATTCAGTACGTCCTGCATAGGGTGGAACTCGGACTCCAGCAGAGATGACAGTTTAGCCACCGTCCTTCTCTCTCCTATCTCCTCCACCGGATCAAGGTGCTGCCCCAGGACAGAGCTAGCTTTCTTAATCAGTTTGTTCAGTCTCTTCCTATCGGCTGCTGTAATGCCACTGCCCCAGCAGACCACTCCAAAAGTGATGGCTGATGCCACCACCGTGTCTGCGCTGTCCCTTCTTGTAGAGTGCGTCAGTATTGTGTGACCAGTCTAGTTTATTGTTCAGATGAACACCCAGGTACTTATAGGATGTCACCATCTCGATGTCTGTTCCCTGTATATTTACTGGTGCTGTGAGGGGCTGCCCATGCCTGCGGCAGTCTACCACCAGCTCCTTAGTTTTCCTTGCGTTGATCTGGAGGCAGTTCCGATGGCACCAGTCTACGAAGTCCTGGATAAGCCCTCTGTACTCAGCTTCATCTCCATTGGAGATGAGGCCAACGATCGCAGAGTCATCAGAGAACTTCTGTAGATGGCAGTGTGTTGTGTTGTGTGAGAAGTCCGCAGTATAAAGAGTGAACAGGAAGGGAGCCAGCACCGTTCCCTGGGGGGCCCCCGTGCTACTGATGATCGTGTCGGACACACAGTCCCGGGTTCTCACAAACTGAGGCCGGTTCGTGAGGTAGTCCAGGATCCATGATGACAGGTGCTGGTCCACCCCTGCGCGCAGCAGCTTGTCCTTCAGGATCATCGGTTGGATGGTGTTGAAAGCACTGGAGAAGTCAAAGAACATGATCCTCACCATATTCCCGGGCTTCTCCAGGTGGGACAGAGAACGGTGAAGGAGGAAGATCACCGCATCCTCCACCCCAATGCCATGCTGGTAGGCGAACTGGAGTGGATCCATCGCTGGTTCCACCAGGGGGCGGAGGTGAGCAAGGAGCAGTCTCTCCAGGGTCTTCATCAAGTGGGACGTCAAGGCCACCGGTCTGTAGCTGTTCAGGTCTTTGGGGTGGGAAGTTTTTGGTACAGGTACCACACAAGATGTTTTCCACAGCTGTGGTACCCTCCCCAGCTTCAGGCTCAGGTTGAAGATGTACGTCACAATCCCACACAGCTGGTCTGCACAGGACTTGAGGAGCTTTGCGCTGATGCCGTCCGGTCCCGACGCCTTCCTCGCCTTGATCTTCCTCAGCTCCGCCCTCACCTGGGTCCTGGTCAGGGTCAGGATGGGGGGCTGTGTGTTGGGGGTGGGGGGGTGTTGGTGGAGTGGGGAGTGGGCAGCAGGACTTGATTTCTTTAGAGGCAGCAGTGGTTGTTGTGCAGTCAGGGGGGAGGGCGGTTGGTCAAACCTATTGAAAAACAGATTCAGGTTGTTCGCCCACTCCCTGCCCCCCGTGGCCTGGGGGGAGGTATTCTGGAGCCCAGAGATGGTTTTGAGGTTTCTCCAGACCCCGCTGATGTCGCTCTGTTGCAACTTGTCCTCCATCTTCTTCCTGAAGCTGTCCTTGCCTTCTCTGATCTTTCTCCTCAGCTCCCTCTGTACGGACTTCAGCATCTCCCTATTCCCCGACCTGAAGATCCTCTTCTTCTCTCTCAGAAGTGTTTTAATCTCAGGGTTGATCCAGGGTTTGTTGTTCGAGCAACACCGTATGGTCTTGGTGGGAACGGATTTGTCCACACAGAAGCTGAGGTAGCCCGTGAAGGTGTGAATGAGGCCATCGATGTCCTCACCATGTGGATCGCAGAGCTGCTTCCAGGCGGTAGCTTCAAAACAGCCCTTTAGAGTGTCCATTGTCTCCTCAGACCATAACTCCACTGTGCGCATGGCCGGACGTTGTCTGTGCACCAGGGGTTTGTACACCGGCCGGAGATGAACCAAGTTGTGATCCGATCTCCCGAGTGGGGGGAGTTGTAATGAGGTGTACGCCTCCTTAGTGTTTGCGTAGAATAAGTCCAGTGTTTTATTGTCTCTAGTGTGGCATGTGACATACTGGGTGAACGTGAGTAGAATGGGAGACAGCGAAACATGGTTGAAATCGCCTGAGATGAGGAGAAGAGCATCTGGGTGTTCTGTCTGCAGCCTGCTGGTTACTGAATGGATGACGTCACGCGCTGTCCCAGCGTTCGCCGTCGGATTTGCATAAACAACAATGCAGATCACGTGTGAGTGTTCTCTCGGGAGATATGTAGGCCTCATGCTAACAGCTAGCAACTCAATGTCTTTGCTGCAGTGTCGTTGTTTAACAGTGATATGTCCCGGTCTGCACCAGTTGTTGTTAACATACATTATCACTCCACCGCCCCTAGCTTTGCCACTGTCTGGTGTTCGGTCAGCCCGTATCATGTGGAAACCCTCCAGCTCAATGTTAGCATCTGCTGCTAGTTCAGTTAGCCACGTCTCAGTAAACAAAAGGAGAGAGCACTCGCGATATGTGCTATCATAACGGCAGATAGCCGCTAGCTCATCTGCCTTTCCCAGTATAGAGCGTACATTTCCCATGACAACAGATGGAAGGGAGGGTCTGTACCTTATATTTTTTGTCCTCCGCCTTACTCCAGCCCGGCAGCCGCGGCGTTTTCGCCTCAGTTCTCTCAGTATGTCGAGTTTTTCCAATGGGACCGGGTGGCGGTTGAATGCTAGCAGCTCTTCCCTGCTGTATCGTATCCTGCTATAAACAGTGGCTCCGTCCACCGGCTCAGGAGACATTTGGGACGATCTGTGTGTCCGTGATATAAATGGAGTGAAAAAAAAGGACGGATCAAAAAGAGAGGAAGGGAAAAAGACTCGGAATCGAGCCGCTGTTGCAAAAGGCAGCCGACTCGTGTGGCGCCGGGAGAGAAAAACCACTATATGACCACTTTTCTACTTTTTCCATTGCTTTCCTGATGTTTTTGAACACAAATTTCTCATTTCTTCCCCTCGTCCATATGGCTCCATCATCTGCATATAGTGCTGTTTTGATGGATCCCTCTTGATCCTCGAACATGTCATTAATCATATTGAATAAAACAGGGCTTATCACACTCTCCTGAGGAACACCATTTTCTATTTCAAAGTCATTAGTGACATAACGTTTGGCTCAGGAGACGCACACACACAGGCTCAGAGTAGTTCAAATAGTTTATTGGCAACAGGGGTGAATGGATGTGTGTCTGCGAAATGTTAATGTGTTGGTGGCGGCGTCTGCTTCAGGCACAGAGGCAGGAGACCGTACAGCCGGCAACCCTATGGGAGAGAACACAGAGACACAGGGTGACGGGCACACACCAACACAGGAGGAGAATAGGCGAGGGAGAAGCTTACTTGCTAGGGACAGATGACTGGCACAACAAGGACGGAACCCGGGAGACAGCCACCTGCAGGGCTCGGTGCAGCAGCGAGGAACGACGAGGGAACGGGGTTGTCCGCCGCCGAGGAATCCACCTGTGCACAGGGGAGCAGACTGGAAAAGATGAGGTAAGGATTTCTTACCACACAGCGTCGTGCTGAAGAGTAGGTTGCTTCACGTTGAAGGGGGATGAAGTCTGACGGCTTCAGGCCGAAGCTCAGGGCGAGGCGGCTTATATCCCTCGCCGCTGATGATGAACAGGTGTGCGAGCAGGTGGCGCCGCTGATGAGCGGCGCGGCGTGACAGTACTAACTAACTAACTAACCTGCACTTATATAGCGCTTTTCTAGTCACAAAGACCACTCAAAGCGCTTTCATTAATACTAACCCTCTATTCTAAGGGCCTATAGGAAACAGATATCTAGGGACAATTTAGAACAGCCAATTAACCTAACATGCATGTTTTTGGCATGTGGGAGGAAACCGGAGAAATCCCGGAGTAAACCCACGCAACACGGGGAGAACATGCAAACTCCACACAGATCACTGTTGGTCGGGGGCTGGGACCGAACCCACGATCCCACGATCCCCACAATCCCCCGGCCAAGGGTAAACTGTGCTGCCGCAGTGCTAACCACTGCGCCACCGTGCAGAGTACTCCCCCCTCTAGCAGCGCCTCCTGGCGATGGCTTCTCTGGGTGCGCTCGGTGGAAGTCAGCGATGAGCGATGGGTCCAACACGAACGACGAGGGTACCCACTGTCGATGCTCGGGCCCATAGCCCTCCCAGTCCACCAAGTACTGCAACCCACAACCCCGGCGCCGGGAGTCCAGGATGGAGGCGACGGACCAGGCCGGATGGCCACCAATCATCCGGGGCGCGGGTTGCGCAGCAGGAGGAGGGCAAAGGGGGTCGGAGACTGCCAGCTTCACCTTAGACACGTGGAAGGTGGGATGGATGCAGAGGGAGGGGGGAATAGCCACGCGCACAGCCACCGGGTTGATGATCCGGGTGATGGGGTAGGGACCCATGAATCACTGTGCCAGCTTCCTCCTCTCGCCTTTTAAAGTTACATCCTGGGTTGACACGTAGACACGTTGCCCAACTCTGTACGCCGGGGCAGGTCTTCTGTGCCGGTCCGCCACAGTTCTGTTGCGCTCCGCTGTGCGTAAAAGCGCATTGCGCGCGGCAGCCCAGATGGAGCGGAACTGCCTGAGATGCGCCCTAACCGAGGGGACAGTTACCTCACTCTCCTGCACCGGGAACAGCGGGGGGTCATAACCCAGGGACGCCTTGAAGGGGGACATCCCTGTAGCAGAAGAGCGAGCGGTGTTGTGGGCGTATTCAACCCAGGCAAGATGGTTACTCCAGGACGTGGGTTTAGATGCTGTTACACAGC
The DNA here is from genome assembly GCA_020510985.1 of Pholidichthys leucotaenia. NCBI lineage: Eukaryota > Metazoa > Chordata > Actinopteri > Cichliformes > Pholidichthyidae > Pholidichthys > Pholidichthys leucotaenia. Next base: position 305,717,173 of record CM035841.1, on the reverse strand, counting down.
GGAGCGCAGCCTCCAGCTCCTGATTGGTCCGCTCACACTGCCCGTTGGATTGGGGGTGATGGCCGGAGGAGAGGCTCACCTTGGCTCCGATGGCGTTACAGAACGATCTCCAAACCTCAGAAGAAAATTGGGGCCCCCGGTCCGAGACCACGTCCACTGGAATCCCGTGCAGCCTGACCACGTGTTGGACGAGGAGATCCGCCGTCTCCAGGGCAGTTGGAAGACCTCGCAGGGGGACGAAGTGCACAGCCTTGGAGAAGCAGTCCACGATGGTCAGGATGGTGTCATAGGAATTGGAGGCTGGGAGTCCGGTGATGAAATCCAAAGCGATGTGTGACCAGGGCCTGCCAGGGACGGGCAGGGGCTGGAGCAGACCCGCTGGGGGGGGTGTTTCCCGACTTGTTGGTGGCACAAATTGGACAAGCCCGGGCATAGCGGGCTGCGTTCCTCCGCAGGCCCGGCCACCAAAAGGACCGCTGGAGGAGGTCTATCATCCGGGAGGAGCCAGGGTGACAGGTGAGCTTGGAGGTGTGCAGCCAGTGGATGACCTCTCCTCGAACCGCGGATGGCACGAACAGCCTCCCCTCCGGTCCGCCGCCAGGGTCAGGTTCCACTTCCTGCGCCTTCCGGATCTTGCTCTCTATGTCCCAGGAGATGGCTCCCACGACGCACGACCTGGGCAGGATGGTGTGGAGCGTCTCCTCTGACTCCTCGGGGGTGAACTGCCTAGAGAGGGCGTCAGGCAGGCCGTTCTTGGAGCCAGGCCTGAAGGTGATGGAAAACTGGAACCTGGTGAAGAACAAGGACCAGCGCGCCTGGCGGGCGTTCAGGCGCTTGGCAGATCGAAGATATTCCAAGTTCTTGTGGTCCGTAAGGACCACGAACGGCAGGTCCGCCCCCTCTAGCCAGTGGCGCCATTCTTGCAGCGCAAGCTTGATGGCCAGGAGCTCTCTGTCCCCCACATCGTAGTTCCTCTCCGCCGGGGACAAGCGCCGGGAGAAGAAGGCGCAGGGCCGTTTGGCGCCGTCGTCAGGCGACCGCTGAGATAGCACCGCCCCCACTCCTGTGTCCGAGGCGTCCACCTCCACGATGCACTGCAGCGCGGGGTCGACCTGGCGAAGGACCCGGGAGGAGGAGAACTCCGCCTTCAGCGCCTGAAAGGCGGCAGCGGCCTCTTCGGTCCACCGGAACGGGACCTTAGGGGACGTGAGACGGGTCAGTGGTCCGATGATGGAGCTGAAATTGGGGACAAAGCGGCGGTAGAAATTGGCGAAACCAACGAACTGTTGCACCTGCTTCCGGGACGCAGGTGTAGGCCATTCTACCACCGCCTTTACCTTCTCTGGGTCTGGGAGCACCTGGTCATGAAAGATGATGAAACCCAGGAAGGATGTCGTTCTGGCGTAAAATTCACACTTTTCAGCCTTCACGTATAGCCGGTTCTCCAGCAGTCTTTGGAGGACCCGCCTCACATGGACCTGGTGCTCGTCCCTGGACTTGGAGAAGATGAGAATATCGTCCAGGTAGACGAACACGAAGAGGCCGATGAAGTCCCGGAGGACGTCATTAATGAGGCGCTGAAAGACGGCAGGAGTGTTGGTCAACCCGAACGGCATTACCAGGTATTCAAAGTGGCCGTTCGGGGTACGGAAGGCTGTCTTCCACTCATCTCCCTCCCGGATCCGGACGAGGTGGTATGCGCTGCCTAGATCCAGCTTGGTGAACCAGGTCGCCCCCTGGAGGGAGTGGAAGGCAGTGTCCATGAGGGGCAGGGTGTAACGGTCCTTCTCAGTGATGTCGTTGAGAGCCCGGTAGTCTATGCAAGGGCGGAGGGATCCGTCCTTTTTCCCAACGAAGAAGAACCCTGCCCCCACGGGTGATGACGATGGGCGAATTATCCCAGCGCTCAGTGATTCTTTTAGGTAGGCGTTCATCGTCTCCTTCTCCGGCGCTGACAGGCTGTAGAGCCGACCAGAAGGTAAGGGAGCCCCCTGGCGGAGGTTGATGGCGCAGTCATAGGGCCGATGAGGGGGGAGAGACATAGCTTTAGTCTTGCTAAACACCATATCCAGGTCGTGAAATTCCGGAGGCACCAGAGACAGGTCCAGGGGTGCAGCGTCTGTAGCAGGGGGAGAAGCGGACGGAGAGCAGGCAGCGGACTGAAGACAGGTGCCCATGCAGAACGTGCTCCATGCCGATACCCCAGCTGACTTCCAATCCAGGACCGGGTTGTGGAGGCGTAGCCAGGGATACCCCAGGATGACGGGCGACACAGAGTTGGGCAGGACGAGAAAGGTTATCTCCTCCCGGTGGTTTCCAGAGATGATCACCGGGACCGGGATGGTCTGGTGGGTGACTCTCCCAAGGGAAGCACGGGAGAGGTTGACCAGGGAGATGGGGTCCTTGAGCGCCTGGCAGCGGATGCCCAACCGGGTTGCCAGGCTTTGTGAAATGAAGCTGCCCTCTGCGCCCGAATCCACCAGTGCGTGAGTGAGGTGCCCAGTGGGGTTGTGGCAGAAACGGATGGGCAGCTTTAATTGAGTAAGGGGACTTAACCGATTGACGTCCGCGAGGCCCCCTACAGTGACTCGCGGACCCCCCCGTTTGGCTTCTGTGGGCAAAGCTCTACCGTGTGTTGATTATCTCCGCAATACATGCAGAGATTCAACGCACGGCGGCGTTGTCTCTCCGCCGGGGAGAGCTTTGTCCAACCCGTCACCATCGGCTCTGACTCCTCGGGGTGCAATGGTGGCGGCGTCACCAGGGGGCGAGCTTGGGGCTGGCGCGACGAGGCACCGCGAGGGCGAGAAGATGACGACTTCCGCCCTGAGGAGCGCTCGCGCAGCCTGTTATCCAAGCTGATGGCAAGGGAAGACAGCTCCGCTAGCGTCTCAGGGAGGTCCCGCCCAGCCAGTTCATCCCTCAGATCGTCATTGAGGCTGTGGAGGAAAAGACCGCAGAGGGAGCATTCCTCCCAGCCTACTTCCTCCGCTGCTACCCGGAAGTCAACCGCATAGTCCGCGGCCAACCGGCTTCCCTGCTGGATAGGGAGAAGCCGGTCGACCTGGACCGTCTCGGTTCGAGAGTGGTCAAAGACCTCCAGGAAGCGCCTCATGAACTGGTCATAAGTGAGGGTGGCGTAACTGGGCCTCACCATAACGGCGTAGGTCCAAGTCAACGCGCGCCCCTCCAGGAGATTCCCAATATAACCAATCCGGCTGTGATCCGAGGGAAAGTCTCCGGGCACGCAGTGGAATACGGACTCACACTGCATGATGAACCCCCGCGCTCCGCCGAGCTTTCCGCTAAAGCGGGCGGGGGTCGGAATGGGTGTGAGCCGCGCCGGTGCTACCGGAGCCTGCTGGACGGCCACTGGAGCGGCAGGAGCCGCGCCACCCTGATGAGCCGGGGGGAACGGCTGCTGGGGGTCCAGGCGGTCCAATCGGTTATTAATGAGGATCAATTGATTTAGGATCACCTGTTGCTGATAAGCTATTTGATCCACCCGAGCCTCGAGGTTGGTAAGCCGGTGTGCGAGCCCGCCGTCTGCCGAGCCGCTCTGCTGAAGCCGTACTGACATAACGTTCGGCTCAGGAGACGCACACACACAGGCTCAGAGTAGTTCAAATAGTTTATTGGCAACAGGGGTGAATGGATGTGTGTCTGCGAAATGTTAATGTGTTGGTGGCGGCGTCTGCTTCAGGCACAGAGGCAGGAGACCGTACAGCCGGCAACCCTATGGGAGAGAACACAGAGACACAGGGTGACGGGCACACACCAACACAGGAGGAGAATAGGCGAGGGAGAAGCTTACTTGCTAGGGACAGATGACTGGCACAACAAGGACGGAACCCGGGAGACAGCCACCTGCAGGGCTCGGTGCAGCAGCGAGGAACGACGAGGGAACGGGGTTGTCCGCCGCCGAGGAATCCACCTGTGCACAGGGGAGCAGACTGGAAAAGATGAGGTAAGGATTTCTTACCACACAGCGTCGTGCTGAAGAGTAGGTTGCTTCACGTTGAAGGGGGATGAAGTCTGATGGCTTCAGGCCGAAGCTCAGGGCGAGGCGGCTTATATCCCTCGCCGCTGATGATGAACAGGTGTGCGAGCAGGTGGCGCCGCTGATGAGCGGCGCGGCGTGACAATTAGAAACTTCTGATCCTACTTTCACCCTAATTGTCCTGTGTTAAAAAATCCATTATCCAATTATAGATCCTACCACCAATGCCCATTTTATTCAGTTTCAAAAGAAGTCCATCCCTCCACAGTGAGTCATAAGCCTTTTCAATATCCAAATAAACTATAACCATTACTTCTTTCATTTTGAGAGTCTTTTCAATATCATTACTTACCCTAACTAGAGCATCCACTGTGGATCTTCCTCTTCTAAAACCATTCTGATAGTCGTTTATTAATCGTTTTTGCTCTAGTACATATGAGTCTGTAAGCTAACACCTTCTCCATCCATTTCCCTAAATGTGACGTTAATGCTATTGGCCTGTAGTTGCCTGGATGAGCTAGATCTTTCCCTGGCTTATTAAATGGTAAAATTACAGCCTTTTTCCACTCACTTGGGATAACCCCCTCTTTCCATATCCTGTTAAACAATTTCAGCACCAGTTGCATTGATTGCATAGGCAACTGCCAGAACATAGCATAGCTTAACTGATCATATCCTGGAGCTGTGTATCCACTATCTTGCAAAGCTCTCTTAAGCTCTGACAGTGTGAACTCGAGGTCTAACACAGTCATGTCCTCTTTCACTTCATTTTTTAAGTTTGCATTTTCTCTGAGTTTATGCTGCCTTTGCTGTCTATGACTCTCACCAAGATGGTCTCCTCTATGCACTGCTGCAAATGCTCTACCTAGGACTTCTGCCTTTCCTTTGTCTGATACAGCCATCTTGTCCCCATCCACTAAAGCTGGAATTTTAACTAATACCCTTTTCCCACTCATTTTTTAAACATACCCCAGATATCCCCTAGTTCTGTTTGGAACAAAATTCTCTCCATGTTGACCTTTTCCAGTTTTTAATAATCCTTCGAGCTACTGCCCTTTTCTTTTTATACTCTATTAAGTTTTCGCTAGTCATCTTCCTCAGCTCTCTGAATGCCTTGTTTTGCTCTTTTATTGCAATACTACATTCCTCATTCCACCAGGGTACAACCTTATTCCTACCCTGTGTTGTTTTCTGAGGTATACTTGCTATTGCAGCATTCAGAATATGATTGGTTACCTGACTTGAACACTTTTCTATGCCACCTTCTAATGTTACCAAATGACACGATTGAGCACAGTATTGCCTAAAATTTCCCCAGTCTGCCTTGTCAAAACACCATCTTGTAAAATATCTTCCCTCTTGTATACATACTTCAGTTTTAATGACTGTAAGTATTGGGAAGTGATCACTTCCCATAGTTGTCCTGTTCATAACCGTCCATTCACAGGTGCTCACTAAAGAATCAGATACCTTTCTTCTTTAGCTGTGCAGCAACATTCATGGTGTGGCAGATAAAAGCTATAAAGTTTGTCCTCTTAACTATCAATGTGTCATCATCCATTTTGCATTTGTGAACACAAACATTCCTTGCAGTGGCACGATCCTGTGCTTGTGTGGGACCTGTTGATTGCTGGGCTTCCATTTGAACTGAACTTCTTTGAGGAAGGCCTGCTGTGTTTCTGACTATTCCTGCCTCTCTAACTGTCTTTAGAGCTTGTGCATACAAGATTTTCTAAGTAATTCTGATTTCCTGGGCTTGTCTAGCCTCCCTCTGCACAACACATCCTCCACATGCAACACTGTGCTCACCCCCGCAGCTGCAACACTTTACTTTGGCGTCCTTGTCACATTTACCATATTCGTGCTCCCCTCCACATCTAACACAGCTTTCCCTTACATTGCTGAGCAGTGTGACCCATCCTTTGACATTTGTAGCACCTGATTGGCTTTGGGACGTATTCGCTGACACTGTAATACATGTATCCTATTAGGACTGATTTAGGGAGTGTTTCCTCAAACTGAATCATGACAGACAGTGTGTCCTTCAGTGAACCTTCTTTTTTACTCTTTAGCCTTTTCACATCCTTCATCTTTCCTCCTTGGATCTCGTTTTTTACTTCTTCCATAGACATGCACAAAGGGACACCTGATATAACTCCCCTAAAGTTAGCTGTTGCGCCAGGAACATGCGCCTTCATTTGTTCTCCATTTAGACATGTCATTGCCAGTATTTTCTCTTGCTGTTGTTTACTTGTGGCATGAATTAACAGCCGGTTATTATTCAAGAACATTGCAAACTTAACTCTCCCAATTTCTTTCTCAATTGCTTTTGTTAGCTTAACCGGGTGATAGTGCCTCCCACCCTGATTGAACTCAGTGACAACCTTCCAGTCATTCCCTACATCCTCAAACTGCCATCCATTTTGGCCAGTTCGTGTTTTCTTCACATTGTTACTTCCTCCTGCATCACTCTCATCTGGCCAGCTTCTAGGTCTTGTTGCCCCCTAGCTGCTCTTTTATGGCCCCCAGGCCTGGATAGTGTCCAGCCCACCTCATCTTTATCGTACCCGTCAGAGCTAGTAGATGCCATAATGTTACAGACAGCGTACAGTTTTTGCTATCCGCCACAAACAAATCAATCCTACCGCCAGCCGAACACAGATGTAAATTTGGTCCCAACCTTCTTCTTCTTCAAAAATCCTGAAAGGTGTCTGCAGTGGAGTCCTCTGCTTGTTTTCCGTAATCAACAGACAGACACACAGAGACTTCTTGCTTTAATACAGTGATAGTTGAGTGTACCAATATGGCGTGCCCTGGATGTAGTGGGAGGTGATGCCCCGTCTTTCCGATGGTGGCGTCACAGGGAGTATAAGAGGTCATGGCGGAAGAGACTTCACTCTTGGAGTTGAGGTTTGATTGGACACAGCAATGATGACAGAAGGACTACAGCTCCTGACCAGCTAGAGTGATGATATAGAGTGAAGTACGTGGCGGTAATGCACCTGTAAGCTGGTTGCCAACCGCCAATCAAATCTAAAAGGAGAAGAAGAAGAAGACTTCTCTCTTGATATAGAGTGAAGTAGGAGAGACCGGCCTGGGTGGCTGACATCTTGGCCGTGGCCACTCTACACAAGATGTGTAGAGTGATGATATAGAGTGAAGTGATGATATAAAGTACGAGGAGATGAAGAAAAGAAGAAGAAGACACATGGACGAGCAGAGGTGTGGCATGAATCCACCTTAAGGAGCTAAGGAGTCGAGTAGAAGATATATAGAGTGATGATATAAAGTGAAGTACGTGGCGGTAATGCACCTTTAAGCTGGTTGCCAACCGCCAATCAAATCTAGAAGAAGAAGAAGAAGACTCTCTCTCTTTGCTGTGGACCATTGACCTGTACGGAGTGACTCCAGTTCCTGTTCTTATAATAAAATACATAAACTGTCACCTCACCTCCTCATCCTTTTACGGACATAACAATACCTTTGTTTATTTGTTCATTTATTTATTGTGAATTTAATCTTTGTGAGAATGTCATTTTTGTTGTTTTATTTACATATTTTCTGCAGTGTCTTTTTAGAGTGCTCCAACAGACTTAGCGGTGAGCGAACAGGAATTACTTGCAGAATAATTCACCAAAGCAGACAGTGCTCAGGTGGAGATGAAAGTTGACAATCAAAACAGCTGCACTGCCACAGTGAAACAGCAGTGCTTAAATACACAGAGAAATGAGCTGCACGTGTGACTCACTGAGAGAGCAGGCACCTGACAGATTAACTGCTCCCAGCTGAGCTGACTGAAAGCAGTTAGGAGGTGTCTGGGAAAAGAGAGACATGAGCGTAAACAAACCCAAAGTATATGCAGAAAACTAACGAAGCCAAACTAATCAGACGTACAATACTAAAAATAAAGTGAGGATCTGAGCTCAGAGGAAACCTGAGCTCAGACATATGACAGAGCCCCCCCTTTAAGGGGTGGAATCCAGACACCCCCAGGTAACAAAGACCCCCCCCCCCTTCCCCAGAGAAGGAGGTACATCACAAAACCACCCAGGGAGGGAGGTAGGGGAAACAGGCTAGGAGGGAAAAAACAACCCACTCATAAGGGATAAGGACCTGTACTTATATAGCACTTTTCTAGTCTCAAAGACCACTCACAGCACTTCACTAGTACTAACCCTCTATTCTAAGGGCCTATAGGAGACAGATATCTAGGGACAATTCAGAACAACCAGTTAACCTAACATGAATGTCTTTGGATTGTGGGAGGAAACCGAAGCCCTCGGAGTAAACCCACGCAGCACAGGGAGAACATGCAAACTCCACACAGAAAGGTTCCTACCCCTGCCAGCCTGGGGATTCGAACCTGGAACCTTCTAGCTGTTAGGCAACAGTGCTAACCACTGCACCACCATAACCCACACCTGCACTACCTCAGGGCCCTGGGCCCCCCTAACCAAAAGGAACCAAACAGTTCAGGTGGCTGACCAAAGTCCCAAGCCAGCCGGACTGCCAGGTAGAATGAGTTGGGTGGCCTGCCGGAGAAAACGGACCACCCGAACCGGCAGCCCAGTCCCTCGGGCGGCTGGCCAGAGTTCTTAAGCCACCAAGACTGGAGGATTGATCCAGGAAGTGGCTTCCCCACCAGAAGGCCCAAAGGCGGGGAGCAGGACCGGGGGAGGGGGACCACAAAGGTGTCTGGTGGCGGAGGAAGGGAGACCACAATGCCCTCAGTGGTCTTGGGCAGGAATAATGTACCCGTGGTGGCTCCAAGCTGGAGCTTTGCAGCACCCGCGGTGGCTCTGGGGTGGAGTTTTGCAGCACCTGCAGTGGCTCCGAGATAGAGCTTTGCAGCACCCGCGATGGCTCCGGGCTGGAGTTTTGCTGCACTCGCGGTGGCTCCGGGCTGGAGCAACGCTGCACCCATGGTGGCTCTGGGCTGGAGCAATGCTGCACCCTTGGTGGCTCTGGAATGGAGCAATGCTGCACCCTCGGGGGCTCCGGGCTGGAGCAATGCTGCACCCTTGGTGGCTCCGGGCTGGCGCAACACTGCACCCTCAGTGGCTCCGGGCTGGAGCAACACTGCACCCTCGGTGGCTCTGGGCTGGAGCAACGCAGCACCCTTGGTGGCTCCGGGCTGGAGCACTACAGCACCCTCGGTGGCTCTGGGCTGGAGCACTACAGCACCCTCGGTGGTTCCAGGCTGGGCCAACACCACAGCCTTGGTGGGCCCCGGCTGGGCCAATGTTGCACCTTCAGTGGGCCCCAGACTGGGAAGCAGCACATGGTGGGCCCAGACTGGAGCACAGCACCCACGTCAGACTGATGCTGGGGTGTAGCACCCACCAGGGTCCCCAGCCGAGATGCAGCACCCATGGAGACTCAGACCGAGGAGGAACCCAGACGACGGCCTCGGGCAGAGGGGAAGCTGCACCCACAGAGGACCTGGCCTGGGTTGAAGCTGAACCCACGAAGACCTCCAGCAGTGAGCCTGGACCCACAGAGACCTCGGGTGGTACTGGAACATCTCCGGTGAACCTGGGAGGAAGCTCAGACAAAACACATAGAGATGCAGGGGCAGGGTCACTGGCAGTGGCAGAGCCTCAGCTCCGCTAGGAACGCCTTCCTCGACAGGCCCGGAAACGATTGCTGGAGCACACAGACCGTGGACAGCAACTCTGTGTGCTGTGGGTAACTCCACAAGCCGGGATGTGCTTCCAGAATCCCCACTGCTCTATCCAAACATTCCCAGGTCATCTTGGGACCCAGAGCCTCCAGTGCCTCAACCACGAAGTCCCGGATGAAAACCCCCACCCATTCCTCCTCCACACTGGGAGTCCACTGCCGCTCCTCCTTTACTTCGGTGAGGTCAACAAGCCTGGGGCATAGTGACCTCCAAAAAACAGGTGAGTCAAAAACACACGAAAAGGTGAAAAAATGCACAGACACAACAGCTGGGTCCTTCACTGGCGGCTGTTTTCTGTCATGTTTGCTCCTTTGAAGCAAAAGGACAGACCCAAACGCTGAATTGTGTCAGTGCAGTTTATTAAAGAAAAGGAAAAAAAAACAAGGCGCTCAGGGGGAGATGAAAGTTGACAATCAAAATAGCCGCACTGCCACAGTGAAACGGCAGTGCTTAAATACACAGAGAAATGAGCTGCAGCTGTGAATCATTGAGTGAGCAGGTACCTGATAGATTAACTGCTCCCAGCTGAGCTGACTGAGAGCAGTTAGGAGGTGTCTGGGATAGAAGAGGCACGAGCATAAACAAACCCAAAGTATATGTAGAAAACTAACAAAGCCAAACTAATCAGACATGCAATACTAAAAATAAAGTGAGGCTCTGAGCTCAGAGGAAACCTGAGCTCAGACATACAGTTAGGCCCAAAAATATTTGGACAGTGACACAAGTTTTGTTATTTTAGCTGTTTACGAAAACATATTCAGGAAACAATTATATAATCAATATGAGCTTAAAGTGCAGACTCTCAGCTGTAATTTGAGAGTATTCACATCCAAATTGGAGCAAGGGTTTAGGAATTACAGCTCTTTAATTCGTAGCCGCCTCTTTTTCAAGGGACCAAAAGTAATTGGACAATTGACTCAGAAGGCTGAAAAAAAAAAAAAAAAAAAATAACAAGGCTGCATGGGCTCTTCCCTCGTTAACCTGTCATCAGTTAAGCAGTTAAAAGGTCTGGAGTTGATTCCAGGTGTGGCGTTTGCATTTGGAAGCTGTTGCTGTGAACACACAACATGCGGTCAAAGGAGCTCTCAATGGAGGTGAAACAGACCATCCTGAGGCTGAAAAAAAAAAGAAGAAATCCATCAGAGAGATAGCAGAAATGTTAGGAGTGGCCAAATCAACAGTTTGGTACATTCTGAGAAAAAAAGAGTGCACTGGTGAGCTTGGGAACTCAAAAAGGCCTGAATGTCCACGGAAGACAACAGTGGTGGATGATCACAGAATCCTTTTCATGGTGAAGAACAATCCTTCACAACATCCACTCAAGTGAAGAACACTCTCCAGGAAGTAGGTGTATCAGTATCTAAGTCTACCATAAAGAGAAGACTTCATGAGAGTAAATACAAAGGATTCACCACAAGGTGCAAACCATGAATCAGCCTCAAAAATAGAAAGGCCAGAATTGACTTTGCCAAAAAACACCTGAAGAAGCCAGCCCAGTTCTGGAACAGCATTCTTTGGACAGATGAGACTAAGATCAACCTGCACCAGAATGATGGGAAGAAGAAAGTTTGGAGAAGAATTGGAACAGCTCATGATCCAAAGCACTACATCTTCTGTAAAACATGGTGGAGGCAATGTGATGGCATGGGCATGCATGGTGTAGCATCATCGTCTCCTCAAACCAAGACAGAAGATCACTTCTCTCCATTTTACAGGAATTTCACTTTATTCCTTATACAGGAATACCACTTTTCTGCCTTTTTCAGGAATATCACTGGCTTTCATGTCGTCCCATCCAGGCCTCTTCCAGGCCTGACCAAAGATGTTCTTTTCCCAGGACCCCAGTGTAAACAGTTGCCTCTTGCAGAGATTGTAAGGATCAGAATTTGCTTTTAAAGGCTCAAAGGAACATAAACTCGGGAGACCAGACCTCCAACGTGAACACTGCATTTGGATAACGTACCTTTTCACAGGAAACCAATGTTCTTAAAAGAGTCATAAACACTTAATCCGACGGGTTTATAACCCCCGATGCTGTCCAGGTTTCCTCTCCAGATACCATGGACCTAAAGGAAATCATCTACAGCTCAACAGTACCTCCTAGCGGATACCTACGAAATGTGTTTCAGTACTTAGGATGACATTTAATTTGTTCTAAACATTGTTTCTTTCAGCTTATCCTTATTCTTGGATCCTAAGGACACTGAAAATCATCCCTCTTTTATCACCAACCATGGCTTGCTGTACTACATTAAGCTCTGATCTAAATGTGAATGCATGTATTATAATTATGTATAAGAAATGTTATATTCATGAGTGTTATTCAAACAAATGTAATATTGGAGTAATGGTATAAATGCATGATCACCAAATATTAGCCAAGTCATTTAATTTAGTTAGATTTTATATTGAGCACCTAATTTCATAAGAACTGACTGAGTGTTGATTTTTCCTTTGCAATTTCATGGGATGGTGTCTTCGTTTGATTGGCTGCTCTCAAACAAAGAAATGTCCTCGCATTGGATAGCAGCCATTTCAAACTGCTTTTGATAAAGTCGATTGGTCAGTCTTGTGATCGACACCATCATTTTACGACCTGGCGAGGTAACTTTAAAAGAGAAGTTAGATTTGAGATTTTGTTTTTAGCAAGAAGTAAAGTAACAATGTAACAAGAACAGCAAGACAGAGAATGGTGAGAGAATTAAGAATTAGAAACAGAAAGAAGAAAGAAAGAGATTTTGAGAAAGATTAGGAACTAAATTAAGATTAAAGAAGCAGAATAGTAATCTAGATCTCAGAAGAAAATTTTATTCCACCGTTTCAAGGTCCTGTGAAGTTTTATTCTGTTCTTTGTGAAGTTTGTCAAGTCTCTTCGTTATTTTCTGGTTACTGAGGTGTAGCGTGAATTGCCTATAAAAATATTTGTCATAAGGTACAGGAATTATTTATTTTATTTAATAGTGGGTGTGAAAGGGGGCGGAGTTAAACCATCACTTCTACACCCGCTAAATTAAATAAAAGCACTCATAAAAGGGGCACCAGTCCTAACGGACATTAATATTAACTTTAATTTTAATTAATTTTGTACCTTAAATTACTTAATGAATCAGTCTCAAAGTTTCAGTGAGTTTTTGTCCTGCCGTGATTAGGAAACATGTATATGCGAAAGGAAAACGCTTTAACTTCTCTCATTCACCCTTTTATTAAACTCATTCAGTTTACATGGCATAGCGTTCAAATGATGAATAAACAGATTCAGATGATAACAGCGTAATATATCACATCAACTGATATTGGGTTCCTGAACATAAAATCCAGCGTTACACCTCTGTAGAACCAAGGAGGAACTAGACTTATGTTTCAACGGTAAATGAGGCTGGAATGTTTTAACAAAACAACGCAATTTTATGGGGAAAATTCATAAGCTAATTACCTAAAAATGAATTCTGAATTAATCTACAAAAATTTAAGGGCAGTTACTTAAAAATGACTAAGAGTTTTCCTTCAGTTGATAGCTCTATCCTGTGGCTGAGAGACTAATTGAGCCCTGAAATACGGGCCATATTCAATTGTAATTTAATTGTTAGGACATCACGTTTTAACCCAGCAGATAGGAGAAATAAGAGTTTCACTCACACAACAGCCGTAGGTCCACGTTTCCGCGGGTCGGTACCGCTGGGTTTTGAAGTTAGGACGTCAGAGGAAGCGGCTGCTGTCCTCACAGCCGTGGAGGTGATAACTCAGCTGGGGGCCCTTCAAGGAGACCGTAGCAGCCGTGGATGGTTTGTCTCAGGGCAGCGTGAAAAGTCCTTGGAAAAAGAGTCCAAATTTGGGGTCTCTTGTAGCGGGATCGACCCAAAAACTGAAGGAGAAACTTCTCAGTCTCTGTTCACTTTAAATTAGGCAAATTAAAGGTCCACTTTAATGGCGTGAAAAGTCATGAAAAAAATGAGAAAAACATTTACTAGGATAAGAATGGCTTCTGAGGTGAAGGAAAAAGTTTGAGAATTTGATTCTCTAAAAGGACGAGCTCTAAAGAAAAATGGTTTCTCCTCAGTAACCAGAAAGACTTGACAAACTTCACAGAGAATAAAATAAAACTTCACAGGGCCTTGAAACGTTGGAATAAAATCTTCTTCTGAGATCTAGATTACTATTCTGCTTCTTTAATCTTAATTTAGTTCCTAATCTTTCTCAAAATCTCTGATCTTCTCTTCTCTCTTACTTTTCTCTTACTGTTCTCTTACTAAACTCAAATCTAACTTCTCTCTTTTAAAGTTACCTCGCTGGGTCGTAAAACTGATGATGTCGATCGTAAGACTGACCAATCGACTTTTTCAGAAGCAGTTTGAAATGGCTGCTATCCAATGTGAGAACATTTCTTTGTTTGAGAGCAGCCAATCAAACGAAGACACCATCCCATGAAATTGCAGGGGGGAAATCAACACTCAGTCAGTTCTTATGAAATTAAATACTCAATATAAAATCTAACTAAATTAAATGACTTGGCTAATATTTGGTGATCATGCATTTATACCATTACTCCAATAACACTCATGAATATAACATTTCTTATACATAATTATAATACATGCATTCACATTTAGATCAAAATGCAGCAAAACATGCAGCAAACCATGGTTGGTGATAAAAGAGGGATGATTTTCAGTGTCCTTAGGATCCAGAGGATAAGCTGAAAGAAACTTATTGTTTAGAACAAATTAAAAGTCATCCTACATACTGAAAACACATTCCGTAGGTATCCGCTAGGAGGTACTGTTGAGCTGTAGATGATTTCCTTTAGTATCTGGGCGAAGACCTGGATAGTATCGTGCTATAAACCCGTCAGATTAAGCGGTTTATGACTCTTTTAAGAACATTGGTTTCCTGTGAAAAGGTACGTTATCAAATGCAGTGTTCACGTTGAGAGGTCTGGTCTCCTGAGTTTTATGTTCCTTTGAGCCTTTAAAAGCAAATTCTGATCCTTACAATCTCTGCAAGAGGCAACTGTTTACATTGGGGTCCTGGGAAAGCAAGCATCTTTGGTCAGGCCCGGAAGAGGCCTGCATGAGTCGACATAAAAGCCAGTGATATTCCTGAAAAGGCAGAAAAGTGGTATTCCTGTGTAATGAATAAAGTGAAATTCCTGTAAACTGGAGAGAAGTGATCTTCTGTCTTGGTTTGAGGAGACGATGATGCTACAGAGGAGAAACCATTTTTTCTTTAGAGCTCGTTCTTTTAGAGAATCAAATTCTCAAACTTTTTCCTTCACCTCAGAAGCCATTCTTATCCTAGTAAATGTTTTTCTCATTTTTTTTCATGACTTTTCACGCCATTAAAGTGGACCTTTAATTTTCCTAATTTAAAGTGAACAGAGACTGAAAAGTTTCTCCTTCAGTTTTTTGGTCTATCCCGCTACAAGAGACCTCAAATTTGGACTCTTTTCCAAGGACTTTTCACGCCGCCCTGAGACAAACCATCCATGGCTGCCACTGTCTCCTTGAAGGGCCCCCCAGCTGAGTTATCACCTCCACGGCTGTGAGGACAGCAGCCGCTTGTGTGAGCTTCACTCACACAACAGCTGTAGGTCCACGTTTCCCCGGGTCGGTACCGCTGGGGAAACGTGGATCTACAGCTGTTGTGTGAGTGAAGCTCCTGCTTTTCTTATCTCCTGGGTTAAAACGTGATGTCCTAACAATTAAATTACAATTGAATATGGCCCGTATTTCAGGGCTCAATTAGTCTCTCAGCCACAGGATAAAGCTATAAACTGAAGGAAAACTCTTAGTCATTTTTAAGTAACTGCCCTTAAATTTTTGTAGATTAATTCAGAAGTCATTTTTAGATAATCAGCTTATGAATTTTCCCCATAAAATTGCGTTGTTTTCAGCCTCATTTACCGTTGAAACATAAGTCTGGTTCCTCCTTGGTTCTACAGAGGTGTAACGCTGGATTTTATGTTCAGGAATCCAATAACAGTCGATGTGATACCTTACGCTGTTATTTGAATCTGTTTATCCATCATTTGAACGCCATGCCATGTAACCTGAATGAGTTTAATAAAAGGGTGAATGAGAGAAGTTGAAGCATTTTCTTTCGCATATACATGTTTCCTAATCACGACAGGAAAAGAACTCACTGAAATTTTGAGACTGATTCATTAAGTAATTGAAAGTACAAAATTAATTAAAATTAAAGTTAATATTATTGTCCGTTAGGACTGGTGCCCCTTTTATGAGTGCTTTTATTTAATTTAGCGGGTGTAGAAGTGATGGTTTAACTCCGCCCCCTTTCACACCCACTATTAAATAAAATAAATAATTCCTGTACCTTATGACAAATATTTTATTTAGGCAATTCATACTACAGTTATTGGTGCTCCCGTGCGCGGCCTGTGTAATTGGGAAACGTATATGCAGAAAGAAAAATCATTGAAATCATAAGCTGCTTTTTTTTCCCTGCAAATATTGATCCACTTTATTCGGCGAGCCTGTGTGTTTGTTGGGGAGAGAGAGGCCTGCGTCTCCTCCTGCCTGTGTGTCTGCTGTGTTTGTTTACCTAACCTCCCGCTGAGGAGTCTGGTGGCTGATAGCTGCAAAGGGGGGTGAGTGATTCACCCACTAAGGTCAACAGCTTTTGATGCATGCAAAGAAGTTTAAGCAGTATTATTATATGCTGGATTAAGAAAAATAAAGGCCTAGAGTGACAGAAACGCGAAGAAAACCGTCCTGTCTCTCGCCAGTTTAACCTTCCGGCCATTATCCCGAAAGGAGTAATTAAACTGGCCAGTTCTGTAATTACCCAAGCGTGGTGACGTCAGATTAAGCTGGACGCGGTTTGATCTGGTCACTGAATAAACCGCTGGGGAAGTAGTGCTAAACTATACCCGGAATTAAAGGGGTAACATTATTTGTGCAAGTTGGAGATTAAACTGTCATTTTGAAAAGCAAGGCGTGGCGTTGTCGCTGAGACTTGCGCCCACATTACGTGTCACGTGAACATGCACAGTCGCGCGCGTGACCGAAAGGCGTGCACAAAAAACTGCGCATGAGCAGAGTAAGCGTGCAGACGCCATTTTGAAGGCGCTAAGGAGTCACCCTAGCCGCCATTTTGAGTGAGACCGGTAGACCCGCCCAGAGCGACGTCACCAGTGTCTCCTCCTCCTGGGAGGGCAGAGATAACTGCCTCCATCGTGTGGTCAACTATAGGAGTTGCATTTCTTGCATGAATGCACACTCGGATTAAAGCAGAGCAAATCTATTAAGCTGATTTATAATCAAACAGAGCTTCCAAATTAACTTTAAATCAATCTGAATTATCCGGAACAACCTAAATTTAAACCCAAATCAAAGTTTTATCCCAAGAACAAAAAGGAAAAAGAAACTTGTGGGTTTGAAGTTTGTTCTCATTGGTGGAAGAGCTTTTGACTGCATATATACACAGTGAAAGAACATAGAAGCAGAGACTTTGTATTTACTCACGTATGTTAACCACATATTTTTTTTTTCCACAATATCTTTATTGAACCTTTTTTTTTTTTTTTTTAACAAACATGATACAAACAATCAAACACTAACACTAAAGTACTACAAAAAAAAAAATGCACTAAAAACACCAACAACCACCAACAAAATCAAGTCTTCAACAATGCTCCTCTGTTTAGTCTAGACAATCCAATACATAAGTATACATATTATGTTCACCAGTTTGGAATTTACAAGGTCCACACACATCATTCACCTTCTTCTTCAAGAGTTATGTTTAAATTTTTTACATAATCAATAAAAGGTCTCCATATATTCTCAAACACAATTTCCTTTGATTTCAGTATATATGTTATTCTTTCTAATGGAAGGTTTGTTAACATCTGTCTTAACCACTGAGTCACATCTGGTCTATGAGTCTTTTTCCATAATAGTGCAATACATTTTTTGGCATTAAGCAAACTGAGGTCTATGAATGTTCTTTCACTTTTATTGAAATTATGCTTTTCTGGGTACAGACCCAACAAAACCAGTTTAGGATTCAATATGATTTGTTTTGAGATTATTTTTTCAATTGTTACCCTCACCTCTTCCCAAAACATTCTTATTAATCTACATTCCCATAAACAATGAAATAGGGTTCCTTTACTTTCCATGCATTTTGTGCATGTATCTGGTATATTTTTGTTATATCTATTTAACTCCTCCGGTGTAACATACATCCGCATTAACCATTTGAAATGTATCAATTTAAGGCGTGCATTTATTGATTTGGTTTGAGCTTCTGTACAAGCCAATTCCCATTGTTCCTCTGAAATTTCAATTTGCAGATCTTCTTTCCAGTAGTTTAATCTTTTCAGTGAATTTTCACTTGAAGATAGTGTCAATGAGTTATAAAACTCTGAAATAATACCCTTTCTTTTACTATCTTTCATCATCATTTTTTCCAAGGATGAATAAATAGGTCGAGTGAGAGCTTTATTTTGATTTGATCGAATAAAGTTTCTAAGTTGAAGATATTTAAAAAAATGTGTTCTATTGAGATTAAATTTGATCCTCAGCTCTTCAAAAGACATTATGTTGTCTGCACATGGCAAATATAAATCCTGAATCTTTTGTATCCCTTTTAAATTCCATACTTTAAATACAGCGTCCGCTCTCCCTGGTTTAAAATATTGATTACCCCATATTGGACTAAATTGTGACAATAACTGTGGTTCTTTTAAATAGTTTTTAGCTTCACACCATATTTTGATCATATGCTTTACAAATGGATTTTTAACTTGTTTTTGTAATTTTTTTGCCGAATCTGAGTATATGAATATGGGAAGAGGTAAAGGTAAATTGTATGATTCCATTTCAGTCCAGTGAGGGAGATCATTTGATGAAAAATAATATGTCATAGACCTCAGTTGTGCCGACCAATAATACAACATAAAATTTGGACATTTCAGACCTCCACGATCAAATGGTAAATATAATAAAGACAGACGTAATCTAGCCCTCCTGTTGTTCCATATAAATTCCACTAACTTTTTTTTTATTCTTGAGAATAGATCTAAAGGTGGTGATAAGGGAATGTATTGAAATAAATAAAGTATTTTAGGTAAAATATTACTTTTAAGTATATTGATTCTCCCGATCATCGACATTGGTAGTGACATCCATCTCTGAGTTAACTCACTGATATCTGACATTAAGGCTTCATAGTTGACACTGGCGACTGATTCTAGCTTAGGCATAATTTGGATTCCTAAATATTTAAACTGATTTACAACATTGAATTGATTTACCTCAGGGGCTGGGTAATTTCTCTGGGTCTCATTTAGCATTAATATTGAAGATTTAGTTTTATTTATTTTATATCCTGATATTTCCCCAAAATTCTTTATTAAATTCAACAAGGTTGGAATTGATTTTTTTAGATTCGACATAAACAAAATTATATCATCGGCGTACAGGGAGATTTTATGTTCTGTTGGTCCAACTTTAATTCCATATATTTGTGAATGTAAACGTATCGCTATCGCTAAAGGTTCAATTGCCATAGTAAACAGTAAAGGTGAGAGTGGACAGCCTTGTCGACATCCTCTATTGATTTTTATTGGTTTTGAAATATTGTTATTTGTTAGGATTTCTGCTGTAGCATTATTGTATATTATTTGAACCCATTTTATGAAATTATTTCCAAGTCCAAACCTTTGTAGGACTTCAAAAAGAAAGGGCCATTCAACTCTATCAAAGGCCTTTTCGGCGTCCAATGATAGGAGAGCTGTATCCGGTGCTTCTTTATTAAAATAGATAATATTAAATAGTCTTCTTACATTATGGAAGCCTTGTCTACCCTTTATAAAGCCATTCTGATCTCGATTAATAATATTTGGTAAAATTTCTTGTATTCGTCTTGCTAAAATTTTACAGATTATCTTAAGGTCGGCGTTTAATAGGCTTATTGGTCTCATATTTTCACATTTATTAGAGGGCTTACCTGGTTTTGGCAGCAGTATAATTAAGGCATTATTTATGTATGATGGTAAATTATTATTTTGAAATGCTTCTAAAACCATTTCCAAAAAAGGTTTTATTAATTTATTCTTAAATTTTTTATAAAGGTCAACTGGAAGACCATCTGGTCCTGCACTTTTTCCTGATTTCATATTATCAATGGCTAGCCCAACTTCTTCTTGACTAATTTTAGACTCCAATATCTCCCTGTTTTCATTTGGAATACACGGTATAGATAGTTCGTTCAAAAACCCATTTAGTTTTGTTAAATCAGGTTCATTTTTGGTATCATATAATTTTTCATAGTAATCTCTAAAGGCTCTATTAATTTCTAAAGGATCTATAACTACCTGTCCGTTACTTATAATACTGGTAATTGGTGTTTTAATTTCCAATTGTTTAATCTGCCATGCTAATAATTTTCCTGATTTTTCACCTTGTTCATAAAAAGATTGTTTCAATCTTAGAAGACTCGAGGCAGCTCTATTCGCTGATTTTTTGTCGTATTCAGCTCTCAAAATCAGTAATTCATTCTCCAACCTTGGGTCACTTCCTGCATACACTTTTTCCTGAAGATTTTTTATTTTATGTTCCAATTTAGCTCTCTCCTCTCGAGTCTTCTTAGATTTTGATCCTGTATAACTAATAATATGCCCCCTAATAAAAGCTTTGAAAGCCTCCCACTTTACACATGCTGATGTTTGTGTAGTATTGATGTCAAAGAACTCGTCTATCTGTTTTTCTATATACTTGACAAATTCCTCATCCTGAAGCCATTTATGCTGAAATTGCCATCTACCTGATTCCTTTGTCAATTTTTTATCTACATATATTAGACAACAGGGTGCATGATCAGAGATCACGATGTTATCATAAAAGCAGTTTTGAATCTTGGACCTTAATTCTGTGGAAATCAAAAAATAATCAATACGTGAGAATGTCTTGTAGGTACTGGAATAACAAGAATAGGCTTTAACTTGTGGTTTCATTTCTCTCCATATATCTAACAATCTCAATTCTTTCATAAAATGATTAATAGTCATCCTACATCCAATGTGCGTACAATCCAGTCCTGTTGATCTATCCACACCTGGATTCAATGTACAATTAAAATCCCCTGCTATTATATGTTGCCCTGTAAGTGATGATAAGATGAGAAATAAATTAGCAAAGAACTTCTGATCATCTATATTGGGACCATATAAGTTCACAAGATTTATATTTTCTAATAGCAAAGAACCTTGAATGATTACATATCTTCCAAATTTGTCTCCAATTACATTTTTCACTTGAAAAGGAACTGATTTATGTATGAGAGTCATAACTCCCCTGGCTCGGGATGAAAATGAAGAGGTGAATACACTTCCCTGCCATCTACTCCTAATTCTTTTAACATCCTCCTCTATCAGATGAGTTTCTTGTAAAAACACAATTCTTGAACCCATGTCCTTTATTTTATTCATAACTTGTTTAAGTTTTTTTAAATTTTGTAGACCTCTGCAATTCCATGAAGTTAAATTAAGATTAACACTTTGGTCCATGATCAATAGAGAGTTTGGGATTACCTTGCAGTGTAAACATGCTCATACAGAGAAGCAAAAACATGAGTGGTTGAACATTCATCCTACAAACTACACACAAACAAATTTCCCCTTCCCACACTTGTGGCAAACCCCCCAAAATCAAAAGAAAAATTCTGTCTCCCGATATAGCCATCGACCGTTCCACACCCACGGGGAACAGCCTAAGCCACTCCTTCTTCATCCTCCCAATCACCCTAACTCTACTGCTTTTAATGACGTAACATTAACTCTCCTCTGTAGTTTTCCAACTTAACTCCAAAATTTTTAACAACTTTGTACATCATAGTTTTTTTTTTTTTGTTTGTTTTGTTTTTGTTTTTTTTTTTTTTTAAATATATAATACAATCTATATTTTGTAAACTTACTATTTACTTCAAGTCAGTCAGATGCCTGTGCAAATGCTTAATTATTCTACCTTATATTTTGTTCATGCTTAGCTCCCACCAGTCTCTTCTTCTTCTTTGATCTTCTTGATGAACTCCTGCGCCTCCTCTGGGGTCTTGAAGATGTGGGTTCTGCCCTCATACGTGGTCAGCAGTCTCGCAGGATAGATTACACCATGACGAATCCCAAGGTTGCGCAGCTCCTTACGTACGGGATCAAACTGCTTCCTCAATTGCTGGATTCCTGTGGCCAAATCTGGGTAGAACCGCACCTGCTGGTCCTGGTGTTTAATCTCTCCTTTTTTAGCTCGTGCAGCGTTGAAGATCTTCATCCTGTCTCTGTTGTTAAGAAACTTCATAATTAAGGTCCTCGGCGGTCCCTTATCTCTCCGTGGGCCAATGCGATGTGCTTTTTCCAGAACCACTGCTGATTGCAACTCCTCGCTGCCCAGCACCTCCGGAATCCACTTTTCCAGAAAGGAACATACGTCCCGACCTTCTGATTCCTCTGGAAGACCCACCAGCCTCAAATTATTCTGTCTCGACCGAGATTCCAAATCCAAAATATTATCTTCCAGAGATTTATTTTTTTTTTCCAAAGTGCACACCTTTAATTGAAGACGGGTGACGTCATCTTCAGCACTAGCGAGACGGAGCTCCATCTGCGCCGTTCGTTCTACACAGTCACCCAATTCCTTTCTTATTCCTTCCAACGCTGTCATAATCCCATCAAATCTAGAGGAAAAGTCCGCTCTCATTGAACTCATGGCAGCCATCAGCGCATCTGCGCCATTCCCCGCAGAAATCGCAGCGTTGCCAGCTTCCTCCGCCATATATGGAGCCCTGTTTGCTGCGTCACAGACCTGAAAGTCCGTTAATTTGGACTGTTTCGGCGGCTCGCTTTTTCCTTTTCCTGGTTTTCCAGCCTTAGGCTTCGCCGACATATCCTCGCCCAAACGCTGGGATACGTTCTGTCCCAAATGAGAGAGTTATTTGCCGATTTTTTTTTCTCCAGGAGCAGAGCAGAGCGAGACACGTCCGTCCTACGTGGCAGCCATAACCGGAAGTCCATAACCACATATTTTAATCTTTTTAGTTAAAAGCATATATTTACACATCTTACGCTAAAACTCTGCAAACTTTTTAAGCTATATATATGTGTTGTCTTTAAATATCACTTTGTGCGATTTCTTTCACAGGAAGCCATTTAACTTAGGGACTCAAATAAATGACAACGTTCATTTAAACTCAAGTTAATGTTAATCCTGTGCATGTTGGTAAAGGATTTAGTGATTTACTTTAACCAAATTTATTTAACCAAATTTTTTTTTTTTTCCAAAATTAGGAAACCACATCCAGCAATTAACACTTGAAAGCTTTAGCTTATTTACAGTCAATGTTGCTTTTGATTCATGTTTCCTCCCCAGGAGAAGGAAAACATTTAACCAACTCACTATTTCTCACCAGGATTTGAAATAAGTCAAAAGGTGGAAACTTTGACTAGTCTGTAAAACATTTTTTTTTGTCTTTTCTTTTTAAATAATCATTAACTTTAATCCTAAGGAAGCCTTAGTGACAATACGCAAAGACAATTCATTTGTTTCCTAACTTGTAAATATTAAAACATTGAAAGGCTTTAAATGAAGATAAGCTTTAACAAATAGAACAAAGCCAGTTCTAACTTTAAAACAAAGTGAAGACTTATACTGTAACTCTAAAGCCTTAAAGCGTTTAACCTTTTCTATTTTTGTTGCTTTCTTTTTCCTTTGTAAATAAAATCATTACTTTCAAGTGAGATTCAAAAAAAAAAGTCACAACCTAGTTGAGGACTACTCCAAAACTACACTTTGGTAACTGAACTGAAAGAAGTCAATCGACACAAAATATTTTTTTTGCTTTTGTCTTGTGAAATACAAATCAAAATACAGTGTCAACAAATAAACTAATACATATTCCACATTTCTAAAGAATTCCAAAATATTTGCTTTCCTTCTTACAAGCCTGGAAGTTGAAACACACTCCAAAAAGAAGCTTGTAATTACCCTCACTGTAAAACAACACTCAAGGTTAACTCTTGACTCACAACTTTAGCTGTAATCAACGAATTGATTTCAAGCTAAGCATTACACAAACGGTCAAACATGTCGAGTCCACTTGACGAATTAAATGACCTTCAAGTAACATTGGAAGAGTTGGCTTCCGACCTTATACCTGGTTTCTCCAAACAAGTTCAGGATACTCCACCAAAAGATTTGAAGCAAATCACGGAAAAACTTTTGGATGAATGCAAAGCTAACCCACCGAAAGCAAAGGAAATCCCTGGTGTGTTAGGGAAGTTTGCACTAGCATTAGTTGCAAGGCTAAAACGAGCTGAAACTCAAGTACTCTACGCTGAAAAGGAACTGATGAAACAACAAACAACCATCCTTTCTCTTCAGGAAGAGAACAAGTCCCTTGTGAAAAAGCAGGAACAAGCTCACATAGAGAAAGAAGACACCCAAGCTACGCTCGATCAGACGTTGCTAAATCTGGAACAGGCAGAGGAAGAAAAGCAACGACTAGAAGACAACAATACCTCACTTCAGCAAGAAAATGAGGAATTGAAAACCGCCCTGCTTCACAAAGAGAATCAACTCAAGGAAGTTGAAGGTCAATTAGACGAAACAAGCTCCGATTATGGGAAATGCAAACTGCTCCTACAAGAAGCACAACAAGGTCTTCAGGACGTCAAAGAAGAGCTGGAAGACCACCGCAAACGAAGAGATCTGAGACCAGAAGCCATGAACAGGCCGGTTCCCTCGACAAAGGGGGGCA
The DNA here is from genome assembly GCA_020510985.1 of Pholidichthys leucotaenia. Taxonomy (NCBI): domain Eukaryota; kingdom Metazoa; phylum Chordata; class Actinopteri; order Cichliformes; family Pholidichthyidae; genus Pholidichthys; species Pholidichthys leucotaenia. The sequence goes on along the minus strand of CM035841.1, from coordinate 305,692,721 downwards.
TCCCCTCATGGGATGGGGACTCCCCCGGCTCACACTCACCTGACCTGTTCAGACCCGAACGGCAACGTGAAAGACATTTGCAAATTCCATCCGATGGAGATCTCAATAAAATCGCTCACCACGTCACAAGATTTGACCCCTCAACCAGTGGGTCACCTGATACCAGGGCTTATTTGCAAGACATTGACTACTACTTGCGTAAATACCCTGATGCTACGGTTGACGATCGCATTTATTTGATCAAGTTGACATCCAACAGGTCGGTATCAAAATTTATAGATCGGCAACCATTTGACATCAAGATGAACCACTGGAAACTCTATGAAGCCATCGAAAAAGAGTTCTCCGATGACTGCTTACAGTCAGGGCTAGCGACAGCCCTAGCTGTGAAACAGGGTCATTTAGAGCCCCCACAGGCATATTACCAGCGACTCCTGCGCGCATATTTTGGATCTCAAAACACGCCTGAGATGGAAGAAGACCACTATTTCAAGGCTCTGTTCGTTCAGAATCTCCATCCCACGATTGGACACCACCTTGGAGTCATGGCTAACCCAAAGACAAACTCGATAAACCAACTAAGAGAGTTCGCACATTATGCATTCCAGAAAACAGCGACAAAGCAATCAGATGCATACCAAGTCTACCGCGGTGTTAGCTGTCAACACCACATCAGACACCCTGGACCTAGAGGGCGCCCCAAGGCCAGCCCCTGTTCCAGCATCTCGGTCACAAATAAAACAACGACAGTCCTCTAGTCAAGATAAGTGGAGTCATGACCCAGAAAAATTTTTGACACCAAGTTCCAAGCCAACATCACCAAAACCTGACTACCGTCGGAGACTAAGCCCACCAGGTAAGTCACGAGAATACGGTACGGATACCCGGGATGACAGATATCGATTTCGAGACTCGCATAACCGCGGGAGGTGGTCACCTCCTTCGTACCGCCGGAAAAACTTCGACAGGGAAGCAAGACCTCCCCCTGGAAAGTTTAACTCCAAACCCTGGGAGAAGAAAGGAAAGCCCATTTCCAGCCGAGAAGACCTGGAAACTCTCCAACGTATACTTGACAAACTGAAGAGGAAAAGGGAGGCGAAAGAGGACAACAAACCAGATGTCCTAGCCATAAATATTGTGACCACCCCAAACGATCCTTTAGGTTTGCCACAAGTCAACCCTGAGGAATCTCCTACTACAAAGGGGAAGGATACCGAAGACACAACCGAGCATCCTCCACCCCAAAACTCAGGGAGCTCCAAAATGCAACGCCACCCAGTGCCATTTTGGTAGTCCAGCTACCTGGGAAACCTCACTCGCCCGAAACCGGCGACTCTTTAATCTGCGTTGAACCACCGGTCCAAGAATTTCTGTGTGATCTGACCGAGAGGGGGGTTGCACGAAAATTTTTCCTGTCATTGACCCTGGAAGATGTGATGACGCACGAAGCCCTACTGGATACCGCTGCGGACATCACACTCATGTCGCGTGACCTTTTTGAACACCTACGTGTCACTGCTAACCTTGCGCACAAAGACTTGAAACTAAGACCTTGCTCCTTAGCTATTCAACCTTATGCACCCTCAAACACGACTGTGTCACACATGTCATTGATACAAATCTCCATTGGGCCCATGACCTTGATCCATCCGGTCTATGTGTCCAATCTCAACTCAATTCCATTGCTGATAGGCAAGGATCTACTTAATCGCTTTGAGCCTCTGATAGACTTCAAGAATCTCAAGCTATGGGCTCAAGTTCGACAACCTCTTCCAACCACTCTACCTGAAGCAACCGGATCACAGTGCTACACTCTTGACACCTTGGATGTTCCAGGAGTCAACCCACTCGCACTGCTGACCCAACAAAGTTTGACGGAAGGTGACCTTGGGGACCAGGCTGAAACAGGCACCCCTTTTCAGGTCACCACATCTGACAACCCAACCTTAAATGAACACAGTTCATTTCTTTGCACCCTAAAACCAGGGGCAGCCGATAAAGAGTACTGCCCCCAAGTAGTCAAAGGACTAGTTATCCAAAGCTACCATGTAGAAGACGTGGTACTGACTCTCTGGGCTGATAAATCTGCAATCAGCCAGACACTTTTTGACTCTCTACACGACAAATACCCTGACCTTATGGTCACTAACAAGTCTTTTCATTTCCCTGCTGGGACCAAATCAAACAAAACATTGGTCGCCACAAGTATCTGTGCCCTCCATCCATGTCCTTGGCCAGCTCACGCGAGCTGGAGCCAAAATTTCTCTCTCCAAATGCCAATGGTGCAAAACCAAAGTCAACTATGTTGGTCTCTTGGTAGGATCCAAAGGGGTCCTACCACAAACGGCATGAATTCGAGGTGTGCTAAACATCAAAGCCCCTACCAACATCTCCGAACTCCGGAGCTTCCTAGGGATATGCAATTACTCACGTCAGTTTATTGAGGATTATGCAGACTTGGCAAAACCCCTTACAGACCTCCTACGAAAGGACACCCCTTTCATTTGGTCTGAGGTTCAAGAACAGGCTATGCTAGCGTTGAAGCAAAAGCTATGCACAGCACCATGTTTGGCCTATCCCAACTGTGACCAGCCATTCTTCTTACAAGTGGGGTTCTCTGCCAACTGCTTAAACGCTGGATTATACCAAATCTAACGACCACGACAAACGAGTCATGGCCTATGCCAGCAAAACCCTCTCTGGTCCGGAACTGAAATACTCGGACTGCGAAAAAGCCCTTCTGGCCACTGTATGGGCAGTCAAACATTTCTCCAACTATGTGGGAGGCCAGAGAATCACAGTTGAGACTCACCACCAACCAGTGGTCTTCCTTAACAGTCAACGCATCAGAGAAGGCGTTGTAACAAATGCCAGAATAGCCTCCTGGTTGATGGCTCTACAAAGCTTTGACGTGAAGGTCCGCTACGCACAAAAGTTGAGAAGCCCTCTCGGCACAGACTTGGCTGCCTGCCAACGGTGCTCTGAGGACACTCCAGGACCATCCATTCGTGCAGAGCCACCTACAGTCACTGAAGACCCAAACCATCACTACTTTGACCAGAACATCTGTCAAGATATGGTCACCGCTTACGTCGATGGTTGTTCTTTTAACCATGAAACTCACATTCGTGCTGGTGTGGCATGGCTGAACAATCAGCCTTGTGAACCCCACAGCTATCAACTGGGTTCCCAATCATCCCAGTATGCGGAAATCGCAGGTGTGCTCATTACACTGCAACTTGCCGTAGACCATGGCATTCGCACATTGGTCATCTGCACTGACTCCAACTACGCACGCCTCAATTTCACTTGTCATTTAGCACTCTGGAAGGCCAAAGGTTTTGTAACCTCCAACCACAAACCGGTTAAACATCAAGACCTTTTCAAGGCAAGTGATCACCTGGTCACCTCCAACAACCTCCAGGTGTACTGGAAAAAGGTCAGAGGTCACTCGCGCACACCAGGTCAGGACAAAGAATGGAATGACCTTGTGGACTCACTTGCAAAACAAGGAGCCATACAAGGCACACCCTGGTCCTTTGATTCTGCTCAGGTGCCGACTTCACAGTCCCACCCACCCACCCCTACAATCTGCGCAGTCACTAGGGCCCAGACTAACAGGGCCCAAGACACGACACAAACCACAGGTCCCCTTGCGGTTGACCCTGTTTTCACTGATGCTGACCTTATCTCTCTTCAAACCCTTGACCCTGCGATCCATAAAATGATACAATACCTCTCAGATCCTACTCTTAATGCACCATCCGACTCGGATCTCGCTGACACTCCAGACTTAAAACCACTTTTTGCCACACGATCGTCCTTGCAGCTGCAAAATGGAATTCTAGTTCATGTTTCTGATGAACTCCCTGCGCCTGCGCTTGTGGTCCCTCGTAACCAGAGGGGGGTGATGATTGTTCATGCCCACGATCTCCCAACTGCAGGACACAAAGGCGTCAAAGCGACGTACAACGCGCTCAAACAAGTGGCATATTGGCCATACATGCGAAAGGATGTAGCGGACTACATCAAGGGATGTCTCGTATGTTGCCAGTTTCAACCAACCAACCCGATTCATCGAGCATCCCTACAGAAAAGAGGCATTTCATTCCCATGGTCTGACCTCCAAATTGACTGGGTAGGTCCCCTTCCACGGTCAGCCAGAGGAAACAAATACTTCCTCACAGTTACATGTGCTTTCACCAAATGGGTCGAGTGCCTGCCTGCTCCTAATGACACAGCAGAAACCACAGCCTACTTGTTGATGAACCATGTGTTCTCTAGATTTGGTCTGCCAAGCCGAACCAACTCTGACCACGGCACGCATTTCACCGCCGAAGTCATGCGACAGCTGTGGGAAACCTTGGAAGTTAAAGCTAACTTCCATATTAGCCACCACCCACAATCCTCCGGACGGGTTGAAAGAACCCACCGAACTGTGATCAACATACTGAAGAAGTATGTTTCACCACATCAAAAAGACTGGGATGTAAAACTCCCGCTGGTCTTAATGGCCATCCGAGCCACACCCCATGAAGCTACGGGGGTGTCACCTTTTGAAATGATGACAGGCCGGCAAATGACTTTGCCCCTGCATTTACTCTACCAACCTGGAGAAGCCAGTGTTGCTACAGCTTACACTACTCACCAGTACATGACTGACCTGACCAAACATCTCCAACAGACTTTTGCCTTTGCCCAAAAACATTTGGACTGATCAGCTGAAGGACGCAAAGCCTACTACGATCAGAAAGCCTCACATGACGAACTCCAAGTGGGAGACAAGGTTTTCTATTATGCTTTCATTCCTCAGACGGGACAGACCAACGCACGAGCAGGAAAACTTGCTCGGAAGTTCCTCCCCAGGTGGACGGGTCCACACACAATCACAGATAAACTCTCTCCGGTCGTTTACCAAATCAAAATAAGCAAAGGTCGTCAGGACCCCATCTCCAAATGGGTCCATCGTAATCAAATCAAAGCTTACAAAAACCCCATGGGACTTGTCGGGAACAACACTGTTCCATTAAGTCAGTAAACAAACCTAAAATCTTGTTTGCGCCTGATAGATAACTGTTAGCTAACTATCAGCCTCAAGTATACTCGGTCACATTTCTCTCTCTCAATCAGTTAACCGCATTAAACCTCCAAAAGGAAAGAGTTAACCCAAACTAACTGACTTCCTTAAAACCTAACTTCAAAAGATCCTGCAAGGTTTCATTCAGTGTCATCAACCTACTATTTCAAAATAGTACACACAAAACCTCCAATATCACTAGCTTAAGTCAATAACCACAAAACCCCACTAAAGGTCATGAAACACTAAAAGCCTAGAGCTCAGTCTCTAACAAAGTTGTTCCACCTTTGAAAATAATTTTCACCCACCACTCAGGTATCTCAAGAAAAAAACAACAAGAAGGTTGGAATTAAAATCACTCACTTTTATCTGCTTGCCAGGATGATGGCCCTCCTGTTTTTCAGTTTAGCCCTCTACCTAGCACTCTCACCTACTGTTACCCAGTCAGAACTGGACAGAGCCAAGACAAAAAGTCAGCAATCCTTAGGTGGATTCTCAATAACAGCCTTATCGTTAGGGCCTCTTGTTAGCCTTAGCACGTCCACTGTTAAATCGATCTACACCGTTACACCGAAAAGTCAGGTAGTCAAACCACAAACCGTTACCAGAACTTTGCAAGATACTGTGTGGGTTTTGAATGTTTGCTCCAAAGCCTCATTCAAACTCAACAAGGTCTTGGACTTGTCACTCTTCATGTTAGAGGGTGACCATGCTCACCCACATCTAATGCCTGTGTTTCTTCGAAAGGTAGCTAGAAATATTAGATTTTCAGCTAACACTTTGACAATGAGTCTGCCTTCACCGCTTCTTGCCCCTGTTTCAGATGTCACAAAGTTATTCCTCATTGCCACTCAAAGAACAATGATGACTTTCCATGTTCGCTCAGTCTTCCAGAACAAAGGTCTCAAACACCCTCTGAGTAAGACCTCTGTGGAACCATGGTTTAGTCCAGCTAAACCAATTCAATTCGAACCTCCTTGAATTAACTCAATATTGCTCAACCTAAACATCTACCTCAAATAAGCAATACCTTTTTGTTTTACATTCTTTGTTTTGACTTTTATTTTTCTTTATTTTTAGAATTTTTGAAGTTATATGCATGCTTATATACAAACATATATTTTTATATATAGTTCTTGCACTCCATTTTGATTTTTGTGCCCATTCAAACTATTTTTAAACAATTATAATAGCTATTTCATCGTAAACCAAAATTCCTACCTCAGGTATGTAAGACTATGCACTTTGTGTCTCCTTATTTTTGTAAACAGAATTTTTGAGTCATTTCAAGACATATGCCTTAGCTTACTACTCCAAGTCAATTTTATAATCTACATTTGTCCATACTCAAATTATTTTTGGAAATTCATGGAAGTCCTTCCAGTAAACCAAAGTCAAAGATCTGTACTTAGTAATAGATAATGTTTGCATGCTCGTATGTATGGACATCACAAAAACCTTTTAACCCAGTATTTAGGTCAAGTGTTGCCAAGGAGACGAAGCTGCCATGGGTGTGTACCAACGCTGACCGATGCTCACCATTGCTACAAAGGGGGGAACTGTAGCATCATCGTAGCATTATCATTGACTCATGATTTTCTTAATTCAGATGAACACTGATTAAGAAAATCATGAGTCAATGATAATCCATATTCACACACACGGTAAGAATAGTTCTTTTGATACACCATGCCAAAGTACTTTAAAAAATAAGCAAAACTAACAAAAACTTATGACTGACTTGAGTAGACATCAATTATCCCCAGTTGGAGGAAGTCACTTGACACAGAGTGAGGAAACTCAAACTCTGAAAATATGCCATTATGCTGAACACAAACCACAAGAGATGGAGAATGATATTGATCCTGATAACCACTTTTTCAATAATATTCATAACCACTGTGAATATTACACTGAAAAGCAATTCAAAAGTCAAGTGCAACTAGATGGTAAATTATCAATAATACACTTCAACAGCAGAAGTCTTAACAAAATCTTCCCACAGATTCAGGACTATTTAAAACAGCTAGACAGAAAATTTACAGCCATTGCAATCTCTGAAACCTGGCTTATTGAAGAACAGGCTCCCCTGATGGCAATAGAGGGATATCAGATGTTTCATATTAACAGATCTCAAAAAAAGGGTGGTGGTGTTGCGCTGTATATTGATGACCTATATAGGTGTAAGCTTGTAAATGGAATGTCCTTTGCATTACCAGGGATCTTGGAATGTGTTACTGTTGAGATTGGCCAAGATAAAACAAAAAATCTAATTATAAGTTGTATATATAGAACGCCGGGAACTTGCATTGAGACATTCAGAGATAAATTAGTCGAGCTGTACAATAATATTACTAGTAAGAAAATGGTAGCAATTTGTGGAGATTTCAATATTGATCTACTGAATCCACATCAACAAAATGTAATTACAGAGTTCATGAACTCTATGTACAGCATGAGTCTATATCCCACAATAACACATCCCAGTAGAATCACAGCTCACACTGCTACACTTATTGACAACCTGTTTGTCAATGTTATTGATAAGAAAATAGAAAGTGGATTATTGATAAATGACATAAGTGACCACTTGCCAACCTTTGCACTTATCCATGGCCACACGGGGGCCAATTCAAAAAAAATTTCAAAATCGTTCAGATACAAATCACCAAATGCAATCAGTTCTTTTAAAGAGGTCTTGCTGAAGCAAGACTGGACAGAAGTCTATGTATCAAATGTAAATGAAGCCTATGACACATTTATAAACATTGTAACCACTCTTTATGAAAAAAACTGTCCACTAGTAAAAAAAAGCTTAAAGCTTGAACAGAAATGTAACCTGTCTCTCCAAACAGGTATATTTCCCAATGCAATGAAAATAGCTAAAGTAATTCCGATATACAAGACGGGTGACAGAGGGGAATTCTCAAACTATAGACCAATTTCACTATTGCCGCAATTTTCTAAGATACTTGAAAAAATATTCTATGAGAGAATTGACAACTTCATACTGAAGAATAATTTATTGTGTGAGCAGCAATATGGGTTCAGACACAAGAGGACAACTGCATTTGCTCTAATGGAATTTATAGAAAAAATATTAACTGCCATTGAAAATAAAGAGTATTCAGTTGGGGTATTCCTGGATCTTAAAAAAGCATTTGATACAGTGGACCATAATCTATTATTAAAGAAACTACAAAATTGTGGTATTAGAGGAGTAGCACTGTCCTGGTTAAGTTGTTACTTAAAGAATAGATATCAGTATGTATGTGTTGGTAACGAAAACTCACAGTTACTGAAGGTTACTTGTGGAGTCCCACAGGGTTCAGTTTTGGGGCCATTATTATTCAATATGTATATAAATGATATATGTAAAGTTTCAGAAAAAATGGACTTAATATTGTTTGCTGGTGACACTAATCTATTATGCAGTGGAAACAATCTGGAACAACTTCTGGATATACTCGGAAAGGAATTAGGAAAGCTTAAATTGTGGTTTGATTCAAACAAATTAACGCTCAATTTAAGTAAGACAAAATTTATAGTCTTTAACAACCATCACAACAACTCAGTATCTAAACTCAGTGTAAATGGTGCTGAGATTGAAAGGGTATCTGAAACTAAATTTCTTGGAGTAATAATTGATAATAAACTGTGTTGGAAGTCACATATTAATTATATTAAAGGTAAAATATCCAAATCAATTGCGATATTACACAGAGTGAAATATTTGCTGAATCAACCCACACTATATACTTTGTATCATTCATTAATACTCCCATACATGACATATTGTAATGAAGTATGGGGAAATACATATAAAACAAACATATACCCACTCTTTATGCTTCAGAAGAGAGCTATTAGAATAATAAACAAAGCAGCTTACAGGGAACCAACAAACCACTTTTTCTTAAATTAAAAGCTCTCAAGTTGAAAGATCTGGTTGACTTTAAAACTGCAATAATAATGTTTAAAGTGAAGAATCTATCACTGCCCGCAAATATCCAAAAGTTGTTCCAAATAAGGGAGAAACAATATCATTTCAGAGGAACATGTATATTTCAAAAACCTTCAGTGAGAACTACCACCAAGCAACACTGTGTTTCAGTGCAAGGAGTCAGATTATGGAACGATTTTGGACCTGAATTAAAATCATGTACAACGCTTGGACAATTTAAACAAAAACTAAAGGAAGAAATACTCCAAACATATATACAAGATGACATGTAAAATCACATAAGGATTGTCATATCCAGCCTGTGTTGTGTTGTAGCTTAGTTTTTTTTTTCTGTCACATTTTGTCTTAGCTTTGTTTTTGAATTGTAACCGCTTAGCTTAGCTTAGCTTAGTTTTTTTTTTTCCTGTCACATTTTGTCTTAGCTTTGTTTTTGAATTATAATCGCTCTTGTCTTGTTTCTTTTTTTTCTCTTCTCTTTTTTCTCTTTTGAATTCTTGGATGGAATATAGGTGGGCAATATAAGCTGCGGCTTCAGCCATCACCCATTTCGGATAACTTACGTTGAATTGTATAATCAGAGGAGTTATTGTCTAATCTGACCTTGTTGGATTTTCTTTCCCCCTTTGTTATATTATTCAGTTTCTTTGAACCTGTACTATCCGAAATAAAGATTCATTCATTCATTCATTCATTCATTCATTCATCGTCTCCTCAAACCAAGACAGAAGATCACTTCTCTCCATTTTACAGGAATTTCACTTTATTCCTTATACAGGAATACCACTTTTCTGCCTTTTTCAGGAATATCACTGGCTTTCATGTCGACCCATCCAGGCCTCTTCCAGGCCTGACCAAAGATGTTGCTTTCCCAGGACCCCAATGTAAACAGTTGCCTCTTGCAGAGATTGTAAGGATCAGAATTTGCTTTTAACGGCTCAAAGGAACATAAACTCGGGAGACCAGACCTCCAACGTGAACACTGCATTTGGATAACGTACCTTTTCACAGGAAACCAATGTTCTTAAAAGAGTCATAAACCGCTTAATCCGATGGGTTTATAGCCCCCGATGCTGTCCAGGTTTCCTCTCCAGATACCATGGACCTAAAGGAAATCATCTACAGCTCAACAGTACCTCCTAGCGGATACCTACGAAATGTGTTTCAGTACTTAGGATGACTTTTAATTTGTTCTAAACGTTGTTTCTTTCAGCTTATCCTTATTCTTGGATCCTAAGGACACTGAAAATCATCCCTCTTTTATCACCAACCATGGCTTGCTGTACTACATTAAGCTCTGATCTAAATGTGAATGCATGTATTATAATTATGTATAAGAAATGTTATATTCATGAGTGTTATTCAAACAAATGTAATATTGGAGTAATGGTATAAATGCATGATCACCAAATATTAGCCAAGTCATTTAATTTAGTTAGATTTTATATTGAGCACCTAATTTCATAAGAACTGACTGAGTGTTGATTTTTCCTTTGCAATTTCATGGGATGGTGTCTTCGTTTGATTGGCTGCTCTCAAACAAAGAAATGTCCTCACATTGGATAGCAGCCATTTCAAACTGCTTTTGATAAAGTCGATTGGCCAGTCTTGTGATCGACAATCATCATTTTACGACCCGGCGAGGTAACTTTAAAAGAGAAGTTAGATTTGAGATTTTGTTTTTAGCAAGAAGTAAAGTAACAATATAACAAGAACAGCAAGACAGAGAACGGTGAGAGAATTAAGAATTAGAAACACAGAAAGAAGAAAGAAAGATATTTTGAGAAAGATTAGGAACTAAATTAAGATTAAAGAAGCAGAATAGTAATCTAGATCTCAGAAGAAGATTTTATTCCACCGTTTCAAGGTCCTGTGAAGTTTTATTCTGTTCTTTGTGAAGTTTGTCAAGTCTTTCGTTATTTTCTGGTTACTGAGGAGAAACCATTTTTTCTTTAGAGCTTGTTCTTTTAGAGAATCAAATTCTCAAACTTTTTCCTTCACCTCAGAAGCCATTCTTATCCTAGTAAATGTTTTTCTCATTTTTTTTTCATGACTTTTCACGCCATTAAAGTGGACCTTTAATTTTCCTAATTTAAAGTGAACAGAGACTGAAGAGTTTCTCCTTCAGTTTTTTGGTCTATCCCGCTACAAGAGACCTCAAATTTGGACTCTTTTCCAAGGACTTTTCATGCCGCCCTGAGACAAACCATCCACGGCTGCCACTGTCTCCTTGAAGGGCCCCCCAGCTGAGTTATCACCTCCACGGCTGTGAGGACAGCAGCCGCTTCCTCCGACGTCCTAACTTCAAAACCCAGCGGTACCGACCCGGGGAAATGTGGACCTACAGCTGTTGTGTGAGTGAAGCTCCTACTTTTCTTATCTCCTGGGTTAAAACGTGATGTCCTAACAATTAAATTACAAATATGGCCCGTATTTCAGGGCTCAATTAGTCTCTCAGCCACAGGATAAAGCTATAAACTGAAGGAAAACTCTTAGTCATTTTTAAGTAACTGCCCTTAAATTTTTGTAGATTAATTCAGAAGTCATTTTTAGATAATTAGCTTATGAATTTTCCCCATAAAATTGCGTTGTTTTCAGCCTCATTTACCGTTGAAACATAAGTCTGGTTCTTCCTTGGTTCTACAGAGGTGTAACGCTGGATTTTATGTTCAGGAATCCAATAACAGTCGATGTGATACCTTACGCTGTTATTTGAATCTGTTTATCCATCATTTGAACGCCATGCCATGTAACCTGAATGAGTTTAATAAAAGGGTGAATGAGAGAAGTTGAAGCGTTTTCTTTCGCATATACATGTTTCCTAATCACGACAGGAAAAGAACTCACTGAAATTTTGAGACTGATTCATTAAGTAATTGAAGGTACAAAATTAATTAAAATTAAAGTTAATATTATTGTCCGTTAGGACTGATGCCCCTTTTACGAGTGCTTTTATTTAATTTAGCGGGTGTAGAAGTGATGGTTTAACTCCGCCCCCTTTCACACCCACTATTAAATAAAATAAATAAATCCTGTACCTTATGACAAATATTTTATTTAGGCAATTCATACTGCAATGGCTTCCAATGGCACTGGGTCACTTGTGTTTATTGATGATGTGACAAAAGACAGAAGCAGCCGGATGAATTCTGAACTGTATAGGGATATACTTTCTGCTCAGATTCAGCCAAATGCAGCAAAGTTGATTGGACGGCGCTTCACCAATGATCCAAAACATACTGCAAAAGCAACCCAGGAGTTTTTTAAGGCAACGAAGTGGAATATTCTGCAATGGCCGAGTCAATCACCAGAGCTCAACCCAATCGAGCATGCATTTCAATTCAATTCAATTCAACTTTATTTATATAGCGCCATTTCACAACAACAGTCATCTCATAGCACTATCAACTGTAGGGAGGACCCCCACAGTTGCAGAAAGACCCCAGCAATCAGGCGATCCCCTGTGAGCAAGCACTTGGCGACGGTGGAGAGGAAAAACTCCCTTTTAACAGGAAGAAACCTCCAGCAGAACCAGGCTCAGGGAGGGGCAGTCATCTGCTGCGACTGGCTGGGGGGTGAGGGGACAGAGAAGAAGAAAAGAACAGACATGTAGAGAGCAAACAGCACGATGGGGACTCAATCTATGGGAGAGAACAAACAAATGTTAATGACCAGCAAAAAAAAAAAAAAATATTTCATAGAGAGTGAGGAAAGGAGTGAGGCCCAGTGCATTACTGGAGGTCCCCCGGCTGACTAAACCTATTAGCAGCATAACTAAGGGAGGGTTCAGAAACACATGATCCCTCCCTAATTGTAGGCTATATCAAAAAGGTAGGTTTTAGCCCTATTCTTAAAAACAGAGATCGAGTCTGACTCCCGAATCCAGATTGGCAGCTGATTCCACAGGAGAGGAGCTTGATAACTAAAGGCTCTGCCTCCCATTGTACTTTTGGAGATTCTAGGTATTACAAGTAAACCTGCATTTTGGGAGCGTAGTGCTCTGTTAGGATGATACGGTAGTATCAGATCTTTTAAATAAAAAGGAGCCTGATTGTTTAGAGCTTTGTAAGTAAGAAGAAGAAATTAAGAAGATTTCACTTGCTCAAGACAAAACCTAAGGCAGAAAGACCCACAAACAAGCAACAACTGAAGACAGCTGCAGTAAAGGCCTGGCAAAGCATCACAAAGGAGGAAACCCAGCGTTTGGTGATGTCCATGGGTTCCAGACTTCAGGCAGTCATTGCCTGCAAAGGATTCTCAACAAAATATTGAATAGTAACATTTTACTTAGGGTTATGTTTATTTGTCCAATTACTTTTGAGCCCCTGAAATGAGGAGCATTTGTATAAAAATAGCTACAATTCCTACATGTTTAATCATATATTTTTGTTCAACCCCTTGAATTAAACCTTAAAGTCTACACTTCAATTCCGTTGTAGTTGTTTCATTTCAAATCCAATGTGGTGGCATGCAGAGCCCAAATCATGAAGATTGTGTCACTGTCCAAATATTTCTGGGCCTAACTGTATGACAGACCGTGAAAGCGGTCTGTATTCATACTGAATACCTCCTCACAGCGATACTGTGAGGCGGTTACATTTATGGGCAATAGTTTCGGATGCCGATCAGAGCATTGTCATAATAAGACTCAACAGAACAGAGCTTTGTCGTTCAACATGTCTGCCATGATGGCACTACCCTGACAGCCAATATTTCTCATAATGTCCATTCATCAAGCAGTTTACCAAAGAACAGTCAGTGTAAACAACTGCAAGAGGCAGCCTTGGATCATCTCTGTATGTCTGCACCTGTGACTGACTGCTCTCTGATTACAGCTACAGTGTGTCTGAGTCTCCAAATACCCTGAAGAGAAAACCTTCAGTTATAGAAACAAAGTTATTAGTGCACCCAAAAACTCAGACTGAACATACAGACATGAGGAGACTGAAAGAGTTTCTTCTGTGAAAAGTTCTCAACAGGTTAAGAAGCAACAATCAGTTGGAAGATGTTTCTTCTGAAGCAGTCTTACAGTATTTCCACAGAAGAAACATCTTATTTCAGCGGATTGGGCCTTCTTGATGGTCGTGACGATGCTTCAAAAGATATCTCAGAGAACACAGGAGAAATTCTACTTTTTATGAAAATTTGAAACAACTTGGAACCACACTGCACCTTTATTCTCCAAAAGTCTAAAAAAAGTTTCTCCTGGCTCTGCCTCCTCCTCAGACCAGACCAAAACAGTACAGTAGCATTTCTGTAGATCCTGGATTTACTGTAGCTTTATTAAGAGCTTTAAAACAGGTCATTAAGCAGAAGAAAGTATAAAAAGACACGCGTGGTTCCTTATTGTTGATGAAATGTACATTATAGTGTCTTCATAACACTGGTCAACACCAAATTTATTGTCTAAGTTGGTTTTTTTTAGCTGATTTAGGACAATTTTGATTTGCTGAATCCAAAAATCACACTGGTTTTGCTCAATCAGGCCAACTTTCTGAACTATGGCCACATGTTGTTTTTTTACGTTTTTGTTTACATGTACCGGTATTTTTGCTTTATATGATGCAAAAAAATGTTTTATTTCTTGAAATTTCTCGAACTCTGAAGAGTTTGCATGCGCCAATTTATGACATGATGCCATAAATTGTCATGATGGCTGATTACTGTTGGACTCTGAAGAGAGACATCCCTGCTGCTGAGCATTCTAGAGATTCAAATAAACGGAAGTTGAAGCTCTGAATATTGAACAATGATGACATAACATTCAATTTACATGTACTTACCTTTATATAAAGGTAAGTCAACCGATAATGTCACAAAAATGTAATCAATTTAGTCAGAAGATCAGATTTTAAAAAAAATCAACTTAGCATAAAAACCTGACCTGATCGAGAGAAATGGATGCCATTTTCAGATTCAGCGGTGCAAAATTGTCTTAAATCAGTTGAACAAACAGAGACAACTTACAAAAAAAAAAAATTTTTGTAACCCTGTGTAATCATTAACATGCCAAGTATTACAATTGAAAAAAAATGGATATCATGGTGGACCAGGGTCTGATGTTGTTCTCTTTCTCTGTGTGTCTAATAGAAGATCTTCACCATGTGGAAACTGAAGACTGCATGGAGCACTTGTCCCAGATTGATGAGAACCAGTTCATGACCCTAACCATCACAGGTGAAAAAATATGGAGTCATTCAGTGTCTTAAATGTTAAAGTTACAGTACAGGAAAGAGTCCATTCTGTGACCTAAAATCACTTTTGTTTACAGAGGACAGCAGAGAAGATCACTGGCCCTTAACTTCAGCCTTTTCAGGATGTTTCTCACCAACCAGCACTCAGACTGTCTTCAGACCCCCCCGTCCTCGCCATGCACTGTTCTCCCTGTTTATATTATAATAAACTTTCAACAGAACAGAAAATACATTTTCTTCTTTTTAAATTTTCTATCTACATCTTTGCCTAAAACCAGAGGTGGGTAGAGCAGCTAGAAATTGTTCTCAAGTAACATGACCCTGTTATTGTCATTGTTCAAGTAAGAGTAGTCACCAACAAAAGTGAGGATGAAAGTATTCAATAAAACTGTTACTGCAGTAGTGTGAGAAAGTGCGATGGTCTGAGGCAAGAAGCGGCCAAATCTTCAATCTTCCAATTTCTAATTTTATTTCAATAATCTTACAAGCACATAGTTTCCAGGAAAAACATCTGACACGACTCTTCTTCAACAATACACAATTCGCCAACCAAGAAGCATACCAAGGATAATAAGAATGCAACCTCATTATCATTAACCACACCTGTTATATAGTATTCGAGATAATTAGGGCTGATTAGCCCCTATCATAATCCCAGGTAAAACAATGAACATTTCCATTCTTAACACATACCTACTAATATCTAAAAATACATAAATAATTCCCCCAACTATATACAATGTAAATATAAATAACATATAATAAATAACAATATAAATAATTCAATAAATAGTTCCAACCCTTATTTACAAATGTTAAACCACCCCTCTAACTTACCATACATGTTTCTTTCCTGCTGGTGTCCTATAAAAGGGCATTCAACCCCCAAAGAGTCTTTTGCCCGGACACCCACAGGAAGCATGTTGGCAAAGGTATGTGAAATAAATCATTTATCAATTATTTTACCGAAATACTTAACCATACAATTATCTCCCAAGGGCATTCAAAATTAAACAAGACAGATCCCAAAATACTGTGTGTACTTTAACAAATAATCATACTAACATTTACAACATTACAAATATAACATGATCACACAATACAAAGTCATACAGTGGTGACACTCCATCGTCACAAGTAGTAATGACAGTTGCTAGTTTGTAATCTGTTTCTCCTAAATTTGTCTCTCTCTTCTTATAATTTCCAAAGTTTTTCTCATAAATTTAGGAACCTTTTCTGAATGTGCAGCTTTTATCCTATAAATCTTAGTTTTTTTCACATCAAGTAAATTCACAACTTTTTATTTATAAATTAGCAGCTGTTTTCCCACAAATTTGTGACTTTTTTCTTTTACATTTGAAATTGGAGTATGTTCTTATGGATTTAAAACATTTTTCTTTTAAATGTATCACTTTTTTGTCATAAATTTGACTGTTTTTTGTGATTTTTTTTTACATGAATTTACCACTTCTTACATATTAATTTGAAAAGTTTTTTTTAAATCTGTAACTTGTCTAAATGACTTGTTCCTTTGTAGCTGCACTGGAACAGAAGACCAATGATATCAATGCCCATCTCAGTGAAATAAGATTATAAATTTAGTAAAATGACCAAAGGTGCAGCCATTTTGCTAATGGTTATGACATTAAAACAACTGCTCATATCGCAGTTTTGGGGTGAAAAAAACAGCTAAATGCGTGAACAGAGTTGAAGGTCCAAAGCACGGTATACAGATGTTAAACACTGTATTTACATATTTCAGCACACATTTTTTTCATATTGTGGTTACCATATGCTGTGTAAAAAACAACAACAATTATGTAGTTACACACAGTTGACTGCTGATAGAATAATTTTGAGCATAATTATTCTAAGTCAAAGATCAGGCGGAATATTGGATTTAAGTATATTTATTATAACAAATAAAAGAAGAAAAGAATACCCCATGGCCATTTGGGGGAGAGATTACAGAATGTGGCCTTCAGCACACACACACTGAATCTCTGAACATACATTTTCTAAGCCCGGTATTTATAGCTGCTCTTCAGGATAGATAAACAGAGGGCGAGATGCCAAAGACATCTTGGAGGCAGAGTGTCTCTAATCTATACAAACTAAAAGTTTTGCACATTCCTCGGACACAGAAACTTAGCAGGGCATGTAAAAGAGATTATCAATACAGCTTAGGTCATCTTTTACGCTTGTACTGACCTACAGTCTCAGCACTTGCACACACATCCTCTGAAGGCCACAGTTGGACAATAATTGCTCACAGACATGAAAGAATAACACAAAGGAATATATGAACTTATTCTACATGGAATGCACATATAAACATCAGACATGAAATAGGAAAGGCATGGTACAAAATAATTGTCATGAACCAAGCCTGTGTTTCCTGTGGGCTCGGTTCTGATCAATCCTGGTGGCTCAGGCAGTGGGTTTATTATGTGGAGTTGTGTTTTGATTTCTTGTTGTTTTCTTGTCCGTGCACCGTTTCTGTTCCTGCCTGTAGCTGCCGCTCTGGCCTGTCCGGCCACGCCCCCCCTCTTTCTGACAGTCAGCTGTTCGCCCCAATAATCATCTTTCCCGCGCTCGCCCAGGTGTTCCCTATTTGTCACGCCAGCGGCATGTGTACTAAAGGAGCTATTTGCTGGACAGATGCCGCTAGATCATTGTACGTGTTTGATGGTTTCTCTCTGCCGTCAACCGTCACGTCACTAAGGACTGTCTTTGTGTCTTGGATTCTCGCTGTGACAACTCGGTCTGCCCCCCCACTGTGAGTAACTGCCTGTGCGCTGTTCCGCCGCTGTTTATCTCCAGTGTGTGTATTGGGCAGCCTGGAGAACTCTATGTGTATCCGAGCTGTCTGTGTGAGCTCATTATTACTGCTGACACGACTCGGCCTGCTCCCGCACTGAGTATCTGTCTGTGCGCTGTCCGCCGCTGTATATCTCCAGTGTGTGTTGGGTGGCCTAGAGAACTACTTAGTGTTCCTGAGCTGTCTTGTCCCGTTATGTTCACTGGTGTGTTAATAAATGTGTGTTTGGTGTAACCCTGCAATTAAATCCTCGTCCTTTTTTCCCTCGCCGTGGGCCGTTGGAGAGGCGCACAAAGAGCTCGTGACAGAATGATCCAGCCGAATCATAGGATTTAGCGGGTACACCCACACATCTTTTTTTCCGTTCTTCCTTTTCGTGTGATTTTTTGTGACTGAGCGGTGTTGGAGTGGGCCATGGATTCGGCTCCCCGCAGCTATCCATTAAGCTTGGGATGGGAGCTCTGCAAGGCACTGATGGACATCGACGAGATCATCGCGTCGGCCAGTGTTTATTCTACCCCGGAGGACATTCTCTGGTACATAGGTCTGGCGGAGGCAGAGGTCCGGCGGTGCCCTCAACTCGTTTGGCATGCCGAGGGAATGAAGAGGATTGACTGATTGGCAGCGCTGTGGCGTGGGTGCGGCGAAGGGGTGAGGAATTCCCCTAAGAAGACTGAGCTCGCGCCGAGATTCAAGTGCTCCCGGAGCTCCATTCCTCCTGCCTCCCGCCAGCGTGAGATGCCTGCTCTCATCCCGGCTCCTCCAGCCCCAGCACCCAGTCATCGACATCATCCCAGGAGACACTGGGAGAAGCCCTCCTTGTCTGCAGCGACTCCTGTCGCTCCGAGGTCTGCTGAACTCACCCCGGCCACTCCCACCTCTGTCGCCATGGAGACGGCTCCTCCACCAGTCTGCAGAGGGGCCTACGTCACCGCTGACATGGACAGGGATGACTGTCTACCGTCTGCTGCTGTCAAAACCAACAATCGGGATGATAGGCGAGTACTTTATCATTCTATTTCACCAAATAGTATTAAATCTTGCCTGTCTCCCGAGGGAGAGACCCAGTTTACGCAGTCCGCTGGGTCCTCTCCTCCAGCTGCAGACGTCAAATCACCTTTTCTCCTCTCCGTGTCTCCTCCCATTCCTCCTGAGGGCCTGCTGGCCCAAGGTCAGGGCCATCAGATGGCGGAGGAGCCTGTGGCCTCAGACGATCCACTCCCGGAGCCAGCATGGAGAGGCTCCCCTGCAGCCACGCCAAAGGATTTTCCAGCGTTGGAACCACTGCAGGAGGAGCATCGGACTGACGCCACCATCTCGCCGGCTACAGCTGAGAACATCAAATGCCGAGGTGACAGGCAAGTGTGTTTTCATTTAATTCAATCTACCCATAAAAACCCTTGTCTGTCTCCCGAGGGAGAGGCCCAGTCTCAGCAGTCCACTGGGTTCTCTCCTCCGGCTGCAGCGGCAAATTTATCCTCTACTCCCTCTGTGTCTCCTCCCTCTTTTTCTGAGTGCCTGTCGGTCCAAGAACCGAGCCACCAGACGATGGAGGAGCCAGTGGCCTCGGATGATCCATTCCCGGAGCCAGTATGGAGAGGCCCCCGTGCAGCCATGCCGATGGAATCCCCTGCGTGGGAACTGCAGCGGGAGGTTAATAGGACTGCTGTCACCATCTTGCCAGCTGCGGAGGCGTCTGCTGCGGACTGGGAGCCTGAGCTGGACCTCTTGGAGGTTGGGCCCGAGTGTTCGTCGCCAGGATCGACAGAGTCCTGGACTGCGGTGGAGCTCAAGCTCAGGCAAGTACTCTCTCTTGTGTTTCTTATGGTGGTTTTAGAGAGATCTTGTCTAGCTCTAGGTGAGGTGAGTCGGGCGCAGTGCACAGCTGCATCTGAACTTCCCTCGCCGGGCTACGCCGCTGCCAGCGACCCTAATGACCCTGTTTCTTCTCCCACTCCTGAGCCATTTTCTAGGGTCGCCGGAGAAGAACAACCATCTCCAGGGGTCCTCATGGAGTTGGTCTCACCGCCCAAAGACATCACGGGTCCAGCTTCCCTGGGGGCTGAGGTCGTCGTGTGGTCCCTGTGTGGTCCCCTCCGCAGGCCACGCCGCTGTGGATCCAGCAGGCTGGCTTCGGACCATCGTGGGTGCTGCGCTCCAGGATTAGCCTGACGTGGGTGCTGCGCTCCTGCTCAGACCCGTCATGGAGGCTACTCTCCAGCGTGGGTTCCACCAAGGGTGCAGCCTTGGCCCGGTTGGGGTCCACCGTGGGGGCAGCTGAGCTTCAGCCGGAGGTCACCGCGGATGCAGCTGAGCTTCAGCCGGAGGTCACCACGGACACAGCTGAGCTTCAGCCGGACACAGCTAGGCTCCCGCTGGAGTCCATCGTGGGTGCAGCGGAGCCAGCCTGGTCCGGGGCCACCACGGGTGCAGTTAGGCTCCTGCTGGAGTCCATCGTGGGTGCGGTGGAGCCGGCCCGGTCGGGGGCCACCGCGGGTGCAGTTAGGCTCCTGCTGGAGTCCATCGTGGTTTCAGCGGAGCCGGCTCGGTCGGGGCCCACCACGGGTGACACGGAGGAGGCCATGGAGGTTCCCTCTCCCCGGTCCGGTTGCACTCAAGTCAGCTTTCCGGTGGGCAGGCCGCCTCCTGCTTCACCCTCTCCGTCCTGGTGGCTGAGCAACGTGGGCCGGCCACCAGAAGAATGGACTCCCTGGGTCTGGTGGCCCATGTTCTCCGGCAGGCCGCCGGATTCTGTCCACCGGACCTTCTGCTGGGCCTGGGACTCTGGGCGGCCTCCTGAGCCCCAATGCCCATGGACTTGGGGGGGTTAATTGTGGACCCTGGGTGGGGTATTGTGTTCCCTCCTTTCCTGTTCCCCCTACCTCCCACCCGGGTTCGTGTGTTATTGTTTTGCCTGTGGGACTGGTGGTGGTGGTGGGGGTCCTTATGATGTTACCCTGGGTGTCTGGTATTCACCCCTAGAAGGAAGGGCTCTGTCATGAACCGAGCCCGTGTTTCCTGTGGGCTCGGTTCTGATCGATCCTGGTGGCTCAGGCAGTGGGTTTATTATGTGGAGTTGTGTTTTGATTTCTTGTTGTTTTCTTGTCTGTGCACCGTTTCTGTTCCTGCCTGTAGCTGCTGCTCTAGCCTGTCCGGCCACGCCCCCCTCTTTTTGACAGTCAGCTGTTCGCCCCAATAATCATCTTTCCTGCGCTCGCCCAGGTGTTCCCTATTTGTCACGCCAGCAGCGTGTGTACTAAAGGAGCTCTTTGCTTGAACAGGATATTCACAAATACACAAACCGTGATCAAGGCAGACTGGGAAATAAAACAATTACAGGGCACGACAACAGAAAATACCATATCCCCGAAGGCAAAAACACACCAACTGCTACAGGCAATGAATGGACATTTAACAGAGGAAAAATGAACAACAACAAAAAAAACACCCGCTAGGAAGGGGTGAGATGCACAATAGCAAATACAAGACCCCCCGCACATCCCAAAAGGTTACAGAAACAACGAAAATGAAAACCCGGGATGACGGCAGTCCTAGCACCGTGGCATGAAGGCCGATAGTTTGGGGGGTCGCCCTGCATCCAGCGTCCACATCACAGGCAGGGGGAAAAGGAACAGTTCGGGCGGCCTACCCCAGTCCCATGCCCGGAAACACAGTTCCTCTGGTGGCCGGGCCAGATCGCCGAAAGGGCAGGAAAGTTTGTCGGGTGGCCGACCCAGAACGCCGAACCGGCAAAACAGCTCACCAGGCGGCCGACCCGCGTCACACAGCCACCAGGACCAAAGGGGGGAAGTTGGAGGTGGCCCCCCTGGAGAGGGGGAAGATGAGGGAGAGCCGGGCGGAGTACTAGGAACCCCAACGGCCCCCGGTGGAGATGAGCTGGGATGAAGATCCTGAGGGTGAGGATGATGATGGTGATGAGCCCATCCAGTGTCCGGTGGCAGGGGATCTGCAGCTCCCTCACCAACCTTGACTTCTGCTGGTGCTGCACCCATGATGGACCCTGACTGGGTCACGGCTGCACCCGCGATGGACCCTGATTGGGTCACGGCTGCACCCGCAATGGACCCTGATTGGGTCACGGCTGCACCCGCGTCGGACCCTGATTGGGTCATGGCTGCACCCACGATGGGCCCCGATTGGGCCTTGGCTGCACCCGCATTGGACCCCAACTGGGTCGGCGCCGCACCAGAGCTGATCTCCAACCCTGAACCCGAAACCTCTGGCACAGCGACCGGAATCAGCTCCACGCCAGTGACCCTGGGAGAAGGCTCAGGAGAGAGAAAAGAACCGGGATCAGGATCACCGGTAGCTACAGAGCCCAGTGACATGAGTTCGGGAGCAGCGGATGGCTGCCCCTGGCTCATCTCTCTGAGAGACAGGCAAAAGTGCTCCAGAATAGATAGGAGAAAAACAAAGTAGAGCACTTGCCTGTACTCGGGTTCTGTCGCTGCCCAGGACTCTGACGATCCGGGCTCAGACGGAAGGAGGTCGTCTTCCGGCTCCCACTCAGCTACGTCGGGCTCCGCAGCTGGCATGGTGGCTTCCGCAGCCTGAGGACCCTCCAGCACTGACGTCCACGCCGACAACCTGCACGGCGAGGTGGCAGGGGACCGGACCGGACCCCTCATCTGTGGAGACCTGGGGACGCTTCGTCGTCCGCGCAGGCTCCACGCTGCAGCCCGCTCTCCTCCTCTGCCCATGACATGGCTACGGGGCTGGAACCAGGCTCTCCTGAACCGCAGGCCCCCTCCTCATCTGGCAACGTTGGCCTGGTGTCGAGGACCGCTCAGCGGAGGGACACACAGAGGCAGTGGGTTTAATAATAGAAGCTACAGCAGGTGGTGGGAACTCGGGGGACTGTGAACCCTGAGCTCCACCCCCAGGAGTCAGACAAGGCAAACCACAATTATGAGGAGATGAGTGAACTTGTACTTGCCTGTCTCCCGGAGGCAGGATGGTGCCTGCTGTAGCGGACGTTGCTCCTCCCTTTCCCCACCGGACGGTGACAGAGGGCCCCCTGGGAGGACGAGGGGCAGCCACTCGTGATGGATCACAAACGGGATTCGCCGGGGCAGGACTCAGAACTCTCTCTGCAGCTGGGGGTGACGTCACAGAGGAGGGGACGACAGCCGAGACGATCTGGGCACGACGAGCTGACGGGACAGTGGGAACAGGTGGCCCGGGGGGAGAGGCTGCGGGAATTCCCCCCTGACGTGACGCCGAAGGAGCAGCTGGCTGGGAGGCAGAGTTCCTCTGATGACCCGGAACAGGATCCGGACGGGGTTCTTGCTGAGGGTTATCTTGGCCGGGGCGCCGACGTCTTCGACAACCCCCGGGTGGCGCAAACTCCTGGGGTGGATTGAGGACAGAACGGGATCCCAAAGCGGAGAGCGGGGATGCCTTCTCCTCTGCTTCTCGCCGTAGTCCTCCTCTAACATATGGAGAATCTCGCGTTGTGCAGCGATATCGGCCCTCCTAACTTCGACTTCAGGATGGTCGGAGTAGCGAGGGAGATGACTAAGGACATCCTCAGCAAGGTCCAGGTACCGGTGTACGTCGCTGTGATAGTCGAGAGGGAGGCAGCGATGAGCGTTTTGTCCACGTACTCCAAAGCCTCTGCCACCCTGTAGTCCCGACTCCGAGCGTGGCCCATCCGTAACGGCATACTATCAGCACGCAGTACCCAGACAGGAAAGAGCAAAAGTCCACCTTATGCAAAACTCACCGGGAACGGCGTCTAGGTTTGGTGCCTCCGTTTAGGCGTCCTGGCAGCAGTCTACTGTCATGGGTGGCCCTCGCAAGCCACCATAAGACGCCAACAAGTCACCGGTAAGTTTGCAATGATGTTTACTAATGACGATGAACAGAAGATAATACACAAAGGAACGGAAAGTAATGAGCCTCGGCGGGCTAAAAGACACTACAAGGGAACAGAGACTGTAAGGCTGAACAAGCTCACTTACAATACCGGATAAAGACAAGGGAGGATCGTAGGCGAGGAATCAAATGATGAATATTGACGTCCGAGATGAGGAATGCTCGCTTGACGTCTAAACACAGGGGAGTTTCGATGGGAAGTTCGACGAGACTGCTGCATTGGGCTGCATTCAGCGTCCGCTTAAAAGCTGGCCACTGATGAGCCCCGAATGCAGCACAGCTGTTCGGCTTTGACAGCAGGAAGCTCCTCCGAGCACTGTCACAATAAGAGCCCGGGGAGCCAGAAGGTAAACACTGCTGTCAAGCCTGAAGGAGATGATGTATGACCTGAGCGCGGACAAGATCGGCGCTCGGATCATAACACCTGCAGGGACTTGACTGTGGGTGGGCGTGGGAAATTTGCAACCGTTGTCACTTTTGATGGGAGGGGACTGCGCCATCTTTAGTGACTCTGTGTCCTAGAAAATCAATGGTTGACAGCCCGAAATGGCACTTGGCCATGTTGACAATCAACCCGTGCTGATTGAGCCGCTCAAACAAGGTCCACAAGTGGGACAAGTGTTCTGTCTTGGACGTGCTGGCAACTAGAATATTGTCTAATCAGACAAAAATAAAAGGGAGGTCACGTAGCACCGAATCCTTCAGGCGTTGGAATGTCTGCAGCATTTTTGAGGCCAAAGGGCATACGTAAAAACTCAAAGAGCCCAAATGGGGTGATCACCACTGTCGTAGGGATGTCTTGTGGGTGGACAGGTACCTGATAGTATCCCCGGACCAGATCTACCATGGAAAAGATCACCTTTCCTGCTAGGTAGACAGAAAAATCCTGAACGTGTGGGACCAGGTAGTGGTCAGGGGTCATTGCACCATTTAGTCCGTGGTAATCACCGTATGGGTGCCATCCACCCCCTGGCTTCAGGACGAGGTGGAGTGGTGACGCCCAGGGACTGTTGGAATGATGGGTGATGCCAAGGTGTGATGGCAGCACTTATTGTGAAGTGCAGTGTAGTGATGTCGACTTCCTGTCGTGTCACCTCACTGTCCTATGTAGGGCAATATGTAGGGCCATAGGCACACTCTCTTGTGCTGGATGTCCCCGCAGTTGCATGCCATGTACTGCTACCTTTTATATATTCAATAAAGCTGTGTTTGACGCTACCACCGTCTCTGCCTCATTCATCACCAGGTTACATACATAACATTTGACGACTGAGGATTAACTCATGGAAGCGTTCATTACACCACTCCGTCCCTTCCTCAAGCTCCTGGGCGAACCGCTGGTGCCATGGCCGCATTGTTTGGAGGCCTATCAAATGTACATTACGGTGCTGGACCTCGGGAAGCATGGAGTTACCACATGTTCAGTAGCACCACGTCAGGCCAAGCCAGGCCCCACTTCAGGTTTTGGACTTGGTTCGGGTTCGGAGTGATGAATGACCACGACGAAGATGGGCCAGACGACAGCCAACAAAACATCAAACATGTTTGTGGATAGTGACGAAGTTCGGAGTGGCATGCTTCCGATTGTCTGACGGCTCGATGAGGCATGCCAACCAGCTACAGCGTGTCCAGGAGGGACGCTCCAGGTGGCGAGGCTGGACGGCGGTGTGGGATCCGGGCTCCGTCATCCAGAAGATTAGCCATTGCTCTGGGGGCCTGCTGCCTCCAGGGGCGCGTCTGCTGAGGGGCTGCCCTGGGCCCTCCCCATGCCAGTTTCACCTTTTCCACCCAAGTGACATTATAATTTAATTCAGTGGCAGAATAATCCACCGTGCCGTGCGGGTTGCGTGGTAGTCCACCCACCAACTCTGTTTTAGGGTGTTTTGCGTGAATGTGTTAGGCCTTTAGCAATTTCAGTTACATTATTTAGTGTGTGAGTTGGGTTCCAAATTGGGGTGGGTTTGAATTGTTTGAGTGGGTTTTGGACTTTATAAAGGGGGGAGAGAATGCAGTGGCAGCACTTAATGTGAAGTGCAGTGTGGTGATGCCGACTTCCTGTTGCATCACCGCACTGCCCGATATAGGGGCAGTGTGGTGTGGGCCACCATAGGCACACTCTCTTGTGCTGGATGTCCCCGCAGGTGCATGTCATGCACTGCTACCCTTTATATATTCAATAAAGCTGTGTTCGACGCTACCACCATCTCTGCCTCATTCATCACCAGGTTATATACATAACACAAGGTGCTCCACATTTTCAAATTCTGCCTTGGTTACTGCTAATTTAGCAGCATCTAGGCACCGAGAGCGTGCATAAACTGGTGGGCCCGCGGTGGCGATGTGGTGCTCCACCCTATGGTTTGCAGCTGCAGACGAGAAAGCAGGCTGTGTGAGAGTAGGGAAAGTAGCAAGCAGCTGGAGAAAATAGTCGAGTGCAGAGACAGAACTAGACAATGCACTGGAACTTGGGCCACCCTGTTGTGCATGCATACAAGCAGAACATGATGGTGTCGATCAAACGGTGGTTTTTGACATGAATCAACAATCCATAGGCATACAAAAAAATCTGCCCCAAGGAGGGGTACAGCTACGTCACCCATGATGAAGTCCCAGCTGAACTGCTGTCCGCCAAAACAACTGGACATACAGTGCTGTGAAAAAGTATTTGCCCCTTCCTGATTTCTTATATTTTTGCATATGTTACACCTAAATGTTTCAGATCATTAAACAAATTTTAATATTAGACAAAGATAACCTGAGTAAATACAAAATGCAGTTTTTAGATGATGATTTCATTTATTAAGGGAAAAAAGCTATCCAAACCTACCTGGCCCTATGTGAAAAAGTAACTGCCCCCAACTGCCCCCTAAACCTAATAACTGGTTATGCCACCATTGGTGCCAACAACTGACAATGAGTCTTTCACATCGCTGTTGAGGAATTTTGACCCAGTCTTCTGTGCAGAATTGTTCAAATTCAGTCACATTGGAAGACTTCATGAACTGACGGCCGGACTTTCTCCTTCAGGATTTTTTGGTAGACAGCAGAAATCATGGTTCTGTCAGTTAGGGTAAGTTGTCCAGATCCTGAAGCAGCAAAGCAACCCCAGACCATGACACTACCACCACCAGTTTGACTGTTGATATGATGTTCTTTTCATGGAATTCTGTGTTAGTTTTATGCCAGCTAAAACAGGACACACGTCTTCCAAAAAGTTCAGCTTTTGTCTCGTCAGTCCCCAGAACACTTTCCCAAAAGTCTTGAGGATCATCTAGATCAGTGGTCACCAACCTTTTTGAAACCAAGAGCTACTTCATGGGTACCGAGTCATGTGAAGGGCTACCAGCTTGACACACTCCTCTAAAATAACAAATTGTATATATATACCTAAATAAATAGTTAATTATCAATAACTTAGAGTGGGTAACAGATAAGATCAATATTCAACACTTTATTTTTATTAATCTCAGCAATTGTTCAGATGATCACTTCTACATTTCATTAAAAAAAAATGTCCAGTTTTCACCAGTCCCTTTTAACCATAAAAAACTAAACCCTTTTAACAATTCATGAACTATGTTGAACCATGTTTGAAAAAGTTATGCAACATTTAAGAAAAATCAACTTTCATATTAAATAAATCTTATCACATTTTTAACTGAACAAATCTGCTGCAATTCTGCTCAAAATCTGTTACATTTTATAAACACACTTTTGTGTGTTCTTCTTCACTGGAATTATATCCATACAGTTCTTGCCAAGAATCATGCTTGAGTAATAACCAGCACTGTCCTTTCATGAGAAGAAGCTAAACAGCACCGAGAGTGGGCAGCAGTTTCACAGTTCACACTCTGAGTGCATGCACCGTCGCCACAGTCGCCCCGCAAATGAAACACACGCAGCTTCCTTTCACGGTAGTAAAAAAGAACTCTTCCTCCCATTCACTTTGAAAATGATAAATTTTCTGTCCTTTTTTGCCATGTTTTTGGCAAAAAAAACATGGCACTCCGCTCACCGTCTTCACGGCCCGCTAGCTTACTCTAAGCGCGAAGGTTTTGTCATGCGCACAATACTGACCTTTGAACTAGGTCAGAGTTCACCTTAACTTTACGTATAATAAATATATTTTTATTTTTTTATTTTTAAGACATTGTTATTTTAAAATCTATATAAATGTAAGTGTGATTTTAAAAAATAGCGGCAGAAAAAATTGCATCTCACTTGCGAGTTGTGCTATTCTTAGAACAGGCCTGCGGGCGACTTATGTGGTCCTTGCGGGCGACTCGGTGCCCACGGGCACCGTGTTGGTGACCCCTGATCTAGATGTTTTCTGGCAAATGTGAGATGAGTCTGTGTTCATTTTGTCCAGCAGTGTTTTTTGTCTTGGAACCCTCCTGTGATAAAATGTTTTGTTCCATTATAAAATGTTTAGACTAGATAGGCTGTTTAGGTAAAGTTAAACATTAGAATCTCTCCACAATGTGCTATGCTCTGAATGTCAAAAGGTTACTGCAGCTTACAGCATACACAACAGGATGTAGGAAATTAGCTCCACACATGCATCTGCTTATCAATACAAGAGGATGTATTTTACTACATATAGGGGAACTTCATTAGGTTATATAAATTGAATCAGGAGGTTCATGTATGGATTGCGAAGATAAGAGCATACTGTATGTGCGATATGGAGTGTCCAGACAGCTGCCAGCCTGCCGTTGATGGACAAAGAAGTATCTGATGGAGAGGCCAGATGTGATTAGCCCCGCAAGAAGAGACATTGTTGGATGCTCTGGGGGAACCCCCCCCCCCCCACCGCCCAGAACTGAAGAATATAACTGAAGAATATATGTATCACCTTTTTTCTTGTTTGGGGTCCAGTCTATTGAAATCGAGCTGAGACTGAGACCTCACAGCTGTGAAACTATGCTTTGAATGATTCTGAAAATAAAAGATAAGTATGGAATAGAATTTCTCATGTCATATTTGATTCTCTGATGTATCTTATATGGTGTAGTGCTAATTGGTCAAAATTCTGAACACTCTCCTTGTCATGTTCGCTTCATAAACTGCAGCGAACATATGAAATAGCAGTGAGCCCAAAACGCAGAGTAAGTAACGTGTTTATTTACAATGGGTGACGTGTACAGAAAGTCCAAATACACTCACGGAAAAAGGGTGAGACACCCGGCTACAAACTTGGTTGGTTCAAAGAATGCCTAATGCGTTCCAAACAGGCAAGAGTGGAGAAAAAGGCACAAGGACTTACAATAGCGTTGCTAGCGGAAAGGCTCTAGAAAAACATGATTAGTCCAAGGGTGAACCCACAGAAGTGAGCCTGGATGTCTGAAGTTGACGTTGCTAAGTTGCCACACTAGCTGGTCACACTCTACCCTATAAATACACAAACCCAGAATGAGGGCAAGTGGACACAGCTGTGTAGTGACCCGGTGCGTGACTGATTGAACTATGTGTGTGTGTGCGTGTGTGTATGAGTATGAGTGTGAGTGTGTGTGTGTGTGCATGAGTGTGTGAGTGTGTATGTGGTGAACCAGACAGCTGGTGAATGCCTGGTGAGAGGAGGAGATGTGGCTGTGGGACTGGCGGAGAGCAAGGCTCAATCCACCAGCTGGAATTAATAAGCAATAATTAAACCCAACAGCCACAAGTCATGTTTGGGGTGATGACCCCGAACATGACAGTCCCCCCCCTCAAGGGGTGGACACCAGACACCCACCGTACCATCAGAAGCCCCCCCCACACACACACACACACTGAAAATGCCCATACAACAACCCAGGGTGGGAGGTGGGGGAAAACAGGTGAGGAGGGATTGGTCAGGAAAGGGGACACACCACAAAAAAACACACCCACAACATTTTTCCCAACCCCAAGACTAAACTAACCCACCCCACCCCCAAGAGTCCCACAATTCAGGGGGCCGGCCAGAGTCCAAGGCCCAGCAGGTTGCCGTAAGTTCAGGGGGCCGGCCAAAATCCCAGGGCCAGCAGGCGGCCTGCAGAACAGTATCAGGCGGCCTGCCAGGGCATATGGGCCACACGGCACGGGAACCCTGTCTTTCGGGCGGCCTGCCCACACGATTAGGCCACCAGGACCGGAAGGACAAATGAGGCGGTGGCCTACCCACTGGAAAACTGAGAGGTGGGTGGCCGGGCAGAGGAAGAGGAACCCCTGTGGTCGCTGGTGGCGGAAGGGAAAGAACCCTGATGGTGCCCAGCAGAAGGAGGAGGAACACCCACAGGGCCTCCAAAAGGGGAAGGAAGACCCCAGCGTCCCCAAACTGTCCTGTGGCACCCCCAGTGGTCCCGACGAAGGACTGGAACTTAGTAGAACCCACGGTGGACCCGGGCTGGGCCATGGCCACATCTGTGGTGGTCCCGGCCTGGAACAACGTTGCACCAGCGGTGGCCCCTTCCCGGAACCTCATTGCTCCTGCGGTGAGCCCCAACTGGGCCTGCGTTGCACCCACGATGGACCCCGACTGAGCCATGGCTGCACCCACAATGGAGTCCAGCTGGACCCCCGCTGCACCCGCGGTGGGACCCGGCTGGGCCACTGCTGACCCCAACGCCATCTTGGCCATGGGCCAGCCAACCCATATGAGCACCCAAGCGAGGAGGTGATCGATCACAGGCACCCTGGACTGGGACTGGGTGCCCCCGACAACCACCTCGACCGGAACCTCGGTGGCCTCTGGTTGTGAACCTGGAACCCCGGACTCATCCGGCGATGGTGAGCTCTCTCTGGCGACCCTGAAAAAGGACTCGGACAGAGAGGAGGAAGGGTCAGAGTTGCCGGCAGCGGCAGAGCCTGGCAAGGCGAGCTCAGGTGCAGTGTTTGGCTGCAGCTAGCTCTCCTCACCTAAAGCTAGGCAAAAATGCTCAATTATGGAAGAGAGAAAGACAAAAGAGAGCACTTGCCTTAGCTCAAGCTCTACCGCCGTCCAGGACTTCGGCGGTCCAGGTGACGTCTTCCCAGGTTCGGCCTCCAAGAGGTTCCGCTTGGGTGCTGACTCTGCTGTGGCGGCCTCCACAGCAGGCGTGATGGTCACTGCAGTCTTGTCTCTCCCAGCTGCCTTGATCCACGCTGGTGACTCCTCCAGTGTGGCGGCTGGGACCTGGTTCACCATGGCTGAGGGAGGACACCCGTCCCGGACCTCTGGCTCCTCCTGATCCAGACTGCTCAGCTCCGGTGGATACACAAAGGGGAGAGGAGAGAGGGCTGGTGAACAGTTGTAAACAGCAGCAGGTGGGGAGAGCTCAGGGGACTGCTTTTCCTGAGCTTCCCTACCGGGGATCAGGCAAGACACTTCATTATTAATATGAGTCAAATGAAAATATACTTGTTTCTTCTCCCAGTTTATGGTGTGAATTGCAGCTGCTGCTGTTTGGACGTCTTCACCCGTCCGTCCGGGAAAGGCGGTGCTAGGCTCCTTGATAGAAAGTATGGGAGCCGCCCCTCTGGCCTCAGGAATGGGAGACCCGGGTGAGGAAAACAAGCGCCACTCTGCAGCCGGCGAACAGACTGAGGAAGGAGGCTCCGCAGCGGATATGGAGGGAGTTCCTGCAGACGGGACTGCTTGGGACTGATGATCCGCTGCGGAGGTAACTGGGCTCGGTGTAGGAGCTGGAGCGGTTAGCGGGGCTGGAACATCCTTCCGGGATTCTGGGTGACTCTGACGTCGCAGACCTGGTGGACGCCATCTTGGAATGGGCGATGGAGGAGTGGAGAAGATGGCCGCCGGCGGAGAAAAGTGTCTCTGTTTGGGCTTCTTCGGAGAGTTCCCTCCTTTTCCACCATTCTCGCATTGAAGCGCAGCTATCAGCAAGATCCTCTCCTGACCCTCAGCGTGCTCCTGGAGCTGAGGGCACCGACGAGCTGCAGCTTCAGCGAGTCCCAGAAACCATGATACGTCTCTCGTGGTGCTGTGGAGATCAGGCTGTCCACCTCCATGAGTGCGCGGCAGCATTCCCACCCGAGACACATTGGATAACCGCGTCCTCCAACTGCATCCATCCTGGCTTCAAACCAGGTAAGGGCAATACACAAAAATGAGTAACACGTTACCTACTGCTTGGGCTCTTTTTGGTGGCAACTTACTGTCATGTTCGCTGCATAAACGCAGCAAACATATGAAATAGCAGTGAGCCCAAAACGCAGAGTAAGTAATGTGTTTATTTACAATGGGTGAAGGGTACAGAAAGTCCAAATACAGTCATGGAAAAAGGGTGAGACACCCGGCTACAAACTTGGTTGGTTCAAAGAATGCCTAATGCGCTCCAAACAGGCAAGAGCGGAGAAAAAGGCACAAGGACTTACAATAGCATTGGAGCGGAAAGGCTCTGGAGAAACAACACGATTAGTCCAAGGGTGAACCCACAGAAGCGAGCCTGGATGTCTGAAGTTGACGTTGCTAAGTTGCCACACTAGTGTCATGTTCAGGGTGACGACCCCAAACATGACACTCCTAGGAAGAAGGAAAAAACTTCATCACTCTCATGGATGACATTTTCACCCTGTCTCTTTCTTATTGTTCCATCGTGGATCAGTGTCCAAACTGAAGCAAGTGAGACCTGCAGTTCTTTAGATGATGTTCTGGGTTTTTGTTTCTCATCTGATCTTGAATTTCTTTAGATCACAGTGGGATGTGTTGCTTTTTTTTTTAGATCTTTTAGCCTACTTCAGGTTGTCAGACAGGTTCTATTTAAGTGATTTCTTGATTCACCAAATCTGGCAATAATCAGGCTTGGGTGTAGCTACTGAAATTGAACTCAGCTTCCCAAAAAATGTGGTTAATCACAGTTAATTCATGATGTAACACGGGGGGCAATTACTTTTTCGCACAGGGCCAGGTAGGTTTGGATAGTTTTTTTTTTTCTTTTAATAAATGAAATCATCATGAATACTGCATTTTGTATTTATTCAGGTTATCTTTGATACTAAAATTTGTTTGATGATCTGAAACATTTAAAGTGTGACAAATATGCAAAAATATAAGAAATCAGGAAGGGGGCAAATACTTTTTCGGAGCACTGTACCTGCTGCCATAAGTGTATATGGGGCTTCTATTTGCTGCTTTCATAGGGGAAGCCATCACCCCCAGCTAGGATGTCCAGCTTCGATGCGGGTTGGACACTCTTCCGTGTACCTGTGTTGCACAGGAAACAGTGGCTGGAGTTGGTACCATGAATAAAAAGCAGCTTTCCATTTTGGCCAACAGTCATGGCCGCTACTGACTGCAGGCCCCGGCGTTTCCCGCTGTGATGTTGTCCTTTATTGTGAAGTGCGGTGAAGTGGCGGCCACTTCCTCTTCCACCACTGCACTGCCCTATAAATACCAGGTGGCATCCATTTTAGGGCCTCTTGGCTGATGCTCCTGCCTGGTGGCTGTTGTGTGTCCACCCTTTTAATGAAGCTAAGTTCGACCGTTCACCTGGCCTCATCCTTGTACCAAGGTATTTAGAGACATAACATTTTGGCGACGAGGACAAACTATGGAGGCGTGTGTTGCACCACCTCGTCCCTTCCTGGAGCTCCCGGGCAAGCTGCCTGTGCCTTGGCCGAGATGGTTTGCAGCCTTCCAGAACTACACCATTGCGCTCAACCTGGGTGAGTTCGATAACCTAAGAGCACGTGCGCTCCTGGTGCATAATTTAGGGATCAAGGGCCAGCGTATCCTATGCACACTCGGGGCTGCATACTCGTATGAGGATGTAGTCGAACTGCTGGTGAGCCATTTTCACACCCTGGATAGTGTGATTGTCCGGAGGATTAGGTTCCGGCAGCCACACCAGCAGGTGGGTGAGCCAGTCCACCAGTTCGTCGCTGACCTGAGGCAGCTGGCTAGCGAGTGTCGTTTTGGGCCAATGGAGGAAGAAATGGCACGTGACCAGCTGGCAGAGCACACGAACAGTGCTGCTTTACGAGCTAGGCTACTCACAGCATCATGTGACTTAACGTTAGCTAGGGCTGTCAAGCTAGCTCTCCAGATGGAGACCACAGACAAGCTAACCTCGGAGCTAAATTGGTGCAAGTCACAGCGGCAGCCGGAGCCTTCCGCTGCAGCATTAGTAGTGGCGCTGGATAGTGAGGATGGCATGAATGACGACATGATAGAAGCCAATGCTACCAGCCGAAGGTCTACCCCGGGACCTTCATTTCATTGCTACCAGCCAAAGGTCTGCCCCAGGGAAACCCCTGTGCATGGGTTGCGGGTCCGCGAGGCACCAATATCAGGCTAGGGATTGCCCAGCTAGAGGGAAGCATTGTGGCAAGTGTGGACGCTTGAACCATTATGCCAGAGTGTGCCCTGTGTCTGAGCCGGAAAGCCCACGGAATAAATCACGGAAGAAATCACTCCGACCGCCCCCGACAACTATCCACACGTGTCCCCGAGTACCAATGGGTATACGTTTTGCAGAGTAACACTGGATGGCGTGGAGGTGCCTCTGCTGCTCGACACGGGGGCAGAGGGATCGCTGCTGAATTGGGCCACAGTGAGGAAGTTTTTCCTCCATTACAGGATAAGAGGTAACCCAGCGCCGGTTTACAGTTTTGGAGGTGGCAGGCTGTGCAGAGCTCCTCTGAGAGTTATGGACTTGGTCCAGGCTCAAGGACAGGAACGTCCATGGCGGGTACGAGTCAAACAACAGCCAGTGGAACAACAAGGACACCTGCACATCGTGGCTAAGAGGGGTGCAGCTTACTTTGAGCTATCGGACGGCTCGAGGAGGCATGCCAACGAGCTGCGGCGTGTCCGGGAGGAAACTTCTGGTGGTGGGTCTGGATGAGAGAGGCAGTCGGTGGTGATGAGAAGAGGCACTTAAGTCCATGAGGTCAGCTGCAACCCCGGAGGCATGCCGCTTCCAGGGGCAGGTCTGCTGAGGGGCTGCCCTGGGCCCCCCACTAGCCGGTTCTACCCTTTTCTGCAGGAAGGACAGTAGTGTAAATGTAATAAATAGTTCTATTGTTCATATGTTTGTGCATGTAAAAAAATGTTATTGTTCTGAGTGTTGCATTAGTTTAGGAACACGGCAGTAATTTAAGTTTTAAATGGACTTTGAGTTTGGACCAACAGGTGGCAGAATAATCCACCTTGCCGTGTGGGGTAGGATGTAGTCCATCCGTCCTCCCTAGTTTAGGTTTTGTTGTGTGAATGTGGTAGGCCATTTGGTAATTTCAGTTT
Source organism: Pholidichthys leucotaenia (assembly GCA_020510985.1). NCBI lineage: Eukaryota > Metazoa > Chordata > Actinopteri > Cichliformes > Pholidichthyidae > Pholidichthys > Pholidichthys leucotaenia. Next base: position 305,657,567 of record CM035841.1, on the reverse strand, counting down.
TTGTTTTCTTAGTGCATGATTCAGGTCCTATATTGGGGAGGGTCTTAATTGTGTGTGTTTTTTGTGTGTGTGTCTTTTGGACTTTCTACGGGGGAAGGGGGTATGTGATGTTGTCCTTTATTGTGAAGTGCGGTGTAGTGGCGGCCACTTCCTCTTCCACCACTGCATCGCCCTATAAATACCAGGGGGCATCCATTTTAGGGTCTCTTGGCCGATGACCCTGCCTGGTGGCTATTGTGTGTTCGCTTCACTTCCGCCCTCCAAAGACAGCAGACGCTTTTCTTCCCCGCTCCGGCTCCCTATCTCTCTCTCCCTCCCTAACTGACTGGATCCCAGCTTGCTATCGTCTGTGTCTGCGTGTCTTTACTGCTGATTTATCTAACGAAATTATGGATTTAATAAGCTGGGCTTTGAACGCAATTGACACTGTTTTTTCAACGAGGAAATCAGGCCTGGGGGAGCCTATCTGTCCTGCAGGGACTGCTGCTGCGGGTTATTTAAAGGACACAAGCAATTGGAAACTCTTGTGCCTGTGTGATCTTTCTATTGAAGATATTGAAGATTTATATCTTTTCGGAGCAATGGTCATCGGAATTCTACTGATTGGCTTTGGGATTGTTGTGGTGCACCGCAAATTGAAGAAGATGGACAGAGCTTATCAAAAAGCGGACCCGGCGAAGCTCACTCATCAAATTGACCAACTGGGCAGGACTCTGACAGCGGCCAATGGAGAACTGTACAGGAAAATGGATTACATCACGATCACGCTGAGAGCTGTTCACGAATCGATTTCAATGCCTGGCCATGATGGAATTGGAGCACTGAATCCGTAAGAGAATAGAAAGTTTTTTCTCTGAAGTCAGTGCTATTCGACCTGTTTTTTTCGGCACCCTCAGCACTCAGTCCTCCTGATAATCAACAGTATAATTGTTTTCATAACATTGGCGGGCAGCATCTGACTCTCAAGGACAGCTGTCTGGCTCAACTATTCCATCTGCCGTGCTCAAGGACACGTGCCTTTGCTTCAGACTCTAGTCATAACATCTGCTGAGGAAGAGACTATTGTTGTCCACCTAACTGATTTGCCACTGATTGCACCCAACTCACACATACTGATCCATTTATACTGATGAAGACATTCACTCACTGCTCTCTTTGTGTCATTGTGTGGATTCTATTGTCTGCTAATTGTGCATTGAGAGTTTTTTTCTTGTAATCATAATATCGGTCATATATGAACTTTATTCTGATCAACAATGCTTTTTTCTCTCTCCTATTGTGTCCTTACCCTCCCCCTCCCCCCCCCTGCCTACTATTCCCTTCCTGCTGACAGGCGCCTCCACGGCTTGCCGCGTCATTGAGAATGTCATTTATGACGTTTTCAGTGTCAAGTCAAATTCCGCGTATATTTACCTGTTATTTACTTGTAAATGTGCTTGGAAATAAATTTATTCTGATTCTGATTCTGACCATTCATTCACCTGGCCTCATTCTTGTACCAAGGTATTTACAGACATAACACCCACCACATTGAAATCGAACAGAGGGCAGCAGCACCTGGCTTTAGCTCCAGATTTTGCATGGTAAAAACACCGACCAGAATCATGTCGTCGCTTGGTGGTGGTGGTGGGGGGGCAGTGACTGCAGCAGGCGTCACGTCCATGGGCAGCAGTGGAGGGTGCATGCCGGGTAATAAAGCGACTGCACAATGTTGCTGCCTGGCCAGGAAAAATTTGTCAGTTTCCTCAGCCGAAGCACGACAGTCGGTGATGGTGGCATTAGCTAAAGCAGCACGTACTTGTGAGGGTAGCTGTGGTAGAAAAAGCTGAACGAAGAGGAGCTCATGCTCACCTAAGAGATCCAACATCCTATCCATCAGTTCATATGGTTTACTGTCACCGAGGCCTTGTAGCGAGGAAAGCCAGCTGGCTTGCTCCGCATCAGAGAGTTCAAAAGCTTTAAGCAGGTGGGGTTTGAGTGTCACATATTTATCCTGCTGCAGGGGATGTTTGATCAAGCTCACCACTCTGGCTGCTGTAGAACTCCCAACAGCTGAAATCACAGCATTTTGTGTCGTCTGTCGTGATCTCTCGTAGGGCAAACTAAGCCTCCATCTGGGCAAACTGAGCTGAAGCTGATGACTCCCAGAACTCCGGTAGCTTGAGAGAAACTGCATTAGCTGCCATGTCTGTTTGTCTGTGAATACGTTCAGAGTGTTGTCAGAGTCACCAAATGTAGGAATTGCAAGAATAAACAGACTGGCAATTTCTTCCTTTTTACTGCACGAGCAGGTGTGCTATTTAATTCTCAAAGCAGCAGTGACAAGAAGCAACAGCTAAAAACATTAGCTCTCCTTTCCCTCTAATTTAGCCCCCCCCCCCAGCTGCCTAGATAGGTGCCTGATGAGAAAACCTGAGAGCACAACAATAACTGCCTAAACAGATCATACACAGATCATATGTGAAACAGATCATTCTGTACATCAACACATATTGTAGTGAAATATGTCTCTAAAGTCCGCTACAATATACAACATAGGCTACTACTAGGTTAACTAGATGATGATTCTTATGAGTCTATGGATAGTACTGGCTGGCCAATTACTGGGCAACACACAAAGCCATATACCCAGACCTTTAAAAGATGGCAAAAAAGTATCTCCACACGCCAGCAACATCAAGACAATCTTTAAACACTCCCCGTTTAATAACACTACCCAGTTGCAGAAGCACCAGCAAGGTCGCTGATGTTCCACAGCATAGAGTTCCCCATCTCCCTCTACATACTGTATGTCATGATTTGCCCCTCAGCGCAGGAATGAAGACCCAAATGCTGGACTGCTAGTTGTGAGATTTATTAAAGAAAACACAAGTCCAAGCAGTGCACAAAAATAAACTTACAACAGATGAGAACGGCGAGATGAAAAACACAAAGGCACACGTTGGAACAGGGATGGGGTCCCAAAGGAGATTAGTGGAAACAATGATATTCTGACAAAGAGAGACTAACAAAGCCCGTCTTAAATAGGGCAGGAAATTAATCAAAACAAATGGCATCAGGTGTGGATCTCATGAGCGGGCAGGTGACCTAATTACTGAGCAGGAGCAGCTGAGCAACACACAAGGCGATAACAAGGTAGGAGTGTCTGGAAGCAGAGGTGGAGGGTGTTGTCACCAAGAAACAAAATGCCAGGATGATAATAACAATAATAATAATAATCACAATAAAGACATGAATGCAAAACCAAACAACTGACAGCTAAGACATGTCCTGAACCAAAATACAGTAAAATAAACAAACACTGGGAAAAATACAGGAAATAATCAGAAATAACTTAAGAGCCTGAGCACGATGAGACACCATGCTCAGCCTCGTGACACTGTATATATATATATATATATATATATATATATATATATATATATATATATTTATCACACAGGTTTCGTTCACTGAAAATTGTCCTTTAACAGAATTTTTCCAGCATTGACTAAAAATTCTGAAAGTGATCATTTGACACATTACATGGAGGGTGATCTAATTAAAGTCAATTAAAATGATAGATAACAGACTGACAGAACTTTTACAAGCCTGTCTGAGAAAATGACAAAGTGTAGCGTAACCTCTGATATAGAGTATTGAGACTTTTTCAGGTCTTCCATTCAGCTGCAGTTCTGACACTCAGTCAGCAGATGGCACTTTTTATTAAATGTTTCATAACACTGTGTCGATCACGAAGCAATTATTTCAGAGTTGTTCATTGTTTCATAAGGCCTCAGTTTCACCATCACTATGACACTGACCCTACATGTAACTCAGTTGAAACTGCCCATTACAAGAGTGGACTAAACCATTTAGCACCTTTTTAAAGGGGTGATAGGGGTCTTAGAGAATATCCATCGTTATTAATGCAAAATTCAGTCTCTCAGCCACTTCATTCAGCCAGGGTGAATTTCATTATGACATTAAATAATTGGAAATTTTAAAAATGCGACACAAAAAAACTTTTTATTCCAGGCTTTTTGAGGCTCCCCTCCCTGTTGTGGGCCCTGGGTAAACAGCACCCTTGTCTCTCAGTGTGCTGGTCCTGCTCAGAGACTCCTCAGCCTTCTCCCAGATGACAGGAAACTGAAGAAGCAGACTTCAAACTGAAGTCTTGAAAATACTGTGAATCATAACTTGCAAAAATCTCTCAAAGCTTTAAGGTCACCAGAAATCTGAAACTATGCAGCTGTCTTCAGATTTTTTTAATTTGTAAAGTGATAGTTTATTCATTTTCACTGGTTTTATGGTTTTCTTTCAATAAAAGTTGGGACTTGCTGCTGGTTGAAATTATTCATTTAAATTAGTTTACAGTTTGTATGTTTTTCTTCAAATTTTGTAACATTTGTAACTTGGGGCCTAAAACAGTCAAATTAAATAGTTTAGGAGTTAATATTAAGGATTTGCTTTAGTTTAATAGACAGAGGCTTAAATAATGCCATTAAGAACACCAGTTCCATTGATTTCTCCAGCACAAACTATGTTTGTGTGTAAAATGAATAGTTGTTTGGTATTATTTTTACTTCAAAGTGTTAAACATTTAATTGCAAGGTAATGTGTTTTTGTATCCATCCATCCATCTTCTTCCGCTTAATCCTTTTCGGGTCACAGGGGGGCTGGAGCCTATCCCAGCATCTTTGGGTGAGAGGCAGAGTACACCCTGGACAGATTGCCAGTCCATCGCAGGGCCAACACAAAGAGACAGACAATCATTCACTCTCACATCCATACCTAAGGACAATTTAGAATCCCCAGTTGATGCCAATAAACCTTACTTGCATGTCTTTGGCCTGTGGGAGGAAACCGGAGTACCCAGAGTAAACCCGCGCAGACACGGGGAGAACAAGCAAACTCCACACAGAAGGGTCACCGATGGTCTGGGGGTGGGATTGAACCCATGATGGTCAAGGGTGGAATCGATCCCATGACCTTCTTGCTGTGCTGCCACTGTGCTAACCACCTAAAAAGGTGCTAAGTGGAACAATGGCTTTGATTCCTGTCATTAAAAATGTTTTTCCCATTTCAGTGGGATGTGGACCTTGTTATCTAAGCTAGTTCACAACTAACCTATGGCACCAGAATTTTTTTCTCCCGGTGCTAAGGGGGGAGGGGGATAAGTGTGTGAAACAAGGGGTGTTAAAAATGTTGAAATTATTAGAAAATGGTCCATCACAACTTTATCTTGGGGTGGCTTAACATGGGCTATGCAGCTGTGTGATGTCGCTATAGCACCTCCTTCCCCCAGTGTAACACTGTCCATGACCTTACAGCATTTGTTACCATAAACCTGTGGCAGCTGCCTGTGTCACAGTTTAACCCCTTGCACTCTGGTCAATTTCCCTAAAAACGCCAAAAAAATAACGTACCCAAAGTAAATCAAAAGCTGTTCTTCAACCCTTTGCAGCATCTTCATGGGGTTGGTCTCATTTAAAAGAAAACACTTTGAATTTATTGGCAAAACAGTCATAATCTCTCTAAGTGCTCCTGCCACTGAGTAACAGTCATCTAAACATACTGAACTTGAAGAAAATAAAGTTCGCCTGGGTGTTTTTTTTTATACAAATGCTTGCAAATAACACACAGCTTCAGATACTGGCTGGAAAATGCAACAGAAATGTAGATCCAAGTGTTATCCAGCTGAGGTCAAAATTTTGTAACAATACCACAAAAAATGAATATATTACACAGCTTTTTTCTTAGGTTGTTCCCAGGCGTTTTTGAACTGTGCCAAATTGTGCCAAATGGCACAGTTTGGAAAAACGTCTGTAACTTTTGAATGATTCAATATAGAAGCTTCATCTTGGGCTCTAATGAAAGGTGAAGGGCTGTGTGTGTGTGGGGGGGGGGTTGTTTATTCACAAGCCCCCACACACAAAGAAGCATGCCACGTAAAAAATGTGTGGCTTTTTTTTTTTACAAGAAAAAATAACCTACAGTGCACTAAAAATTATACTAAAATATTTGTAATGTAGAAGATGATAACTCCCACCCCCCACCCCCTGCTACAGAGGACGGACATCGCCCATCGCTACATGACGGAAAGTGGTGACGGTGCGCCGTGGTCTAATACGCACAGTTGGACTAAAATATCTGCAATATATCTGCAATCCGCTACAGAAGAGTAGCGCGGGGAGGGGGCGTTCACAATATGACGGGGGGGCCGTTCGCAACATGACGGACCCGGACCGCTGTAATTTACCGATCGGTCAAAAGTCATTTGGATTACAATTTTCAGGGATAAAGAATAATTTAGCTTATAACACTTACCTGTCCACAACAGCAGTCTCGCTGGCAAACTTCTCTTCCTCATTGTCAGACGAACATGAAGCTGGTCCGCTTGTTACGGACTCGTGGTTCTGGTCACACGACCCGATCAAACCATAATTCCATTATTGCGGTTTTGCGCTTCCATGATTGCGGTTTGGGCGAATGATTTTTCAAAACAAATAAGAACAGTAATAAGAAAAAAAGACTGGCGAACGCCTGTGTGTCACCCAGCCTTACACAAAACAGCTTTCGAACTTCTGTGCTTCAATTGGCTGGCTGTATTCGCAGCCGTTGGTAGGCGGGTCCTTCTTGCTAGGTTTTCAGTCATTGGTTCTTCAAGGTTTCAGAAACCCAATTCAAGGCTCTTATTAGTCAAATGAGAGGTCAATCACATCTAAACCAATCAAAGCACTCCTTTGGCTTTCTGTTTGCAGCTGTGTCTGTAGTGGAAGAATGGAAATGCAGCTTTTTTTTTCAGTGTGCTCTAGGACCCAGCGCCCTCGTGCACCCTCGTGCGCTCTAGGACGCAGAGACATGCCCGCCCGCGGTACACCGGAGTGCAAGAGGTTAAAGCCATTTATTGTAATCCATTCCAAGCTACCATATGTGGAGGGGCAACGTAAAATGATATAAACAGCTGGCTTTGGAATAATATATCAGGTACAGTATAGGTACAGTATATTTTTATAAATGTTTGATCACTTATGCAAAGTTTTCTCATATATGTATAAAAAGCTGCAGTTAAATGGTGAGAGGAAGCATTTACTGTAAGTCTATTTTGCTGTCTGTCACTGGTTACAGTTGAGCCTGAGACAGTCACTGCATGCACCTGATCATCTGTAAAGACCCACCTCTAATCCTTTCCTGGTCAGTCTGTGCTGGGACACTGCAAGGGTGTGTACCCCTGAGTTACCAGACCTTATAGCATGCAATCAAACTTTAGTTTTATGATGGGGGAGCTGAGGTCCACTTCCTCCGCTTAATGTTTGGACTTGAGCAACCTTGAGCCGCCTGGAGCAGAGAGGGATTGGGATATTTTAACAACTCCCTGTTCCTGTGGTGTAAAACCAGTTCAACTTCTAATTAAATCGCTAAACAAGTTGATCGCTGAGCAACAACAGGTTCCTTTTGAGGCGATGACAGTCATGCATGAATCCTATGAAAAGGAGAGACTGAAACATTCACAAAGGTGCCACGATGAGCGACAAAGGATTATCCAGGCAACGGCGGCCAGACAGTAAAGCCTCAAGCTTGAAGGTGTTACGTAACACCAAACTCAAGGATATTACAGTGGAAAGGCCACATGCAGATCTGCGCTTTAAAGGAAAATCTGGTAGCAGGTCCTCTTGCTCTGCTGCTAGTAAAAGAGATCCAGACAGGAGCACAGTTTGCAGTCTAAACCTGGGAAACCTCACACACTCTCAGCCTACTGAGATGAAAAGTCAGACGTTAAAGAGGACATCAAAAAGGAGATGTGTCAAAGTTTCAGACAGAGACCACACGATAGCGACACTCATGCCGGTGAGGCATCAGGAGGAGCAGGATCACCTGAAGCTTTGTCAGAAGGAGGCGTGAGAACGTCAGAAGGCCCGCAAACGGGAGAAGGCCCAACAAACTCAACCAGAAAAAATGAAAAGGAGGAAACTGAAGCAGAGGTTGAAGCACTGGAATGAGGGGCAAAAGGCCTGCATGAGGCTGAGGGAGTGCCGTGAGAAAGAGAAAACAGGGGGCAACTTAGCAGGAGGTGCTGCTACAAGAAGACCGCTGCAGAAGGCTGAAAGAGGAGGTAACAGTGCAGGGAGAAGATGGTGTCTGCACAGAAAGAGGCAGAGGGGCAGAAGAACTACCAGGATATGGCAGCAAACAACATACCCTTAAAAGTTAGACAATTTCTCTAAATTTGAATTAACTTAACAATTAAGAGGGACACAGATACATTTAATAATGGCACAGATCCATTAATTATTCCAGGAAGTAATTACGGTGAATGTTAAAGAAATGTTTCAAGTGGTTGCTCTTTGTGTGAAAAACTGTCTGGCAGCCTGGGTAGGGAATGGTACCATTTTTATTGCGGGGCGGTATAAACTTGTGTTACAGGAATAGACAACAGCGGGAAACTACAAGGGGCAGGATGTGGGGTCGATCGTAAAAGAAAACCAGATGGGTTTTCTAGACAAAGGAGATAAGGAGGGAGGAGAGAGAGAGGCACCCTGGACGAACCAGTCAGAGGGAGACAAGAGGCACCTCCCCGTTGCTGTAGGGAGGATAAAACAGAATGTATTGGGTAGAAAAAGCAGCACATTCTTTTGCTGTACTGAGATTTGTATGTGTGCCATCAGCTGATGTAAATAAATTTACCTTTATAACCGGGATGGTGGCCTAGTTGATAGAGCATTCACCCCACAACCGGGAGATTGGGGGTTCAAGTCCTGGCTGGGTCAGATCAAAGACCATATAAAATTGGTACTTCCCACCTTCTAGGTTGGTGCTCACCGTAATAGAATGGGGGAAGGAGAAGTTGTTTGTGGCAGAGCCTTTCATGGCAGCAACCCCTCTGATTCTATATGTGGTTAACATTGTTGACAGGAGAAACATAATTTTGTTCTACTGGACATGATTGGCTGTATGGACTGAATGACAATAGAGATGGCTTCTTTTTTTTTTTCCAACTAAACTGGTCTGGATATTGGGTTAACTTTGATTGAGCTAACAGCTTGGTGCCACAAACAGGTCCCAATATCTCTTCCTACCATTCAGGGTCAGATTTCTGAAACTGAACACGGGGAGTCTGGGACTCTAACTTAAAAGTCCTCCCGCCCCATCTCCTGAGAGACTGGTTGGAGCAAAGTGAGGCAACAAAGGAGATCCACTGACTGGTGAGACGAGTGACGGGCCCCAGAGTAAATCCAGATCAATGTTGATGTGAGTAAATTTATTCTATTTGTGTTGAAGTGAAAGCTTTAAAGAAGAGTTTGGAGCTCATATAAGGTTGTGAGAATGACAGCGGGGCGAGATTTCAATTTTCAATTAGTCCATTTTTATTTCAATAATCTTACAAGCACATAGTTTCCAGGAAAAACATCTGACACGATTCTTCTTCAACAATGCACACTTCGCCAACCAAGAAGCATACCAAGGATAATAAGAATGCAACCTCAATATCATTAACCACACCTGTTATATAGAATTCGAGATAATTAGGGCTGATTAGCCCCTACCATAATCCCAGGTAAAACAATGAACATTTCCATTCTTAACACATACCCACTAATATCTAAAAATACATAAATAATTCCCCCAACTATATACAATGTAAATATAAATAACATAATAAATAACAATATAAATAATTCAATAAATAGTTCCAACCCTTATTTACAAATGTTAAACCACCCCTCTAACTTACCATACATGTTTCTTTCCTGCTGGTGTCCTATAAAAGGGCATTCAACCCCCAAAGAGTCTTTTGCCCGGACACCCACAGGAAGCATGTTGGCAAAGGTATGTGAAATAAATCATTTATCAATTATTTTACCAAAATACTTAACCATGATAATTATCTCCAAGGGCATTCAAATTAAACAAAGACAGATCCCAAAATACTGTGTGCACTTTAACAAATAATCATACTAACATTTACAACATTACAAATATAACATGATCACACAATACAATAAATCATAACAGTGGTGACACTCCACCATCACATTTCCTCCCCCCTTTCCCGAGAGTACAGTACTCTATGAGTCATGTACTCTTGAAAGGCTATCAGCTACAAGGTTGGTTTTCCCTGCCACATACCGAACAGTAAAATTATAAGGTTGGAGGGACACATACCACCCTGTGAGACAGCTGTTTACGTCCTTCATTCTGTCCAACCACTGTAGGGCCCGATGATCTGTCGCCAACAAAAAATGATGCCCTAGTAAATAGTACTTGAGAGACCCTATTGCCCATTTCATGGCAAGACATTCTTTTTCTACCGTAGAGTATCTTGTCTCCCGGTCCACCAACTTACGGCTCAAGAACAGTACTGGGTGTCTCTCTCCCTTCTCCTCCTGGAGAAGTACTGCTCCAATGCCGACCCCTGAAGCATCTGTCTGTAAAATGAACTGGCAAGCAAAGTCTGGACTGTAGAGAACCTTCTCCCCAGAAATAGCCCTCTTCAGATCCTCAAACGCTCTGTCACACTCCTCTGTCCATTTTACCTTATTTGGTGCCGAAGCCTTAGTGAGGTCAGTCAACACTGCTGCTCTTTCAGCAAAGTGGGGAATGAACTTGCTGTACCATCCTACCATTCCCATAAATGATCGTACCTTCTTCTTAGTGGTGGGTACAGGGTAGGTCCGGATGGCATCCACTTTACCTACTTGTGGTCTAATAACCCCCTGACCAACCACATGTCCCAGGTACTCCACCTGCTGCTGTCCGAACGCACATTTGTGTGGATTGATTGTCAGTCCTGCCCTCTTAATTAACTGAAGGACCTGCCTAAGGTGTACCACATGTTCTTCCCAGGTCTGACTATAGATGACCACGTCATCCAGATAGGCAGCCGCAAAATTTGATACTCTCCTTAACACTTGGTCCATCAGCCGCTGAAAAGTTGCAGATGCCCCCTGAAGGCCAAATGGCGTGACCCTAAACTGAAAAACTGCCATAAGGTGTTTTAAAGGCTGTAAGTTCCTTTGTTTCCAGTGCCAATGCCACCTGCCAATACCCCTTGCATAGGTCCAGAGTAGAAATAAACCTAGCCCTGCCCACTTTCTCTAACAGTTCGTCAATCCGGGGCATGGGGTATGACTCAAATTTAGATACTGAATTAAGGTATCTGAAATCAATACACAATCTTAATGAGCCGTCCTTTTTGGGGACCAGCACAATCGGGCTACACCACTCACTGACTGACTCCTCGATCACTCCCAGCTGCAACATCAAGTCAATTTCTTGCTTCATTTTTGGTACCAATCGTTCCGGGATCCTATAAGATTTTCTATGTGGAACAGCTTCCTCTTTCAAATAAACCTTATGATACACCAGCGTGGTGAAACCAGGTCTCTCCTGAAACAATTCTGGATCCAATAGTGCCTCTAACTCTCTCTGCTGATCCACCTGCAAATAATACACTTGAAACACATAAGGCTCTAACACATTTGTGGGAAAAGACTGTTCTTTCTCCTCATCCACTTCCGTTGCACAAATCAAGAACTGATGTGTCTCCTGAAGAACAGGTTGCTGCTGCTGATGACCAGGCTGCTGAAACTCTGTCAATAAGTTAATGTGGAAGGTCTGATATTTTACCTTCCTGTCAGGCATATATAGTTCATATGTCACTGAACTTAGTTTTTTAGAAATTTCATATGGCCCCTGCCATCGAGCCAACAGCTTACTGTCACACGAGGGCAGCAATAACAAAACCAGTTGTCCTGGGTGAAAACCCCTTTTTCTGGCCTTCTTGTCATACCAAGTTTTTTGTTTGGCCTGCGCCGTCCTCATGTGCTCCTGAGCCAAAGCAGTCATTTGATCCAGTTTCTCTCTCATCTTAATGACATAAGAGACCACATTGTCCTGATCACTCGGTGGACTCTCCCAGTGCTCCTTTAATAAGTCCAGTGGGCCCCTCACCTGACGACCATACAGTAGTTCAAAAGGTGAGAACCCTGCTGAAGCCTGGGGCACCTCCTGATAAGCAAACAATAAGTATGGTACCCATTGGTCCCAATCTGAGCCCGTTTCAGAAACAAATTTCCGCAGCATATTTTTTAAAGTCTGGTTAAATCGTTCCACTAGTCCATCATTCTGAGGGTGATATGGGGTGGTCTTAATACCCTTAATACCCAACAGCTTATATACTTGCTGCAACAGTTTTGACAAGAAATTTGTTCCACAGTCTGTTAGAACTTCTCTGGGTATGCCTACCCTTGAAAACAACTGGATAAGGCAGTTAGCAACCTGCCTAGCCTTAATAGATTTCAGGGGAAAGGCTTCTGGGTACCGAGTAGCATAGTCACAAATTACCAGAATGTATTTATTACCAGCAGAACTTCTCTCTAGGGGGCCAACTATATCCATCCCTATTCTGTCGAATGGTGTTCCAATAATGGGTAGTGGGTGTAGTTGGGCACGGGCTACTCCCCTAGGTGATGTAATCTGACATATTGGGCACAATGTGCAGAAGTCCTTTATCTGGGTATACATTCCCAGCCACACAAACCTTCTAGCAATTATCTGTAGAGTTTTATGAAATGCTAGATGACCTGCCCAAGGAATAACATGTCCCAGTTCCATAATCTTTGGTATGAGGTCCTGTGGCAAAGCTATGGCCATAACTTCACCTTGTTGCTGGTACAAAATGCCCTTTTTTATGACATACATGGCCTCAGCCAAACAATCAGTTCTACCCCGTTTCACACCCTCAATCTCCGAGACTTTATTGAACCATGGTCTAAGTGCTGGGTCAGCTTTCTGCAATGTAGCTATGTCAGGAGGGATGTCAAACTCTACTGACTGGCTTAATTGTGGTGTTTCTTCACCCAAGTTCTTTACAGAAGCTAACACCTTATCTCTTCTCCTCTGAGCCTTGGATTTGGGTTGCTTAATAGGGCCTGCCTCTATCTCAGAATCATAAAATGGTAACTCCTGAAGAACATTGGCAGCCCTCTGTGCTCTCTGTGCCCTGGTTGTCACCATATTACAATTTTTCACCACAGGTATGTTTACTCTCTGCTCAACAGCACCACCTGCCTGTCTCTCCTCCGTTTGTTCCTCTCTAACCTGTTGTATGATGTCCAACAAAGTTGGAACATCATTGCCAAGAATAACAGAATAAGGCAAATCAGGCACAAGAGCTACAGGAAGGAGATAAGTTTGGCCCCCTACTGTTAAATAAACCTCAGCGGTCGGGTACAGTTTCTTATCCCCATGGACACAACTGATATTTATTTCTGACTCATTCCACAAATCCCTAGGGACCAAACTAGGTAGCACAACTGTTTGAAAACAGCCTGAATCTAACAGGGCCTCTTCACACTGACCATTAAGCAACACCTTTGTTTTATACACTCCACTGTGCACTGAGGCTGAACGAGTGGGTCTAGGAACTGAACATAATAGTGACGGTTTCTGATTCTTTGTGGCAGGACATGAATACTGGGTGTGACCGATTTTATTACACTGATAACAGCGTATCTCTTTATTTGCAACAACTCGTGACTTTTTGCTATTATCATATCTGCTGTTTGTGATCTGACTGGGCCTGGAATACAACCTATTTCGAGCTGGACCACCCCTTTCACCCTCATTAAACTCACTCCGTGTGGTGAAAGATCTGTCACGGCCGAGAGTAGGTCTCCTGCTCCTAGACCTGGCTGACAGAAAAACCTCCGCCAGACGAGCAGCATCCTCTGCAGTCTTCGGGTCCCGCTCTTGCATCCAGATTCCCAGTTCCGGGTTCACCATGCGCAAAAACTGTTCCAAAATTAATTGTTTCATAATGTCTTTTAAAGATAGGGTCTCCGGTTTAATCCATTTATATAATAGGTCTTTTAGACGTACATATAATTCATGAGGGGTTTCGTCCTGATGAATGTCCAGGGACCGAAACCTCCTCCTATATGTGTCAGATGTAATTTCAAATTTATTTAAAATAGCTTCTTTGACTTTCCCATAATTATCCGTGTCAGCAACATCCATCAGAACATATGTGCTCCGCGCTTTACCTGTAAGTAGAGGAGCTAGATGGATAGCCCACTCTTCTTCATGCCAGCGGCAGACTGTAGTGATCCTCTCGAATGCTGTCAGATAGTGCTCGATGTCATCTTCGGGAGAGAGAGGATTCAGCCTGGGCTCGTGGTGCATTCGTGGCCTCCTTGGCTGCACCTGCAGCGGCAAATCATCCTCCTGTGATCCGACCCGACTGGCCGTCACCCTGGGGTCCTCCCCCGAAGCGCCGTCATCACCACTACGCTCAGCCCGGCTCCCATAGTCCTCTCTCAGCTCCACAACCTGCGACTCCATCCAACAAATATGACTCTCCACAGTCTGCCACTTCCGGTCTTGAAGAGTGGCCTCCTCCTCTATCCGCCGATCTCTGAGAGTCAGCGAACGCATCAGAGATTTCACCAGGCCCGTTAGCTCCTCGAGCTCAACCAGTCCGCTGACTCCCAGGTCCTCAGCCGCCATACCTGCGTCCAGGTCAGACTGCTCCTCCTGCCTCGCTTTCCTTCTCGACATGAGTCCTTCCGTCCACCAAACGCTACGACGTCCTGGTAACGGACCACCGCTGCCACCAAATGTGAGAATGACAGCGGGGCGAGATTTCAATTTTCAATTAGTCCATTTTTATTTCAATAATCTTACAAGCACATAGTTTCCAGGAAAAACATCTGACACGATTCTTCTTCAACAATGCACACTTTGCCAACCAAGAAGCATACCAAGGATAATAAGAATGCAACCTCAATATCATTAACCACACCTGTTATATAGAATTCGAGATAATTAGGGCTGATTAGCCCCTACCATAATCCCAGGTAAAACAATGAACATTTCCATTCTTAACACATACCCACTAATATCTAAAAATACATAAATAATTCCCCCAACAATATACAATGTAAATATAAATAACATATAATAAATAACAATATAAATAATTCAATAAATAGTTCCAACCCTTATTTACAAATGTTAAACCACCCCTCTAACTTACCATACATGTTTCTTTCCTGCTGGTGTCCTATAAAAGGGCATTCAACCCCCAAAGAGTCTTTTGCCCGGACACCCACAGGAAGCATGTTGGCAAAGGTATGTGAAATAAATCATTTATCAATTATTTTACCAAAATACTTAACCATAATAATTATCTCCCAAGGGCATTCAAATTAAACAAAGACAGATCCCAAAATACTGTGTGCACTTTAACAAATAATCATACTAACATTTACAACATTACAAATATAACATGATCACACAATACAATAAATCATAACAGTGGTGACACTCCATCGTCACAAAGGTATTTATTGTCTCTTAAGATAGTTGAATTGTCAGTGCAGTCTGGGACTCGCACAGGAACCGTTAACATTTCACAAAAGTGAAATGGGTAACGGCCAAAGTACTGGTTTGGGGCCAGAAAAGGGACAGGATTTGGGATCCAGGAGAAAAGGAAATTTTTATGAATGTTGTATTTGTTGTTGTTTAAAGGACAGGAATTATGAGGAAGAAATTTATGTACTTACAGTAGTGGAGACAGTAAGTGCATGCAGAAGAGAGAAAAGGGAAGTGTGAAGTATATCAAGAAATGGAGGAAGAAGTTTGGCTTTAAGGGAAGGTTAAGAGTTGGTGAGTGTAAATCTCTGGTGAAGGCTATTGAAAAGAAGGCAGGTGGTTCACCGGTAAAAGAAAGTTAGGATTAGAAGAAGTGAAGAAATGGTTGTCAGAGGCAGAGAAAAGAACAGAGGAAGTGAAGACAGAAAGACAGAAAAGGAAGAATGGGAAAAATGATAAAAGCAAAATGTCTAATGTAATGTCTATGTCTCTCCGAGAGGATGACTGACTATTGCGGACCGCGACCAGACCCTCCTCCCCAGGGCCACCTTAACTTGCCTTTAGGCCCTGGGGTTGAGAGATTTTGTAGCAACACCCCCCCCCCCCAACAGAATCTCAGTTAAAATGTGTAATAGCTATGTTTTTAATAATGGTAAATAGTAACCCAAAGACACTTTACAATGAGTCCATTATTCAGTCACTCCACAGACAATGATAGTGGTAAGCTACTTCTGTAGCCACAGCTGCCCTGGGGCAGACTGACAGAAACATGGCTGCCAATCCATGCCAACAGCCTCTCTGACCACTACCGAACATTTATTCACATTCGCACTCCAGTGTCATGACCCCCCTGGAGGCAAGGTGGGTAAAGTATCTTGCCCAAGGACACAGCAGCAAGGTGAGGGGAGTGGGATTTGAATTGCCAACCCTTTGGTTATTGGGCGACCTGCTCTACCTCCTGAACCACTACGGCCTCATTTTTGTTTCTCTTGGAGAGAGAATGCAACTTTTTAGCTAGAAAACCCAACTACACTGCAAAAAGTCAAATATAAGTAAAATGAAATAAAATTAGGGCTGTTTATGCTTGCTTTTTGTCTGACAAGATATTTATTCTTGCTGTGCAGTTTATGTGTAAGAAAATTTTACATGCTTTCAGATAGTTTTAACTTGTTTTAAGCAATTTGATAAGTCAAATTTTCTTGCTCTTTTGGCAGATAATTGTACTTAAAATAAAGAAAAAATATCTGCCAACAAAGTAAGATTAAATTGTTTAAAACAAGAAAAAACTTTAATAAAGCAAGAAAAATCTTACAGAAAACTGCACAGCAAAAAGAAATTCTTGTCAAAATTATCTTGAGAGAAAAACAAAGTCTTGATTTAAGATATTTAATCTTACTGAGATTTCCATTTTTACAGCGTGACAGATACTAACTAGTGCCTTCAGCATAAAGTTACATCAGTGAAGTATACAGCAGCAATGAAAAACGTGCACAGGTGGCTGAAAACACTGCAAATAGCATGTCTTGCCTTTTTTAGAAGTGTTTTCTTCTGGCCTTCTTTAAAGAAAAATCGTTCATTATATCCTTTAAGTTCAGTTCACGAGTAGTGCCGTACTCTATGGATGCATGCTTGATCCAGTCTACTTTTTACCAAGTTCAGAGTCCACTGTCCCATGCACAGCTGTCTAATGTAAATGAATCTTTATTTCAGATAGATTAAAAGTAAAGATTATGTAAGTAATTATGGCCCTTCTTCTTCCTTCTCCTCCAGGTGAGTGCTTTAAGGGCCCACTTGTCTCCTGGTGTCAGGAATCATTCTGACTTATTGTTAGGATTTGATCTAGTTTCCTCCTGACAGCTCAGGCACGCCCCCTCCTCCTGTCAAGCTCCGTCAGCTGCACTGTCTGGTGCTCACACACATACACACACCCACATGCACACACACATGCACTTGCTCCATTCATTCTCATTTCATACACTCTCACACACCTGGTGTTAATCAATTCTGCCCACGCATTCGCACACCAGCAATCTCTTTCCTCATTAGCTTCTGGAGTATTTGTTGGGTGCCCCAGAGGAAAGAGATTGTCATGGCATTCACCCTCGTTCATGGCAGCAAGCTCTCCATGAATGACGTATCACTCCCTTCACGTACTCAGCTTGACATTTCCAGACGATCAATCCCTGGGTGTTCGTGGCTGCCTCAGCTTCTAGCCCTTTTCCACCAGACTGCTTGGTTTTGCCCCGGATCAGCTCCAGCTCAATAAGTGTCTTTCTTCGCCTTTTCTCCTGTGCTCTACAGCCCTGCCGCACGAGGCCGTGTGCCTTTCTTTTTGTTCTTTACGCAGCCCTACAGCACGAGGCTCCATTTAGACCAGGCTGTTGAGCATTCGGCTGGCGCCCTGCATGTTTGGCAGCCAAACCTAGTCATTACATCTCTGTATTTCTGTAGTTGAACTGAACTGAATTTGGTTATAACTGGACTTGATATTTCCTTTGTGTTGTTAATAAAGTGCACCATCAACTCTCGCAATTGGGTTATTTATTCTCTTCTATGACACCTGGGTGCAGTAATTAGTAGCCTCCTCCACTCAATGTTCCAGCTTAGAGAAATCTTTTATGTTTCGGGATTTTTTGAGCAATTTGCTTTCCCTAAGCTCTTTTCCATCCATCCATCCATCTTCTACCGCTTTTCCGGAGGTCCGGGTCGCGGAGGCAGCAGTTCAAGCAGAGAAGCCCAGACTTCCCTCTCCCCAGCCACCTGCTCCAGCTCTTCAGAGGGGATACCAAGGCGTTCCCAGACTAGCTGGGAGACATAGTCTCTCCACCGAGTCCTGGGTCTGCCCCGGGGTCTCCTCCCAGTGGGACGTGCCTGAAACACCTCAAGTGGGAGGCGTCCAGGAGGCATCCTAATCAGATGCCCATACCACCTCAACTGACTCCTTTCAATGTGGAGGAGCAGCGGTTCTACTCTGAGCCTCTCCCGGATGACTGAGCTCCTCACCCTATCTCTGAGGGTGAGTCCAGCAATCCTACGGAGAAAGCTCATTTCAGCCGCTTGTATCCGCGATCTCGTTCTTTCGGTCATTACCCAAAGCTCGTGACCATAGGTGAGAGTAGGAACGTAGATTGACTGGTAAATCGACAGCTTTGCCTTAGAACTAAGCTCCCTCTTCACCACAACAGACCGGTACAACGTCCGCATCACTGCAGATGCTGCTCCAATCCGTCTGTCGATCTCTCGCTCCATTTTCCCCTCACTCGTGAACAAGACCCCAAGATACTTAAACTCCTCCACTTGGGGCAGGAGCCTGTCCCCAACCCGGAGAGGACAATCCACCTTTTTCCGGCTGAGGACCATGGACTCGGACTTGGAGGTGCTGATTCTCATCCCAGCCGCTTCACACTCAGCGGCAAACCGTCCCAGCAAGAGCTGTAGGTCATTGCTGGATGAAGCCAACAGGACAACATCATCTGCAAACAACAGAGATGAGATCCTGTGGTCACCAAGCATGACACCCTCCATTCCCTGGCTGCGCCTAGAAATCCTGTCCATAAAAATTATGAACAGGACCGGTGACAAAGGGCAGCCCTGGCGGAGTCCAACTCTCACTGGGAATGACTCCGACCGAGTGTTGGCAATGCGAACTAAACTCTCACAACGGTCGTACAGAGACCGAATAGCTCGTAACAACAAGCCCGATACCCCATACTCCCGAAGCACCCCCCACAAAAATCCACGAGGGACGCGGTCAAATGCCTTCTCCAAGTCCACAAAACACATGTAAACTGGTTGGGCAAACTCCCACGAACCCTCAAGAATTCTCGAGAGGGTAAAGAGCTGGTCCGATGTGCCACGGCCAGGACGAAAACCACATTGCTCCTCCTGAATCCGAGGTTCGACCAACGGCCGGACTCTCCTCTCCAGTACCTTGGCATAGACCTTCCCAGGGAGGCTGAGGAGTGTGATCCCTCTAAAGTTGGAGCACACCCTCCGGTCCCCTTTTTTGAAGAGAGGAACCACCACCCCGGTTTGCCATGCCAAAGGCACTGCCCCCGACCTCCACGCAATGTTGCAGAGGCGTGTCAACCATGACAACCCAACAACATCCAGGGCCTTGAGGTACTCGGGGCGAATCTCGTCCACCCCCGGGGCCCGGCCACCAAGGAGATTTTTAACCACCTTGGCGACCTCAGCCCCTGTGATAGGCGAGTCATCCCCCTCGTCCCCAAACCCTGCTTCCTCTGTGGAAGGCGTATCAGTGGGATTGAGGAGATCCTCGAAGTATTCCTTCCACCGCCCGACGATATCCCCAGTTGAAGTCAACAGTGTCCCATCCGCACCATACACAGTGTGGACGGGGAGCTGCTTTCCCCTCCTGAGCCGCCGAACAGTTTGCCAGAATCTCTTTGAAGCCGACCGAAAGTCTTGTTCCATGGCCTCACCGAACTCCTCCCATACCCGGGTTTTTGCTTCAGCAACCACCCGAGCTGCACTCCGCTTGGCCTGCCGGTACACCTCAGCTGCTTCGGGAGTCCCACAAGCCAACCAAGCTTGATAGGACTCCTTCTTCAGCTTAATGGCCCCCCTCACCACTGGTGTCCACCACTTGGTTCGGGGGTTGCCACCACGAGATGCACCGACCACCTTGCGGCCGCAGCTCTGGGCTGCCGCTTCAACAACAGAGGTGGAGAACATGGCCCATTCAGACTCCATGTCTCCAGACTCCCTCGGAATGTGGTTGAAGTTCTTCCGGAGGTGGGAGTTGAAGACCTCCCGGACAGGGGCCTCAGCCAGACGCTCCCAGCACACCCTCACTATACGTTTGGGTCTACCAGGTCTGAATGGCTTCCTCCCCTGCCATCGGATCCAACTCACCACCAGGTGGTGATCAGTTGACAGCTCTGCACCTCTCTTTACTCGGGTGTCCAAGACATACGGTCGCAGGTCTGATGATACGATAACAAAATCGATCATCGACCTGCGGCCTAGGGTGTCCTGGTGCCAGGTGCACATATGGACACCCTTATGCTTGAACATGGTGTTCGTTATAGACAGACTGTGGTTAGCACAGAAGTCCAATAACTGAACACCACTCGGGTTCAGATCGGGCAGGCCGTTCCTCCCAATCACCCCCCTCCAGGTTTCACTGTCGTTGCCCACGTGCGCATTGAAGTCCCCCAGTAGGACAATGGAGTCTCCAGGAGGAGCACCCTCCAGCACCCCAGTCACAGACTCCAAAAAGGGTGGGTACTCTGAAACATCATTTGGTGCATAGGCACAAATGATGGTCAGGACCCGTTTCCCAACCCGAAGGCGCAGGGAAGCAACCCTTTCGTCCACCGGGGAAAACTCCAATATAGAGGCAGCAAGGTGGGGCGATACAAGAATACCTACCCCTGCTCGTCGCCTCTCGCCCGGGGCAACTCCAGAAAAGGCCAAGCTCCAGCCCCTCTCCAGGAGACTGGTTCCGGAACCGGAGCTATGTGTTGAGGTGAGGCCGACTATATCTAGCCGGTATCGCTCAATCTCGTACACCAGCTCAGGCTCCTTCCCCACCAGAGAGGTGACATTCCACGTACCAAAAGCCAGTTTAGAAAGCTTGGGATCAGTCCGCCAAGGTCTCCGCCTTTGACTGCCACCTAATCCACATAGCACCGGACTTCCATGATCCCTCCTGCAGGTGGTGAACCTACTGGAGGGCGGACCCATGTAACTCCTTCGGGCTGAGCCCGGCCGGGTCCCATGGGTGGAAACCCGGCCACCAGACGCTAGCCTTCGAGCCCCTCCCCCAGGCCTGGCTCCAGGGTGGGGCCCCGGTAACCCCATACCGGGCGGGGTACACTGAATCCTTGATATACAATTTATCATGAGAGTCTGTTGGATCGTTCTTCGTCTGGCCCTTCACCCAGGACCAGTTTGTCTTGGGAGACCCTATCAGAGGCAAATTGCCCCAGACAACATAGCTCCTGGGATCACTGGGGCACGCAAACCCCCCCACCACGGTAAGGTGACGATCCATGAGGGGGAAGCTCTTTTCCTCTCAATAATTTTATGAGTGCCACTTTCAAACTTTTTTCTGGACATTTTAACCAAGCTAATTACTTCTTACCTCTCACTGGCGCTTGCATAGTCACATGTCAAAACAATTATTCTGATAGGCTATTGTTACTGGTACCCACGTGGGGCACTTGTAAATTAGACCAATCAGCAGCCACACATGAATATCAAGCGATGGACATAGAATTTGACCAATTAACAACAACTAGTGTATACCTGTGCATGCCTGTGCATACCCATGCATGCCCATAGAAAGCAAGTGTAGGCAAGCATTTCTGCATGCCCATAGATTTACTGTTACCATGGTGAAATCTGCCTTTGATCTTTGATGTCACCACTCGTTCAGTGATGACTGCCTTTGATCTTTGATGTCCTATGATCGTGAGTGAGCGTGAGTGATGCCTGCCTTTGATCTTTGATGATGTCATAGCAAGTCCTATGATTGTGAGTGATGCAGTCCAAGGATGGATAATTTTTTCACACATAAGGAGTCGTTATACATACATAGAAACATCATAGGACATCATGCAGACATCATAGGAACATCATAGGCAGTCCTATGATCTTTGGTCGTCTCACACACACACACACACACACACACACACAGAGATTTCTTGAATTTATTGAGTGATGTCATCTTTTTCATTGGCTCATGATAGACCCCTGATTTTTGTAGGCCCCTGGGCTTCAGCCCAGCCTAGCCTGTTCATTAAGGTGGCCTTGCTCCTCCTTACCCCAATGGTCAGCCACTGGCACAACCTCTACCCCCAGAAATTAACACAGAACCTCTCCCGAATCTAACAGCCACTGCTCCTCCACAGTCTCTGCCTCTGATCCACCTTTCTATACCTCATACTGGGGTGCAACATCGCACCTACTCCATATCACCAACTACGGGTACCGTAAAGCCATGGGGCAGTGTGGTGGCAGAGTGGTTAGCACTGCGGCGGCACAGCAACTCACCCTTGGCCAGGGGATCCTGGGTTTGATCCCAGCCCCTGACCAACAGTGATCTGTGTGGAGTTTGCATGTTCTCCCCGTGTCTGCATGGGTCTACTCCGGGATTTCTCCGGTTTCCTCCCACATGCCAAAAACATGCAAGTTAGGTTAATTGGAGACTCTAAAGTGGCCCCAGGTGTGAATGTGTGTGTGAATGGTGAAAGGATTGGGCGCCGCACTCGTGGCTGCCTCATCCACTCATGTGGATGCCCTGTAATTTCCCTGTTGTGGGACTAATAAAGGAATCTAAAGATTCCAGCCAGAGGATCACATGTGGATTTTACAAATGCCCAAGTGTTCACAGGTCAGTTTGCCAGTCCATTAAAATTTGAATCTAACGTTGAACTGTATCCACTTACTGTATGAAGGTACCTAATCCCGCTTATCGGAGACCCGCACAAAATGAGAAGTCCATGTGCCACACTTGCATGAGTCCACTATTTTAGTCCATAGACCATGGACTGAGGGAGATGTGGTGGATGCAGTTAAAGAAATTCCGCACCCAAAAGACAACATGACAGAATGTCTTGAATTAGTTGGAAATTTAATCCGTAGGTTTGTCCTGAATGGCCCGGAGGTGGAGAGAGTTTATAGAAAAGGTTTAAAAACCGACTGATGCACCGTAAGCTGTGACTGGAGTCCAAGGGACATACATGGTAATCCATTACCGTCAGATGTTGGAGAATTAACCATACCTATACAGGCATTTAATTGAGCGCATTTGGGAAAAGTGGCGCACAAGATATGACTGGACAAAAATAAACTCACTCAAAATAAGGGGGAAACTGTAGATCATTTTTTAACCCGTCTAACTGAGGTTTTTTATGCTAACAGTGGGATTGATAAACCGGCTAATAACATAGATGCCATCCTGTATGGTCAACAACTAAAAACCATTTTTCTCCAAAACTTAATCCCAGAATTATCCCAATATGTAAAAGAGGACCTCATTTCCTACCGGTCTTGCAAGCTGAATGAGGCTGTGGCATACTGTATACTAATCATGCTAAAAGATTGGAAGAGGAAAAGATGGAGAAGGAGAAGAAGAAAAGTGAAAAACCTACCCCTGTGTATGTTGTGACGAATGCCAAAGCTTCTGATGTGTTTTATTCACAGCCAATCAGTAATGCACAATGCGAAAATGGAGGGTGAAAAGGTGGTGAGGGGGAGGCAGAGCAGGAAGAGGAAGAGAATGGATGGGACGGGGAGCAGCCAGGTCTGAAAGACAGACCGCTTGTGTCATATGAGGCCAACTTGACCCTTGGATCAGGGATTGCCCTCTGAATTCAGACAACCAGGGGTCAGGGAGGATGGTCAGACCAATTACCATATCAACCACCGACTGGTCAGGCATGACGAGCAACAAATAGATAAGTAATACAACTGCACCCACAGCAACAGAAAACACACAGACATGATAAAGGACCTTACTGATGTAATGGTTTTGTCTGACTTTTGCTCAATATTTATAATGACAGTTACCAGAAATTACCATAGACATACAGTGGTGTGAAAAAGTGTTTGCCCCTTTCCTGATTTCTCATTTTTTTGTATGTTTGTCACACTTAAATGCTTCAGATCTTCAAACAAATTTAAATATTAAATAAAGATAACACAAACAAACACAAAATGCAGTTTTTAAATGAAGGTGTTTATTATTAAGGGTAAAAAAAAAAATAAATTCAAACCTACATGGCCCTGTGTGAAAAAGTGATTGCTCTTCCTGTTAAAACACAAATTAACTGTGGTTTATCACATCTTTGGAAAGCTGAGTTCAATTTCTCTAGCCACACCCAGGCCTGATTACTGCCACACCTGTTATCAATCAAGAAATCACTTAAATTGGACCTGCCTGACAAAGTGAAGTAGACCAAAGATCCTCAAAAGCTAGACATCATGCTGCGATCCAAAGAAATTCAGGAAGAAATGAGAAACAAAGTAATTCAGATCTAGCAGTCTGGAAAAGGTTATAAAGCCATTTCTAAAGCTTTGAGATGCCAGCGAACCACAGTGAGATCCATTATCCACAAATGGCGAAAACATGGAACAGTGGTGAAACTTCCCAGGAGTGGCCAGCCGACCAAAATTACCCCAAGAGCACAGCGATGACTCATCCAAGAGGTCACAAAAGACCCCACAACAACATCCGAAGAACTGCAGGCCTCACTTGCCTCAGTTAAGGTCAGTGTTCATGACTCCACCATAAGAAAGAGAGTGGGTATAAATGGCCTGCATGGCAGAGTTCCAAGATGAAAACCACTGCTGAACAAAAAGAACATAAAGGCTAGTCTCAGTTTTGCCAGAAAACATCTTGATGATCCCCAAGACTTTTGGAAAAATACTTGTGGACTGACGAGACAAAACTTAACTTTCTGGAAGGTGTGTGTCCCATTACAGTGATCCCTCACTTATCGCGGTTAATGGGTTCCAGAACCGACCGCGAAAAGTGAAAAACCGCGAAGTAGCGTCACCCCTAATGACGTCATCCGTAAATAATACGTACGTTCATTCTCTCACTCTCTCTCTCTCATATGATACGTGTGTGTGTGTGTGTGTGTACGTGTACATACATACGTAGATGTAAATAAAGTGTACATAAATATGTTTTTAGAACTCTTTTATTCTTATAACAAGATACGTAACTCAAGATGAAGATGATTTACTTCACAGGTTAATGAGAGCTTTACTGCTCCTCAGGTGACGCCTCATCGTCAGGTGCTAGAAGCGCAGGATCATCGAGGGCAGCTTCCGATAGAGCTGGAGAAGCTGCAGGAGGCGGCGTAGTGGC
The DNA here is from genome assembly GCA_020510985.1 of Pholidichthys leucotaenia. Classification (NCBI taxonomy): domain Eukaryota; kingdom Metazoa; phylum Chordata; class Actinopteri; order Cichliformes; family Pholidichthyidae; genus Pholidichthys; species Pholidichthys leucotaenia. The sequence continues at coordinate 305,632,363 of CM035841.1, read as the reverse complement.
TCGACGGGAAGACTATTTCGCACAAAATGGCACAAGAGAACAGCAAAAAGTTCCACGCTGCGAGACCACGTAACACGAGCGATAAAGAGCAATGAATGCGGTAAATTCCTTCCCTTCATGGCCGCTCGGCAGGGAGAGGAGGTGGGTGAAACGTCTCGGCCAATCAGCTTGCGAGATTTCCGAGCCGAGCCAACACGAGAACAGCGAACAGAGAGGTGGATTTTTTGAGTTGTGCGGCTCTCCGTGTTGATACCTGATGGTCTAATGTAGTCTCCCTGCCTTCTGCTAGCGCCCGCCCATTATTTCTCAATTTTGAATTTTTGATGAATATTTTTGAAAAATCCGCGATGCACTGAGGGCGCGAAAGGTGAAGCGCGAAGTAGCAAGGGATCACTGTACATCCAGCATAAAAGTAGCACAGCATTTCAGAAAAGGAACATCATACCAACAGTAAAATATAGTGGTGGTAGTGTTATGGTCTGGGGCTGTTTTGCTGCTTCAGGACCTGGAAGACTTGCTGTGGTAAATGGAACCATGAATTCTGCTGTCTACCAAAAAATCCTGAAGAAGAATGTCCAGCCATCTGTTTGTGACCTCAAGCTGAAGCGCACTTGGGTTCTGCAGCAGGACAATGATCTAAAACACACCAGCAAGTCCACCTCTGAATGGCTTAAGAAAAACAAAATGAAGACTTTGGAGTGGCTTAGTCAAAGTCCTGACCTGAATCCGATTGCGATGATGTGGCATGACCTTAAAAAGGCGGTTCATGCTGGAAAACCCTCCAATGTGGTTGAATTACAACAATTCTGCAAAGATGAGTGGGCCACAATTCCTCTACAGCACTGTAAAAGACTCATTGCCAGTTATCACAAATGCTTGATTGCAGTTGTTGCTGGTAAGGGTGGCCCAACCAGTTATTAGGTTTAGGGGGCAATCACTTTTTTACACAGGGCCATGTAGGTTTGGATTTTTTTTCCCTTAATAAGATAAGATAAGATAAGATAAGATAAGATAAGATAAGCCTTTATTAGTCCCACAATGGGGAAATTCCAGGATTGCAACAGCACAGGGATAGCAACACTCAGAGCAACAATCAGAAGGCAAGAAAAACAAGAACAGCTAGTAAACATATGTACATATTACTATAAATATATATATACGTATATATATAGACACAGTGCGGAGCATTATGGTTGGTGAATGTGCAGCAGAAAGTCTAAGCTCTCTCTTCGCGGATGCGGCGGGCCAGCTGGAAGTCTTTGGGCATGATGGTGACCCTCTTAGCGAAGAAGAGACCCACCAGGTAGGCCTCGCTGGCCTCCTGCAGAACCATGACGGCGAAGCTCAGGAAGCGCAGGTCGGTCTTGAAGTCCTGAGCGATCTCCCTCACCAGGCGCTGGATGGGCAGCTTACGGATGAGCAGCTCCGTGGATTTCTGGTAGCGACGGATCTCTCTCAGAGCCACGGGCCTGTGACGGTGAGGCTTCTTCACTCCGCCGGTGGAGCAGCCTTGGTGGCTAGCTGCTTCCTGGGGGGCTTTTTCCTCCAGTAGATTTTACGGGTGGTCTGCTTGGTTCTTGCCATCGCTCTTTATTATTCTGTCTTATATTTCTTGCACGCCGCCTAAACTCCAGCCCGGCACCCGCGTCGTTTTCGCTACAGTTCCCAGTATGTCGAGTTTCACCGTTAGCACCGGGTGGCGGTTGAGTGCTAGCTAGCACTAGCTCTTCCTGCTGTAATGTTTCCTGCTGTAAACAGTGGCTCCGTCCGCCGATTCGGGAGACCTTTGGGGCGATCTGTGTGTCCGTGATATATATATAGAGTGAAAGGTGTAGAAAGAAGAAGGAAGATAAAAAAAAAGTCTGTTGCAACGGGCAGCCAACTCATGTGGCGCCACCGGTCCGGCGGAACCGGAACCGGAAAAAAAAAAAATAAAAATAAACATTTTAATTTAAAAACTGCATTTTGTGTTTACTTGTATCAGCTTTGTCTAATATTTAAATTTGTTTGATGATCTGAAACATTTAAATGTGACAAACATACAAAAAAATAAGAAATCAGGAAGGGGGCAAACACTTTTTCCCACCACTGTACATAACCTTTCAGTGACCAATAAAAATCTGTCAAGGTCAACCTGTTAGTGGGAGTTGAGGCAGAGCAGAGGTAGGGGCTTTTCTGTAGCTCACATCAATTTTATTTAGAACAAAAAAACTAGTAATGTTGAGGCAGAACTTGTAGTTTAACCTGGAGACATCCAACGAAACCAAGTTGTTGGCTGTGTTCTTTCCTCTTTTGGCCTGAAGGTGGCACTAAGGGAAAGGTAATGATGCCGCCAGACTACACTGACTACATCTCATTCGGAAACATAGAATTTTTGCTCTGTTTCACAATAGTCTGCTTAATAAAAGAGTAAATGAACTTGGAAGTGCAAGATTATTCTTGAAGAATGATGTAGTAGTTTGATGTCATTTATCATTCTGGTCTATAAGCATTCTTTATTAGAACAAAATGAACATTTTCTGTCATGGCTCTTTGATTACAGATATAATATAGAGATTCAGTATATTGTGTCTGTTGGTGCCGTCTGTTTATCAGGAATTGTCAACTGAGAAGACCAAGGTGGCCAGCGTGGAGACGAAGCTAAGCTCTCAGCTGAGTAAGAGGGAACAAGAAATGATTGCTCTGCAAGCTCGAATGCAGGCCAGTTACCAGGACCATGTGGCCCAAACACAGAGGCTTAATGCAAAGGTCAGTTTTTCAGTACAGCAGTAATTTAAAAATGTGTGCATCTGTATTCCTGTTGCTTCTCTTGTAGTCAAACTGTCCAAGGTGCAGTGAACAGACTTTTGATGAATATTGATACATTTTCAGATCCTAAGCCTGCAGGACCAGCTGGGAAAAGGCCCCAGTGCCCAACTTGCTCGTCTACAGCAGGAGAACACCATTTTGCGAGACGCCCTCAACCAGGCTACAAGTCAAGCTGAGAGCAAGTAAGTGTTTACCAAATGTTAATCCATTATCTAAGTGGTCACAATGCCATGTATTTGATATTGCATAATGCTTAAATTTAAGACAATAATTTAAAGTTTTCTTTGCAGTCCCAGATATAATGGTGTCCTGTGGTTTCTAAGGTACAGTATGTCGTCTGACTCTTAACTTTCTGTCTCTATCTCTCTTCATTCTGCCCTCAGACAAAATGCAGAGCTGGCCAAGCTGCGACAGGAATGTGCAAAGCTAACCAAGGAGCTTGGAGAGAAGGCAGAAAGTCTGCATGCTGATGAGAACATAAGGAAAGGGCTGGAGGCCAAGGTGTCTGCTACAGAGAAGCAGCTCTCACTGCTACAGGTTGGCCTTGGTTGTTGAACACCACCTCATCCTTATTAAAATCTCATCAGTTGTTATTAAATATAGCTTTAAAAATTTGGCTCATCAGCCAGTTACTGAGCATCCAGAAAATGCAAGCAGTTGCCTTTACAACATACCCTTAACTGTATGGGATGTTTAAGTACCTTATAACCACACAGTTCATCTCTGTTGTGGAATGCAACTATAACAGATTGTATTCCACAACAGGGCTGCAGGTAAAAATCTGTTCAGCACCAGCTGGAATGTGTAAGCATGTCCAAGCGACTCTCCTTCCCAGCCTGCAGTAATTGCCTCAAAACATGTCAGAGCAGTCAAAAAACAGTGTTTACTGGAAGTGGCTTTCAGACAGGAAGTACACTGGTCTTCCGTGCACAGAGTTACTTGTCTTGTGTTCTCGGCATACAATCCGTCAACACATGGAATGCTGTTGGTCAGAACGGTTATGGTTTAAGTCAGCATTTCTGAGTCAGGTATTCATTTTGTTTAATCATTTACTGACATATTTTCAAGCAGTTTAAGGTATAAGTTATCCAACAGTGGTCAAATGGTCACACTCAAATGATGACAAATGAAATAGACTACATCTTCAAAATTTAACTTCAACTTCAAAGCCTCTTTTTAAAATTGATGAAATTTTTATCTGCACAGCCTCACACAAGAGGAGGAATTATTCATTTAAATGGCTTATTTTCTTCTAAATGTGTGGCTCTTTTAAAGATAAGAGTCCACATGCAGTGTTTTATTCTCAGAATCAATGGTCCTGGTTTTACTTATTCAATGGTACCGTTTGGGAGAACTTGGTGAGTCTTTGCTGCCCCCTGCTGTTTGACACATTATTTTTTGTCAGGCCAGCCATGCAGAAAGTGAGCAGACTTTGCAGAGGAGATTGGAGGAGGTGAGCGAGGAACTCAGAGCAGCACAGAACAAACACAGCAACCTGCAGGCCTCTCTGGACAAGGTCCAACAGGAGAGCAGCTCTCTCTCAGGTCAGAGAATTCAGTCTTTATGGTCATCACAGACCAAGCACTTTGGCTGTAGAACTTTTAAATGGAAATTGAATTGTAGTTGTTTTTTCCTGTAAAAAGTTGCTGTATTACAGGATATCAGTTTGAAATTAGCTGTCATGTTTGGGGGGGGGTTTTGTTTGTTTTGTTTTTTGTTTTTTTTCTCTCTGCAGAGTTCCAAGTGCGTGTTGGAATATTGGAGGATGAGATCAGGGATCGTTCTGCTCAGGTGGATGCCCTCATTGCTCAGCTGAAGGAGACAAAGGCAGAGAACAGTCAGCTTGAGCAGCGGGTGGCGTCAATCAACTCCTTGCTGGAGGCCAGTCAGAACAAAAAGGATGACGACAATCAGGTCCAACATTTCTTCCCTTTTTAAGGACTTTCTTAGATAGCTTTACCAATCTTTTAGCATTTAATTTATGTCACTAAATCTTGGTAACCTTCACAAATAAAATACAAACAAAAGAGGAGACATATCTGCAAAAGGCACAAAAGTTTATTGTAAAAATTCCTAGTGCAATACAAAAGGAGTACATAGTACATTATTCACACATAGAATATATATTTATACAGTATCTACATGTATATATCCAATAAATCCATGTATTTTCCATGTAACCTTGTGACTATTATTTTAATTGTTTTTAACCCTAGATGAAGTTTGTTTTGGGTTAAAAATGCATCATAATTGTTAAATATATTTCATTATACCTAACTCAGTACTGTTTACCTGTTGAAATATATATTTTACGGCAAATATAACCCCATAACTATAATATGGCACCTGGCGATCAATTTTTGGCAGCTAATCACTTTTTGCTACGACACCACCGGCTGGAGCAGGTACATCCCATGGTGTCTCAAAAGTCTCTCCATGATTTTTACAGCAATCAGAGCAATTCGTAGCATAGGAAGCTAAACATTTCTTCAGACATCCTGAAGCTCTGCAATCACTGCAGTTCATGAAGCTGGGATGACATCCCATCACTGAAAGGCTTGGTTGAATGCCCAGACCTATGATTTGAAGCGATAATTTTGCCACAAGAGAGCCATCTGAAACACACACACAGCATACATATTTTAGTACCTAGCGATAACTTGCCGTGATTACAATGTAGTACGGGGGACTTATTAGTGCTTAATTTAGCTTGGAGAAATCATCTTTTAATTTATAAAAAATCTCTTAGAAAAGCTAGAACAAGTTATTACTCTGCATTAATAGAAGAGAACAAGAATAATCCCAGGTTTCTTTTCAGTACTGTAGCCAGGTTGACAAAGAGTCAGGACTCTGTTAATCCTAGCATTCCCTTAGAGCTTACTAGTCAGGACTTTATGAACTTTTTCAATAATAAAATTTCATCCATCAGAGATAAAATCAATCAGATTCTTCCCACAGTTAACTTAAATACTGTAACTACTACAACTCCTTCTTTTGATGTCTGTCTTGATGAGTTTACTCCAATCGACCTTTGTGAGTTAGACAAAATAGTTTCCTCATCCAAACCTTCAACTTGTCTTTTAGACCCTATTCCTACCAGGTTATTTAAAGAAGTCTTCCCACTTATTGGTAGCTTTATTCTTCATATAATCAATTCTTCATTAACTTTAGGCCATGTACCGCAGGCTTTTAAAACGGCTGTAATTAAACCCTTACTCAAAAAGCCAACGCTAGATCCAGGAGCTTTAGCTAACTATAGACCAATCTCTAATCTCCCTTTCATTTCAAAAATCTTAGAAAGAGTTGTTGCTACGCAATTATTTGACCACCTGCAGGGAAATGGTTTACTTGAAGAGTTTCAATCTGGGTTTAGAATCCATCATAGTACTGAAACAGCCTTAGCGAAGGTCACTAACGACCTCCTCATTGCATCTGATAATGGACTAGTTTCTGTACTTGTCCTTTTAGACCTTAGTGCAGCTTTTGATACTATCGATCATAATATTCTACTTGATAGATTAGAACACTATGTTGGACTTAATGGAACTTCGTTGCAGTGGTTTAGATCTTATTTATCTGATAGGTTCCAGTTTGTTCATGTAAATAATGAGTTTTCTTTCAACTCAAAGCTTAGTCATGGAGTTCCACAGGGATCTGTGCTAGGCCCTACTCTTTTTAGTTTATATATGCTTCCGTTAGGCAACATTATTAGAAAGCACTGTATACATTTTCATTGTTATGCAGATGACACACAATTATACCTGTCAATGAAGCCAGATGATAGTAATCAATTAGCCAAGTTAGAAGCCTGTCTTAAGGAAATCAAAGCTTGGATGACTTGTAATTTCCTGCTATTAAATTCAGATAAGACTGAAGTCATTCTTGTTGGTCCAAAAAACCTTAGAAATTCCTTTCCAAATTAAACTTTCAGTTTGGATGCAGTTACTCTTTCTCTTAATAGCGCTGTGAGGAACCTTGGAGTTATTTTTGATCAGGATTTGTCCTTCAATTCACATATTAAATTTGTTTCTAAGACTGCCTTCTATCATTTGCGTAATATTGCCAAGATTAGGAGCATCTTGTCTCAGAGTGATGCTGAGAAGCTGATCCACGCTTTTGTTAGCTCGAGATTAGATTATTGTAATTCTTTATTATCAGGCTGTCCTAAAACATCTTTAAAAAGTCTTCAGCTGATCCAAAATGCTGCAGCAAGAGTTTTAACAGGTACTAGAAAGAGAGATCATATCTCTCCGGTTCTGGCCTCCCTTCATTGGCTTCCCATAGAGTTTAGAATTAAGTTTAAAATCCTTCTTCTTACTTACAAAGCTCTAAACAATCAGGCTCCTTTTTATTTAAAAGATCTGATACTACCGTATTATCCTAACAGAGCACTACGCTCCCAAAATGCAGGATTACTTGTAATACCTAGAATCTCCAAAAGTACAATGGGAGGCAGAGCCTTCAGTTATCAAGCTCCTCTCCTGTGGAATCAGCTGCCAATCTGGATTCGGGAGTCAGACTCGATCTCTGTTTTTAAGAATAGGGCTAAAACCTACCTTTTTGATATAGCCTACAATTAGGGAGGGACCATGTGTTTCTGAACCCTCCCTTAGTTATGCTGCTAATAGGTTTAGTCAGCCGGGGGACCTCCAGTAATGCACTGGGCCTCACTCCTTTCCTCACTCTCTATGAAATATTTTTTTTGCTGGTCATTAACATTTGTTTGTTCTCTCCCATAGATTGAGTCCCCATCGTGCTGTTTGCTCTCTACATGTCTGTTCTTTACTTCTTCTCTATCCCTTCACCCCCCAGCCAGTCGCAGCAGATGACTGCCCCTCCCTGAGCCTGGTTCTGCTGGAGGTTTCTTCCTGTTAAAAGGGAGTTTTTCCTCTCCACCGTCGCCAAGTGCTTGCTCACAGGGGATCGCCTGATTGCTGGGGTCTTTCTGCAACTTTCTGCAACTGTGGGGGTTCCCCCCTACAGTTGATAGTGCTATGAGATGACTGTTGTTGTGAAATGGCGCTATATAAATAAAGTTGAATTGAATTGAACTAACATTAGCAATCATTAGCTTACCCTCACATGTGATCTAGTTCGTATTCTCATGTCTTCTGCTGCTCCATGGCTTCCTAAACTCTCCAGTACTTTTCCAGAGTGTTTCATCTTGCCACCTGTAGCCTTCTCTGGCTCTCCTTTTTTGCCTTTACTCTGACAAAAAGCCAGCAAGCAGCAGGCTTGCCTTGATATCCAGCTTGTGTTTTGCTTGTCACATACAGTACAAATGATGTCATAGGAGTGTCAGGCCGCCTTGCTGTAAAGATCTCACTCACGTTAGGTGGTATTCAGTCATAAACGATAACGAACAACACCGTGTTGAGTCAGGCTGAGTAGGTGCTAGTGGAATTATTATTATTCTCAACACTGGGTCTACGCTATTTGCCATCCGAAATGGCAGAAAAACAATGTGGCACGTGACCACTGATGTCATGTGCTACTTCTCTATAGAACATGTAAAGCTCTTTAGGGCCACCATACTTGCTATGTGGGTTCACCTTGGGATCCTGACCTACAGCTATGGGTTGTGTACGTTGTTGTATATTCGTTGATGATGGGCTTATCATAGTTTGGTTCTGCCACAGTAATTACAGTCATGTGAAAAAATTTGGACACCCCTTTAAATATTCAGTTCTTTATTAAGAAATGTTCACAGTGTGGAGCTCATAGTTACAATACATCACTTTTGTGTGATGTATTGTTAGAGATGAGTGTATAAATGTTTCATCCCACCTAGCAACAATGCTCTGCACTGTGTGTGTTTATATATTTACATATTTATTCCATCTAGCTACAATGCTCTGCACTGGGTGTGTTTATATTTATATATCTATATATTTATTCCATCTAGCTACAATGCTCAGCACTGGGTGTGTTTATATTTATATATCTATATATTTATTCCATCTAGCTACAATGCTCCGCACTGTGTTTTTATATATCTACATATTATTCCATCTAGCTACATTGCTCCGCACTGTGTGTGTTTATATACTTGCATATTTATTCCACCTAGCTGCAATGCTCCGTACTGTGGGTGTTTATATATTTACATATTTATTCCATCTAGCTACAATGCTCTGCACTGTGTGTTCATATATTCATATATTTATTCCATCCAGCTACAATGCTCTGCACTGTGTGTCTGTGTGTGTGTGTGTATATATATATTTTATAGTAATATGTACATATGTATATTAGCTGCTCTTGCTTGCTTGTTTTTTTTCTTGCCTTCTGATTGTTGCTCTGAGTGTTGCTATCCCTGTGCTGTTGCAATCCTGGAATTTCCCCGTTGTGGGACTAATAAAGGCTTATCTTATCTTATCTTATCTTAAATGTATGTGTGTGACTGCGTCCTGGCTTTTTTCACTCCGATCGAGAGAGGACGTAGGATGATTGACGATTAAAGCAGATACTGGAAAAATCATCCAGTCTCCTCAATTCTTGACTCCTACAATTGGGGACCTACGCATGAATCTGAGCACGCCGAGGCTGGAGGACAGCCTCGTGATCGATATGGAAGAGCTGGGAGACAGCCGCTCAGACCCGGATTCACCGGGGAATGCCAGCAGGGGCACAAGACTAATTAAGCTCCCCGAGTTCTGGCAAAGCGACCCGCACTCGTGGTTCCAGCATGTGGAGTTGCGGTTCCTGCTCGGGGGAGTTTCAGCGGATGACATTAAATTCCATAATGTCATCGCGACACTCGACAGCCGCACAGCTCGGTGTGTGCGGAGCCTGGTGCAGCAACCACCCGCTGTCGGCAAATACGACGCGCTGAAAGCCACCCTCATCAGGAGCTTTGTGCCGTCGTCTGAGGCAAGAGCCAGGCAGCTACTGGACCTGCGCGACAGAGGTGGACGCAGGACATGCTACAAATGATCGGGACGGACAACGACGCGTTCCTTTTCAAACATATTTTCCTGAGAACCCTCCCAGCGCACACAAGAGGTTCCCTGTCCAGCAGGAGATGTGTGACCCAGCAGGACTTCCGCGACCTGGCCCAAGAGGCGGAGCGGCTCCTCAATGCCTGCGAGGAACAAGAGGCTTCCGTGGCAGCGGCAGACCTCGGCGCGGCGGCCGGGGGCAGTGTGGAGCCAGAGACAGCAGTGACCACCTCAGCAGCGACAGCAGCGGTGAGATTCCATGGCAGGGGGGATGACAGCCTCTGTTTTTACCATCGACGTTTCGCTGGGAAGGCGCACAAATGCATCCCGCCCTGCAAGTTCAAAAAGCAGGGAAACGACCGGGCCGGGAGCCGTTAGCAGCTTCCACTCTCGGCGAACGGAACAAGCTGCTTTATCTGACAGACGCGGGCTCCGGGCAGCAATTCCTAGTGGACACTGGAGCCCAGAGGAGCTTCATCACTGCCACCTATGCTGATCGGGTCGCGGGACCCCGCGAAGACGGGGCAACAGCGGCCAACGGCTCCAGCATCAAGACGTACGGAGAGAGAACCTTGTCTCTGTCCTTCCAGGGCCGCACCTATGAGTGGAATTTCATCGTGGCGGCAGTGAGCTTCAATATGTTAGGTGCTGATTTTCTGTGTTCACATGGTTTGTTAGTTGATCTGGCCAACAAACGACTAGTAAATGCATTCTCTTTCTGTTCTATCCCTTGTGCAGCTCGGGTGTGCCTGCCGCCAGTTCAGACCAACGTCGCCACAGCAGGTGGTAAGTTTCACAGCCTTCTACACCAGTTCCCAGCACTCACAGTTCCCACTTTTTCAGCTAAGGTGGCGAAGCACGGGGTGGAGCACTTTATTACCATGAGTGGCCCACCCGTTTTTGCGAAGGCTCGGCGCTTGGATGCAGCTAAACTCTCCAATACGCGCGAGGAGTTCGCCAACCTGGAAAGGTTGGGCATAATTCGCCGCTCGAAGAGCGCCTGGGCTTCCCCCCTCCACATGGTACCTAAAGCTGATGGCTCGTGGAGACCTTGTGGCGATTACCGCAGGTTGAACAATGCCACAGCGCAGGACCGGTACCCGATTCCGCATATCCAGGACTTTTCGGTGCACTTGGCGAAGGCGCGCATTTTTTCTAAAATAGACCTGGTCTGCGGTTATCACCAAGTCCCGGTCCGACCAGAGGACATCCCCAAAACAGCCGTAATAACCCTGTTCGGGCTTTTTGAGTTTTTACGAATGCCGTTTGGCCTTAAAGGGGCCGCACAAACCTTCCAACGGATGATGGATGCAGTGTTGCGCGACCTTTCTTTCGTTTTTGTCTATTTAGACGACATTTTGGTAGCCAGCACCTCCGAGGAGGAGCACGCAAAACACCTCACGACAGTTTTTCAGAGGTTAGGAGAGCATGGGTTGATAATCAACCCGGCCAAGTGCCATTTTGGCGTGGCACAAATCGATTTTTTAGGGCACCGCGTTTCCTCGGAGGGAGCAGTTCCTCGGCCGGCCAAAGTACGCGCAGTGGCAGATTTTCCCCAGCCTCGAACGGTAAAAGCGTTGCAAGAATTTTGGGGGATGGTAAATTTTTATAACCGTTTCATACCCCACGCAGCGCAACTTATGCAGCCCTTGTACACCGCGCTCAAAAAGCAGAAGCCCTCCCATGTGATTGAATGGTCCCCGGAGCAGGAGCGCGCATTGACAGAGGTTAAACGAGCACTGGCAAACGCGGCACTGTTGGCCCACCCAGACCCGGCAGCCCGCATAGTGCTAACCACAGACGCGTCAGATGTGGCCATAGGGGCCGTAGTAGAACAGCAGGTTGCCGGGGTTTGGCAACCACTCGCATTCTTCAGCAGATCCCTACGCGAGGCTGAGCGAAAATACAGCGCGTTTGACAGGGAGCTGCTGGTGCTCCACTTGGCTATTCGCCATTTCCAGTTCTGGCTGGAGGGGCGGCGTTTCACCGCGTTTGTCGACCACAAACCGCTCACTTTTGCAATGTCCAAAACTTCAGAACCGTGGTCAGGGTGGCAACAGAGACAGCTGGCCGCAATTTCTGAATTTACCACCGATATTCAGCACGTAGCCGGTAAAATCAATGTGGTGGCAGACTGTCTGTCACGCACAGTAACAGCACCCGTCCGCGCGGAAACGGATTGCGCGGCCGCTTACCCAGAGCGCGGTAACAGCACGGACGCGCGCGGCTCCGGTCCACGTGGGAATAGATTATGCAGCCATGGCGGAGGAGCAGAGCGAGGACGCGGACGTGCGCGCGCTCCTGTCTGGACCAGCAGGGTTAAGGCTGGAACGCAGAAATCTACAAACCGGTTTCCCCCTGCTGATCTGCGATGTATCCACAGGGCGACCGCGCCCGGTGGTGCCAGCCACGTGGCGCCGTCGCGTTTTTGACGCCGTGCACTCCCTAGCGCACCCAGGGGTGCGCGCTTCGGTGAAAATGGTGGCGGAGAAGTTTGTTTGGCCGAGCCTGCGCAAGCACGTGAAGGAGTGGGCTAAAACCTGCATGGCTTGCCAGCGGGCTAAAATTCACAGGCACACTAAGGCGCCCTTAGAACCGTTCCACATTCCGGCTAAAAGGTTCGATCATGTGCACGTGGACCTCGTGGGCCCCCTGCCCACTTCACAAGGGTTCACGCATCTCTTGACAATGGTAGACCGAACCACTCGTTGGCCGGAAGTGGTCCCGTTAACATCGACCACAGCGGCAGAGGTGGCACGTGCTTTTTTAACAGCCTGGGTAGCGCGGTTCGGGGTCCCGTCAGATATTACGTCTGATAGGGAACCTCAATTTGCGTCGGAACTGTGGTCAGCAGTGGCCGGCGGCTTAGGAGCGGCGGTACATCGCACGACCGCTTACCATCCCTAGGCCAACGGTTTATGCGAGCGTTTTCGCAGGTCTTTGAAGGCAGCCCTCAGAGCATCACTGACGGACACAGATTGGGTAAACAAACTACCATGGGTTTTATTGGGGTTGCGTTCGGGACCCAAAGAGGATCTAGATGCCTCACCAGCAGAATTGGTCTTCGCGCAACCGCTCAGGCTGCCAGGCGAGTTTTTACCCGACCACACGGCACCAGGGCCCCCCCCCCCCCCGATCCGGGGTCTCTGAGTAACACGGGAGCAGAAATGCTCCTGGGCCCCGCTCATCACTCTTTCCCGCGTGTGTTCGTACCCCAGGCTTTACGAGACGCAGAGTTTGTTTTTGTCAGGCACGATGCGCAGCGGCATAGCCTCCGCCCACCTTATGACGGTCCATTTCGAGTGCTGGAAACCAGGGAGAAATATTTTGTGCTAGATTTGGGGGGCAGGAGGGAGACGATCAGTATCGATAGATTAAAGCCTGCTTTTGTGTTGCATAACGAGTCTGTATGGCCGGCGGGCGTGCCTCGACGCGGCAGGCCTCCGAAGAGGCGGCCCCGGGACCCCCCACGGGGGGCAAATAACCCTTCTCCCCCTCAATCCACAGATGCACAGCAGGACGGCCCAACACAGAGCAGGAGACCTGCATACAGCAGATTCGGGAGAAGATTGAAACCTAAGCTGCATGCAGAATGATGTGTTTTTTTGGTCAGGTTGTTTAGGTTGCTGTGAGATTCTGTTGGGGGGGGGTGACGTGTTGTATGACTGTTGTGTGACTGTATGTGGGTGCCCAGTCTTTCGCGTGGAAGGGGGGAGTGATGTGGAGCTCATAGTTATAACCTATGTGACTCACATGTGGCTGGCTGAATTCAGCCAAGAGAGACTTTGAGCTAGCCATGTGTATTGACTTCACACCTCAAGAGGAAGACGTGTCTGCACCCCCTGGGGACTCAGGAGAGAGGAGAAGATTACCTGGCCTAACCTTTGGGGGTCAGAAAGGAGAACAGAAGGACTCTGGGTGTTCTATTACAGATGAAAGGATGTAGCTGAGTATTGAGACTTTTGTGTGATGTATTGTTAGAGATGAGTGTATAAATGTATGTGTGTGACTGCGTCCTGGCTTTTTTCACTCCGATCGAGAGAGGACGTAGGATGAATGAGGATTAAAGCAGAAACTGGAAAAATCATCCAGTCTCCTCAATTCTTGACTCCTACAACGGATCTATATCTAACCTTGTTTTTGTTTTATTTGCATTTTTTAAATTTATTTTAGCCATTGTAAGTGGGAATAAATGTGGTGGTGTCCTAAAAAAGATGGGGGGGGGGGGGGGGGGGGTTATGTATGGAAAAAACCTTGGCCAAGGATGAGGCAAGATGAGTTGGCGAACACAGCTTTATTAAAGAGAACGGGCAGCATTACATGACATGGCACCTAGTGCAGCCATCAGACATAAGAGGCCGTAAGATGGCGCCCCCTGCCTTATATATGGGCAGTGCGGTGACGTGACAGAATGTCCACATCACCACACTGCACTTCGCAATAAAGTGCCCTTTATTTATATATTACAGCCTTCCCCCCCTTTTAGAAAAGTCCAAAATCACACACACAATTGACCCCCCCCCCCCCTCAAATTTGGGACCCAAATCATGCACTAAAATAATGAAAAACAATATACTAAAATGGCCTAGCACATTCACACAAAATAACCTAAAATAGGGCTGATGGGTGGACTACTGTGCAGGCCGCACGACAGGGTGGATTGTTCTGCCATCCATAGCTAAAGAAAAGTTCATACATAAAACTAAAATTACATGCCGTGCTCCTAAACTAAACCAAACACATAAAATAATCCCATATCATAACATATACAGTATATGCAAGAACAGCAGAACTATAAACAACCCATTATTTACAGCACAGTCTCTTAAATGGGAGAGGTAGTACCAGCATGGGGAAAAACAGTTCACTCACAAGCTTTGAGGCAGCCCCGTGGCGGCCTCCTCACTGGAGCCCTGAAGCAGGCCCACGGCAGCACCCTCTGGAGTTTTGAAACATGCTCTTTGTGGCCTCCTCCCAGGGGCCTTTGGACCCCCAGGGCCAATCTTCCTGACGCCGGGGCCTGGGTCCCACACCGCGGCAGGCAAACTCCGCAGAGCCTCTCCATCTGGAGCCACTGCCCAGACACACCGCAGCTTGTTCACATGCCACAGTGAATCATCCATCAGCCGAACACACGCTGTTCCCAGCTTCTCCTCACTCCTCAGCGGCGCCCGTTGTTTTACTGGCTGCAGTTCAATCAGTTGCCTTTCCGGCCTCCCTTTGGCACAAACCAGAACCCGGTCCATGACTTGTAATGGCGCTTTACCTGGTTCGATGTGCTGCCGTGCATTCGCCAGCTCTGCGTCCTCCTTTGGCCTGGCATCTTTGTTACACTGTAGCAGTTCAGCAGTCACTGTTGTCGCAGCGGACCCCTCACCCGTTACTGGCTGAAAGTCAACCTGAGCGCTGAAGGCGTCCGGTGCTTCCCTGGTGTCGCTCATCAGAACGGACCTTCCACCCGCCAACTTGGTCATTCCCGCTGCAGCTGGCTGAGCGTGGGCACTGAAGTCACTGGTCCCTCCACTGAGCCGTCTGAAGCGCTCTGCTGCGCTGCGCTGTGTGCTGTGTATTGATATGTGAAGTTTATATAGAGTCACCACAAGAGGGCAGTATGACCCTGGCCATGACCTAACTATAAAAGGAGTTGTACTTGAGCCACTGTGTGGTTAGTTGTTGGTTGCAGTTGAAGTGACAAGTAAAAGTCCTAACTGACACCCGGTGTGTGTGCGCCTCGTCATTACATGGTACCAGGAGAAAATTACATGGTACCAGGATAAAACTACGAACCGACGGCGAAGATGAACACTCTTCGACAGCCAGACGAGTTAAAGTTGACCGGTAACGTCAACGAGAACTGGAAAGCATTCAAACAAAGTTTTGAACTTTATTGGCTAGCTATCGGTCTCCGTGACGAGGAGAGGAAGATAGCATTACTGCTAACAGTAGCAGGGCGAGCGGCGCTAGATGTGTTCAACACATTCATCTTCACGGAAGAAGAAAAAGGCAAATTCGACGTCGTAATGAAGAAGTTCGACGATTATTGCACACCGAGAAAGAATGAAACGTACGAGAGGTATGTGTTCAGAAAAAGACTTCAGAAAGAGTCAGAGTCCATCGAGCTGTATGTCACAGACCTACGGTTGAAATGTCAGTCATGCAACTTTGGAACATTGAGTGAGTCAATGATACGGGACCAAATTGTAATTGGGGTCCAGGACAACAAATTGCGGATGCAATTACTGAAAGAGACTAACTTAACGCTGGAGAAAGCGATACAGATTTGCCAAGCGTCTGAGAGTACAAAGGCACAATTAAAGACTTTTAGCAGCAAGGAAAGAGAGACTGCTGAAGTCGATGCAGTGCAGCGTGCAAAGCCGAAAGGAACGTTGTATGCAAGGAAAAGAGATGCAAAGCGCGCGCGCGGGAACTGTGAGCGGTGTGGAATGCAACATGCGCCGAAGCAGTGTCCAGCATTCGGGAAGGAATGTCGCAAGTGTGGCGGAAAAAATCACTTCGCAAAGACCTGCTTCTCGAAGAAGAGGGTGCAACTCGTGGAGAAAAAGAGCGACAGCGAAGAGGATCAGTTTTACGTGGACGCCATCGAGGGAGAGACGAGCGCTGACGAATGGATAGTGTGCTTGGAGATGAATGGCACAGACATGTCACTGAAGCTCGACACAGGTGCGCAGGTAAACATCCTGCCAATGAAAGAATTTAAAAGACTGAAAAACAAACCGAAAATAAGAGATAAAAAGATTAATCTGAGAACATATGACGATAAGCCAATACCCACTAAAGGAATGTGCAGGGTTACACTGTCAAACAAAGATAAGACAGTGAATGCATTGTTTGTACTTGTTGATGGAAATAGACAAGCAATTTGGGGTTTAAAAACATGTGATCAGCTAGGTCTGATCAAGAGGGTGAATGTCATTGATACAGACAAGGTGACAGCACGAGAAAATACAGAGGCTACAACAAGTAAGCACAAACACACTGACTGGGTGAAAGAATACAAAGAGGTGTTCAAAGGAATAGGCCGCCTACCAGGCAAACAAAAAATTAGGCTGAAAGAGAATGCAGAGCCAGTCATACATCCAGCAAGAAAAGTGCCAATAGCTCTTAAAAAGAGGCTGAGAGAAACACTAGACTCACTGATAGCAGACGGAGTGGTCAGAAAAATAGAAGAACCAACTGAATGGGTTAACTCCCTAGTTATAGTGGAGAAGCCAAATGGAGATTTGAGATTGTGCATAGATCCGAAAGATCTAAATAAAGTAATACAGCGGGAGCATTACAGGCTACCAACAAAATCTGACATAACCAGCACTATGAGTGGAGCAAATTACTTCACAAAATTAGATGCCAAATCTGGGTTTTACCAAATAGTGCTCGATGAGGAAAGCGCTAAATTGTGCACATTTAATACGCCATTCGGAAGGCATTGCTTTCTACGAATGCCGTTCGGGATTAGCTCAGCCCCTGAAATTTTCCATAGAACTGTGCAGCAATTGTTTGACGGAATAGAAGGGGTGGGAGTTTTTCTTGATGACGTGGTAGTCTGGGGAAAAACAAAAGAGGAGCACGACGAAAGGTTGGCTAGAGTTCTCACACAGGCGCAAAAGTCAGGTATGAAACTGAATAAGAGTAAGTGCCAATTTGGGGTACAGGAGATTACATACCTGGGAGAGAAGTTATCTGGGGCAGGCGTGCAACCAGATCCGGAAAAAGTGCAGGCCATAGCAGAGCTGCCAGTACCGCAGGACAAAATTGACTTGCAAAGAGCCTTAGGGCTAGTCAGTTACATGGGGAAATTTATCCCAAATCTATCAGCTAACACAATAGCTCTTAGAAGCTTGTTAGAGACCAATACAATGTGGCAGTGGATGGCAGAGCATGCCAGAGAATGGGAGTGGCTCAAAAGCAGTCTAATACAGGAGCCAGTGTTAAAATTCTATGATCAGGACAAACTGCTAAAAGTGTCCACAGATGCGTCCAAAGCCGGCCTAGGAGCTGTGCTATTGCAAAAACATGACACAGAGTGGTATCCAGTCGCATACGCATCGCGCACCATGACAAGCGCAGAAAAAAATTACGCGCAAATAGAGAAAGAGACTCTAGGTGCAGTGTTTGGATGTGAGAAGTTTCATGAATATGTGTATGGACGGTCAGTAATACTAGAAACAGACCACAAACCACTGATTGCGATCTCACAGAAGCCACTGGGTGACGCACCACCGCGCATCCAGCGTCTAATGTTAAGATTACAGAAATATGACTTGAAATTTGAGTTTACACCAGGCAAGCAACTAATTGTAGCCGATGCGCTGAGTAGGGCTAGCTTGAGCAACACCAGCAGCACAACAGAGGAAGCTGTGCAAATACATGTAGACTCTATTAAGGCACACATGCCAGTGTCAGATGCAAAATGGACGAAGATAGTGAAAGAAACACAAAAAGATGAGAAACTAAAAAGAGTAATGGAACAGATACATCAACCAGGACAGGTTATGATTGACAAGCCTTACCAACACTTTAAAGGTGAACTGTCTGTGTTAGATGGGGTTCTGTTAAAGGGTACAAGGATAGTCATACCTACCTCCATGAGATCAGAAATGCTTAAATTAGTGCATGAGGGGCATTTGGGTATTGAAAAGTGCAAAAGACGTGCACGTGATGTTTTGTATTGGCCCAACATGCACAAGGACATTGAGGCATATGTGCAGCGCTGTGAGACTTGCCAGCGCCACAGGTATCAACAGCCAAAGGAGCCTATGAGGCCCCATGAGAAGCCTCAAGGGCCATGGAGAAAAGTGGGCATGGATCTATTTCAGCTTAAGGGCAAGGACTATCTGTTAGTCATGGACTATCATTCCACCTACCCAGAGTTTGCAGGGTTGAGTGACACAACAGCAGAAAGAGTGATTGCACATACAAAGACAATGTTCGCACGCCATGGAATTCCAATGACTGTTGTAAGTGATAACGGACCACAATTCACAAGTCAGTGCTTCAAAGACTTTGCAGACACATATGGGTTCAAGCACGTGACCTCAAGCCCTCTGTACCCACACTCGAATGGGTTAGCAGAGAAAGGGGTGCAAATAGTGAAGCGCATACTGAAAAAGGCTGCAGACAATGCAGAAGACCCACATCTGGCGATCCTGAATTACCGAGCATCACCACTAGAGAATGGACTTTCCCCAGCAGAAATGCTCATGAACAGAAAACTCAGAACGTGACTTCCATCAGCATCTCAGGTGATGGAAAAGAGAGATGTGAGGCGTGATGAGAGGCAAGCTGAACTGTACAACAGAACAGCACGACCTCTGAGACCACTTGCACATGAGGACATTGTGCGAGTGAGATGTGATGGAGAATGGGGACCGCTGGCAAAAGTGGTCAAAGAAACAACTCCCAGATCATATGAAGTCATCACAGAGCATGGGAAAACAATGAGGCGAAACCGACGTCACTTACTGAAAGTGCCTCAGACAAAAATGAGAGTCACAGACAGTGAAACAAGCGACATGCCAATTCCCAGCCAAACCGAACAACCAGAAATGGCTGAGAACCAGAACATAGAGACAGACACTAACAAACAGACTGAGGTGACACAAAGGAGATGCTCACAAAGGCAAATTGTGAAACCGAAAAGACTGATTGAGGAAATGTAAGGAGTACTGAGATGAATGAAAAAAAAAAAAAAAAAGTGTTGATGTTGAGTTGTAAACAGAGAAATGTTAAAGTTGTGATTCAGTGTACAAGGTTGACAAAGATGTAAAAAGAAATGGAGTTTATTTGGTTTATTGAAATTTGAGAAAAAGTTTATAGTTGGACATGACCTTACTTGAAAAAAAGGGAGATGTATTGATATGTGAAGTTTATATAGAGTCACCACAAGAGGGCAGTATGACCCTGGCCATGACCTAACTATAAAAGGAGTTGTACTTGAGCCACTGTGTGGTTAGTTGTTGGTTGCAGTTGAAGTGACAAGTAAAAGTCCTAACTGACACCCGGTGTGTGTGTGCCTCGTCATTACATGCTGTATCTGAGTTCGTCTGCTGTTGCTGTGCGTTGTTGCCCCCTGCATGCTTGGGCCCCACTTCTGGGCAGCTCTCCCCCTGAAAGCGTGCAGCAGACGTCCCAGTATCGGCAATGTCCATAAAAACCACGTCGGTGTTAGTCTCGCCTAACTCAGGCTCTTTCTCCTCCAACTCCAGTGATGGCTGCGCAAGGGGCGGAGGCGATCCCGGTCTCTGTCCTTCCTCAATGTCATCTTCACTGCCCATGCCATATCCACACTGTGCTCTTTGGCCGCACCCACATCCGCGAAGCCTGGGCGAACTGGGCCTGGGCCGCTGACCGTTTGCCCGCCAATTGTGAAAGTAAATCCCAGCTCACTGAATAAATCCCACCTAATAACATTTCCACTCCAACGTGTCACCTGGAACCGGAACACTGGAATCACTTTTTTGCCATATTGCACTGCAAATGTGACGTTCCTGCCTGCACCGGTCCTCCTGTCGTCCGGTAATTCCACTGCATCAGGGTGCCAGGGGGTGAGCCTCCGAACCATGGCCTCACTCACTATGGACTGCATGAAGGCGGTGGCTATCATCATGGGCACACTCATGCCGTCTAGCTTCACATCAAGTTGCAGTCCTGACCAACCTTCGGGGCTCGCAATGTTTATGCCGTCTCCATAGGGTGTGGGGTTAGCTAGCTTAGCTTGTCATCGATGACGATGGTTTTCGTGCCTGCACCACGTTTTTGGGCTTAGCAAAGTAGCTAGTTAGCATCGCAATAGCTTCTTCATAACAGTCCGTTGGGCCAAGCATTTGAAAAACTCTCTGACCTTCTGAGCCTAGGAAGTGGACAAGCAGCACTCGCTTCTTCACTCCATCCAGCTTCGCCAGATCCAGAGCCATGATGTAGGTTTTGAAGGCCCCCAACCAGTCAGGCCATGGCACCTGTGGCTCGCCGGAAAGCTCCAAAAAAGGCTTCAGTGGTGTAAAGCACATCTCCATGAGTTAATCCTCAGTCGCCAAATGTTATGTATGGAAAAAACCTTGGCCAAGGATGAGGCAAAATGAGTTGGCGAACACAGCTTTATTAAAGAGAACGGGCAGCATTAAATGACGTGGCACCTAGTATAGGCATCAGGCATAAGAGGCCGTAAGATGGTGCCCCTGCCTTATAAATGGGCAGTGCAGTGACATGACAGGACATCCATGTCACCACACTGCACTTCACAATAAAGTGCCCTTTATTTATGTATTACAGGGTGTCCTAATTTATTCCTCACTATTTGTTTAGAATTACATTTTACAGAAAATCTGAAAAAAGTCTTTAATTCATTTTTAATTGTTTAGTTGTACTATGTGAATTTCCCAGCATTTTTAACATTGATATTAAATATCCATATGTCCAAATATGTTAAACACACACACACACACACACACACACACACAGGCTTACAGGGTGTCCTAATTTTTTCACATGACTGTATATTCAAAAGTGGAAAACTTCTTTCTGTCAGTAAGTATTGGGATCGTCAAAGAAAACAGAGGTGGGGGATATTGCACTTGCCTCAGAATGCTCTTCATGATTCCTGTCATTAATAAAAATGTTTTTCCCATTTCAGTGCGATGTACCTTGTTTTCTGAGCTAGTTCACAACTAACCTGTGGCACCTTGTATAGGCATGGCACCAGCATTTTTTTCTCCTGGTGCTAAGGGGGGGGGGGGGGTGAAAAATAAGTGTGTGCAACAAGAGGTGTTAAAAATGTTAAAATTATTAGAAAATGGTCCATCACAACTTCATCTTGGGGTGGCTTAACAGGGGCTATGCAGCTGTGTGATGTTGCTATAGCACCTCCTACACCCAGTGTAACACTGTCCATGACCTTACAGCATTTGTTACCATAAACCTGTGGCAGCTGCCTGTGTCACAGTTTGAAGCCATTTATTGTAATCCATTCCAAGCTACCATATGTGGAGGGGAAACGTAAAATGATATAAACAGCTGGCTTTGGAATAATATATCAGTTATATTTTTATAAATGTCTGATCACTTATTCAAAGTTTTCTCACATATGTATAAAAAGCTGCTGTTAAATGGTCAGAGGAAGCATTTACTGTAAGTCTCTATTTTGCTGCCTGTCAATGGTTACAGTTGAGCCTGAGACAGTCACTGCATGCACCTGATCGTCTGTAAAGACCCAGCTCTAATCCTCCTCTGATCAGTCTGTGCTGGGACACTGCTAGAGTGTGTAGTAGTGCTGCTCTGGAGCACCCCTGAGACACCGGACCTTCCAGCAGGTAATCAAACTTTAGTTTTATGATGGGGGAGCTGAGGTCCACTTCCCCTGCTCACTGTTTGGACTTGAGCGACCTTGAGCCGCCTGGAGCAGAGAGGGATCAGGATGTTTTCACGACTCCCTGTTCTTTAGAATCCTGTGGTGTGAAACCAGTGCAACTTCTAATTAAATCGCTAAACACGCTGATCACTGAGCAACAACAGGTTCCTTTTGAGGCGATGACAGTCATGCATGAATCCTATGAAAAGGAGAGACTGAAGCTTTCACAAAGGTGCCACGATGAGCAACAGAGGATTATCCAGGCAACGGCGGCCAGGCGGCCAGACAGTAAAGCCTCAAGATTGAAGGTGTTACGTGATGCCAAAGTCACAGTGGACAGGCCATACGCAGATCTGTGCTTTAAAGGAAAATCTGGTAGCAGGTCCTCTTGCTCTGCTGCTAGTAAAAGAGACACAGACAGGAGCACAGTTTACAGCCTAAACCTGGGAAACCTCACACACTCTCAGGCTACTAAGATGAAACTTCAGAAGCTTAAAGAGGACATCAAAAAGGAGATGTGTGTCACAGTTTCAGACAGAGACTGCAAGATAGCGGCACTCATGCTGGTGAGGCATCAGCAGGAGCAGGATCACCTGAAGCTTTGCCAGAAGAAGGAGCAAGAACGTCAGGAGGCCTGCAAACGGGAGAAGGCCCAGCAAGCTCAAGCAGAAAAAATGAAAAGGAGGAAATTGAAGCAGAGTTTGAAACACTGGAATGAGGGGCAAAAGGCCCGCATGAGGCTGAGAGAGTGCCGTGAGAAAGACAAAGCAGGGCAGCATGAGCAGGAGGTGCTGCTCCAAGAAGACCGCTGCAAAAGGCTGAAAGAGGAGGTGGAGGCACAACGCAGAGAGAAAATAGCATTTGCACAAAAAAAGACAGAGGGGCGGAAGCACTACCAGGAGAAACTGTTGAGAGAGAAAGAGGAGATGGAGAAAAAGGAGCGAGAGAAGGAGAGACAGCTTGCAGTGGAGAGGGAGCAGAAAGCCAGGAAGAACAAAGCGCTGAAGGAGGAGAAGGAGCAGAAGATGCTTCAAGAGGAAAATCGCAGGGAATTGCTGCATCACATCCTGCTGAAACGTCAGATGGAGCAGCAAGTGGAGGAAGAGGAGGCTCAGATGAGGAGCAGGCTAGAGAAAAAGTTGCAGCGCTCCACAGAGAAGCGTACAAAGTCTGTACAGGCTCGGCTTAGGGAGGTGCAGGAGCGGGCGGCCCAGCAGGAGGAGCAGATTCAAAGAGCAAAGCTGAGGGCCAAACTGCAAAGCATCCAGCAGCTCACACACAAAATGGTCCTGGTCCAACAGAGCCAGCGCCGCATGGAGAGAGCTGCCATGCAACAGCAACAGCAGCACAGAAACAGAGCTG
The DNA here is from genome assembly GCA_020510985.1 of Pholidichthys leucotaenia. Classification (NCBI taxonomy): domain Eukaryota; kingdom Metazoa; phylum Chordata; class Actinopteri; order Cichliformes; family Pholidichthyidae; genus Pholidichthys; species Pholidichthys leucotaenia. Next base: position 305,608,891 of record CM035841.1, on the reverse strand, counting down.
AGCAGACACAGGAGCAGAACAAGCACAGACAGCTCTGCCACCAGAGGATCCAGGAGAAGATGGAGAGAGAGCAGGAGGAGGTGAGGAAAGTGAGAGAGAGCTACATCTCCATGAAAGAATGGAAGAGAGAGAGGCTGCAAAGGCAGAGGAAGAAGATACAGGAGGAGGCACAGAGGCTGGCCCTGGCCTCCTTTCACATGAGGGAGAGAGTGAGGCAGCAGACACACAGTAGAACCTTTGATCAGATGGCTCTGGAGGCTCAGCTTGCAGCCTCCATCACCCGCATGAATCTATGACATCACTTCATAACGCATTAAACCAAGCATCTTACAGTAGGGTCTGCAGTTCAAAAAAGGGGTGTTGAATTTTTTTAAGGCAGAAAATACCTCCCCTGTTAATAATAATAATAATAATAATAATAATAATAATAATAATAATAATAATAATCTTTATTTCAGACACAAGTGGGTCCATGTAGAATAAGGAAGGGTAGGGGTATCAGGGAAACAATAAACAACACAGCAGCAACAAGAACATCATAACAGTCTTTAAAAAGAGTTCTTGTAGAGGCTGTTGTGCCAGCGTCTTCTGAGAGCAAAGGTGTATCTGAGACTGCTCTGCCTAGGGCTTATCGGGGTCTATATGATGCTGTTTTCCAAGTCACCCAGACGACACAAAATTGTACATAAGTTCCCTCAGCAGTGCCTTAGACGTAGGAATATCACATGTCACAAACAGCTGGCTGGCCCTGTGCCATCTGGGCACCTGAAGCAGCAGCCTCAGTCAGCCTTCTCATACAACCAGTCCTGTAGCAGCTCCACAGATGTGCAGTGTACAGAGGAGTACAGCAAGCTCTGAACAGAGAAGATTTAACATTTACAGAGCACACACTAAACTTTCTCAGGAACATATTGGCTTGAGCATACAATTTACGGCACTGCCTGTAGATATCTCTGTCATCTCTGAAATCATCAGTGATGATGTGACCCAAGTATTTTATTTCCTTGCATGTTGCAAGCGAAGTATCACACAATTTAAAGGTAGGAAAAACTAGTTCCCTGTCCTCTCTGCATCTCACAGTCATGACATTACTCTTCTTAGCGTTAAATTTGATGTTGTGATCATTGCCATACTGTGAGCAAACTCTTAATAGTTGTTGCAACCCATCACTATAAGGACTCATTAGTAAACTGTAGACATTGTAGACAGATGGTTTTTCCTGGCTCCTGTGTGTTTGTGTGTATGTATTAATAGAGCAGACAGGGGAGGTGAGAGGGACTTTAGGAAATAGATATGCTCATTATTACTAGGTCATCTGCATACATGAGATCATTGATGGCAGAGCCACCCACAACACCGCCTGTGATACATCCGTTCAATTGTCTCGACAGATCATCCATATATACTCAGAATAGGGGACAAAATTCCACCTTGGCGTACACCGTTGCTCACATGAAAGGGAGTTGATAAAATTTTACACACATGGTCTGAATGACATACCAGAAAACCAGAATTCCAATTAAATACTTGGGAACACCTCTCAAGAGTAATTTCATAAATAGTTTTTCATGATTAATTCTGTCGAATGCTTTGGATGCATCGATAAAACTCAAGAAGACAGAGGAATTAAGGCTTCCATACTTTGTCACTAATTCCTTTAGAGCAAATATACACACATCAGTGCCATGCTTTCTTTTCAAACCAAACTGATTGTCAGAATCAAAAACAAGTATCTCCAACCATGTGAACAAGATTCTCCCCAACACTTTAGACAGAATACTAGCTAGAGCAATGGGCCTATAATTGTCTGCGCTGTTTACCTTTGCAGCTTTGTCCTTAATAACAGGGACTAGTACCACAGACACAAGAGAGTCTGGGAGGACACCATGAACTAAAAAAAACCGTAAAACACATGGAGAGCAGTGGACAGAGCTTGTTGCTTGCATTTTTGAGGTGTTCTGCGACAAGGTCCAGTCCACAAGCCTTCCTGTCCTCAAGCATCATGACTGCATCACACACCTCTGTGGGCTGAACCACCGTGCCCTCAGGGCAGTCTACACTGCCCATACTGAATACATCACCCCTGACACAGTTGAAGAGTTCATAATAGTGATCACGCCACATCTCAGTTATTTTCTCAGGGCCACTTATACCCTCTATGTCCGATGGTAAGGAGGATTTAACATTATTCATGACTTTAACCTCTCTCCAGAAATCATAAGAATTCTTACTCTGCAGGTTCCTGGCAAGTGACTCAGCCTGCATTTTGTTCTCATTTCTTTTAATAAAGCGAAGACCATGTTTAAATCTTGCATTAGTCTGTTTTTGAATTTCCAGCAATGGTCCCTGTCTGGGCCGACCTGCTTCAGACCAGAGAATAAAGGCCTCCCTAGCTGCTGCGTGTTGTTCTAACACAAACTCGTTCCTTCCAGGTTTGATGTTAAGCTCCCCGTTTGGCTTTCTGCAGAATGGTCTGCTACAGCTGACGAGAACATTAACAGTAGCATCATACATATCACAGAGATCCCTAGCATGCTGTGGAATTTTACAATTCATATCCGAGCATGCCAGAGCATTCCTGGGAATATGTATCCTGCTAAGCAGGTTGCCAGTTACAGTGGTGTATTTATTTAACTCTTCCTGTGTTAGGCTAGTCCAGTCCAGCTTCCCTGACCAAGCAACACCGCCATCAGCAGAGACAGCAGGTATATCCTCCACATTTAAAAACATCCCAAATGGTGTGTGATCAGAAGTAGCCAGACCATAATAGATGCACAAGTTGCTTAGTGATGCCTGGGAATCCGCTGTACATGTACAGTGATCAAGCCACAAAGTGGTGCACCAGGCTTCGCTAACGTAGGTGTAGCTTGTGTCAGGCAGGAGCATTTTGCTGGACACAATAAGATTACTGTCATCACAGAATTGCAGATGTTTGGCAAATATAGAACTGGTATCAGACTGATCTGCATTAAAATCTCCCATAACAAAGAGACAGTTTGAATCATTATCCTCACTGAAGGAATTCACAAATGCGAATCTGTTCATAAATTCATTTTCAGACTGATAAGACTCATATGGTGCATAAATATTTATAATCGTAAATTTCCTTTCAGCCCTGCGATGGACTGGCCATCTGTCCAGGGTGTACCCTGCCTCTCGCCCAAAGATGCCGGGATAGGCTCCAGCACCCCCGCGACCTGAAACAGATTAAGCGGTAGAAGATGGATGGATGGATGAATTTCCTTTCATTCAAATTAATTTCTAGCCCTAAAGCCCAGTCTACATTCAATCTCACCACATTTACAACTGAGTCACATTTTGTGTTCCATAGAATAGCCACTCCAACAGGAATCCTGCCGCCGACTATTCTAGTACTGAGATCAGTGGTGGATTCCCCAGCACTGGGGAAATCCCTATGTATAGTGTTTAATTTGTCCAAGTCCTGCTTGGCAAGCCAGGTTTCTTGAAGACACAGAATGTCACACTCTTCCAAGAGTTTGCCAACAACCAGACGTCTTGTTACATCAGCAGCATTATGACCCACACTCAGGGCACGCGCGTTATACAAGCCGAATTGTTGCTTTTTGAAAAAAATTTTTTTATTCCACAGAGGGGGACAGCCACAGCTCACCGCCTCTCGCCATAACGTCACCATCAGCAGGCTCCTCCCGTGCATGAGGGCTGACCACTGCAGCATCACTGGTAGCAGGCTCCTCCCGTGGGCAATGGCGTTCCTCTCGACCAACTGGATCTCCCGAAGCTGCTGCAGCTCCTCCCATTGCATCTTTAATCGCCCAGCGCAGTTCATAGTATCGCTGAACAAAAACTCCATCCGGCCGCAGCTGAGGATCATATAAATCAGTGACTTCTGTAGAAGAGCTTGAAATGATGAGGCGATTTGATATATAAACCAAAGTTTATTTATCAGCTCTCCTAACAAGTCTCATCTAAGTGCAGAAACAGCAGAAGGAAAAGAGACCGAATACCTCCGGCTGTCTGACTTTATACTTGCACATAACAAAAGACATGCATATCAAAGGCTGATATCCCTCATTATCATAATCCCCCCATTGTCTTGGTACATCCTCTCTTCGCCCTGGGGGGGTGAGGGTAGCTCCTCCGGTCTCCACCGCAGTGTCTGGGAACGTCTTTGTCCTTCACTGGCGGTTGAGAGTCTTTGTCCTTTCAGAGGTGTGAAGTCGCCTTAAATATGTAATCACCAAACATTCTCACATGCTTCAACATATGTAGGTTATGGAATATATGATTAATATAGACCACAGCCCCCCCCCAAACGACTAAGAAAAGACAATAGAAAAATTCACAGTTTAAGATAATTACTATGACATACTAACTGTTACACCTCTTGCCACAGAAGAAACTTTCCAGCAGCCATACCCCTAAGAGAGTTCAGTGGTAATCGTAACAGCATAGTAAAATCACAAGTCGGTCCTAAACTGTTACAGCACAATTAGTGAACAACTGTGGAGTAGTTTGCATCAGTCCCTGTGCCGTCTGGGTTTCAATCTTCTCCCAAAACTGCTGTGGGTTCGTTTAGGCGTCCTGCTGGGACCTTCTTGTAAGGAATCTGCAGCGTGGGAAGGAGAGTGGTTAATTGTTCCCTGCAGGGGGGCTGAGTCTTTTCTCTTGGGGGGTCTACCCCGCCGAGGTGCTCTCGCCAACTGTGCAGGCTCGTCTTTCAACAAGAAGGCAGGTTTAAGTCTGTCAATGCTGACTGTTTCTTTTCTATCCCCAAAATCAAGCACAAAGTGTTTATCACCAGGTTCCAGCACTCTGAATGGCCCATCGTATGCTGGGCGGAAAGTTGGTTTTAAAGCTTCATGCCTAACAAAAACGAACTCAGCGTTCTTTAAAGCTTGAGGGACAAAAACCCGTGGAAAGGAGTGATGAGCTGGACCGGGGAGAGAGTCCGGTCCGTTGCTGCCTAAAAGCCTTGGGACTGGAAGATGCCCTGGCTCTGGGTTCTCTGGTAAAAATTCACCTGGGAGCCTGAGAGGTTGTGCAAAAACTAATTCTGCCGGAGAGGCGTCTAGATCCTCTTTAGGCGCAGCACGCAACCCCAATAAAACCCAGGGAAGTTTATTTACCCAATTTGTATCCGTTAGTGAGGCTCTGAGGGCGGCCTTTAAAGACCTGTGAAAACGCTCGCATAACCCATTAGCCTGAGGGTGATAAGTGGTGGTGCGGTGAATTGTTCCCCCTAAGCCGCTGGACATGGCTGACCAAAGCTCTGAGACAAATTGAGGTCCTCTATCGGACGTGATGTCCGATGGGACGCCGAAACGTGCCACCCAATTTGTCAAAAAAACGCGAGCGACTTCCTCCGCTGTAGTTGACGCCAGAGGGACTGCCTCTGGCCAGCGCGTGGTGCGGTCTATCATTGTTAACAGGTGTGTGAAACCTTGGGAGGAAGGTAGTGGCCCCACGAGGTCGACATGAATGTGGTCGAACCTTCTAGCAGGGATTGGAAAAGGCTCCAGAGGGGCTTTAGTGTGTTTGTGTATTTTGGCGCGCTGACAAGAAATGCAAGTTTTTGCCCATTCTTTTACGTTTTTGCGCAGGCCTGGCCACACAAACTTTTCGGCGACCATTTTAACCGAGGCGCGCACACCTGGGTGCGCGAGGGAGTGAATTGAGTCGAAAATACGGCGGCGCCATGTAGCTGGGACTAACGGGCGAGGTCGGCCGGTTGAAATATAGCATATTAGGGGGGGCACGCCGTCGCGTAAACCCTTTTCCTCCAGCCTTAACCCTGTTGGTCCAGACAGGAGTGCGCGCACGTCCGCGTCACTGCTTTGTTCCTCTGCCATGGCTGCATAATCTATCCTTGCATGGATAGGTGCTGCGTATGTGTCCGCGTTAGTGAAAAGTTCTGCGGCTGAGGCAGTATAATCTGTCTCCTTGCGCTCTGGTGATGTCACAGCGCGAGAGGCAGTCTGCTACCACGTTAAGTTTGCCTGCCACATGTTGAATGTCTGTGGTGAACTCTGAAATCGCAGCCAGCTGTCTTTGTTGCCTGCCTGACCACGGTTCTGAAATTTTAGCCATAGCAAAGGTGAGCGGTTTATGGTCTACAAAAGCCGTGAAACTCCGCCCTTCTAACCAAAACTGGAAGTGGCGGATGGATAAATGAAGCGCTAGCAGCTCCCTGTCAAAAGTGCTGTACTTACGCTCAGTTTGATTTAGCGATTTGCTGAAGAATGCTAAAGGTTGCCAGATCCCGCTGACATGTTGTTCTACAACTGCCCCTATAGCTAGGTCCGAAGCGTATGTGGTTAGCGCAATGCGGGCCGAGGGATCGGGGTGAACTAACAATGTGGCGTTAGCTAGGGCGCTCTTTACTTCCGCGAAGGCGCGTTCGCGCTCCGGGGTCCATTCGACCGTGTTGGAAGCTTTCTTTTTTCTGAGTGCGTCATATAGGGGCTGCATGAGCTGAGCTGCGTGGGGGAGGAAACGGTTGTAAAAATTAACCATTCCTAAAAATTCTTGCAGCGATTTGACCGTTTGTGGTCGTGGGAAACTTTTTATCGCTTGAACTTTGTCTGGAAGTGGAACTGCCCCGTTCGGAGAGACTCTGTGTCCTAAAAAATCAATTTGTGACACACCGAATTTGCATTTGGCTGGATTGATTATTAACCCGTGCTCTTCTAGTCTCTGAAAAACCGTAGTGAGGTGCTGCTCGTGTTCTTCCTCAGACGAGCTGGCTACCAGCATGTCGTCGAGGTAGACGAAAACAAAAGGAAGGTCGCGTAATACTGCGTCCATCATCCGCTGAAAAGTTTGAGCGGCGCCTTTGAGGCCGAAAGGCATTTGCAGGAATTCAAAAAGGCCAAAAGGGGTTATTACCGCTGTTTTAGGAATGTCCTCTGCTTGAACTGGGACTTGATGATAACCGCGGACCAGGTCTATTTTTGAAAAAATGTGCGCACCCGCCAGATGTAGTGAAAAATCCTGAATGTGAGGAACTGGGTAGCAGTCATGCGCTGTCGCATTGTTTAATCTGCGGTAATCGCCGCACGGTCTCCAAGAACCGTCGGGTTTCGGAACCATGTGAAGTGGTGAGGCCCAAGGGCTCTTCGAGCGTCTAACAATGCCTAATTTTTCAAGGGTAGTAAACTCGTCCCGAGCTATGGTGAGTTTGGCCGCGTCTAAGCGGCGAGCTTTGGCAAATACGGGTGGGCCCGTTGTGGGAATAAAGTGTTCAACCCCGTGTTTAGCCACAGTGGCTGAGAATTTGGGAATTGTGAGTGCTGGAAATTGGGTGAGGAGTTGCTCAAACTTACCTCTTGCCGTGGTGACGCTGGCCTGCACAGGTGGTGGAGAAACTCGGGCTGAGCAGGGAATAGAAGCAAAGGACGGTGCATTAACCAAGCGTCTATTCGCTAGATCCACTAATAACCCATGTGCACACAAAAAATCTGCGCCTAACAAGTTAAACCTCACCGCCGCTACAACAAATGTCCATCTATAGTTGCGGCCGTGGATGTGGAGGTGCAGGCTCTTTTCGCCGAAGGTGTCAATGTTGGAGCCGTTGGCTGCCACCGCTCCGTTGCCCCGTGTGCCCATGGCTCGATCTGCTTGGGAGGGCATGACGAAACTCAGCTGAGCTCCTGTGTCAATAAGGAACTGCTTGCCGGTGTGTCCATCCGTCACATATAACAGCTTACTCTTCTCGCCGAGAACCGCTGCCGTTAACGGCTCTCGGCTTTGGCGTTTTCCCGAAATCGTAAATTTGCAGGGGGGAACTCATTTGTGGGCCTTCTCGGCGAAGCGGTGGTGATAATAACAGACGTCGCTCTGTCTGTTATGTTTTGGCCGTGTCGCTGTCACCGCAGGCTGGATCTGCTCAGTGGGTTGTGGCTCTTCGTGGTTCCGGGCATCAGCGTTGAGGTCTGCGGATGATGCTGTGGGTGTCTGCTCCCTGCAGGCGTTGACGAGCCGTTGAGCTTCGTTGGCGAGCACGCGGAAGTCTTGCTGGGTGCTGCATCTCATGTTGGCGAGTGTCCCTCTCATGTGTGGCGGCAGCGTGCTGAGGAATATGAATTGGAAGAGGAAGTTGTCATTGTCCTCTTCTTTAAGCTGTAACAAATCCTCCATGAGGGCTTTAGGTCTGCATCCTCTGTGGCCGTAGACCGCCAGGATCTTCTCGGCTCTCTCTTCAGCTGAGGGGACGTAATTTGCCACGATGGTTGCTTTCAGTGTTTCATATTTGTCTTGGGCCGGCGGCCGCCGGATCATGCTCCGCACACACCTCGAAGTGGCGGCGTCGAGTTTGGAGACGATATGATAGAATTTCGTATCATCAGCCGTGATGCCCGCCAGTGTAAACTGGGCTTCAGCTTGTTGAAACCGCGAGGCGGGGTCTTCCTGCCAGAAGTCCGGCAGCGTGACAGCGACGGCATTCGTGTAGACCGTCACTGATGTGTCCGCAGGGTGAGAGTGCCTTGCTTCGGCTCTCTCAGCGGCACTGGTGCTCGGTTGAGCCCTCTCAATCCCTTCTGCCGGCGGGGAAAGTCGTCCATCTGTTCCCCTGTCTGCGTGGGCGCTGGCGTCTGCCTGGGTCGCCACAGATGAGTCGATTGCGGGGGAACGCCTCAGGTCCATACTCGCGTCAGGGGTCACCAGTGTAGAAGAGCTTGAAATGATGAGGCGATTTGATATATAAACCAAAGTTTATTTATCAGCTCTCCTAACAAGTCTCATCTAAGTGCAGAAACAGCAGAAGGAAAAGAGACCGAATACCTCCGGCTCTCTGACTTTATACTTGCACATAACAAAAGACATGCATATCAAAGGCTGATATCCCTCATTATCATAATCCCCCCATTGTCTTGGTACTTCCTCTCTTCGCCCTGGGGGGGTGAGGGTAGCTCCTCCGGTGTCCACCGCAGTGTCTGGGAACGTCTTTGTCCTTCACTGGCGGTTGAGAGTCTTTGTCCTTTCAGAGGTGTGAAGTCGCCTTACATATGTAATCACCAAACATTCTCACATGCTTCAACATATGTAGGTTATGGAATATATGATTAATATAGCCCACAACTTCATTACATTCTGCCGTGACATGGAACGAGCTGAATCTTCCACGTGACGTCTCAATCTTCCTGCAAGTAACTTCGTGACCCAGTTTCTCCTTCAAATAGCATGGAGGCTGCTAGCCTTCTGTCTCGGCTCAAACTTGGTAGCAAACACTTTCACCAGTTTAGTTTTAACAGCTTGCATTTGGAAATCTTACCAGTTCCAACTACTCCAACTTGTCTCCGTTCAAGTTTCCCTGTACCATGTGTCCAGCGAGATCTAGGCAGAGCAGTAGATCCTCCAGGCTCCATCTTCCGTCAGCGCTTTTCCCGCACCACAGTTGACCACTCCTGTGACTCCGGAGGCTCCGCATTTAGTACTGCAGCCCAGGTCAGTGGAGTAGGAGCAGGGTGGAGTAGGAGCAGGAGCAGGGGATGCCAGCTGCATCGGGTCTCTGTTAGCAGCGTCCTCAGTTGTCAGTGGAAGGGCTTGGGTGTCACATAAACAATGAAATTTAAAAATGCCAACCAGTCAGAGCATCATTCATAAATATGTAAACTCAGTATGTATAAAATCTATGTATAAAAACAACATAAACATATAAACATACCCACATAGTCCTCACAATGCAAACCTCCAATCATACATTTCTGCCATTCCACAGTCCCCTCATACACCTTCAATATCCAGCTGCTCTATACTGCATTTATTACATTTTTTGCAGTTGGAAAAAACTGTTTTTGAATCTGCTTGTCCTTGTTTTGATTGATCTGTATCTTCTGCCTGATGGTAACAGTTCAAACAAGGAGTGGCCAGGGTGAGAAGTATCCTTTATTATATTCCGAGCTTTTTTGAGACAACGGGAACTATGTAGGTCTTCCAATGTGGGGAGAAGGCAGCCAACGATCTTCTGAGCCATCCTAATGACTTTCTGGAGCATTTTTTTCTGAGCTGCTGTACAGCTGGTGTATCACACACGCATACAGCATGTCATTAAAGGGCTGATGGCACGATTTTGACATTTTTTAGAATGTTGTGTAAACCCAAAAGTCATTGTCGATGATGAATATAACATTTACAACCGTGCCTGCATAAACTAGTTATAATCAAAAAACAGCAGCCGCTGACTGGACTGTGGTGCTGCCCACCGAATTAAGGGCGGCACCCCCATGACATAAGCGGGAGAACGGACTCCGGTGTTGTTGGCTGGAATGACAGCAGCTTTGTAGCTCACAGTTTCTCTGGTTTCTTGTTTTCATTTTATGGCTTTGCCTTCGCGTTGTGCCACAGGCTTAGATAAACAGTAAACCATGAAAGACCACATCACACGCTTCAGCTCCAATTGTTATGTCTCCTCGTGCGCTTTTATGCAGAAGGAGCGGAGGAGGGGAAGGATTAATGGATTTACGTGCAGCTTTGACCTACTTTCTGTGATCCCATGCTGACATCTTGCCGATCCGGTCACGTCCCCTCTCTCATTATCACCAGCTGATTCAAACTCCCACTGATCATCTTTCCCGGTCCTCGTCCAGGTGCTTCTCATCACACCATCACCAGCAGCAGTGCGTGTACTTCATGCCCGTTTGCCAGTCATGCACTAATGGTCCATAGTATTGTCATCTGTGCTGTTTGTCTGCTAGTATTTTCAGCACTCTCACGGCGCGCTAGTCATGCCATGTTCGCCGTGGCTGTCATACGTCCTTAAAGCGATGTCGGCTCTGGGGCGCACCTGTGGCAAACACGTCTCCTCTCATTTGTTCGCTGGGCGATGCCGGCCCCCAAACGCCATCAGTAAGTGTGTCTGTGTTTCTTGTACATCTTCACCTTTCAGGGAACTGTCTGTCTTTCTGTATTAAATGTGCTGTGGTGAAACCTGCACGCAAATCCTCGTTATTTCATCCTCCCTCTCCCTGCCCTGCGTAAGAGCGCACGGAGGGTCATGATGAATGGATTTACGTGCAGAATTCATCAAAGCACATGCATTGAACAAAAGAATGATGTCAACAGTTCCCAAAAAGGTGAAGACCCACAAAAACAAACAAAAACACCCACAGTGGGCTTTTGGGGCTGATATCGCCCAGCGAACATGGAGAGGAGACGTGTTAACCACGGTTGTGCCCCAGGGGTGACATCGCTTCAAGGGGTGCAACAGAACCACGGCTGTGTGGAGTGGCCAACATGTCGTGACAGCGCTGGCAACATTGGCTGGCTGACAACACGGCAGATGATGCACACAAAACATGAACAGCTGACTGTCAATGAGAGAGGGCGTGTGTATTCGGACTAGCGAATCTTGGACAGTGCCCACCTGAAAATGGCTCAAAACGCACATAAAACACATGTACAAAACAAAAACAACAAGAACTCAAAATATAATCCATAATAAACTCGATGCCTGAGCCACAGAGAAAACACTCCTATGATTTTATTGAAAAATCGGGTTTAAATAAATTATATATATTATTATACACTATTGGCATTAACTGTCCAACAATAGCGATAATGGATTGTTTGATATTGTGACTGAAATGTGACCATTTGAAGTTATTGTGCCATTTATCTGCATTAAACCAGGTGAATGTGTCATGGCATTCACACAACTGTTGTGGTAACTCAGTACCTTGTCATCATTGTATTCAACTCATCAAAAGATAGCTGCACATTTTGTAATGCTGTGTTGCATTATTTGTACTCCATTAGTTAAACAAGGTTGAAACACTGTGTGACTTTTGTGCACCAATTTCATTTCTTTTGTTTACTATGAAACTGCTAAGTATGGTCCCACCCATAATGGCCCTCTTATCAATAGTTTAAAAATGCATAAGCTTCTAAGGTCTTGCAGTTAAAAAAAAAAAATATATATATATACGTATATATATATATATATATATACGTATATATATATATATATATATATATATATATATATATATATATATATATATACAGTATATATACACACTACCGTTCAAAAGTTTGGGGTCACTTAGAAATTTCCTTATTTTTGAAAGAAAAGCACTTTTTTTCAATGAAGATAACTTTAAACTAATCAGAAATACACTCTAATATCTAATATACATTGCTAATGTGGTAAATGACTATTCTAGCTGCAAATGTCTGGTTTTTGGTGCAATATCTACATAGGTGTATAGAGGCCCATTTCCAGCAACTATCACTCCAGTGTTCTAATGGTACAATGTGTTTGCTCATTGTGTCAGAAGGCTAATGGATGATTAGAAAACCCTTGTGCAATCATGTTAGGTCTGCAATGCTGTAATTGCTGTAAATGGAGGATTCTTTAACAAAAGCAAAGTTTGAAGGAAAAAATTATTATTTCAAATACAAATCATTATTTCTAACCTTGTCAATGTCTTGACTATATTTTCTATTCATTTTACAACTCATGGTGGTAAATAAGTGTGACTTTTCATGGAAAACACAAAATAATTGTCTGGGTGACCCCAAACTTTTGAACGGTAGTGTGTATATATATATATATTTAATGCCATTAACATTTAATATATTATAATATTTATTTATTTATTAAATGCTCATTTATCTGTATCTGGTGGAGAACTATCAAGATAACAAAGCTGGCTCTCAAACTAGCAAATCTTTCATTATTTTGGCATCTTCTAGGAGTGTATTTTATATTTCCATGCATATTTATGCAGCAGTGTTCTGCTTTATGGGATTGGTGAGAAATGGTAGGGGTTAAAAAACTGACAGTAAATTAACATTGAATAGAGTCGATGATGCATCAAAACTGTTGTGTTAGGAAGATAAGATGCATTAAGAAATCAAATGGAACTCTATAAAACAATGTATTCTTTTATTTCAGAACATTCTGCACAATCATTTGAGAAAATTGAAAACAATAAATCATTAAAAGCCAGCTGACACTGCTTGTTCAAGCGTCAAAAACAGACAAAAAATGAATAAATTAAGGCATGTACACCACTGACAGTCAACCACCTGTTAGCATGTAAACTTCTGCACAATGAGAGGTGCTGGACTTTGCACACGCGGAAGATATCCTTGTACAAATCCAAGATGCTTCAACTGTTCAGTAAAAAACTTCATGTTAAGAAATGTAAGTCAATTATTAAAAAAAGGCAGCGTGACAGTGCAGTGGTTACAACTGCCTGTGTGGAATTTGCTTGTGTCACTCGCTGGCTCCCACAATGCATGCATGCCAATCTTTGAATTAACCTCCTCTTTAGAAGACTCCAGGGTGTGACCTGCCTCCTGACCAACATCAGCTGGAACATACTCAACTCCCATTGCAAACTGGTAAGAAAATTAGCTGATTAAAAAATGGATGGATGCTTAACAGTTTGCACTATTGAAGGACAAAATTTGTACCCGTTTGAACTCCTAGCTATCCAGTTTGACAACTGGATAGAATTCCAGGACATAATTTGAAACTTTCTTTTACCCTGACTCTAGCTATATCCAGTGTACAACCTTGAACTTCTGTTGTCTCTGCATACAATGGTATCACGTGTTTTGATTCTTCCTGTAAATCTAGTCAGATTTTGGAACTTCCTTTCCCAACATAGCATGTTCTTTTCATTTTCTTGAATCAGGGTTACAGTAGTCAACCCATTTTGGAGAGCATTGTAGATACACAATAATAACTAGATCACAAAGACGAGTTTCAATGAATGTGCCATGGTAAACTCTTTAGAGGTGCTTTTTTGTTTGCATCTCATGGAATTTCAGCAGTGCACTGTTGTTTGTGTTTCACTAGTGGCACTAGAACTGCCAACTTTTTTTTTTAAATCACCAAATAAGAGGCAAAACAGCAAGGTGACTCTGAATGGTGTTGTGTGAATGTACAGTGTAATTTTTCAAATCTCCTGCCTTGATACAATATTGTATAATTATTTTTTTGTATACTTTATTAATCCCAGAGGGAAATTCTGGGCATCCACCTGGATGGATGAGCAGGTGGGATGAGCAGGTGGATGAGCAATCCTTTCACCATTCACACCTAGGGCCACTTTAGAGTCTCCAATTACCTAACTTGCATGTTTTTGGCCTGTGGGAGGAAACTGGAGTACCTGGGAGTAAACCCACACAGATATGGAGAGAACATGCAAACTCCACACAGAAGGGTCACCGATGGTCATGGGGGTGGGGGGTGGGAATCCAACCCATGATGGTCAGGGGTGGAATTGATCCTGTGATCTTCTTGCTGTGCTGCCACAGTGCTAACCACTGCACTACCAAGCCGCCCAATAATGTGATACTACACAGCGACTACCTGAATTATGGATCCTTACACTGCTGATCAGAACATTATGTAAAAGAGAGAATAGGGGCACACCCTTACTTACCAGGTTTACTTTTTCCATGGATACATTTTGCTGCTTTTGATTGATATAAGCACTGTTTTATCCTTACTTCTACCGATAGTTCTGTACTTGTCCAACCTATGTGCTAAATTGAAGGGTGATCATTCTCATGGGGTGGTTACCATGTTGAACTGAATCTACAATACAGGACAAGAGATGTCACAAAAGGGACATAACAATGTGACCTAAAATAAGGAATGCACCAGCTATCAAGGGACAGTTGGCAACCCAAAATGGCACTAAGGTCCCATGATTCTAAACTCATTTATGAAAACATTAACTTCTTAGTCATCACGCAGCCCAAGTGCCAGTACCATAGGAAAGCCAAGACCTAGGATAAGAGTGAGGCTCTCCAAGGGCCCCAGGTATCGCTGCTGGTGGTTCTCAGCTCCTGTTTGGCGGCCAGATGGGTGCTGCTGTATCTTACCGCTGCTGATCTCAGGAAGAACGTGCACTGTGGCCACGTAGAGGAAGGTCCCCCCTGAGAAGAGCATCCCCACACCTGTTGCACTGAGCTGGCTCTGAGATGAACTGCTTGACTGTGGACATAACACACATCAAGTCAAACACTACAGAACTGCCAAAGAGCAGGGTTTAATTACTAAGGCACAAGATGCCTGGTGTGCGCTTTCTTACTGCATGTAATACGAAATAGGTGACAATAGCAACTACAGGTGCTGCAGCTGAAAAGGCAAGTAAGTGCCCCTGAATGTACTTCTTTTCAAGGCCTGTGTGCATCAGAAAGGAAACCAAACCAAAAGCAGCAGGAGCCTGAAAGTCAAAAGATATGGTCAGGTGTCACTATGAGCCATATTGCAGCTTGTTTATTCTCAATACAACTGTACACTTCACTGAAACTATGCCCTCACCTTGTGTAGAATTACTGCAAAAAATACTATGACTTGTATCGTCACTTGACCTGTGGCCACAGCAGCACCCAGAGCAAATCCATCAGCTACATGAAAATAAAGATGTTTTAAGTAAACATGTCTTCACATTAAATTATGTTTATGAATGTGTTTAGGCTGATGTGAGACCTTTATCAGACTCATTTCCCCTCATAGAACAATAGCTTCAAATTAAAAGCTTTAGGCTACGCTACAGAGTAAGAAAATCAGGAAGAAAAAAAAATCACATGCTGAGTCACATGGGAGCATGTGAAACTCTGGGGTGTAAACAGGAACTTTCCACACTAGTGTCGTATAATTCATTCAAATATATTGTGTGCCGCAAGCAAACATGGGCTAATAGAATGTACAGAAATTACTGCACCATATCACATACCTGCAGCATGAATAACCAGCCCCAAAGTGGCTGTAATGTGGGTGCTGTTAGACAAACAAGTTGTCTGGTCTGAAATAAGAGTGCACATGTTGAGGTGGTTGACAGAAACACATCTGCTGAGCTTGAAATCATGAAGCTGATGTAGAGTTCTGCAAACTTGCCACGCCTAGAAAAGTAACTTCCAATCTGATCAACAACAAACATAAAGGTGAACCCAAAGGTTAGAGACACCCCGACATAGAACCGAGTTGGAAGGCCCCTTTCTGTGGAAGCGCTGCTTTTGACACTCTCATTCAGACCACCTGGCACATGAGAGGAGGAGGAGGATTCTGGTGAGGGAAGATGAAGGACAGGGACAGCTTTTGATCAAATCCACAAAAAAACAACAGAGAAGCAAACATGAAGACCAATACCTGCCTCATCATCAAGGGTTTAAATGGGCTCTATATGAATTAAAGAATAGTTTGTTGGCTTCCTCACCTCTGCAGTCCTCTTGCAGTAAGTCCACTCCCTCGGGGATGGTAATAGCCAGTGCTGTCCCACACAGCAGACCTGCCCCCAGGGTGGAGATGAACTGCAGGCTTTTCTGGGGATCCAGATATGATTTAACTTCTCATGAGTGGACTTTGTTTCAGAGATTTTATGAGACAAGATAAGGCTCTTTCACATGTTGAAGAACACTATCCCCCATGTACTCTGTACTCTGCTTTTTCACAAAACTGCACTTTACTGAATACTTTTATTACATAACTTGAGGACATATTTTAATATATTTTAACATAACAATTTAACATATTTTCTGTTCAGTGTTTCAGTACTTTCTGCATAACTTGCTGTTCTCTTAACAAGGTGTTTAACAAGGTGTTTAACAGTAACAGTACTACTTATTTTAGATGAGCATACATCAAGTTTTAATTTTTGTCAGTGTCATTCTTCTGTTGTGGCTCAGGAAATATCTAATTTATCATTGCTTCTTTATGTGATTTGGGTTATATTAAAAGGCAAATGTGTCCATTTTATGTTTTATTTTCCTAAGACTAGCACCTGTAAGAGGGGAAAAAAACCCACAAAATGACAAGAAAAATGAGGTACACAACTGAAGACGAAAATTGAAAAGTAGAAAGCTGCAGAATGATGTCTTTGAATGAATTCACACATTTATCATTAAAGAGTTCCAAATGTAATAGAAAACAAAGCTGTAAAATTATTAGAAAAGTCACAAATTCGTTTGGAAAAAAAAAATCTCAAAATTTATGAAAAAAGTAGAAAAAAATTCACATTTAAAAGAACATCACAAATTCGTGAACGCAAAATGTTTTTAGTAGACACGGTTTTTGTTTTTTTAAGAAGTCAAGCAATTTCCTGGTGACTACTCTCCTTTATTATTGAGTAACTAACAGAAAGAGGTTGTTTTTGCCAGAGCCAGTGGATACCGTACGTAAGCTGTATCCCTGTATGAAATGTCTATTGCTACGGAAGAGTTGACGATCTTTTTTTTTTTTTTTCCTGAGCCTGGCATTATATTTACGGTAGTTTGATGACATTTTAAATCCCTAACAGTATGATACGTGGTTGACAAATAATATACTCGGTGAGAGAGTAAAAATCTTACCTCAGAGAGTCTAAACAACAGTGGGATGAATCCCAGTAAGAAGGAACCAACAAACATGGCAACAGATATCAAAGTAACAGTTAGCCCTCCCTCCATGGCGACGACTTCTGCCTAAAACAAGCTGTTACCCAGCCGACAGTTCTCCTTACTTTCAGTGTCAGTGTCATCTAACACTGAATTCGGGTCAGTCCTCACACCAGAGCTCTCCGTCATAGCATTGCTGGACGTTTTTAGGTTGGGAGAGCCAAATTACCCATTCTACCTTTCCACGTCGCACTTTGGTCTCTCTGCTATTTACTGCAGCGGCACCCAGTGTCTGACAGCAGTACTGCAGCCCCATTCCCCGGAGACGGAGAGTACCAGAAATTTTCCTCAGAAACTGTCATTGAACTGATTTGGTGTGAATCTTGCTTCAGTGATCTATAAGCCACGAAGTGCATGCTTATATTCAGAGAATGAAATCAAAGCTGAAGTGGGCAGTGGCGACCTAATAGTTAGGGATGTGGACTGGTGAACGGGGGGTCGCGGGTTCGATCCCTGAACAGGCATGATTAGAGCTGGGTGGGACAATTAACATAGCAGTGTCTGCGCCAGCCTCCTTAAACCCTACTGCTCCAGTGGAGCTGCTCAATGGCCACAGGTCAGTCTGTGGTTGTACTGAACAGCTTCCTGGTGTGAATGAACAGGGCATAAATAAAGGTTAAATAAAAATAAATGCCACCTGACTGCAGGAAACTGGAAGATTGTAAATAAAATTTCTGTATTTCTCTCTAAAAGTGTGTTTAGGCCAAAAACAAAAATTGGCATTGCTGTATTTACATGTATACAGCCGGGAGAGTTGAGAGCACACAGTGAAAATTCAACTAATTATCCACCTTATTCCTGGGAGCGCCGCTGTTAAGAACGAACCGGAGCTTCCTGTTTTGCCTGCAGTAGTGTTAACTCAGTCAGTAAGAGTGGCGTACCAGGGGCATTTAAAATAGCGTTTTTAAAAGTTTTTCAAATTCATTTTAATGTATAGTCCACATATGTGTTTTGCACTCAAGTGGCAGCTAATTTCAGCTCTTCTAGATTTTGTATTTTTTGAATGTTTTGGCATAGTTCTGGTACTTGTTGCTGGTGTTCGTGGTTGTGCCATAAGCTGTATAAATGGAGGCTTCTCACCACACGGTGACAGACGACAGCCAAGCACGGTGTTGTGGTGTACCTCTGCTCTAAGGAAAATTTGATTATGTTCAACATATTTTAACAAAATGCAGCTAACTTTATTGTGGTGGAGACGTGCTGGCAAAATGAGTCGGAATGTGCACCACGTCATTACAAGCTACAGGCACGAGAAGACATAAATCATGACTCTTTCTTTGTTTGCTAGCGGCAAGTCCCAGGAAAACTCCCATGAGTGCCTGGTATCACTGGAAAACTGAGAAATCATACTTTCTAAAAATACGTATGTTTTTGCGGAAGACGTAACTATTTTGTAGTGAGTGTGGTGAGTGTGTGTGGCCTGTGGGGCTTGCCGTACCCGCCCCTGGCGTGACATCAGGTGGGCATGGCCACTGTATATAGTTCTGTGGTGTGTTCAATAAAGGTTCAGTTCGTTGCATGGCATAAGAGTGACTCCGACTATTATTACATACTGTGACGTTGCAAGGGTTCACACAATAAGGAGGGTTGGCTGTGACGAAACAGGCTTTATTTATACACACGCTCACCACACAGAACGGAGGGGAGGTCATTTACACAGACCCTCATTTCGCTCATAGTGACACAGACTCATGATCTGGCACATATAGGGAAACAACGCTATCACAACTGGTCTTATTACACAGTTATAATGGCACACACGAATAACGCTTAGAATACACAGATACAGTATTTGAATCCTCCACGGTGCAAGCATGCTGGAAAACTCCCGCCCCCTTATCACAGCCCCGAGGTTACACTGTCTCCCCCTGAACTGGTTTCTGTCCCCAGAATAATAAAGTCCAACACAAATCCATCCAGGTGTCGGGGCAGCCACCATTGTCGGCAACCAGCACGCACAGGCCTGTTATTGTCCATTCGCGCCTCGGCCGGGGTATCCAGTTGGGATGAAGCCTTGGGCTCGACCACCCACGGGGCAGATGGCTGGTACGGGGCGAGATAGTCACGGTGAAGCACCACGACCTGGCTCCTTTTCTGCAGCCTCACCCTTGTACGCTACGTCCAACAGTCTCTGTAGGACCACGCACGGTCCCGACCAATGGCTCGCCAGTTTTGGCGACAGTCCCTTTTTGCGCTCCGGGCAGAAAACCCAGACTCAATTTCCTGGTGCAAAGTCCCTCCCCTGGCAGTGGGAGTTGTATGCCCGCTTCTGCTGACTCCCCACCACTGCCAGGGCCTCCCGATCCAGTTCATGCACCATGTGGAGACGTTCTCTCAAGCCAAACAAATAATCCAACCCTGGTTTGCCCTCCACCTCCAGCTCTGGGAGGGGCTGAACACCAAATCCACTGGTGAGCGCAGCTCGCATCCAAATATTAGTGCTGCAGGGGTGCACCAGGTGGATTCCTGAGCTGCTGTCCAGTACGCCCACAGAACCAAGGGCAGATGCAGGTCTCAGTCTTGCTGTCACTGGTCCACTAGGACGGCGAGCTGGGTGGTTAGAGTCCAATTGAAACGGTCAACCAGGCTGTTGCTCTGTGGATACAGCGGGGTAGTCTGGGTCTTCCGGATATCCAGCTACCAACAGACCTCCCCGAAGACCTGTACCTTAAAGTTCCATCCCTGATCGCTGTGCAGCTCGTCCAGTGCACTGAACCGACAAAACACCTCGTCCGCCAGCTTTGATGCTGTGGTGGCGGCACTCTGATCAGGGATCGTATACGCCTCTGGCCATTTGGTAAAATAATCCTTTGCGACCAGCGCGTAGCAGTTCCCCCGATCCATGGTCGAGAAAGGGCCCAGAATGTCCACTCCTACCCACTCCATTGGTGCCCCCACCAGATACTGCTGCAAGGGGGCGTGGGATTGCTGAGCTGGCCCTTTCTGAGCTGTGCAGGTGTCACAGCAGTGGACATGGAGCTCTACGTCCTGGCAACATCCTGGCCAGTAGAACCGGGCCCGAAGATGCTGCAGAGTCTTTGTCACTCCAAAGTGGCCCGCCCCCATCGACCCATGGACCAACTGGAGCACGTTGGGGTAGAGCCACCGGGGAACCAGCAGCTGCCAGACATGACGCTGCCCAGCTGGAGCCTGTCACTGCCGATACACAACACCCTTGTAACAGCGGAGATTGGCGCGCTGGGAATGCAGGGCCTTGGTCTCCAGGTCCAGCGTGGACACAGCCTCCCAGGTGGGCCGCTAGCCTGCGTCAAACCACCGCCGAGCTCAGGAGATGACCGGATCTCTATCCTGCCCGTTCTGCGGCAGCTGCGCACTGAGGGCCTCTGTGACATCATCGCTGGGGAGCACTGACTGATTATCTGAGGAAGAGCTGTGCACCGTTGTGTTATTCCTGCTCACAGCAGCCTGGAGAGCAGCAGTCCATGGGACGACTTGGTCTCGGTCCTCTGCCTGCTGGCAGTGCCGACAGTCCTCTGCAGCACAGGGACGCCGAGACAGCGCGTCAGCATTGGCATGGAGGCAGCCTGCCCGATGCACAATCTGAAGATCATAATCCTGCAGTGCCTCCAGCCATCTCGCCAGCTGTCCATCTGGCTCTTTAAAATTCAGTAGCCAGGTCAGGGAAGCATGATCCGTCCTGAGCTGGAACCTCCCCCCGTACACATATGGGCGAAAATGACGAAGCCCCTGGATGACAGCCAACAGCTCTTGGCGAGTAACACAATAATTCCTTTTGGCTCTGCTGAGAGTGCGGCTGAAAAAAGCAACTGTCTGCTCTCTGTGTTCTCCCTCCTGGGATAACACCACCCCAATGCCCTGGTTGCTGGCGTCCATGTCCACGATAAAAGGGCGGTTCAGGTAGGGATACCGCAGCACGGGGGCTCCAATGAGCGCCGAACGAAACCAGGAAAAAACAGAAGCACAGTCCTCAGTCCACTCAAACGCACGGCCCTTCTGCGTCAGCTGATGCAGCGGGCTGGCAATGGTGGCAAAATCCTTCACAAACCTCCTATAGTAGGAGGCCAGTCCGAGAAAACTCCGTAACTCTTCCATGTCCTGTGGCATCAGCCAGTTTTTCCACTGCTGCCACTTTCTCTGGATCGGTGGCGACTCCCACTGCACTGACAACGTAGCCCAGGAAGGTGGTTTCTCGCCGCAATAAGTGGCATTTCCGCCGGTGCAGCCGCAGTCCGGCCCGTCGGATGGCATCTACTTCCTGGAGGTTGGACAGGGCACCCTCAAAGTCAGCTGCGTGAACCAGCAGGTCATACAGATAAACAATGCAGCAGCTCCAGGGCACGTGAGCCAACACTCACTCCATCAGATGTTCAAAGGTGGCTGGGGTGTTGCAAAGTCCAAACGGCATCACCTTGAACTGCCACATTCCCTGCCCGATGGAGAAGGCTCACTCATCAGTACCGCGCAATGTGTCCTGGCTCCCCGCAGCAGAAGCACCCTTCCATGCGCCGCTGTTGTCATCTCCTCACTGGCCACGTCGCTGTGGTATGGCGCAGTTCCTCCTCCTCCTCCTCGCTCTCAGCTGTGGCCTGGAAAGCTCTCTGCCTCAGCGACGACACATCAGCTGCATAATCCATCATAGGTCGCACCTGCTCCATTTCTGCCACAGCTGTTTCCCAGCTGCCTGCAGCATGAATCCAGATGTGGTCCTGGAGCCGGGCGGGGCAGAGTCCCCGGATGAAGTGCTGGAGGACGAGCTTCTCCACCGCCCCCGGCTCGAAATCCAGGTAGCCACGCTGCGTCAGCAGCTGTATGTCCGCTGCGTAGGCTCCCAGGCTCATTCAGCTGCCTCGCTGGTGGTTGGCCAGCTGTTCCTGGACATGCTCAGCGTTGGCCGCTCTCCCAGATCGCCTCCAGAGCGCTCCTTGTAGCACCGGCCAACTGTGACATTCCTCAGGCCGGAGGTCAGACAGCGTGCAGAAAGCACCGCCCTCAGGGCCAGCGCAACCTGCATGGCGGTCTTTTCGGTTGTCTAGCCGTTCAGCGCAGCAGCCAGCTCGACCTAGACCAGATAGTCGTCCGGCAGGGTTTTGCTGCCAAAGTGGGCGAGTTTGACCCGTTGGCAGATTGGTGGGATGGTCGCCTCTTGGTCGATTGCCGCCTCTGGTCGCAGTGGAATCACTGGCCCGTCCTGCCCTGAAAAGGGTGGGAAGCGGGGCCAGTTTGCTCTGTTTGGCCCGCCCTGCCTTGAGAAAGGCAGAAGGCGGGATATGCTGGCCCCGTCGGGTCCGCTGCTGCATTCATCATGACGAGCAGCTCTGGGAGTCAGTGTGTGGGCTCTGTTGTCCATCTCCAGCTGAGCAATGGGCTGCTGGAGCTGC
Source organism: Pholidichthys leucotaenia (assembly GCA_020510985.1). Taxonomy (NCBI): domain Eukaryota; kingdom Metazoa; phylum Chordata; class Actinopteri; order Cichliformes; family Pholidichthyidae; genus Pholidichthys; species Pholidichthys leucotaenia. The sequence continues at coordinate 305,586,155 of CM035841.1, read as the reverse complement.
CGAATCTCTGTCCTGATTCTTGCTTCCATCTTCTCTGTGATTCCACTTCTGACACCAGTGTGACATTGCAAGGGTTCACACAATAAGGAGAGGTGGCTGTGACGAAACAGGCTTTATTTATACACACGCTCACAACACAGAACGAAGGGAAGGTCATTTACACAGACCCTCATTTCGCTCATGGTGACACAGACACATGATTTGGTACATATAGGGAAACAACGCTATTACAACTGGTCTTATTACACAGTTATAATGGCACACACGAATAAAGCTTAGAACTATGAGTAACCCCCACAACAGCCACGGACAAGCAGAGCGCTCAGCTGGGGCAATTAGCAGAGCAATGAGATGTGTGTATTGAGATCAATAGGCAGCCTCGCTTTGTCTAGTTCAGGCGCCAGTATTCCGCTGTTATGTATGACTTCCTGCTCTGTACTCAAATGCAAATGTCCCATGCCTTCCTGCAGTTTCTTTGATGATAACATGCCTTTCATGTATTGTCTGTAGTGGGGTATAAAAACTGCATTGCTCTGTAACTCTCTCTCTCTCTGACCACTGCTTCTGACACACGCATTCCATGTCTCCTCACGAGAGCCTGAGGACCCGCTCCAGCCCGCCTGCACAGGGCTGGAGTGAGTTCTATGATGGCGGTATGATTTAATAAAATCCCTCAAAAACTCTCAGTTCGCTCCTTATTATTTCATGCCGCCACACTGGTGACCCCGAGAAGGCACACGCTTTGTGCAACGCAACCTTCTGGTCTGGACAGCCACACTGGTGACCCAACCCAAGAAAAGAACACGCTGGCAGCCCCTGGCGGTGACTCTCCGACGACAAGCGAACGCAGCAGCCTGACGCAAATGATCTGCCCTCCCTTCTGCTACAGGGAGACCTCGACGCAGAGCCACCACCAGGCGAAACTCTCCGGAGATCACCCACGACCGGGAAAGTTGCAGAATGCTTCATGGTGAGATCTGCACACCTGAGATCTGCACATCCACGCTGGGACCGGCCGCTCTCACAGCTCCTCCACACGAGAGTGCACGCACCTCGTCCTCTCTCCATGACGGCGACCTCCAGGGCCGACGGAGAACGCAGCGCGTGGACCTGAACGCACCATGACCAATCGACGCAACAGCTTACAGGGATGATCATCGGCGCCGATGACGCTGATCTCCAGCAAGCTCCCTGACCCTGACTCACCTCTACAGCGGACCTGCCATGCACCGAACCCTGCACGCACACCGGGGGGTTATGAGGACAGTGCACCACACACGGGACAATACCGGCTCCTCACAGACCGCCATCGTCCTTCACCGCTGCACACAGAACCTTCAGGGCTGCTCACACACCTGAAGCTCGCTCACAGGATTTTCTAATGGTCTCAGTCACAGCACACAAGGGGATTCAGCCATCAGCTTTCCCCGAGGACTTTAGGACTGCGCGCGCACCTAAAGTCAACACGCCAAGTCCCTCACACCGCTGCAGCTCCTTTTTTACTTCATGGCTGCGAGAGGAGTCAGAGACTAATTTTTCTTCTTACAGCTGCTGTGGACCTCCGCATGTTCAACGGGACAGCCCCTCAACATCGCGGATCCACAGGCAATTTTTGCACGGCCCAGACAATTTCGCCGTCCCGGACCGGCACTTGCTACCCCCACCCCCCTCCCTCCACCGCTGCCTGCAGCGAGCTTCCCCCACAGCTCGCTCCCAAAGCCGGACTATCGAGGCCTCAGCTTCCCGCTGAGCCCTCTGGGGGGGAGTGTATGGGTAACCCCCACAACAGCCACGGACAAGCAGAGCGCTCAGCTGGGGCAATTAGCAGAGCAATGAGATGTGTGTATTGAGATCAATAGGCAGCCTCGCTTTGTCTAGTTCAGGCGCCAGTATTCCGCTGTTACGTATGACTTCCTGCTCTGTACTCAAATGCAAATGTCCCATGCCTTCCTGCAGTTTCTTTGATGATAACATGCCTTTCATGTATTGTCTGTAGTGGGGTATAAAAACTGCACTGCTCTGTAACTCTCTCTCTCTCTCTGACCACTGCTTCTGACACACGCATTCCGTGTCTCCTCACGAGAGCCTGAGGACCCGCTCCAGCCCGCCTGCACAGGGCTGGAGTGAGTTCTATGATGGCGGTGTAGAGGATGTGCTCGAATGATGAGGCTGAGTTTAGTTCTCAGGTTCAGCTTTATTGACAGAACACATCGTCTAGCATTCTCAAAGCAGGAAGAAGAGGAAGAATCATATCACATCACCCTTTTATATGTTTCCAGCATCAGAACTCAAGTCACATGGTGCTTCAGTAAACATACAGTCACAAAGCATCCCTTTGAACCATCACCATTGTCTCTCATTCCTTGATGAACCGGAAATCCCTCCGGGGCATCTTCTGTGGGACAAAAAGACAAATCTCACACCTCCTCGTTATCTTCTGCAGATTCGAGTCCTTTGTCCTTCCAGATGTGAAACCCCCAATACGCATGCAGCATGCAGTCATATCTCTGTGGAAATGTGAGCCCACCATGTGTGTCACCCACACTACCCCCCCCAAACATCTATTAAGGGCAAAACATGCATGGCATAAAAAAAGAAAAACACAAAACACTCCACATATCACTAATCAATCCACCAACTGCCTGGGTTTTAACCTTCTGCCGAATCTGCTGCAACCTGGCTTTGCTACCCGTGCAGCATCTCTCTGCATCAGTGGATTAAAGCTGTTAGCATGTTTCTGTGAAGATTCTGGAGAATGTCCTTTCGGCGGCCTGCCTCGGCGGGGGGGCCTCACGAGCTGCACTTGCTCATCAGCCAAAACAAAAGCGGGTTTGAGCCTGTTTATGCAAATCAACTCCCTTCTGCCCCCTAAATCTAGCAGAAAATGCTTCTGCCCGGTCTCCAGCACTCTGAACGGTCCGTCATAAAACGGTCGCAAACTTGGACGCTGAGCATCATATCTAACAAAAACAAACTCTGCATTTTTTAAAGCCTTTGGCACAAAAACGTGTGGGAAACTGTGATGGACCGGGCCAGGGAGCGTGTTTGCTCCCGAGTTGCTCTGCCACGGCTGAGCAGGGGGGCCATTTGGTGCGGGATTATCAGGGAGAAATTCCCCCGGCAAACGGAGAGGTTGTGCAAAGACTAACTCAGCTGGGGAAGCATGCAAATCTTCCTTAGGTGCAGAACGCAACCCCAATAAAACCCATGGAAGTTTGTCCACCCAATTTGTATCCGTCAGCGACGCTCTGAGGGCTGCTTTCAATGACCTGTGAAAGCGTTCGCATAAACCATTAGCCTGGGGGTTATACGCGGTGGTGCGATGAATCTTCACTCCCAAGCTGCGGGCCATCGATGACCATAGTTTGGAAATAAATTGGGGACCCCTGTCGGACGTTATGTCCGACGGTACACCGAAACACGCAACCCACGCTGCTAAAAATGGTCGCGCAACTTCTTCCGCTGTGGTTGATGTCAGAGGAATCGCCTCTGGCCAACGCGTGGTGCGATCCACCATCGTCAAAAGATGTGTGTGCCCGTGTGATGGTGGGAGCGGGCCCACCAAGTCAACATGCACGTGATCAAAACGCTTAGCGGGGATGTGAAAAGGTTCTAATGGAGCCTTAGTGTGTCTGTGTATTTTGGCTCGCTGACACGCTACGCAGGCCGCCGTCCATTCCTTGACCTGTTTGCGCAACCCGGGCCAAACAAATTTCTCCCCCACCAACTTAATCGATGCGCACACAGAATGAACCGAGTCAAAAACGCGGCGACGCCACGCGGCTGGCACCACGGGACGGGGCCGTCCCATGGAGACATCGCAGATTAGTGGGGGCATACCAATTTGCTGCACCCTGTGCTCCAGCCTTAACCCTGTTGGTCCAGACTGGAGTGCGCGCATGTCCGCGTCGTTAACCTGCTCCGCGGCCATGGCTGCATAATCTAACCCTACACAGACCGGGGCTGCGCGTGCTCCCGCGTCGCTGCCCAGGCCCGCGGCCACGGCTACAGAGTCTGCCCCCGTGGGGCTTGGTGTTGCTACCGCGCGCGAGAGACAGTCTGCCACAACATTGTGTTTACCCGCGACATGCTGAATATCAGTGGTGAACTCCAATATTGCGGCTAGTTGCCTTTGTTGCCAGCCTGACCAGGGTTCTGAAATTTTGGCCATCCCAAACGTTAGCGGTTTGTGATCCACAAATGCGGTGAAACGTCGCCCTTCTAACCAGAACTGAAAATGGCGGATGGCCAAGTGTAGGGCCAAAAGCTCCCTGTCGAACGCACTGTATTTACGCTCATTATCGCGCAAAGTCCTGCTGAAAAACGCGAGAGGTTGCCAGGTACCTGCCACAAACTGTTCAACTACCGCCCCCACTGCTACATCGGAAGCGTCAGTGGTGAGCGCCATGCAGGCCGTTGGAACTGGGTGCGCTAACAAAACTGCGTTTGCCAGGGCTGATTTGACCTGGGCAAAAGCGCGCTCCCGCTCCAGAGACCATTCAACTTTATTTGCGGGCTTTTGTTTCTTTAACGCAGTGTACAATGGCTGCATGAGCCGTGCTGCGCTTGGGAGGAACCGGTTGTAAAAATTAACCATCCCCAGAACCAGAAACTCCTGTAGCGCCTTGACCATTTGAGGTTGCGGAAAATCTGTTATTGCGCGCACCTTATCGGGCAGAGGAACCGCTCCATCTGCCGAAACGCGATGCCCCAAAAAATCAATCTGCGCCACCCCAAACTAGCACTTCGCTGGGTTAACTATTAACCCGTGCTCTGCCAGCCTCCGAAAAACTGCTGTGAGGTGGCTTTCGTGTTCGCCTTCGGACGTGCTGGCTACTAAAATATCGTCCAAATAAACGAACACAAAAGGGAGGTCGCGTAAAACTTCATCAATCATGGGTTGGAAAGTCTGCGCGGCCCCCTTGAGGCCAAAAGGCATGCGCAAAAACTCAAAAAGGCCGAAAGGAGTTATGACCACTGTTTTGGGTACATCCTGCGCGCGCACTGGAACCTGGTGATAACCGCGCACCAAGTCTATTTTAAAAAAAATGCGCGCCCCCGCCAAATGAACAGAAAAATCCTGAATGTGCGGAATCGGGTAGTGGTCATGAGCCGAAACGTTGTTCAACCTGCAGAAATAGCCGTAAGGTCGCCACGAGCCATCAGCTTTTGGGACCATGTGTAACGGCGAAGCCCAGGGGCTTTTGGAGTGTCTAACAATGCCCAGTTTTTCCAGATTAGTGAACTCCTCGCGCGCGATGGCCAGTTTAGCTGGGTTCAAGCGCCGAGCTTTTGCAAAGACGGGAGGCCCGGTGGTGGTGATAAAATGCTCCACCCCATGTTTAGCCACCGTCGCCGAAAACGTGGGGACTGTGAGTGCTGGGAACTGAGCAAGCAATGTGTGAAACTTACCACCCGCAGCTGAGACGCTGGCATGTGCAGTCGGCGGGGCCACCCGAGCTGTGCAGGGGATAGAATGAAAAGACAGTGTATTAATCAGACGTCTATTAGCAAGGTCAACCAATAAACCATGTGAGCACAAAAAATCAGCCCCTAACATGTTGAAACTGACTGCTGCTACAATAAATGTCCACTCAAATGAACGGCCCTGTAAGGACAGAAGCATGGTCCTCTCACCGAACGTTTTAATCGTGGAGCCGTTCGCTGCTGACACTGACACCCAGGGAGCTTTAGACAGCATCAGCCGTTCCGCGTAGGTGAGTGTGACGAAACTTAGCTGGGAGCCTGTGTCCACGAGGAACTGTTTCCCCGAGTGTGCATCCGTCAGGTAAAGCAGCTTGTTCTCGTCGCCGAGGGTCGCAGCTGCTACCGGCCCTCGGTCTTGGCGTTTCCCTGGCGCTTGAAGTTGCACGGCGGGACGCACTTGTGCGCGCTCTCTGCAAAACGGCGGTGGTTGAAGCACCGGCCGTCCTCTGCTCCGCGCCGCCTGGTCCCCATCGCCGCCATCGTTGGTGCGTCTGGCGCCGCGGCCGCTGGATCTGCGCTGTCTCCGGACGCCATTCCTGGGCTAGCTGCCGCGGCCGAAACCGCGTTCCGCTTGTGGGCGTCAACAAGCCGCTGTGCCTCTTTGCTCAGCCCATGGTAGTCTCGCCTGGCCAATCGGGGCGACTCTGCCAGGGCCACTCTCACTGCTGGCGGCAGGGTCCGAAGGAAAAGGTGGGCGAAAATGAATTCGCCATCCTCAGAGTCTTTCAGCCTCAGCATCTTCACCATCAGGTCCGCAGGTCTATCGTTCTCTGACTCCGTCAACGTCAGGAGCCCCTCTGCTCGCTGTTGGACCGAAGGGGTGAAATGGCTGATCAGCGCGTCCTTCAATGCGCTGTACTTGTCGCTGTCTGGTGGATGATTAACCAGATCCTCCACTCTCTGGACCGTGTTGCTGTCCAGCTTCGCTACCACATGGTAGAATCTTGTGTCGTCGTTGGAGATTCTCCGGAGGTTGAACTGCGCCTCGACTGCGCTAAACCATGAGCGCGGGCTGTGCTGCCAGAAATCGGGCAGCCGGATCGTGGAGGCGGCCATCAGGCTGGCTTCCGCCGAGCCCCGCTCGGGAGAATTCTGTCTGCTCATTCTCTGTCGTAGGTCACCAGTGTAGAGGATGTGCTCGAATGATGAGGCTGAGTTTAGTTCTCAGGTTCAGCTTTATTGACAGAACACATCGTCTAGCATTCTCAAAGCAGGAAGAAGAGCAAGAATCATATCACATCACCCTTTTATATGTTTCCAGCATCAGAACTCAAGTCACATGGTGCTTCAGTAAACATACAGTCACAAAGCATCCCTTTGAACCTTCACCATTGTCTCTCATTCCTTGATGAACCGGAAATCCCTCCGGGGCATCTTCTGTGGGACAAAAAGACAAATCTCACACCTCCCCGTTATCTTCTGCAGATTCGAGTCCTTTGTCCTTCCAGACATGAAACCCCCAATACGCATGCAGCATGCAGTCATATCTCTGTGGAAATGTGAGCCCACCATGTGTGTCACCCACAGCGGTATGATTTAATAAAATCCCTCAAAAACTCTCAGTTCGCTCCTTATTATTTCATGCCGCCACAAGAACACACAAATACAGTATTTGAATCCTCTGTGGCGCAAGCATGCCAGGAAACTCCTGCCCCCATCACAGCCCCAACGTTACAATACATAACAGTAACTCCCAACCGATCGAACGCGAGTTTTCAACCTAGCCAAAATATATACAAATCGTCTTTTTCCGGGTCCATTTTTGCACACTTCCTGCAAATTAAATATCATTTTGAAGGTCTTTCAATACAAAGTATGGAAATAACATTACATGAGTTTTGAAAATGTCCTCAAAGTGACTCATTTTGCCAGCACGGGTCATTTGTTTACAGCGTTAGCATCTTAGCGGCGCTAACAAACGGAGCTGCTGTCTGTGAGGCCACTTTGTAAGGTCATCTTCTCATCCCTCCATAGTCGTGGGAAGTGCTATGATTATATTACTGTTTTTGAGGTGCAAAAGGCCGTGTTTCCGCATTTCTGATGCCAAAGTCTTTTTTTTTTTTTTTTTAACAAGGAAAAGTGTCCCATTTCAGTGACAACCATACGTTCTTAAGTAGTACCGGAAGTTGCTACCATAATTCACGCAAGGCATCATGGGAGGTAGGAATAAGGTGGATAGTTTTTGGTTTTTGGGGGGTTTTTTTTGTAACTACATCTCCCTAGCCACCTGGCCATAATAACAACCAAACTGTAAATGATGGAGGAGCTCATTTGGGGAACATCCGTGAGAAGATCAAGGCAATAATAGCCTTTTAGAAAAACTAATTTTAATGTGCTTGGTTGATCCTGATCATGAGCAAAAAGCTGTAGAAAAAAAAAAGTGACTGATGAACCACACTTGATCTTCCAGAGAAATGGATCATGTGTCATGCAGATGCTGAAAGTGCCTGTAGAGATAAATTTTACTGGGTAATAGATAACTTTTAGCTATCAACAATATTCAACATTTGAATTATAATGTAAAAAAAATTGCTGTTCACATGTCTACACAGTAGATGGCAGCGATGCACCACTAAACTGATTTGAACATTCTATCTCTGATTCAGACTCCAGAAAAACAAGTAGGAAGAACAAAAACGTTGCTTATTTCAGTTTAAAACAAGAGCATTCTAAGGAGAGTGCACTATCCCCTGCCTCTGTTTTCTTTGAAGATCCCAGTATCTTACTGAAGGAAAGCAGTTTTCAACTTTTCCATGTGCATCATCAGTGTACGTCAAACCCTGATATCAAGTTTCAAAACATTTGGAACAAAATTGCAGGAGGAAATGATTTCACAAGACAGTTATTGTTTATTAACTGACGTGAAATAGGACACCATAAATCAGAGGCTATAACTTCTGCAAAAATTATCTGATCAAAGCTTAATTGCAATGTGTTGCATAAATGTTTATCAAACCTTGGTATCAAATTTCAGAACCTTTGAAACAAAACCATAGTAGTTAATTTCACAAAACAGTTAACTTTTGTGGGACAGATGGACGGATGGACAGAACATAACATAATCCCCCTGATAATAATAATAATAAATGGTATACGGTAAGACTAAAAATCCATCCATCTTCTACTGCTTCTATGGGGATCCGGGTCGTGGGGGCAGCAGTCCAGAGTAGCCCAGACTGCCACCCAGTTCACATAGCACCATGAGCCCTCCTGCAGGTGGTGAGTCCACTGGAGGGAAAGCTCCTTTGAGTACACTGGGTCCTTGAAAAAGGTTTTTTGTCGGGATCTACTGGACCACTCTTGGTCTGGCCCTTCTTCACCCAGGACCAGCTTGCCCTGAGAGGCCCTACCAGGGCAAAGTTGCCCCTGACAGCATAACCCCTGGGATCATTAGGGCACACAAACCCCTCAACCATAATAAAGTGGTGATCCACAGAGAGAAGGATAAAATGACCTTGATAAATCATCTTGAGAGTCAATACAGTAATTATTGTCAGGCCCAATATGTAACCAGTTCTAATGGTATCAACATCCACACAAAAATGCAAGACTAAATTGAATTATGTCAAGACTTAACATGTAGCAGTAAATCCTCAAACATGATTATAATAAACCCCATGGTCATAAGAGTATTTTCTCTCTCTCTCTCTCTCTCTATATATATATATATACACACACACACACACACACATATCTTCTCAAAGTAGAAATGATACTCATATTTTGTGACCTTGACTTGGACCACAGCCTGGATGCAGACCCACCTGAGGATCAGCATGTGAATTTAATGATGATTCTTTAAAATCCATGGCATTAGCTCATTTTGCATTGCCAGAATCCAGTAAGTTTTGAAAGTCAATGGCTGCGTGATACAACTAGAAATGAAGGGTCAAGAGATCGATCGGAGTGTAGGACAGTCATAGCATATGCATTTCCAAGCAGGTGTGGGAGTTAATTCAAACTGAATGTAGCGCATAAGCTTTTTTTTAATATATATATATATAAACACACTCTCATAATGCAAGTGTGAAAATAAAATAACTCTAAAAGGGAACAGTACAGAAAACTCAGACTACAATATGAATAAATTTAATTTATTGTTGAAAGAGCTTTGCAAGAAGCACAGATACTGTATATGCATTATGTATACAGTATATCTGTTGTGCATATGGCCCTTTAGAAAAAGAGACAATCAAATGCTGAGATGTGTTAATTTCTACACAAATCTGAACCTAAAAAGGTGAGACACACACACACACTACATTGTGCACAGGTTAGAGATCGAGACAGGTTAGTCTGAATACATACTGTAGTGGAAACAAGTGGAAAACTTCTATCAGAACTTACCCGTTAACAAGATCTATTTCTACTGAGTGTGGCTGTCTAGACAGATGATATGAAGATGCTATGAAATAAAATAACACAGACTTAGCATTAGCAAAACACTAGAAATCAAATTAGCCATGACTGATGGGTGAGGATGTATACTTGAATTAAATAAAACATTAGGTGAACTACAGTGAAATTAGTTACAATATAAAACATTTAATTTCTGGTTAGCATATGAGCTATACTTTTCAAGCTGCTTTAACACAGCGGTCCCATTTAGGCCACCAGAAGTTGCGGAGGTAATATACATACATTCTGAGCATAGAAAGTAGAACTGGTAGACAAAGTGAGATTTCAGAGGCTGGACAGTACAGTACATGTTAATTTGACAGAAACATTCAGAAATTTCAAGAGGTAAAAAGAAAAAAAATACAGACAAAAATCACCTTATCATGACTGAAGATCACCAGACTGAGGCTGTGAAACTCTTCTGTTTAGTACCATTATGTATCCAGATGTGGTGCCAAAACACCAGTGGACAATGTGAGGAAAATGATTTTTAATCATGGTCTGACCTTCTGTCAATCATACAAGTGAAAGAATATTACGTGCACATACAGTATCCAACAGTGGTTCTCCAAGTGTCTAGAAATAGATTTTATGGTCTGGAAATAACCACTGGTCCATAGTGCAAACAGCAGTGACATTTTTCCATCGCTTCACTCCCAAACATCCTTGCGTTTACCCAGACAGTCTCTTCTTGGCATCACTATTGTTGAAGTCTTTGTTAAGCTTGTTTTTTAGAGTAAAAAGAAAAGCTGAGGCATATGTTAACCACTTAATCTGTGCATTTCGTGATCAAGTGTGGCTTTTAAGCGCATGAATGTTAATATGGCAGGACTGAGTCTGCAGATGGAATGTACAAATGTTAGAAATTATGGAAAGCATATTGTTTTTCAGTTGACGATAAATACCCTGCCCATCCCTAAAAAGATCACTCGTTATCTTCTTGAATTTCAGCTTTTATCTTTGATTACTGCACACATTTCCCATGGCATCTTTTTGCCAAGCTTATGCATTTTTCTAAACATATTTTCTCCTGGATTTTACATTGATGAGATGATTTAATTGTGCCTGTGACAAGTTCATGGCACAGTTTTGGTGGTTTCAGCTCCATTTACCTTGCGCATACCTTATGATGCAGGCCAGTAATTTGACCCTTTGAAGCAGTAACATCGTTTCCACGACCACAGGATGCATCTTCAGCACAGCTGTTTAGGAAAATGAGAAGCTACTTGCTGCATGAGTTATGCTGGGTTCATATACTGATGGTAATTTGTAGACCAAAAACTGGAAGTCCCATTATTTTTAATGGCATTGGGAGAAAACTGGTGGCAGACTCCACTGCAGGTCAGAATGTGGTATCAGGAGTTGAAAATTTTCAACTTTTTCTCATTGAAAATTATGGAACCGATTTGAACATGGCAGTAAAAAGGAAACTCCACCACCATTAATGTGTGAACCCAGCTTGAAGGGTTTTTTAGGGGATGGGCAGTGTATGATGTCAGGTAGATCTGAGGATTTATATGAGTAATTTGTCTCAAGGATTTGACATGCTATTGCCACAATTGCCTAAGTTTGAGTTACACAATCCTACAACTGATCATTGACTAGCGTAACAGCGTGCCTCTTGTGTGATGAGTTTGCATGAACAACAATGACACTGAAGAGGGCTTCACAGAGGTATGAATGGGGGGAAAACCACAATCCATAAACCTAACCAAATAAAATACAATCAGCAGCCATCTAAACTAAATAGTCATTTTCAAATCTCTACATTAAGATGTAAACATTAATAAAACAACAAAAATAGAGAACTAGTCACAATCAGTGTCACCAGAAAACTGAACCCAGAAAGGTCTTTCTGTCTCCGTCTTTCTCTCTCTCTGTCCTTGGAGCAACACTGAAGGCTCCACAGGCTCTTGGTCTCTTCTCCTGGAGAAGCTGTGCATGGGTTTCCCTCCTCGGGGCAGCATGAGTAGCAGCAGTCCAACAGTAGTCCCGGCTCAGAGACTGAACGCCAGTAAGACCAGTGTAGTGTGCCAAAGATATTAATTGTCCTCTTTCACAGTTAATAGTGTATTAGAGTTTGAAAGAATTTAAATTAAAATTAATGCTTAGTGGTGGTATATATCCACAGCATGCAGTAATGTTAGTAGCGATTCTTTTCTTCTTTCTTGAAGACTTCTATGGAATTAGAAGAACCAGAGATCTTCACATCTCCACAGACCATGGAGACTCTTCTCATGTTCTCGTCACTAAGCTGTTCACTGATGAGAGGCGTGCTATGCGGACAGACGGAGGTGCAGGCCAGGGATTATGGGACACATCTCTCTCTGCATGCCATACTGCAGCCCCTTGAAAAAAAGTTGAGCTTGTCTAATTCGAGTGCCATACAACATTAAGAAAATACAGACAAAACATCACTCTGCTAACAGACAAGGCAAAAATGCTTCATTTGTGCATTAGTGTCTTCCTTCACTGGTCCACGGACAGTGATGTGGGGGGGGTGCCAAGGCAGAAGGATGTTGTTGACTTTGCATTGTCGAAGTGAATCCTCTTCTGCAGGTACAGATCATTCATTGAAGGAAATGTGAAAGCCCTTGTGCAACAGTCCCATTTTATTTGGAGACAGTGTGCTTATGTTAGTGTAAGGTCCCTCTCAGAGAAGGGGGAGATGCTTTGGAGAATTGCTGGATCAATTCCTCGATCAGATTCACATATTCAGTGCAACCGTCAAATTAAATTAGGAATGGTTTTTTTGTCCTTTTTACATGGCTGATCACTGCCGAACTTCATTTTCAATGAGACTGTCTTCACCAGATTGGAAAGCCCCATTCAGTCCATTTTCAACATTAATTATCTCCTCATCCTGTGAGGATCCCTGGCCATCATCCTCACCACTTCCTGAACTAGCATCCTCTGAATTTGGGTCTTGAAGTACCTGAGCGATGTACATTTGCTGTAAGGGAAAAAGAAAGCATTTGAGTCACTGTACATTTTATAGCAAGGGAATGTTTGTTTAAAAAAGGGTTATTTCTGTATATCCTATTACATTATGTACAGTAGTTTGCCATTTTATTTTCCATTTTCCATAACATGTTATAAAAAGGAGCATGCTCTTTATATACAGGGGACATTAATAGGCAAATTAGACAAAGACAACACAACACAAAATGCAGTTTTTAAATGAAGGTGTTTACTATTAAGGGGAAAAAAATCCAAACCTACATGGCCCTGTGTGAAAAAGTGATTGCTCCCTAAACCTAATAACTGGTTGGGCCACCCTTAGCAGCAACAACTGCAATCAAGTGTTTGAGATAACTGGCAATGAGTCTTTTACAGTGCTGTGGAGGAATTTTGGCCCACTCATCTTTGCAGAATTGTTGTATTTCAGCCACATTGGAGGGTTTTCAAGGATGAACCGCCTTTTTAAGGTCATGCCACAGCATCGCATTCAGGTCAGGACTTTGACTAGGCCACTCCAAAGTCTTCATTTTGTTTTTCTTAAGCCATTCAGAGGTGGACTTGCTGGTGTGTTTTGGATCATTGTCCTGCTGCAAAACCCAAGTGTGCTTCAGCTTAAGGTCATGAACAGATGGCTGGACATTCTCCTTCTGGATTTTTTGGTCGAAAGCAGAATTCATAATTTTTATTTACCACAGCAAGTCTTCCAGGTCCTGAAGCAGCAAAACGGCCCCAGACCATCACACGACCACCACCATATTTTACTTTTGGTATGATGTTCCTTTTCTGAACTGCTGTGTTAATTTTACGCCAGATGTAACGGGACACACACATTCCAAAAAGTTCAACTTTTGTCTCATCAGTCCACAGAGTATTTTCCCAAAAGTCTTGGAGATCATCAAGATGTCTTCTGGGAAAACAGATGAGCCTTTATGTTCTTTTTGCTCAGCAGTGGTTTTCGTCTTGGAACACTGCCATACAGGCCATTTTTGCCCAGTCTCTTTCTTATGCTGGAGTCATGAACACTGACCTTAACTGAGGCAAGTGAGGTCTGTAGTTCATTGAATGTTGTTGTGGGGTCTTTTGTGACCTCTTGGATGAGTTGTCGCTGTGCTCTTGGGGTAATTTTGGTCAGCTGGCCACTCCTGGGAAGGTTCACCACTGTTCCATGTTTTCGCCATTTGTGGATAATGGCTCTCACTGTGGTTCGCTGGAGTCCCAAAATTTTAGAAATGGCTTTATAACCTTTTCCAGACTGATAGATCTAAATTACTTTGTTTCTCATTTGTTCCTGAATTTCTTTGGATCGCAGCTTGATGTCTAGCTTTTGAGGATCTTTAGGTCTGCTTCACTTTGTTAGGCAGGTCCTATTTAAGTGATTTCTTGATTGAGAACAGGTGTGGCAGTAATCAGGCCTGGGTGTGGCTAGAGAAATTGAACTCCGCTTTCCATCCATCCATCCATCCATCTTCTTCCGCTTAATCCTTTTTGGGTTGTGTGTGTGTGTGTGGGGGGGGGGGGGGGTCTGGAGCCTATCCCAGCATCTTTGGGCGAGAGGGTGGGTACACCCTGGACAGATCGCCAATCCATCACAGCTCAGCTTTCCAAAGATGTGATAAACCACAGTTAATTTATGTTTTAGCGGGGGAAGGGGGGGATCACGTTTTCACACAGGGCCATGTAGGTTTGGATTTTTTTCCCCCCTTAATAATAAACACCTTCATTTAAAAACTGCATTTTGTGTTTACTTGTGTTATCTTTATCTAATATTTAAATTTGTTGTGATGATCTGAAACATTTAAGTGTGACAGAGAAAAAAAAATGAGAAATCAGGAAGGGGGCAAACACTTTTTCACACCACTGTAGATGTGCATATTAATCTTAAAAAGCAAAAACAAAAAAACAATTTTGATAAGACACTTGTTAAAGTATTACTGCAGTTTTAAAATACATTTGATTCATTTTTGGCATAAATTCAAACTTATTTCTATAGTTTTATCAAAACAAAGGTAAACGGGCATCTGATATTTTCCTTCCCAGGATTTACTTCAAGGTCTCTAGGGCTACTTTTATCCTACAAAGATCAAGTAGCCCAATTCTGATTTTCCCCCTATATTCTCAAATCAGAGTTTGATGCCATAAAACACAAGCAACGGACACACTGCGCTCCACTCAAAAAAGACTACTCAAACAAACAAGCTACCAAAACCATAAACTTATGTTCTTTTCTAAAAATATGATTAAAGTATGTGTGACGTTTGTTCTGATCCCCTGGCATCTCTTTCTGACACTAAAGTTGAAGATAATAAATACCCCTCCCAACCTCCTATAGGCATTATAAAAATATCATAGGTCAAACCTTACCAGTGTGTCCAGCTTCTCTGTACCTTTTGAAAGTGACAACCTTGACAATTTTTAAAAAGAATATATAATCACTTACTCCTCCTCTGCTTATGGCAGAACTACACACTTGGCGTCCAAATTCTGGTTCATCCTGGGTGTCGATCTAGTAGCAAAAATGTACAGTCAATATACTTGGCAAGATAAAATTTCAAATGCTGAAAAAATATCTGTAAATGACCATCAACCTTGTAGTTGTGAGCACTGAGATATTTAAAATGTCCAAAGCAGACATGAGAGAGGCAGATGATGATTGTGATGACTAGAACCACAAATGTAAACATAGATGTTGCAGCTGTAAACTCTGGAAGAGACAAAGCAAAGAAAGAAAGAGGAGGGACATTTGTGTTACAAGCAAATTATCACATTTTAAAAGATCATTCACAAAATGTGTACATGTGCAAAGACAGTAGCGGCCTCTCGGGGGAGTCCTCTTGCCTGAGCGAACAGTGGAGAAGAAAAGGAGCCAGAAGAGGCAGAGAATCGGGGCAGCCACCACTTGGTTCACCGCTCCCGAGTGGATCTTCTTGTCCAGTTTGGATGGCAGGTAAGCATAGTACATGTTGTATCGGTCTGCTAGGTGCTTTAGCAGCATGTACATCAGCCCTGCGGAGGGAAGGGAGCACAATCAGTGGAAGTAATCCAATTATGCCTTTTGATAAGCTGCCGTGTAAAGAACAGAACCCCCGCATGCTGCCTCTCTTCTGCACATTCACCTCTACAGTAACCTAATCACCACACACTCTGTTCAGACAAACCCACAGTAACCCTGAAAGCATATCCAACAGCAGAACTCACCAAATGGGACAATGATGGGGCAGGTGATGCTGTAGGTCATGACGACGGTGAAGACACACATCATCCAGGCATAAGCTGCACCAAACTGGAATTCGTACGCTTGATGCTGTGGAGACATAACATATTACACAAAAAACACTACAATGTATAAATATAACATCAGTGCATGGTTCTGTAATCATGATGTAATGTGTCTACTCTAGAGGTGGTTATTGTACTCAATTCAAAGTAATTTTAGTTTGATATTGACTACTCAGTCATCCAAATAAAACTTGAGTAAGAAAGCAGCTAGTAAAAAAAGTTATTGTATGAGTAACAACTTCTTTTGACAAATGAAAATGACAAATTCTTTTGTCATTTTCTTTTTATTGATTTTTAATTATACAAACAAATAGACAAAACAACAAACATGAAACATGAACATGGAGACCTTTTAAAAAGTGTGCAGTACGAGGGAGATAAAAAAGAAAAAAGCACATAAAATTATTGGTAGACCCCACCAATTATGAAAAAGGAATGAGAAAAAGATTTGACCCTGGTTTATATGAAGTCCCGTCTAATGGTAGAAACATATATAATCCATTTCTGCCAATTTTCAATAAATATGTCTTTTTGTGTTCTTAGATTAAAAGTAATTCTTTCCATCACAAAAACACCATGTACCAAATCAATCCATTCAGCTACACTGGGTGCTTCCTTTTTCAGCCCTTTCTTGCTTATGGACTTTTCACAGGCCACCAATAGTATTCTTCACAGATATTCATCTTTGTTCCTCCATTCAAGTTCTAGATTAACCAGATACAGCAGGTTGAAACTTAAGGTAATTTTGGTTGAAAACACAGTTTCTAGAATTCATTGTATTTTCAACCAAAATGGGATCACAGCAGGGCAACTGCAACATATATGAAAATGATTTGCTTCTTTGCTGCTACAGCGTCTCCAACAATCTGTTTTTGAGTATGATTTCTTCTGATATGGAGTGCAGAAATAACGGATGACATTTTTCCATGTAAATTCTCTCCATAAGTGGGGAATTTGTCATTTTTCCACTTCTGTTTGAACATTTCTGTCCAGTTCTCTTGTGTAATTGTGGTGTTGTCCTCTGTTTCCCACCTTGATTTAACATCAAGTGTATTCTCTTTGTTAAGTGAGATATTTTCTTACAAGGTCCATCTTCATAAGCCTTTATAAATACCTGTAGTATTTCATTTCCAGATCCATATTTTTTTAAATTATTTTTTCCAATATAATCTCTTTTTTATGCAGGTATCTGAAATAGTCCCGGTTCTGTACGCCAAATTTGTCCTTAAGATCTTGGAAACTCGTAACTGTACCTTGATTTATGAATGAGTAGTATGTTGTGAGTCCTAAGGAGGTCCATTCTTTAAATCTATGATAGAGTCTACTGGGTGTAAATTCCGGGTCATATGCAGGCCATTTCAAGATTGCAAATGATTTTTTTTTTTTTATAAGTTGAATTGCTTTAATAAATCTTTCTAAAGCTGCAATGAATTAATACATGGGTTGTCTTTATCTATAAGGTATTTATGTAATGATGGGTCTCCAATCATTGCATTAACTGGTATTCCTCTTCCCATTGTTTGTTCGATAGCTTTCCAACTGGCTTTGTAGCCAGGGGTGCACCAGCCTATTAAGGGCCCGAGTTGACAAAATCCGTCATTGAGGTGCCTTCTGTGTTTTCTGGTACTCCACAGATCCTTATGTTGTTTCTTCTGGATCTATTCTCTGAGTCAGTCAACTTTTCTTGTAACTTACCGTGTTGTTTTAGCAGCATCAGGAGGGCGTCTTTAGCGACTGCGTCGCTAGCTTCAAGCTCCGTGATGCATGTGTTGGCCTCACTGATAGCCTGGCCTTGGGTTTGCAGTCTGGTTGCAGTTTCCTTTAGCTTTTAGCTAATATTTTTTGAATGCAGTTAATTCTTCTTTTAGGTCTTTTCTGAGGTCAACTTGAAAATCTTTAAAGGATTTTTGCATATCGTGCTTAAATTCTCGTAGGTCTTTGGCAACAGATGTTAACTCCTGAAGTATTTTGCTAGCTTGGGTTTTCTCCGCTAGCATCTTGTCGCTCTTTTCTTCCACCTCAGAGATCGTTTCAGGCTGAGCAGCCGATTGCGTTATATTCCCTCCTTTTTGTGCTGTTTTTTGTCCTTTATTTATCGTCCCTCCTTTCATCGTGTCACAACACAGCCTCTGAATTATCAGTACCTCAAGCAATAATTAGTTTAGCAGCCAACTGGTGTGGAGCTGTTACCTACTACTGCATTCCGCCATGCTGCCTCACCGGAAGTCCCCTTTAAGCTAAATTCATAGTAGCATGGCTGTGTCCATACGTAAATTTCGTCATCTTCAAGAGATCCCTTATATCAGGGATGGGCAACTATGTGGCATGGAGGGCCATTCCACTGCAGGTTTTCTGTTCCACCCAGTCTCTTCAGCAGTTGCTTTCTCTAGTTAGCAATCCTTGAAGCTCATCAGTGCAAACACCTGCTGAAGAGATGGAGTGGAACAGAAAATGTGCAGTGGAATGGCCCTCACTGCCCATCCCTGCCTTATATCATGCTGTGGAGTTTTATGTCATATGGACTAAAGCAGGGATCACACTGACCCTTTTGACGTTCCTCCTCTCAGCTACTGATCGGGCCAGGCAGAGGCGAATCATGTACATAAGTAAACCAGGGATCCTTAACAGGTCCATGGCATTGCCGATGAATGCAGACGCAATGACATAGTTCACAAAGAAGGCTCCATTGTCAGGAAGGAAGACACACCTGAAGAGCAAAGAGGTCGTTTTAACAAACACGCACACAAGAACTTGATAGCAGAACAAATATACATTCAGAAAATCATCTATGACCAAGCAGTTAAACAGCGTTTTTTAGCTTATATTTTACAGCACTGACAAAAAAAAAAAAAAAAAAAATCCACTTATGCAAGAGTGGCACTGAAATATCAATGCTACTTACTCAAATCTCACTTTTGCCTCTGCCAAGAATCTTTTGTCAAAAAGCCACCGGAAGAAGAGATCCAAACTGCAAATTTTCAAGTGTAAGACAGAAATCAGAACCAAAAAAAAATGTTTGGCTTTGGGTTCACTTGGATTCACGATAAAGAGAAATTAAAAAAAGAATGCTGTACCTGCTTAGTCCAAGGGAGGGCAGCAACAAAACCATAAAGATCAAGAACGTATAGCATTTATGCATTGTGGTTCGGTTTTCTCCTGACCTGTAAAGACAAAACATTGGCACACTTTACAAAATTAATCCAAATTCAAAATTCTTGAGCATTAAACTGGAATGTAAATAAATTGTTTGATTTAAGAGAATGCAACTATACCGGGTCCAGTGGGCTTCAAAGAAGGCGGAGTAGTAGACAATGGTAGGCAGTAAGGCAGAGAACGACCACAGGAGGAGCGTGGGGAAGAACTGTGTGACGATTGGATTCTGGAGGACAGATCAGAAAGAAGTCATTTGTTGTGGAAACTGATATATTCCCATGCTTCTGCAGAATTACACTGCCTTTCTTTATTGGACTGCATGTAATTACACTCTGCTTTTAGTGTTAGCGAGAAGGAGCGACATGCTTAGATATGCTCAAGTCCCGTTTTTATATAACTGAATGCTCACATTTAGGTACTCCACTGGTTTGGTGACGTTAAACTTGTCCATGGTGGAGATGATGATGGCTGGGGTGGTGAGGAAGAAGAGGAGGATGAACAGGACACAGTTGATACAAAGGCAGCGAACCCACCACTGCAATCCTCCCACTGACAGATGTTCCCTGTGGGATGAAGGTACTGTAGCTGTTAAATTGTCACAGTGTGATGACCTGCAATTATGAAAACAGCTAGCCAGAGAACCAATACTGTAATATGCAAACCGATTTCCAGCAATATCTGGATTGCTCATTGTCAACGCATTACAAATCAACAATTCTCTATTTGCAGCAATGTGATGCTAACAGTTGTCAATGTGTGAGATGCACATGTTCTTACCAGTAGACATTATTTGGATGAGGTGCATAGGTGACAGTCCACTTGTGCGTGTGCAACTTGGCACTGAATGTAGAGGACTTGGGCTCACGGCGACAGTAACAGCCGTGGCACTTGCAGGCATTAAAGTCCTTCAAAATTCTGAGAACAGATGCCACAGTCAGTAATGAGGTATAGTCTTGCTATGAAAACAATCACTTTATTGATAATGTGCAATTATACATACGTGGCTGTTATGGCCTCATTCTGGAAGGTGACAAAGGCCATTCCTAAAGGTTTCCCATTAACCTTCTCTCGTTCCTTCCGGGCATCTTCCTTTAACTGTGCCTCCAGCTTGGTGTAATAACTCACTGCCTCCTCCTATGTGGAATTAAAAAAAAAATTACAGTTGCCATTTTGACCCTCATCACCACCTCGAGGGAAGGTAGATACATAGCTTCCTTTTTAGCTTATAGAAAAGCATTAGGCATGTGTTCTTTTGTGAAAGTTGCGATCTATCACACTGACCTGTTCACAACATTTCATAGCGCAACAGCAGAGGTGTCCACAGGGCTTTGGGTTTATCATGGTGGTCACATTCTCCTTGGCCTGCAGATCAAGAAAGAACTTCTTGCTGCGTTCTGCCTTCTTCCTGCATTTAAAAGTAACGGCTGTTGGTATAGTTTCCATCATGTGGGTCAATCAGACACTTACTAGTACAGCCGTAAAAATTAAACACATGGGGCAGTGGTACCTCTCAGTGTTGAGATATATCAGCCTGGCAACGTTGTAACAGAGACGAGCTTCCAGTACAGTACAGTTTCCATATGCCATCCTATAAAAACAGGACAGGTAGATATTTTTTTTTTTTGTCTAAAATATCCTGGTGGTATCTAAGTGAGAAGGCTGGATATAGGAGTTGGGTTAATAGTATTTCGCCAAACCCTATCTCCTCTCTGGAGTGTTAAACCATACTGACATGACTTTCTTAATACCATTCATCTGCCTTCTATTATGGGACAATTACACAGATAGACTGGCCATTGTCTGATCACAGCCATAAGATTGCTGCTTTAACAGGAAAAGGCATGGTTCTCATGCAACTTAATACAGTTACTGCACAGTTTGCTGCCATGCCACCACAGAAGTGCATCATTTGTATAAGCAGAAAGTGGAGCCAGGGTATACTGAGGGGGGAAAAAAGAATGAAAATTGCTTACTCAAAGTGTTCTGTTATCTCTTTCTCATCTGCATATTTGGAGATTCCATTAATAAATAAAGTGCGTTTCACCTACATGCATTTGAAAAAGACAGTGATCACAAACATGCAGGTTTATATTCACAGAAAGAATGAATGAAAATATTTTAAACCATGACACCCACCAGGTCGTCTTCCTTGTAGTGCATCTTTGAAGTGTGCCGTCTCATACTGTACACCGTTAGTAACAGGTAGAGAAATGCAAAGATGGTGTGCAGCCACAGTAGTTTATTACTGAGGGGGGAGAGAATACAAAAGATCAGCAAAAAGATTAACATTAAGTAAATACTTTAATAATAAAAACTGTACTTCATGACTTGTGTCAAATGTACAAACCCCAATTCCAGTGAACTTGGGATGTTGTGTAAAATGTAAATAAAAACAGAATAAAATGATTTGCAAATCCTTTTCAACCTATATTCAACTGAATACACTATAAAGATAAGATATTTAATGATCAAACTGATAAACTCTGTTTTTTGCAAATATTCACTCATTTTGAATTTGATACCCACTGTGGCGGTTTGGGAAAACCCCCACAAACAGACTAAGGACAGACAGCTCGCTACTCCTGGTTTTTTCCGCTACACTACTGTGATAATGTCACCTTTCATGCATTGTGTTCATGCGTCCTGTCCTTACTGTGACCTAGAGACTCAGATCAATATGTAGATGTGCCTGTTAACCTCTTTGTTCTGCAGCTGGAGCAAAGTCTAGCAAATCTGTCTATTGTGATGTACGTATGTCTCACAAATGCAAATATCTCATGCCTCTTCTGCAGTCCCTTTGATCAGACAAACTGCTGTGAATCTGCTTTGATGTATTGTTTGAGTTGGGTATAAATACTGCACAGGTTCTGTAACACTTCCTCTCACTCACACTTCAACCTCTGCTGCAGACACGCACTCTGTGTCTTCTTCTCTGAGAGCCAGAGGATCCCCATCCAGCCTGCACACACTTGGGCTGGAGAGGGGATCCCGTGATGGCGGTATGATATAATAAACTCTACTTAAAACCTCCAACAACGCCGCTTTATTACATGTCGCCGCACTGGTGACCCGACGCTGAAACGAACACGCTGCCAGCGAACGCAACGCCCGGCGGTGATTCTCCGACGACCAGCGAACGCGGCAGCCTGACTGATCTGCTCTCCCTTCTGCTTCAGGGAGACCTCAACGCGGAGTTTCCAGGCGAAACTCGTTGGAGAACACCCACGACCGGGAAAGCTGAGCAACATTTCATGGTGAGATCTGCACGCCTAGATCGGCACATCCACGCTGGACTGGCCGCGCTCACAGCCCCTCCACAAGAGAGCGCATGCACCTCGTCCCCTCTCCACGACGGCGATCCCCATGGCCGACGGAGCACACGTGGACCTGAACGCACCATGACCGAGCGAGTGACAGAGCGTCTACTTCCCTTCACTGCTCCAACACGCTGAACAGGGATGATCAAGCTCCCTGACCCTGGTTCTCCTCTCCAGCTGGCCCACCCATCACGGAACCCCGGCGCACGCACCGGGGAGTTACGAGGACGGCGCACCACGCACGGGACAAATACGGCTTTTCTGACCGCCTTCCTTCTGCTGCACACTGGCCCTTCAGGCTTGCTCGTTCACCTGAGGCACGCAGCTTGCTCACTGGATTTTATGGTCTTAGCCACGGCACACAAGGGGAATTCAGCGGTTTGCGGTTCCCGAGAGCTTTAAGGTTGTGCCCGCACCTAAAGCCAACACGCCAGTCCCTCTGCTCTCATCACAGCCGCCACGCAGCCTCGTCTTTTCTTCATGGCCGCTATTAATCCTTGCAGGACTTAATCGCGGGAGGAGCCAGTGACTAATTTTTCTTCTTGTGGACCTCTGCACGTTCAACGGGACCAGCCCTTCGACATCGTGGACCCACAAGCAATTTTTGCGCAGCCCAGACGTTTTCATCCTCTCCGGCCGGCTTTTACTACCCCCACCCCCCTCCACCCCCTCCTGCACAGAGCTTTTCCCTGCTCGCTGCCCAAGCTGCACTATCGAGGTCTCGACCACCTGCCGAGCCCTCTGGGGGGGAGCTGTGGCGGTTTGGGAAACCCCCCACAAACAGACTAAGGACAGACAGCTCACTACTCCTGGTTTTTTCCGCTACACTACTGTGATAATGTCACCTTTCATGCATTGTGTTCATGCGTCCTGTCCTTACTGTGACCTAGAGACTCAGATCAATATGTAGATGTGTCTGTTAACCTTTGTTCTGCAGCTGGAGCAAAGTCTAGCAAATCTGTCTATTGTGATGTATGTCTCACAAATGCAAATATCTCATGCCTCTTCTGCAGTCCCTTTGATCAGACAAACTGCTGTGAATCTGCTTTGATGTATTGTTTGAGTTGGGTATAAATACTGCACAGGTTCTGTAACACTTCCTCTCACTCACACTTCAACCTCTGCTGCAGACACGCACTCTGTGTCTTCTTCTCTGAGAGCCAGAGGATCCCCATCCAGCCTGCACACACTTGGGCTGGAGAGGGGATCCCGTGATGGCGGTATGATATAATAAACTCTACTTAAAACCTCCAACAACGCCGCCTTATTTCATGCCGCCGCACCCACAACACATTCCAAAAAAGCTGGAACAGGGGCATGTTTACCACTGTGTTACATAACTTTTCCTTTCCCCACTCAATAAGCATTTAGGAACTGAGGACACCAACTGTTGAAGCTTTGTAGGTGGAATTCATTCTCATTCTTGCTTGATGTACGACATCAACTGTTCAACAGTCCGCGGTCTCCATTGTCGTATTTTGCACTTCATAATGTGCCACAGTGAATGGGAGTCTTTTACTATGAAGCCACGCAGTTGTAACACATGCAGAATGTGGCTTGGCATCATCTTGCTGAAATAAGCAGGGACATGTCTGAAAAAGATATTGCTGGGATGGCAGCATATGTTGCTCCAAAACCTGTATGTATTGTTCAGCATTAATGGCCCCTCCACAGATGTGCAAGTTACCCATGCCATGGGCACTAACACATCCCCATACCATCACAGATGCTGGTTTTTGAACTTTGTGCTGATAGCAATCTGGATGGTCGTTTTCCTCTTCAGCCCAGAGGACACGACATCCATGATTTCCAAAAACAATCTGAAATGTGGACTCGTCAGACCACAGCACACTTTTCCACTTTGCGTCAGTCCAGCTCAGATGAGCTCAAGCCCAGAGCAACCGGCGGCATTTCTGGGTGTTGCTGATATACGACTTTCGCTTTGCATGGTGAAGTTTTAACTTGCACTTGTAAATGTAGCAGCGAACTGTGTTAGCAATAGTTTTCTGAAGTGGTTTTCTGACCCCACATGGTAATATCCTCTACAGAATGATGTCAGTTTTAAACCTGGGATTATCCCAGAAACCTGGGATTATTCTTGATGTGGGAACAAGAATAATCCCAGGTTTCTTTTCAGTACTGTAGCCAGGTTGACAAAGAGTCAGGACTCTGTCAATCCTAGCATCCCCTTAGAGCTTACTAGTCAGGACTTTATGAACTTTTTCAATAATAAAATTTCATCCATCAGAGATAAAATCAATCAGATTCTTCCCACAGTTAACTTAAATACTGTAACTACTACAACTCCTTCTATTGATGTCTGTCTTGATGAGTTTACTCCAATCGACCTTTGTGAGTTAGACAAAATAGTTTCCTCATCCAAACCTTCAACTTGTCTTTTAGACCCTATTCCTACCAGGTTATTTAAAGAAGTCTTCCCACTTATTGGTAGCTTTATTCTTCATATAATCAATTCTTCATTAACTTTAGGCCATGTACCGCAGGCTTTTAAAACGGCTGTAATTAAACCCTTACTCAAAAAGCCAACGCTAGATCCAGGAGCTTTAGCTAACTATAGACCAATCTCTAATCTCCCTTTCATTTCAAAAATCTTAGAAAGAGTTGTTGCTACGCAATTATTTGACCACCTGCAGGGAAATGGTTTATTTGAGGAGTTTCAATCTGGGTTTAGAATCCATCATAGCACTGAAACAGCCTTAGCGAAGGTCACTAACGACCTCCTCATTGCATCTGATAATGGACTAGTTTCTGTACTTGTCCTTTTAGATCTTAGTGCAGCTTTTGATACTATTGATCATAATATTCTACTTGATAGATTAGAACACTATGTTGGACTTAATGGAACTTCGTTGCAGTGGTTTAGATCTTATTTATCTGATAGGTTCCAGTTTGTTCATGTAAATGATGAGTTTTCTCTCAGCTCAAAGCTTAGTCATGGAGTTCCACAGGGATCTGTGCTTGGCCCTACTCTTTTTAGTTTATATATGCTTCCGTTAGGCAACATTATTAGAAAGCACTGTATACATTTTCACTGTTATGCAGATGACACACAATTATACCTGTCAATGAAGCCAGATGATACTAATCAATTAGCCAAGTTAGAAGCCTGTCTTAAGGAAATCAAAGTTTGGATGACTTGTAATTTCCTGCTATTAAATTCAGATAAGACTGAAGTCATTCTTGTTGGTCCAAAAAACCTTAGAAATTCCTTTGCAAATCAAACTTTCAGTTTGGATGCAGTTACTCTTTCTCTTAATAGCTCTGTGAGGAACCTTGGAGTTATTTTTGATCAGGATTTGTCCTTCAATTCACATATTAAATTTGTTTCTAAGACTGCCTTCTATCATTTGCGTAATATTGCCAAGATTAGGAGCATCTTGTCTCAGAGTGATGCTGAGAAGCTGATCCACGCTTTTGTTAGCTCGAGATTAGATTATTGTAATTCTTTATTATCAGGCTGTCCTAAAACATCTTTAAAAAGTCTTCAGCTGATCCAAAATGCTGCAGCAAGAGTTTTAACAGGTACTAGAAAGAGAGATCATATCTCTCCGGTTCTGGCCTCCCTTCATTGGCTTCCCATAGAGTTTAGAATTAAGTTTAAAATCCTTCTTCTTACTTACAAAGCTCTAAACAATCAGGCTCCTTTTTATTTAAAAGATCTGATACTACCGTATCATCCTAACAGAGCACTACGCTCCCAAAATGCAGGTTTACTTGTAATACCTAGAATCTCCAAAAGTACAATGGGAGGCAGAGCCTTCAGTTATCAAGCTCCTCTCCTGTGGAATCAGCTGCCAATCTGGATTCGGGAGTCAGACTCGATCTCTGTTTTTAAGAATAGGGCTAAAACCTACCTTTTTGATATAGCCTACAATTAGGGAGGGATCATGTGTTTCTGAACCCTCCCTTAGTTATGCTGCTAATAGGTTTAGTCAGCCGGGGGACCTCCAGTAATGCACTGGGCCTCACTCCTTTCCTCACTCTCTATGAAATATTTTTTTTTTGCTGGTCATTAATATTTGTTTGTTCTCTCCCATAGATTGAGTCCCCATCGTGCTGTTTGCTCTCTACATGTCTGTTCTTTTCTTCTTCTCTGTCCCCTCACCCCCCAGCCAGTCGCAGCAGATGACTGCCCCTCCCTGAGCCTGGTTCTGCTGGAGGTTTCTTCCTGTTAAAAGGGAGTTTTTCCTCTCCACCGTCGCCAAGTGCTTGCTCACAGGGGATTGCCTGATTGCTGGGGTCTTTCTGCAACTGTGGGGGTCCTCCCTACAGTTGATAGTGCTATGAGATGACTGTTGTTGTGAAATGGCGCTATATAAATAAAGTTGAATTGAATTGAATTGAATTGAATTGAAAAGCAGTATGGCCAGAGGGATCGAAAGTCACCTGCATTCAGTGCTGGTTTCAGCCTTACCGCTTACATGCAGAAATTTTTCCAGATTCCCTGAATCTTTTGATGGCATTATGGACTACAGATGATGAAATCTCTGAATTCTTTGCAAATGTACATTGAGAAACATTCTTACACTGTTGGACTATTTCCCCACCAAGCTGTTCACAAAGTGTTGAACCTCACCCTATCCTTGCTTGTGAACGACTGAGCGTTTAGGGGATGCTTCTTTTAGTGTTATTACCCATTTCCCATTAACCTGTGGAATGTTCCAAAAAGGTTTTTTCATACCACTGTTCCAGCTTTTTTGGAATGTGTTGCAGGCATTAAATTCAAAGAACAAATATTAAAAAAAAGCACTAAAGTTCATCAGTCTCAATATAGGTTGGAAAGGATTTGCACATCATTGTATTCTGTTTTTATTTATGTTTTATACAATGTCCCAACTTCATTGGAATTGGGGTTTGTATAAGTAATGAATTTTTATTACAAAAGGTACTTACTTTGCATCAAGATTTCCTATAGTGGTTCGCCCAAAACTGTATGCATTGTTTTCTGTAGAAAAAAAAGACATTCAGTTGTTTGAAAGGCTGCTTGTGTATAGTACTGCATACAGTATAGCTTAGGATTTTGTTTAGATCAGTACAGTAAAACTGTTTTTCTACAAGTCTTTACATTATAAAATACAATCTTTTTTACAGCACAGTGAATATCAGGACATGAAAGAAAATACAAGTTTGTCATCTCTAGTAAACACTAGCATAAAACTGCAACAACATCCATCCATCCATCCATCTTCTTCCGCAAAGGTGCACGTTAGGTTAATTGGCATCAAACTGGGGATTCTAAATTGTCCTCAGGTATGACTGTGAGAGTGAATGGTTGTCTGTCTCTCTGTGTTGGCCCTGTGATGGACTGGCGATCTGTCCAGGGTGTACCCTGCCTCTCGCCCAAAGATGCTGGGATAGGCTCCAGCCCCAACATCTATCTATAAAATCAAGGTATCTCTGTGTGTGTCTGTGTGCTCCTCAGATATCTCTCAAACCGTTCATCACATTGACCTAAGATTTTAAACATGCTTTGCTGAAGCTATGAGGGAGTGCATCCCCGAATATGGAGTCATTCGGTCAAAATATGTAATTTTTATCAATAGAAGTTTAGCCACCGTCGTGTGACCGCTGTCCCCCCCCCCTCCCCCGGCTTCTACAAGTGTGGGCGGGGTTTTGGATTGACTCCGTGCTCAATGGAGAATATGCCGCATCACGACCATGCTGATTGGATAACACAGCATCATGACCTGTCAGTCACCACAATGCTTCGCAAACAAAGATTTTAGAAGTGCTTTGCTGCTGAGATGTGCATCCACGAGTATGGAGCCGTTCAGTCAAAATATATACCATAAAGTTGCTGTGATTGCGTAGGTCTAATAATGGATATGTTTGCCATAGAGAACACGAGGTGCGGGGCGGGGTGGGGGGGCATAGAGAACACGGGGGTGCTGCTGGGGCCTGTGGTACCGCAAACCTGTCAGTCATCACAGTGTTCCCTGGACAAAACAAGGAAGTGAAAAATGACAAATTTGACTAGAAAAACATAATACTGAAGTTGCCGTGATTGCGTAGGTCTAAGGCTAATTCGACATATGTGGAGAACATTAGGTGCGCGAGCAGACTGGCCGCTCGGAGCGTCAGTGGGAACCGCTGTTATGCCGAGAATTGCATCCCATCTGCCAAAACTATAAAATATAACTACAGCCAGGCTTGTAACCATTTGTGCATTTTTAGAAGTAAAAATTGTTGTTACCGCTTGTAAACTATCTTTAAATTATGTTTACTCGCCAGACGTTTTAGTGTTCAAAGAGGGTTAGAAATCAATGTGATCCAACTCCATGTTTTACAATCTTAATTTTTGCATTTATGCATTGTTGGTAAAAAGGGTAATCATTTTTTCAAAGTATTTTCAAAGTATATAGTAGTTGTATTGACTTGACTTACACTAAACATCTGCTTGCAACAAAGGGATGCAATTCTCGGCAAGCGAGCAATTGTCGGCATAACACTGGGTCTGACAAAGAATACTGGTGTATCAACACAGAACATGCCGGGAGAAGCTGCAGCCTAACTGGGCAGACCACAGTCCTTCGCGGGGAGGCACACCCAGTTGCCCTGTCAGTAGTAGACGGGAGTCCCTGCTTCTGCTTCACCCGTGTGGTACCATTGTACTTTGCAGGACCGTGAGTCCCCCCTCCCACACGAGCATCTAAAAATTAAAAACTTAATACCACCATGACTGTGGAGCGGAATGACTGGAATGACTTAACGATCAAATGCAGGACACAAAAACACCCAAATAATGAAATAAATCATTTTTAGTTAAATATTTACTAACAAACAGGCAACACTGATGGAACGGTTGCAGTCAAATGGTCCTTCTGCTGTGAATAATAATAGCTAGATGTACTTTATTGATGTTGGGTGTTTTGTAGTTAATTCGGTTGATTACAGTTTTTAAAAAACTTTTAATAACAAAATATTGCTAAAATATAAAATGATGCACTACAATGGGTCTCAAATATTTGTAAACGTGTCATGTTATAGCACTGCATGGGCTTATTGATGATACACAGAAGAAATTCTATATTCCATTTAACTCCATCACTGAACAGTGATATAAACTAAAATAATTATAATGGTGACTGAACAACTCTCATTCCCCAAAGTGCAAGATACACCATTATGAATATAAATGATAAAAGATCACACAAATAAGTGATCTGACAAACAAATAAACAAGGGATCTGAAACAGTTGCTAATATCGGATGTTCCATTCATTTTCAGTTAGGTATTCTGTAATTAATATTCACACAGTCAAATAAATCTTCGTGCCATTTAGTCCCTTTTACTGTATATCTGTCAAAGTCTAACATGTGATTGCCTACATATAGGCTACATCTCTGTATTCCACTTTCAAACAAAGCCTACATTTGGGCCTGTAAAGCCTGACCGGGATACCTGTTTGAGACAGGAATACTTGGTTCTACAGGCATGCACTAGTGGAAGTTAAATAACTTAAATCAACGTTAAACAGGGACAGCGCTCAACCTTTTACTAGCAGAAGACAAATCACAAACTTTAAGGCAATTGGGTTGGAAGTTTTTGCACAGTCGTACCAACTAGTAAATGTCAACCAAAGCATAACCCTCTTGGCGGAGAACCCATTCTATCCAACTCACCAAGTAAGTTTCCTGAGAAGTTGACAGGCAAAATGATGCCCACAGAGAGCACACCCACCACTACAAGCAGGCCAATGATGTGGCGCTGAAAGGACAAGTAATGCACCGCATCCTCCCCACACTTATCCCTTATTTCATCCTCCCTTCAGAAAAAAAGAACAGAAACAGAGTCAGCTACTTCAGAATAATTTAAAGCAGAAATAATGTACATCAGTGTGATTAGAGCTGGATTTGATTAGTTTATTTCTAATAAATTGAAACCAGGTTGACTCACTTGATGCGGAAGATAGCAGTTAACCACGAGCAGAGCCCCTATAGTGGACAAAGCATAACAAAGTGTTGTTCCAGTTTTAATGTATACACATACAGTATGCCCTGTTTAATTTTTAAAAATGACATTTTGCAGAAACATCATACTTACTGAGTCTCTATTATCAAAATCAACTGAGCTGGAAACAGACGTCAGGCGTTCATAGCGTTCACTTGTCTCTGTAATGGTTGACGTCGTACTACATACAAAAACAAAAAGAGGATTTGCATAATGCTACATAACTACCCACAGTCTCCGAATAGCTAATGAGAATGTTAGTTCTGTGTCTCTCAGGACAATGGATTTACCTTCACCATAGAAAATATACTGTATAACACCAACACACGCTTTGAAATTAACTGAAGAGATTCACCTCTGGAAATATTGTGTGTGGATTTGTGTTGGGTAGCCACAAGAAATAATCTCTGCAGCCATATTTCATGCAGTGTTAGGCAGTAAGCACCTATTATAAACAGGCAGGCGTTCACCATCACCATTAGAGGAAAGTATTACTACACACAAAACATTCACAGAGAAAACCACAGAAAGAGACAAGGATCCAGAGGGAGAATTATGTTTTTTGTTTTTTTTCCAGCACAGCCATAGATTCTCTCGGCTAGAACACAGCACTGTGTCTTTTTCATTTAATTCCTCTGCTTTAGGAGATCATAAAGTCAATTCATATAGCTGACTATAAAGAGAGCTAGACTCTGCTGGAATTCCAACATTACTTCAGTGTTCAACATTACATGAAAATATGATATCATTAGGAGATCTAAAATGGAACGAGTAGAGAGCCTGAGAGTGGAAACATCAATCCTCCTGCTCCTCTCCCACATTCCTGTGAGAACTTTAAAAAGACTCATCTCAGCTCTAGTAGACAGGATGCACTGCAGGGACTGACTAGGAGCTACCACAACACACATCAGGGAAGTATTACCTCTCCCTGTAAGCATCCTGCCTGCGCTGCTCATGCGGTGCGCTCACACTGAAGAAGCCCGTGCTTCATAAAGAGGATTAGCATACAAAGATCTGATTAGGATGACAAACAAGAGAAAGGACAGGGATGCCCAACAGCAGAAGAGTGATAAGGGAAAATGATTAGGAGTCTGGCACTGTGAGATGCCTGGAGGAGGAAAATAAAGCCATCAAGAGTGAAAAAACGGGCTGAAACCTTTGCGGCTAGGGCAGAGTGGATGAGAGGTGAGTTAGGTTAAGCACAGAAAGGATAAAAAAGAGAAGAAAAGGTTGACAATATAGATAACATACTATTCCCGGTCATCCAGACGACTGTACCGTTGATCCAATTTTCTAATGGGGGGGAAAAAAAAGGGCAAAAAAGCCTTTGAGTTTAGTTAAGAGGAAATGGCTCTGCTGGCCAAAAAAGGGTGCCATTTCAGGAAAAAAAAAAAACAACTTGAGAAGCATTGTACACCTTTAGCATACTAATGAATGGTTTTATTTATGCTAGGATACCCTGGCCAGATGAATAAATTATTCTATTATAATTTCATAGATAAATCTCATGGCTTATGCAGCTACATGCATAACTCATTTGCCTGTCCATTTTTCTCTCTTAGAACAATTTCAGGGAAATGATTTCACATCAGGACAGTGTTGTGGGACAACAAACTACATTTCCTGCCTCTTACAAAAGTGTTCCATGCTGCCACCCCCTCCCATCCTCACACCACACTGCAACTCCATTGTCTGTTCACACGCAGCTGCAAAAATAATGTGGCTGCAACATCCCACAAAAACAGCAGGGGGAAGTGGGTAATAGAGCACAGTGTCATGCACTTTCCAGGGTTCGGAGTAAAGATGTCTTCTGATTTTACTGCACAGATCGGTTCTCAAACAGAATCAGTGAGACCACTCCTTTAAGAATAGCATCTCTTATTCTGTTTGAAAGCTCAGTCAAGTCAACTGGATTCAAGAATTTTATTACTCTGAATCGTTTCATCATTCATCTAAATGGCTTCGTCCATCAGGAATAAATGTCATATGTCTGTTAACGCCTTTCTGCACATTCATTCAGAATCAGAATCAGAATCAGAATCAGGTTTATTGCCATTGTTCATGTAGTACACAAACTAGGAATTTGTCTCGGTACAATGCTGCAACATTAAACATGATAAGATAAGAGAAATAAACTATACATGTAATAAAGTGTAGGATAAGATTAAGTGATACTGGTCAACAGTTAAAATATATATTAGCCAGCAGCAGATACTGTGGATACATTCCTAAGTGACCAAGCCATTTGGATGAATGGTGAAATGTTTCAGAGTAAAAAATACTTGAATCCAGTTGGCTTGACTGAGCTTTCATACAGTATACTTACCTGCCTAGATGACTGAGAATCTTTATCAAAGCATCTCCTATCATTTCTGCAAGTCGTTTTATGTTGTTTGTGGAAAAAGGGTAGCCTCATGCTTTGTAATAGTTGTGAATTTGCTGTTTGTATAGCGTTTACATCTTCAATCTGAGCCTGAAGCTGGGGAGGGTACCACAGCTGTGGAAAACATCTTGTGTGGTACCTGTACCAAAGACATCCCACCCCAAAGATCTGAACAGCTACAGACCAGTGGCCTTGACGTCCCACATGATGAAGACCCTGGAGAGGCTGCTCCTTGCTCACCTCCGCCCCCTGGTGGGACCAGCGATGGATCCACTCCAGTTCGCCTACCAGCATGGCATTGGGGTGGAGGATGCGGTGATCTCCCTCCTTCACCGTTCTCTGTCCCACCTGGAGAAGCCCGGGAGTGCGGTGAGGATCATGTTCTTTGACTTCTCCAGTGCTTTCAACACCATCCAACCGATGATCCTGAAGGACAAGCTGCTGTGCGCAGGGGTGGCCCAGCACCTGTCATCATGGATCACTAACCGGCCTCAGTTTGTGAGAACCCGGGACTGCGTGTCTGACACGATCATCGGTAGCACGGGGGCCCCCCAGGGAACGGTTTTGGCTCCCTTCCTGTTCACCCTTTATACTGCGGACTTCTCACACAACACAACACACTGCCATCTACAGAAGTTCTCTGACGACTCTGAGATCGTTGGTCTCATCTCCAACGGAGATGAAGCTGAGTACAGAGGACTTATCCAGGACTTCATGGACTGGTGCCATCGGAACTGCCTCCAGATCAACGCGAGGAAAACTAAGCAGCTGGCGGTGGACTGCCGCAGGCAAGGACAACCCCTCACAGCACCAGTAAATATACAGGGAACAGACATCGAGATGGTGACATCCTATAAGTACCTGGGTGTTCATCTGAACAATAAACTAGACTGGTCACACAATACTGACGCACTCTACAAGAAGGGACTGTTCCTACTGAGGAGACTCAGGTCTTTTGGTGTACAAGGGGCGCTGCTGAAGACATTCTATGACACGGTGGTGGCATCAGCCATCACTTTTGGAGTGGTCTGCTGGGGCAACAGCATTACAGCAGCCGATAGGAAGAGACTGAACAAACTGATCAAGAAAGCTAGCTCTGTCCTGGGGCAGCGCCTTGACCCAGTGGAGGAGATAGGAGAGAGAAGGATGGTGGCTAAACTGTCATCTCTGCTGGAGTCCGAGTTCCACCCTATGCAGGACATACTGAATGCACTGAGGAGCTCATTTAGCAGCAGACTACATCATCCTAGGTGCACAACCGAGAGGTTTCGCAGGTCCTTCCTACCTACGGCTGTCAAGACTGTACAACCAAAGTAGGGCTGCTCGCAGAGATAGCAAAAAGACGTGACGACCTAATAGTATTGAATGCAAAAGACGCAATAGACTTACACAATGGTCCCCTCCGGTATACAACTAGGAAAATACCGGTGGCTATGGAGGGTGAGAATATGTATGGGTACATAATCATACCATGTAGGATAACTAAGTAGATGGTTGTGCTGTTTCATTCCATCTAGCTACAATGCTCCGCACTGTGTGTGTTTATATATATATTTATATATTTACTCTATCTAGCAACAATGCTCCACACTGTGTGTGCTTATATATTTACATATTTATTTCATCTAGCTACAATGCTCCACACTGTGTGTTTATATACTCATATATTTATTCCATCCAGCTACAATGCTCCGCATTGTGTTTATATATTTATATATCTATTTATATATCTATCCCATGGCGCCTAGCGGCTGCCCCGGCCTTGGATGCGCTCTGCAGAGCGTGCCCAAATGCCAAGTCACGTTTCGTTACCTTGTATTCATACATGTGTAATGACAATAAAGTTGAATCTCATCTCATCTCATCTAGCCACAATGCTCCGCACTGTGTCTCTCTCTATATATATATATTTATATGTACATATGTATACTTGCTGCTCTTGTTTTTTTCTCTTGCCTTCTGATTGTTGCTCTGAGTGTTGCTATCCCTGTGCTGTTGCAATCCTGGAATTTCCCCATTGTGGGACTAATAAAGGCTTATCTTATCTTAAAATCAGCAGTTCTGCCCATCTTTGTAGTCTTAATACAGACTATGATTAAAAAAGATGTTTGTCCCTTTATAAGTAACAATTTTCTTTTTATATAATTCCATTTGGTGTAAAGCATGAAAGGAAAGCACACTACCTGTGTTCCACAGAAAATATTCTATGTATGGCATGTTTTTAAAAAAAATAAAATGCACGTCATGCCATGTACAGTATAACTAACCAATGAATCATTCACAATTGTAGACATCATTTAAGACATGTGACATCACATTTTGCTGGTGCAGAATCTAGACATTGGGTGCCCAAAGCCTTAAATTACACTGTCCAACAACTCTATGAACTTCATGATCAATTGTCAACTTGTCAGTCTTTTGCACATAACACAGTTCATTTTATGCAAATGAAAAGGAATAAAGTTTCTGTTACCAAAAGCATTAGTGACATTTAATAAACTGTTTGTGTAATAAACAGTAACTATTCAGCATTTGTTCTGTGAAGTAATACGTTCTAGTTAAGGTACCAAATGTGGGCCATAACAGCATGGATCTTGCATGTTTTGAATACCTGTCAGGGTCAGACACCAGAGCGAGGCGCCCATAGTCCCATGCCACTTTTCTTAAGAAAGAGAACACAAACAGCAGCCCCTACAAGTACAAAACAAACTGTGTCAGTCAAGATCTCCAGCCTTTATTTACATTACAGAGACCTGCTGAACAAAGGTTGCATAACTGTTATAAAGTGTTTTTAAGACACAAAACATCTTCCTGGAAGTACTTTATTTTCTCTGAATACTGTGAAAACGACACTGAATCGCTAAAATGCAGGCACAACACATAGAAACTTGGGTATCTATTTGACAGAGAGAACTACTCACCAAAAAGCACATAAAGTCAAGGGCAAGAACAGTAGGTACCCCACCAAAAGGCAATCCCTGGAGTACTGTACTGCGGATTCGAGCCGAGTAACAGAACTCCTTGGAGGTGTTTTGCAGTGTCTCGCAGGTTTCTGAATCGGAGCATCCTTGTGTCCCCAAGATGGCCATGGTCAATATGAACACTCGATACATCACTCACTGCAGCATGATGATGAACTGTAACAAAAAAGTAATTTTCACAATTGTAAACATATTGAGTTGGCATTTTCAGTACAATGACAGAATTTTTTTAAATAATGAAGGTTATGTCATAAAAGGCAAAGTAATATACAGTAAGTTCCATATCCCACTTCTACTGAAGCTAGAATTTCAGTGTAGTCATCAGTCACATTTTCTGCCATGGCTTTGGATGCACGACATTGGAACATGACAATTTACATCACACTACACTTTCTGTTCCTTGTTAATGGCCTTTAAAGTGAGTCAGCGGCATAGTCAACTTTGTAATAGTTTCAGGGGAAAAAAATAACTGTGCTAAGCACAAATATGTCTGAGTGCTCAGTTACTGAAATATGTTTGGTAAAACAAACAAATCCATTTGCATTCCAGAGCAATTCTGGTGTCTAGTTACCCCCATCAACTTTACCTTTAAGGCAACTTTAACAAACATGTAATGCAAGTAACAACACTGGCTTAAGAAATATACAGTATTTTCTTCCAGTTGCTAATGGAATGGAGGAGGGAAATCTGTGGCGGCGCCTTGCATGGCAGCGGCCCTCTGATTCTGCACTTGGGGTGTGTGTGATTAACACAGTAGATAGGTAAAACACAATCTCGTTCTACTGTACATGATTGGTTGTACAGTTGAATGACAATAAGGGTGATTTAATTTAATTTAATACATTTCAAATTAAAACAGCAAGCAGTTGGTCTGACAGAGGAGCATCAAGACCAACAATAGAACACCTTGACAAATCCAACAACAGCACTCTGAGGCGAGTGCAATATCCCGGCCCCCATTTTCTTTGACAATCCCAATACTTACTGACAGAGAGCGGTTTTCAAATTTTCATTATAATTACTGTGGCAGAATCAAATTATGATAAGGCCATCATCCACAAATATACAACAAAGTATACAATCCATAGTTGTACGGCAGGATCTCGAAGTGAACCCGTGTAGCAAGTATGGTGACCCTAGAGAGATTTACGTTCTATAGAAAGAGATCATAGGTACCTGTAGTCGCAGGTTATGGTCTCAGAATGAACCTGTGTACCATGTTTGGTGGCCCTAGCTTTCTTTGTTGTTGAGATATACTTTATAAGGCATTTTGATGTTGACCTTTGACCTTGCGATCCCAAAACCACAGTCACACTTCAGGGCCACAGGGTTAACCTGTGTACCAAATCTGGGGGCTCTAACTTTACTTGTTGTACAGTAATAAGGCATAAGGAATGTTAACCTTGACCAGAGGTCAGGATCCCAAGGTGAACCTGGGTAGCAAGTTTGGTGACCCTAGCTTTCTTTATTGTTGAGATATACTGTAATTTATAAGCCATTTTGATGTTGACCTTTGACCTTGCAATCCCAAAACCATAGTCACACTTCAGGGTCACAGGGTGAACCTGTATACCATGTTTGGTGACCCTAACTTTACTCATTGTACAGTAATCGAGTAAAGTAAACATACTTTACTCATATGTAAAGCATACTCATATGACCCACTGCTTTTGGGCTATGGGAGGAATCCCACAGCCCAACTGTGGTAAACAACTGTTTGTATAACAGTTAACGCACAGAGCTACCAAAAGGACCAACCCCCCACTGTAGCTTTCACTACTTACAATGGCTGTGTGGCCTAGGGTCTCTGAAACAGAGATAGGCGCTGCCCATACTCTACAAGTTGTGGCATGGGATCAACTTAACAGCAATAAGGCATAGGGAATGTTAACCTTGACCTTTTGACCCCAGTCACATAGTCTGAGGTCACGATCCCAAGGTGAACCTGTGGACCAGGTTTGGTGGCCCTAGCTTTACTTGTTTTATAGTAACAGTAAATGTAGCATTTACCATTTACCATAGGGCAAGTGCAATGTTAACTTTGAACTTTAACCTCTGACCCCTTGACCCCAAACCCATAGTTAGGTGAGGGTGTACGTCGCCCAAGATGTGTATTAGACACAACTCCTGTATCGATTTGAAAAGCCTACATCATTTCTTTCAGTCGTTATTGTGTTTAGAAGATTTACGGAAAAATCTGACCTCTGACCTTTGATCTCAAGGTCATTCAATGAGAGTGAAATTGCAATGTGCGCATCATCAGAGTATATCAAACCACAACACCAAATTAAAAAAAAAAAATGGAACTGTAGGAGGAGTTGATTTCACAAGACAGTTACTGTCTATGAAGTGAGGTCAAACAGGAGGTCATCAGTCAGGGGCTACAATTCCTGCAAAAATCATCCGATCAGAACCAAATTGCAATATGTGCATCATCAGAGTATCTCAAACCATGGTACCAAGTTTCAAAACGATTGGATCAAAACTGTAGGAGGAATTTATTTCACAAAAGTGGGAGAGACAGATGGACGGAGAGACAGATGGACAGATCCATAACATAATCCCTCTTTGGGCTTCAACTGGCAGGGGATAAAAAGAGCATGAGTAGAAATACGTTATTTAATATGTACCTTTATTACACAATGATCTTAACAAAAAGGCAAAATCTTTAATGATACAAAACAAAGGATCAAATAATGTTGCCAGACTTGGCACTCACTACGGCGAACATCCTTTGACCCACACAGGGATACTCTTGTTTTGAGATCCTGGGGTAATGGTACCATTTCTATACTCAATAAAACTGATCATTGCTGATCACAGGCAAAAAATAATCTCACAAGGATTGATCTAGCATATTTGAGAAGGCATATCTATTAGGTGTTCTGGTGAGTGCTGGAGGAGAGGTGTTTTCACAGCTGAACTGCTATACGTGTGCCCTTCTCAACCTACTATAATCAGCAGCATCCACAATGCTGCTCATCTGCCCCAACACTAACTCATTTATCTGCCAGGAATGCTGTGACATCAGTGGAGAGGGACGCAGCCTGGGCTGAACAATAAGCTGACAGAGACCACAGGGTTCAAATGGACCGGCCTCAACCCAAGGAAGATACAATACCCCCAATCCTTCCAACAGCACTGCTGCACATCACAGCACGACTGGAATTGCTGATACCCTTTACAATCCAACATTAATGTCCTGAAAATTACATTGTTTTATTGTATGCAAATCTAGAGTTATGAGGATGCAACAGATCAGGTTATGTAATCTATCTTAAAATGTCTGCAGAAACACCAACACAACTTTCAGAAATCTATGAAATTATCTATCTATATACTGTATATTTTTGTTGTATGCTGGAATTCAAAATTACAGCCATTTATGAAATGTACTCATTTCAGTGGTTAAGCAAAGAGGTCCTACCAAAGCCATGTAAGACAAAAAAAAAAACCTGCCCTCTGACATTTACACTGATTAGGGGCAAGCTGAATTGAAAACTTTCGACAAAAGTGTAACAATCTTTCTGTAATGATAGTATTTTGTGCATGACTTTTCTACACGACTGCTGATATTCTTTGCGACGCAGTCAGTGAGGTATTAAGTTTCCAGGACTTAAAGTTTTCCGGCACCGTGCAGGATTTCCGGTGTGTGCCATTTTTTTTTTTGTTTTGTTTTTGGCTGCAGGGCAACTTACTTCCTATTTCTGTACACAGAAACACTTTTTGTCCAAGTGGAGTTTCTGTATCTAGCTCCACTGACCTCTACAGAAAACCTGTATAGCTCACGCCCCATTAGCGAGTACAGAGCCGAGTGAAGCCCCCATATTAGTAGCCGCCTTATTAGTACACCCAAAACACTCAGTACTAATATGGCGGCCAGGTGGCTTCACTTCTGGCAGCCAATGACCCATCCGTTTTTTTGTAAAGAGATCAGTGTGGCGTGCTCCTAATCAGACAGTGACAGTGAGAGTGAGTGACTGGAAACCTGAGTATTTCATCCTTCTGTAGGATGGAGAGTAAGCTTTTGAAGACTGGTAAGATTTCCTAATTGACAAAGGACTTAAAAACAAATGGTGCTGGGCGTGGATTGGAGAAATGGGCAGAGACTGCAAGCCTTTTGGTAGCTGGTGCAAAAAAATTAGAGAACCAGGAGGTTGTTTCTGCACGTTGTGCTCGAAAAAGCTCATGTATGCAACTACCGGTAAAAAAGTGTTACCAAGTCACGAACTAGATCCCAACCACAGAGCAGCTGTCCATTTTTGTTAACTGAATTAAACTGCAGTTTTCTGTAGTAATCTGGCTTTGTGCATTTCCCTTTTTATGTTTTATAGGATTTAATTTACTATTATTTCTTCTGAACAAAAGTTATGGAAATAATGCAATTTAAGATAAGATAAGCCTTTATTAGTCCCACAATGGGGAAATTCCAGGATTGCAACAGCACAGGGATAGCAACACTCACAGCAACAATCAGAAGGCAAGAGATAAAAAAATAGACTATTATATACAGTTCACTGCTACTGTTTACAATTTGTTATTAAAAATATATGGTGAAAATGTTGCACATTCCATTAAAAAATAGTAAATCAATGGCCTTTCCCATATAGCCTTTATTAAATGGTTGCTAATCAAATCTTATTCCACCAGTGAATTAGTTCACTTGACTAAGTTTCACATACCCTTATTACTAAATTTCATGTTATAGATTGTAGGTCATTCTGTA
The DNA here is from genome assembly GCA_020510985.1 of Pholidichthys leucotaenia. Taxonomy (NCBI): domain Eukaryota; kingdom Metazoa; phylum Chordata; class Actinopteri; order Cichliformes; family Pholidichthyidae; genus Pholidichthys; species Pholidichthys leucotaenia. Next base: position 305,545,501 of record CM035841.1, on the reverse strand, counting down.
CATAATTTACATAACTTGATATCAACAGCATCCTAAATGTTAGATGTTTGCACCATATTAGAGTGAGATGGAGTACTATTGCCACCTTCCTTGGTATTGATGTTTCAAACAGTCCACCATAATGTAGTCTGAATTTATCAATGGGTATGGCAGATATGCTACAAGCTAGTTTCAAGGAAAATCATTTCCATATTACACACACACACACACACACACACACACACACACACACACACACACAGAGGTGTGAAAATGTGTTTGCCCCCTTCCTGATTTCTCATTTTTTTGCATGTTTGTCACACTTAAATGTTTCAATCATCAAACAAATTTAAATATTAGACAGAGATAACACAAGTAAACATAAAATGCAGTTTTTAAATGCTGTTTATTATTAAGGGTTAAAAAAAATCCAAACCTACATGGCCCTGTGTGAAAAAGTGATTGCTCCTTGTTAAAACAAATTAACTGTGGTTTATCACATCTTTGGAAAGCTGAGTTCAATTTCTCTAGCCACACCCAAGCCTGATTACTGCCACACCTGTTCTCAATCAAGAAATCACTTAAATAGGACCTGCCTGACAAAGTGAAGTGGACCAAAAGAGCCTCAAAAGCTTGGCATCATGCTGCAATCCAAAGAAATTCAGGAACAACTGAGAAACAAAGTAATTGAGATCCATCAGCCTGGAAAAGGTTATAAAGTATTTTCTAAAGCTTTGGGACTCCAGCAAACCACAGCGAGAGCCATTATCCACAAATAGCGAAAACATGGAACAGTGGTGAACCTTCCCAGGAGTGGCTAGCCAACCACAATTACCCCAGGAGCGCAGAAACGACTCATCCAAGAGGTCACAAAAGACCCCACAACAACATCCAAAGAACTGCAGTCTCACTTGCCTCAGGTAAGGTCAGTGTTCACGACTCCACCATAAGAAAGAGACTGGGTAAAAATGGCCTGCATGGCAGAGTTCCAAGACGAAAACCACTGCTGAGCAAAAAGAACAAAGGCTCATCTCAGTTTTGCCAGAAAACATCTTGATAATCCCCAAGACTTTTGGGAAAATACTCTGTGGACCGATGAGACAAAAGTTGAACTTTCTGGAAGGTGTGTGTCCCATTATATCCGGCGTAAAAGTAACAGCATTTTAGAAAAGGAACATCATACCAACAGTAAAATATGGTAGTGGTAGTGTGATGGTCTGGGGCTGTTTTGCTGCTTCAGAGCCTGGACGACTTGCTGTGGTAAATGGAACCATGAATTCTACTGTCTACCAAAAAATCCTGAAGGAGAATGTCCGACCATCTGTTTGTGACCTCAAGTTGAAGCGCACTTGGGTTCTGCAGCAGGACAATGATCCACAACACACCAGCAAGTCCACCTCTGAATGGCTTAAGAAAAACAAAATGAAGACTTTGGAGTGGCCTAGTCAAAGTCCTGACCTGAATCTGATTGCGATGCTGTGGCATGACCTTAAAAAGGCAGTTCATGCTCAAAAACCCTCCAATGTGGCTGAATTACAACAATTCTGCAAAGATGAGCAGGCCAAAATTCCTCCACAGCCCTGTAAAAGACTCATTGCCAGTTATCGCAAATGCTTGATTGCAGTTGTTGCTGCTAAGGGTGGCCCAAACCATCATTAGGTTTAGGGGGCAATCACTTTTTTTTAACTCAGGGCCATGTAGGTTTGGATTTTCCCCTTAATAATAAACACCTTCATTTAAAAACTGCATTTTGTGTTTACTTGTGTTATCTTTGTCTAATATTTAAATTTTTGTTTGATGATCTGAATCATTTAAGTGTGACAAACATACAAAAAAAAAAAAGAGAGAAATCAGGAAAGGAGCAAACACTTTTTCACACCACTGTATATACAATACGTGTGTGTGTGTGTGCGCGTGTGTGTGTGCACCCCTGTGACCCTGCCCCCCCGGAAAAAAGTTCAGGCTCAGGATTTTTTTTTTTTTTTGCTTTAACCCGAATTTCTGGCAATCTACCTGTAAATAAAAATGAATGAAAACAGTTTACATTTAGCATTCAGCAAATGACATATACAGTTGTGCTCATAAGTTTACATACCCTGGCAGAATTTAAGTATTGTCTATTTTTCAGAAAATATTGATTGATCATGTAAAAAACTTTTAGTCAGTGGTCGGGCAAAAATATTTATGATCACACAATTGTGTTTGTCCTTTTTAAATCATAATGACAAGTGGAATCCTTCAAATGGTCCTGATCAAAGGTTTACATACCCCTGAAGTTCTGACCTAAAAAATACACAGGTTGACACCTGCAAGTTAAATGGCTATTAAGGGTAATTGTCCAAACCTGTGATCTGTTTGCTTGTAGTTAGTGTCCGTACATAAAAAGTCAATGAGTTTTGGGCTCTTACCAGACTCCAGCACATTTCCTCCGGTGTTGTACTGACTTTGCTGGATTCTGAGCCATGGGGAAAGCAACAGAACTGTCAAAGGACAAAGAAGGTGACTGAACTTTTTTTTTTTTTTTTTTTAAAGAAAAGGATATAAATATCCACGGATTTGAGAAAGTGAATCAGTACCGTTAAAACTTTGATAAGCAAGTGGAAAATGAAAGGTTTTGTTGATACCAAGCCATGGTCAGGTTGACCAACAAAAATTTCATTTGCAACTGAAAGGAAAATTGTTTGGGATGCAAAGAAAAACCCATAGATAACTTCAGCTGACATACGGGCTTCTCTACAGATGTGTGCAGTGGCTGTTTCTAGATGAACAATAAGGAGGCTCACTCTCTTTAGGTGCCTTCTCCGTCCAGGAGGTTGGCTGTCATGCTTCTCCATCTTAAGCAATCTTGTGCCACTCTTACATACTCCACATAGATCATTTGCATCCAGTCATATGTCTGAACCATGATCTTCTTGGCCTTCCTCTTTAACTTTATCTACAACTAGAAATACAATTCAGCCAAGCGTGACTAACTATGAGGCTTATACTCTGTGAGGACCCAGGCAGTAAAACAGACAGCTACAGCTGTTCGTTTTACGCCAAAATTAAAAGGCTCATGCTGCTGTCATGCCCTGAATGCTTGTTATTTAACTTAACACGTACAGACCTTTTCTGACAATTGATCAAAATTTTATTGATCTATATTTTGTGATAATTTAAAAATTAATGCATGCTGAAGTTGCTAGTCCATATGGTTCCAAGGCAGTGCAATGAATGCAAAAAAAACCCCCAAAACTATATGATATCTTTCTTAAATCGTTAAGCCTTAGGAAGTAAACTGTTATTTTTTATTTATTATTTTACTTCATGCAGCCTTCATTCTGGTGACATGTATAACACATGTCAGATCTGTGACAGTCACTCAAGCGAAAACATACCTGGTGCTCTTGTGTCTGTACCACCGATCACACCAACAGTCCTCTTTAGTTTTCAGTGAATGATCTATGCATCGCCGGTGAGAAGCCTCCATTTATACAGTCCAACCATGCACAACCACCAACACCAGCAATAAGTACCAGAACTATGTCAAAACAATCAAAAAAATACAAAAACAACAAGTGCTGAAATTAGCTGCCACCTGAGTGCAAAACACGCATGTGGACTTGTATATTAAAATGAACTTGAAAAACTTTTAAAAACGCTATTTTAAATGCCCCTGCTACTCCACTCTTGCTGACTGATTTAACGTTACATCAGCCAAAACTGGAAGTCCTGCCCATAATTGTTCCTACAGCAGCACAGCACCCCCAGGAATAAGGTGGATATAGAATGAAAAGGAGTGGATCAAGGACTGATCCCTGGGGCACACCTTTAGAAACTTTGAGATAATTTGAAGTAATACCAGTAGCTTGAACACACTGCTATCTATTAGTCAATTAATTTTCAAATCAACAAACAGACTGCTCTGACAGCCCAATACCAAAACTGAGAGTTGAGAACATTATGATCCACGGTGTCAAATGCCTTAGATAAATCGATAAAAAGAACAGCACAGTGTTGCTTGTTGTAGCTCGAGTATGTTCATTTTGTCTTCTTTTTAATTATTTGCCTTTTGTTTTCTTATTAAAGACAAGGATAGAAAGGAGATGTTACCTTTACATGTTTCGACTGTCCACTGCAGTCTTCATCAGAAGTGCCAGCTGACTGCTACAAAGTGTCATTTATCAGCTGGCTTTCCTAGGCAGGGTCAGACCAGCAAAACTGTCAGATCCACTGGGCTGGCCCCACTTTCCGCCATCCGATGGTCTCTGGAAAATGTAGGCCCAGGTGTGGAAAAGCATAAATGCCCCCTCATCCTGATTCATGCTGTCTTTTCCCCGCTTCCTGATTTCTATGGCCTCCTTGATCCAGCGTTTGTGTCTGCTGCTCTCCGATCCAATGATTTTTGCGTTGTCCTAGTCCATGATGTGATTAATTCTTTTGCGGTCCTCTGATATAGCCGATTTTAATATTGCTTGCTCTGCCTTTTCTTTTTGTGATCTTGTAAGCCGTCCTTGTGTTTCCTTCTCACATTCCTTCTGGTGTTCTTTTTTCCTTGTGGTGAATGATCTTCCCGTTTCTCCAATGTAGGTTTTGTTACATGATCCGCATGAAATTTCATATATTACGTTGCATTTCTTGCTTTGTTCTATTTTGTCCTTGGGGTGTACTAATAACTGTCTTAATTTTGTGTGTGGTTTTACCGCTGTGTTTATTATGTGTTTTTCATGATCCTTTGGATTGGTTCTGTTATTCCTCAGATGTATGGTATGGTTATAATGTCCTTGTTTTTGATTTCAGCTTTTGGTCTGTGTCTTTTCTGTTTGTTTTCTTTGTTTTTTACTTGCTGTTTCCCTTTATTTATGGCCCATATCGGATATTGGCAGCGTGTGAGTGCATGTCTTATGTGGTTTTCCTCCTCCCGTATGTCTTCTTGGTTTGTGATGATGGTGGCCCATTTGTATAGTGTCCTGACAACTGATAGTTTGTGCACTGTGGAGTGTTCTAATGTCCATAGTAGGTACTGATCCGTGTGAGTTGGTTTCCTGTAGACTGAGATTTGTATACTGCAGTCATCGTTGTGGTGGATTTTCATGTCCAGAAAGTCTATGGTACCATTTTCTTCCTCTTCGTGTGTGAATTTTATGTTCCCTGTGCTGTCCGTGTTGTTCAGATGATCTGTGAGTTCTTGGGTGTCTTTTTTTTTTTATTTTCTCCAATATGTTGTCCACGTATCTCTTCCAGAGGGTGGGTTTGTATTGTATGGGTCCTGTGTTGATGGCTTTGTTTTCCAGATCCTCCATGAAAAAGCTGCTCATAATTGCTGATAGTGGGTCTCCCATTGCAAATCCTTCTTTTTGTCTGTAGATTCTTTGTATTGAAAATAGGTGGATTTTGCAACAAATTGTAATAGTCCACATATGTTGTCAACTGTGAGATTTGTGTGTCCTTTAAGGGTTTTGACATTCTTAAGGCGTTCTTGCATGATGTGTAGTGTGACATCAACAGGGATCTTTGTGAATAGCGAAATGACATCGTGTGAAATGAGGATCTTGTCTGATTGTATTTTCATATTTTTGAGTTCTTGTGCCAGTTCTTTTGAGTTTTTGCAGTAGAATTCTGATAGTCCAAGGAGGGGTTTGATGATTTCAACCAGGGCTTTTGATAAGTTTTATGTGACTGAGCCGTGGGATCAGTCGTGGTCGCAGTGGGATGTCCTTATGTATTTTTGGGGTTCCATAGATCCAGGGGGGTGATGCTGGCTGTGGGTATCAGGTGTTCGTAAGCATCCTTTGTTTTTTTTTCTTTTTTTCTTTCTAATAGGGGTTTGAGAAGGGCATTTAGCATTTTTTTCTTTTCTTCTGTGGGGTTTGATTTTATGAGTTCATATGTGCTGCTGTCTGCCAACATGGTTTCCATCTGTTTTTCAAACGTTGGATCAAGGAGGCCATAGAAATTAGGAAGTGGGGAAAAGACAACATGAATCGGGATGAGGGGGCATTTATGCTTTCCCACACCTGGGACTACATTCTCCAGAGACCAACGGAGAGTGGAAGGTGGGGCCAGCCCAGTGGATCTGACAGTTTGCTGGGCTGGCCCTGCCTAGGAAGGCCAGCTGATAAATGACACTTCGCAGCAATCAGCTGGCACTTCTGATGAAGACTGTGGTGGACAGTCGAAACATGTAACAGTAAAAACATCTCCTTTCTATCCTTGTCTTTAATAAGAAAACAAAAGGCTAACAGTGTTGCTTGTTGTCTAAAAATTCGATAAAATCATTTAAAACTTTAAGAGCTGCAGTAGTAGTGCTGTCCTTTTTCCTGAAACCAGACTGAAAACTATATAAAATATTATTTGACGTTAAAAAAACTCTTAATTGATCACTCACCAGTGATTCCAAGACTTGGCTAAAATGAACAGTTTTGACATGAGCCTATAGTTCTTCAAATCAGTTGAATCTCTCCCTTTGAACAAAGGGAGAACAAAAACTGATTTCCGTATGGTTGGAATTTCATTTGTGTCCAGAGAGAGATTGAATAAATATGTCATTGGAGGGGCAACAAAATCAGCAGCTAATTTTAAAAAGTAAGGCTCGATAAGATCTGGACCAGAAGATTTTTTTAACATCTAAAAGCTTAAGGGCTTTGTACACCTCTGAGATTGAGATATGTTGAAAACTGAATGTTTGATTTATTGAACAAGTGCTGTTTGAACTCACAGTGAAAGGGATTTTTGGGGTAAAATTTCAAGAATCAAAAGCAAAACCAGATGAAATAAAATGCTAATTAAAACAATCAAGCATTTTGACCTTGTCTGTGTCTCTGCGATCGTCGGCCTCATCTCCAATGGAGATGAAGCTGAGTACAGAGGACTTATCCAGGACTTCATGGACTGGTGCCATCGGAATTGCCTCCAGATCAACGCGAGGAAAACTAAGGAGCTGGTGGTGGACTGCCGCAGGCAAGGACAACCCCTCACAGCACCAGTAAACATCCAGGGAACAGATATTGAGATGGTGACATCCTACAAGTACCTGGGTGTTCATCTGAACAATAAACTAGACTGGTCACACAATACCGACGCACTCTACAAGAAGGGACAGCGCAGGCTGTTCCTACTCAGAAGGTTCAGGTCTTTTGGTGTACAAGGGGTGCTCTTGAAGACATTCTACGACACGGTGGTGGCATCAGCCATCACTTTTGGAGTGGTCTGCTGGGGCAACAGCATTACAGCAGCCGATAGGAACAGACTGAACAAACTAATCAAGAAAGCTAGCTCTGTCCTGGGGCAACGCCTTGACCCAGTGGAGGAGATAGGAGAGAGAAGGATGGTGGCCAAACGGTCATCTCTGCTGGAGTCCGAGTCCCACCCTATGCAGGACATACTGGACGCACTGAGGAGCTCATTTAGCAGTAAACTACATCATCCTAGATGCGTGACAGAGGTTTTGCAGGTCCTTCCTACCTACGGCTGTCAGACTGTATAACCTAAGCAGGGCTGCTCGCAGAGATCGCAAAAAAAAAAAAACAAAACCCCCTCCAGTATACAACTAGGACAATATCAGTCGCTATGGAGGGTGACAATATGTATGGGTACATATTCATACCATGAAGGGTAACTAAATAGACAATTATGCTGTTTAGTCCATCTACCTACAATGCTCCGCACTGTGTATATACTATACAGTATGTGTGTGTGTGTGTGTGTGTGTGTACGTATGTACAGTATATTCACTGCTCTTATTTTCTTATCTTCTAAATTATTGCTCTGAGTGTTGCTATCCTTGTGCTGTTGCAATCCTGGAATTTCCCCACTGTGGGACTAATAAAGGCTTATCTTATCTTATTATTTGAGTCTTTCAATACATGGAAGCTCAATATTATTTTTTTCTCCACTGACTGGTTTTGTCTTCCAAAATTTTGTAGGATTTAAAAAAAAAAATATTTGAAGTTTATTTCAGAAAATAAACAGCTTTTGCTTTTCTAATAGCCGTAGTGCACACATTGCACAAATGGCTAAAACGCAGCCAATCAGAACCATGATCAGTTTTCTGAGCTTTTGCCCATGCCACATTGCGTTCATGAAGTAAAGTAGATAATTGAGGTGTAAACCAAGCATTCTTACAATCACTCTCTACACTTTCTAAGTGGAGCATGCTTCTCAACTAGATTGATAAAACCTTCACTGAAGTATTTCCAGGTATTCTCAACATCTGGGATAAGGTAGATTTTCTCCCACTCAAAATCAGATACATCAGGCAAAAATCCTTGTTCATTAAAATTTTTCAAATCATGTTTTATCAAAAGACAGGGATTAGTTTTAGGGATTTTAGTAATTCTGACTGTGGCAACAGCATAGTGATCATTTGTTAAAATTAAGTCTAGCAGAGTTGAGTCAGAGGATCTTTTCAAGTTGGGCCTTTTTGGACTGGTAACAAGCCGAAAAAGATTTGATGAACTGCAATATTCTTTAAAGTAATCAGATGATGGTTGCAGCTAATTCCAGTTAAAATCCCCAAATAAAACAATCTCTTAAAAGTCAAATTTTCTAGAAACTTCGAAAATGATGACAAAGCTTCCTTGTCAGGTGAAGGTGGTCTGTAACAACCCACAACAGTGATAGGGCAAGCAGTGTTTCCTTTGGCTTAAAGACCTTGGTGAGGTGGCAACATATTTTTCCCGGGGGGGGGGGGGGGACACATGACACTATTGTAACCGGAATGTTAATTTTATGCTATTTATTTCTTCTTTTTTTTTTTAAAAAAAATTTTGAACAGTAACTTTGCATATGGAACTTGCCATATGAAGTATTGTACAACCACGGCTTGAATATTAGAATATTGGGCCAGTTGGAGTCCCACCCAGCCATCCTGAGTTTGGACTTTTTACTGGTGTCATCCTTCTCTCACCTCTCCTGGACCCTCAGCCTGAACACTTTCCTCTCCTTGGCTCATCTTGTCTGTCTCATCTTTCCCTCTCTGAGCCCTGTCTAATTCAGGTTCTCTCTCTGTCTATGGTGGTATACAAACAGGTTAGAAAAAACCAAGTGTCACATTTTGTCCTGCAGGATTTTTTTTTGGTCATGGTTTACATAAATGAAAAAATGTGTATTTTTTTTGTATTTTTAATCTAGTGTTTCCTTTTTTCCCCCCATTGAGAAAGACTAATAAAGAGAAGGGAAAAACATTCATAATAGTTATTTACTCATGCATACTTAAATTACAGGTATACGATCACAGGTGGGTACAGAAGCCAGAAATCCTACTCCTGTAAAAGCAGTGCTTTGAAATTAATAATTAAAAGTAGACAACCAAAAATTTCTAGTTAGGGGTACAAAGAGCACCAACTTAAAAACTTGAGTAATGATTTCAGTCTTGAAGGTTTGAAGTTTTTCTCCAAAATTCATAACAATTTTCTTATTGTTTTCTACTTTTCTCTGTAAATTTATCTAAATTTGCAACCATTTCCTCATGTGTAATTTTCTCTTGTAAAATTATGACTTTTCTTGTATATTTGAGACTTTATTATAAACTTGTGGATTATTTTAGAGCTAATTTTTGTCTATTTTTTAAATAAAATTACCAGGGTTTTTTTTTTTATATAAATTTGAAACAGATTGTGGTAAAAATATTAATATTTATATAATAAATATAATAAGTTAAACAATTTATATATTATATTTAATGAAATAAATTAACTTAAGTGACCAAAGATTCTGTTACTTCTGTTATAATATTTCTATATATTTATAGCTTTTTTTTAAAAAAAAAATATAAATCTCCTCACCACCCACACAGCAGGAAAAACCTCCCTTATTTTGAAATACAAATGTTGGCAGGTTTATTTTGTCTGAAGGCTGCTGATGGATAAAAGTCATTGACTTTGTGAATTTCGGTCATCTTAACTTGTTAGGTACATAATAATGAACATAAATTAGTTAATATTGTAGTGGGTGGTGAAGTCAATCCTCAGTGATCCATCAGTCACTCTTGCCTTTCCCTGCATATGAAGCCTGCATATGAAGCCTAACCTGTTTGCTAAGCGACTCCTCATTACTGTTCCTGTTATCAGCAGGTTAAAACCACCATAAATGCCTCCATTGCTTACATACCTCTTCTGAGTTTTTTCCCGCGTTTAAACTACTTTAACAAGCTCAAGCTTCTCTCAGACAGCAACGCTAGAGAGACACTCTGACGACTGACGGTCACAGGGGCGATGCGTGGATGACTGTCATGCGTGTTGCATGAGTGCGCGCTTGCGGAGCATCATTCCTTACTTTATTTTACTTCAATTTATATTTCCTCTTAGCATGGTGGCATAACTTCAAGGGTGGCTGCCCACCACGCAGAAATGTTACCAGAGGAAACCCTGTGCAAGGCTTTTGAGACTTCAGTGCTTAATTCTAAGAACTCAAACTGTTTCCTCACTGAAATAGAGAGAAGTACTTGCACTTTAAATTTATTTTCAACATAGATTGACAAAAAAAAAGGTGGAGGTGTTGCAATCAGTCCTGCAGACATGTCCTTTCAAACAGATGTCCTTATCTGTAGTAGATTTAATAAGCCAGGTTTCTGACAAAGCAATTACATCAGCATCAGTAGTTAGCACAGATACTGTACATATCATATCCATCCGAGTGATCATAGTATGAACATTTAAATGCAGAAGTCCGAAACCAGCCCTGGTTTTAAAATCGGCAGGTGTATCATATTTTATGTCAGAAACAGGGCCATATTGAAGAAGTTGTTGCATGAATCCAAGTCCAACAAGGTTAAAATCCAGCCCAGGATTTATGAGTATACCAACACCAGGTGATGATGCAGTATGGTCATACAAAATCAGGATGCAGACCAGTGCAGGTAGAGGTGAATGTCAACAACAGTTTATACACCATGTTCCAAATTATTATGCAAATAGGATTTTAGTGTCATAAACATTAGATTTTTTGTTTTTCAATTAAACTCATGGATGGTATTGTGTCTCAAGGCTCTTTGGATCACTGATATCAATCTCAGACACGTGTCATAATTAGTTTGCCAGGTGAGCCCAATTAAAGGAAAACTACTAAAGAAGGATGCTCCACATTATTCAGCATGCCACAGGTTTCAAGCAATATGGGAAAGAAAAAGGATCTCTCTGCTGCCGAAAAGCATCAAATAGTGCAATGCCTTGGACAAGGTATGAAAACATTAGATATTTCACGAAAACTTAAGCGTGATCATCGTACTTTGAAGAAATTTGTGGCTGATTCAGAGGATAGATGGGTTCGTGCAGATAAAGGCATAATGACGGTTTCTGCCAGACAGATTCATCGGATTAAGACAGCAGCTGCTAAAATGTCATTACAAAGCAGCAAACAGGTATTTGAAGCTGCTGGTGCCTCTGAAATCCCATGAACCTCAAGGTGTAGGATCCTCCAGAGGCTTGCAGTTGTACATAAACCTATTATTCAGCCACCCCTAACCAATGCTCAAAAGCAGAAATGGTTGCAGTGAGCCCAGAAATACATGAAGGCTAATTTTCAAACAGTCCTGTTTAATGATGAGTGCCGTGCAACCCTGGATGGTCCAGATGGATGGCGAAGTGGCTTTTGATTTCAGTAAATATGACCTCCTAATGCTGCAAATTCAACAAATGACCATTTTCAGTTCTTTACAACCAATAAAATGTTTTGAAACTCTGTTGTGCATAATAATTTGGAACAGTGCATTTTGAGTTTTTTATTTCTACAAAAAAATAGTTATCATTGGGAGGTTTGTTCAATAAAATTTGAATTATGCTCTTACGGTTAATGACTTGAAAATTATACCGACTGTCCTTTGCATTGACTATTTAGGAAAATTAGAGACAAATATCATTTGCATAATAATTTGGAAAGTAGTGTAATGTTGGTGCTTCAGAAAAGAACAGCCATACAGAAGCCAAGTTTTAGAAACACTCCTCAACAGCCGGTCAACATCACAGAAAAAACTGAGGCAATGTACCATATAACCAGGTTGTGGGAACTGAGTGTCTACATCCAGAGTAACATTTTACAGCCTCTGTCAGCGTCAACAATGGCTATGGTCTCAGCTCAGGTCCGCTGGTAAGTACAGTATCCACAGCCAGGGCAATCAAAATCGTAAGGAATAATAAATCCATGAAGACGAGGACCCTGCCATTACAAATGCCAGGGTATGTAAACTTATAAGCACAACTGTACATACATATACCACTGAAGTACTGAAAATCTGTAACGTTTGTGTCCTTTTTTAACTCAATACTGACAGTGTTTTTCAACAATATTTAGCTATCTCGGTACACTTCAAAATGCAGCAAGCTAAACCGAGATGACTGACTCTCCATTTCCTCAACCACCACTGAGAACTAGTAGGTGGAATAACAAGGTATTCGCCATCAGACACACAATTTCCCCAGAGTATCGAGTCTGCACTGGAGTCTCCTTCCTGTTGTTTGAGGCTAAACCAGGGGTGGGCAATCATGTGCCATGGAGGGCCATTCTACTGCAGGTTTTCTGTTTCACCCAGTCTCTTCTGCAGGTGTTTTCAATGATTAGCAATCCTTAAAGCTGATCAGAGCACACACCTGCTGAAGAGACTGGGTGGAACAAAAAACTTGCAGTGGAATGGCCCTCACTGCCCACCCCTGGGCTAAACACTTCACAAGTGTCCCAAGAGCAACATGGTTAGTACTTTCACACTGAATGTCTCCAAGATGATTGAGCTTCTCACTTGTCTTGAACTTAGACACTCTGAAGAAAGCTAATTTTTGGTGCCAGCATCCAATGTTATTCTATTGTATCCCACATTTTCTGGCAGTCATGAGGTTTGGAAGGTAGACCGACAGTCATCTGCTCACCCATGCTGGGATTTTTCTTTATGAAATTTTACTGGTGTAGTATTCACAATACTGTAGATTACAAGCATTCCATCTGAATTTGCTTAGTAGATTTTTCAAAGTTATCTAAATTTTTGATTGATCCATATTTGCATATTTGTAGTGTACCCCTTTTATTGGTTTTTGAGGTTAAAAAATAAAAAAGATGCATAATAAATGTACTACATGTAAGAATGTGAAGAATTTTTATCAAATATTTTTGACCAATACAAGTGGATTTTTACCAAAAAAGTAATGTTTTTACCAACTTTCTTAGTTTCTATAACATCTTCTAAAGCTGATACATTGAATGCTTTAGGACATATGTTCTAATGACACAAATTGTCTGGATAAATCTCATCTGCATCACAAGCCAACTTCAGCATAGAAAAGGAGATCATAAATACCAGCAAATAATTTTTCCACAGTCGTCGTCGGCCTCCGTCGGTCTATGATGACCATGGAAGAGAATCCTAAACGTCTACTCTGCTGGAACAGCACCGCCTGTGGCTGAACAGGCCGATGCGCGAATGGCAGTCCCTGTCACACAGGTCGCACTTGTGGGTGGTCTCCGTGCTGCTGGGTCTGTGGCGGTTCTTCCTGTGGGTCCTTTTTTCATCTGCTGCAGCAGTCAGTCTCTCTTCACCCGCCTTGAGCTGTCTGGTCAGGGTGCCTCTCCATTTGGAGCGGTCCGTTGCAAGGTCCTCCCAGCGCTCTGTGTTGATATCCAGGGCCTTCATGTCTCTCTTGCAGATGTCTCTAAAGCGCAGCTGTGGGCGGCCAACGTCTCTCCTGCCAGTTGCCAGTTCTCCATAGAGGACGTCTTTGGGGATTCTGCCATCCTCTATACGGTGAACGTGGCCTAGCCAGCGGAGCCTGCGCTGCTTGAGTAGAGTGAACATGGAGGGAAGGCCGGCGCGGGACAGAACTTCTGTGTTGGGCACTTTGTCCTGCCAGGATATGTCCAGGATGTGGCGAATGCAGCGCAAGTGGAAGGAGTTCAGTCTCTTTTCCTGCCGGGCGTATGTTGTCCACGTCTTACTCCCATAGAGCAGTGTGCTGATGACGCAGGCGTTGTACACTGCCATCTTCGTCTTGACAGAGAGTTTGGGATTCTCCCACACTCGTGTGGTGAAGCGAGCAAGTGTGAAGACTGATTTTCCAATCCTCTTGTTGATCTCTGTATCAAGGGAGAGGTTGTTGCTGATCGTGGACCCCAGGTACGTGAACTGATTCACGACCTCCAGCTCGTAGTCGTCGATGGTGATGGTTGGTGGTGCTTCCGTGCCTTGCGCCAAGACGTTAGTCTTCTTCAGGCTGATGGTAAGCCCGAAGTCCTTGCATGCCTGGGAGAAGCAGTCCATCAGGGTCTGAAGCTCCTGCTGTGTGTGGGTTGCGACTGCAGCGTCATCTGCGAACAGCATGTCTCTGATTAGAGCCTCGCGTACTTTGGTTCTGGCTTTCAAGCGGGCGAGGTTGAAAAGCCTGCCGTCAGATCTTGTGTGCAGGTAGATTCCCTCTGTTGCTGTGCTGAAGGCATGCCTCAGGAGCATAGCAAAGAAAATCCACAGTATGACACAGATTTCAACACAAACTCTTTCACACCTACCTATGCAGTACGAGCAATAAAATTGGATACTGCAATTTACCCAACAACAACCAGTGTTAATAAAGGTTTACTAAATGGTAAACAACCAAGAAAACTCAATGGGTGATCTAGAATCCTTGTTCATCTACTAACACTTGGCCATATATGTCAGTCTTAAGGTGTGTTCACACCAAATGCGAATGGGCGGCGCAAATCCATACAAAGTGAATGGGAAGACGCGAATACACGCAAATTTGCATGGTCCCACGTTGACGTCCGCTAGCTAGCTTTGAGATTCTGCTGTCACTGGAGTAAAATTATCATCACTGCAGAGTAAACTAGTTAGAAATTGAAACTTACTCACTGGGAGACAGGAGGACCAGGAACTCTTCAGCTGAATCAGGATTTTGGAGTTATTTACCCACGGTTTCCGGCCACGGACGTCCTAGCAAGCTAGCAACGTAAACACCCATTATCTGAAGTTTTGGAGGCTTGAGACGACATTTTCAGGTGAGCCCTCGGTTGGATAATGTAAACCTAAGCATGACGTTATTTTGGGAATTTCCACAGCAGGTTGAACACAGCTGCAGAAGTGTTAAAGACAACTTTGCCTGTCTGCATCTCACTATTCATGTCTGTTGGCATGTTTACATTGATTTATAATGGAATCGTTCTGCGCGAAAAATTTGCCTGTTCGCGTTTGGTGTGATTGCACCTTTAGACATTATTTTAGCTTAGTTTGCTATAGTTTTATTTTCTCTAACCAAAAGCCAGGGTGGCTAGCTGACAATATCAGCTAGCTTGCATCAGCTAGCCACCTTAGGCCACCATTCATACATTCACAAATGTCTGTGTGCTTATTGTACTCCAGGGTCTTGTCATGTCCGACCACTGAAACCACACACCCCTGCCCATCAGTGATCCTTTATTTCATTCATTCTTTAAGATGAATTTAGGTTAGTTAGCTCAGGCTAGCTACCCAAGCTAGGAGCTAGCTAGATATGACTAGCAATAAGTCACGGCTCCTCTACTTCCGCATATGGGACCTTAAATTGGGAAAAAAAAATCTCCAGTGAAATGAATGGCAAGAGCGATATTATCTTTGGATCCTGATCGAATTTTGCCATGAGTTACACATATGATGTTTG
This sequence comes from Pholidichthys leucotaenia, assembly GCA_020510985.1. Lineage (NCBI taxonomy): Eukaryota > Metazoa > Chordata > Actinopteri > Cichliformes > Pholidichthyidae > Pholidichthys > Pholidichthys leucotaenia. Next base: position 305,529,932 of record CM035841.1, on the reverse strand, counting down.
TCAATTTAAAAGATAATTTTCCACCTAGATAATGGTGTAGATTGTTGTCTAACTGTTAAGGTATAAGGTTGTGAAGATACATAAATTAAAAGACTACAAACACAGACACGTAACTTTCGCCATTGTTTTCAAAGAGCGCTCGGAGGAAAGTAACCAACAGTCCTCTGGATCAGCTCTAGCTCTCAAAATACAATATATCTGTGTTGTTTTTCTCTTCTTTGGATCCTTGTTTCATCGGTCAGAAAACAGGAGGTGCGCTTTGATAGAGGAACATGTTTGGTGAAGTGGGATGACTGGGGATGTAGTCCATTAAGCATTTTCACAAAAACTAAATATTACTCTTATTATATGACAACCTACACCATTATTTATGTGGAAAATTATCTTTTAAATTGACAAATGTATAGTTTTTAGGTTTATGTGTCAGGGACCATGTACAGAAAAAAAAACCACATTAAAAACAGGGTAAAGATGATCTGTACCAAATTACAGCATTCTCACTAATTTTCATCTGTAGTCCCTGAGGTAGGCAAGAAGGTTAAGAAAAAACAGCATATACAGAAAGCAATTTAGGTTGGATTTCAGAATCTGTTGTCCCTGGAACAAACAGGGAGCAAGATAAAAAGGTTAAAAAAAAGTTAAGAGAACAGCACACATAAAAACAATATAAAAGTACAATTTCAAATCCCATTTAAGGGAGAGAGTCAATGCTGGTAGGCTTGATTACTTAAAATCCATTTTTTAGTCTCTGTGGAAGAGTCTCTAATTTGTTCTGGTCTTCAGTGCAGTGGGGAGCTTGTTCCATTCCATTACAGCTTTGCATGAGAAGGCTGATTGACCAAGAGCAGTTTTACAATGAGGGATACAACAATGCCACCAAGAAGAAGTCCTTGTTATTCTGGTATATTGTTCAGAAGTTAAGTATACAAAAGTCCCTCGAACTGTCCCAGTCGCCGTATGGCGACATAACCCCTAGTGGTCAAGAGTGTTAAAGTATTTTTTGTCAGTAAAATAGTTCAGATTTCCAAGGCTATAGCTTGAAAGTTGCAAGAGATGGGGGTCATTGTTGATAAACTAAACTGGAAATCACACATAAATTATGTCAAAACTAAAATGTCTAAATCCATTGTCGTATTGTATAAAGTTAATGATCTCCTGTGTCAGAAGTCTCTTTGCATTTTATATAATTCACTGATAGTTCCTTATATGGCATACTGTGTGGAGATCTGGGGAAACACATATAAAACAAACACAAACAATCTTTTTACTATAGAAAAAAGCCGTACGCATTGTATCAAAGAAACCTTACTGTGAACCAACAAATCCAATATTCATTCAATTACATACTCTTAAATTTAGAGATCTAGTAGATTATAATGTCATTCAAATCATGTACAAAGCAAATAATAACCAATTACCTCTTAATATTCAAAGACGGTTTAAAAAAAGGGAAAGCAAATATGAGCTAAGAGGTAACTGTTTTTAATAAGCCAAAGGTTAGAACAAATACAAAGTATCATTGCATGTCTGTCACTGGAGTTAAACTGTGGAACTGTTGCTCTGAAAATATTAAAACATGTTCAACTCTGAAGCAATTCAAAAAATTGTACAAAGATGAGAAAATTTCCCAGTATCTCCTTGTAAATACTGGGAGATACATTTGTAATAACTTAAAGGTTTTTGTTTGATTTTTTTTTTTGTCTACTTGTGTATCTGATTTTCTTTGTTGATTTTGGGTATGACTTAAATTTTTATGTTATTGATTTTAAAATTGTAACGGGGTAGGCACTATATAAGCACTAGCTTCAGCCTACACCCTTTAGGTTGTTCTTTTGTGTGTTCGTATTGTATTGTATGTATGTTTATTATTATTACTGAATAAATTCATTCATTCATTCAGATAATGGCTTACTGTCAATTAGAAAGATGCAGATTATGATCCAAAGTTTCAGATAGGAATAAATTTATGCATCTAATTTTCATAATGTTGCGGCAGCTATATAAATTCCATAACTCAGTCAAAAGTGGACTTTGGACATATTTACACAAAGAATGGTTCTGTTTTTTGACACCATTGTCTCTACAGGGATATGTTGTTATCTTATCTTCAAAGTATATGAACCAGAAAATCAGTACAACGTAAAAAAACAAATAAATTTGTCACTTACCGGTGGCCGGTAAGGGGGGGGGGGGGCTCACTCACATGACCGGTCCGTTTTCGTCCATTGTGGTCGTTATTTTGCGTTCTGTCGGTCATTTACGCTCTCTCTCACATCTACAAACTCTTACGATTATCCCACGTAAAATTTGTTTGTATTCTGCAGCTATTTTCGGAGTATGAAGCCACTATGTGACAACAAACAACGATCCATGGCGGCCATATTAATTTTCTGAGCTAAAAACAGGAAAAGGAAATAAGGACTTCTTCTTTTTGGGTGTATTACGTGTCATCCATGAGTCCTCCAACGCATGCCTGCCACCTTCTGAAACTGGCAGACTGGTACAAATCAGTGCAAATCCTCAATACAGCCAGGGATGTCAGAGTGAGTTGACAGGCGCAGTTGCTGCACTGTGCCACTGGGGGCATGTGAAATCTGACAGTTAAAAGGTTAAGAGGTGGGGATGCAGAACCATGGATAATTTTAAAAACCAACCGTATATCTGCACACATGATCATATTTTCAAAGCTTAACATCTTGTGTTTGGCAAGTATACCACAATGGTGATACCGTTACGTCTTCTTATCCAGAATTTTGATGGATTGTTTATACAGGAATTGCAAGGGTTTCAGTGTCGTACTACTGGCTTGTGTACCAGCATGAGATGCAATAGGAGAAATGTGTCAAAATCACGGCATTCAGAAAGGTTTTTGATCCTTTTAGAGTAAGTGAGTTTCTGATGCATCGAAAGTTTGCAAGGTTATATTTCAAGGCGGCTCATCAGTTTTATGTGCTTTGTAAAGCTGAGCGTGGGATCTAATGTGATGCCCAAATACTTAAAACTCTATTACAATTTAGGTATTTGCTCCATTTAGAGTTATACTCAGAGAGTGCGTATTAGGGCTGAAATGATAAGGCCACACTGTCAATAACATTGATCATAAAAATTTGTCAACACAGATTTTTATTGTTGACAAATCGTTTAATTTTAAAGTTTATATGCATGCCGCGGAAATGTTCAGTTTAACTGTTCCAGTGAAGAAGAAGAGGAACGCATCATGGTGACACGGAGAGAAAATAACAGAGAAAGCTAAAAGTTTCCAAAGTATGGGAGGATTTTACCAAAAATTAATAAATGAAACAAGTTAAATGTAGACTGTAAACCAGTGATGTCATATCACAACTGCACTACAACAATGCATCTATTTCTTCCTCTCTGTTCCTCTATCTCCGGCCACCTGTCAGCAGACTGCACCAGTAAGGTTAGCAAGTAAAGTCAGCGCCTCTTATTTTCAATGAGCAACTCTCTCAGCTTTAGAAAACTGACTACACTATTAGTACATGCTGTTTAAATAGTTTACCTGCTGACGGACAATAATCTCTTTGACAATGGTTGCTGACAGCTGAGCTGCTTCCGTTATGCTGGCTAATTATATTAACTACAGTAAATGGGTGAATTACATGAGCCACTTACTCTCTTTCATATTCTGCATTATTGTCTCGCTAATATCAGCCCTCATTCTGAATATTAGTGCCCCTCAGTAAATGAGAATTCCATGATTTTTAATTTAATACAATGTAGCCTATTATAAAAAGTTCCCATAGCTAAACAAAATAATGACCCATCAAACATGAGTTGGGAAAATAAGACTTCTGGTTATGGCTGCCACGTAAGACGGACGTGTCTCACTCTGCTCTGCTCCTGGAGAAAAAAAAAATCGGCAAATAACTCTCTCATTTGGGACAGAACGTATCCCAGCGTTTGGGCGAGGATATGTCGGCGAAGCCTAAGGCTGGAAAACCAGGTAAAGGAAAAAGCGAGCCGCCGAAACAGTCCAAATTAACGGACTTTCAGGTCTGTGACGCAGCAAACAAAACTCCATATATGGCGGAGGAGGCTGGCAACGGTGCGATATCTGCGGGGAGCGGCGCAGATGCGCTGATGGCTGCCATGAGTTCAATGAGAGCGGACTTTTCCTCTAGATTTGATGGGATTATGACAACGTTGGAAGGAATAAGAAAGGAATTGGGTGACTGTAGAACGAACGGCGCAGATGGAGCTCCGTCTCGCTAAGTGCTGAAGATGACGTCACCCGTCTTCAATTAAAGGTGCGCACTTTGGAAAAAAAAAATAAATGTCTAGAAGATAATATTTTGGATTTGGAATCTCGGTCGAGACAGAATAACTTGAGGCTGGTGGGTCTTCCAGAGGAATCAGAAGGTCGGGACGTATATTCCTTTCTGGAAAAGTGGATTCCGGAGGTGCTGGGCAGCGAGGAGTTGCAACCAGCAGTGGTTCTGGAAAATGCACATCGTATTGGCCCACGGAGAGATAAGGGACCGCCGAGGACCTTAATCATGAAGTTTCTTAGCAACAGAGACAGGATGAAGATCTTCAACGCTGCACGAGCTAAAGGAGAGATTAAACACCAGGATCAGCAGGTGCGGTTCTACCCAGATTTGGCCACAGGAATCCAACAATTGAGGAAGCAGTTTGATCCCATACGTAAGGAGCTGCGCAACCTTGGGATTCGTCATGGTGTAATCTATCCTGCGAGACTGCTGACCACGTATGAGGGCAGAACCCACATCTTCAAGACCCCAGAGGAGGCGCAGGAGTTTATCAAGAAGATCAAAGAAGAAGAAGAGACTGGTGGGAGCTAAGCATGAACAAAATATAAGGTAGAATAATTAAGCATTTGCACAGGCATCTGACTGACTTGAAGTAAATAGCAAGTTTACAAAATATAGATTGTATTATATATTAAAAAAAAACAAAAACAAAACAAACAAACAAAAAAACTATGATGTACAAAGTTGTTAAAAATTTTGGAGTTAAGTTGGAAAACTACAGAGGAGAGTTAATGTTACGTCATTAAAAGCAGTAGAGTTAGGGTGAATGGGAGGATGAAGAAGGAGTGGCTTAGGCTGTTCCCCGTGGGTGTGGAGCGGTCGATGGCTATATCGGGAGACGGAATTTTTCTTTTGATTTTGGGGGGTTCGCCACAAGTGTGGGAAGGGGGAATTTGTTTGTGTGTAGTTTGTAGGATGAATGTTCAACCACTCATGTTTTTGCTTCTCTGTATGAGCATGTTTACACTGCAAGGTAATCCCAAACTCTCTATTGATCATAAACCAAAGTGTTAATCTTAATTTAACTTGATGGAATTGCAGAGGTCTACAAAATTTAAAAAAACTTAAACAAGTTATGAATAAAATAAAAGACATGGGTTCAAAAATTGTGTTTTTACAAGAAACTCATCTAATAGAGGAGGATATAAAAAGAATTAGGAGTAGATGGCAAGGAAGTGTCTTCACCTCATCATTCTCATCCCGGGCCAGGGGAGTTATGACTCTCATACATAAATCAGTCCCTTTTCAAGTGAAAAATGTAATTGGAGACAAACTTGGAAGATATGTAATCATTCAAGGTTCTTTGCTATTAGAAAATATAAATCTTGTGAACTTATATGGTCCCAATATAGATGACCAAAAGTTCTTTGCTAATTTATTTCTTATTTTATCATCACTTACAGGGCAACATATAATAGCAGGGGATTTTAATTGTACATTGAATCCAGGTATAGATAGATCAACAGGACTGGATTGTACGCACAATGGATGTAGGATGACTATTAATCATTTTATGAAAGAATTGAGATTGTTAGATATATGGAGAGAAATGAAACCACAAGTTAAAGCCTATTCTTGTTATTCCAGTACCTACAAGACATTCTCACGTACTGCTTATTTTTTGATTTCCACAGAATTAAGATCCAAGATTCAAAACTGCTTTTATGATAACATCGTGATCTCTGATCATGCACCCTGTTGTCTAATATATGTAGATAAAAAATTGACAAAGGAATCAGGTAGATGGCAATTTCAGCATAAATGGCTTCAGGATGAGGAATTTGTCAAGTATATAGAAAAACAGATAGACGAGTTCTTTGACATCAATACTACACAAACATCAGCATGTGTAAAGTGGGAGGCTTTCAAAGCTTTTATTAGGGGACATATTATTAGTTATACAGGATCAAAATCTAAGAAGACTCGAGAGAAGAGAGCTAAATTGGAACATAAAATGAAAAGTCTTCAGGAAAAAGTGTATGCAGGAAGTGATCCAAGGTTGGAGAATGAATTACTGATTTTGAGAGCTGAATACGACAAAAAAATCAGCGAATAGAGCTGCCTCGAGTCTTCTAAGATTGAAACAATCTTTTTATGAACAAGGTGAAAAATCAGGAAAATTATTGGCATGGCAGATTAAACAATTAGAAATTAAAACACCAATTACTAGTATTATAAGTAACGGACAGGTAGTTATAAATCCTTTAGAAATTAACAGAGCCTTTAGAGATTACTATGAAAAATTATATGATACTAAAAATGAATTTGATTTAACAAAACTAAATGGGTTTTTGAACGAACTATCTATACCGTGTATTCCAAATGAAAACAGGGAGATATTGGAGTCTAAAATTAGTCAAGAAGAAGTTGGGCTAGCCATTGATCATATGAAATCAGGAAAAAGAGCAGGACCAGATGGTCTTCCAGTTGACCTTTATAAAAAATTTAAGAATAAATTAATAAAACCTTTTTTGGAAATGGTTTTAGAAGCATTTCAAAATAATAATTTACCATCATACATAAATAATGCCTTAATTATACTGCTGCCAAAACCAGGTAAGCCCTCTAATAAATGTGAAAATATGAGACCAATAAGCCTATTAAACGCCGACCTTAAGATAATCTGTAAAATTTTAGCAAGACGAATACAAGAAATTTTACCAAATGTTATTAATCGAGATCAGAATGGCTTTATAAAGGGAAGACAAGGCTTCCATAATGTAAGAAGACTATTTAATATTATTTATTTTAATAAAGAAGCACCGGATACAGCTCTCCTATCACTGGACGCCGAAAAGGCCTTTGATAGAGTTGAATGGCCCTTTCTTTTTGAAGTCCTACAAAGGTTTGGACTTGGAAATAATTTCATAAAATGGGTTCAAATAATATACAATAATGCTACAGCAGAAATCCTAACAAATAACAATATTTCAAAATCAATAAAAATCAATAGAGGATGTCGACAAGGCTGTCCACTTTCACCTTTACTGTTTACTATGGCAATTGAACCTTTAGCGATAGCGATACGTTTACATTCACAAATATATGGAATTAAAGTTGGACCAACAGAACATAAAATCTCCCTGTACGCCGATGACATAATTTTGTTTATGTCGAATCTAAAAAAATCAATTCCAACCTTGTTGAATTTAATAAAGAATTTTGGGGAAATATCAGGATATAAAATAAATAAAACTAAATCTTCAATATTAATGCTAAATGAGACCCAGAGAAATTACCCAGCCCCTGAGGTAAATCAATTCAATGTTGTAAATCAGTTTAAATATTTAGGAATCCAAATTGTGCCTAAGCTAGAATCAGTCGCCAGTGTCAACTATGAAGCCTTAATGTCAGATATCAATGAGTTAACTCAGAGATGGATGTCACTACCAATGTCGATGATCGGGAGAATCAATATACTTAAAAGTAATATTTTACCTAAAATACTTTATTTATTTCAATACATTCCCTTATCACCACCTTTAGATTTATTCTCAAGAATAAAAAAAAAGTTAGTGGAATTTATATGGAACAACAGGAGGGCTAGAGTACGTCTGTCTTTATTATATTTACCATTTGATCGTGGAGGTCTGAAATGTCCAAATTTTATGTTGTATTATTGGTCGGCACAACTGAGGTCTATGACATATTATTTTTCATCAAATGATCTCCCTCACTGGACTGAAATGGAATCATACAATTTACCTTTACCTCTTCCCATATTCATATACTCAGATTCGGCAAAAAAATTACAAAAACACGTTAAAAATCCATTTGTAAAGCATATGATCAAAATATGGTGTGAAGCTAAAAACTATTTAAAAGAACCACAGTTATTGTCACAATTTAGTCCAATATGGGGTAATCAATATTTTAAACCAGGGAGAGCGGACGCTGTATTTAAAGTATGGAATTTAAAAGGGATACAAAAGATTCAGGATTTATATTTGCCATGTGCAGATAACAATGTCTTTTGAAGAGCTGAGGATCAAATTTAATCTCAATAGAACACATTTTTTTTAAATATCTTCAACTTAGAAACTTTATTCGATCAAATCAAAATAAAGCTCTCACTCGACCTATTTATTCATCCTTGGAAAAAATGATGATGAAAGATAGTAAAAGAAAGGGTATTATTTCAGAGTTTTATAACTCATTGACACTATCTTCAAGTGAAAATTCACTGAAAAGATTAAACTACTGGAAAGAAGATCTGCAAACTGAAATTTCAGAGGAACAATGGGAATTGGCTTGTACAGAAGCTCAAACCAAATCAATAAATGTACGCCTTAAATTGATACATTTCAAATGGTTAATGCGGATGTATGTTACACCGGAGGAGTTAAATAAATATAACAAAAATATACCAGATACATGCACAAAATGCATGGAAAGTAAAGGAACTCTATTTCATTGTGTATGGGAATGTAGATTAATAAGAATGTTTTGGGAAGAGGTGAGGGTAACAATTGAAAAAATAATCTCAAAACAAATCATATTGAATCCTAAATTGTTTTTGTTGGGTCTGTACCCAGAAAAGCATAATTTTAATAAAAGTGAAAGAACATTCATAGACCTCAGTTTGCTTAATGCCAAAAAATGTATTGCACTATTACGGAAAAAGACTCATAGACCAGATGTGACTCAGTGGTTAAGACAGATGTTAACAAACCTTCCATTAGAAAGAATAACATATATACTGAAATCAAAGGAAATTGTGTTTGAAAATATATGGAGACCTTTTATTGATTATGTAAAAAATTTAAACATAACTCTTGAAGAAGAAGGTGAATGATGTGTGTGGACCTTGTAAATTCCAAACTGGTGAACATAATATGTATACTTATGTATTGGATTGTCGGGGGCAATGGATCAGCGTTCTCGTCGCGCCCTCCGCCAGTACCCGGGCTCGCCTGGGGAAGCTAATGATCCTACCAGCAGACTAAATTCGAAGAGACGACGCCTCTGTGCCAAGTCAAAGAAGAATCCTAGTCACAGTCCTAAAGCCGAAAGCAAACAGCCCCAAGAGCACTTTGTGGTAGGATCTGCCCTTCGCATATTACAACTAAACGTTGAAGGCCTATCTGCAGCCAAGCGAAGCCTTATCGAAGTCCTCGCCTTCCAACATTCGACTGATGTAATCTGCCTCCAAGAGACTCATATTGGCACAGAAGAAGCTGGCCGCTTCACCATCAAAGGCTTTGACCTCCTGTGCTATGTTCTACATGCTAAACATGGACGTGCCACCTATGTGCGTTCTGACATAGTTGAAGCAAATCACCTAATAACAACACATTTCTCAGACACCATAATCATTGGTGGCTTCCATATTGTCAATGTGTACAAGCCCCCTAATGCCAACTGGGATCTGCAGGTCTTACCCACCCTACCCCACCCTGCCATCTATGTGGGGGACTTTAACAGCCATCACCCTGACTGGGGGTACCCAGCAGTGGACAGTGATGGGGAGGCACTTTCAGACTGGGCATCCAGAAATGACCTCGCTTTGATATACGACCCCAAACAAAGAGGAACCTTCCACTCTGCTAGGTGGAAGAAGGACTATTCTCCTGACCTGTGTTGGGCCAGCTCTTTGAATGGGGAGCCATATCCTACACAGATCCTCATTCTTGATGATTTTCCACACAGCCAACACCGGCCCCTGCTTGTACACATTGGCCTACAACTTCCAGTCATATACAGCCCAAGGAAGATGCGCTGGAACTTCCGCAAAGCCAACTGGAAGAAATTCAGTGAAACTCTGGACCGGAGCGTTGTTACCATCCCACTCCACACCATCACTGTAGATGAAGCATACAACCGCTTCTGCAGCGCAATCTTCAAGGCTGCCCATACTGCAATCCCACGAGGCTACCGACCCCTCTATGTCCCATGTTTGGACGGAGAAAGTGCTGCCCTCCTACAATCCTATCAAACATCAGGGGACCCAGAGATAGTAGACCATCTCATTGAATCGCTAAATACAGCCCGGCGAAAGAAATGGGAGGAGACAGTTGCTGACCGGAGCTTTACCCACTCTAGCAGGAAATGTTGGAGCCTCATCCGTCGCCTAGGAGCTGCACAGAAGCCCCCTAGCCAAAGCCGAGCATCCGTCACACCCAACCAAGTTGCATCCCACCTACTGACTATCGCCAAAGCACCCCAAGACAAAGACACCAGAAGAGCAGTTACAACTGAGCTAAAAAAACACCAAAAAATGCCTGTAGAGGAAACGAACCCTGAACCCTTCGAGGCTGCTGAACTGGAGAAAGTCCTACAGGGCCTGAAATGTGGAAAGGCAGCAGGATACGATAACATCTTCCCAGAATTCATGAAAAATCTTGGCCCCCGAGCCCTAACCTGGTTGACACAGTTCTACACAAGGATCACACAAACAAACTCAATCCCAAAGAAATGGCGGACAGCAAAGGTCATTGCCATCCCAAAACCTGGCAAAGACCACAAACTACCAGCAAGCTACCGCCCAATCTCCCTACTCAGCGTTCCTTACAAAATCATGGAGCGCCTAATACTACAACGCATTTCCCCAGAAATAGAGGATATTCTAAGTGTGGATCAAGCAGGTTTCCGCAAGGACCGCAGTACAGGAGAACAAGTACTGGCCCTAACCACCTTCATCGAAAATGGCTTCGAGAGCAGACTGAAGACAGGGGCTGTGTTTCTCGATCTTACAGCCGCCTATGATACGGTCTGGCACAAAGGCCTCCTCCTGAAACTTATAAAGGCGATCCCTGCTTGGGCAACAGCAATTATAAAAACCCTGCTGACCAACCGAAGGTTCAGAGTCCACCTCAGTCAGAACACAAGTGCATGGAGAATGCAGAAAAACGGACTTCCACAAGGCTCAGTTCTAGCTCCAACTCTGTTCAACCTCTACATAAACGACCTGCCTACTACAAAATCCCGCAAATTCATCTATGCAGACGACATCTGTTTGGCATTCCAAGCACCAGACTTTGAACCACTGGAACGGGTGCTCACGGAAGATCTTACCAAACTGTTCCAGTTCTGCAAAATCTGGCGCCTAAAACCAAGCCCAGCAAAAACCATCTCCAGTGTATTCCATCTCCACAATGCAAAAGCTGCCAGAGAACTAAACATCCACCTGAGCGGACTCAAGCTTAAGCATGCCCCAAATCCAACTTATCTTGGAGTGACCCTTGATAGGACCTTATCCTTCAAGGAACATCTAAAGGGGACGGCTGCTAAGGTGAAGGTACGAAACAACCTGCTCTGCAAGCTCGCTGGTGCAAAATGGGGGGCGGCAGTCTCCACCCTGCGCACCTCAGCACTGGCCCTTTCATACTCTGTAGCAGAATATTGTGCCCCTGTCTGGTCCAGGTCATCTTACACACACCATGTAGACACCCAGCTCAACTCAACCATGAGAACTATAACTGGAACAATCCGCTCAACACCACTCCCCTGGCTCTCTGTACTGTCAAACATAGCCCCTCCACACATCCGGCGAGCAGCATTAACTCAAAGGATGCTCCAAAAAGTTAAAGATTCTCCTCACTTACCAATCCATGCAGATATCTACACCCCACCCACTGCCCGACTTTCATCCAGACGGCCGATTTGGAAAAACCCTCCCCCAGCTGACTTTACCATCCAGACAGCTTGGCAAGAGGAATGGGAGACCAAGGAGGTCCCAAACAAACAGCTGGTGATAAACCCCAACCAACAGGTCCCGGGCACCAACCTCCCAAGGAGACAGTGGTCTACACTCAATCGCTTCAGGACTGGACATGGCCCCTGCTTGGCCAGCCTTCACAGATGGGGCAGTAGCCCTAGCCCACTGTGTGCATGTGGAGAGGAGCAAACAATGGAACACATCATAGAGGCTTGCCCGCTCCAAAGACTGGAAGGAGGATTACACACCCTCCATACAGCAAACCAGGAGGCAACTGCTTGGCTTAAGGACTTTGCATTCGCTAAATAAATAAATAAAATATTGGATTGTCTAGACTAAACAGAGGAGCATTGTTGAAGATTTGATTTTGCTGGTGGTTGTTGGTGTTTTTAGTGCATTTTTTTTTTTTTTTGTAGTACTTTAGTGTTAGTGTTTGATTGTTTGTATCATGTTTGTTAAAAAAAAAAAACGGTTCAATAAAGATATTGTGGAAAAAAAACATGAGTTGGAAACCTGAACCTGACAGCTTAATCAGAAGTGTTTGTAGCAACACAATTAAATAATAGATGTTAAAGTGTAAAAACTCAAATAGCAGCTCTGCTGCTCCATAAAGGCTGTTGTAACTGCCTATTAATAACAAACTAGAGTAACATTCAACTCCATTAACCCCTTGCACTCCGGGCAATTTTCCTAAAAATGCCAAAAAATAACGTGCCCAAAGTAAATCGAAAGCTGTTCTTCAACCCTTTGCAGCATCTTCATGGGGTTGGTCTCATTTAAAAGAAAACACTTTGAATTTTTTGGCAAAAAAAAAAACAATCTCTCTACGTGCTCCGGCCACTGAGTTACAGTCATCTAAACATACTGAACTTGAAGAAAATAAATTTGGCCACGGTGTTTTTTTGGATACAAATGCTTGCAAATAACACACAGCTGTCTGATCTGGCTGGAAAATGCAACAGAAATGTAGAACCAAGTGTTATCAAGCTGAGATCCAAATTTGGTAACAATACCACAAAAAATGAATATTTTACACAGCTTTGTTCTCAGGTAGTTCCCAGGCGTTTTGGAACTGTGCCAAATTGTGCCAAATGGCACAGTTTGGAAAAACGTCTGTAACTTTTGAATAATTCAATGTAGAATCTTCATTTTGGGCTCTAATGAAAGGTCACATTCAGGGCTCTGTGTGTGTGTGTGTGGGGGGGGGGGGGGGACAACCCCCCCCCCCCCGCTACAAAGGACGGAGTTCGGCCCTCGCTACATGACGGATTACACTCGTTGCATGTTTCCACAGCAACGCTGTCACAGCGGCTTCCCCCCCCCCCCTCGCTACTGTGTGTGTGTGGGGGGGGTGTTGTCCCCCCCCCCCCCCTTGCTACAGAGGACGGCCATCGCTACATGACGGAATAGACTCATATGCTTCCCCCCGCAGACCGGGGGGCGTTCGGACCTTGAACGCCCCCCCCCCGCTCCTCTTCTGCAGCGGCGGGGGGGGGGGCCTTCACAGTCCAAACAGAACACGGCAAATGAACCGTTTATCACGGCGCACGCACTTCGTACTTCGTGCACCGTACAGTTGTAATTTACCAATCGGTCAAAAGTCATTTTTTGATTACAATTTTCAGGGATAAATAATAAATTTAGCTTGTAACACCTTACCTCTTCACAGCAGCAGAGTCCTGGCGAATTTCTCTTCCCCACTGTCAGACGAACGCGACGCTGGTCCGCTCGTGGATCCCGGTCAAAACATAATTCCATTATTGCCGTTTTGGCGAATGATTTACGACTTTTGTCGTCGGCCTCCGTCGGTCTACGATGACGGAAGAGAATCCTAAACGTCTATTCTGCTGGAATGAGTGCAGGTCCCACTTGTGGGTGTTCTCCATGCTGCTGGGTCTGTAGCAGGTTCTTCCAGCGTCCTTTTTTTCATCAGCTGCAACAGTAAATCTCTCTTCACCCAGCCCGAACTTCTGTGCTTCAATTGGCTCCTGCATTCACAGTAGGCGGGTCCTCCTTCCTAGGTTTTCATTCATTGGTTCTTCAAGGTTTCAGAAACCCAATTCAAGGCTCTTATTAGTCGAATGAGAGGTCAATCAGATGAACTAATCTGTTCGCGGCTGTGTCTACAGCTTTTTTTTTCAGTGGCGCTTGGAGGCCAACACCAACTAAATCACCACCATCAGTATCTCTATCATGCGTCATGCGTGCGCCCTCGTGCGCCCTAGGACGCAGAGACTTGCCCGCCCGCGGAACAACGGAGCGCAAGTGGTTAAAGTAAAATAAAGGAAAATAACAAGCTAGTCCATACTGTTTGAAACCTTGCTGGGTCTAGAAGTTTAAACGTTTAATTAGGCTTCAGATGAAAATTAAAAGAACTTCTTCCAGTCTAAAATTAAAAAAAAAAACTTTAAATATCAGTGCAGGAATGTGAGCCTTTACTACACATACAGTGGAAAATCTTTTTTAATTAAGGCTGAGAATAACAACAAAGTGATTTTCACAGGTGTGCAGGCTTAAACAGGTGAGGTAAAACATGACCTAAAGCCCCGAACAGAAGCTGTGCCAGCAGGAAGCCGAGTTGGCAGACATGACAGAAATAATCGCGATTAGTCGACTAATCGAAAAAAATAGTTGTTAGATTAGTCGACTACCAAAACAATCGTTAGTTGCTGCCTTAGTGAGTATTAGGGCTGGGAACGATCCCTAATTTCCAGAATCGATTCGATTCCGATTCTTGAGATTCTGAATCGATTCAATTCCGATTCGATCCCGATTCGATCTGGGGAATTACCATTTTAATAGCCATTTTACTTCCCATGAAACAAAAATCTTCGAGACCTAATGCTGCAAATTGTACCAAGAATCTTCTAACTTTGTTAATAGATAAATTATCACATATAGAACTGACCCAAAATCAGTTACAATAATGCACTTTTTATTATTTAACTTATCATTTCATAAAGTGCTCACAGATGCTTTCTGTAGTGCAAAGGGTGTGTCGTGTCAAGTTCACCACCCAGATTAAGTAAACAAATTCAATGCATGAACCATGCATACATAATCTCACTGTATTTCAGTCCCTCCAGGATTTTGTCAGCTGTTTTTGAGATTGTTGTGGCCCAAAAAGCCTGAATTTGTGGGAGCTTTTCCAAAAAGTTATGGCACTTTTAGAGTTTTTTGCACTCAAAGATGTGTGAGGAAGTACAAATTTTAAAGCAGCTGCTTTTTCCATAGTTTACAGTGATGCTATTCTATTTAACACCACAAGAAAAGCACAGGATTGCCAAAAATTTCCTGTTAAACAGTGATTTATTTAGAATTAAATGCTCAGTAAAATTGTAAAAAAAAAAAGGACCAACATTGTATTCTTGCTGAGAACTTAAAAAAAAAAAATAAATAAAAGAATTTGTCATTACAACAGCTAAATTGCATTGAATGCATGTTAGTCTGGAGAAAATGATGGCAGCACCTCCTTGAATCTTGAATTTGAAGGTCTTCTTCTGTGCTGAAATCCACATGAAGCAGGGATGGTTCCTCCACTGACGACCTCTGACCCTCAGAAGGTCTCGGTGAGAATGAAGCTTCCAGTCTTCACACATCTGAAGGCAAATAAAAAGAATAGATTTCACAGTAAAATTAACATTCATATTTTTAGATCGCCACACCACAGTAGGGTTTAATAATTTAGTTTTTTTTTAATTTTTGTTGTTTATATTTTAACTACAAATTAACTTTCAATGTTTGAAAAGGGTTTCAATTCATTTCCTGGGAAGATTTGTTCATTTCAATTTAGTTCTACTGAGTAAAAATAGCTTGTTGTACTGCAGCCTTTATTAATTCTACCATCTTAATTTTATTGTGATTTATTCTCTTCACATCTCTTACTTAAGTGGTAGAAGTCCATAATCACAGCGCTTAACCAACAGTTCTCTCTGTGTCCATAGTTTGTAAAAGAAACCACCATCATGCCGGATAAATTATTAATTGACGACACAAATGTTAAAACAAACAAATGATATTATACTTACAATCTCAGCAGCTCCAAGTCTCCCTCTGCTTCACAGGTTTCAGGCTCCGTGCATTTTCCGTTTATCAGTCGTCAACTTTATGTTCCAACACAGCGCTGCACAGAGTAAAAGTCTGTTTATCCCCGCTTTATGAAAAATATTAAGAAGCTGTTGAGGACAGTCTTTACGGTGACTTTTGTTGCTAAATTAAGAGACACGCACGTTAACAACTCCGCTCATGTAAACACGAAAGTAAAGACGTGTGCATGCGCCACAGGGAACTCTTGCTGGATGAGAACCGTTTTAACACCACAGAAGAAGAACTAGCATATCCGTTAGCTTGCTAGCTCCGTTAGCGCGTCAGCTGTTTATGGTTCTCGGCTGTTGTTCCTGGCTCACTGACCCGGTTTCGACCCAATTATACTCAGCAGACGTTCACAAACGTAAAAATATTATATTAAAATATATTAAATATATTATATTAAAAGATCTTTCCGCAGATTTTGTGGATCGATATCGGCTCAGTCAAACATGGATCAATCTATATCGATATATTGATCTTTTGAACCCACCCCTAGTGAGTATGATTTTGTTTGTTGGTAAAATGCATGGTAGCCGTTTTCCCTATGTTCAGTGTGAGGCATGACTGATTAAGCCATTTTGACACTTTCTCCATTGCTATCATTAACTTGTCAGCCACTTGTTGGAATCCTTCCCATGTGTACAGATGACTGTCATCCACATACATCTGAATTTTTATGTCATCTTCACATACTGATGGAAAATCATTAATATACAAAGTATGTATTACTCGTGGCAAAATTTGATCAGGATCAAAACATAATATTGTTCTTGCCATTCATTTCAATGGAGATTTTTTCTGATTTAAGGTCCCATGTGTGGAACTACAGGGGGTGTGACTTACCCAGGATTTACACCGACTCCGGATGCAGTCTGTTGCAGATGCAGTACGGACAGACCCTTGCGTCTGTCCCTACCAACTGTTTGTGTTTTGCAGCGACATGGATAAGAACAGAGTTTGAAATACAAGATCGCAGTGAGAATTAAGCAAAATAATGTGAGATCTCGAGAAAGACCCGACAGTGACCAAGATGAACCGATCGCAATCACGTGATAACAACAAAGAAGTGGGATGTAGTGGCTCGCCACCTGGATTTTGGGGCTCTAAATAAAATTTAAGTAGCCCATTAATTTTAATTCTATGAAGTGTTTGTATGTTAAGTCAAGATTTTACCTTCTCTGACACAGTGGTGGAGGAGTAGACCTCAGAAAATAATGGGCGATCCTTAAATTGTTTTTAATGAACAAATGGCTATTGAATACAGCGAGATATTGCTGCATTTCCTTGCAGATTGGATCGGGCGTCTATCAAAAATAGACTCGTTGCATTTCATTAGTGAACTGAATCCGACAAGCCGGGTTCATTCCGCAGTGGTCCGGACCAGGTGGGGATTAGAAAATTGACAAGAACGGGAACCATTTGCTGCAGAGACCAGATCGCATTTGTAATGGACTGCATCAGGAGTCAGTGTAAATCCTGGGTTAGGCTTTCTATAGTGATGAAAGAGGGAGGGTGAAGATAACTGCAGCTCTTGGGCATTTAAGGAGACATGCACTGAAACGAGTCATTCTAGGGAAGGCTGTCAAAGATGATTCTCAATTATGCTGCAATAATGAAATAATTAAAGTTATTTGGCTACAGTACGCCACAAACATTTCATTAAGACCTGTGGGAACTGTCAAAATGTGGAAAAAGTGCAACAAATGGAATCTTTAAAAAAACAAAACGTTGTCACAGTACGCAAAAAGGTTTACCACCATTTCTGGGTCATTATTAAAGGTCTGATGACACGATTTTGACATATTTTAGCGTATTGTGTAAATCCAAAAGTCATTGTCTATGATCACTATAATATTTACAACTGTACCTGCATAAACTAGTTATCAAAAAAAAATGCAGCCGCTGACTGGACTGTGGTGCCGCCCACCGAATGAAGGGCAGCACCACCATGACGTAAACGACAGAACGGATGCCGGTGTTGTTGACTGGAATGACAGCAGCTTTGTGGCTCACAGTTTCTCTGGTTTCTTGTTTTAATTTTACGGCTGTGCCTTCGCGTTGTGTCGCAGGCTTAGATAAACAGCAGGCCGTGAAAGACCACATCACATGCTTCAGCTCCAACTGTCATAAGCCTCCTCGTGCGCTTTTATGCAGGAGGATCGCACGAGGAGGGGAAGGATTAATGGATTTATGCGCAGCTTTGACCTACTTTCTGTGAGCGCATCCTGACGCTCACCTGTCCGGCCACGTCTCCTCTATCATTATCACCAGCTGATTCAAACTCCCACTGATCATCTTTCCCGGCCCTTGCCCAGGTGCTTCACATCACACCATCACCAGCAGTGCATGTACTTAGCAGCCGTTTGCCAGTCACGCACTGCTGATCCATAGTATTGTCTTCTGTGCTGTTAGTCTGCCGGTATTTTCAGCACTCTCATGACGTGTTAGTCACTCCATGTTCGCCGTGGTTCTCGTGCGTCCTTGAAGCGATGTCAGCTCTGGGGCACACCTGTGGCTAACATGTTTCCTCTCATTCGTTCGCTGGACGATGCCAGCCCCCAAATGCCATCAGTAAGTGTGTTTGTGTTTTTTGTACGTCTTCACCTTTTTGGGAATTGTCCGTCTTTCTGTATTAAATGTGCTGTGGTGAACCCTGCACGTAAATCCTCGTTATTTTATCCTCCCTCTCCATGCCCTGCGTACGAGCACACAAGGAGGGGAAGGAAGAATGGATTTACATGCAGAATTCATAACAGTGTGGCGCATATATTGAGTTCATATTTCCCCACAAATGTATGACTGTATGTGCATTGGGGACTCCACGTCTCGTGGGACAAAAGAGGTCTGGACCTGCAGAGATCTACAGGAGATGACGAGTAGGTGTGAGTTTTGGCCCTTGTCTCGGAGAGGACGTCCCAGGAGGATTCCCGGACCACCGAGGGATAAGAGACAATAGTGAGACATGAAAGAGTGCATAGTGACTGAGACTATGTACCATGTGATTATATGTTTGCTTAAGTAACATGTGACCGAGGGTCGTGGCTCCAGCAGAGTATAAGAATGTGGTATTTGATTGCTCGGTCTCTTTTCTTGCCTAGAGATTGATAGAGCATGTGTTCACTCAATAAAGTTGACTCTGAGAAATAAACTCAGCCTCATCCTTGAATGCATTCCCTATACTGGTGACCCTACGACAAAATATGGACGACCTTCATACACCAGACTCATCAGGAGCCAACCAGGCTAGCGCAGCTACCGCAGTCCAGCTGCCCGAATTCTGGCAGCACAGCCCACGTGCCTGGTTCAACACTGTCGAGGCGCAGTTTCACCTCCGGAGAATTTCAGCAGATGCAACGAAATTCTACCATGTAGTAGCAAAGCTGGACAGCCTCACAGCACAGCGGGTGGAGAGCCTGACTAACCACCCACCAGAAGTCGACAAGTACGGCGCATTGAAAGCCGCGCTCATCCGTGCTTTCACCCCCTCGCTGGGAGAGTGGGCAGAAAAGCTCCTGATGTTGACTGAAGGCGAAGCAGACAGGCCCGCTGACCTGATGGCGAGGATGCTGAGTCTGAGAGGCGAGGACGATGACGGCTTTATCTTCGCCCATCTTTTCTTCAGGACTCTACCGTCAGCGGTGAGAGTCACCCTGGCCAGCTCGCAGCTGCTGACCAACCGAGATTACCACGAGCTGGACCAGGAGGCACAGCGACTCGTCGATGTCCATAGACGGCACACGGCCACGACGGCGGCAGCGGAGCTGAGCACAACGCCCGGAGACAGCAGGGGGCCAGAGGCTGCAACACCAGATGCGCTGACGTCGGCAGCGGCGGAGACCAGGAGACGCGGGGCGCGCGACGCCCTCTGCTTTTATCATCGACGCTTCGCCGAGAAGGCGCACAAATGCATCCCCCCGTGCCAGTTCAAGCACTCGGGAAAGGCCAGGCCCGAGAGTCGGTAGCAGCTGCTGCTCTCGGCGCAAAGAATAAGCTGCTCTACCTCACGGACGGGAAATCAGGGAGGCAGTTCCTGGTGGACACAGGCTCCCAACTGAGTTTCATCACACCTCTCCACGCTGATCGGCTGGTGCCTTCCAGCGGACCCCTGGTGTTGGCGGCGAATGGTTCGACGATCAAGACTTTCGGGGAGAAGACCCTCCCCCTGTCTTTTCACGGTCGGACATTTGAGTGGACCTTCGTCGTGGCAGCAGTCAGTCATAACACGTTAGGTGCTGATTTTTTGTGCTCGAATGGTTTATTGGTTGATCTTGCTAATAGATGTCTTTTCACAGCATTTCCTGTACAGCCCGGGTGGTCCCGCCTACTGCACAGCCCAACGTCACAGCTGCGGGTGGTAAGTTTCAAGCATTACTCACTCAGTTTCCAGCACTCACAGTCCCAACGTTTTCGGCGTCAGTGGCTAAACATGGGGTGGAGCACTTTATAACTACTACCGGTCCCCCCGTTTTTGCAAAAGCTCGGCGCTTGGACCCAGCTAAACTGGCCATAGCACGCGAGGAATTCGCCAACCTGGAAAAACTGGGCATCATTAGACGCTCTAACAGCCCCTGGGCATCACCACTACATATGGTCCCCAAGGCTGATGGCTCGTGGCGGCCTTGCGGTGATTTCTGCAGGTTGAATAACGCTTCAGCTCACGACCGCTACCCGATACCGCACATCCAGGATTTTTCGGTACATTTAGCGGGGGCGTGTATTTTTTCTAAAATAGATTTGGTGCGCGGCTACCATCAAGTTCCAGTCCGCGCTCAGGACATACCCAAAACAGCGGTAATAACTCCTTTTGGGCTTTTCGAGTTTTTGCGTATGCCGTTTGGACTCAAGGGGGCTGCGCAGACATTCCAGCGCATGATGGATGCAGTTTTATGCGACCTCCCTTTCGTGTTCGTCTACTTGGATGATATTTTGGTAGCCAGCACGTCCGAAGACGAACATGAAAGCCACCTCACAGCGGTTTTTCGGAGGCTGGCAGAGCACGGGTTAATAATTAATCCAGCGAAGTGCCAGTTTGGGGTTGCGCAAATCGATTTTTTGGGGCACCGCGTTTCACCAGAAGGAGCGGTTCCTCTGCCCGATAAAGTACGCGCAATAACGGATTTTCCCCAACCTCAGACAGTCAAGGCATTGCAGGAATTTTTGGGAATGGTTAATTTTTATAACCGATTCCTCCCAGGCGCAGCGCAGCTCATGCAACCATTGTACGCGGCACTTAAAAAGCAAAAACCTGCGAGTAAGATCGAGTGGTCCCCGGAGCGGGCATTCTCCCAGGTCAAATCAGCCCTGGCGAATGCCGTTTTGTTGGCACACCCGGTGCCAACGGCAAGTATGGCGCTCACCACAGACGCTTCTGATTTAGCGGTGGGGGCGGTCGTCGAACAGTTTGTGGCGGGGAGCTGGCAACCCCTCGCGTTTTTCAGCAAAACCTTGCGCGATAACGAGCGGAAGTACAGCGCGTTCGACAGGGAGCTTTTGGCCCTGCATTTGGCCACCCGCCATTTCCAGTTCTGGCTCGAGGGGCGCAGTTTTACCGCGTTCGTGGACCATAAGCCGTTAACGTTTGCGATGGCCAAGATTTCAGAGCCTTGGTCAGGCCGGCAACAAAGACAGCTGGCCGCGATATCGGAGTTCACCACCGATATTCAGCATGTCGCGGGCAAACATAATGTGGTGGCAGACTGTCTTTCGCGTGCAGTAGCAGCGCCAAGCCCCGTGGGGGCAGGATCGGCAGCCGTGGCCGTGGGCCAAGTCTGTGGCGCGGAAGCGCTCGCAGCCCCGGTCCACGTGGATTGAGATCACGCAGCCATGGCCGTGGAGCAGGTTGACGACGCGGATGTGCACGCGCTCCAGTCTGGACCAACAGGGTTAAGGCTGGAGCACAGGGTGCTGCAGATAGGTATGCCCCCTCTAATCTGCGATGTCTCCACCGGGCGGCCTCGCCCCGTAGTTCCGGCCGCATGGCGCCGCCGCGTTTTTGACTCAATCCCTTCTCTGGTGCACCCGGGGGTGCGCGCATCGATTAAAATGGTGGGAGAGAAATTTGTTTGGCCGGGGTTGCATAAACAGGTCAAAGAATGGGCAGCGGCCTGCGTAGCGTGTCAACGAGCCAAAATACACAAACACACTAGGGCTCCTTTGGAACCTTTTCACATCCCGGCTAAACGTTTCAATCATGTGCATGTCGACTTGGTGGGCCCCCTTCCGTTGTCGCAGGGGTGCACACACCTTTTGACGATGGTAGATCGCACCACGCGTTGGCCTGAAGTGGTCCCTCTAGCATCAACTACGGCAGCAGACGTTGCACGCGCGTTTTTAACGGCTTGGGTCGCGCGTTTTGGAGTCCCGTCAGACATAACGTCCGACAGAGGTCCCCAATTCGTTTCTGAACTCTGATCATCCATGGCCCACAGCCTGGGAGTGAAGATCCACCGCACTACCGTGTATAACCCCCAGGCTAACGGTTTGTGCGAACGCTTTCATAGGTCATTGAAAGCAGCCCTCAGAGCGTCTCTCACGGATACAAATTGGGTGGATAAACTTCCATGGGTTTTATTGGGGTTGCGTTCTGCACCTAAGGAGGATTTGCAAGCCTCCCCGGCTGAATTACTTTTTGCTCAACCCCTCCGTTTGCCGGGGGATTTCCTCCCTGACAACCCCGCACCAAATTGCCCCCCCGCTCAACTGTTGCAGAGCGGCACAAGATCAAACACTCTCCCTGGCCCAGTGCATCACAGTTTTCCACGCATTTTTGTGCCAAGAGTTTTAAAGAATGCGGAGTTTGTTTTTGTCAGACATGATGCTCAACGACCAGGTTTGCGACCACCTTATGACGGGCCTTTCAGTGTTGGAAACAAGAGAGAAACAATTTTTGCTTGATTTGGGAGACAGAAAAGAGTTGATTTGCATTAACAGACTCAAACCCGCCTTTGTTCTGGCTGATGAACACGTGCAGTTGGCCAGGGCCCCCCGCCGTGGCAGGCCGCCGAAAAGGCATTGTTCGGTGCCACCACAGAGATGTGCTAACAAGTCTGATTCACAGATGCAGGGAGCCGCTGCAGAAGGAACAAAGCCGGCTTACAGCAGATTTGGCAGGAGGTTTAAACCCAGGCAATTGGTGGATTGATTTGTGTTATGTTGTGTTGTTTCTGCCATACAGCTCTGATTAGATTTTGTCCCTGAATAGACGTTTGGGGGGGGGGGGGGTTATGTGGCGCATATATTGAGTTCATATTTCCCCACAAATGTATGACTGTATGTGTATTGGGGACTCCACGTCTCGTGGGACAAAAGAGGTCTGGACCTGCAGAGATCTACAGGAGATGACGAGTAGGTGTGAGTTTTGGCCCTTGTCTCGGAGAGGACGTCCCAGGAGGATTCCCGGACCACTGAGGGATAAGAGACAATAGTGAGACATGAAAGAGTGCATTGTGACTGGGACTATGTACCATGTGATTATATGTTTGCTTAAGTAACATGTGACCGAGGGTCGTGGCTCCAGCAGAGTATAAGAATGTGGTATTTGATTGCTCGGTCTCTTTTCCTGCCTAGAGATTGATAGAGCATGCGTTCACTCAATAAAGTTGACTCTGAGAAATAAACTCAGCCTCATCCTTGAACGCATTCTCTACAACAGCACATTTATTGAACATAAAGACTGATCCCAAAAGGTGAAGACTTACAAAAATACACAGAAACACAAACAGCAGGCGTTCAGGGCTGACATCGCCCAGCGAACATATGGAGAGGAAACGTGTTAACCACGGTTGCGCCCCACAGCCGACATCGCTACAAGGGCGCAACAGAACCATGGCTGTGTGGAGTGGCTAACACGTCGTGATAGTGTTGGCAGTATTGGCTGGCTGACAACACGGCAGATGATGCACACAAAAAATGAACAGTTGACTGTCAAAGAGAGCGGGGGCGTGATCGGACTGGCGAATCTTAGACAGTGCCCACCTGAAAGTGGGTCAAAACGGCACATTATTTACATGTACAAAACATAAAAACAACAAGAACTCAAAAGATAATACATAATAAACCCGATGCCTGAGCCACAGAAAATACAGTGCTATGATTTTATTGAAAAATCGGGTTTAAATAAATTATATTTATGAACAAATAATTTGTTGCAATATCTGTAACAAAAGTATAACACTTGGTGTTCCCCTGCCGTGTGTTTGTTGCTGCTGCTGCTACTGCGGCGGGCATGTGTGCCTCTCCACTGTCACTCTCTGAGTCTGACTCGCTAGGCACGATGCCCGCTTGGCACGGCTCAAACCTGTAAGGTCTGATGCCCCCAGATTCTTCATTATCATCCCATTCTTCTGAACTATAATCGTCTGAAGATTGGACAACACAAACCAATTCCAGACTACATGTGCTGGAACCATCGTCAATGCTTTCTACCGCTTCCATCCTGTGTGTACAATGGGCAGCCAAGCGCTGTGTTCTGTTGCTGATGTTACAACATGGCCGGGGGGGTTTCCAGCCACTGACGCAATTGGTGACGTGGCGCTCATGAAAACGTTGGGATATTCGCGTGGAAAAAAGGATGTTTGACTTAGAACTGCACAAACCAACCTATTTTGTCATATTGAAATTATGTGTTGCAAAATTAGATGAAGTCAGAATCGTGTCATCAGACCTTTAAGCAATCCAACTCAGGTAAAGTTTTATTATTAATTAATGTTACTGGTATCAGATCATTTCTGAAGATCACATCACATTCTGTAATATTCGAAAACTGATATTTGTGAGTAAAGTGCAAAACTACAGTATGTAATAAAGCTGTGGGGCTGTAAGGATCCAAAAGATGGAGCTCACATTTAGCAGTTCATGACAGATTTTGAGTGTCCTTTGGCCCTCTATCATGTTACTTATACACATCAGTTTCTCAACAAACCCCAAGACCAAGAGGGAAGCCAAGGAGTGTCTTTCTAACATTCACAATCAAAGATGGGATTTACATGTATAGAAATAGATTTACATTTAGCAATTAATCTTTTTAGCAGAAGTTTTAATTAACACCAATATGGTAGGCTCCGGCCCCCCCCGCGACCCGAAAAGGATTAAGCGGAAGATGAATGAATGAATGGTTTGTATTATCCTTTATATACATTATTAAGAAATAGTTTTTTTTTCTTACACATTGGGAGAACGTTATTTTTAATCTCTCCACCCAGCAGAGTAAACAGATGTGTTTATTTGTAAGTTCTGTTGGTCTTCCAGATAAGCATGCTCTCCTGCACATGACTGAAAACAAAAATTTAACCAATATTTGATTTTAATTCTCAATAACCATGCAAATATGAAATTTAGATAGCAAGTTGAAATAATCAGAATAACTATTTTGAGTCTAGTCTAGAAGCAAATACTGCATAAGAAGCCTAATGTTGATTTTATTTATTATCAATAAAATGTCTTTAAAACCGCAGCATCATGGCATTATCATACCATGACTCAGCAGAACAAAAAAAAAAGCTGCTAACTTTCCACCTAATGTTAGTTGCCATGGCACCATCAGGCTGGGCCACTTTCTAAAATACAAATGAACATGAAGGGGATGATGCAGAGGGAGAGAAACCCAATATTTTACATTTGAAACTTGACCCAGAGGGAGAGAGCCTGTGGATAGCTGCAGCAAAACCATGTGCTAAATTTATCCAGTGCTTTATAGTAGAATATGTTACAAGACAAAAGAAATATTTAATAAGGCAAACAATATCTGTGCTAAAGGTTACTCATGACAGAGTAAGTTAAAAATGTGTACCTCTTTTTTGATGCATAGAAAGCCAATCTAATCTAAACTAATGCATATAGTGTACAATAAGCAGTAGCACCGCAGCACAAGCAACTTCATTTGGGTATACGCTCTTTTCAGTTTGTGCCATTATTCATTTATTGTCAGGAGTTAAATATTTGGCCAAGCTTTGTTTGGGGCCTATAAAGCAAGCCTTCTATTTTAAAAAGCAGTCCACAGTTGCCTAGCAGCCATCACACAACACCAACTTACTTTTTCCGAATAAATGAATGTCGTGTCACTTTTCCTAAGGAAGAGCGTGCACTGGGTGCCATGGACAAGCCAAACTGGTTTTGTATAACACTCTCATAATCTGTTATTTATGAGCTGATCTACCAGAGGTCTTTCTCGTTATCTTTAATTTTGACAGACAGGGTTTTTAAAATTCCGTCATCATGCATTATTACCCGTCACTTTAATTTTCATATATTAAGACACTGGATAGCTTTTTGTCATTGTTCACATATTACACTTATTCACTTATCCATATACATACTGTACATACATACACTACTCAAAAAGTTAGGGATATTCGGCTTTGAGGTGAAATTTCAGGATGCATCTAAAATGCACTATAACCTTTACAGGTGAAATTAATTTGACCTTCTCTAACCTTTTGAATGCACATGTCCAACTATTCAATGTTTCATAACTTGCTGTTCTCTAACAAGGTGCTTAACAGCAAAATTCACAACAGGTGTTTGATCCATGAATCGATCAATAAATTTTCTGATTCAATTAGAATTGGTATTTAAACAGTCCTATTCATCATGCTGTTCACATTTTGACATCATGAGACCAAGACGACACCTCACAAATGATCAACAGCACCTCACCACTGTGAGGCTTCAAACAGGATGGTCTTAGAGGAAAGTGGCCACTAAGCTTAGAGTGTCACAGAGTGTCATCAGCAGGTTGCAACAGAGATACAGAGCGACTGGAAGAGTCACAGTAAGGCATAGAAGTAGATGTCCTTTGGCCACATCCCATGCTGATGATCGCTTCAATGTGAGCAGTGCCCTGCGGAACCGGACGATGAATGCCACTTAACTCCAGGCACATTTAAGGGAGGTGAGAGACACCCAAGGGTCACATCAGACCATTCAAAACACTTTACATCAACGTGGTCTGTGTGCTACACGACCTGCAAGGGTACCTGACCACACCATCAGCCACAGGTGTCATCGTTTGCATAGGCCAGGGGGCATTTACGTTGGACAAGGAACCAGTGGGCTTCAGTGCTGTTCTCTGATGGAAGTCGATTCACGTTGAGCAGAAATGATGGCCGCCAACGACGTTGGAGATGTCAATGAGAGTGCTATGCATCAGTCACTGTTGTCACCATGTTACAGTCTGGGCAGGCGTGTCTAGTCAATACAGAACTGCCCTACACCTTGTGAATGGTACAGTGACAAGCCAATACTATCTGAGTAACACCATTAATCCAGTCATTGTGCCCCTGCATGAACAACACAAGCCTAATTTCATCTTCATGGCCGACAATGCTCCAGCTCATCGAGGTCACATCATTTGGGAATGGCTGCTGGGGTACCTCAAATGGAGTGACTTGCACTTTCTCCAGACCTGAATTCCACAGAAAACCAATGGGATCAGCTGAGTCACCGTGTAGAGGCTCGTAACCCTGCACCCCACAAGCTCAATGAACTGATGGCCGTCCCTCAAGAAGAGTGGAATGCCATGCCTCAGCAGACAATAAGTTGACTTGTGAACAGCATGAGACATCGTGGTCAAGCTGTAATTGATGCTCAAGGGCACATGACAAGTTATTGAGACAATGACATTTTTTGTTGTGGTATACCCACCACTGTTGTTGGTTTTTGTTTCAATAAATTGTTTGAGATGAGGAAATCACCGTTGCATGCTTCTACTTAAATGCCCTACTTTCATGATATTATATCACTATAGCATGAACTTTTTTAGCTTTTCCATAAATTTCACCCAAAAGCCAAGTATCTCTAACTTTTTGTGAGTAGTGTATATATAATATGGCATCACAATATTCAAGGAATTGTAGTGTCATGATAGTATTGCATCGTGAATAAAGTATCACGATACGCATTGCATCATGAGGTCTCTCCCAATTCTCACCCCTAGTAGTCAATAAGCACTATAAAGTGGACAGGTGAGAATTGCAAGTAAAAATTACAATAGATCACTCGCAGTGTAATTTGTCAAAATGACAGATTTCAGATTTTTTTGGTCACTGCTTAAAAAAACAAACAAAAAAACTGTTAATGACAGACAATATTCTGTTAATACAACCTCTACTACCAAAGCACAATACCATCACTATGTAAGCAACCTGCTAAATTTTCACACATCTGCCAAGTTGTTCAAATCTAAAAATATTTATGAGTATTCGTTTGAAGCAGTCCCCACCTTACAGAAACAAATTCTATAGTGAGTCACCATGGACCTTTTAGCTTCTTTACTGTTTTAATTTTTTTTTTAGAATCCTTTATTAGTCCCACAATGGGGAAATGACAGGGCATCCACTGGTGCGGCGCCCAGCCCCTTCACCATTCACACACACATTCACACCTGGGTCACTTTAGAGTCTCCAATTAACCTAACTTGCACATTTTTGGCATGTGGGAGGAAACCGAAGAAATCCCAGAGCAAGCCCACGCAGACACGGGGAGAACTTGCAAACTCCTCACAGATCACTGTTGGTCAGGAGCTGGGATCAAACCCAGGATCCCCCAGCCAAGGGTGAGTTGCTGTGCTGCCGCAGTGCTAATCACTCTGCCACCGCGCTGCCTGTGGCAGAGTAGCTAAACTGGCTAAAGTGTTGGTGATAAACTTATCAGCAATGTAAAAACAACACAGTCAAGTGGTGCATGCCTTATAAGGAAGAGAGTCACAGGTAGGTCCTCATAGATAAAAATATTTCTACAAAAGAGGCTTCATTTTAATCATTCCATATTTCTGAATACACCGTGGTTGGTGTTCAGTGAAATCACAAACTACTTTATTGCCTATACATAAAAAAAGAAAGGAGCTGACAGATAATAACGCTCATTTGTACACATGTCCCCAGTAAATCAGTGACAGCTACTCAATATTTGACAGTTGATGTAACACAATTGAAACGAAGCCACTTTGTGTAAAAATAAACTGCTCTAAACAAATTTAACATTTGAAAAAAAAATGTAGACATGCATTCCATTCAATTTATGACAGTAAATAGAAACCTACACTTACTCAAATCTACTGGACCCAAAACATTAATAGCTTAAAAGTAAATTAATCATACAACATTTGGTTGTGTGGTGCCATGAAAAAGTGGTTAAGTGCAAAGGGAAAGTTATCCATTTCAGTGTCATTATTAAATCAAGCTGGGACTTCTGGATCCACATTTAACTCTGTTTGGTCTGAAGCATATGTTTATCATTTATAGATGTTAAAAAAGACCAAAAAAGGACTTCCGGGAAGATGGCGGAGAGACATAACACTTAAACAAAGAGCTCTCCCTAGCCGGATTAAAAATCATCGGTAAATGGCCAACTCGACATAAACGAATCAATAAACCAAGGGATGAAAACACGAAGGAACCGGGCACAAGGACAAAAACAGGGTAAAATTGAAGAATTCCTCTCCAACAACGCAGGAAAAACCGCTGTACGCAAAGCCCAAAAAAACGAGATGTCCACAGCAGAGAAAATGGAGGACGCCAGACTCGACAACATGAACGCTGGCATCGCCAGTTTGGGTGAAGAGTTGAGAGAATTCAAGCGACAGCTACAACAGGATTTAGCGGCTCTTAAGGAGGAACTGAAAAAAGAAATTAAGGAGGAAATCATGGACCTCCGAAGAGAAATGGAGCGTAAATTAACGGAAAACATGGAGGAGCTGCGCTCCCAGCGGGCGTGTATGACAGAAGCGCAGACCCGAATTTCGGAACTAGAAGATTGGAAAAGCGAGGCAAACGAACAACTACAGACCCTGACGACGCAAACGCAGAGGATGCAGGAGAAAATAAACGACTTGGAGAGCAGATCCCGACGAAGCAATATGCGCATCTTTGGAATTCCGGAGGGCATTGAAGGCAACTCGATGACAAAATTCATGGATCAGTTCTTAAAAAAAGAACTGGAAATACCCGGAGAAACGGATCTGCAGATTCAACGGGCGCACAGAACACCGGCACAGAACCCGAAAACAAACTCTCCACCCAGGTCAGTTGTGGTAAACTTTGTGAAATATGACATAAAGGAAAGAATCCTGACGCAAGCATGGGAAAAAAAGATACGAATCGGCGACAAACAGGTATTTTTTGACCATGACTACCCGACAGAAATCGTGCAGCAGCGGAAGAAATATGCCAATATTAAAAAAACGCTGAAAGAGAAAAAAATTAGATTCCAAACGCCGCTAACGAAAATGAGGATTCATTGGGAGGAAGGCACAAGAACCTACAACACGGCCGAAGAGGCAGCGCGGGATATGATGGAGCGGGGCCTTGAGGTGAGCGTGCCGAAGGAGACGGCTGGAGCAGCGGCGGCCCTGAACGCACCACGACAGACGGAGTGGAGACGAGTGAACGGCGGAAGAAGGGGGAGAGACGTAGAGCAGCGGGCCCAGGACAAGCTACAAGGCTTTCAACTGAAAGCCTAGATCATAACAAAGATTAAGAAAGGCACAGAAGAAATGAAGGCCAAGAAGACAAGGTAAAAGAGAAACAGACGGCTAGGAGAGGTTTAAGTGATATTTGTTGGACATTTCTAGACTTATGACTATTACTTTGATAGTAAATACAGGTCTAGGGAGGGCCCTTCACTCTGTGAAGACAAACCCCCCACCCACCAACAGGGACCAGTGGGCAGAAGAAAGGCCCAAAGTACGGAGGTCGAGTTTTTTTAATGTGTTTTTATATAAATATGTGTTATTTTTGTTGTTAAAGGGGCTAGGAGCACAAGTTAAAAAAATGGAAAAACATGAATATGGGTAAAAATCTTAAGATAATGACACTAAACGTGAATGGTCTGAACTCACCTGTTAAAAGGGAAAGAATAATAAGAAAATTCAAGAAGGAAAAAGCTGAAATTATATTTATGCAAGAGACACATTTGAGCAAGGCAGAACATGTGAAACTAAAGAGATTTGGCTATAAGAACTCCTACTACAGTTCATTTAAGGGAGGAGCAAAAAGGGGGGTTATGATACTAATCTCAAACAAAATACAATTTGAAAGTGAACAGGAAATCCAGGATAAAGAAGGCAGATATGTAATAATAAAGGGAAGAATAGATGGTATGCAGATCACATTAGTGAACATCTATGCCCCACCAGAAAGTGACAAGGGTTTTTTTCAACATCTGTTTGATCTCATAGCAACACACAGTGAAGGAGTCCTAATTTGTGGAGGAGACTTAAATGCTGTCATGGATCATGAAGTTGACACAACAAGTGTTAAGAAGACAAAAAAACATGTAACAAAGTTCATAAGAACCTCACTGGCAGAAATGGGTATGGTAGACATATGGAGGGACCTACACCCACTCGAAAAAGACTATACACATTATTCAGCAGCCCATAAAGTACACTCTAGAATAGATTACTTCCTTATGAATGAAGGTGACAGACACAGGGTGAGAAATTGTTGGATTGGAGGGGCAGAAATATCAGATCATAATCCTATATACATGGAAATATATTTAAACAATAGAAAACGACAAACAACATGGAAACTTAACGTAGGACTGTTAAATGATGAGAAAATGAAAGAAAGAATAAAAATAAACATAAACGAATATATCCAAGAGAATGACAATGAAGAAGTGGACCCAACAATACTATGGGACGCACTAAAAGCCGTGTTAAGGGGTAAATTAATTGTTGAAACAGGAAAAGCAAATAAGACTAAACTGGAAGCGTATGAACAAAGATGTGAGAGACTGAGGGAATTAGAACGTAAACATCAAAGCACAAATGACCCAAAAATATATCAAGAAATTAAAGAAGAAAAAACAAAGATAAAAGAAACACAAATGGATGAAATTGAAAGGAAAAATAGATATCTAAAGCAAAAATATTATGAAACGGGACCAAAAGCCACAAAACTGCTGGCAAAACGGTTAAGAAAACAACAAACAATGAATAATGTATACAAGATTAAAGACCCCACCACAAATAAAACCACAGTTAACCCAGAAAACATCGAAGAAATTTTCCATAATTTCTACCAAGAACTATACTCGCAACCTGAAGAAACAAATACTAAAGATATCAAAAAATTTCTAGACACATTGGACTTGCCATCAATAGGAAATCAACAAAATGAAAAACTAACAGCAGAAATAACAACACAAGAGATCAGAGATGTGATTAAGTCACTTAAAAATGGTAAATCACCAGGTAGTGATGGATACCCATCTGAGTTTTATAAACTGTTTATAGAAGAACTCTTGCCACAACTCCTAAAGTCATTTAATTGGACGCTGAACAACAACAAAATACCTCCAACATGGAACGAAGCAATCATTTCAGTTATTTTAAAACCAGGGAAAGATAAAGAACAATGCGGAAACTATAGACCAATCTCTTTATTAAATGTAGATTATAAAATATACACAACAATTATATGTAAACGAATAAAGACATTCTTGACGGAATTGATAGAAGATGATCAAACTGGATTCATAGAGGGACGCCAAACACATGACAATATCAGGAGAACAATACATATAATTAACCAAATACATAAAGAAAAGAAAAGCGCAGTAATAATGAGTTTAGACGCAGAAAAAGCATTTGACAGGGTTAACTGGAAATTCCTATATAGTGTACTGGAGCGCTTTGGATTTAACGAAAAATCAGTACAATGCATAAGGACGCTATATCAAGAACCTGTGGCAAGAATCAAGATAAACGGTAGCTTAACAGACAAAGTAAATATACAAAGATCAACTAGGCAGGGATGCTGCTTATCGCCCACCTTGTTTGCTCTGTTCATAGAACCATTGGCTCAAGCAATAAGACAAAATAAGAAATTAAAAGGTGTAACAATAAAGGGGGCGGAACACAAGATTGGGCTATTTGCAGACGATATTATAGTTTATCTTGAACAACCAGATAAATCAATAATGGAAATGATGAACTTGATAGAAAATTTTGGAAAATTATCAGGATACAAGATAAACATAACAAAAACACAAATACTGACATTCCACTATAACCCTCTAAACCAGATAACTGATAAGATCAAACTAAACTGGAAGCAAAAAGAAATAAAATACCTTGGAGTGAACATACCTAAAGACCTAAGCAAAATATATAAAGCAAACTATGATAGGTTGGAACAAGAAATAAAAAAAGATATTGATAGATGGTCAATCTTAAATATGGATCTGAATTCAAAAATTGAGACAGTCAAAATCAGCATACAACCTAGATTACTTTACCTCTTCCAGGCTATACCAACAGAGATTCCAGATGCCCAATTCTCAAAGTGGGACAGGATGATATCGAGATTTGTTTGGGGAGGTAAAAAACCAAGAGTGAAATATAAAACCCTCCAATTACCAAAAGAGAAAGGAGGCATGGGCCTACCGAGTCTAAAGGAATATTACTACTCAGCACAAATAAGATATATCATATGTTGGTGCGACGAGGGATATGAGGCAAAATGGAAAGAAATGGAAAAGGAAATTGAGGGACTCCCAGTACAAAGCATAATAGGGGATAAAGATGCATATAAGCAAATCAAACAAATAGACCCAATCACTAAATTTACTTTAGAACTGTGGTATAAAATAGTACAAAAATATAATATAAGGGAAGACATAAAACTATTGAAATGGGTAGCATTTGACAGTCAGTTTGAACCGGCAAAACAAGATAGGGGATACAAAAATCTGGTGAACAAGGGAATCACAGCATGGGGCAATATCGGAAAAAAAGATCTCGGGAGCTTTGTAAATATCAGGAGAAAATTTAAATTAGAAAGATCGGAATTTTTCAGATATCTGCAGATGAGAGATTACTATATGAAGAAGATTAGGCATAACCTCCAAACAGATGTGAACGAGATTATACAACTTATTTTAAGCTCATATGCAGGAAATAAAATAAGAATTATTTCAAAACTATATCAGAAACTTATGACAAACAATCATACAAGTAACTATATAAAGGAGAAATGGGAGAAAGAGCTCAATTTAAACATAACAGAAGAAAGCTGGCAGGAAATATGGAAAACACAACACACATCAACAAATTCAAGGGCATGGAGGGAATTTGGATGGAAAAACCTGATTCGCTTTTTCATTACACCACAGATTCAAGGAAAATATACAAATACCCAATCTTTATGCTGGAGGGGATGTGGGGCTCAAAATGCAGACCACTCACATATGTTTTGGAAATGCTACAAAATATCATCATTTTGGAAATCTATGCATGTGACAATACAGAGGATATTAGGATATAATATACCAATGAACTGTAACCTGATGTACTTATGTGATCTTAAAAAAGACAGTGTTATACAGGCTGAGGACAGATATCTAGTTAAAATCTTGTTGATTGCATGTAAAAAAACTATCACAAAAAAATGGCGATCAGAAGTTCTTCCTGACCAAGAACAATGGACTGACATTGTTGAGGACATACGTATGATGGAAAAACTAACATATCGACGAAGAATGCAAGAAGGAATATGGGAGAAAAAATGGCGGAAATGGACACACTACAAAGTGCAACAACGAGGCAGAAATTGAAAGAATAACCAAAGACACTGAAAAAACCAGAAGAATTAAGAGATGGAAACTAAAAACTTGATGCTCCAACATTTGTCCCCCCCCCCTTTTATTTTTTATTTTTTTTTTATTTTTTATTTTTATTTTGTTTATTTTTTTTTTATTTTTCCCTACCCTAACCCCTTTGTTTTTTAAATGTAGAATGTGATCTGAATGCATTATATATGATGAAAAATGAATAAAAATCTAAGTTACAAAAAAAAAAAAGACCAAAAAAGAAATCGATACAGGTGAAAGTACATGATGATTAAAGAATAATTATAAATGTGGAAAAAAATAGTGAATCCTTCTTAAGGTTTCTACTGTTCTAAATTTAGCCTGTATGAAAACACCAGTATACTGTGTGAAAGCTCAGTCAACTGGGATTAAGTCAGTCAGGAATGAATGTACAGAAGCATGTTAACATCCTTCTGTATAGGGTTGTAACGGTACATGCATGCAGATTTTTCGGTACGGCACCTTCGGTACGGTACAGAGGCGTACCGAGGTTGCACACAGACCATGTTAAGTGACGGACAGTAATTGTAACTGCCTTGCGCCATTAGCCGTACATGTAGAAAAAACAGCGCAGCCCAGCTTCTGACTAGCAAACGTCATGGCTGGCTGTAATGCTATGGAGAAGCCAGAGCTTGAAGACCCCCTTCACAAGTCTCCTGTCTGGGAACACTTTGGCTTTCCAGTGAAATATGTGAACAGACAAAGACAAGTGAATAAGACGAAAACAGTATTGGATATGCTTTTGGCAGTATGTCAAACTTGTTAACTCATTTGAAACAGGACCACGTGAACGTGAATATCAGTGCAGCAAAAAAAACAAACAAAAAAAAACCTTGCACGGTGCAAGCACGGCTTCCAGCAGCATTTAGACAGCCTCTCCAGGGCTTTTCAGATCGAGCCAAAGCAATAACAAATGCCACTGGTGTTTTTACAGCAGCGGATCTAAGGCCATATTCAGTTGTTAAGAATATCAGGTTTAAACACATGCTGAAGCTAACTGAGCCCCGGTATGAAGTTCCTTGTTGTGCCCACTTCAGCCAGAAAATAACACCATCCTTTTATGAAAAAGCTAAATCTGTTAGTGCTGCACTTTAGGCCTGTGTTTTTCAAGGGTGCCCTGGTACGTTCAGATTTTTGTGTGACATTATTTAATTCAACTTCTTAATTGTCCAGAAACTTGGAAATAATTTGCTGTTGTTGTGCATGGGTGACTTCAGAACCTATGTGCAACAATGAGAAATTACTGACCAATTAACAAGTGAAATTAGATAATTAATTTCCCACAGAAACCTGAACATACCAGAGCACCCTGGTTAAAAACACTGTGTCAGGCAATAAGGAACTTTAATTTCCTAAAAACAAAAGAACAATTCAGACTAGTCAAACTTCTACTGTTGCACTTGTCTGCATGGTTCATTTGCTAAAAAAAAAAAATATATATATATATATATATATATATATATATATATATATATATTTATTTTATTGTATACATTTTATTTATTGGAGAATTTACTGCTGGCAGTTTGCATTTTTTGTCAAAGCTGTTTCTGCTTATACAAAAGATAAACAGTTTTATGTTTTGCATTTTGTTTCCTTACTGAAATGAACCGCGACCTGAAAACCAAGATGCGTACTGAACCGTGATTTAAGATGTACTGTTACACCCCTACTTCTGTATATTCATTACTGACTGATGAGGCCATTTGGATGAATGGTGAAACGTTTCAGAGCAAAAAAAAAAAAAAAAAAAAAAGGCAGTGACTATGGAACCATACCCAAAGAATTCTTGCTACAGATACTGCTCGAATCTGATTGTCTGTACGATCTATTAACACGTATTGTGGTGGACACACATATGTGACCTGCTTGGCGACTCACATTTTAGATCAGAACAAAGGCAGAACTTCCTTGGAGATTACAGGAAGCTGCAAGGATGTTAGCTTTGGTATGCAAGGCTTGAGACTGTGGGGGTGTTATTAAAGGATTAGAGGGGAGATGCATTGTAGACAGTGAGGGTGATATCAGAGAGAGGGGATGCATTGTTACTGTCAATTATAATGCAATGTGAACTGTGAGAATCCTGGTATTTAAGGACGAGAGTTTCCTGTGTTGTTCTCTTTTTCTTCTTTGAGATGATGGTGAATGTGAATAAAGCTGACTTGAGAGAAACCTGTCTCGTCATTCCCACATTCCCATACTGGTGACCCAAGACGTACCATGCAGGAAGAGGAGATTTCCCCCGGGCCAGCCTCGTCAGGAGCCCCCAGCCAAGCGAATGCCGCTACAGTCCAGCTACCGGACTTTTGGCAGAACAATCCGCGCTCCTGGTTCAAAGCGATTGAGGCGTAGTTCAACCTCCGGGGGATATCGGTAGACGCCACAAAATTCTACCACGTAGTCGCAAAACTGGACATCAACACGGCCCAGCATGTGGAGAGCCTGATTGACCAGCCACCGGACAGCGACAAATACGACACGTTGAAGGCTGCACTCATCCAGCACTTCACCCCCTCCGTGGAGGAGCGAGCAGAGAGGCTCCTGGCACTGACTGAGTTGGAAAATGACATGCCCGCGAACCTTATGGAGAAGTTGTTGAGGTTGAAAGGCTCTGACGATGATCACTTCATTTTCACCCACCTCTTCCTCAGGACTCTACTGTCAGCAGCGAGAGCGACCCTGGCCAGTTCGCCACTGTTGGCCCAACGGGACTACTGCGCGCTGGGCCGAGAGGCGCAGCGAATTGTCAACGCCACCAAGCGGCGCGCGGCCACAGTAGCTGCAGCGGAACTCGGCGTGGCGACCGGAGATGACAGGGGGCCAGAGGCAGCGGTACCATACTCACCGACGACGGCGGCGGCAGGGGCCAGGGAACGCGGATCATTTGTTTCTACCATCGCCATTTCGCAGAGAGGGCACGCAAATGTGTACCACCATGCCAGTTCAGGCGTTCGGAAAACGCCAAGACCGGGGGTCGGTAGCAGCCGCGGCCCTCGGGGAGGAGAACAAGCTGCTTTACTTGTTGGATGCACGCTCGGGGAGACAGTTCCTCGTGGACACAGGCTCCCAGTTCAGTTTCATCACACCTTCCTACGCGGACAGGCTAGCAGGTTCCAGAGGTCCCGGGGTGACAGCAGCGAATGGCTCGGAGATTAAGACCTTTGGTGAGAAGACCCTGCTTCTGTCTCTACAGGGCCGTACATTTGAGTGGACTTTTGTTGTAGCAGCAGTGAATTTCAACATGTTGGGGGCTGATTTTTTGTGCTCACATGGTTTGTTGGTTGATCTCACTAACAGGCGCCTGGTTAATGCATTTTCTTTTGATTCTATTCCCTGTACAGCGCGAGTGGCCCCGCCATCAGCACAAGCCAACGTCACAGCTGCAAGTGGTAAGTTCCACACACTGCTCACTCAGTTCCCAGCACT
Source organism: Pholidichthys leucotaenia (assembly GCA_020510985.1). Classification (NCBI taxonomy): domain Eukaryota; kingdom Metazoa; phylum Chordata; class Actinopteri; order Cichliformes; family Pholidichthyidae; genus Pholidichthys; species Pholidichthys leucotaenia. Next base: position 305,491,874 of record CM035841.1, on the reverse strand, counting down.
CACGGTCCCCACATTTTCGGCGACAGTCAGTAAACACGGGGTGGAACATTTTATTACCACTACCGGACCACCCGTTTTTGCAAAAGCTCGGCGCTTGGACGCAGTTAAACTGGCCATAGCGCGCGAGGAGTTTGCCAACCTGGAGAGGTTGGGCATTATCAGGCGTTCAAACAGTCCGTGGGCTTCCCCGCTACACATGGTCCCAAAAGCTGACTGATCATGGCGACCTTGCGGGGATTTCCGCAGGTTAAACAACGCTACAGCGCACGACCGCTACCCAATCCTGCATATCCAAGATTTTTCAGTTCATTTGGCAGGGGTGCGCGTTTTTCTAAAATAGACTTGGTCCGCGGTTACCACCAAGTCCCAGTGCGCGCTGAGGACATACCCAAAACAGCGGTAATAACTCCATTTGGCCTATTCGAGTTTTTGCGCATGCCATTCGGGCTTAAAAGGGGCTGCACAGACGTTCCAACGCATGATGGATGCGGTGCTTCGCGATCTCCCTTTCGTGTTCGTCTACTTGGACGATATTTTGGTAGCCAGCGCGTCCGAAGACGAGCACGAAAAACACCTGGCCACAGTTTTCCGAAGGTTGGGAGATCACGGGTTAATAATCAACCCAGCGAAGTGTCAGTTCGGGGTGGCGCAGATCGATTTTTTAGGACACCGTGTCTCCCCTGAAGGAGCGGTTCCGCTTCCCGACAAAGTGCGCACGGTGGCAGATTTCCCCTGGCTGCAGACGGTCAGGGCGTTACAGGAGTTTTTGGGAATGGTGAATTTTTATAACCGTTTTCTCCCCCGCGCGGCACAACTCATGCAGCCGCTGTATGCCGCGCTCAAGAAAAAGAAACCCACGAATAAGGTCGAGTGGTCCCGGGAGCGGGACCAAGCGGTCTCGGAGGTGAAAGCAGCCTTGGCAAAGGCTGTGTTGTTGGCACACCCAGACCCAACGGCCCGCATAGCGCTCACTACTGACGCGTCAGATGTGGCCATAGGGGCGGTCGTGGAGCAACATGTAGCCGGGGTCTGGCAGCCCCTCGCCTTTTTCAGCAGGACCTTGCGTGATAGTGAGCGTAAATACAGCGCGTTCGACGGGGAACTGCTGGCTCTCCATTTGGCCATCCGCCACTTTCAGTTCTGGCTGGAAGGACGCTGTTTCACCGCGTTCGTTGACCACAAACCGCTAACATTCGCGATGGCCAAGGTTTCCGAACCGTGGTCAGGCCAGCAGCAGAGACAGCTGGCCGTGATCTCAGAGTTTACTACTGATATTCAGCATGTGGCGGGCAAACTGAATGTAGTGGCGGATTGCCTCTCGCGCGCCGTGGCGGCTCCAGTCAGCATAGGAATAGATTACGCAGCCATGGCCGCGGAACAGGTTAGTGACGCGGATGTGCGCACGCTCCAGTCTGGACCAACAGGGTTAAGGCTGGAGAACAGGGTGCTGCAAGACGGTATGCCCCCCCTAATCTGCGATGTCTCCACTGGACGGCCGCGTCCAGTAGTACCGGCCACGTGGCGCCGTCGCGTTTTTGACTCGATTCATGCTTTGGCGCACCCGGGAGTGCACGCGTCGGTCAAAATGGTAGGAGAGAAATTTGTGTGGCCGAGTCTTCGCAAACAAGTTAAAGAGTGGGCAGCAGCCTGCACAGCGTGTCAACGGGCCAAAGTACACAGGCACACGAGAGCTCCTTTGGAGCCATTTCACATTCCGGCCAAGAGGTTCGATCACGTTCACGTGGACCTCGTAGGACCCCTCCCGCCGTCACAGGGGTGCACACACCATCTGACAATGGTGGACCGCACCACGCGCTGGCCTGAAGTGGTTCCGCTGGCATCAACCACGGCTGAGGAGGTAGCGCGCGCGTTTTTAACAGCTTGGGTGGCGCGCTTCGGAGTCCCGTCGGACATTACTTCCGACAGAGGCCCTCAATTTGTGTCCGAGCTGTGGTCGACAATGGCCCGCAGCCTGGGTGTCACAATTCACCGCACAACCGCGTACAATCCGCAGGCTAATGGGTTATGCGAACGTTTTCATAGGTCATTGAAAGCAGCTCTCAGAGCGTCACTGACGGATGCAAATTGGGTAGACAAGTTACCGTGGGTGTTATTGGGGTTGCGTTCTGCGCCTAAAGAGGACTTAGAAGCCTCCCCAGCGGAGCTCGTGTTTGCGCAGCCACTCCGGCTGCCTGGGGAGTTTCTCCCAGATAATCCTGCGCCAGACACCTCCCCGTCTCAGCTGTGGCAGAGTAACATAGAATCAAGCACGCTGCCCGGCCCCGCGCACCACAGTTTTCCGCGCGTTTTTGTGCCTAAAGCTTTGAAGAACGCAGAGTTTGTTTTTGTCAGACACGATGCACATCGAACCCCGCTGCGACCGCCTTATGATGGACCGTTCAGAGTGCTGGAAACAGGGGACAAGCAGTTTTTGTTAGATTTGGGGGGTAGGAAAGAGAAAGTTAGCATAAACAGACTCAAACCCGCTTTTGTGGTGGCAGATGAGCAAGTGCTGTTCACAAGGGCCCCGCAGCAAGGTAGACCCCCACGGGGGGCTTCACAGAGTAATGTTTACCCAGAACACCCACAGGTACTGACAAAAGGTTTCCACCCCCAGACGGCAACCCCCCACCGTGACAGCGCCGCAGAGACGCTGAATCCCAGCTACAGCAGATACGGCAGGAGACTGAAGCCTAGACAGCATGTGGACTGATGTGTATTGATTCTATCACGGCATGCATGTTGTTATTCTCTTGTTTGTTCTAAAATGCTGGGGGGGGGGGCTGGTGTGGTGGACACACATATGTGACCTGCTTGGTGACTCACATTTTAGATCAGAACAAAGGCAGAGCTTCCTTGGAGATTACAGGAAGCTGCAAGGATGTTAGCTTTGGTATGCAAGGCTTGAGACTGTGGGGGTGTTATTAAAGGATTAGAGGGGAGATGCATTGTAGACAGTGGGCGTGATATCAGAGAGAGGGGATGCATTGTTACTGTCAATTATAATGCAATGTGAACTGTGAGAGTCCTGGTATTTAAGGACGAGAGTTTCCTGTGTTGTTCTCTTTTTCTTCTTTGAGATGATGGTGAATGTGAATAAAGCTGACTTGAGAGAAACCTGTCTCGTCATTCCCACATTCCCACAGTATCTTAAAAGCAACAGGCTACAGGTACGGGAACCTGAGGCATTTATTTGTTTAATTAATATCCATTTACTACCTTTTTAACCTTACCCACTCCCAAATCCTAAAGCTAACCTCTTAATTTTAATTCTAAATTTCATCTCATATCAAGTAAAATGGTTTGAACAAGGTACTGATAGCAAGACGCGAACCTGCAACCTTTTGATCACGGCCCACCATACCATCTACCTAAGCCACAGTGGCAGCTGGTTCAGAGTTGATCTGAAAAGGCTTTGTCGGATTGTCAACTCTTCCATAGCAAGAGACTTTGTATAGGGATAGAGCTTCCGTATCCATAGCCACTGCCAAAAAAATTACTTGAATTCAGTTGACTGGACTGAGCTTTCATACAGTAGACCGCGTTCCAAATTATTATGCAAATGATATTTGTCTATGATTTTCTTAAATAGTCGATGCAAATGACAGTCAGTATAATTTTTAAGTTATCAACCATTAGAGCATAATTCAAATTTTACTGAACGAACCTCTCAATGATAACTATTTTTTTGCAAAAATAGAAAAATACTCAAAACGCACTGTTCTAAATTATTATGCACAACAGAATTTCAAAACATTTTATCGGTTGTAAAGAACTGAAAATGGTCATTTGTTGAATTTGCAGCATTAGGAGGTCACATTTACTGAAATCAAAAGCTATTTCAATCAAAAAAACCTTACCAGGCTGATAGAAAAATTCCATATTATTCTTATATTATTCCATGTCTTTTATATTCTCATATGTGCTATGTGCATTTTATATATGGCCTTTGGGCAGCTTCATTCTGTGTGTAAAAATGCATGAGTTAGCAATTACATAGTTGTAAGAATGTCCAGTTTATGAGTGTGGTGTGAGTTTTCAGGTTGTTAAGACACAGTTGTTTTTAATCCATCATGTTCAGTTCCATGTGTCTGTGAGAATGAGATTCACACTGGCTCCATACCCCCTGACAACATCTGATAAGGACTGTGTGCTTCGTGGACTCAAGAACAAGACTGTTCATCTGGACAATCTCTCTCTCTCTCTCTCTCTCTCTCTCTCTCACTCCCCATAGATAAGACCGCTTTAAAAGTTTGACTGAAATGTGATCTAACTCACGAGGTTTGGTGTGTGTGGACTGAATGCTACACTCATGTAACCTCTCCCTCAATGGCCTTGAGGAAAATAAATCTGCTTACATTTAAATATTCTGCCTGGTTTTTGACTCGGATTAATGATGCTGAAAATTATCCTAACTATCCCAAGTTACATGTTAACATAGGACCCATTATTTGACATAACCTTCACAATTCTTGCATCCATTGAACTTGTGAGTTTTTGGAGAGTTTCTGCTTGAATTTCTTTGCAGGATGTCGGAATAGCCTCCCATAGCTGCTGTTTTGATGTGAACTGCCTCCCACCCTTATAGATCTTTTGCTTGAGGATGCTCCAAAGGTTCTCAATAGGGTTGAGGTCAGGGGAGGATGGGGCCACACCATGAGCTTCTCTCCTTTTATGCCCATAGCAGCCAATGACACAGAGGTATTCTTTGCAGCATGAGATGGTGCATTGTCATGCATGAAGACAGTTTTACTACAGAAGGCACGCGTCTTCTTTTTGTATCATGGAAGGACGTGGCCAGTCAGAAACTCTATATACTTTGCCGAGGTCATTTTCACACCTTCAGAGACCTTAAAGGGGCCTACCAGCTCTCTCCCTGATTCTGGCCCAAAACATGACTCTGCCACCTCCTTGCTGATGTTGCAGCCTTGCTGGAACATGGTGGCCATCCACTACTCCATCCATCTGAACCATCCAGGGTTGCACGGCACTCATCAGTAAACAAGACTGTTTGAAAATTAGTCTTCATGTATTTCTGAGCCCACTGCAACCATTTCTGCTTGTGAGCATTGGTTAGAGGTGGCTGAATAGTATGTTTATGCACAACTGTAAGCATCTGAAAGATCCTACATCTTGAGGTTCGTGGGATTCCAGAGGCACCAGCAGCTTCAAATACCTGTTTGTTGCGTTGTAATGGCATTTTAGCATCTGCTCTTAGGGTGCTTTTGCACCTAAAATTGTTTAATTTGGCCTGAATCAGTTGACAAGTTTGTTACTTTGTATCATTTTCTCCTCGGTTCGGTCCCCTTTCCCACAGGCAAAAATTGAGGCAGACCATAAGCAGACTAAACTGTGTCACGTCCGTGAGACTTACGTCAGAGCGTTCTCTGTTCTTATTAGTCAGATTTTTTTGCTGCAAGAACAAAAAAGGTAAATACAGGAAGCAGGATGACTACCATGTATTTATGCATTTCGGGGAGAAAATACAAATCACAGCGTAATCTACAGGGGGTTTTCATTTCCCTGGTTATCGTTTATTACATACATGCATATACCACTTTTGGCAAATCGTAACAGTTTGAAAATGAAGCGCTGCTACGGATGGGAAATAACATGTTAATGTTCATTAATACTCCAGAACCGTATTGTGCTCAGCCACAGATATTTTCAAAGATCTATCAGGTATGTACAGTAACATAAAATGTTTTGCCATTTGCCGCTGGTCCCGTTTTAGTGCGATCGCTTTCTCACCTGCAGGACCGCACCAGAGTTTGCCATTTAATTCGAAACATGACCACCCCTTTCAGGTGGTCTCGGTATGGTTGTTTTGGTACATACTTGAGTACGATTACCGTGTTCTCACCAGACAAAATGAACCGCACTAACGGAGAAAAAGAACTTGAGTTCGACTGAAATGGACTAAAGTCTGCAGGTGTGAAAGCACCCTTAATCCGATGAATATGTCTGGCAGAAACCGTCATTATGCCTTTATCTGCATGAACCCATCCATCCTCTGAATCGGCCACAAATTTCTTCACAGTACGATGATCACGCTTAAGTTTTCGTGAAATATCTAATGTTTTCATACCTTGTCCAAGGCATTGCACTATTTGACACTTTTCAGCAGCAAAGAGATCTTTTTTTTTTCCTATACTGCTTGAAACCTGTGGCATGCTTAATAATGTGGAGCATCCCTCTTAAGTAGTTTTCCTTTAATTCGGCTCACCTGGCAAACTAATTATGACATGTGTCTGAGATTGATATCAGTGATCCAAAGAGCCCTGAGACACAATACCATCCATGAGTTTAACTGAAAAACAAAAAATTGAATGTTTATCACACTAAAATCCTATTTTCATAAGAATTTGGAACACGGTGTATACTTACCCGCCTGGATGACTGAGAATCTTCATCGAAATAACCAGCAGTATACAGTGGGGAAAATAAGTATTGAACACATCAACGTTTTTCTCATTAAACATATTTCTGATGGAGCCATTGACTAGGGGTGGGAATCGCGAGGGACCTCACAATTTGATTCAGATCGCAATTCTTGGGTCACGATTCAATCCTATCACAATTCAACGATAATCGAGTACCACAATCCCATATATCTCAAATTTTTTCACCTTATTCAACCTCAAATCACGTCCCTAAGTAAAACTATTGACATCTCTTTCATATAATAAAGTATTTTCAGGGCTTCATTTTCCACGGAGACGTGTCTCTGCCCACAGCGAGGGTGGTGGACTGTGCTGTTTGGAATAGACTCCCACTCCAGCTACGTTTATCTGACTCTGAGGACTCTTAAAAAGCAGCTGAAAACTTTTTTGTTTAAGGAGGCTTTCCTTTGAGCATCAACTGCTTTTTAATGGTAAGTCTGATATTTTTTAAATTATGTTAATCTTGTGTTTTAACTTTTTATATTTTTAAATTATTTTTAATCTATCAACTTCCTTTTATTCCATTTTATTGTGCAGCGCTCTGTGACTATATGTCTGTGAAAAGCGCTTTATAAATAAACTTTAGTTACGTCACGCTTGTAGAAAAAGCTCCATGCCGGTGTCTCATTAGCTTAGTCATTGCTACTGCTGCTTTGAGACATGTGCTGGCCCGCCATATTCAGTGTTTTTTCTTTTATCTGTGCAGCGCTTCTTCTGGGTTGTATGTCATGTCAAGGTCCTTCTATCCATCTTTGTTTAAAATCCAAAACAGCCCCAAACTTTGAGCTAACTGCTTCCTAACTTTCAAAGCAGGCTGCAAACCACCAAGACAAGCTACTACTTCACTTGACTGGGTGTTTGCTTTGCGGCATCTAGTGGACTGAAAATACCATTGATTAACTGATGATAACTCAAAAGTATAACGATCCGTGCATTTATACATTGATGCATTGTCGCCAGTGCCAAGTATCACAATCCATCATTGAATTGATCTTTATTCTCCACTCCTACCATTGACCTGAGATTTTCACCAGATATCACTAACAACCCATGTAATCCATACATAAGATAAGCCTTTATTAGTCCCACAACGGGGAAATACATACAAAGAATTCAAGGCAACTGTGTTTACAAAACAAGTTATATTTAATAAAGTGGAATGCCACAGGGAATAAGTATTGAACACATGAAGAAAAAGAGATGCACGAAGGAATAGAAAGCCAAGAAACCAGCTGAAATCCATCAAAATATAAGAAGCCATCTCATCCCCCATCTGTGCAAATTAATTTCAACTGGTTAAGTCCTGACCATCATCATAGCAGCTGTCGCAGGTGACAATGACTGTTTCATTTAGGTCTGATCAGATTCCTCTATGCAGCTCCATCCCCCACCCTCTGCTGCCAGGAACTCCCAACCCTGCCAACCTGGACGACGTCCGAGCCGGTATGAGTTGCTCTCTGACTGACCATTTCATGAAACTGCTTGCAAAGTATTTGAGTACCGCTAGCTTTTGCTGGACTAGCGGCACATTCTTGGCAGATAGAGGTATTATCAGTAGCAAGGACAGGCCAAGACAAACTGACTCCAGTATCTGTTGCAGTGACTGACCAGATAGTAGGTTTGTTTATCTCTGCTCTTTGTGTAGTGCATGTCACGATGCACCGACTGGCAAAAGTCCACCACAGACCATGCGACAGGCCAGGATGTCCAGTCTCACCCCGTGTACCTGGGAGTGGTCCATCACAGACCTGTGACAGATAATGTTTTTAGTTCTGCCAGGATGCCCAGTTTCACCCTCAAAAGGGCGGGGTTGCCGGTTGACCAATAGCCTTTTAAAAAGGTCTGTGAATATCAGATTGTCACACCACAAAGAACTTATGATGGGTAGAAACAAAGAGCTCTCTCTACAGGTACATCTCAAAAAATTAGAATATCATGAAAAAGTTCAATATTTTTTGTCACTCATTTCAGAACATGAAACCCATATATTATATACATTCATCACACAGAGAGTGAAATATTTCAAGTGTCTATTTTAATTTTGATGATTATGGCTTACAGCCCATGAAAACCCTAAATTCAGTTTCTCAAAAAATTAGAATATTACATAAAATTAATTACAAAAAAAAAATTTAATACAAATGTGGACCGACTGAAAAGTATGTCCATGTACACACTCAATACTTGGTTGGGGCTCCTTTTGGATTAATTACTGTATCAATGTGGCGTGGCATGGAGGTGATCAGCCTGTGGTACTGCTGTTCCAAAAGGAGCCCCAACCAAGTGTTGAGTGTGTACATTTTTTTTTTTTTTGGACTTATTTTGTACCCGTAGGTAGATTTGTTCTGCAGTCCAGTGACAAGCCACCAGCTGCTGGTCGCTGCGTGCGCAAGTGCCCCTTAACTCCCTAACCTGCATGTTTTGGCATGTGGGAGGAAACCAGAGAAATCCTGGAGTAAACCCACGCAAACACGGGGATAACATGCAAACTCCACACAGATCACTGTTGGCCGGGAGCAGGGATCGAACCCACGATCTCATGATCCCCGCGATCCCCCGGCCGAGGGTAAAACTGTGCTGCCGCGGTGCTAACCACTGCGCCACCGTGCATACATGAACATACTTTCAGTTGGTCCACATTTGTATTAAAAAAATACTTTTTAAAATTAATTTTATGTAATATTCTAATTTTTTGAGAAACTGAATTTGGGGTTTTCATGGGCTGTAAGCGATAATAATCAAAATTAAAATAAACAATTGAAATATTTCACTCTCTGTGCAATGAATCTATACAATATATGGGTTTCACTTTCTGAAATGAGTGAAAAAAAATATTGAACTTTTTCATGATATTCTAATTTTTTGAGATGTACAGTACCTGTAGACCTTCACAACTTTATTGTTGCACAATATAATGATGGCACTGGTTACAGGCGCATTTCTAACTGTTAAATGTTCCAGTGAGCACTTTTGGAGCCATCATTTGGAAGTGGAAAGAACATCATTTTACCATAAACCGACCACGACCAGGAGCTCCTCGCAAGATTTGTGACATAGGAGTCAAAAAATTATTAGAAGAATTATCCAAGAGCCAAAGCAACACTTGTGGAGAGCTCCAGAAAGACCTGGAGTTAGCAGGTACTGCTGTTTCAAAGAAAACAATAAGTAATGCACTCAACCGACATGGGCTCTATGCCCACTCACCTCGCAAGACTCTATGGGCTGCACGGTGGCGCAGTGGTTAGCACTGCGGCAGCACAGTTTACCCTTGGCCAGGGGATCGTGGGTTCGATCCCAGCCCCCGACCAACAGTGATCTGCGTGGAGTTTGCATGTTCTCCCCGTGTTTGCGTGGGTTTACTCCGGGATTTCTCCGGTTTCCTCCCACATGCCAAAAACATGCAGGTTAGGTTAATTGGAGACTCTAAAGTGGCCCTAGGTGTGAATGTGTGTGTGAATGGTTAAGGGATAGCGCCGTATTGTGGCTGCTTCATCCATCCAGGTGGTGGATGACCCTCAATTTCCCCTCTGGGGATCAATAAAGTATACTAAATCTAAAAAAAAAAAAAAGACTCCATTGCTGAAGAAAAAGCATGTTGAAGCTCATTTAAAGTTTGCTGCACAACATTTGGGCAAGCCAGTAAAACACTGGGAAAATATAGTCTGGTCACATGAGACCAAAATTGAGCTTTTTGGATGCCACAACACACAGCATGTTTGAAGGAGAAATGGCACTGCACATCAGCCCCAAAAAACTGTGCCAACAGTGAAATTTGGAGGTGGGAGCATTATGGTGTGGGGGTGTTTTTCAGTACTCTGTACAGGCAGACTTCATATAATTGAAGGAAAGATGAATGGACAAATGTACAAAGATGTCCTTGACAAGAACCTACTGCCATCTGTCAAGATGCTGAAGATGAAATGAGGGTGGACATTTCAGCAAGACAATGATCCCAAACACACAGCCAAGGAAACTCTCAACTGGCTCCAGAGAAGGAAACTAAAGCTGCTAGAATGACCCAGTCAGTCACCCGAAATGAATCCAATTGAAAATCTATAGAACAAAGATCAGAGTTCACAGAAGACACCCACGGAAGCTTCAAGATCTGAAGACAATTTGCATGGAAGAATGGGCTAAAATCACTCCTGAGCAATGACTGTGCCTAGTTTCTCCGCACAGGAGTCATCTGGAAGCTGTTAACAACAAAGGCTTTTCTACTAAAGAGCGCACACCCAGTATACTCCCGTGACCATCAATGATGCTGCTGTGGAGAGGGTGAGCAGCACCAAGTTCCTGGGTGTGCACATTACAGAAGACCTCTCCTGGACCACCAACACTATCACTGGCCAAGAAAGCTCGGCAGCGTCTCTACTTCCTCCGCAAACAGAGAAGAGCCAAAGCCCCGGCCCTCATCATGCGTACCTTCTACAGAGGCACCATCAAGAGCATCTTGACTAGCATCCTGCCGCAAGACCCTCCAGCATATAGTGAGAACAGCTGAGAAGATCGTCGGTGCCTCTCTCTCCTCCTTTGAGGCCATCTACAGCACCTGCCTCACCCACAAAGCCCTCTGCATTGGAGGTGATCCCACCCACCCATCACACAGCTTCTTCAGTCTGCTGCCATCAGGGACCAGACTGCGGAGTCTCTGGGCCAGGACCAGCAGTCTCAAGGACAGCTTCATTCACCAGGCTGTCAGGAAGCTCAACTCTCTCCCTGCTCTGCCCCCACACACACAAATCCTGGACTCTGACACCCCCCCCCCCCCAAACAACTGAATTCTGCCATCCCCAGGTACTGTTCACTCTCACACATGCACACACTGATTTCAGGAGCTTGCAAAAATTCAACTCTGTCATCCACAAACTACTCACTCCAATACACGCACACACACTGATCTCAGGGCTGCACCAGTCACTTTATGCAGCAATGGACTGCTCTCTTTGTTCTACACGCCACTTTAACCCTCTATGTGCCCTGATGTGTGCCTTAAGTCACTACATGCTGCTTTAATTTTTAACGTGTTTAGTTATTTTGCACACCCTTAGTATTTTTAGCTAGCTTCTGGTTGGGGGTTGGTTTTCTTTGCACTGATGTTTGATGTTCAATGTTTGGTGGTAGAGGTTATACTTTATATTCATATTTCCTACTTAGTGTTTACTTTGCTGCACCATGGGTCTCAGAGTAACATCACTTTAATTACCTCCGCCAGGAGGTAATGTTTTTGCCGGGGTTTGTCTGTTTGTCTGTCTGTTGGTTAGCAAGATAACTCAAAGTTTTGGACGGATTTCGATGAAACTTTCAGGCGTTGTTGGAAATGGTACAGGGAAGAACTGATTAAATTTTGGGGATGATCCGGATCACTGTCCAGAAGAAAACCGCCATTACGGAAAATGCCATTTTCGTGAATAACCACTGAACCACCAATCCTATCATTGTCAATCCAATTGTTAGTCATATGTTTTCATGGTCAAGGAATCTGAAAACGTACACACAAACACTGTATGGGGGGGAACTGTGGCCGCCATTACGGAAAATGCCATTTTCGTGAATAACCACTGAACCACTAATCCTATCATTGTCAATCCAATTGCTAGTCATATGTTTTCATGGTCAAGGAATCTCAAAACGTACACACAAACACTGTATGGGGGGAACTGTGGCCGCCATTACGGAAAATGCCATTTTCGTGAATAACTACTGAACCACTAATCCTATCATTGTCAATCCAATTGCTAGTCATATATTTTCGTGGTCAAGGAATCTGAAAACGTACACACAAACACTGTAAGGGCGGAACTGTGGCCGCCATTACGGAAAATGGCATTTTCGTGAATAACTACTCAACCACTAATCCTATCATTGTCAATCCAATTGCTAGTCATATGTTTTCATGGTCAAGGAATCTAAAAACGTACACACAAACACTGTATGGGGGGAACTGTGGCCGCCATTATGGAAAATGTCATTTTCGTGAATAACTACTCAACCACTAATCCTATCATTGTCAATCCAATTGCTAGTCATATGTTTTCATGGTCAAGGACTCTAAAAACGTACACACAAACACTGTATGGGAGGAACTGTAGCGCTTGGCGGAGGTCTGCGCTCTCCGAGTGCTTTTCTAGTTCTCTGTATGTGCTATACATATGACAGAACTAACAAAGGTGACTTTGACTTAAATGAATTTCACCAAGTGTGCTCAATACTTATTCCCTGTGTCATTCCACTCGATTAAATATAACTTGTTTTGTGAACACAGTTGCCTTGATTTCTGCGTATGTATGGATTACTTGGGTTGTTACTGGTATCTGGTGAAAATCTCAGGTTAATGGCTCCATCAGAAATATGTTTAGTGAGAAAAATGTTGACATGTTCAATACTCATTTTCTCTGCTGTATTTGATTATTTTAGGTCTATTGGGTTTTATCCACTCTGTTGTTTCTCAATATAAACAAAATACTGTCATACAAATAATAATATTTAGCCCTTTATAGTCTATAATAAAGGAAACACACAGGGCATCAGTTTATCAGCAAAGACGTGAATGGTCACCAGTCCGTTATGAATCCCATTTGAATAAAATCTAACAGTAATAACAACTAATGGTTGATATTGATATGATAGTCTCTCAACACAGTGATTATAAAGGCGGTCAACAGATGAGAAGTGTTGGGGAGTATTGATTCCACTGGTTATCTCAGGGCATGTTTAAACATTGCCCTGCACAGTGTCAGAAGTCATGTATTAGGGAGCGTGCGTTTATTTGGAAAATATTACAATACCCGTCGTGCCTGTGGATAGATTAACAACATAACAAAATATCAAAGCAGTGAACTTAATCCAGAATTTGAAGATTGGGAGGGCTATCCGGTTACTTACAATTCAATAACAAAATCAGAGGCTTGTAAACGGAGTTACCTTTATTGGAAACATACATTATTTATGGACAGAAAAGCTCACGTTGCAGTTGAGCTCTCTCCTGGTGGATCAGCTAGCCTGACGTTAATACTAATGGGATGTGTTCAGTCCTTTATTATTCGAACAGGAGTTAAACGCTGATCTGCCAAGACTGTATAAATGATGAACAAACCACGTCTGTAGGTGAGATAACAACACACACAGAGATACGAGATAAGAAAAGCAGCTTACCTCGGCATGATACGCAGCAGGGGCAAAAACTGTCATAACTTGCTAACGTGAGCTAGCAGCCAACTTCGCTCGTCGTATTTAACAGGTGGGGAGTGCCAGACTGTCAGCCAGTCTGATCCAGAGTGGTTGACGACTAACGACACTGGAGCTAGCCAACTGGAGCCAGTGAGTCATCAGCTAGCTGTTAGCAGTGATAAATGTTCCCGTCCGTGAATCGGTTAACAACTGTCTACAGCTAACCCAACTAGTCCAGCGGGAGACAGCCGGAGGGTTAGTGACGTCTATAGAACTGCATCACATAGAGTCAGCCTTCCTGGATAACGTATTCGTTTCCCCTACTTCCTTTCGCACAAGTGGAGTTTACATTTTGCAAGGACTTAAATGTGTACATTTAGAGATTTACAGACAACGCACTGCGATCTAACAACATAATGTATTATGCAGAGATGAACAAAAGAAAGCTACACAACAAATTTTAAATTTTGCATAAATGAATGCTAGCCTTGGATAATTTTTGCTATCATTTTTGGATGTTTAATAATGTTTTAAAGTATCCAGTTAAAATTTATTGTCATGTAAAATAAGAATGTTTTTGTTTTGGAAATAAAATTAGGCAAGAATCATGACTAGCTTTTTCATCATTAGAAAAAATGTTGAATGTCAATAGATCATGCTCATTTTCTTGTATTTTCTTTACTTGTTTTGAAATCCATTTGAAGATCACACTTTTGGAACCAGTTAATCTTGTAACATTTCTACCATAATATCACAGAAAGAATGTGTGATTTTAATAGGGATGCACAATATTGGGTGGGTCTTTACTTCTTTTTGTGCCCATAACCTACTCACTAAAAGGTTGGGATAGTCAGTGTTCGGGTGAAATTTCAGGATGCACCTAAAATGCACTATTGTGGGGGCATGGTGTTGGACTTCTCCACCCAGGGGACAATGGACTGAAGGAGGAGGTGTCACCAGGGGGTATCAGATGGGACAGTAAGGACTATGCGCCCCCAAGGGAGAGGAGTAAATGCCGGAGAGAAGAAGTGTGTTGGAGTGGAGCCGGCGTTATGTTAATGTGCCACACGTTCTTTGTTCAAACAACAATGGTTATGGTCGGAAGTGTCGGGTCTCGATGCATGGGAATAAAGGTATAAAACAGGAATTCACAGAGACACGACAGTCCTTTTTGCAGTAAAATACGTTGGAGGAAGAATAAAGTAACTGTGTCATCCAGCTTGTTGTCTCGCCTGCCTCCTTTCTCCACACTGGTGACCCCAAGACCAGCCATTGAAAGCGAGCCGAGCACCGCCCCAGAGACTGCCTGAAGGTTTAGCACCAGCACCATATACGTGGTCCCAGTCGAGCTCCTAGGCTTCTGGCTTCACAGCCCAACCGTGTGGTTCTTGCACATAGAAGCCCAGTTGGCACTCTGCGGGATAACAACGGACAATGCCAGGTATTACTACATGGTCGCTGCGCTGGATGCATGTGCCACGCAACAGGTTGACGAGCCTGCTCCAGGAGCCGCCAGCCCAAAGAAAATATGAGGCGATCAAGAGGATGCTTCTCCAGCGCTATACCCTTTCTGACAGTGAGAGGGCAGAGAGGCTCCTAACGCGTTCGGAGTTAGGGGGCAAATCAGCAGTGGAGCTGATGGAGAGCATGTTGGCACTGAGGGGGAAGGACGACAAATCTTTCCTGTACACTCACTTGTTCCTCAGGAACCTACCGGCTACAGCAACGGCGATCCTGGCCAACTTGCTGCGGCTGGTTGCTAAGGAATACTGCGCCCTGGCACAGGAAGCGGACCGCATCATTTCAGCGACCAGAACTCTCAGCGTGCAGACAATGGCACCGGCATCCATGAGGTACTCCAGTGAGGTCGAGGAGCTGTTTGTGGTAGCCGGGACGGACTACCATTGCAGTTAGTATTATCATCGCAGTTTCAGCTCGAATGGCCAAGACTGCCTGGCGCCATGCCAATTCAGGAAGCCAGGAAGACAGCACTTTCGGAATTCAATGGCAACTGCAACCGATGGCGACAGGAACAGACTGGTTTATGTCATGGACACACGTTCGTGGAGACGGTTTTTGGTGCTCAGGCTCCCAGAAGAGCCTCATCCTGCCAGTCAACGCAGACAGGGTGGCAGGACGCAGCGGTCCCGAGCTCACGGCCACCAACGGATCCACCATCAGGACATTTGGCGAGCCAAGCTGATATGGTTTTATTAAGAAAAATATATGAAGCAATGACTTTCCGCAAGCGTGCACACACGAACAACGTGCGTGGCCGTCATCCGCGCGGAGTTTAGAAGCGCCCCGCCCACGCGAGTTCTCGACTCAATCAGCAGGGAGTGTCTCGCTAAGCGTGACTGTCGACAAAAACATGAGTTTGTTTAAGTACTTTAAAGGCCAAATGTCACGTAACAGGGTACTTTAAATGTCTTGAAACTAGATATAAAAGGGAACCGATCCGTTCGGGTCTTGGTGCATATGCTTCAGTAACATCGGAATATTTGTTAATTTAAAACTGCCGCGCTTGGCCTGACACGGCCCCTGGAATCGCCTGGGGAAGAAGGCGGAAGTGACGAAATAGATTGTACCCTAGTTTGATGCTTGGGGTATTTCGATTGATTGTTTATATGGAGACTGGAAGGTTGAAGTGAGCAACAAGAAAGAAAAAATTGGATATTTCACCCATACCTTAAAACGGGACTATCAGGGACAGCTGGGTAATAAGGGACATTTCTCTGGGAAATGTTTTCATACCTGTCAAGTGAGACGTTTTCGCCGTATTTTAATACCGTAAAACGCAGCTATAACGGACGGCGGAGTAATAAGGGACACTTTTCTGGGAAATGTTTTAAATGTAATTCGTGTTGTCAAATATTTTAAGGATTCATGGATATTTGACAATAACAACACAACTCAGCGTCCGGCGCAAAATAAAAAAAAGCAGAATTCTGTATTTGTAAGGCGATTCCTCTCTGTTCCGCAGCCCAGCTGAAAGTGTTAAACCATTATCCTAATGACTTCTCATTGTAGTGAGAATAGCTCCCGCTGAGCGATCTGCCCGCCCCGACAATCAGACTAATGATTGAGTCCACACTTCTCAGTGTAGTGCGAACAGCTCAGGCTGAGCGATTTGCCAGCCCCATAGCTGTGGGGGATCACACACAGGACGTGCTCCTCAACGCACTCAATTTTTTTTTCCCGTAGATTTTTCTTTTGGGCGTACAGAAATGGCAATACGCCCGTTTTTGCTAAAATTGCATTTTCCCCGTATTTTCCTTAAAATATTTGACAATAACAACACGAATTACATTTAAAACATTTCCCAGAAAAGTGTCCCTTATTACTCCGCCGTCCCTTATAGCCGCGTTTCACGGTATTAAAATACGGCGAAAACGTCTCACTTGACAGGTATGAAAACATTTCCCAGAGAAATGTCCATTATTACTCCGCCGTCCCTTATAGTCGCGTTTCACGGTATTAAAATACGACGAAAACGTCTCACTTGACAGGTATGAAAACATTTCCCAGAGAAATGTCCATTATTACTCCGCCGTCCCTTATAGCCGCGTTTCACGGTATTAAAATACGGCGAAAACGTCTCACTTGACAGGTATGAAAACATTTCCCAGAGAAATGTCCATTATTACTCCGCCGTCCCTTATAGCCGCGTTTCACGGTATTAAAATACGGCGAAAACGTCTCACTTGACAGGTATGCGCCTCCATTTTCATATTGATCTGGTCAATTTCTTGACAGCAGCGGCTCTCCTCCACTGTAATAATAATGGCTTCCGAAAAATCAATATTTATGGGGCGCCCTCGACAGACCCCCTTCGGCTTCCCAATTCTGGAGGCGATTAATGTCCAGTTCAATGACATTTTCCACTGGTTCTGCTCTCTGGTCATCGTTGGAACTGTTGTCATCAGACAAAGCATCTGATTCCGTCTCGGACGGCTCGAACCTGTAAGGTTCTATGCCTCTGTCACTGTCTGAACCACTGACAAAAAAAAAAAAGACAAAAAAAAAAAGACAAAACTAAACTAATTTGTTCACAATCGCTGTCACTTTCCGTCATGATTGTCCAATGTTGATAAGTGTGAATGTGGATAGGCAGGGCAGCCAGGGTACAACTTGTGACGTCAAAAACATGGGCGTGGTCTGGACTGGCTGTCACAAGCCAGCAAGCAAGGTGGGGCCTTCACCTGGTGTATTTTGTGCAATTATGTAAATACAGGTGGGTGATATGGTCTCCGGTATGAATATTTGCCAATAATATTTGCCAATACAATATTTGCCATGAATATTTGTTTAAGCTATGTGTATTTTATCTAAATTCGTTGTCATTTAGAAAAAAAAATTACGTGACATTTGGCCTTTAAACGCGGAACAAAATCAGAAGAGGTATGTATGAAAGCACTGGAGGCGTTTATCATGGTTTTAACCCGCTGTTAACGGGAGCAATAATGGAAGAGTCGCTTAGCTATGAGACGTGGTTAGAATTCATATGCAGCTTCATATGAAGGGAAAAGCGAGGCAAACTGATGAATTGCTGAGGATATATTTCACCAGCCACTACAGTATTAAGTTATGTTCTGTAGGAATTGCAGGAATGAAGAGACTGGCAATTTCTCTCTTTTCTCACACGAGCAGGTGTGCCGTTTTTATTCTCTAGCGGGAGTGACTAAAAGCAACAGCTGAAAACGCTAGCTCTAAACTGAGGTCCTACAGTGGCTGCCTAGAGAGGTGCCTGATGAGAAAGCCTGAGCGCACCACTGCCTAAACAGATCATTCTGTACATGAACACATATTGTGATGAATTATGTCTTTAGAGTCCGCTGCAGTTCCCTATTATGTACCTGGCAGGTTAAGATGACCGAAATTCACGAAGTCAATGACTTTATTCTGTCAGCAGCCTTCAGACAAACTAAACGTGCCAACTTGTGATTTCAAAATAAGGGAGGTTTTTACTGCTGTCTGGGTGGTGAGGAGATTTCTAAAAAAAACAAACAAAAACAAACTATAAATATAAAGAAATATTATAACAGAAATAATGGCATTCTTGGTCATTTAAGTTAATTTATTTCATTAAATACAATTTTATTAATATTTTTTCTGTGATGATTCGCTCTGCCTGCCTGATTCTACACAGCTGCGCGCACACCTGCTCTCCCTCATCTACGGAGCTATTTAAGCGCCGTGCTGCCCGCAGGTCAGCATGGAGTCGTCTTACTCCCTGGTCTGATAAGACCGGCACACCTCTTCGTCTTCCTCCGGAGTCTTCCGTCTCGTCATCGTCATTCTTCAGAGAAACTCGT
The DNA here is from genome assembly GCA_020510985.1 of Pholidichthys leucotaenia. Taxonomy (NCBI): domain Eukaryota; kingdom Metazoa; phylum Chordata; class Actinopteri; order Cichliformes; family Pholidichthyidae; genus Pholidichthys; species Pholidichthys leucotaenia. Next base: position 305,472,949 of record CM035841.1, on the reverse strand, counting down.
CATCCCTCATCGTTCGTCTGGAAGTGCTCACTTCCCTACAACAAGTAAGCCATCACTTCCTTCACCATTATTCTACACTCTAATCCCCTGTGCACAGGCAGAGATCTGTGGTGGCGGACCTCTCCCTCCTGGCGGTGGACCGACCGCCCACTACATCTTGACAACACCTCCATCATCTCCATTCGCAACCGGGCCCATAGACGCTGTCTCCCTGGCCGGAGCCTTCGGGGCTAAACCTGAGCTGTTCACCATCTCATTGACAGTAAGCCCTAAACATCACTGTACATTCCCTCCTGAGTTCTGACACTAATCTTCCCTGTCTTTGCTTGTTCATAGGGTTGCCAGGCTGTACGGGGCTCTGCTCGCCCCGGCTGCAACATCTACACATACATGCACGCACACACCCAGCACACAATAAAAATAATTGAATTTACTTTTGAGTCGGTGTCTGCTTACTGGGTCCTAAAACATGTCAGTACGACTCCATTCCAACGACTCAGCAGACAGTGCGCTAGCGCACAAGGTTAACATCTTAGAGGCTCGAGTAGATCAGTTATCACACCAACAACAGGTTATACTCGCCCAGCTGGTCCAGATTAATTCCTGGGTGGATCGTCTGTCTGGTCCTCAGCCCTTTCCTCCGACTTCAGGTAGCTCCACTGCTCCCGCTAGCTCCCAGCATGCTCAGTCTCCACCATCTCGCCTGACACCAATTCCCACGCCCACTCGCATTAGCGGGAAGCTAGGGGAAGCTAGGGGGTTTCTATTGCAGTGTGGGATAGTCTTTCAGCGGGTGCCTGGGGACTTTTCCACCAGTCACAGCTGTATAGGCTATGTAGTTAATCTCCTGGAGGGGTCAGCTTTAGCCTGGGCCTACGCGGTGATGGCTAGGGCTGACTATGCTACTATGACCAGTTTGTTAGCGAGTGTAACGAGGTCTTCGACCACTCCAACGTGATAGTGTGCTTACCTCCTGGCTACTTAAGGCAAGGGAGCAAATCTGTAGCTGACTACGCCATAGATTTCCAGGTGGTAGCCACGGAGGTGGGGTGGGAGGATGCCTCGCTTTGTAGCATCTTTGTCCGGAGCCTTAGCCCTAGCCTGAGGGATGAGCTAGCCCACCTAGAAAAGCCCACTAGGTTAACCGAGCTTATCTCCCTAGCCATTAGCCTAGACAATCGGTTAAGGGAGCGGGCCACTGAGCGCAAGGCTTCCGGTCGCTCGGGCACCCAGTTTCGCCGCTCCCCGCAGCCCCCCCTGCTAGCCCTACCACCCTCTGATTCTGTAGACTCCCCTGAGCCAATGGTAGTAGGGCAGTCCAAGTTACCGCTAGCGGAGAAACAGCACCGCCGTGAGTTAGGGCTATGCCTCTATTGTGGCAGTGAGGAGCATGAGGTAGCTACCTGTCCCATACAGTCAAAAGAGGGAGTCTGTGCGTCGCAGTAGGGGGACTCACAGACTCGCCTCAAAACAATCCCCTCATTAGATTCCTACTACCTATCCGCTTCGTCCATAACCAGATTGAGATAGCCACACATGCTCTTACTGATTCGGGGGCCGAGCAGAGCTTCATTTCTAGGGAACTGGCAACCCGGTTGGGTCTTCCTTGTCACCAATTAAAGACCCTCCTGAAACTAATCGCCCTGTCCAAAGCCCCACTGGCCGTTTTGTCTCAACAAACTGCTCCAGTATCAGTCATAGTGTCTGGGAATCATCGGGAGCAGCTTAGGTTGTTCGTGCTGCTGGTGTCCACCTCTCCGGTTATCCTCGGCTACCCCTGGCTCCGATTACACAATCCTTTGATTGACTCAGTGCTTGCCTTCAGTCCGCTGCTTGCTCACCATCCATGCCCCTCGGTGTCCCCGACACCCCCCCCCCGATCTGTCCAAGGTTCCCCCAGAATACCACGACCTGGGGGCTGCCTTTAGTAAGACACAAGCTCTATCTCTTCCCCCCCACCTCCCATATGATTGTGCCACCAACCTCCGGTCTGGAGCCCCACTACTATTGAGTCGGCTCTACAGCCTGTCAGCCCCGGAGCGGGAGGCTACGGAGACTTATATTAAGGAGTCCTTGAACTCGGGCATAATCCGACCTTCGTCCTCGGCGGTGGGGGCAGGATTGTTCTTCGTGGGCAAGAAAGACGGCTCGCTGAGGCCATGCATTGACTTCCGTGAGCTCAACAATATCACCATCAAGGACAAATACACTCTTCCCCTGATCAATACGGCATTTGATTCCCTCCGGGGGGCCTCCTGGTTTACCAAACTTGACCTCCGCAACGCCTACCATCTGGTGTGGATTTGGGAGGGTGTTGAGGGGAAGACAGGGTTCCGGACCCCTAGCGGTCATTTTGAATATCTCGTAATGCCGTTTGGGCTGACCAGCGTCCCCGCCGTATTCCAGTGGCTTATCAATGACGTGCTGAGGGACTTTTTGGGCTCATTTGTCTTTGTATACCTTGATGACATTTTGATTTTTTTCCCAGTCCCTGGATGAGCATCGGGTGCACGTGAGGCGAGTCTTGCAGCAGCTACTTGAGAACAAGCTGTTTGTGAAGGCAGAGAAATGTGAATTCCACACCCCCAAGACATCATTCCTGGGCTTCATCATTTCTCATAATGAGGTCATCGCGGACCCTGACAAGGTAAAAGCGGTGGTAGAGTGGCCGACTCCCTCTTCCCGGAAGCAACTACAACAGTTTCTGGGATATCGCCAATTTCTACCGCTGCTTCATCAAAAACTACAGTATTACTGCCCTTCCTCTTACCCATCTCACCTCCTCCAAGGTGCCCTTCTGGTGGACGGAGGAGGCTGAAGTGGCCTTTGTTAACTGGAAATCTCAAATTTCTTCCCCTCCGATCTTGGCACAGGTGGATCCCGCTCTGCAATGCCTGGTGGAAGTAGACGCCTTGGACTTTGGCGTAGGAGCCGTTCTGTCCCAGCACTCCCCGGTAGATGATAAGATCCGCCCTTGTGCGTTCTTCTCCAGAAGGATGTCGGAGAATATATCCGTGCCTGTCCCCAGTGCACTGTCGGCAAGACGTCCTCCCCTCCTCCGGCCGACCTACTTCACCCTCTCCCTATCCCTGGCAGACCCTGGTCCCACGTGGCCTTGGACTTCATCACCAGTCCCCCACCCTCTTACCACCACACCATCATCCTCACCATCGTGGACAGGTTCTCGAAGGCAGCCCATTTCATCCCCCTGCAGGGTCTACCCACGGCGAAGGAGACAGCGGATCTGCTCGTCCTCCACGTGGTGAGGCTGCACGGCATCCCCCTGGACATCGTATCCGACCGGGGGCCCCAGTTTGTTTCTCAGGTGTGGAAAGCTTTTTGCAATGCCATCGGGGCTACGGTGAGCTTGTCATCGGGGTATCACCCGCAAAGCAATGGACAATGTGAGCGGGCCAATCAGGAGTTGGAGGCAGCGCTGCAGTGCGTCACCACCGCCAACCCAGCGTCCTGGAGCACCTACCTACCATGGACTGAGTATGCTCATAACACCACCGTGTTATTGGCCATAGGCTTGTCCCCTTTTGAGGCCTCTCTGGGCTACAATCCCCCGCTGTTTCCCGAGGAGGAGGGGGACATTGCTGTGCCTTCCGTACGAGCCCACCTGAGACGCTGCCGCCAGTTGTGGAGAGCTACCCGGACTGCGCTGTGGCGCACGGCGGAACGCAACACCACGATCGCCAATCGTCGCAGGACGCTGGCTCCACCTTACCAGGTGGGTCAACAGGTATGGCTCTCCACTAAAAACATCAACCTCAAGGCTGAGTCGAGGAAACTCTCTCAGCGGTTTATTGGGCCGTTTGCTATAACCCATATTGTGAATCCTGTGGCTGTGCGTCTAGCCCCCCCCATCTGTCCCACCTTTCACGTCTCTCAGGTGAAGCCGTTCTGTTCCAGCCCTCTGTGCCCTCCTCCCAAGACGCCACCTCCACCAGTGGTGATCAATGGCAACCTGGCATGGAAGGTCATTGCCCTCCTGGACGTCCGTCGCCGGGGTCGTGGCCTACAGTACCTGGTGGACTGGGAGGGCTACGGCCCTGAGTGGAGGTCCTGGGTGTGTCCCTCCTTCGTGTTGGATCCTCAACTCCTTAGGGATTTCCACCGGACGCACCCGGGTAGGTTAGATCGGTCGCCAAGAGGCACCACGTGGGCGGGGGGGGGGGGGGGCGGGTACTGTGATGATTCGCTCTGCCTGCCTGATTCTCCACAGCTGTGCACACACCTGCTCTCCCTCATCTATGGAGCTATTTAAGCCGTGCGAGTCGTTTTACTCCCTGGTCTGATGAGACCGGCACACCTCTTCCGTCTTCCTCTGGAGTCTTCTGTCTCGTCATCGTTGTTCTTCAGAGAAACTCGTCATTCTTCTGGAAGTGCTCACTTCCCTACGACAAGTAAGCCATTACTTCCTTCACCATTATTCTATGCTCTAATCCCCTGTGCACAGGCGGAGATCCGTGGCGGTGGACCGAGCGCCCACTACATCTCGACAACACCTCCATCATCTCCATTCGCAACCGGGCCTGTAGACGCTGTCTTCCTGGCCGGAGCCTTCAGGGCTAAACCTGAGCTGTTCACCATCTCATCGACAGTAAGCCCTAAACATCACTGTACATTTCCTCCTGAGTTCTGACACTAATCCTCCCTGTCTTTGCTCGTTCATAGGGTTGCCAGGCTGTACGGGGCTCTGCTCGCCCCGGCTGCAACATCTACACATACACGCATGCACGCACACACCCAGCACACAATAAAGATAATTGAATTTACTTTTGAGTCTGTGTCTGCTTACTGGGTCTTAAACATGTAATTTTCTTTGTAATCAGAGTTAAATTATTGTTCTGTTCTGACTACAAAATTATGGTCAAAAATGTAAATTGTTATAAGGAAAAAGTAAAAAAATTACCACAGTCTGTTTCAAACTTATCTAACAGAAACCCTCTGCTCTTTGTACCCTAAACTCAACTAGAAATTTTTGGTTGTCTACTTTTAATTATTAATTTCAAAGCACTGCTTTTACATGAGTAGAATTTCTGGTTACTTTACCCACCTGATCATATAATTTAAGTATGCACGAGTACATTACTATTATGAATGTTTCTTTGCCTTTCCTACTCTCTCAATGGAAAAAAAAGAAACACTAGAATAAAAATACAAAAAATACACATATTTTTGTCATTTATGTAAACCATGACAAAAAAAATCCTGCAGGACAAAACATGACACTTGATATTTTCTAACCTGTTTGTATACCACCATAGACAGACAGAGAATCTGAATTAGACAGAGCTCAGAGAGGGCAAGATGAGACAGAAGAGAGAAGCCAAGGAGAAGAAAGTGTTCAGGCAGAGGAAGGAGAGAAGGATAACACCACTAAAAAGTCTAAACACAGGATGTCTGGGTGAGGCCCCAACTGGCCCAATATTCAAGCCTCGGTTGTACGATACTTCAAATGGTAAGTTCCATATGCAACGTTCCTGTGTAAAATTTTAAAAAGAAATAAATAGTATGAAATTAAAATATTTCAGTGTGCCCGCCATGCCAAGGTCTTTAAGCCAGAGGAAACACTGTACCAACATTTGTTCGCACAGTTCCCAGCACTCACGGTCCCGACTTTTTCAGCTATGGTAACGAAGCACGGGGTCGAGCACTTTATAACGACGAAAGGCCCGCCGGAGTTCGTGCATCCTTGGCATTTGGACGCAGCTAAACTGCCCAGCGCACAAGAGGAGTTTGACAACTTAGAGCAGTTGGGTATCGTCAGGCGCTCCAACAGCCCGGGGGCATCCCCGCTACAAATGGTGCCTAAAGCCGACGGGTCGTGGCGACCATGTGGCAATTTCCAGTGCTTGAACAATGCTACGGAACATGATCGCTATCCTATTCCACACATCCAGGATTTTTCCGTGCACCTAGCCAGGGCGCGTGTTTTTTCCAAAGTGGATCTGGTCCACATTTACCACCAGGTCCCGGTGGATGTGAAAGACGTTCCAAATACAGCGATAATAACTCCTTTTGGCCTTTTCGAGTTTTTCCACATGCTGTTCGGATTAAAAGGCCTTCCAGAGGATGATAGACGCAGTGCTTTGTGACTTGTCCTTCGTTTTTGTCCACTTAGACAACATTCTAGTGGCCAGCGCGTATGAGGAGGAGCACATCGCCCATCTCAGGACAGTTTTCCAGAGGTTGGAAGCGCACGGGTTGATAGTTAACCTGGTGAAGTGCCAGTTCAGTGTACCAGTGATTGACTTTTTGGGCCACTGCATTTCGCTGGAGGGGGCGATCCCGCTAACGGACAAAGTGCGTGCTGTGTCGGACTTTCCACGCCCGCAGACCATGAGGGCACTACAGGGGGTTTTGGGAATGGTTAATTTTTATAACCACTTCCTTCCCCAGGCAGCCCAGCTGATGCAGCCGTTGTATGCTGCGCTTAAAAAAAAGAAGCCTGCGCAAGCCATCGACTAGACTCCTGAGTGAGTCCAGGCTTTTACTAACGTCAAAACAGCGTTTGCGGATGCCGCGTCGTTAGCCCACCCAGACCTGTCTGCACGGATAGCGCTCACTGCAGACGTGGCTGACGTTGCCATAGGGGCAGTAGTGGAGCAGAGCGTCTCAGGTTCGTGGCAGCCGCTCGCATTTTTCAGCTGCACTTTGCACAACAACGAATGCAAGTACAGCGTGTTTGATAGAGAATTGCTGGCTCTCCACCTGGCGATGCACCGTTTCCAGTTCTGGCTGGAGTGGCACAAGTTCACCACATTCATTGACCATAAGCCGCTGACATATGCAATGGCCAAGGTCTTGGAACCATGGTCGGCCTGGCAGCAATGGCAGCAATGGCAGCTGGCCGCGATTTCGGAGTTTACTACCGACATTCAACACGTTGCCGGAAAGCTCAATGTCGTGGCTGATTGCCTGTCGTGCACATTAATCACCCTGGTCTACATGGGAATAGATTTTCCTGCCATGGCTGCAGAGCAAACCGGGGACGCGGACAATTGCGCGCTCCAGTCTGTGCCAACGGGGTTAAGGCTGGAGAGCATGATTGTGCAAGAAGGGTGCCCACTCATACTCTGCAACGTCTCCACCGGCTGCCCGCGCCCAGTGGTTCCGAGCTCTTGGCACCGTCGCGTTTTTGAGTTGGTCCACTCCCTTTGGTATCTGGGAGTGCGCGCTTTGGTGAAACTAGTGGGGGCAAAATTCGTCTGGTCATGCTTGTGTAAAGATGTGAAAGAGTGGGCTGCAGCCTGCATCACGTGCCAGCGGGCCAAAGTGCACAGGCATACCAGAGCTCCCCTCGAGCCATTCCAAATCCCGGCTAGGAGGTTTGACCACGTCCATGTGAATTTGGTGGGACCCTTCCCGCTGTCGCAAGGTTTCACACACCTTTTGACAGTCATGGACCCCACCACGCACTGGCCTGAAGTGGTCCCACTGGCTTCTACCACATCCGCAGAAGTGGCGCATGCTTTTTTGTCAGCTTGGTTTGCACATTTCGGATCTCCATCGGACATCACGTCTGACAGAGGTCCACAATTCGTTTCAGAACTCTGGTCCGCGATGGCTCAGAGCCTGGGGGTCAAAATTCACCACACTACTGCGTACAACCCCCAGGCTAACGGGTTATGCAAGCGTTTTCATAGGTCGCTTAAAGCAGCACTCAGAGCTTCACTCACGGACACAAATTGGGTCGACCGCCTGCCTTGGGTTCTTTTAGGGTTGCATTCCGAATCTCAGGAGGATTTGGCAACCTCCCCAGCAGAAGTCGTTTTTTCTCAACCGCTGCGGCTCCCCGGAGAGTTTTTTACCACAAAACGGGGTTGATCCGCCCACGCAATTTTTACACAGTACGGAGGCAGTGAGCGTACCAGACCTGGCCCACCATTGTTTTCCCCCCACATTCGGCCCAAAAAGCTTACAGAACATCAGTTTTGTTTTTGTCAGGCACGATGCGCACCGGACCCCGCTGCGCCCACTGTATGACAGACCATTCAGGGTGTTGGAACCTGGGGCGAAACATTTTGTGTTAGACTTGGGGGGACGTAGAGACTGTCTGTATCGACAGGCTGAATCCCACCACGAGTAGGTGGTGTTGGCCCAAGCTCCCCAGCGTGGACGCCCTCTGTTGGTGGCTCCACAGGTTGGTGATTTCTCAGCAGAGATCGGCACTCGCAAAGCTGGTGTTTTCTCCTCCTCCCTTTTTCCTCCACAGACTGACATGCCCTCCTGTACACCCTGCCAGGAGCAGTTCGACGGGATCGGCGATCCCCCGCTACAGCCGCTATGGGCGCCAGCTCAAACCCAAAGGACGGGGGGGTTAAGGCCCATTCTGGATGTTTGGGACAGAGGGGGGCTGTGTGGGGGCATGGTGTTGGAGTTCTCCACCCAGGGGACAATGGACTGAAGGAGGAGGTGTCACCAGGGGGTATCAGATGGGACAGTAAGGACTATGCGCCCCCTGGGGAGAGGAGTAAATGCCAGAGAGAAGTGTGTTGGAGTGGAGCTGGCGTTATATTTTGTTAATGTGCCACACATTCTTTGTTCAAACAACAATGGTTATGGTCAGAAGTGTTGGGTCTCGATGCATAGTAATAAAGGTATAAAAGGGGAATGCACAGAGACCCGGCAGTCTTTTTTGCTGTAAAATATGTTGGAGGAAGAATAAAACAACTGTGTCATCCAGCTCATTGTCTCGCCTGCCTCCTTTCTCCACACTATAACCTTTACAGGTGAATTGAATTTGACCTTCTCTAATCTTTTGAATGCACATGTGCAACTGTTCAATGTTCCAGTACTTTTTGCATAACTTACTGATCTCTAACAAGGTGCTTCATGGCAAAATTCACAACAGGTGTTTGATCATGCTGTTCAGATTTTGACGACATGAGACCAAGATGACACCTAACAACTGATCAACAGTACCTCGCCATTGCGAGGCTTCAAACAGGATGTTCTCAGAGGGAAGTGGCCACTGAGCTTAGTGTCATCAGCAGGTTGCAACAGAGATACAGAGAGACCGCAAGAGTCACAGAAAGGTACAGAAGTGGATGTCCTTTGGCCACAACCCACGCTGATGACCGCTTCATTGTGAACAGTGCCCTGCGGAACTGGATAATGAAGCCACTCAACTCCAGGCACATTCAAGGGAGGTGAGAGGCACCGAAGGGTCACATCAGATCATTTGAAATAGTTTACATCAGAGTAGTCTGTGTGCTAGATGACCTGCAAGGGCACCTGACCATACCGCCAGACACAGGCGTCACCATCTTGCATGGGCCAGGGAGCATTTACACTGGACAAGGGACAAGGGACCAGTGGGTCTCAGTGCTGTTGATGAAAGTCAATTCACAATGAGCAGAAATTATGGTGGCCAATGATGTTGGAGGCATCAAGGAGAGCGCTATGCATCAGTCACTGTTGTCACCAGATGAGCCTTTGATGGTGGTGGTGTGTCGAGTCAATACAGAACTGTCCTACACCTTATGAATGGCACAGTGACAAGCTGATACTACCTGAATAACATCATTAATCCAATCATTGTGCCCCTGCATGAACAACACAGGCCTAACTTCATCTTTATGGACGACAATGCTCCAGCTCATCGAGGTCGCATCATTCGAGAATGATTGCTGGAGGCTGGGATACCTCAAATGGAGGGGCATGCACTTTCTAAAGACCTGAATCCCATAGAAAACCAATGGGATCAGCTGAGTCGTCGTGGAGAGCCTTGTAACCCTGCACCTCACAACCTCAATGACCTGAGGGTTGCCCTTCAAGAAGAGTGGAATGCCATGCCTCAGCAGACAATAAGTTGACTTGTGAACAGCATGAGACATCGTTGTCAAGCTGTAATTGATGCTCAAGAGCACACAAGTTATTGAGACATTGACATTTTTTGTGGTATACCCACCACTGTTGTTGGTTTTTCCATCCATCCAGCCATCTTCTTCCGCTTAATCCTTTTGGGTCACGGGGGAGCTGGAGCCCATCCCAGCATCTTTGAGCGAGAGGCAGGGTACACCCTTGACGGATCGCCAGTCCATCGCAGGGCCAATACAGAGAGACAGACAACCATTCACTCTCACATTCATACCTAAGGACAATTCAGAATCCCCAGTTTGATGTCAATTAACCTAATTTGCATGTTTTTGGCATTTGAGATGAAATCACCATTGCATGCTTCTACTTAAATGCCCTACTTTCATGATATTATTACTGCACGGTGAACTTTTAATATTTTCCAAACATTTAATCTGAAAGCCGAATATCCCTAACTTTTTGTGAGTAGTGTATATGAGGATCTTCTTCTTTTGGCTGCTCCCTTTCGGGGCCACCACAGCAGATCATCTGCCTCCATCTTGCCCTATCCCTTGCATCTTCCTCTGTAACACCAACCCTCTCCATGTGCTCCTTCACTACATCTATGAATCTTTTCTGTGGTCTTCCTCTTTTCATCCTACCTGGCAGCTCCATCTTCATCACCCTTTGTCCAATATATTCACTATCCCTCCTCTGCACATGTCCAAACCATCTCAGCCTTGCCTCTCTTACTTTATCTCCAAACCACTCAACCTGCGCTGTCTCTCTGATACACTCATTTCTAATCCTGTCCCTCCTAGTGACTCCCAGTGAGAATCTTAGCATCTTCCACTCCACCACCTCCAGCTCTGCCTCTTGTCTTTTTGTCAGTGTCACTGTCTCCAAATTATACATCATAGCAGGTCTCACTACCGTCTTGAAAATCTTCCCTTTCACTCCAGCTGCTAACTTTCTGTCACAAATCACCACTGACACTCGTCTCCACCCACTCCACTCTGCCTGCACTGTTTTCTTCACCTCTCGTGCACTTTCCATTGCTTTGGATGGTTGACCCCAGGTATTTAAACTCATCTACTTTCACTACCTCTACTCCTGCCTGGAAATGCATATGGAAATTATGAAGCACAGAATCGCACGAGAGATGAAAATTCTATGCTCTGAGTGAACTGTGCTTATTTGACCTTGATTCGGCGCCCTGAAGATTTCATTCCTCCTGGAGGAAGATAAGGCAGAAGGGAGTTTTGGCTTGGCTTCTCCCTAACATAAACAACTGGTGTGCAGTAATCTGAACTCTCAAGGACAGCGTCATGTGACTGGCATGGAATTTACCATTGGACATGCACTGAGAGTTTGAACTCTTGTGGACATGCTATCTATGTTTAAGACACTAAAGACATAACATCTAAACGTTGCTGAGGGAGGATTTTTGCTGTTCACCAGTAACTGATACACACACTGCATACAACTTTACCTGACTGATACACATATACTGACTCACACACATACACTGTCTCTCTCAACTTGCTTGTGCTTTGTTAATATGTGATCTGTATTGTCTGCTAATTGTGCAATAGAGGGTTTTTTTTCTATGTGATCACAATCTTGCTCATACAAGATTTATTTTGATAAACTATGTTTTTTCTCTCTGCCCATTGTGTCATCCCCCCTCCCCCTCTTTACCCCCCACTGTTTTGATGAGGCGCCTTGCATGGCTGCCGTGTCATTAGGGCTTCGCTTATCGAGCGCGCCTAATGTCAAGTCAAATTCCTCGTATGTTTTTAACATGCTTGGCAATAAAGCTCATTCTGATTCCATCTTCACAGTTACACCTGCCTCCCTCGCATTCACACTCATGTATTCTGTCTTGCTTTGAGTGACTTTCATTCCTCTTCTCTCCAGAGCATATTGCTACCTCTTCAGGTTCTCTTCCACCTGCTCCCTACTCTCACTACAGATCACAATGTTGTCTGCAAACATCATGGTCCATGGAGACTCCTGCCTCACCTTGTCTGTCAGCCTGTCCATCACCATGGAAAACAAGAAGGGGCTCAGAGCCGATCCCTGATGTAATTCCACCCCCACCTTGAATAAATCTGTCACTCCTACAGCACACCTCACCACCGTCTCGCTGTCGTCATACATGTCCTGCACCACCCTCACATACTTCTCTGCCACTCCTGACTTTCTCATACAGTACCACACTTCCTTGGCAACGATCATATGCTTTCTCTAAATCCACAAAAAGTGCAACTCCTTCTGACCTTCTCTATACTTCTCCATCAACACTCTGAAAAACACTACATCTATACTACTATTTCTCTCCTGTCATCCTCTCACTCTCCAAGATTGTGTTAAACAATCTGGTTAAAAAGTGTAGTGCCATCTCTCCTAAACATTTCCTGACACACCTGTGGAGGTATGTCATCTAGACCAACCGCCGTCACATTCTCTCTCTCTTCACACACACACACACATATAAATAAACTCAAGACACTTGGGACTCAAAACCTCTCACTGTAACTGGGTGCTGGACTTTCACAGGGAGGCCACAGAATGTGCGGGTTGGCAGCAACACCTCCCAGACCACCACATTGAGCACAGGGGCCCCACAAGGGTGCGTGTTCAGCCCGCTGCTCTTCACCCTGCTGACCCATGACTGCGTACCAGCCTACAACACCAACCAGATCATCATGTTTGCGGATGACACGACGGTGGTGGGCCTTATCACCAACAACAAGGAGGCCAACTACAGAAATGAGGTGAGCCAACTGGTCCAGTCGTGTAAAGCCAATAACCTCTTCCTGAACATGTGAAAAACCAAGGAGATTGTGGTCGACTTCAGGAGGGGTCACACACAGCACTCCCCTCTGATCATCGATGGTGCAGATGTGGAGAGGGTGAGCAGCACCAAGTTCCTGGGGGTGCACATCTCTGAGGACCTCTCCTGGTCCAACAACACCACATCACTGGCCAAGAAGGCTCAAACTCACCTCCATTTCCTCTGCAAACTGAGGAGACCATGAGTCCCACCCCCCATCATGTGTTCTTTCTACCAAGGCACAATTGAGAGCATCCTCACCAGCTGCATCATGGTGTGGTATGGAAGCTGCATCGCCTCCTGCCAGAAGACACCACAACGCACAGTGAAAGCAGCCAGCAAGCTCATCGGTGCCCCTCTACCCCCCCCCCCCCCCCGACATCTACCTCATCTGCCTCACTCGTAGAGCCATCAGCATCGCAGGTGACACCTCCCACCCCTCACACTCCATCTTTAGCCCCCTGCCCTCGAGGAAAAGGTACCGGAGCCTCCAGGCCCATTCCATAAGACTGCTAAACAGCTTCGTTCATCAGGCCATCAGGACCCTGAACTCTGTCCACCCCCACGCCCCACCCCGGACCGTAACACAATCGTCCGCACAATAACTACCTCAGCTGTTGGCACACTGGCACACCAACAGTAATACATTTGCTGCTGTATGTCTCTGCACTTTAATTGTAACCATTTGCACAAATGCCATATCTGCTGCTGTCTGTCATTGCAATACTGATCATAATAATGCATCAATTTTATATAGTACTTTATCATATATACTCAAAGACGCTTTACAAATAGGTACATTATTCATTCACTCCAGACAAACAATGGTAGTGGCAAGCTACTTCTGCAGCCACAGCTGCCCTGGGGCAGGCTGACGGAAACGTGGCAGCCAATCTGCGCCAACGACCTTTCCGGCCACCACCAAACATTTTTATACATTTATACACATTCATACCCAGTGTTATGGACACTGGAGGCAATGCGGGTGAAGTGTCTTGCCCAGGGACACAACGGCAGGATATCTGGGGAGAGTGGGATTCGAACTGCCAACCATCTGGTTATTAGACGACCTGCTCAACCTCCTGAGCCACTGCCGCCCCATGTGCAGTCCAATCTCTTACTATCTGCACCTACACTACCGCATTGTATTGCAACTATGGGTATTATATCTCTAGTTTTCTGTACATAGGATTGCTGGGTTTTATCATAATTTTATCATCGTTAATCGTTTATCTCTATTTGCACTGTGGGAGGTCTGGGTCTATCCTTGTCGCCATTTGCATTACTGTACATAGACTGCTGTTGTTTTCTTTTTTCAGCCTTATTCCTTTTTCTTTTTTATATTGTGCACACCACTGAAAAGAGAGAAACACCATTTCAATTCTCCTGTATGTCCTGTACTGTATGTGTAGTGGTATTGACAAAAAAAATCTTTGAATCTTGATATATATACACACACACATACAAAGATCTTATATAATATAAGATAAGCCTTTATTAGCCCCACAATGGGGAAATTCCAGGATTGCAGCAGTGAAGGGATAGCAGCACTCAGAGCAATAGTAAGATACTATATCTATCTATCTGTCTATATGTAGATATAGATATATATTCAAGATTCAAAGATTTTTTTTTTGTCAGTATTACTATACATACAGGACATACAGGAGAATTGAAATGGCGTTTCTCTCTCTCCAGTGGTGTGCGCAATATGTGAACTCCATGCCCAAGAGAGTTAAGGCAGTGCTGGAAAATAATGGTGGCCACACAAAATATTGACACTTCGGGCACAATTTGTACATTTTCACTTAGGGTTGTACTCACTTTTGTTGCCAGCGGTTTAGACATTAATGGCTGTGTGTTGAGGTATTTTGAGGGGACAGCAAATTTACACTGTGTACACAGTGTACACTGACTAAATTGTATCAAAGTGTCATATCTTCAGTGTTGTCCCATGAAAAGATAAAATATTTACAAAAATGTGAGGGGTGTACTCACTTTTGTGAGATACTGTAACACACACACACACAGAATATTGTCTGTTTCAGGGCAAAGTCGGTTCCACACAACTGGGCAGCAGGAGCAGACACACCAGCAAAATACTGGCACTGCTGATACCTTATTTACCAATAGTCTACAGTATATCAGTTAATAAGATAAATATCTGCCAAAACCGATATTACACCATTATATCGGTGCATCCTCAGTCTTTTATATTAAGCATGTATTTACAAATAATCAAGTTTACAGCATTACAATTTGATGGACAACAAAAATACGTAGAATTAAGACAAATTTCAGATATTCCCATCAACAGCCAAACTGTCCATTTATATTTGTCTGTTCTCGGTATACGCAATTTTAAGTTAAAGACGTGATACATGGATGGATGTTTTAGCTAGAAATGCCATAAGGCAATGGTTAGCACTGTGGCAGCATAGCAAGAAGGTCGCGCGTTCGACCCCTCCCCCGTGGCCAGCGGTGACCCTTCTGTGTGGAGTTTGCATGTTCTCCCCATGTCTGCGTGGGTTTTTCTCTTAAGCTGGATTCATGCTGCACCTCTGCTGTCCAGGCCACAGGTAAATTGTCCTCAGGTATGAATGCGAGAGTGAACAGTTATCTATTTCATTGTGCTGGCCCTGTGATGGGCGGGATGCCGGGATAGGCAACACCCCGGTTGAAGATGAATGAATGCCATTAACAGTTATATAAACCCACCAGAAACTTCATTAGTTACAGTGCTGTCCTCCTTCTGGGAGACGGGTACTAAATATTTCTCTGAAAAACTCTCTTATGAATCGAAAAAACAGCTGTTTTAAAAGAATGTCGCATAAACATCTCGGTGTGTAAGTTCTAAGCATTCCATTTCTATACTTTCCGCTGCGCGTTTATGACTTTAAATCACGAAAAAAATGTACACCTTTATTTATTATGCTTTATTCTAAAATACCAAAATCTTAACACATGGGATATCGTTTTTTTTAAATACTATAAATATATGTAAAATAAACTCCCGTACCTAAATGTTTATGCCTTAACGCCAGCTAGCCAGTCGGGATCTTGACAGAACGCTTCCGCAACATCTAGAAACATGATTGGCTGGTCTTGGCACCTAGACACGCAATTGGCTGGTCTCGCGCTGTATCTGATTGGTTAGTCTCAGCACTTTAGAGACATCATTGCTGGTCAAAAATAGCCAAAATTAATAGTTGTATTTTGTCAAGATTGGTAAAAAAGCAAATGATTTTTTAAACCATACACAAACCAAATAAACAATGTGCGTTTACCATGGATAACAGCAGCATTGTGACACCCCTTACTCCCAGCTCCCCTGAGACGGTCGCTTGCTGATGACGTCATATATTTGACATTGCTTAAAGTGTGAGGTAACTTAAAAACATTTTTACATTAAATGAATTTAATTGACGCTTTCTGATACATTTATTGTTGTAAGATATTGACCAAAGTGATTCTACCCCGGTTTTGGCATTTCGCCGTCCATTCAGTGTAAGTGAACGCTTTTAGCTTATTAGCTGCTAACATCAACGTTCTCTCTGTAGCTGAACCGTTTGGGAGTAGAAATGGCTCTTCGTTGCATTTCAAGATCCTTTACTGGAATTGTAGAGACGGCCACTACACTTCATCAGCGGACTTTTAGGTAAGCAGTATTTGTCCCAAAAAAACAACATTTGTACCTAACAAACCGAGTAAAAGTAGCATTACTTCGTGATATGAATCTCTCTAAAGTAGTCCCCCCAAAGTACTTGAGTAAGAAAGTATTAGTTAATTAAGCAATATTACACGAGACGGAGTACGGATAGCCCTCCGCGTAACGTAACTAATCACCACCCACCTCCATATAGTTTGATAAATATAACTATTTATTGGTGTGAGATTAAGATAATTATACATTTGTGTAAAAAAGGAAAATACATTATTTAATGGATATGTCTGAATGAAAATATGAATTATACTTTATAAAAATTTATAAGGAAATCTCTTGATAAATGTAAATTATGTGACTTTATTGTTAATTATTGGAGATGGTGTTAATTTTTTTATTTCCCCCTTTAAAAATGAAATAAGAGTTGTATATAAGTTTGATATTGAATTTACATACAGTGGGGTAAAAAAGTATTTAGTCAGCCACCAGTTGTGCACGTTCTCCCACTTAAAAGATGAGAGAGGTCTCCAATTTTCATCATAGGTATACCTCAACTATGAGAGACAAAAGGAGAAAAAAAAATCCAGAAAATCACACTGATTTTTAAAGAATTTATTTGCAAATTATGGTGGAAAATAAGTATTTGGTCAATAACAAAAGTTCATCTCAATACTTTGTTATATATCCTTTGTTGGCAATGACAGAGGTCAAACGTTTTCTGTAAGTTTTCACAAGGTTTTCACACACTGTTGCTGGTATTTTGGCCCATTCCTCCATGCAGATCTCCTCTAGAGCAGTGATGTTTTGGGGCTGTCGCTGGGCAACACGGACTTTCAACTCCCTCCAAAGATTTTCTATGGGGTTGAGATCTGGAAACTGGCTAGGCCACTCCAGGACCTTGAAATGCTTCTTACGAAGCCACTCCTTCGTTGCCCGGGTGGTGTGTTTGGGATCATTGTCATGCTGAAAGACCCAGCCACATTTCATCTTCAATGCCCTTGCTGATGGAAGGTTTTCATTCAAAACCTCACAATACATGGCCCCATTCATTCTTTCCTTTACACGGATCAGTCGTCCTGATCCCTTTGCAGAAAAACAGCCCCAAAGCATGATGTTTCCACCCCCATGCTTCACAGTAGGTATGGTGTTCTTTCCCCTCCAAACACAAGTTAGGTTTTTACCAAAAAGTTCTATTTTGGTTTCATCTGACCATATGACATTCTCCCAATCCTCTTCTGGATCATCCAAATGGTCTCTAACAAACTTCAGACGGGCCTGGACATGTACTGGCTTAAGCAGGGGGACACGTCTGGCACTGCAGGATTTGAGTCCCTAATGGCGTAGTGTGTTACTGATGGTAGTCTTTGTTACTTTGGTCCCAGCTCTCTGCATGTCATTCACTAGGTCCCCCGTGTGGTTCTGGGATTTTTGCTCACCGTTCTCGTGATCATTTTGACCCCACGGGGTGAGATCTTGCGTGGAGCCCCAGATCGAGGGAGATTATCAGTGGTCTTGTATGTCTTCCATTTTCTAATAATTGCTCCCACAGTTGATTTCTTCACACCAAGCTGCTTACCTATTGCAGATTCAGTCTTACCAGCCTGGTGCAGGTCTACAATTTTGTTTCTGGTGTCCTTTGACAGCTCTTTGGTCTTGGCCATAGTGGAGTTTGGAGTCTGACTGTTTGAGGTTGAGGACAGGTGTCTTTTATACTGATAATGAGTTCAAACAGGTGCCATTAATACAGGTAACGAGTGGAGGACAGAAGAGCCTCTTAAAGAAGAAGTTACAGGTCTGTGAGAGCCAGAAATCTTGCTTGTTTGTAGGTGACCAAATACTTATTTTACACCATAATTTGCAAATAAATTCTTTAAAAGTCAGGCAATGTGATTTTCTGGATTTTTTTTTCTCATTTAGTCTCTCATAATTGAGGTATACCTATGATGAAAATTGGAGACCTCTCTCATCTTTTAAATGGGAGAACTTGCACAATTGGTGGCTGACTAAATACTTTTTTGCCCCACTGTAATTGTGTATCATGCCTGAAGTTTTTTCTTTTTTACCCTCCCTTTTAAACATGCTTAAAATAAGTACATCATCATCATCTATGGTTGGCACAGTTCTATCATAAAATGATTTTTGTTTTAGATCAATCTATAACAAGATGACTGGTAAAATCATACACATGAAAATGGTACAATCTTTCTTAAAAAAAAATCAGTCTGTGGTTTTAAGCCTTTTACAAGTGAATTTAAGATCATATCTGCCATACATCTAGTGTGTATCAAGTGTGATATGGCGACTGAATTATCAGTGAACACACAGGCTCTGTGATGAACAAAGGAGTAGTAAACTATCAGTTATGAATATAAAATCCTTGTGAGGCAACTAATTTTAACAATGATTTAAATATATTTGAATGTGAAAGTGGGGAAAAAGACTATTTATTATTTAATAGTTATGTCATAATTTACCTAAATTACATTCACTCTGATGTCTGAGTATGACAATAGGAAAGCTATCAAAAACTTCCAGCAGCATGCCTCATTTCTCTAAACTTTCTGCTTGTCCTTTAATGCAATGTGTTTAAAAAGGTCACCCTAAATGACCTTCAAAAGCCAGTCCTGAATTAGTTCTTCATTCCTGGTTATTTTGAAGTTTGAGAATTTTTTAAATTAAAGATGAGTGCCACACAGTTCCAAGTTCATATCTGAATTTTTATGCTTTAACTTTTATTCAAGACAGAGTAAAATACTTGCATTCTTGTTGACTGAAGAATCTCTGGAGAAGAGAAAGGAAAGTATCATAAACAATGACTTATGTGTAATTGTGTATCCTAGTAAGATAATGTGAATTTGAAGCTCACTGTTTTTAATCTTTTTTGCCATCAGTGTATCTGCTGCTGCTGCCGCCATTCAAAAAATGACAAGAGTGCGTGTAGTGGACAACAGCTCTCTTGGAAATACACCATACCACCGTCCACCAAAAGTGATCCATGTGTACACCCAGAATGGCATAGGAAAGGTTGGCGACAAAGTGCTGCTTGCCATTAAAGGACAGAAGAAGAAAGCATTAATCGTTGGGCACAAAATGCCTGGAGAACGCATGAGTCCACGCTTTGACTCAAACAATGTTGTCCTGCTTGAGGACAATGATAATCCTACAGGGACGAGGATTAAGGTCCCCATACCCACACATCTACGCAAATTGGAGGGCAACTACTCTAAAGTTTTGGCTATTGCTAGTTCATTTGTCTGACTGAATCAGTTGTTTTGAGGTATAGTAACATTCTGGGCCGCTCCTTTGTCATCTTCAATAAATGTCAAAGTAAATCACATTTTGTTATTGGCTCTGTTTTGTTACGTCCCTGTCAGTATCTCTTCCATGGTAAGCAGGCTTCTTTATGAGTATAATGGAAAACTTAAAGATGAATACATAGACATTGGTCAATCTTATGTTATAAAAACAACGGAATACATTATTTTTTAAAGGAAATATTTATTCAAGGCACAATATACATTCACAACATAAAACGCGTGACTGGCACACTATAGTAGCCTTTTCTAACATCACATTACCAAGCATAAGGCATTCTGTGTTGTGATTTCTATCACTCAAGTGAACTGATACATTTGTTATCAATGTGAGGTGCTTTCTTCAACTAAAATCTCAGTGCAAAATGTTGTAATTTTTAAAAACTTTACAATAAAAACTCAGTTTCCATGGCAATAAATTGAATCTGTACTGACACCTGCAGGTGTAAATGTGAAACGACAACAAAGGCAACATTTTTCTGCTCTCTGAAACATGGCAATATCAGAAAAACTCAAATGAAAAATGGTAAACATACACAAGCTAAGTACTATAGTACTCAGTTAAACATCTAACAGTATTATGATTTTTTCGGAAAAAAAATTAATTACGGACATTCATACAGACAGCAAATTGGAAATATGGAGACATCAAATAAAATTGAAATGCATATTATAGCTTGTGATTTTTCCCATGCTTGGGTCCATGCCTTTTATTTTAGATGCAAACAATTTAATTTGTACAGTGAATGCTTCATGCTGAGTTTGCATAGTTTCTAAAATATAGTCAGGAGGACATATAGTACTTTGGTTTTCTGTTATGCCCTTCTTTTTTTATTCAATCAGAGGCAGGATGTTTAAAAGGATCAAAAGTTGCTAAGGCTAAAGGTCTGTGGAAGTCTTCTGTACTCAGTCTACTGTACCACTGCAGACGGCCCTCCTCAACCACACATAGTCAGACAAAGCCACTACAGCCAAGTGAGACATGAAGTTAGATGAACAGAGAATGGAGACAAAAATGTGCAGCTTTATTTTACAACACTCACCTCTGTTAGATTAATCTCTGCTTCCCCTGATCCCTCCTTGTCCAACTGCTGGAACGCCCCTGATATATTGATACAAAAGTGTTTTATTGTGTTGTAATTTCCCAGTGCATTAATAAATATAGTGTATGTCATTTATGTTTCTGATATTTGCATCTGCATTACTCACTAAACATAGCTTCAAGCTTGACCAAGCAGCAGATGAAGTTGTCAAAGTCGATCACCTCGTTGTCTGCGTAGCGAGCTACCAGAACCTGGTTCAGTCGGTTATTCAGTTTAAAACCTACACAGGGATATGCAACACAAGTTAAAAGAAGGGGGCTACATTTGTCTAAGGTGTCCAAAACATCCCCAGGATTATTATACCTGCTGCCTCCACAGCAAGCCGCATCTCATATGAACTCATGGCCCCCGACTTATCAAGGTCAAATTGCCTGAAAATGACCTTCAAGACGGAGACAGGAATGTAAAAATAACAGGAACTGCAAGAGAATGTGGCATTTTTGTTCAGCTTATTCTTACCAGCCACTTTCGGATCTTGTTCCAGAGGATCTGAAACTCCACGAGGCCTAAACGGGCACTACCGTCTTTCTGATAAAACTTTGTCAAGGACTGAAACATCACAATCACTGTTGTGCAATTTTTTTCTTAAACCACAACTGTCATCATAAATTTTATTTTTAAATCAGTTTAAGACTTGAGAGAGGATACATCCATCAGGTTGACCATGGTCCTACATGATTCAGTGCTGAAACCATCAGTCTTCAGGTCTTTGTCTAAAATGACACAGGCATCAGAAAAAAAAACTGTCCTAACAAAGACTGTTCACATTACCTGAAGTGACTCAAATCCAATTTTTACCCTCATGAGATGTAGACTGATTATTATTAAGGTTGTCCAAATGCACAAATCTGGTCTA
Organism: Pholidichthys leucotaenia; assembly: GCA_020510985.1. Lineage (NCBI taxonomy): Eukaryota > Metazoa > Chordata > Actinopteri > Cichliformes > Pholidichthyidae > Pholidichthys > Pholidichthys leucotaenia. The sequence continues at coordinate 305,451,363 of CM035841.1, read as the reverse complement.
AAATTTGATCTTTAGGATCAATCACTTTCATATGTAGTCCTAAATTGGACATGCGTGTATCCAATAAGTTGTCATGTGACTTGATTGAGAACAGCCAGATCAGAATTCATCTCTCTTTGCATTAGATTGCATGTCCAAGTGCATTTTCTCTGCCGTGGGTGACTATTTTCTATTCATTCTCTATGTAGTCCGGCGTGTAATGCGCTCAGCGCCCTCGGCGCTAAAACATTGTCAGTGGCGACTGTTTATGTTGCAGCACTCAGGGCGATGAAAGCTGAAAAAGTTCCAACTTTTTACAGTACAGCTGTGCTCGTCAATGTCAAACCTTTCTATCCAGCCAATCAGCAATAAGGAAAGGTGGGACATAGGATGCTGGTACAGGAAGAAGAGAACGGTAAGATGGTGGGGTAGAGCCTGACCTTCACTGTATCAGACAACCCGGTATGCTTTGATCTGACACTAAAAGGATATCATGATCAAAATTTGAAAGCAAACACTTGGAGGAATGTGTCCACATCTGTCTGCATGCCAGGTGCATGTTTGTGCCTTTGTCACAGTTATATTTCTTACAAGTTTGTTGTGGTAGATAAGGCAGTTAACTGATACTATGGGAATTTGTACAATCAATCAATCAATCAAAGACTTTATTCCAGACTCATGGTCCATCAAAAATAAGGTAAAATAAAGTAAATAAAATAAAATAAAAACAAGACAGTTGAAAAACAGTTAATAAGAAAAACAATCAAAAAGTTACAAAAACAATAAGACACAACTACTAAAAGAAGTACAAAGACAGTACAGACTTTAAAAAGACTTAAAAAGACAACTGTACCAGTGCCTTCTAAACTGTGACTGACAGCGAATAGAACTGAGCTTAATGCTAGACATGACTTGAATGATTACATTTCTAGATACATCAAGCCGACAGATGAATTTATACATGAGATTCCTTATTACTGCATGCAGTGTATTTACACGTGATGAGACAAATAACTCGGAAGCACTGCACCATCGAGGCTTTTTAAGTAAAATTCTTAAAGCATCATTGTAAGCAACCTGTAATTTCTGCATACTTTGTTTCCTATAATTTATCCATAAATGAGCAGTGTCTAAAGGTGTACAATAGGTTTTAAAAAGAACCAGTTTCACCTCATCTGAACAAAAACCAAACCTGCGTGCAAGAATATTTGCTTGCATGTAGATTTTGCAGCGTTGTCTGAAAATATCATCATCATCAGTCATTCTATCATTAATAAAATGTCCCAGATATTTAATTTTATCCCTGACAATTAATTCCCTGCCTGCCAATTCAAAGACAGGGAATTTCATTAACAAATCTTCTTTAGTGCGGCAAATCAGCACACAACTCTTATTTGTATTATATTTTATGTCATTTTCCTCTCCATAAGCACTACACACTCTTAATAACTCCTGAAGACCAGCACTACTTGGACTGAGAATAACTAGATCATCAGCATACATAAAATGATTCACTAACTTATTCCCTATTAAACACCCAGTTTTACAGGCATTCAGTTGCTTTGACAAATCATCCATATAAAGATTAAACAGGATAGGGGTCAATATACTGCCCTGTCTGACACCACTGCTCACACCAAATGGGGATGAATGACTCTTCCCCCATTTCACCAGCATCTTCTGATGTGCGTACCAGTAAATCAGGATACGTACTAAGTACTTGGGCACCCCCCTGTCAATCATTTTCCTAAACAATATCCTGTGATTAACACGATCAAACGCCTTGGAGACGTCAATAAAACACAGAAAAACTGAAGAATTTTGATTTCTATACTTATTTATAATTTCTTTTAAAGCATATATGCACAGATCTGTTCCATGATGGGGTTTAAATCCAAATTGATGATCAGTAGATTTAATGAATACATTTAATTTTTCAAACATGATTCTTTCCAGTACTTTAGATATTATATTGGCTATAGCTATGGGCCTGTAATTGTCCAGGCTACACAGCTTGCCAGCTTTATCTTTAATGACTGGCACCAACACAACAGACAATAATGATTCTGGTAACATCCCATGAATCATGAAGCTGGTGAAACAGATTGCAAGAAGAGGAGCAATTCTTGAGCTAGCATATTTAAGATGCTCAGCAGAAATACAGTCTAAACCACTTGCTTTGTTATCTGATAGCTCTCTAATGGCTTTGGTCACTGCATAAGTGTCAATCAGGAGCGAAGTTGATGACTGAAAAATAATGGAAATACCTCCAATGTGAAATGTGCTCATATACTGACAGTGATTTATGAGTTTAGGAAAACATGTGTTGAGCATATCTCAGTGTGTTTTATGAAAATAGATGTAAAAATAAACAAAATTGTGACCATAGACTATTCGCCTAAGATGAGCTCTCTGATCTGCATCCGAGAAACTGACAGGCCAATCTTCTCCAACACCAGTTCAAACTGACTCCTAGTCAATCTAAAATACTCCTTGAAACGGGCACCATCAAGGCGCAATTCTCATATAAGTCAGTGGTACTCACCCAGCTGTTTCCTCGACCGGTTGATGTCATGTACCCAGACTCTTGTTTTTTTTTTCCGTGTCATCAGTGTAACATCAGGGCTGTGATAAGAGGCGGGGAATTCTCCCAGTATGCTTTGCGCCACGGGGACTCATAGACAGTTATAATTCTTGTGTTCTGCATGTTATTGTTACGTTATAATTGGTTATAAGTCTCGTAATAGTGTTGTTTTCCCTGTGTGTGAGAGATTATGTGTCTGTGTCACCCTGAGTGAAGTGAATGTGTGTGTGGATGACCTCCCCTCTGTTCTGCGTAATTCGGCAGTGATGAAATAAATGCCTACTATGTTCCAAATCCTCTTTCCTCATTGTGTGAACCCGTGAAATGTCACACTGGTGTCAGAAGTGGGATGTTGAGAGATGGACGCAAGAATCGAGGCAGAAATTTAATGGCTTGAACAGCTCATCGCTCAGATGGAAGCTAACGGCAGAGCATACACGCCAGCCGCCAGAGGTGCTCGCTGCAAAGAATGGGGAAATGGACCAGATGGACCAAGTGCGTCCCGTGTTCCGCCTTTTTCAAGGCATAACCAGGAGCGCCAGCAGGGAAACTACGAGCCAGCGATCCCACTGCAGCCGAGAGCAATGATCAGCATGGAGATGACAGTCCCAACCCCAGCACTGCCGACCCGCCAACCGGTCAAGCTTTCTTGCTTTGGTGGCAAAACCTCGCTCGACCACTTTCTCATCCAGATTGAACTGGCCACCATGTTCAACAGCTGGACACCTGAAGAGACAGCTGTGCAAGTAGCATTGGCTCTGGAGGGCGGAGCTCTATGCACGCTATCAGATCTCCAGCCTGAGGAACGTCACAGCTGGCCAGTGCTACAGGGGGCACTTCGGAGGCGGTTCAGGAGGCCGATCCATGCTGACCACATCTGGGAACAGCTAGCCAGCCACCAGCGACACGATCAAGAAAGTCTGGGGCCTACGTAGAAGATATCCAGCTGCTAACGCAGCACGGCTACCCGGATTTCGAGCCAGAGGCAGTGAAGAAGCTCACCCCGTTTCATCCGAGGGCTCCGCCCGGCTCGGCTCCCAGAACACCTCCAGATTCACGCCGCAAGCAGCTGGGAGATGGCTGTGGCAGAGGTGGAGCGTGTAGAGCCCATGCTGGAGCCAGCGGCTGACTTTTCATCACCAAGGCTGGGAGCAAGAACAAGGAGAAGCTGCGCCAGGCCATGGCTGCACGGCCAGTGAGAGTGCGACGGCGACACGAGGAAGGATGCTTCTGCTGCGGGGAGCCAGGCCACGTTATGCGCCACTGCCCTGCACCTGCCCCATGGCGCTGTGCTGTGGAGGACTGTCAACGCTGCCAGCAAGCCGAGGAGCGTGACCCAGCAGTCTCATGTGCAGCTGCTCTCCAGACTGCTGCAGCCGGGGATAGCGCAGTGGCTCACAGCTCATCCTCACAGCATCAGCCAGCTCGCCCCAGCAATGATGGCACAGAGGCCCTCGGAGCGCAGCAGCGTAGGGTTGAGTAGGATAGAGACCCTGTCGTCTCCAGGGTCCGGCAGTGGCTGGACATGGACCAGCGGCCCGCCCGGGAGGCTGTGTCTGTGCTGGACCCAGAGACCAAGGCCCTGCATTCTCAGTGGTCCAGCCTCTGCTGTTGTGAGGGTGGCAATCTCCAGCTGGGCAGCGTCACGTCTGGCAGCTGCCGGTCCCCCGACGGCTCCGCCCCAAGGTGCTTCAGTTGGTCCGTGGGTCGTTGGGGGCGGGCCACTTCGGGGTGATGAAAACTCTGCAGTGTCTTCGGTTCCGGTTCTACTGGTCAGGGTGTCATCAGGACTTGAAGCTCCATGTCCACTGCTGTGACACCTGCACGGCTCAGAAAGGACCGACTCAGCGCTCCCACGCCCTGTTACAGCAGTATAAGGTGGGGACACCCATGGTGTGTGTGGGGGTGGACAGCAAACCGGGGTTGGATTGTTTGTTTTGCTTAAGAGAATATCTTCACATGGTGCACGGACTGGTTCGGGAGGCCCTGGTAGCGGCGGGGAGTCGACAAAAGCGAGCATATGACTCCTGTTGCCAGGGGAGAGACTTTGCACCTGGGGATCAAGTCTGGATTTTCTGCCTGGAGCGGAAAAAGGGACTGTCACCAAAGCTGGTGAGCCACTGGTCGGGACCGTGCTTGGTCCTACAGAGACTGTATGTCATATTAGTGGACAGATGTTTTCACTTTAGAGTAAAAGGTAAAAGCCACTTGTACTGTAATTATGAATGCAAATTGTCATGATATGTAAACCCCATCTGATCAAAAAAAAAAGATCAGAATTGAACAATGTGGTCTGTAATGTAAACGTAGCCACAGTTACAGACATGCTTGAGTGGCAGTTCTTGAAATCAGAATCTCATAAAGCAATGGGATGCACACTACCAGTCAAAAGCAAGGACACACCTACACATTCATTTTCAGTAGATGGCTGTGTCCAAACTTTTGACTCGTACTGTACATTATAAGAAGAAGCATAAGACGATGTGTGTCAAAAATAACAAATACTCACGGCGGGCCATGACTCTGTTCAGAATTGTCCTCAGCTCATGGATAGAAATTTCCATGTCCTGCAAAAGCACACAACACAAGTTTTAAGTTAAAGTATTACCAGCTTACTGCATTAATTTGCATCTATAAAAAGGATGATTTAAACCAATTTCGCCACTACTGCTGTTATATGAATACAAGTATTATTGTTAAATGAGCAAAAACAAAAAGACTGAAAAGTTATATCTTTTGCCAGACGTCTGAACAATGTCAGTCCCTGTTAACCACATTCCAGAAAAAAAAGTCAGAACAGTTCTAACTCTCTTATTATTAGCAGCACTGACCTAAAGCAGCACAGTTCATGATAATTTCTACATAAAAACAAGATATCGATATATTTTGCTAGAACACAGTCAGGGCTGAAGTGACGTCATTCTGACCTCACTGTTTGGATGTCAAACGTTTCTGGAAAGCAGCATTTCTTTTCAAAGCATACCTCTCCTGCCAGTTGGGCAAACATGGACTTGAAAGAGTCATCAATGTCATCTTCAGTAATTTCCTCCTTCAAGAAACCAAATATGTTAAAGTCAGTGATAAGAAATCAGAACATCATTATTTAATCCAATTAATATTGTGTTTTTCCATTTAGATACACACATCATCTCCTAAATCAGCCAAGATTTCATCATCCAGCTCTCTGCAGTGAACAAAACATTAAAATGGAGCCTTCACTTTCTATCATCACAATTTTGCATGTAAAACTGATATAAACTTCCCATGCAAAGACACACATACTCTGTCTCAGACTGCTTCTCCGTGAAGACTCTCAGGACGAAGTCGGCCTCTTTGCCAGGCTCAAAAGTCGAGGGGATGATGAGGTATTCTCCAGGAGGGAGACGGAGCCGCGTGCTCACCTCACGTAGGTTAATGAAGGTCTCAGAGCGGGCGCACGAAGAATGAGACAAAAAGAAATTTTTCTTCAAGTGGACATTCTGGCAGCCTCTGTACTAAGGGCGACAGCAGAAGAAAAGGCTTAGATGCCATTTGCAGGTTTTAGATCCACTGAAATGAAATTATTCATACTTTGTCCTACAACCAACTAGTTTACAAAGTAATAAAATTTCTTTGGTAGAAGTAACCGACTGCCTACCTCTTCAGGAATCTGCAACAAACATAAAAGAAAAAGAGAACAATAAATGCCTTTGGTAACATTTTAAATATTAATGAAAAATATAATAAGGGCAAAGGGAAAATTCAGTTTTTCCATCTCTGTTCCCACCTCATAAAGAGCAAAGCCAATGGTGTGCATATCCTGACCGTGGCGCCGATATCTGCGGCGGTCTTTTTGCATGAGGGCAACTAAGAAACTGCATGCCACCTCGTCATCATCAGGGTCATCATCCTCTTCGAGCAGAGTGATCTTGTACTGAGGGTTGATCCAAAACGTGTCTACACAGATGATGCATTTGTGTTGGAATACTTCATCATCTAGCAGTACATCAGAAGACACGCACACAGGGTACTCTTGTGAGCGTTTTTACTGTTTGGACTCACTGGGATGGTTCCTGCAGCCCCCGGCAGTGCTGCCTCTCCTCCATGTGCCGTAGAACTTTATTGTGTTCCAGTGGCTCAGAGCGTCTTCACTCAGAACGTCTGGGGTCAAATTGCAGATCTCTAGTCGAGAAAACTGCCTCGTGAATTCACTGAAGGACATCCTGGAAGGTGTGACAGTAACCTCTTTAATGGATTAGTTTTAATTAGGCTCATTCACTTTGGGGTAAAAATTAGATGAGAGCGATAATTTTCTCAACATAATACACTTTAAACTGCAAACAAAATGATCTGCATGTCTCACACTGATAAGACTAAAGGAAGTCACTGGTGTGGCTTTATGATTAAAAATTAAACAAAAGAGTGGATATTATAAATCTCCTCTGAAAACTGCCCCAGTACATAAAATTCTTAGAAGGGAATGTCATACCAAAACTCTCCATCTTCCATCTTAAGATACATGTCTTCTCGTTCTGACGGATCAATCTGGTCCCATTCAGGAGAACTACGAATGATAAGGCAAAAACAGCAATAAAAACTAACAGCACACTTTAGGTTTGAGGTCAATTATCTAGATTTTAAAAGTGAATAACTTTCTAATTAATGAGAAATGTTACAACAGGCTATGTTGATATTTAAACAAGTCAAAAATGGAAGACAAATTTTTAAGGGCACAGAATAAATATTGAACCATACAATCACAAACTGGTAAAAGGTATGTAAACACATTACATAGTACAAATACACTGAAACTGAAAATGTTACAAATTTTGGGCTGCAGCTCCAGCTCATATTAAATTTAGGCTTAAAATTAGCTGCCCAAGTGCAACATCCCAAGGCTCATACCAGAAATGCATACAGCCAAATATTTGCTCTTACTTCTGCTCATTCCTTTATTGTAAAATGCATAATGGTAATTAGAAATGTACAAATGAATTCAAGACAATACTGTAATCTTGTTTGCTACATTTGAGGCATTTTTTAAAACAACTGGGAAACAGATTTAAGGATTAACTGTAAGTTTTAAGGATAACTGATGCCTTAATTTTGCCTGACAAATTTACTTTCTTAAAATACTTTGAGGAGCTGCAGATACACAGTATAAGCTAGGGAGGCACGATATATATTGGCATGCTGTCAGTATCAGTCGATAAAGTGTTAATTAAATTAATGCTTAAATGATTAAAATTAAAATTTTCTATCGGCAAAAATTAATTACAGCCGATAAAATATTACATTAGACAGTCTCGAGTGGCGCTCTGCTTTTGACATTACGCTTTTCCCTTGGCGTGAAGGAACAAGTGTGTCTCAGCTATCATGACTGCCCCCTTCACGCTCACGCTGCCGCTCTGTACTCCCTCGGCTGTGGTTATTTTGTATTCCTTTCTTGGTTAAGTGCTTTTGAAGTATATCAAATATCTACAGTAGTGAGGAATTATTGCACAGCAGGAGAATATTCCAAGTTCCCATTACAGCACAAGCATTTATGCTCTCCTTAGATGAAGGTGGAGGCAACCGCGTAAACGGAAGCTCCTCGGCTAAAGAGGGCTCCAAACAGACCAATGCTGCTTAGCCTTTTGGTTGTAAATGCAGTCCCTTGGGAGACAAGATTGACAAACAAAAAATTGATAAATAACCTGGATCATTATTCAAAGCTGGCTACACCCCAAGATCACAGACACCACTGGTGAGCTAGCATGCTGATAACTACACCACAGCACTGGACAGAGGAATCTGGTAAGAGCTGTGGAAGTGGAATTTGTATATATGTGAATATGGGCTTGTTTACACTGTGGCCGACAAGTACTGCTCATCAAACCTGGGCCCTGTTCCAGAAAGCAGGTTTAGTGGCTTACCTGGGTAAGTTAACTCAGAGTTTGTGGTAATTCTGAGTTTTCGGTTCCAAAAAGTCAGAGTATGTTTGTAACTATAGTAACAAAGGCTGTGAACATAACCTGCTCCTGACTAGGTTATACTGAGGTTATGTTGGGGGGTATGTTTAGAATATTTAAACTTAAGAGGAACCACATCCACAAATAGAAGTGTGATGGTAGCGACTCAGATAACTAATTACTCAAAATCACATTTCATAAAACACACCATCACTAATTTGTTTTTAATGTGCCTTCATTTCCTAAACAAACATAATTTTCCCCTCTGTCTTTGCATGCAGATATTAATCTCCAAATCTATTTTCTGATTTTTTTTTTCTATTGAGATAGATTTTATACAGATCCTTTGCTAGCAACTGCAATGAAATTCTAAAATGTATTAGTGATCTTAAAGGTAAAATATTACTTTCTTTTTATCAGTAATATGCCTCACATTAAGATCAATAAAATCAGTTTCTTACATTGGCAAACTGCTGCACAGATTTTGGAGGAGGATCCACTACACTGCACTGTTCAGTCTCTTATGGAACAGAAATAAGTTCTGCTGCAAATCCTCCGTCTTCAAACACCACAGTCACATACCGGATGCTTGGCATATTTTGTCCATATACGTAGCTTAGTGGACCCTCTAGACCCTCCGTGTCCACTTCAGTCTGCTCCTCTTCAGCCTTTTAATTGTATTAAAAATCTTATGGCCTTTGGCCTAATGAAGGATAATTTGTGAAAAAGGGGGAAAAAAAAACTATATTTACACTACAAGACAAGGACACCATCTTGGACTGTGAAGGTGATAAAATTATAAAAAAAAAAGTGCAAATTAAAAGCCCACATTTATTCAATGAAAAAAGATGGGCTTGTGAGGGAAATTGGTTGAATAGAAAAATCCCTTTAAAAGGTTGGTATAAATTAACACTACAGCAAGGCTTGCATAGTGTTGCTTTACTGTAATTGCAATATGGGAAAACAATTAAAATCCATACTGTATAATCTGATTATCTAAGTATGTGGGGAAAGTTAAAAAGCCTTAACAGAGCTTCACAAAATAAACAGTGAAGGATGGGATCATCAGACTTTTACATTTTACCAGGGCAGTACCCAGATATTTGCTTATCTGGATATCTGGTCATGACAGTGATATTCATTTTGGTATTTGGATATTTGCGCCTTCACTTAAAGTGCTCAATTTTCACTATGCTAATTCTGATTTACTAACCCCCCCACCAAAAAAAGTCACAAAATTACATAAATAAATTTAGAAATATATAAAGAAAAAACTTCAAATCCATGTGACAAAAATTGCAAATTTATGAACAAAAAAAATTACATTTACAAAAGAAATCTGCAAAAAATATCTTTAGGAAAATTACTTCAAATTACATGGGATAATTGCATATTTACTATAAAAAAAATAACAAAATTACAAGAAAAAAATGTTCTCAAATTTACACGAAAAGCTACAAATCTATTAAAAAAAAGCTACAAATTTACATGAAACAAAATCTTCATAACAAAAACAAAGGCCATTATATCTGAATGTAATGATAAATGTTGTAAAATAGCCTACTGCCTTGCAATGCACTCGATTTATAACATCACATTATTCTGAATACTTTTTTTTCATTCATTCATCTTCTTGCGCTTAATCCTTTTCAGGTCGCAGGGGGGCTGGAGCCTATCCCAGCATCTTTGGGCGAGAGGCAGGGTACACCCTGGACAGATCGCCAGTTCATCGCAGGGCCAACACAGAGAGACAGACAGCCATTCACTCTCACAGTCATGCCTAAGGACAATTTAGAATCCCCAGTTTGATGCCAATTAACCTAACTTGCATGTTTTTGGTATGTGGGAGGAAACCGGAGAAATCCCGGAGTAAACCCACGCAAACACGGGGAGAACATGCAAACTCCACACAGATCACTGTTGGTCGGGGGCTGGGATTGAACCCAGGATCCCCCGGCCAATGGTGAGTTGCTGTGCTGCCACAGTGCTAACCACTGTGCCACCGCGCCACCCTCTTTTTTTTTAATGGAAAATAAATTTGAGTTAAGGGATATCCAAGCAGGGCTCAAACTCACAGTCTCGCACATCAGAGTCTGGTGTGCTACTTATGCCACTAAGGGTGCTTTCACAACTAAATTTGTTTAATTTGGTCCGAATCAGCTGACGAGTTTGTTACTTTGTATCATTTTCTCCTTAGTTCGGTACCCTTTCACACAGGCAAAAATTCAAGCAGACTAAACTGCGTCACGTTAAATCCCACAAGACCTACATCAGAACGTTTTCTGTTCTTATTGGTTACATTTTTTTGCCACAAGAACAAGAAAGGTAAATACAGGAAGTAGGATGACTACTGTGTATTTATGCATTTCTGGGGCAAAAATAATACAAATCATAGTGTAATCTACAGGGGGTTTTCATCACCCTGGTTATCGTTTATTACATACGTGCATATATCACTTTCAGCAAATCGTACAGTTTGAAAATGAAGCATGACTATGGGTGGAAAATAACATGTTAACCTTCATTAATCCTCCAGAACCGTGGTATGCTCAGCCACAGATATTTTCGAAGATCCATCAGGTATGTACAGTGGCATAAAATATTTTACCGTTTGCCGCTGGTCCTGTTTTAGTGTGACCACTTTCTCACCTGCAGGACCGCACCAGAGTTTGCCAGTTGATTCGAATCGAGACCACCTCTTTCAGGAGGTCTCGGCATGGTTCCTTTGATGCACACCTGAGTGCGATTACCGTGTTCTCACCAGACAAAACAAACTGCACTACTGTAGAAAACAAAGTTGAGCTTGACAAACAAACTAAAGCCTGTAGGTGTGAAAGCACCCTAAGAAGCTTGACCACCTGGTAAGTCAAACAGAAATGCTTATATAAACTTGTATATATTGTCCACTGGTGAAGAATCCATAAAACTCACTTCATGCAGTCAGCAGTTCAGCTCCCTGCATCTTTGGCTGATGTCGCTGTTTTTTCTTATTGATTATGATTTTTTTCCCCACTCCTCATATGCCTCCAAGAGTGCTTGTAGCACTTCCTCAGAGAAATAATTCTCTCTTTTCCTCCACTGCTTGTGGTTTCTATGTTCAATACATGCTGTCTTAGTAGGTTTGCTGTGAACACGCACGTCTCGAGGTCAATCAACTCTGAGTTGATCCAAATACAGTGATAACCGGAGTTCTGGAACCAGAAACTCAGAGTAAGTTCTGGCAGATTCACTTAACCCTGAGTTCAGGGTTTGTTTCAGGCTATGTTAACCCTGTTTTCTGGAATACCCCCCGGAGCTGCTAGCAGTTTCTGTCTGCCATGGGAGTTTTCTGTTGCTGTGGTAACAGTGGTCCAGATGCTAATGCTAATTTAGCACTCCGCTATGTGCTAGCAACCACTGACAAGCAGCAGACCCAGTTTTAACCAACATTATGTGTGTAAATTGAGGAAATATGGACTGTGTATATTTTAATATTATAAAGGGATACAGAGGCTTCCTCCCCTCGTACATTTGTCTGAAAATACAGTTAGGCCCAAAAATATGTGGACAGTGACACAAGTTTTGTTCTTTTAGCTGTTTACGAAAACATATTCAGGATACAATTATATAATCAATATGGGCTTAAAGTGCAGACTCTCAGCTGTAATTTGAGAGTATTCACATCCAAATTGTAGCAAGGGTTTAGGAATTACATCTCTTTAATACGTAGCCGCCTCTTTTTCAAGGGACCAAAAGTAATTGGACAATTGACTCAGAAGGCTGCAAAAAAAAAAAATAACAAGGCTACATGGGCTCTTCCCTCGTTAACCTGTCATCAGTTAAGCAGTTAAAAGGTCTGGAGTTGATTCCAGGTGTGGTGTTTGCACTTGGAAGCTGTTGCTGTGAACACACAACATGCGGTCAAAGGAGCTCTCAATGGAGGTGAAACAGACCATCCTGAGGCTGAAAAAAAAGAAGAAATCCATCAGAGAGATAGCAGAAATGTTAGGAGTGGCCAAATCAACAGTTTGGTACATTCTGAGAAAAAAAAGAGTGCACTGGTGAGCTTGGGAACTCAAAAAGGCCTGGACGTCCACGGAAGACAACAGTGGTGGATGATCACAGAATCCTTTCCATGGTGAAGAACAACCCCTTCACAACATCCACTCAAGTGAAGAACACTCTCCAGGAAGTAGGTGTATCAGTATCTAAGTCTGCCATAAAGAGAAGACTTCATGAGAGTAAATACAAAGGATTCACCACAAGGTGCAAACCATGAATCAGCCTCAAAAATAGAAAGGCCAGAATTGTCTTTGCCAAAAAAACACCTGAAGAAGCCAACCCAGTTCTGAAACAGCATTCTTTGGACAGATGAGACTAAGATCAACCTGTACCAGAATGATGGGAAGAAGAAAGTTTGGAGAAGAATTGGAACAGCTCATGATCCAAAGCACTACATCTTCTGTAAAACATGGTGGGGGCAGTGTGATGGCATGGGCATGCATGGTTTCCAATGGCACTGGGTCACTTGTGTTTATTGATGATGTGACAAAAGACAGAAGCAGCCGGATGAATTCTGAAGTGTATAGGGATATACTTTCCGCTCAGATTCAGCCAAATGCAGCAAAGTTGATTGGACGGCACTTCACCAATGATCCAAAACATACTGCAGAAGCAACCCAGGAGTTTTTTAAAGCAACGAAGTGGAATATTCTGCAATGGCCGAGTCAATCACCAGATCTCAACCCAATCGAGCATGCATTTCACTTGCTCAAGAAAAAACTTAAGGCAGAAAGACCCACAAACAAGCAAGAACTGAAGACAGCTGCAGTAAAGGCCTGGCAAAGCATCACAAAGGAGGAAACCCAGCGTTTGGTGATGTCCATGGGTTCCAGACTTCAGGCAGTCATTGCCTGCAAAGGATTCTCAACAAAATATTGAAAAGTAACATTTTACTTAGGGTTATGTTTATTTGTCCAATTACTTTTGAGCCCCTGAAATGAGGAGCGTTTGTATAAAAATAGCTACAATTCCTACATGTTTAATCATATATTTTTGTTCAACCCCTTGAATTAAACCTTAAAGTCTGCACTTCAATTCCGTTGTAGTTGTTTCATTTCAAATCCAATGTGGTGGCATGCAGAGCCCAAAACATGAAGATTGTGTCACTGTCCAAATATTTCTGGGCCTAACTGTAGATAATGTGTATAATATTTTTCATATTAAGTTGAGGTAGTTATCTTATTTTCCTTGGAGAATGTGTCTTTATATGCCAGTTGTCATCACTGTAAGTCAAAGGAGATCTAAATAGGTCGGAAGAAAATATGTGCATATATTGGTATCAGCACTGGCAAAAAATAGTTGTACTACTTTAAACTATTGGCATTTCGGCTATCAGCAAAAATTCTACTATTGTGCATTCCAGTATAAACAGTAATGTATATAACAGTATAGTCAGTAATGACAAGGAGCTTTTTTAATAGAATTTCTATGTAAGCATGCAGAGCTCCATTTTTAGTCTTACTTCCAGTGGCACAATCTGTTCTTTAATGATAATATAGGATGTTAAAAAGCTGACTTGTCCTGAGTAGCAGTCTTTTCAAATTAAGTTTGCAGAGCTAAAAACTGTTCGCTGATTAAGGAATTCATTCGATTAAATTAATTTGTTAAGCATCAGCCTCTTTGGGATGATTTAGAGAAACTGAGAATTTTAGCTTTCAAGAAATGCTAACTAAACCCAGTGTAAAATAAAGATGTGGAAAAAGTTAAATAAACATCTAACTGGAAAATAAGGAGAAGTGAAAGGCTGCTGTGTGCACAGAAAAAGCAAAGTCACTGGATCTAAACCACAGCTTGACTGCATGGTTTGCAAAAGAGACTCATCGAATTCTTGGAGTCACTGCCGGGGCCATGGGGTTAAATTTTCTAGACTCCTCAAATCTCAAAGACTGGCCAGTATGTGAGGTAAAAGCATCATATATATGTTTTTGTTTGTTTTAAAGATTTATTGTGAGGCATTTCCCTTTATTGGACAGGTACAGTCAAATGAGAGACAGTAAATAGGGTGAAGAGCAGCCGAGGGCAGGGCTGTCCTGAAAACCAGTTTTAGGACTCAAAATATTCAGGAGCAATCCAGAGCTAATATTTGAATATTCCCTCAATGGACTGTGTCAGCATCAATGTTTTTCAGAAATGTGACTTTTCTTACAAATCTAGAACTTTTTCCACCAAAAAATTGCAGATTTTCTTGTAAATCTGAGATATTTTTCTCATGAATTATTTAACGTTTTTTCCCCTGTAATGTTTTTTTTCTAAATTTGTCCTTCTCATAAGTTTAGTATTTTTTTCTCCTCATAAATTTCAAATTTTTGTCATGTGAATGTTAGTCTTTTTCCTTTATATGTGCAAATTCATTCATATATATTTGTGAATTTATGATCAAGTCACTATTTTTTTCTTGGGAATTTGTGATATTTCTGTCCTAAATTACAGGCTTTTTTTGGTAAACCTGGTGAAAATCAAGCAGTTTGGAGAAGGGGTGAATATCCAAATACCGCATTTAAAAATTCAACTACAAATGTAATGAATTTCTGTATCATCAAATATTTGGATACAGCCATAGGCAGAAGTAAGGGGTGGCTACATGGGCTCAAGCCCCGAATGTGTTCCCAAAAGCCCCGGTCCTGAAAATCAAAACATCTTGTCTGCCAAGTACCAAGCGAGAAGAGTCGGAGAGAGCCGAGAAGAGCCAAGTCCCATCCAGGAGAACAGCACACCATGTGGCCAATCACATGTGAGGACAGACTCAAAAGGCGGGGTGGACGGCCGCTCTCCTCCAATAGTGGCCGCCTCACCACAGAGGCCGCCTCACCAATGTTGAAAGAAAGATGACTATCCAAAGTTTTTTTCGAAACCAGCAGCAGAAGCCCAAAACACTTCAGCAGCACCAGGAGCAGTGGCAGCAGCAGAAGAAACCACTGATGTTTCAGGTTTGTGAATTGTGAACCTCCAGATTTGTGATAAACTACTCACTGAGTTAGTGAGGTGACAGGTATGATTTGCTAACTGGTGTTACCCATTAATTAACTAATTTGTGCCGCCAACGTTAAATAATGACACCAAAATGTTTTTTAATACAAAAAATATAAAACAGTATATAACACGTGTGTTCTGCCCCATTGATTCAGCTTCACTCAGTCTCAGACGTCACCTCTATTTACTGTTGCATTAATATGTACTGCATGTGCTTTTAGTGCTGTAGATGTTTAAGGTAATGATAATTTTAACTACTTAATATAGCGTTAGGCAGGCTTAACTACAATAATAATAAGTAAGCATGACATTCTCACCCTCAACTCAAACAATCCTTCAGTTTATTACAAATGTTTAAAATCAACACATCTGGAGGTGCATGGTTTTCACTGGATTGGAAGAGTATGAAAAATTGTAATCTGAAAAGTAACTAAAGCTGTCAAATGTCATTGTAGTGTCATAGAAAGTAAAACATTTCCCTCTGAAAGGTAGTGGAGTAGATGTATAAAACAACATCAAATGGAAATACAGTAGTCAAGTACTTCAAATGTGTGCCTAAGCAGCACTTGAGTAAAAGATAGATGATGGATAAATGAATACTTTATTAATTACAATGGGGAATTAAATAATTCTCAGTAATTAAATATACATGACTACCATGTTAATGTTATACTAAACATACAGAAGCCTAAAACAAATATGTACACGTGACTTAATGCCCTACCTAGCATAAATATATTTATGTTTGTGTTTGTTCACTGTATATATATTTTTATACAGGTCAGCAGTCATCCTGCAGCACAGAAAAACGGATGCTGTTTCAGGTTTGTGAATCTGCAGGTGTCACTTTTCTTTGCTTTTGTAAGTGTATCATTCTAGACCTGCTCTATAAAGTCACAAGATAACTTTTATTCATTTAAGTTATGTGAATTAAATTAAATTGACTGGACTTAGTGGTGAGTTGATGAGGCGAGGTTTAGCTAATTTCATTTGATTTGACTGATGTCAGGACTTTGTTTTTGTCACACAGACAACACAGCAACATCTCAAGACCAGCAAGAGACAGCTGCAGGTGCATTGCCTCCTATTGATTTAATTTAATTCAATTCAGCTTTATTTATAATGCGCCACATCACAACAAAAGCCGTCTCGTGGCGCCACAGTGCAGAAAAAAAACAGTCACAGAAAGACCCAGCAATCAGACGATCCCCTATGAGCAAGCACTAAGCGACAGTGGAGAGGAAAAACTCCCATTTGGACGGAAGAAACCTCTAGCAGAACCAAGCTCAGGGAGGGGCAGTCGTCTGCTGCGCCTGGCTGGGGATAAGGGGATAGGGAGGATGGAGAGGACAGACATAAAGAACATAACAGTAAGATGCCAAGTACATCATTGGAGCTCAACCAGCAGTATGGATCAGATAACAATAGAACAAGAGTGGGGTTAAGAGACACAAAAACCCTCCTTTAACGTAAGCTATATTAAAAAGGAAGGATTTTACCCTGTTCTTAAAAACAGAGACCGAGTCTGACTCCCGGACCCAGAGTGGTAACTGGTTCCAGAGAGAAGGGGCTTGGTAGCAGAAGGCTCTGCCTCCCACTGTACTTTTGGAGATTCTGGGCACCACAAGTAAGCCATCATTTTGGGAGCGTAGTGCTCTATTAGGATGGTAAGGTAATATCAGGTCTTTTATATACTGGGGGGCCAGATTGTTAAGAGCTTTGAAAGTAAGAAGAAGGATTTTAAACTTGATTCTAAATTCTATGGGAAGCCAATGGAGGGAGGACAGAACCGGGGAAATATGATCTCTTTTTCTAGAACCAGTTAAAACTCTAGCAGCAGCATTTTGAAACAACTGAAGATTTTTTAAAGATACTTTAGGACAACCAGATAATAGCGAATTACAATAATCTAATCGAGAGCTGACAAAGGCGTGAATCAGTTTCTCAGCATCATTCAGAGACAAGATGCTCCTGATCTTGGCAATATTGCGCAGATGATAGAAGGCAGTCCTAGAAACAGTTTTAATATGTGAATTAAAGGACAAATCCTGATCAAAAATAACTCCAAGGTTCCTCACACAACTGTTCAGAGTGAGAGCGGCAGCATCTAAGGCATAATCTTAAAAAGAATTTCTAAGATGTTTTGGGCCAACAAAAATGACTTCAGTCTTATCAGAGTTCAATAGTAAAAAATTACAAGTCATCCAAGCTTTGATGTCCTTAAGACAGGCATCTATTTAGGGACCCCAGAAAACGGCCCAAAGCAAGTGTCCCTATCCCAGTACCCCCTCAGCCAATTTGGTACCCAGCAGAGAGCATTTAACAAAACTTGGTTTGAGTAGTTTAAGTGGCTGAAGTACTCTGTAGTCAGAAACTCCACATTTTGTCACATTCTCCCGTGCGCTTTTATGCAGCGCATGGAGGAGTAGAAGGAGGACAGATTTACATGCTGGGTTACACCACAAACACATTTATTAAGGAAAGTAGACATACAAAAACGGTAACAGGGTACACTAAATGGCTACATGACGGGCGTGAAGCAGGCAGACCACAGTGTGCAGTGGCCGACAAAAACAGTTCAAAAACAAGGCTGACATACAAAAAGAAGACAAGGTTCACTTACAGGCTCACACGACGGGACGTGCAGCAGGCAGATCACAGTGAACAGTGGCACGACACAAACGTTAGACAATACAATAGTCCAGCAATGCTTGCCTGGCAAAGAGCTGCTTAAGTACAAGCACTGCTGGCAGAGAAGATAGAGTGCACCTGGGCAAAGCGCGGGAAAGACAATTACCGGGAGTGGAACCAGTTGGCTGTCATGAGAGAGGGGGCGTGGTCGGACTGGCAAGTGTCAGACAGCGCCCACACGAATGTAGGCCAAAGGAGGCTGCCTCACAGCTGCCGGCCCGAAACAGTGGCTACAGGTATGGGAAAATAAACTAGTGACATGGAAACTACAAGAAACTCAAAAGATAGCACAATAAACAAATACACAGATAAACCTGAACCACAGAAGGTCAGAACCGAGCCTGAAAGACAAACCGGCTTGGTTCTTGACAGAGCCCCCCTCTCAAGGGGTGGATTCCAGACACCCACGGCAACATCATAAGGAAAGGGAAAAAAAAGCCACCCAGAGTCCCAGGCCCAGCAGACAGTCCAGCGAACAGAGTCCGGTGGCCTGCCGGAAAACACGGGCCACCTGACCCAGAGACTCAGTCCTTCCGGCGGTCGGCCAGCGCTGTAGAGCCACCAGGACCGGAGGGGTGAAGCAGGGGGCGGCCTACCCACCGGGAGGCTCACTGGTGGGTGACCGGACCGTAGGAAGGGAACCCCCATGGCATCAGGCTGAGGAGTGGAGGCCCCGGTGTCCTCAGACTGACCAGCAGCACCCTCAGTGGTTCCGGCTTGGGACACAGCTGCACCCACGGTGGACTCCAGCTGGAGCTCTGCAGCACCTGCGGTGGACTCTGGCTGGAGCTCTGCAGCACCCGTGGTGGACTCCGGCTGGAGCTCTGCAGCACCCACGGTGGACTCCGGCTGGAGCCCTGCAGCACCCGCAGTGGACTCCGGCTGGAGCTCTGCAGCACCCGCGGTGGACTCCGGCTGGAGCTCTGCAGCACCCGTGGTGGACCCCAACTGGGCCCGTGCTGCACCCTTGGTGGACCCTGACCGGGCCAACGCTGCACCCTCGGTGAGCCCCGGCTAGGCCAGCGCTGCACCCTCGGTGGACTCCGGGCTGGAGCGTGGTTCCCATGACAGGTCCATGCAGGAGCGCAGCACCCACGTTGGGCTAACACTGGGGCGCAGCCCCCACGAGGAGACCACCAGACCAGAACGCCACACCCACGGAGACTCAGCCTGTGGAGGGACCCACAGAACGGCCTCAGGCAGAAAGGAAGCTGGACCCACAACGTCCGCTGGTGGAGAGACCAGATCCACAGAGACCCCTGGTGATGGTGGTTCTTCTCCGGCAACCCTAGAAGGAAGCTCAGGAGCAACAGAAGAAGAAAGGTTGTTAGGGTCACTGGCAGCGGTGGAGCCCGGCGAAGGGAGTTCAGATGCAGCTGCGTGCTGCACCTGACTCTCTTCACCTAGAGCCAGACAAGATCTCTCTAACATTGACATTAGAAATACAAGAGAGATAACTTGCCTGAGCTCGAGCTCCACCGCCATCCAGGACTCCGTCGAACCTAGCGATGTGATCTCGGGCCCAGCCTCCAAGAGGTCCAGCTCTGGCTCCCATTCCACTGCGACCGTCTCCGCAGCTGGCAAGATGGTGGTGGCAGTCCCGTGGTTCCCCGGCAGCAATTGCAACACTGGAGACTCCTCTGGCGTGGTTGCTGGGGAACAGCTCTGTGTTGGCTCCGGAGCGGAATCCTCCGAAGCTACTGGCTCCTCCACTGTCCGATGGCTCTGACCTTGGACCAACGGACACTCAAGAGAACATGGAGTAGACACAGAGAGAATAGAAATAAAGTCAACATTTGCAGCTGGAGGAGAGGACCCAGCGGACTGCTGAGACTGGGCCTCTCCCTCGGGAGACAGACAAAGTTTGTCGTGATTTAATTGGGTGGAATGAAAAAACACTTGCCTTTCATCCCGGTGCTTGTTGTTCACAGCTGCAACAGGCAGACGGTCTTCCCTCTCCGTGTTCACGGTGATCTTGGTCCCTTCAAAGAATTGCGGAGGAGCTGTCTCCATGGAAACAGAGGTAGGTGTGGCCAGAGAAGACCTGGAGAGCCTCTCAACAGCGGGAGGACTCGTCACTGTGACCAAGAGCGCTGCAGCGGCGGAAGGCACAGAGCATGAGGACGGCCCTGTAGCGGGAGTGGTCTGAGCTGACGAGGGAGAAGTGGCTGTGGAAGAGAGGGGCCTCCTCCAGTGTCTGGACGCAGGATGACGCCGTTTCTGGGGAGCTGGAGACGCACAGCCTGACACTGGCGAAGAGAGAGAGGGAATGGCTGCAGGTTGTGAAGCGCATCCCCGCTTAGGCTCCGCGAGGAACGCTGCTCTCCCCACACCAGGAAACGCTCGCTGGAGCGTGCAGACTGAAGAAATCAAGTCTGCGTCCAGGCTGCTCCATTTCGCCTTTGGTCCGGGGGCTTCATAGGCCTCGTCCATAAAGTCCTGGATAAAGGCCACCGCCCACTACTCCTCCACAGTTGGAGTCCTGAAAGTCAAACTCCTCCTGCTGAAGTGAAAGCGGCGCGCTGGAGGTGCCAAGGAGGAAGCCAATGGCAGAGATGGTAGCGGGGGAAGATTGAGCGCGATCACCCAGGGATGGTTGTGCAGACCGGGACTGATCTTCAACTGGTTTGCCACTCCACCCCAGCACAGCCGCTCATCCTCGCAGGATCTGCAGTTCCAAGCCCCTCTCGCCAGATCCTCAATTACGGAGATGCGCTGCAGCTCCTCCTGACTCCACCTCTTCCTTGCTTTGACAAGATTGCCTGCCGAATCCATGACAGAAAAGGCTCCCACAGGCAGGTGAGTGAAAAGGAAAACAGTTCAAAAATGAAAAGGGTATGTGTGGGTGTAACCCACACATATCCTTTTCTGGCTGGACTCTTCTGTCACATTCTCCCCGTGCGCTTTTACGCAGCGCACGGAGGAGTAGAAGGAGGACAAATTTACATGCTGGGTTACACCACAAACACATTTATTAAGGAAAGTAGACATACAAAAACGGTAACAGGGTACACTAAATGGCTACAAGATGGGCGTGAAGCGGGCAGACCACAGTGTATAGTGGCCGACAAAAACAGTTCAAAAACAAGGCTGATATACAAAAAGAAGACAAGGTTCACTTACAGGCTCACATGATGGGACGTGCAGCGGGCAGACCACAGTGAACAGTGGCACGACACAAACGTTAGACAATACAATAGTCCAGCAATGCTTGCCTAGCAAAGAGCTGCTTAAGTACAAGCATTGCTGGCAGGGAAGATAGGGTGCACCTGGCAAAGCGCGGGAAAGACAATTACCGGGAGTGGAACCAGCTGGCTGTCATGAGAGAGGGGGCGCGGTCGGACCGGCAAGTGTCAGACAGCGCCCACATGAATGTAGGCCAAAGGAGGCTGCCTCACAGCTGCCAGCCCGAAACAGTGGCTGCAGGTATGGGAAATAAACTAGTGACATGGAAACTACAAGAAACTCAAAGGATAGCACAATACACAAATACACAGACAAACCTGAGCCACAGAAGGTCAGAACCAGCTCGATTCATGACACATTTTGCTTTTCATTCCGGTTGTACAGAAAGCAGAATATTCGCACCAACAAAGATGCTCTCTTTAGTATCTCCGGATTTTCAAATCGGAAAAGGGCTTTGGATACCTTCTATGAGCATGAGAAAAGTGCCATCCACAAGTCAAGCATAACATGTTGGCAGAGCTTTAAAAGCACACTAAGTCATGGAGATGTGATCGAGCCGCTGAACACTGCAAACGCAGCAGAACCACATTTTTAGGGAAGCAAGGCATGCTATTCCTTGGGCATAATGAGAAAGATGCTAGCAACTTTCTTGAATGCATGAAACTCCTCAAAACATTTGACCCATTTCTCCAAATGTAAAAACCTTCTTCGACTACTATCTATCTCTCCCATTCAACCCAAAATGAAATGATTACCAGCATTTCAAAAGAAATAACCGAGAACATCTCAAAACAAATTAAATCCTCCAAAATGTACTCTGTGATGGCAGATGAAGCCAGAGTGCACCACACAGAGCAGCTGTCTGTCTGTGTCTGTTATGTTACACAAGAGGGTAACCCTAAAGAGGCGTTTCTTGGGCTACTGAGGTCAAGACAGATTTGACGCAAAGTTCATTACAGATGGAATAGAGGAAATGCCAAGGTTTGCCAACCTAGCTGACCTCATGTGTGTTGCACAAACGTGATGAGTGAAGCAGTATTGGGGGGGGGGGGGGGGTCCAGGCCCACTTCAGAGAATGACACCCTGAAGCAGTGTATGTACACTGTTATGCACGAGTGTCCTGTGCTACACATGCAAAGCCAAACCTGAAGCCACTGCATTCTTCAACCTGCTTGAAAACACGTAAACATTTTTTGAGCAATTCCCTTGTTAATCACAACAAGTTTGTAGAAATCCAGAATCCGCTTGAATTGAAGCCAGCTGAACTTGTGCAGCTGTCCACAACAAAATGGGCTAACCAGACTAGGTCTGTCAGAGCTGTTGTGAACAACTTCCTGCCATTCTAGCATGTCTCAGCATCATGAAGACAGCCATGGCCCAAGGGATCCTGTCAAAGCTCTCCAAGCCAAAGACAGTCTACTTGTTGGTGATGTCTGTAAAACTCCTCGGGATAACTGAATGGCTTCACTGGTACCTGCAGAGGGAAAGTTTGGACTTGGGCAGAGCAGCTCAATATAAGATGGCAACCATTCAAACTTTGACAGATCTCTGCACAGATGCTGGGGCTGAAGATAGACATCTTCAGCCCCAGCATCTTCAGCCTCAAGAGGGCCATGACCTTTTGTGACAAAAATCACATCCAGCTTCCTGTTAGTCCCAGGGAGAAACAAAAAAGAATGAATGGCTTTGTCGTGGGGTCAGCCTGTGGGTCAACCTCCAATCCAACCACCTCTGATGATTTCAGCTATCAGCTTTTTTATCCGTGCCTGGACAGGATGATACAGGAACTCACCCATCTGTTTTCAGATGTGGGAGAAGAGCTCATGTCAGGCATTAAAGCCTGTGACCCGACCACATGCTCTCAAAAGCCTTGCTACCCATTACAAAATTCAGCTGAAGCCAGAAGAAGTGCTGGTGGCTAAAAAATTCATCAAGGAAAGGATGGAAAAAGAGAAAGTTCCTGACACAGCCACTGTCTTCAAATTATTTGATGGAGACATGTTTCCCAGCCTAGAGACGGTCCTCCAAGTAGCCCTGATCATTCCAGTAAGCAGCTGTAGCTGTGAACGCTCCTTCAGCCCCTTGCACCGCCTTCACACATGATTAAGGAGGACCATGGGCCAAGATAGGCTCAGTGACCTAGCCATCATGTCAATTGAAAAGGACAACTTGGATGCCATCTCCCCACACAATATTATTGCTAGGGTTGCTCAACTGAAACCACACCGGCACAGCCTTTTGTTGCCATCACAACAAAAAAAGTAGGAAAAAAAGATTGAGAGGAGATGGTAGAGAAGGGTTTGGGAGTAATGGAAGATGAAAAAGAAAGGGAGGAGAGGAGTGAAAGAGAAAATGAGTAAAAGAATGAAGAAAATTGGAAATGAAACAAAAACTTGTGGAGAAAGCAGAGGAAGAGAGACAAGAGATGAAAAAGAGGTTGAGTTTAGTTTAAGGGACTGATGACACGATTTTGACATTTTTTAGGATGTTGTGTAAACCCAAAAGTCATTGTTGATGATCAATATAACATTTACAACCGCGCCTGCATAAACTAGTTATCATCAAAAAACAGCAGCCGTTGACTGGACTGTGGTGCCGCCCACCGAATTAAGGGCGGCACCGCCATGATGTAAGCGGGAGAGCGGACTCCGGTGTTGTTGACTGGAATGACAGCAGCTTTGTAGCTCACAGTTTCTCTGGTTTCTTGTTTTAATTTTACAGCTGTGCCTTCACGTTGTGTTGCAGGCTTAGATAAACAGCAAACCGTGAAAGACCACATCACACACTTCAGCTCCAACTGTCATAAGCCTCCTCTGCGCTCCTTGTGCGCTTTTATGCAGGAGGAGCGGAGGAGGGGAAGGATTAATGGATTTACGCGCAGCTTTGACCTACTTTCTGTGATCCCATGCTGATATCTTGCCGGTCCGGTCACGTCCCCTCTCTCATTATCACCAGCTGATTCAAACTCCCGCTGATCATGTTTCGCAGTCCTCACCCAGGTGCTTCACATCACACCATCACCAGCAGCAGTGCGTGTACTCTGCGGCCGTTTGCCAGTCATGCACTGATGGTCCATAGTATTGTCATCTGTGCTGTTTGTCTGCCAGTATTTTCAGCACTCACATGATGTGTTAGTCACTCCATGTTCGCCATGGTTCTCGTGCGTCCTTGAAGCGATGTCGGCTCTGGAGCGCACCTGTGGCAAACACTTTTCCTCTCATTCGTTTGCTGGGCGATGCCGGCCCCCGAACGCCATCAGCAAGTGTGTCTGTGTTTCTTGTATGTCTTCACCTTTCAGGCAACTGTGTCTTTCTGTATTAAATGTGCTGTGGTGAACCCTGCACGCAAATCCTCGTTATTTCATCCTCCCTCTCCCTGCCCCGCGTAAGAGCGCACGGAGAGTCATGATGAATGGATTTACGCGCAGAATTCACCACAGCACATGTATTGAACATAAGAATGATGACAACAGTTCCCAAAAAGGTGAAGACCCACAAAAATAAACAGAAACACCCACAGTTGACGTTCGGGGCCGACATCGCCCAGCGAACATGGAGAGGAGACATGTTAACCACGGTTGCGCCCCAGGGGCGACATCGCTTCAAGGGGCGCAACAGAACCACGGCTGTGTGGAGTGGCTAACACGTTGTGATAGTGCTGGCAACATTGGCTGGCTGACAACACGGCAGATGATGCACACAAACCATGAACAGCTGACTGTCAAAGAGCGAGGGCGCGTGTGTTCGGACTGGCAAATCTTGAACAGTGCCCACCGGAAAGTGGCTCAAAACGCACATAAAACACTGTTGCTGCTGCTGCGGCGGGCATGTGTGCCTCTTCACGGTCACTCTCTGAGTGTAACTGGCTTGGCACAATGTCCGCTTGGCAAGGCTCAAACCTATATGGTCTGATGCCCCCAGATTCTTCGTTATCATCCCATTCTTCGGAACTATAATCGTCTCAAGATTGGACAACACAAACCAATTCCAGACTACATGTGCTGGAACCATCATCGATGTTTTCTACCACTTCCATCCTGTGTGTACAATGAGCAGCCAAACACTGTGTTCTCCCGATGACGTGACTACATTGCAGCGGGGTTTTCCACCCACTGACGTAATTGGTGACACGGCGCTCATGAAAATGTCGGATATTCGTGTGAAAAAAGCCTGTTTGACTTAGAACTGCACAGACCAACCTATTCTGTCATATTGTATTATGTGCTGAAAAATTAGAGGAAGTCAAAAACATGCCATCAGACCTTTAATGAAGAGGGACCATGTACAGAGGGCAGTAGTAAGAAAGAAGAGAGTGAAGACAGTGTGAACAGTAAAGAACAGAGCAGTAAAGGACAGGAGAGAGAAGTCCCAGCCAGGATCATGTGTCAGACAATAATATGCACGTGTGGAAATGTGAGCCCACAATGTGTGTCATGCGTATTGGGGGTTTCACGTCTGGAAGGACAAAGGACTCGAATCTGCAGAAGATAACGAGGAGGTGTGAGATTGGTCTTTTTGTCCCACAGAAGATGCCCCGGAGGGGTTTCCGGTTCATCAAGGAATGAGAGACAATGGTGAAGGGTCAAAGGGATGCTTTGTGACTGTATGTTTACTGAAAACACCATGTGACTTGAGTTCTGATGCTGGAAACATAAAAAAGGGTGAATGTGATATGATTCTTCCTCTTCTTCCTGCTTTGAGAATGCTAGACGATGTGTTCTGTCAATAAAGCTGAACTTACGAACTAAACTCAGCCTCATCATTCGAGCACATCCTCTACACTGGTGACCTACGACAAAGAATGAGCAGACAGAATTCTCCCGAGCGGGGCTCGGCGGAAGCCAGCCTGATGGCCGCCTCCACGATCCAGCTGCCCGATTTCTGGCAGCACAGCCCGCGCTCATGGTTTAGCGCAGTCGAGGCGCAGTTCAACCTCCGGAGAATCTCCAACGACGACACAAGATTCTACCATGTGGTAGCGAAGCTGGACAGCAACACGGTCCAGAGAGTGGAGGATCTGGTTAATCATCCACCAGACAGCGACAAGTACAGCGCATTGAAGGACGCGCTGATCAGCCATTTCACCCCTTTGGTCCAACAGCGAGCAGAGGGGCTCCTGACGTTGACGGAGTCAGAGAACGATAGACCTGCGGACCTGATGGTGAAGATGCTGAGGCTCAAAGACTCTGAAGATGGCAAATTCATTTTCGCCCACCTTTTCCTTCGGACCCTGCCGCCAGCAGTGAGAGTGGCCCTGGCAGAGTCGCCCCGATTGGCCAGGCGAGACTACCATGGGCTGAGCAAAGAGGCACAGCGGCTTGTCGACGCCCACAAGCGGAACGTGGTTTCGGCCGCGGCAGCTAGCCCAGGAACAGCGTTCGGAGACGGCGCAGGTCCAGTGGCCGCGGCGCCAGACGCACCAACAACGGCGGCGATGGGGGCCAGGCAACGCGGAGCGGAGGACGGCCGGTGATTCTACCACCGCCGTTTTGCAGAGAGAGCGCACAGGTGCGTCCCGCCGTGCAACTTCAAGCGCCAGGGAAACGCCAAGACCGAGGGCCGGTAGCAGCTGCGACCCTCGGCGACGAGAACAAGCTGCTTTACCTGACGGATGCACACTCGGGGAAACAGTTCCTCGTGGACACAGGCTCCCAGCTGAGTTTCGTCACACCCACCTACGCGGAACGGCTGATGCCGTCTAAAGCTCCCTGGGTGTCAGTGTCAGCAGCGAACGGCTCCGCGATTAAAACGTTCGGTGAGAGGACCATGCTTCTGTCCTTACAGGGCCGTTCATTTGAGTGGACATTTATTGTAGCAGCAGTCAGTTTCAACATGATAGGGGCTGATTTTTTGTGCTCACATGGTTTATTGGTTGACCTTGCTAATAGACGTCTGATTAATGCACTGTCCTTTCATTCTATTCCCTGCACAGCTTGGGTGGCCCCGCCGACTGCACATGCCAGCGTCTCAGCTGCGGGTGGTAAGTTTCACATATTGCTCGCTCAGTTCCCAGCACTCACATTCCCCACGTTTTCGGCGACGGTGGCTAAACATGGGGTGGAGCATTTTATCACCACCACCGGGCCTCCCGTCTTTGCAAAAGCTCGGCGTTTGGACCCAGCTAAACTGGCCATCGCGCGCGAGGAGTTCACTAATCTGGAAAAACTGGGCATTGTTAGACGCTCCAAAAGCCCCTGGGCCTCGCTGTTACACATGGTCCCAAAGGCTGACGGCTCGTGGCGACCTTGCGGCGATTTCCACAGGTTGAACAACGTTTCAGCTCATGACCGCTACCCGATTCCGCACATTCAGGATTTTTCTGTTCATTTGGCGGGGGCGCGCATTTTTTCTAAAATAGACTTGGTGCGCGGTTACCACCAGGTTCCAGTGCGCGCGCAGGATGTACCCAAAACAGCGGTCATAACTCCTTTCGGCCTTTTTGAGTTTTTGCGCATGCCTTTTGGCCTCAAGGGGGCCGCGCAGACTTTCCAACGCATGATGGATGCAGTTTTACGTGACCTCCCTTTCGTGTTCGTTTATTTGGACGATATTTTAGTAGCCAGCGCGTCCGAGGGCGAGCACGAAAAATACCTCACAGCAGTTTTTCGGAGGCTGGCAGAGCACGGGTTAATAGTTAACCCAGCGAAGTGCCAGTTTGGGGTGGCACAGATTGATTTTTTGGGGCATCGCGTTTCGGCAGAAGGAGCGGTTCCTCTGCCAGATAAGGTGCGTGCAATAACAGATTTTCCGCAACCTCAAACGGTCAAGGCGCGTCAGGAGTTTCTAGGGATGGTTAATTTTTACAACCGTCCATCCATCCATCCATCTTCTACCGCTTTTCCGGAGGTCCGGGTCGCGGAGGCAGCAGTTCAAGCAGAGAAGCCCAGACTTCCCTCTCCCCAGCCACCTGCTCCAGCTCTTCAGAGGGGATACCAAGGCGTTCCCAGACTAGCTGGGAGACATAGTCTCTCCACCGAGTCCTGGGTCTGCCCCGGGGTCTCCTCCCAGTGGGACGTGTCTGAAACACCTCAAGTGGGAGGCGTCCAGGAGGCATCCTAATCAGATGCCCATACCACCTCAACTGACTCCTTTCAATGTGGAGGAGCAGCGGTTCTACTCTGAGCCTCTCCCGGATGACTGAGCTCCTCACCCTATCTCTAACCGGTTCCTCCCAAGCGCAGCACAGCTCATGCAGCCATTGTACACCGCGTTAAAACAAAAGCCCGCAAATAAAGTTGAATGGTCTCCGGAGCGGGAGCGCGCTTTTGCCCAGGTCAAATCAGCCCTGGCAAACGCAGTTTTGTTTGTGCACCCAGTTCCAACGGCCTGCATGGCGCTCACCACTGACGCTTCCGATGTAGCGGTGGGGGCGGTAGTTGAACAGTTTGTGGCAGGTACCTGGCAACCTCTCGCGTTTTTCAGCAGGACTTTGCGCGATAGTGAGCGTAAATACAGTGCGTTTGACAGGGAGCTTTTGGCCCTACACTTGGCCATCTGCCATTTTCAGTTCTGGTTGGAGGGGCGACGTTTCACCGCGTTTGTGGATCATAAACCGCTAACGTTTGCGATGGCCAAAATTTCAGAACCCTGGTCAGGCCGACAACAAAGGCAACTAGCCACAATATCGGAGTTCACTACTGATATTCAGCATGTCGCGGGTAAACACAATGTTGTGGCAGACTGTCTCTCGCGTGCGGTAACAACACCAAGCCCCATGGGGGCAGACTCTGTAGCCGTGGCCGCGGGCCCGGGCAGCGACGCGGGAGCGCGCGCAGCCCCGGTCTGTGTAGGGTTAGATTATGCAGCCATGGCTGTGGAGCAGGTTAACGACGCGGATGTGCACGCGCTCCAGTCTGGACCAACAGGGTTAAGGCTGGAGCACAGGGAGCAACAAATTGGTATGCCCCCACTAATCTGCGATGTCTCCACGGGACGGCCCCGCCCCGTGGTGCCAGCCGCGTGGCGTCGCCGCATTTTTGACTTGGTCCATTCTCTCGCGCACCCAGGGGTGCACGCATCGATTAAGTTGGTGGGGGAGAAATTTGTTTGGCCCGGGTTGCGCAAACAGGTCAAGGAATGGGCGGCAGCCTGCGTAGCGTGTCAGCGAGCCAAAATACACAGACACACTAAGGCTCCGTTGGAACCTTTTCACATCCCCGCTAAGCGTTTTGATCACGTGCATGTTGACTTGGTGGGCCCGCTCCCACCATCACACGGGCACACACATCTTTTGACGATGGTGGATCGCACCACGCGTTGGCCAGAGGCGATTCCTCTGACATCAACCACAGCGGAAGAAGTTGCGCGAGCATTTTTAGCAGCGTGGGTTGCGTGTTTCGGTGTACCGTCGGACATAACGTCCGACAGGGGTCCCCAATTTATTTCCGAACTATGGTCATCGATGGCCCGCAGCTTGGGGGTGAAGATTCATCGCACCACCGCGTATAACCCCCAGGCTAATGGTTTATGCGAACGCTTTCACAGGTCATTGAAAGCAGCCCTCAGAGCGTCGCTGACGGATACAAATTGGGTGGACAAACTTCCATGGGTTTTATTGGGGTTGCATTCTGCACCTAAGGAAGATTTGCATGCTTCCCCAGCTGAATTAGTTTTTGCACAACCTCTCCGTTTGCCAGGGGAATTTCTCCCCGATAATCCCGCACCAAATGGCCCCCCTGCTCAGCCGTGGCAGAGCGACTCGGGAGCAAACACGCTCCCTGGCCCGGTCCATCACAGTTTCCCACACGTTTTTGTGCCAAAGGCTTTAAAAAATGCAGAGTTTGTTTTTGTTAGACATGATGCTCAGCGTCCAAGTTTGCGGCCGTTTTATGACGGACCGTTCAGAGTGCTGGAGACCGGGCAGAAGCATTTTCTGCTAGATTTAGGGGGCAGAAGGGAGTTGATTTGCATAAACAGGCTCAAACCCGCTTTTGTTTTGGCTGATGAGGAAGTGCAGCTCGCGAGGCCCCCCCGCCGTGGCAGGCCGCCGAAAGGACATTCTCCAGAATCTTCACAGAAAGGTGCTAACAGCTTTAATCTACAGATGCAGAGAGATGTTGCAGGGGTAGCAAAGCCAGGTTGCAGCAGATTCGGCAGAAGGTTAAAACCCAGGCAGTTGGTGGATTGATTAGCGATATATGGAGTGTTTTGTGTTTTTCTTTTTTTTTTATGCCATGCAGGTTTTGCCCTTACTAGACGTTTGGGGGGGGGGTAGTGTGGGTGACACACATTGTGGGCTCACATTTCCACAGAGATATGACTGCATGCGTATTGGGGGTTTCACGTCTGGAAGGACAAAGGACTCGAATCTGCAGAAGATAACGAGGAGGTGTGAGATTGGTCTTTTTTGTCCCACAGAAGATGCCCCGGAGGGGTTTCCGGTTCATCAAGGAATGAGAGACAATGGTGAAGGGTCAAAGGGATGCTTTGTGACTGTATGTTTACTGAAAACACCATGTGACTTGAGTTCTGATGCTGGAAACATATAAAAGGGTGAATGTGATATGATTCTTCCTCTTCTTCCTGCTTTGAGAATGCTAGACGATGTGTTCTGTCAATAAAGATCCCTGATTGCTGGGGTCTTTCTGCAACTGTGGGGGTCCTCCCTACAGTTGATAGTGCTATGAGATGACTGTTGTTGTGAAATGGCGCTATATAAATAAAGTTGAATTGAATTGAATTGAATTGAATTAAAGCTGAACTTACGTACTAAACTCAGCCTCATCATTCGAGCACATCCTCTACACACGTCATGTTTGTTTGTTTTTTACATATGAAGTTTATAAGGTGCCAGCCAGGTGAACATGTAGCTGCTGTGAGAGAATAAGATGCATTAAGATGACAAGTTTATGATCAATCTTTTTTTTTTCCACAATATCTTTATTGAACCTTTTTTTTTTTTTAACAAACATAATACAAACAATCAAACACTAACACTAAAGTACTACAAAAAAAAAAAAAAGCACTAAAAACACCAACAACCACCAACAAAATCAAGTCTTCAACAATGCTCCTCTGTTTAGTCTAGACAATCCAATACATAAGTATACATATTATGTTCACCAGTTTGGAATTTACAAGGTCCACACACATCATTCACCTTTTTCTTCAAGAGTTATGTTTAAATTTTTTACATAATCAATAAAAGGTCTCCATATATTCTCAAACACAATTTCCTTTGATTTCAGTATATGTTATTCTTTCTAATGGAAGGTTTGTTAACATCTGTCTTAACCACTGAGTCACATCTGGTCTATGAGTCTTTTTCCATAATAGTGCAATACATTTTTTGGCATTAAGCAAACTGAGGTCTATGAATGTTCTTTCACTTTTATTAAAATTATGCTTTTCTGGATACAGACCCAACAAAAACAGTTTAGGATTCAATATGATTTGTTTTGAGATTATTTTTTCAATTGTTACCCTCACCTCTTCCCAAAACATTCTTATTAATCTACATTCCCATAAACAATGAAATAGGGTTCCTTTACTTTCCATGCATTTTGTGCATGTATCTGGTATATTTTTGTTATATCTATTTAACTCCTCCGGTGTAACATACATCCGCATTAGCCATTTGAAATGTATCAATTTAAGGCGTACATTTATTGATTTGGTTTGAGCTTCTGTACAAGCCAATTCCCATTGTTCCTCTGAAATTTCAATTTGCAGATCTTCTTTCCAGTAGTTTAATCTTTTCAGTGAATTTTCACTTGAAGATAGTGTCAATGAGTTATAAAACTCTGAAATAATACCCTTTCTTTTACTATCTTTCATCATCATTTTTTCCAAGGATGAATAAATAGGTCGAGTGAGAGCTTTATTTTGATTTGATCGAATAAAGTTTCTAAGTTGAAGATATTTAAAAAAATGTGTTCTATTGAGATTAAATTTGATCCTCAGCTCTTCAAAAGACATTATGTTGTCTGCACATGGCAAATATAAATCCTGAATCTTTTGTATCCCTTTTAAATTCCATACTTTAAATACAGCGTCCGCTCTCCCTGGTTTAAAATATTGATTACCCCATATTGGACTAAATTGTGACAATAACTGTGGTTCTTTTAAATAGTTTTTAGCTTCACACCATATTTTGATCATATGCTTTACAAATGGATTTTTAACTTGTTTTTGTAATTTTTTTGCCGAATCTGAGTATATGAATATGGGAAGAGGTAAAGGTAAATTGTATGATTCCATTTCAGTCCAGTGAGGGAGATCATTTGATGAAAAATAATATGTCATAGACCTCAGTTGTGCCGACCAATAATACAACATAAAATTTGGACATTTCAGACCTCCACGATCAAATGGTAAATATAATAAAGACAAACGTAATCTAGCCCTCCTGTTGTTCCATATAAATTCCACTAACTTTTTTTTTATTCTTGAGAATAGATCTAAAGGTGGTGATAAGGGAATGTATTGAAATAAATAAAGTATTTTAGGTAAAATATTACTTTTAAGTATATTGATTCTCCCGATCATCGACATTGGTAGTGACATCCATCTCTGAGTTAACTCATTGATATCTGACATTAAGGCTTCATAGTTGACACTGGCGACTGATTCTAGCTTAGGCATAATTTGGATTCCTAAATATTTAAACTGATTTACAACATTGAATTGATTTACCTCAGGGGCTGGGTAATTTCTCTGGGTCTCATTTAGCATTAATATTGAAGATTTAGTTTTATTTATTTTATATCCTGATATTTCCCCAAAATTCTTTATTAAATTCAACAAGGTTGGAATTGATTTTTTTAGATTCGACATAAACAAAATTATGTCATCGGCGTACAGGGAGATTTTATGTTCTGTTGGTCCAACTTTAATTCCATATATTTGTGAATGTAAACGTATCGCTATCGCTAAAGGTTCAATTGCCATAGTAAACAGTAAAGGTGAAAGTGGACAGCCTTGTCGACATCCTCTATTGATTTTTATTGGTTTTGAAATATTGTTATTTGTTAGGATTTCTGCTGTAGCATTATTGTATATTATTTGAACCCATTTTATGAAATTATTTCCAAGTCCAAACCTTTGTAGGACTTCAAAAAGAAAGGGCCATTCAACTCTATCAAAGGCCTTTTCGGCGTCCAATGATAGGAGAGCTGTATCCGGTGCTTCTTTATTAAAATAAATAATATTAAATAGTCTTCTTACATTATGGAAGCCTTGTCTACCCTTTATAAAGCCATTCTGATCTCGATTAATAATATTTGGTAAAATTTCTTGTATTCGTCTTGCTAAAATTTTACAGATTATCTTAAGGTCGGCGTTTAATAGGCTTATTGGTCTCATATTTTCACATTTATTAGAGGGCTTACCTGGTTTTGGCAGCAGTATAATTAAGGCATTATTTATGTATGATGGTAAATTATTATTTTGAAATGCTTCTAAAACCATTTCCAAAAAAGGTTTTATTAATTTATTCTTAAATTTTTTATAAAGGTCAACTGGAAGACCATCTGGTCCTGCACTTTTTCCTGATTTCATATTATCAATGGCTAGCCCAACTTCTTCTTGACTAATTTTAGACTCCAATATCTCCCTATTTTCATTTGGAATACACGGTATAGATAGTTCGTTCAAAAACCCATTTAGTTTTGTTAAATCAGGTTCATTTTTGGTATCATATAATTTTTCATAGTAATCTCTAAAGGCTCTATTAATTTCTAAAGGATCTATAACTACCTGTCCCTTACTTATAGTACTGGTAATTGGTGTTTTAATTTCCAATTGTTTAATCTGCCATGCTAATAATTTTCCTGATTTTTCACCTTGTTCATAAAAAGATTGTTTCAATCTTAGAAGACTCGAGGCAGCTCTATTCGCTGATTTTTTGTCGTATTCAGCTCTCAAAATCAGTAATTCATTCTCCAACCTTGGGTCACTTCCTGCATACACTTTTTCCTGAAGACTTTTTATTTTATGTTCCAATTTAGCTCTCTCCTCTCGAGTCTTCTTAGATTTTGATCCTGTATAACTAATAATATGTCCCCTAATAAAAGCTTTGAAAGCCTCCCACTTTACACATGCTGATGTTTGTGTAGTATTGATGTCAAAGAACTCGTCTATCTGTTTTTCTATATACTTGACAAATTCCTCATCCTGAAGCCATTTATGCTGAAATTGCCATCTACCTGATTCCTTTGTCAATTTTTTATCTACATATATTAGACAACAGGGTGCATGATCAGAGATCACGATGTTATCATAAAAGCAGTTTTGAATCTTGGACCTTAATTCTGTGGAAATCAAAAAATAATCAATACGTGAGAATGTCTTGTAGGTACTGGAATAACAAGAATAGGCTTTAACTTGTGGTTTCATTTCTCTCCATATATCTAACAATCTCAATTCTTTCATAAAATGGTTAATAGTCATCCTGCATCCAATGTGCGTACAATCCAGTCCTGTTGATCTATCCACACCTGGATTCAATGTACAATTAAAATCCCCTGCTATTATATGTTGCCCTGTAAGTGATGATAAGATGAGAAATAAATTAGCAAAGAACTTCTGATCATCTATATTGGGACCATATAAGTTCACAAGATTTATATTTTCTAATAGCAAAGAACCTTGAATGATTACATATCTTCCAAATTTGTCTCCAATTACATTTTTCACTTGAAAAGGAACTGATTTATGTATGAGAGTCATAACTCCCCTGGCTCGGGATGAAAATGAAGAGGTGAATACACTTCCCTGCCATCTACTCCTAATTCTTTTAACATCCTCCTCTATCAGATGAGTTTCTTGTAAAAACACAATTCTTGAACCCATGTCCTTTATTTTATTCATAACTTGTTTAAGTTTTTTTAAATTTTGTAGACCTCTGCAATTCCATGAAGTTAAATTAAGATTAACACTTTGGTCCATGATCAATAGAGAGTTTGGGATTACCTTGCAGTGTAAACATGCTCATACAGAGAAGCAAAAACATGAGTGGTTGAACATTCATCCTACAAACTACACACAAACAAATTTCCCCTTCCCACACTTGTGGCAAACCCCCCAAAATCAAAAGAAAAATTCTGTCTCCCGATATAGCCATCGACCGTTCCACACCCACGGGGAACAGCCTAAGCCACTCCTTCTTCATCCTCCCAATCACCCTAACTCTACTGCTTTTAATGACGTAACATTAACTCTCCTCTGTAGTTTTCCAACTTAACTCCAAAATTTTTAACAACTTTGTACATCATAGTTTTTTTTTTGTTTGTTTTGTTTTTTTGTTTTTTTAATATATAATACAATCTATATTTTGTAAACTTACTATTTACTTCAAGTCAGTCAGATGCCTGTGCAAATGCTTAATTATTCTACCTTATATTTTGTTCATGCTTAGCTTCCACCAGTCTCTTCTTCTTCTTTGATCTTCTTGATGAACTCCTGCGCCTCCTCTGGGGTCTTGAAGATGTGGGTTCTGCCCTCATACGTGGTCAGCAGTCTCGCAGGATAGATTACACCATGACGAATCCCAAGGTTGCGCAGCTCCTTACGTACAGGATCAAACTGCTTCCTCAATTGCTGGATTCCTGTGGCCAAATCTGGGTAGAACCGCACCTGCTGGTCCTGGTGTTTAATCTCTCCTTTAGCACATGCAGCGTTGAAGATCTTCATCCTGTCTCTGTTGCTAAGAAACTTCATAATTAAGGTCCTCGGCGGTCCCTTATCTCTCCGTGGGCCAATACGATGTGCTTTTTCCAGAACCACTGCTGAT
This sequence comes from Pholidichthys leucotaenia, assembly GCA_020510985.1. Taxonomy (NCBI): domain Eukaryota; kingdom Metazoa; phylum Chordata; class Actinopteri; order Cichliformes; family Pholidichthyidae; genus Pholidichthys; species Pholidichthys leucotaenia. The sequence continues at coordinate 305,415,252 of CM035841.1, read as the reverse complement.
TGCAACTCCTCGCTGCCCAGCACCTCCGGAATCCACTTTTCCAGAAAGGAACATACGTCCCGACCTTCTGATTCCTCTGGAAGACCCACCAGCCTCAAATTATTCTGTCTCGACCGAGATTCCAAATCCAAAATATTATCTTCCAGAGATTTATTTTTTTTTTCCAAAGTGCGCACCTTTAATTGAAGACGGGTGACGTCATCTTCAGCACTAGCGAGACGGAGCTCCATCTGCGCCGTTCGTTCTACACAGTCACCCAATTCCTTTCTTATTCCTTCCAACGCTGTCATAATCCCATCAAATCTAGAGGAAAAGTCCGCTCTCATTGAACTCATGGCAGCCATCAGCGCATCTGCGCCATTCCCCGCATATATCGCACCTTTGCCAGCCTCCTCCGCCATATATGGAGTTTTGTTTGCTGCGTCACAGACCTGAAAGTCCGTTAATTTGGACTGTTTCGGCGGCTCGCTTTTTCCTTTTCCTGGTTTTCCAGCCTTAGGCTTCGCCGACATATCCTCGCCCAAATGCTGGGATACGTTCTGTCCCAAATGAGAGAGTTATTTGCCGATTTTTTTTCTCCAGGAGCAGAGCAGAGCGAGACACATCCGTCCTACGTGGCAGCCATAACCGGAAGTCAGTTTATGATCAATCTTAATAACTTTTTTTTATTTTATATTTTCTTCTTTCAGTGAAGTGAAGTGGATCAAGGCATCATCTCCTGGATCATCAAAACTGAGTTCTACCAGCTGTTGAGACTAATTTTGTTTATTTTTATTTATTTAACCAATCCTGTCAAGTCGTTGAAGTTTCTTATTTACTTATTTTAATGACATGTGCATAATTAAAATGTCATAATTTATAAGTGTTCTCCTGTGTCTTTTGTCCACTTCAAATTGGTGGTAAGTTAAATTGAAAAACTGTTATTTTGGTTATTTTCAACTCGTACACTTGCCCTCTGGGCAAAGTCCCGGATCTCCTAAAATCCTAGATCCACCCCTGGGTACAGCCCTATGGGAGAGAAATGCAGGAAATATCTCTTCGGCCAGGAATAAAATTGAGGATCACTGCAGTCAAGTAACACGTGTCTAATGTGTTATAGCCATTAGACTACTGGACACATCATGTCTACATTTGCTTGTGCACCGACTGATTGTTTTAAAGGCTTGTTAAAACTTTTTTGACCCAAAGCATTAGTGTACTGTATATTACACACTCACTTGTCACTCCAGGCACCAGTCCACTCCACCTGCCCCCAAGGGTTGCGTATTCGGATCAGGCGCTCCATGTGGCCTTGGAAATTAACCTACATAACATGAGGGTGATTCGAAATGTAGAACCACAGCCATAAGTTTTTGAGATAGTACGTTGTTTTCGGTCAGTAGTACCACTTAGTCACAGTGAGACAAACCTCCTTCACTCCCGTCACTGAGTAGGCGTGACCTTTCACAAGCTTCTTGAATGTAACAGCCTCCATGTCGAAAGCACTGGTAATCTGTATTAAAATTTAAACAAAACAGTAATCAATGCATTAATAAATTGCACAACACATAAGTAAATAGAGTTGCTTTTATTATAATTGCCTCTCAAGATGCTACAGCATTGATCTACCTATATGTTCAGCACTCACATCAATGGAGCAGCCCAGCAGTGAGCCTCTCTCCAGAGCTTTGCCGATTATCCTGTAAAGATCTCGGGGAGCTTTGCGGAGCTCATACATCTCAGACACGCCCCCCGTGAAGTCCTCAAACCCTTCAGTGGTGCTCCCACCAGAGAGGGCCTCATAGGAGCCATTCAGCCTGATGGCACATGAATAACACACATCCCATCGATCTTCCTGAACAGCAGCACTTCAGAATATGATCCACTAAATACACTCATGATGAATAATGCAGCATCCAAGCAGGCACTTTCAATACTTACTTGGCATATGCTTTCTCCAGTAGTGCACTCCAGAATTCGTTACCCTCAGCTGAATGGACAAACATGAGCTCTCCATCTTTGACAGGCAGTCTGTCATCAATCACAACATCCACCCATTCACCGAACTGCCAGAACTGCAGCACAGAGCAATAATCAAGGATTCAATCAGGACTTGACATTAACTTTTTTGGTCACCAGCCACTGTGGCTAGTGATTTTCCAAAGTTACTAAGCACTCAACCTTTTCACTAGCTACAATTTTGTAGTTGGAAAATTATGTTTAATATGATCAAATTGGACTATGGCACGCTAAAATTTACTTGAACTAAATTTACAGCCCTTTTCAATATAAATTACCCTGATACATTAAAAACAGCAAGAGAAACACTGTCTAATTATTTATGAAGAACAGTAAATATTGTAAAACGGTAGAGAAAAATTTTTGCAATATGAGAATGAAGTACAGGTAGATTTGGGTCCATCCCAATTCTCATTTGTACCCCTACCCGTTCGCCTACCCCTATGAATTGGGACACCCTTTCATGGCTGCATGATGTCATTAGTAGCTGCTGATGGATTTAAGCTAAATGGACACTACCTGCTTTCACCAGAAAAAAGAAGAGAAAGAAAAAGAAAACTGACTAGAAAAAAACAGTTCTTATGGGAGTTGTAGTTTCATAGTCTCACATTGCAATAGGTTTATTATTTTAGATGCCATCTGAGAAAACTACAACCGGCCAAAGTGGCTAATGGGTGTGGCTGTCTTACCAGCCACTGTTGAAATCCACCAGCCATTGGCCGGTTGGCTGGTGTTACCCAGGATTTATGCTGATTCTGGATGCAGTCTGTTGCAGATGCGGTATGGTTGGCCCCTTGTGTTCATCACTACCAGCTCCGTTTGTGTTTTGCAGCGGCATGGATGAAAACTGAGTTTGAAATACAAGATTACGTGAGATTTATACAAAATAACACGAGATCTAGAGAAAGACCCGAGAGTGACTGAGATAAACCGATCACAATCATGTGATAACAACAAGAAAGTGCGATGCAGTGGCTTCTCATCTGGATTTTTCAGCTCTAAATAAAACGTAAGTAGCCTGCTAATTTTAATTCTATGAAGTGTTTGCACGTTAAGTCAAGTTTTTACCTTCTCTGACACAGTGGTGGAGGAGTAGACCTCAGAAAATAACGAACAATCCTTAACTCATTTTTAAAGAACAAATGGCTATTAAATACCACAAGATACCGCAGCATTTCCTTGCAGATTGGATCCAGCATCTGTCAAAAATAGACTCGCTGCGTTTCATGAGCGTACCGAATTTGACGAGCTGGATTCGTTCCACAGTGGTCTGGACCAGGTGGGGGTTACAAAATTGATGAGAATGGGAACTATATGCTGCGGAGGCCGGATCGCAGCCGTGACGTACTGTATCCGGAGTTGGTGTAAATCCAGCGTTAATGTCAAGCCATGGATTCAATATAAGTAAATGGCTTGCAAATGGAAAGGGCAAAAAGATGATGTCAATGTGCAGTACCTGAAAGTGGAAAATTCCTGCGTAGTCATCCTGGAAGGACTGACCATGAGGAACGACGCGATGAAGAAGTCTCTCATTGAGGGTGAGAGAAGCGATGGCTGCTAGGAGCCAGCAGTCACCTGTAAAAGAGAGGAATTTATTAGAGACCTACAGTACATCCAATTGTGCCTTTTGCTGGTTTTCATAATAGAAATGGCATAAAGGGGCTCACCCAATGCTCCCTGACAAATATCTGTTCGCGTTGCACCACCCACAATGAACTGAGGATCACCTGTCAATTCCTACAGAGAGAAGGAAAAAAAAACACTATCATGTACTTTAAAGGTCCTGTAATGTGAAGAATTGCATTTTGGTGGGTTTTAACAATACAAAATACAGCCATAACTCCCACATATATACAATCAACACTTCACATTAATGGCTTAGTAGTTCATATGAAGTCATTAAAAAGTGATGGTGTCTTCTTCTCTCCCCTCACCCCCAAACCAGTCTCCGCAGTTGACTGCCCCTCCCTGAGCCTGGTTCTGCCAAAGGTTTCTTCCTATAAGGGAGTTTTTCCTTCCCACTGTCGCCTAATGCTTGCTCATAGGGGCCTGTTTGATCGTTGGAGTCTTTCTCTGAATTACAATTTGTGCTTATATATCTAGCATCTTGAGATGACTTTTGTTGTGATTAAGTGCTATATGGGGGGGGGGGGGCTGAAAAGTTCATAGTGGTGAAATTTGACCAAATGTTTATTTTTCAACCGCAGGGATCCAAGCGCTGCGACACCGATGGAAGTGTGTGGACCGAAGAGGTAACTACAGACGTGGACAAAATTGTTGGTACCCCTCTGTTAATGAAAGAAAAACCCACAATGGTCATAGAAATAACTTGAATCTGACAAAAGTGGTAATAAATAAAAATTCTATAAAAATTAACCAATGAAAATCAGACAATGCTTTTGAATTGTGGTTCAACAGAATTATTTTAAAAAACAAACTCATGAAACAGGCCTGGACAAAAATGATGGTACCCCTTGAAAAGATTGAAAATAATGTGACCATAGGGACATGTTCAACCAAGATGTGTCCTCTAATTAACATCACAGGTGTCTACAAACTTGTAATCAGTCAGTCGGCCTATTTAAAGGGTGACAAGTAGTCACTGTGCTGTTTGGTGACATGGTGTGTACCACACTAAACATGGACTAGAGGAAGCAAAGGAGAGAGTTGTCTCAGGAGATTAGAAAGAAAATTATAGACAAGCATGTTAAAGGTAAAGGCTATAAGATCATCTCCAAGCAGCTTGATGTTCCTGTGACTACAGTTGCACATATTATTCAGAAATTTAAGATCCACGGGACTGTAGCCAACCTCCCTGGACATGGCCGCAGGAGGAGACGGATAATATGAATGGTAACAAAAGAGCCCAGAACAACCTCTAAACACATCCATGGTGAACTCCAAGGTCAAGGTACATCAGTGTCAGATCGCACCAGCCGTTGTTGTTTGAGCCAAAGTGGACTTCATGGGAGACGACCAAGGAGGACACCACTGCTGAAAACAAATCATTTTGCCAAACTGCATGTTGACAAGCCACAAAGCTTCTGGGAGAATGTCATATGGACAGACGAGACAAAATTGGAACTTTTTGGCATGGCACATCAGCTCTATGCTCACAGACGCAAAAATGAAGCATACCAAGAAAAGAACACTGTTCCTACTGTGAAACATGGAGGAGGTTCTGTTATGTTCTGGGGCTGCTTTGCTGCATCTGGCACAGGGTGTCTTGAATCTGTGCAGGGTACAATGAAATCTCAAGATTATCAAGCTATTCTAGAGAGAAATGTGCTGCCCAGTGTCAGACAGCTTGGTCTCAGTCGCAGGTCATGGGTCTTGCAACAGGGTAATGACCCAAAACACACAACTAAAAACACCCAAGAATGGCTAAGAGCAAAACATTGGACTATTCTAAAGTGGCCTTCTATGAGCCCTGATCTAAATCCTATTGAACATCTGTGGAAGGAGCTGAAACATGCCGTCTGAAGAAGGCACCCTTCAAACCTGAGACAACTGGAGCAATTTGCTCATGAGGAGTGGGCCAAAATACCTGCTGAGAGGTGCAGAAGTCTCACTGACAGTTACAGAAATTGTTTGATTGCAGTGATTGCCTCAAAAGGTTGTGCAACAAAATATTAAGTTAAGGGTACCATCATTTTTGTCCAGGCCTGTTTCATGAGTTTGTTTTTTAAAATAATTCTGTTGAACCACAATTCAAAAGCATTGTCTGATTTTCACTGGTTAATTTTCATAGAATTTTTATTTATTACCACTTTTGTCAGATTCAAGTTATTTCCGTGACCATTGTGGGTTTTTCTTTCATTAACAGAGGGGTACCAACAATTTTGTCCACGTCTGTATGTTGAAAAATAAACCACATTTGGTCAAATTTCTTCTTCTTCTTTTAGATTTGATTGGCGGTTGGCATCCAGCTTACAGGTGCATTACTGCCACATACTTGAGTTATTTTTTTGACCACAATGAACTTTTCAGCCCCCCCTCATACAAATACAGTTGAACTGAATTGGTGTGAGTCCTCTCACATCATCACCATCCTTTAAAATAATTGGCAGGAGCAATCACACTATTAAAAAAACAAAAAAAAACAAAAAACAAGTACACTTTAGGCGCTTTTCCACTAGCCCAGCTTGCCTCATCTCGCCTCGATTCGCTACTACTCGGTTCGGCCTCGGTTGTGTCTCCATAGCAGCCGGGTAAAGCGGGGTTAAGCTGGGGTGGGTGGGATTTTTTTTACAGCAAGGCGGCGCCACACTCCCGTGACGTAAAACACGCGACCCAAGCAAAACACAACACATGGCGGCTGTACAAGGCGACTCCTCGGTCTGTGGTTTTTTTCACCGTAAATGCCAAAAAGGACCGCCAGACAAAGGTACAGGCAGCAAGACGAAACACTCTGGAATAGTACTGCAGCTTCTGGGTGAGCCGAAGACGTGAGGATACAAACTAGGTCATATATGACGGTAAGCTAATGGTTGCTAATACTAGTTTGCTATAAGTACGTCGTACTACACTGTAACGTCTGCAAGTTATCGCTGTTAGGTACTAAAATATGTATGCTGTGTGTGTGTTTCAGATGGCTCTGTTGTGGGAAAATTACCGCTTCAAACGGTCGGTCTGGGCGTTCAACACAGCCTGTCACTGATGTCACCCCAGCTTCACAAACGATCAGTGGTTATGGAGTTTAAGAATGTTTGTAGAAACGTTTATTTCCTGTGCAACAAATTGCTCTGATCTGCGTGAAAATCATGGAGAGACTGTTGACACATCATGGACGTACCTGCTCCAGCAGCACTGAGTCTGAGGTGGTGTCATAGCAAAAAATGATCGGCTGACACAACTTGATCGCCAGGTTAATAACTATATTAGCCACAAAATATATATTCAAAAAGTAAACAGTACTGAGTTAGGTATAATAAGATATATTTGACAATTATGATGCATTTTAGGCCAAAACAAACTTGATCTAGGATTAAAAGCAATTAAAATAATGCAGTCACAAGGTTACATGGAAAATACTTGATTTACTAGATACATGTACTGTAGAAATATATATTCTCTGCATCAACAATGTACTATACATGCATTCATGTAATATTGCACTGGGAACTGCACTGACAATAAACCTCTGAAGATTTTGCAGATGTCTCTTTTTTATATGTGAAGGTTACCACCATGTGGCACAAATTAAATACTAACAGATTGGAAAAGCTGTCTAAGAACAATCCAGCAGTTTGAGAATCACTTTTGGTTTGGTGTAAGTCTGTCAACAGAATTATGAACCATAAAGCAGTTTGTGTTAAAATGTTAAATCCCATTAAACCCTAACCCGGGGGCTTCCAATCATGTGTCAAGGGGGGCCAAGACCCTGCAGGTTCTCTTCTACCCAGTCTCTTCAGCAGGTGTTCTCACTGATCAGCAGTCAGTGGAAGAAGTTCAGTGGAATCTGCTGTTGAAGACACTGGTTGGAGGTAAAGCCTGCAGGGTCTTGGCCCTCCATGGCACATGATTGGACACCCCTGCCCAAACCCATTATGATGAAGAGCAGATGCTAATATGACCCAGAATTCCTCCATATACTGGTACTGTCACTAAAGTATGCAGGGTCTTCTGCGGTGGCACATCCAACAATACAGTCTTCAGTTAATAAAATAATTGTTTTGGTTACTTTTTTCTTAAAAATGAGCCATTATTTTCAAGGTCACCGATAAATGCTTTGTACTGTTGACTCTTTTCCCACCGGTGTCTTAACAGACAAAATAGAAAATCATGATGCAAACACATAAGTCACTAAATTGTTTATTACAATCAGCAGCAAATTCCAGATTATTCAGAATGTGCAAAATTCAAACTGTTAAAAAAAAAAAAAAAACTGGAATGGGTCACACACGCCAGCCACGCTGCCTCACTGAGAAGCAACTGGATCGGCCCCTCGTACTGGTCCTGGTTCAGCAGATCTTCAGCCTGCATCTCTGTAAATAGTGAGGCAAGGTCCGGTTTGGGTGGATCGTTTCCCTCTTGCCTAGACAAAAGACAGAAATGGGTGGTGGTTAATTAAAGCAAGTTTAAAACATATTTGGGAAATACACTTGTTGCTAAAAGCCAGTGGTGGAATGTGAATGAATGAATGAATCTTTATTTCGGATAGATTAAAAGTAAAGATTAAAAGAAAATAGAATGATATAACAAAGGGGAAAAAAATCTAACAAGGTCAAATTAAACAATAACTCCTCTGATTATACAGTTCAACACAGGTTATCTGAAATGGGTGATGACTGAAGCTGCAGCTTATATTGCCCACCCATATTCCATCCAAGAATTCAAAAGAAAAACAAAACAGGAGCGATTACAATTTGAATGTGACAATAAAGTACTTCGTTGTTGTATTTAACCACAATTTTCATGTAGCTGCGCTTCAGTAGAGTAGATTTTACAAGGGCTGGGTTACATTTAAAATCATCTGCTTTTACTGTGGCCTCAGCAATCAGAATGAATTTATACATTCACTTGAATGGAATCTAGTACTTTAACTGAAGGTGTGCATCACCGAGTATGGAGTCGCTCAGTCAAAATATGGAGTTTTTATCAATAAAAGTTTGTCTTGTCTGTAAAAGTGTCTCTTCTTGCCCTGGCTTCAAGTGTGGGCGTTGTTTTGTACTTGTATTGCTAAAATATAAAAGGATGCACTACAATGGGTCTCAAATATTTGTAATGTGTCCTGTTACTGCATGAGTTTATTGATGATAGACTATAAACTACACATATAAACTAAATTATATTGATGACTAAACAACTGCCATTCCCCAAAAGATACAGTTATGAACATAACTCACAAAGGATCACACAAGTGATCTGACAAAAAAATAAATACATTAACAAGCGGTTTATTTTACAGTTGATGTGCCAGTCATTTTCAATTATTCTGTAATTAATATTCACACAATCAAATAAATCTTACTTCAGTCCCTTTTATATTAAGTGGAAATTGTGCTACTTTGGTTTTGACACGTTACCTATAAAAGCAAAGGATTTCAGTACGTTCCACAGTGGCGAGGTCCGTTGTGGGGCGGCTGCTTTCCTCTTGCCTAGACGAACGACAGAAATGGATGGTGGTTAGTTACAGCAAGTTCAACACATATACAGGCACATCTCAAAAATTAGAATATCATGAAAAAGTTCAATATTTTTGTCACTCATTTCTGAAAGTGAAACCCATATATAGATTCATTACAAGGACAGTGATATATTGCAAGTGTTTATTTTAATATTGATGATTATGGCTACAGCCCATATTAACCAACACCTCAGCGGCCAACATTTATATTTAAAAAACTATTTTTTTTTTTTTGATGTTCATGTTTTATTCAGTTTATCAAAAACAGTAATTAACTTTGTATATGTTAAAGATAGAAAGATCATATTGTACTGAGGGAAATTCAGATTCTCAGGAAAATTGCCACTTATCAATTAATCATTAATCAATCGATAAGGTGAATACTTAACAATTAATGAATTAATCAATAACTTGCATCCCTATTTTGAGCAAATTGGAGCAAACTTTTTTTTTTAATTTAAGTTTTTGTAAAGGGTATACATGTCATTACAGCATTGCATTGTTTACATTTTCATCACATATTCCCCCTTTTTTTGTTTTTTGACATTGGAAAAAAATATTACAACACCCTTTTTTTAAGTGAAAGAAAAAGAGAAATTAAAACAAAACAAAACAAACAAAAACAAAAAACAAAAGAGCAGAAAAATAAAAGAGCATCTGAGTAGTGTTGGAGCAAAGAGAGGTGCCATTATTGAAATGGTATTTGTCAAAGATTAGATCTGATGGAGGACACATATGCGTTCCAGGGTTGCCAAAAGTTCAAGAACCCATCCATGTCCTGTCTCAGTGCAAATGTCAACTTTTCCATAGAATAAATGTCCTGAATCACGTTAATCCAATCTTCAGGTGTTGGACAGTCTTTCATCATCCATTTTTTTGTTAGAGCTTTTTTACTTGCCAATATTAAAACAGTGAATAAGTATTTTTCTCCTCGTCTTTCCAGTGATTCCGGTAGTAAACCCAAATACAAAGTTACAAAAGAAAAGGGAACTGTTACTTTGAATATTTTCCCCAATATTGTCTGTACATTGGTCCAATATTGGTGGATAACTGGGCATGACCAAGACACATGAAAATGATTTGCAGTCTTTTCACCACACAAGCGCCAACAATTCAACCCCTTACGAGTAAATTTGTTTTGTGCAGGTGTTCTGAAAAATCTTACCAAATTTTTCCATCCAAATTCTCTCCACTGCAGGGATGAAGTACTTTTCCATTGTTGTTTATTTAGCTTTTCCCAAATTTCCAGTTGTAAAGTGAAATTCCCCTCTTTTTCCCATCTCTCTTTTATATATGATGTGTTGTCTCCTTTTAAGTCTTGAAGACCATGGTATATTTTAGAAATGTATCTGATCCCTGGGATCCCTTTATATGCCATTAAGAAAACCTTCAGAACACCTGACTGGGCCCTTTCCAAATCCTCCTTTTTAAGTATTTTATGTGGTGTCTAAGCTGAAAGAACCTGTAAAGGTCTTGATTTACTAGACCTTGTTTTTTCAAATCTTCAAAACTTCTTAAAGTTTGCCCTTTAAAAAAATAGTAATATTTTTTCAGTCCGTTCTCTTTCCACTTTTTAAATCTAGTGTCTGTTTTATTAGGAGTAAAGTCCTGATCATAGGAAATCCATTGCAATAATCGATAGGGTTCTTTAGTTTGATTCTCTCTGACTATCTTAAACCACATTTTTAGCAGGGTCTCTATCCACGGGTTAGTGTTATTCAAAAGTTTAGGTAAGGCATTGTTCCCTATAATAGCCTGTAGGGGAATGTCACTTGTTATTTGGCATTCCATCTCCTTCCATTGTGCAGTGTAGACTGGGTTATATATCTCTACTAAAGTTTTAATTTGTGCAGCTTTAAAATAGTCCCTGATACTTGGCAGCGCGAGCCCACCTTTGTCTTTGTTTAGCTGTAGGGTTCTATATCTGATTCTAGGTCTCTTGCCCTGCCATATGAATCTTGAGATCCTTCTGTCCAGTTCTTGCCATGTTTTTTTGGGAGGTTCTACCGGTATTGTTTGGAAAAGGTATAGAAGACGTGGAAGTATATTCATTTTGACTGCTTCAATTCTTTGTGCAGTACCCAAGAATGGTGTCATATTCCATCTTGCTAGATCCGATTTTATTTTTGCCATCAGTGGATCATAGTTTAGTGTTATAATTTTGTTGAGTTGTTTCGGGATATTGACCCCCAGATATTTCATAGATTCCATCTCCCAGTTGGTTTTGAGTTTGCTTAGTAAATATTGATTTGGGTCATAGTTGAATGTTAAAATTTGGGTTTTATGCATGTTTAATTCGTACCCCGATAACTCTCCATACTCTGAAAAAACTGAGATTAGTTCTGGAAAAGAGGTGTCCGGCTGCCCCAGGTATATTAAAATGTCATCAGCAAAGAGTGCTATTTTATGTTCCTTCTGACCAAGTGTAATACCTTGAATTTTTTGATTCTGTCTTATCCATTGGCTCAGAGGTTCTATGAAGATTGCAAAGAGCAGTGGAGACAAGGGACAGCCCTGACGACATCCTCTTTCCAGTTCAAAAGATGATGATAATTTACCGTTAATCCTTATTTTAGCTGTTGGTTTTTTATATAATGCCTGGATAGTTCTAATGAAGTTATTATGGAAATTGAAACTGGATAAGATTCTATATAGGAAAGACCAGTCAACCGAATCAAATGCTTCTTCAGCATCTAATCCCAATATGGCTGCATTAAAATTATATTTTTTTATATGATGAATTATGTGTAAAGTGCGTCTACTGTTATCTTGTGTCTGTCTTTGTCTTATAAAAGCTGTTTGGTCTAAATAAATTAAGTCTGTCATTATATTTTCTAACCTTTTGGCAAGGATAGCGGTAAAAAGTTTATAGTCCTGATTTAACACACTGATTGGTCTGTAGTTGGAGCAGTCTAGTTTATCCTTTTCAGGTTTAGGTATGACTGCAATGACCCCTTCTCTCCAGGAGGGGGGGATTTCCCCTGTGTGGAGGACATAGTTAAATGTTTTCAGGAGAGGAGATAGTTGCTGTTTAAAGGTTTTGTACCACTCTGCTGTATAGCCATCTGTTCCTGGGGATTTGTTAGCTTTAAGTTTCATAATTGCTTTTTCTAATTCTTCAGGTTGTATTTCTGACAGTAGTGTTTTATTTTGTGACTCAGTAAGTTGGGGAAGATTTAATGTATTTAGGAAGGCTTCGGATGCGATTTTGTGTTTTTTGAAGGAGTATAAGTTCTTGTAGTAATTCTCAAAGCTTTTAAGAATTTCCTGAATTCTAAATTTTATTTCCTTTGATACTGGGTCTCTGATTTTGTAGACTGCTCTCTTCGTTTGTTGTTTCCTCAATTTGTAGGCTAGTAATTTTGCTGATTTGCTACCTGTTTCATAGTATTTTTGTTTCAGAAATGTACGTTTCTTCTGGATTTCTATTGTGTAGATCTCACTTATTTGTTTTTTAATTTCCTTAATTTTGAGCGAGACATTACAATGAGTGTTGTCTTTGTGCTCTTTTTCTAGTTTCTTAAGTTCTGACTCTAATGTGGTTAGTTTTTCTTGTCTCAGTTTCTTTTGGGTTGCCAGTTTTGCGATAATCTTTCCCCTTATTACAGCTTTGCATGCGTCCCACAGTATTAAAGGGGATACTTCTCCATTATGATTTTCTTCCAAATATCTGAGAATATCTGATTCCAATTCATCTTTCAGTGGTCCTTTCAGCACATTTGAATTTAACCTCCAAGAAAATGTATTATTTGTGTATTTTTGGATATTTAAGTCCCTATAGATCGGACTGTGGTCAGAGAGATCCATCGGTCCTATTTTACATGTTTTTACTCTTCCAATGTCTCTATTAAACATAAAAAAATAGTCAATCCTTGAGTATAATGAATGTGGTGCTGAGTAAAATGTATAATCTTTTACACTGGGGTTGAGTTCCCTCCACACGTCACAGATTCCCATTTCTTTTAGTAGCATCCGAGTTTTTCTACTTTGAGTGTTATTTTGATGTGGAGAATTACCTGATGCATCCCAGTATGGATTCAGTCTTAGATTGAAGTCTCCCCCATATATCACTAAACCTTTGGCTTTAGTTATCATTAGGTCAAATGCATTTTTATAAAATTTCCAGTTAGCCCCTGGAGGTGCATATACATTCAGCAGGGTGATATCTTCTCCCTCTAGCCGACCAAGTACCATGCTAAATCTCCCTTCTTTATCTTTGTGTTCTGAATTTTTTTCAAACATAATTTTGGTTGAGATCAATGTCGCTACCCCCCTCCTCCTCCCTGACTTATATGAAGATGAAGAGATCAGTTTAAACCCTTGTCTATTAAGTTTGGTGTGCTCCAAGTCTGTTAGGTGGGTTTCCTGTAAAAATATTATTCCTGCTTTGTCTTTTTTCATTTTGCCAAGAATCTTGGATCTTTTAACTGGATTCAGGATCCCTTTTACATTATATGAGATTATTTTGGTTACACCCTGTTTCTCCATTGTGTTGTCTTATTTAGTATAACAGTGTAGTGGCCCTCTTTTATGTTACTCAGAAACTGAAAGAACATTAAGAACATAAAAAACATTAAGAACGTAGTATATAAAACTTTAAAACAAAAAACTGTCAAAAGATCTTCCTGAGCTGAGGTCTTTTTAGTGACCTTAGAAGAGCCTTGATGGTGCGTTGGCTCTGAGGGAAATTCCTCAAACTCTGTTACATGTTGAGGGCCCTCTCTTACCCCTGTAAGTTGTCCCATGTTTTTAACATGAATTTCAGATCCCAATCCGAACTTGTAATGATTTTTTTTTTTTTTAATCCCTATACCCTATGAAATTGTGCACAACCTCCCACCACCATCACAGCAAACAATCACGTTAATACAGCATTTGTTACTGTGGAGAGTTCATGTGGTTCATTGTCACATTTCTATTTTAACAAGTTTTTTTTTTTTTTTTTAAAGACTTACTTGTTTCTAATATTATGACTGTTCTATGAAATGTTTTACCACTTGCTGGTTCTGCATCTCCTTTAATGTTTGTTACCTTGTAGGAGGAGGGTTGAATGCACAGATTGACTAAAAATATCGTTATTCCCTCCTGAAAGCGTTCAGTTTTTCCTTATAGCCCTGGCGCTGGGTTTCCCGCTGCTGGCCCGTGGATTTTGAGGGTCTCTGTGTGGACCACGTTTGAGCCTTGATTCTTTCGATCGGGTCTGCTGTGGATTTATACACCGTTACCGGGAGCCCTCTTCTCGCCATATCCCTGGTTGCTTCTTCCGCCAAGTTGTAGAGACACGTCTCTTCCCCGTAAAAAACCCGCAGCTTGTTGTATTCCCAACACTTTTTAAGGACCTCCGGGGCGTAGTCGTGCTCCACAAAAACTTTTCTTTCTTGGTGCATAAATCCTTTTTTCTGCCAAGCCAGTCTCAAAACCTCTTCTTTTGTTCTGAAGTTGGAAAACTTCACCACCACCGATTGTGGTGGCGCTTCCGCCGACGGCTTTGGGGCTAATGAACGGTGCGCCCTTTCTATCTTCAAGTCAGTGGATTGGGGAATTTCCAACATCTCTCTCAGTATGGATTCCACGCATGCAGCCATTGTGGTGAAACCGTCCTCGACTCCTTCTTTCAGACCATGAATTGTTATGTTGGCCCTTCTTAGTCTTCCTTCTTGGTCGGTTAGCTTAGCCTTCAGTCTTGTCTGTCGTTTGAGTAATTCCAGCACGGTTTCTTCCAGCCCTTTTATTCTTTCCTCTGCTTCCATGATTCGGTCCTCAGCCTGGTCCACTCTGTTGTTTGTCCTTTTTATTTTGTCTTTAATTTCACGAAATTCGGACCAACACTCTTGGCGAAATTCTCTTAATTCTAGAATTATCGTTTTTAAGCTAACCATGTTGCTAGCCTCATTCAGCTCCTCTACTTCCGAGTGGATGTTGTCCTCCAGGTCAGATTCTCCGGCCGATGCGCGTCTTGGCCTGGGAAATGTCGATCTCTTCTGTTTTCCTTTAGGCATAATGACTTTGTCTTTTGATTTTCACTCTTCCAAAAATCCGTTAAATCTGATTTTCAAGGTATTTTCACGGATGGGGTCTTGGAGCTTCAGCGTTAAGCTGCTATCACCATGGTGTCCAGACCGCAAGTCTCTAAAAACTATTTTTTAAGGTTAATTTTATGTAATATTCTAATTTTTTGCCAAATTGAATTTGGGGTTTTCAGGGGCTGTAAGCCATAATCATCCAAATTAAAATAAATGCTTGAAATATATCACTGTCTGTGTAATGAATCTATATAATATATGGATTTCTCTTTCTGAAATGAGTGACAAAAAATATTAAATTTTTTCATGACATTCTAATTTTTGGAGATGTACCTGTGTTAGGGAGATACACTTGTGAAAATCAGTGGTGGGATGTGACAAAAATGCTTCATTTCCCTGACAAGCACCACAGGATCCATTCTGTACAGGTACAAGTACATTATCAATCCAGGGATTTATGGTGGAACAGCACAACAACACTGTTCCAACACCTTTTATGGAAAATCCACAGAATAGGTGTGTGGGTCTATTCTGACGCTTTAGAAAATTATATGAATGACTTTATAAATCACTGGTTTGAAAAAGCACTTTTAATATGTTGAGATTTCGGCTCCTGGGCTCCATTGACCTGCATCCACAATATAAACACTGAGGGAGGCTAAACCCTGGCATGTGGAAACACATTCTAGCATTGCACCAAAGTGCAATACGTACGCAAACCAGGACTTTAACCAGGATTAACATATTTCATCGTTTTGCTCTCACAAGCGAATACTTAGGACAAAACAAGCGTGAATCAGCAGTTGGCTACTAGCTAGCTACTAGCTAACACTCGTTAGCCAGCACAGGACAGCGCTGTATGGCTCAAAAAAAGTGAGCTTACCACCAACAGGACAAATAAGCAAACAGATGCACAATATTACAAATCACTCACCATCGATGGTTCTCTCACGTTCGTCTTCAGCTTGTCCGTAGTCCAGTTCTATGCTGGGCTGCATCTGTATCGGTGCGGGTCGCTCCTCTCACTGTGGATCTGCCACCAAGCAGAGAAAACCCCGCACCTCTTTGTTGGACCACGGTGTAGATTTCCGTAAAACCTACAACGCTGTCTGTATTAATATTGTATTTACTCCATGACCGAGTTAGTCCGTGAAATATTGCAAATGGTGGTCGTGTAAATTCCACTGAAGATGGACGCTTTCATGACGTTACGCACTGACCAATCAGTGGCTCGCAGTCTGTTGACATCACATCTCGGCTCGACTCAGCACGGTTGTACCCTGCCCTCGATCAGGCACGAAAATAGTGCCTGCTAACCGGTGCTGGGGCTAATGGAAAAGGCTACAAACGCGGGCCGAGCCGTAACGTGTTGGGCCAAGCGGGGCTAGTGGAAAAGGGCCTTTTGTTACCCCCAGTTTCCACTGACTCCAGTTGCAGTCTGTTACAACCGCAATCTGGTCTCCTAGCAAATAGTTCCCATTCTAGTCAATGCTCTACTCCCCACCTGATCAAAATCATTGCAGAACAAATCTGACTTGCCAGATCCAGATTGCTAAAAATATGCAACGAGTCTATTGTTGATGGATGTTGGATCCAATCCACAAAAAAAACGCTGCATTAGGGGGGTGGGTCTGAAAAGTTCATTGGCTGAAAAGTTCAGAGTGCTCAAATTTGACCACTATGATCTTTTCAGCCTATGAACTTTTCAGACTCCCCTCGTATCTACTGTATTTAATAACTGTTTGTTCATTGAAAACTATTTAAGGATCACCTGTTATTTTCTGAGGTTTACTACTCAACTACTGTGTCAGAGAAGATAAAAACTCTGACATACAAACACTTCACAGAATTAAAATTGACAGGCTACTTAGGCATTATTACTGTACATAAATTCAGAAAGAGAGTCAGTACATCACGCTTTCTTGTCATTATCATGTGATCGCAGTCAGTCCTCCTTGGTCTGTCTCAGTCTCTCAAGCTCTTGCGTTATTTTATAGTTCTCTTGTCATCTTGTCATTCGAACCCTGTTCTGATCTGTGCCACTTCAAAATACAAAAATGGCTCTTGGGGAGGGCTGCAAGACTCGAATCATATAAGATAAGATAACATAAGATAAGATAAGCCTTTATTAGTCCCACAATGGGGAAATTCCAGGATTGCAACAGCACAGGGATAGCAACACTCAGAGCAATAATTAAGAAGATACGAAAAACATAAATAAGAGCAGTGGATATACATACGTACACATAAATATATAAATATATATACAAAGTGCGGAGCATTGTAGCAAGATGGAATAAACAGCATAACCGTCTACTTAGTTATCCTACATAGTATGAATATGTACCCATACATATTGTCACCCTCCGTAGCGACTGATATTGTCCTAGTTGTATACTGGAGGGGACCATTTGTGTAAGTCTGTTGCGTCTTTTGCATTCAATACTACTAGGTCATCACGTTTTTTTGCTATCTCTGCGAGCAGCCCTGCTTAGGTTATACAGTCTGACAGCCGTAGGTAGGAAGGACCTGCGAAACCTCTCGGTTGCGCACCTAGGATGATGTAGTCTACTGCTAAATGAGCTCCTCAGTGCGTTCAATATCACAGTCAGAATGGACCGCATCCGGAGTCAGTGGAAAACAGGGGTTAGACTAGGGATAAACTGTGCAGTGTGAGTTAGTAAAACAAATGCACCCTTTCAGTTGGTCAACTCAATAAACTTTTACTCAATAAACTTTTACCCAATAAGATTACGAGTTATTAATATTAAGAAGCAGGCTGATGGCAGACTGTTTCAGGCTGTGTTTGAGAAAGAATTCTTTAAGGAGCTGTGAAATAAAACAGAAAACGTTTTTGGTCTTTAAAATCACACACACACACACACACACACACAAACATAAAATTAATCCCTGAAAACACACAATACTGGACCATTAAGGCATTAAAAAAAAGTCAAACCATTGCTTTCCTTGCATGCACATGTCAATTTTATGTGTCATAACGAGGGACTGTAAACAACTGTCACAGCAAAGGAGTGGTCAGATGCCAACAGATGCCAACAGCTGAAGAGTTCCTGTCTGTACTTGTCTGAGTTTGTAGACACCAAGTCATACATTGTCATTGATATGTTTGTTTCTATGAAATATGAGTCCCAGTCATCTCCAATAACAATCCAAAACACCATACCAAACAAGCTGTAAAAAAATGTAATTACATGTTTAAAAAAAAAAATCTTTTTTTTTTAAATCACTCATTTCAAACAGTAACAAAAAAACGCATCTTCAAGTTCTCTCACCGGTGGTCTCATCCACTCCACATCTCTTGTTTTGGATGAATAGGGGGCAAGCTCCTTAAAGCCCAGTGATGGAGGCTCTGCAGGGAAATAGTGATCTTCAAACAGACAGCCTGACTCCACACATTCCTGCTTCAGTGCCTCGTAGTCCTGGTTGGCAAAGTGCACAGCCTGGTCCTTGGAGCCCATGCCTTCTGCCCGCAGCCTGTGGGCGTATATGCTCGCAGATATCCCTCCAGCTGGATGCATGCTGGTGCAAGATAAAAATATTTAGTTGGTGTGTGGCTATGCATGATGCCATCTATAAATAGTAGAAAGCTAAACAGTGGCCCACTCTTAAAAAAGTTACAACACAGCAATCAGCAGTAAGAGAAAAAAGATAATGGCTTTTAGTTATAATGGACCAACACAAAATTCTCCAAATTAGTGAAATGGAAAAAAAACAACAACTATAAAATAAAAAACTGAGAAGTGGTGCATGCATATGTATTCACTCCTTCTGCGATGAAGAATTCAAATAAGATCCCGTGACACCATTTACCTTCAGACATCACATAACTAGTTAAATTAAGTCCACCTGTGTGCAACCTAAGTGTCACATGATCTCTGTAGATATACACACCTGTTCTGAAAGTCCCCAGGATATAGTATCAGGGCTGGGATAATAAAAAAAAAATCCAAAACTTTGAAAATCCCATGGAGCACCATTAAATCCATCATCAAAAAATGGAAAGAATATGGCATCACAACAAACCTGCCTAGAAAGGGCCATCCACCAAAACTCCCAGACCGGGCAAGGAGGGCATTAATCAGAGAGGCAACAAAAAGACCAAAGGTAACCCTGAAGGAGCTGGAAAGCTCCATAGCAAAGACTGGTATAGCTGTCCATAGAGCCACTCTAAGCCGTACACTCCACAGAGCTGGGATTTATTAAAGAGTTGCCAGAAAACAGCCATTGCTTACAGAAAAGAATAAGAAAGCACATTTAGAGTTTGCCAAAAGGCATGCGGGAGACTTCCCAAGCATATGGAAGAAGGTCCTCAGGTCAAATGAGATTGAAATTGAACTTTCTGGCCATCAAAGAAAATGTGATGTCTGGTCCAAATACAATACCGCTCATCACCCCAAGAACACCATCCCCACAGTGAAAAATAGTGGTGGCAGTATCATGCTGTGGTGATATTTTTTTCCATCAGCAGGGACTGGGAAACTAGTCAGAATTGAGAGAATGATGGATGATGCTAAATTACAGGGAAATTCTTTAAGAAAACCCTTTTCAGTCTTCCAAAGATGTGAGACTGGAACAGAGGTTCACCTTCCAGCAGGACAATGATCCAAAGCAGAACCATCACTTGAGTGGTTTAAGGGGAAATGTTTAAAATGTGTTGGAATAGTCTAGTCAAAGCCCAGACCTCAATCCAATTGACAATCTGTGGCATGACTTAAAGATTGCTGTACACCAGGGGAACCACCCAACTTGAAGGAGCTGGAGCAGTTTTGCTTCAACGAATGGGCAAAAATCCCAATGGCTAGATGTACCAAGCTCATATAAGTCATACTATCGTGGCAGAGCATCCAACCCACAGCTGGGACGTTGTGCGTTCAAGCCCCGGCCGGGTCATACCAAAGACCATATAAAAAACGGTACTTCCCACCTTCGAGCTTGGTGCTCAGCATAACAGAATGGGGGAAGGAAAAGGTTGTTTGTGGCGGCACCTTGCATGGCAGCAGCCCCTCTGATTCTAGATGTGATTAACATTGTAGAGAAACATAAATTCATTATACCGTGCATGATTGGCTGTATGAATGACAATAAAGGTTGTTTCTTCTTCTTCTTGTAGTTGTAATTGCTGCAAAAGGTGCATCTACAAAGTACTGACTTTGGGCAGTGAATAGTTATGCAAGCTCAAGTTTTCAGTTATTTTTAAAAATTATTATTTCTTGTTTGCTTTGTGGAGGATGAATCAGATGAGACACGAGCTGATGACAAACAACTTTATTTCCTCCAACAAGCAGAACAGACTGAATTTGAGTGCCAGAGTGAATCCCCTTATACAGCTTTATTCCCGCCCCTGGCACCCGGAGTACACACATTTACATAAAGGACAACAGAGCATGACACAACACAATACTTTCACTCCTGGCATCCCAGGTGTGAAACCGCATCTTCCACCCAACACAATACATACGCACCTGGCATACCAAGAACAAAGGAGCATCTTCATTTGGTTTATTACCCCCCAACCCTCTGGCACCAGTCGTTGGCTCCTCTTCTTTCTTCTCTTCATCGCCATCTCTCACCCTCTACCCCCTATTCCCCAAAGTCACTGGGTGGAGTATAATCCCCTGTTGTGGTACCACACAGCCCCCACCCGAACACCCAGAAGGGGCCTTAGCCTACCAGTCCTTTGGGCTTGAGCAAGCACCCGAACTGGCAGTAATGTGAAGCCATCGGGCTGGTCGAAGTGCCTTCCTATCGAGGTGGGTCGGAGGAAAACTCGGTTCCTGGTGGACAGTCCTCTTGAGGGGGAAAGGGTGGGGAGGGGAAAGATTTAGTCTCCTGAAAACAGTTCTCTGCAGGGGGAACACAAACCTGCGGACCCCCCGTAGGTGGGCATCCACGCCAGGCAGCCTTGACTAGCATCACCTCCTCATCTGCCAACACATAAGCGGGCTTCAGCCTGTCTATGCAGATGGTTTCCTTATGCCCCCCAAAATCTAACACAAAATGTTTTGCCCCCGTTTCCAACACTCTGAACGGGCTGTCGTATGGCAGATGCAGCGGGTTTTGTAGGCGTCGTGCCTAACAAAAACAAATTTGGTGTTCTCAAAACGCTTTGGAACAAAAGTGCAGGGAAAACAATGGTGTGCTGGCCCCGGGACGCTGCCAGCATCTGCCCCGAAAAAACGGCACATGGACGGGTCGGTACCTGGCGCGGGGCTCTCTGGCAAAAATTTCCCCAGGATCCGCAACGGTTGACAAAAAACAAGTTCTGCTGGGGAAGCTGCCAAATCTTTCTCAGGCACGGAGCGCAACCCCAGTAGGACCCAAGACAGGCGGTCGACCCAATTTGCGTCCATTAGCGAGGCTCTGAGCGCTGCTTTAAGCGACTTGTGAAACCGCTCGCACAAACCATTAGCCTGCGAGTTGTACGCAGTGGAGCAGTGGATTTTGACCCCCAGGCTCTCAGCCATTGTGGACCACAGTTTCGAAACAAATTGCGGACCCCTGTCAGAAGTGATGTCTGATGGGGATCTGAACCGTGCAACCCAATATGACAAAAACGGCCGGGCCACCTCGGTAGATGTGGTGGAATTCAGCAGAACTGCCTCTGGCCAACATGCAGTGCGGTCCACGATTGTCAAAAGGTGTGTGAACCCCTGCAACGGCAGAAGGGGACCCACTAAATCCACGTGTATGTGGTCGAACCTCCTGGCTGGACTTTGGAAAGGCTCAAGGGGGGCTTTGGTGTGCCTCTGCACCTTAGCTCGTTGCACACGATGCACGCTGTGGCCCATTCCTTCACATCCTTGCGTAAGCGAGGCCAGACGAATTTGGACCCCACAAGCTTAACCGAAGCTCATACGCCAGGATGTGAAAGAGAGTGGATGGACTCAAAAACACGGCGGCGCCATGAGGTCCGAACCGCCGGGCGTGGACGACCGGTGAAGATGTCGCAGAGCAAGGGAGGCCACCCTTCTTGTACCGCCCTGCTCTCCAGTTTTAATCGGGTACCTGTGGACTGCAGTGTGCAAATGTCCACGTCCCCGGTTTGGTCGGTGGCCATGGCAGAAAAATCAATACCCACGTAGACCAGAGAGACCAGCACGTGTGACAGGCAGTCTGCTACAACGTTACGTTTACTGGCTACATGTTGGATGTCGGTCATGAACTCCAAAATTGCAGCCATGTGCCGTTGCTGCCGACCCGACCACGGTTCCAAGACTTTGAACATCGCGTAGGCTTGTGGTTTGTGATTGACAAATGCAATAAACTCACGACCCTCGAGCCAGAACTGAAAATGATACGTAGCCAGGTGGAGAGCCAACAACTCTCTGTCAAAAGTGCTATACTTATGCTTGCTGTCGCGCAAAGTACGGCTGAAAAAGGCGAGGGGTTGCCATGAACCGGAGACGTACTGTTCCACCACAGCTCCTATCATGACGTCAGACATGTCTGTGGTGAGCGCTATCCGCGCTGACGGGGATGGGATGGGCCAGCAAAGCCGCATTAGCGAGCACCGTTTTGGCACCCGTGAATGCCTGGACCCGATCAGGGGTCCAGTCAATGCTATCCGTGGGTTTCTTTTGTTTGAGCGCCCCTTATATCCCCTTATACAGCTTTATTCCCCTTATACAGCTTTATTCCCGCCCCTGGCACCCGGAGTACACACATTTACATACAGGACAACAGAGCATGATACAACACAATACTTTCACGCCTGGCATCCCAGGTGTGAAACCACGTCTTCCACCCAACACAATACATTCGTGCCTGGCATACCAGGAACAAAGGTGTGTCTTCATTTGGTTTATTACGCCCCGGCGCTCTGGTGCCAGTTGTTGGCTCCTCTCCTTTCTTCTCCTCATCTCCATCTCTCACCCTCTACCCCCTATTCCCCAAAGTCACTGGGTGGAGTATAATCCCCCGTTGTGCTACCACAACTTCACAATTAAAAAAATATTTTGCAAATTTATGGTTTTTGGCATGCGTAAATGGACTGACACCCCCTCCCCCCCCAAAAAAAACGATTTCCATTTTAATTCCAGGTTGTAACATAACAAAATGCAGAGGGGGTGAATACTTTTGCAAGCCACTGTATGCCACTGGACAGCAAGTGGCACAGAACAATTGAGGTCAGTTGAGATTTATTCTATTAAAAATGTAGCAGACCAGTGTAAAAAATAAAAACCCTTTTAAAATATAATTATTTTAAGACTTTATATTGACAACATTATACCAACAAATATAAATGAAACAATTCAACATATCTATAGTAACTTTTTTGTCAATAAGAGAAAATCCTTAAAACACCATTTTCAATTTCACAATGTTTAAGAAAATATACATTACTGAGCAATTACCTAATAACTTTTGTTTTGTGGCCAATTTTTTTGAGAGCAGAGACTTAGCAATTCACACAACCAGTAATTTTCTAAACATACTGTTTACAGTGGGGTTCGAATGAAGTCTGCAATTACGAAAACATGTTAGAACCAGCCATACAAAAAAGTACAATAGAAGATATATGGTACCTTGTCTTTGTGCGCAGGCTAAGAGGGAGAGAATGAGAAAATCAGAGAGAAAGGTCATTCATTGATTTTTAAAAAAAAATAATTTCCATAGCAGAAGCTTAAGCAGCCGCAAAAGCAACAAGTTAGTGAATGAAGCACAGTTCTCAGGGTGTTTTCTCCTCTCTGAATACATTTACCTCTCAATTTTATATCAACACTTGAGAGGTCATAATAACTTTGTTAAGAAATCAGGAAATACTACAAAGGTGGCAGCAATGTAATTGGTATGAAGTTGCTTTTAGGTTGATTATTCTGCTTGAAAACTGGACCCAATACTGTGCCTCTCTGCTCCACTCATCTTAATGAGCTGAGTTCGGTAAACAGTCCAAACACTTTTAAAAGAAGTGAAAACCTGGCTATGGCTAAAATGGTGAAGCAGGAGGACATGCATGAGGACAAAAAATGCTCAGTTGGAAAATGTGTTGTGCGCAAAACAGGTTATGCTTTGGAGAGAAACAATTCTGCAGGCAGGGGAATATTGTTTAAAGGTCCATCCCCCACTCTGAGGCCCCACATGCCTAAAAAGTCTGCAGGAATGTCTCTGTGCTCTGTGAAACAGATAGAGGGAAACTAGAAAAATAGACTGATTATCTGCAAAGTAACAAGCGGCATTTACTCAAGTGCATATACTCAAGCAGCTTTTGATAAATGTGTTCTTTTGTCCATAGTTTTAGTGCACAATACTCTTTGTCTTACTTGAGTACATATCTGAAAAAAAATATTTTTATTCAAACAGATTATTGCTTTATTATATAATCAAGAATATATTAAAGGGTACACCTAGCTAGTTTACATTTTAGCTTCCTCAGGCTAACACATAAGAACTACCTGGCAAACTGACTAAAGCTGCAAAACTTACAAATACAATGTTGCAAATTTATGAAATACTGTTGCACATTCATCACAAAACTTGCACATTTAAAAGAAAAATTTTGGACTTTTTTATGAGGAAAAAGGCAACTTCATGAGGAAATTATTACAGTATAATGTTGGAAATTATTACACTGGTCAACACCAAATTTATTGTCTAAGTTTTTTGTAGCTGATTTAGGACCATTTTGATGCGCAGAATCCAAAAATCACATTGGTTTTGCTCAATCAGGTCAACTTTTTGAACTATGGCCACATGCTTTCTTACGTTTTTGTTTACATGTACGGGTATTTTTCGCTTTATATGATGCAACATTCTTTTTTATTTCTTGAAATTCTCTGAATTTTGAACAATGATGACGTAACATTCAATTTACATGTACTTACCTTTATCAGTGTCTACTACTCAATTTACAGTACAACTGTACAACTGCTGTACAATTGCTTATAACTTAACATAAAAACCTGACCTGATCAAGAGAAACGGATGTCATTTTTGGATTCAGCAGTGCAAAATTGTCTTAAATCAGTTGAAAAACACAGACAACTTACAAAAAAATTATTTTTGTTATGTTGTGTTATATACAGTATATTATATGGAATTTCCCCATAGTGGGACTAATAAAGACTTACATATTATTCTACTAAACTAAAGCTGCACAATTATGAGAAAAAATGCAAATTAACAATATAAAGTTGCACATTTATTACAAAAGTAGCAAACTTACGAACAAATATTACAAAAAAATAGAAATTTGAGAAAATGTGAATTAGAAAAATTGAATTTCTGTGAAAAATGCAAATCAACAACATAAGAAAAACTCGCAAATTTATGACGAAAAAATTATTATATAAATTATGTAATTATATTATTATAACAACTATGCGGGGGAAAAATCGCATTTTTTAAGAGAAACACCTCAGATTGGTGAATCCTTTGCTCAGTACTGTATAAACTCTATTAGAACTCACTCAAATCATTTCTTTGGTGACAACTCTTAATATCAACGCCAAATCATGAAGTAACGCTACTCTATCCAAGATGTCCAATGCAGTGCTGCGATGATAATGCTGTCAATACAACGTCCTATAAAATAATGGCCCCTCCCTCTGAAAGTAGTAGGGGCAATGCTGGCAATGTCGTGTCTATCAAAAGTCTGCAGAGAAAACTGCCAGGCACGTCTGAAAGGCTGAGGGCTTACTGCACCTGTTCTGAAGTACAAATGCTGCCAGGCCTGTCGATAAGCCCACGGCCCGACCTGAATGCAACTCCACTTCAAAGATTTCTGATCACAAAAGCCGAAAATCACTATCCCTCCGCTGTATTAAATCTGTAAACCCAAATTAGACAGCTGTGTTTGAGATGTGGCTGTTATTAAAGCAAATCAAACCACACAATGCGGCCCCGGGTGGCCTTAGACGCGTAAATTAAAAACCGTTAAACCTCATCGTTAGATTAAAAAAAAAAAAAACATCAATGGTTTTCAGTCCAAATCTAGCCAACAAGGAGACGACACTCACCGCCGCTTTCTTTCTTTTGTCCAACTTGCCCTTATCTGGTAAACGGGAAAGACGGGGCAAATCTGTGTGGGGGTGGATGAGCAGTTTGGTAGAGCACATTCGGGTCCAGCCCCGCGCGCGTGCGCGCGCACACACACGCACACACAGAGGCGCGCGCACCGCAGGAAGCACGTGTCCCTAAAGGAGAAGGCGGGGCAACAGTTAACTACCAGTACCATCTACTGCCGCTAGAGGCGCTACACGTGGACAAAATTGTTACCCTCTGTTAATGAAAGAAAAACCCACAATGGTCACGGAAATAACTTGAATCTGACAAAAGTGGTAATAAATAAAAATTCTATGAAAATTAACCATTGAAAATCAGACAATGCTTTTGAATTGTGATTCAACAGAATTATTTTAAAAAACAAACTCATGAAACAGGCCTGGACAAAAATGATGGTACCCTTAACTTAATATTTTGTTGCACAACCTTTTGAGGCAATCACTGCAATCAAACAATTTCTGTAACTGTCAATGAGACTTCTGCACTTCTCAGCAGGTATTTTGGCCCACTCCTCATGAGCAAACTGCTACAGTTGTCTCAGGTTTGAAGGGTGCCTTCTCCAGACGGCATGTTTCAGCTCCTTCCACAGATGTTCAATAGGATTTAGATCAGGGCTCATAGAAGGTGTTAGGTTTTAAAAAATAGTAAAAACCATCTAAGTCTACTCTTCAAAGATTGTCTATGTGTGTAGATGGTTTACCCAGATTCGTTTTCAAGGAAGAGATTAGTTTACTTGGAACACGTATTTATTGAAGCAAGTTGAATATAGTAGGTTACAGCGCTGGGTCAAACATTCTCTCCCTGACAGCAACAGATCATGTCAGTTCATGAAGTCTGACTCACTGTGCTGGCCCTGACCCAGAATATTTATACACAAATGAACAAAGAAGAAAGCATGCATTAACAAGATGACAGCCCAGGTGTCTGGTCCAGGGAGGATCCGCTCCTGGCGCCGAATGTATCCAGATGAAGGTCACTTCACCTCCCAGGTCAGCGTAGGCCAGGCTCAGCCATTCCGTATCACAACTGTGCCTCCTTCTCATAAATCCCAGGCGCTTGTTATCCTGTGTGCTGAGACAAAGGTCCACTATTTTGCAGAGAGTGAACCACACACTTGGCAATATAT
The DNA here is from genome assembly GCA_020510985.1 of Pholidichthys leucotaenia. Taxonomy (NCBI): domain Eukaryota; kingdom Metazoa; phylum Chordata; class Actinopteri; order Cichliformes; family Pholidichthyidae; genus Pholidichthys; species Pholidichthys leucotaenia. Next base: position 305,387,951 of record CM035841.1, on the reverse strand, counting down.
ATTCCATTATGGTATATTGGTTATTTTACCTAGACATAAGCAGAGTACAAATATTTTGAGTCACACAAATAACTATTATATGGTTATATTGATCACACACATATTTTGAATCACACAAATAACTGTTATATGGTTATATTGATCACTTTATCCCATCAATTTCCCCCTTTTGGTCTCATCCATGAGACCAATAACTCAAACCCTTTAAGCACTCAAAGGCACGTCACAGTCCCCCTCATCATCATCTTTGTCTGATTCCATTCCAATTTCCACTGATCCATCAGGTTTTAATAATGGCATTTAATATAGAGGGGGTTGTTTACTTCCCAATGCAGCGGTGATGACCCTAATGCAAAAAGATCTGATAGAAGATACACAACAGCATCCACAAAAAGCAAAAATAGCAATAACACTTACAATGAATATAATTAAAGAAACAATCACATTTTTCCATTTTTCAAACATTCTCTTCATCCATCCATCCATCCAGGGGATTATTAATGCCAGAGGCCATTCATCATACAATCACACAGTTATGCAATTACACAGTTCACTAATTACTGATTATGTGATAATTATGATACTTATTAGCAAACAAATAAAAGCCTTTAAGCAATTAATGCCTACAAAACACTCTTATTGTATAAAAAGTCACTGGTTACTGTCCTTTAAGTCCTTTCTGATGTTATCCAATGTTCTTCCTGGTTCCTCAGCGGGTGTGCACATGCTCCAGTGATACCATGTGTCCCCTTTACCTTTTAACCCCACTGCGTGTGAAGTTCTTTCCACCACTTCAAATAGTCCTGTCCACCTTGGTTCTGACCACTTCCTTTTTATGCACTTCAGGAGAACCCACTCTGTTGTGATTGGTTCCGTGGGTTTCAAATCACCTCCTGGCTCCTTCTTTTCCTGTACCTGTTGTGAGAAAGCTGACACAAGACCTCTTAGCTGGTCATAAAATGGTTTATAGCCCATCTTGGGCTCTTCTTCCTCACACAACTGCAATCGTGTTCCCGGTCCCGGGAACTGACGACCTGTTAAAAGTTCATAGGGAGTAAAACCTGTTAAGCTGTTAACAGAACTTCTAACCGTCAATAGGGCAATAGGCAAAGCATCTAACCAGTTCATTCCTGTCTGGCTACAGATCTTAGCAAGCTTCACCTTAATGTTTTGGTTCATGCGCTCAACCTTACCCTGAGATTGAGGGTGATAAACTGTTCCAAATGAATGTTTTAGACCTAACATTTTTTCCACTTTTTGTAGGTCTTGATTTTTGAAATGTGTTCCATTATCTGATCTAATTCTCCTAGGAAATCCGTAAGTAGGGATGTATTGATTTATCAAAAATTTGATCACTGTTTTACTGTCTTCTTTCTTTGCAGGATAAGCTTCAGGCCATCCTGTAAATGTGTCCACTGCCACTAGGAGATATCTGTATCCCCTGATTCTTTCCACCATGTCAGTATAATCTGTGATTATCTCCTGACCTGGCAAAGTAGGCAATGGAAAATTACCTTGATGAACTTCGACCGTCTGTTTTGGATTGTGAGAAACACAAATGGCACAACTTTTTTACAAAATTTTGTATCATATCAGGGAGGAAGGGATGCCACCAGTGACTCAAATGTCTGTTCATTTGTTTAGCTCCTACATGTGCTAACCCATGAGCTTCATGTAACACATTTTCTCTGATTCCTGGGGGTAACACTGGTCTACCATCCTGTGCTCTCCACAACTCTTCTTTTTCTGTGGCGCCTCTCTGCTTCCACACTGTTTTTTCTTCAGGAGACGCTTTTCTCTGTTCATCTATTAACATATTTACAGCAATCTGTGGCAAAATGTCCTGAACCTCCTTGCCTGTCTGTGCCAACATTAACGATGGCTGATATCCTGCTGCCTTTTTTGCTGCTTTGTCTGCCTCATGATTACCTCTGGCCACATTTGTTTCTGTTTTGTTGTCATGACCTTTGCACTTAACCACTGCTACCGCTTGTGGTAACATTATCACTTCTGCTAATTTTTTCATTGGTTCCAAGGTTGTCATAGCCAGGAGCGGTACTGGGGTTAAGCTCCCAGTGCTCATAAAATGCTCCTTACGGCGTGCGTCTCGAAAAGCCTCTGACAACTAAGTCCAACTCCTAGCCTGCCCGTGTGGTTTAGTCTCTAAGCCCAGCGGAACTGCTTTTACTAATAGGAGAAGGGGCGAGGGCGGATCTCTGGCGCCTTAAAACCAGATGCTTCGGGTAGGTGGTGGCTCGTCAACCTGGGAAGGTAGCCCATCTAGGGGAAGGTAAACCCTGATTTCAAACCTCCGCTGCCTTGCGGCACACCCGGTCACGGGAAAGGCTTCGGGAGTCAACCCTGAGGAAAAATCCGGAGTCAGAGCCCCTAAGGCAGTTCTCTGTCGTGCTCAACATCATTCTGGCAGCTCCTGCGACGGCGCTGGTGCCAAACTATAGCAGCCCTGCTGTTCCTTTGGATTCATCAGTGACGTGGAGAGGGGGGACATACTGCATGGGTAACATCTTGTCCTCCATATCTTCCTGCCCAGGCTTGAATCCTACCAACGCCCAACGCTGGAAGATAGAACACCGGTGCGCATTGGCCTGTTCAGCCACAGGCGGTGCTGTTCCAGCAGAGTAGACATTTAGGATTCTCTTCCATGGTCATCATAGACCGACGGAGGCCGACGACGACAAATTTTTTCATTTCTGTTTCATGCTTTATAGGAGTCTGTGAGGTTGTCAAAAACCCTTTTCTAATCCATTGCGCTAATTCTGTGTGAATTGACCCGACAACATAAGCTGAATCTGTATAAATAGTGACCTTTTTTCCTGCTGACCACTCCAATGCTTTGATCATAGCTGTCAATTCGGCCAACTGGGCTGATTGTCTGTCCTGCAATGTCCCATTTAGCACTCCCTCAAATCCATTTTCCTTTTGTCTCACAACTGCATATCCTGCCTTCAATCCTTCTGTGGGGTGACGAAAACAACATCCATCTGTAAACAAAACTTCATCTGGGTCAGTCAGTGGTGTCACAGATAAATCTATTCTCACTTTCACATCTTTTCTGACCCTTTTTTCACATTCATGTGGTTCCCCATCCAGCATCTGATCTGCCATGTTTATTCCTTCATGTGTGAATGTGATGTGTGGTACTGATAGGATTTTTTCCATTCTTGTCTGCCTGATTGAGGTAGATAGATAGATAGATAGATAGTTTATTTCGAACACAAAAATATAACAAAAACAAGCAAATGGCAAATGCAATAAAGTAACTATACACTGTTCGAAAGGGAGAAGGAAGAAGTGAACACTTATTAATTCCATCTCCTCTTTTCCATAGATACACCCATGTGAATTTTATACAAATTACCACCTTTAAGACCCCAAGTAAACAATTTACTGTATTTTTTTTACAAATCAACATTAACACCCATCCATTCTAACATACATTGATGTCCATACATCAAAACCAGCCTCAAACAACACAGATATACACAGTGCTGTCCCACCCACCATTCCATAGTGTCCCATAATGTCCCAGAGTGAACATAATGAATCGTACATATAAATACTACCCTTCTAACATATATCCTTTCAGTAAATGGTGCTTATACCTCTTTTTGAATTGATTTCTGTTTGTACATAGTTTCAGTTCCGGCTCCAGACTGTTCCACAAATCTACCCCACAGACAGATATGCACATACTTTTCTTGGTTGTACGTATCTTGGGTTTTGTAAAGTTTAAGTCTCCTCTCAAATTATGATCATTGTCTCTTTTTTTTAAATATTTTTTGTATATTAGTTGGGAGTTGATTATTAATTGCCCTGTACATTACTTGTGCTGTCTTAAATTTAACTAAATCGATGAACTTTATGACATGTGACTTTAAGAACAACGAATTGGTATGGTCTCTATATCCTACATTGTTTATTATCCTTATAGCTCTTTTTTGTAATGTGCATATTGACTGTAGGTTGGTCTTGTAGGTGTTTCCCCAGACTTCTACACAGTAGTTAAGATAAGGTAAAAACAGTGAATTGTACAATAAGACCAATGATTTATAGTCCAAGATGTGTCTTGTCTTCCCCAGTATGCCTATACATTTTGCTAACTTAGCCCGGATGTGACTGATGTGAGGTTTCCAGCAGATTTTATTGTCTAGCGTCACCCCCAGAAACTTATTTTCCTGTACTGTTTCTATTCTGGTATCATCTATCGTTACCATTATTTCATGATTTATTTTATAATTTCCAAACAACATAATCTTTGTTTTTTTTAGATTTAGAGATAATTTATTTTTGTTGAACCACTGCGTTAATTTTTCCATTTCAGTTGTGACCACCTCTAAAACCTGCAGCAAATTCTCACCAGTGCAAAGGATATTTGTGTCATCCGCAAACAAAATAAATTTCAGAATTTTTGATACTTGGCATATGTCATTTATATACAAAATAAAGAGTTTGGGTCCCAAAACTGATCCCTGGGGCACACCACAAGTGATGTCCATGAAGGGTGATTTGTGCTCACCAATTTGTACAAATTGTTGTCTGTTACTTAAATAACTTTCCACCCAACTCAGTCCTACCCCTCTTATCCCATACCTTTCCAGTTTCCTTAGTAGTATTCTGTGGTCAATGGTGTCGAAAGCTTTCTTTAAATCTATAAATACTCCTACAGCAACCTTTTTTTTTTTTATCTATACAACTAGTAATTTCTTCTATAAGTTTGATCAGTGCCAAAGATGTAGATTTATCTGCTCTAAAACCATACTGGCTATCTGTAAGGAGGTTGTGTTTTTCAGTGAAATCATCCAGTCTCTTAGTGAAGATTTTTTCAAGTATTTTGGAGAATTGTGAGAGTAAAGAGACTGGCCTGTAATTTGTGAAGCGATGACTGTCTCCTGTTTTGTATAGAGGTATTACTTTTGCTATTTTCATTTTGTCTGGAAATGTACCAGTTTGAAATGACAGGTTACAGATGTGGGTGAGTGGCTTAACAATTCCCTCAATTACTTTTTTCACTATTGTCATGTCAATTTCATTCCAGTCCGTTGATTTTTTGTTCTTAAATTTACTCACAGTCTCGATAATTTCCTTTTCAGTAACTGCACCCAAAAAGATTGTGTTTGGATTTCTATCTTCTATTTCATTCACAGAACCACTGTAGTTTGTTTCTGGTGTCACTATTGATTTTGCTAATTCAGGACCAACGTTTATAAAAAATTTATTGAAACCACTGACCACATCTTCCATATTATTTATCAAATTGCCATTTTCGATAAAATATTCTGGATAATTTGCATTCTTAGGACGATTACTAATAATCCCATTGAGTACTTGCCATATTCCTCTTAAGTTATTTTTGTTATCCTCTAGTATTCTGTTGTAATATTCTTTCTTACAGGTCCTCATTATAGTAGTAAGCTTATTTTTATATCTTTTATATTTGATCTCAGCTTCCACTGTTCTGCATTTAATGAATTGTTTATATAATATATTCTTCTTTTTACATGCATTTATTAACCCCTTGGTGACCCAAGGAATATTTTTTTTTGTTGTCTGTCACTGTATTGTTTTATAGGACAGTATTTATTGTACAATGATTGAAATATTTGTAAAAAATTATCATATGCTTTATTTATGTCATTTTCATCATAAACTATCTTCCAATCTTGTATTAATAATTCCTTTGTCAGTAAATACATTGATTCTTCGGTTCTTATTCTTTTATATTTAATATTTTTGGTATACTTTTTCTTCCTATAATCACATTGATAGACAACAAAAATCGGCAGGTGGTCACTGATATCATTCAATAAAAGCCCACTCCCGATATTATTTTCCATAATGTTTGTGAATATGTTATCTATTAGTGTGGCACTGTGTGACGTGATTCTGCTAGGTCCGGTAATTGTTGGATGTAAGCCCATACTGTACATTGTGTTGATAAATTCTTCTGTAAAACTATGTTGTTTTGAGTTCATCAGATCTATATTGAAATCCCCACAGATGAACATAACTTTATGAGTTAGTTTTGCATACATTTTTTCCATCCAGTCCTTAAATAAGTCAATGTTTGATCCAGGTGTTCTATATACACAGCTCACTACTACATTCTTCACATTGTCCAGACAGATTTCTATTGTAATACATTCAAATAAATCATCCACAGTTACTGACAGATTTTCAACAACCTTGTATTTCAAGCTCTTGTCAACATAAATTGCAACTCCTCCTCCTTTTTTCACTTTTCTATTTATATAATTTAATTCATAGCCATCCATGGTAAAATCCACTCATTTCTCTTCACTGAGCCACGTCTCTGATATTGCCACAATATTGAATGGCTCTTTAAACTGATGTAAATAATCTTTAATGTTATTAAAGTTGGCATAGAGACTCCTGCTGTTGAAGTGGATCATAGAAATATTGAAATCAGATGTGACCATTGTGTTAAACTGTTCATCTGTGTAGTAATTACAGTCATTATTGATGGAGCTAAATAAATTAACGTCCTGTGGGTTGTGATCTGTGTATTCAAAAACTTTCAGTTCCTGTTGTTCCTGTTTGTTGATCTTTTGATTCATGTTGTTAAATATTTTGTTGCAGATGAGTAAAATCCTTCAGTGTCCTACAGTTGTCTGAATTGTTGCTGTGACTCCAGTTCATAATATTCATTGGTATTTGTCCAGTTCCATAATATTACGGATGTTAATGACCTTGGCTTCTTCAGGCGATCCGTTTAATTTGATGTATATTTTACAGTTTGATGTCCAGGTGTTTTGAATCTTTTTCTGCTTTTTCATGTATCTTGCTTTCCTGGCTATTTCTGCGTTTTCTTTCTTGAGGTGCTCGTTTATGTAAATGTCCATTCCTTTCAGCTTCCTACCTTGTTTCAGTAGCGCAGTCTTGTGTTTTCTGTTTACAAACCTCATGATCACAGCCGGTTTGTCGCCGTTTTTCCTGGGCAGAGGGTGGCAGGACTCAATGTTGTTGCAGTCCAGCTGAATTCCCTTCGACTGCATGAAGGCCATAGGTCTTAGTGGCCAAGGTCCAAGGTCATAGTGAATTCACTTTGGGCCAAGGTCATAGTGAATGCTGCAGAATTTACATATGACATCACGCTATGTGTGGTCAGGACAGTCAATGGATGTCCCATAACCACGTGAGCTGTTTTTTGCAAAATTTTTGCCACTCCTGCAGCATGACGTGTGCATGCTGGTTGCCTTTTTTCCATTGGGTCTAATATTATACTGACATAGAGGAGTATCTTTCTTTCTCCCCCTTTTTTCTGAAACAGAACACCATTTGACACTGCAGCAAAGACATTGAGTTGCTAGCTGTTAGCATGAGGCCTACATATCTCCCGAGAGAACACTCACACGTGATCTGCATTGTTGTTTACGCAAATCCGACGGCGAACGCTGGGACAGCACGTGACGTCATCCATTCAGTAACCAGCAGGCTGCAGACAGAACACCCAGATGCTCTTCTCCTCATCTCAGGCGATTTCAACCATGTTTCACTATCTCCCATTCTACCCACGTTCACCCAGTATGTCACATGCCACACTAGAGACAATAAAACACTGGATTTATTCTACGCAAACACTAAGGAGGCGTACACCTCATCACAACTCCCCCCACTCGGGAGATCGGATCACAACTTGGTTCATCTCCGGCCGGTGTACAAACCCCTAGTGCACAGACAACCTCCGGCCATGCACACTGTGGAGTTATGGTCTGAGGAGACAATGGACACTCTAAAGGGCTGTTTTGAAGCCACCGCCTGGAAGCAGCTCTGCGATCCACATGGTGAGGACATCGATGGCCTCATTCACACCTTCACGGGCTACCTCAGCTTCTGTGTGGACAAATCCGTTCCCACCAAGACCATACGGCGTCACTCAAACAACAAACCCTGGATCAACCCTGAGATAAAAACACTTCTGAGAGAGAAGAAGAGGATCTTCAGGTCAGGGAACAGGGAGATGCTGAAGTCCGTACAGAGGGAACTGAGGAGAAAGATCAGAGAAGGCAAGGACAGCTTCAGGAAGAAGATGGAGGACAAGCTGCAACAGAGCGACATCAGCGGGGTCTGGAGAAACCTCAAAACCATCTCGGGGCTCCAGAATACCTCCCCCCAGGCCACAGGGGGCAGGGAGTGGGCGAACAACCTGAATCTGTTTTTCAATAGATTTGACCAACCGCCCTCCCCCCTGACTGCACAACAACCACTGCTGCCTCTAAAGAAATCAAGTCCTGCTGCCCACTCCCCACTCCACCAACACCCCCCCACTCCCAACACACAGCCCCCCATCCTGACCCTGACCAGAACCCAGGTGAGGACGGAGCTGAGGAAGATCAAGGCGAGGAAGGCGCCGGGACCGGACGGCATCAGCGCAAAGCTCCTCAAGTCCTGTGCAGACCAGCTGTGTGGGATTGTGACGTATATCTTCAACATGAGCCTGAAACTGGGGAGGGTACCACAGCTGTGGAAAACATCTTGTGTGGTACCTGTACCAAAAACTTCCCACCCCAAAGACCTGAACAGCTACAGACCGGTGGCCTTGACGTCCCACTTGATGAAGACCCTGGAGAGACTGCTCCTTGCTCACCTCCGCCCCCTGGTGGAACCAGCGATGGATCCACTCCAGTTCGCCTACCAGCATGGCATTGGGGTGGAGGATGCGGTGATCTTCCTCCTTCACCGTTCTCTGTCCCACCTGGAGAAGCCCGGGAATATGGTGAGGATCATGTTCTTTGACTTCTCCAGTGCTTTCAACACCATCCAACCGATGATCCTGAAGGACAAGCTGCTGCGCGCAGGGGTGGACCAGCACCTGTCATCATGGATCCTGGACTACCTCACGAACCGGCCTCAGTTTGTGAGAACCCGGGACTGTGTGTCCGACACGATCATCAGTAGCACGGGGGCCCCCCAGGGAACGGTGCTGGCTCCCTTCCTGTTCACTCTTTATACTGCGGACTTCTCACACAACACAACACACTGCCATCTACAGAAGTTCTCTGATGACTCTGCGATCGTTGGCCTCATCTCCAATGGAGATGAAGCTGAGTACAGAGGGCTTATCCAGGACTTCGTGGACTGGTGCCATCGGAACTGCCTCCAGATCAACGCGAGGAAAACTAAGGAGCTGGTGGTGGACTGCCGCAGGCATGGGCAGCCCCTCACAGTACCAGTAAATATACAGGGAACAGACATCGAGATGGTGACATCCTATAAGTACCTGGGTGTTCATCTGAACAATAAACTAGACTGGTCACACAATACTGATGCACTCTACAAGAAGGGACAGCGCAGGCTGTTCCTGCTGAGGAGACTCAGGTCTTTTGGTGTACAAGGGGCGCTGCTGAAGTCATTCTATGACACGGTGGTGGCATCAGCCATCACTTTTGGAGTGGTCTGCTGGGGCAGTGGCATTACTGCAGCCGATAGGAAGAGACTGAACAAACTGATTAAGAAAGCTAGCTCTGTCCTGGGGCAGCGCCTTGATCCGATGGAGGAGATAGGAGAGAGAAGGACGGTGGCTAAACTGTCATCTCTGCTGGAGTCCGAGTTCCACCCTATGCAGGACATACTGAATGCACTGAGGAGCTCATTTAGCAGCAGACTACATCATCCCAGGTGCACAACCGAGAGGTTTCGTAGGTCCTTCCTACCAACGGCTGTCAGACTGTACAACCTAAGCAGGGCTGCTCGCAGAGATAGCAAAAAGACGTAACAAACTAATAGTTTTTTGAATGCAAAAGATGCAATAGACTTACACAATGGTCCCCTCCGGCATACAACTAGGAACATACCGGTCGCTATGGAGGGTGAGAATATGTATGGGCACATAATCATACCATGTAGGATAACTAAGTAGACGGTTATGCTGTTTCATTCCATCTAGCAACAATGCTCTGCACTGTGTGTGTTTATATATTTACATATTTATTCCATCTAGCTACAATGCTCAGCACTGGGTGTGTTTATATTTATATATCTACATATTATTCCATCTAGCTACATTGCTCCGCACTGTGTGTGTTTATATACTTGCATATTTATTCCACCTAGCTGCAATGCTCCGTACTGTGGGTGTTTATATATTTACATTTTTATTCCATCTAGCTACAATGCTCTGCACTGTGTGTTCATATATTCATATATTTATTCCATCCAGCTACAATGCTCTGCACTGTGTGTCTGTGTGTGTGTGTATATATATATATTTTATAGTAATATGTACATATGTATATTAGCTGCTCTTGCTTGCTTGTTTTTTTCTTGCCTTCTGATTGTTGCTCTGAGTGTTGCTATCCCTGTGCTGTTGCAATCCTGGAATTTCCCCGTTGTGGGACTAATAAAGGCTTATCTTATCTTATCTTATCTTATTTACTGTGTGTTCTGCTTCAGAAACATCCAAGTAGAAACGCCTGTTATAATCAGGTATTGCCAAATCAGCCGCATGTGAGAGTTCATTTTTCAAAGCAATGAATGCTTCCTCAGCTTCCTGTGTCCACAGTAGCTGTGCAGCAAGATTTCTCATGCCTTGTTCATTAACCAGTACACGCAATGGTTTTGTCCTTTCGCTGTATTGTGGTATGTAATGTCTACTGAACCCTGTTAGACCCAAAAATGATAACATTTGTTTTACCGTGCATGGTTTGGGGTGATGAAGGATGGAATCTCTGTGTGACGCAGAAAAGCCAGAACCCGTGGGTGTGATAACACGGCCCAAAAAGGACACATAACGCCTTGCACACTGTAGTTTTTGCCTTGACACTTTAAATCCACATTCCAACAATCTCAACAACACACTCTTTGTAGCTTCCAGACAACTGTCAAGATTTGGTGCTGCTATCAATATGTCATCTACATACTGTATCAGAATTACTCCTGAAGGGAGAGGACAGCCTTGCAGTTGCTTCTTCAAGACCTGATTGAAAATACCTGGTGACAAAATGAACCCCTGTGGTAGCCGGGTGTAGCGCAGCTGTGTGCCCTTGTAGGTGAATGAGAAGAAATCCCTGCACTCCTCTGCTAAAGGAAGACAGAAAAATGCATTAGCCAAATCAATACATGTAAACCATGAATGTTGTGATGTGAGAGCAGATAAAGCAGTGTATGGGTTTGGCACGGGTACTGTGGGGGTGGAAATCCGTGAATTGACATGCCTCAAATCATGGGCCATTCGGTATTTACCGGTGTTTTGCTTTTCAACTGGGAGAATAGGAGTGTTCCAGGCAGAGTGAGAATTTTCTAATACCCCTGCCTGAAGCAGCCCGTCAATGGTGTCAGTAATGCCCTCCTCTGCCACAGGCTTATGAGCATACTGATTTTGCCAAATAGGTTCACCTGGTAAGACCTGAAATGAGATGGGAGAAATGTTAACACATTTACCAACATCTGTAGGTCCCTGTGACCATAAATTTTGTGGCAGTGAATTCAACATGTCTGCTGCTGATTCATGATCAGTGTGTTCCCTACCATGGTCTCTCTCAATTTGTCGGTGTTCAAACAAAAACTCATCAGTTGTATCAATTTGGATGCGATAGGCCTGATATTTTGCAGAATATTCAACATTTGGGATCTGTGTCATCTGCCAGTCAGTGGCCTCAGCCAGTGTTTTAACCATAGGCCCTAACTCTTTTTCTTGGTGATTAGCATGGATGAGCAAGTAATGTGTGGAGCTGATTCCTCTGACATTTCATACCACTGTAATTGCTCTGCACTTAATACAGCATCTGCGGCGACACCCTCTTGTCCTACATACAAAAACCGAGATTTGATGGTCCAAGTTTGACCATCCAGTTGGGAGAAAAAACTATCATGATAAACATCATCCGAATTTCTGTCATAATACAGAGTGACATGTAGGGGATCAATGGGAGGTGTGTAGGGTGCAAGAAGAGCAATCCACGGCTTCCAGGCCATGAACACTGGCAACACGCCTGTCTGTGAGGGCGAGTCAGGCGATAACAGGCCCCAGTAAATGTCAGCCTAGGTATTTGGTGCTTGTGGTGTCACATCAGGTTTCAACAGCATTTGTCCACGCACAGACAGTCCTTGCACTGAACAGTTCACAGCAACACCATTAGGAAATGACAAGATGACTCCATCGGCCGAGCACAGCACCGATGCCCCCAGTTTAATCAGCAGGTCTCTCCCCATCAGGTTTGTGGGAGAGTTTTTTGAGCAAGCATAACGTTGTTTCACAGTTTGACCAGCAACACAAGTGTCCAAAGGCTTTGTCACAGGCAGTCTTTCAGGAACCCCAGAGAAACCAATAACCTCCACAGCTTTAGCCGATAACAGTGTAGGCTCAATGTCACAGTTCAAAGTGGAATAGGTTGCCCCCGTATCAACCAGAAAAGGCAGGTCACAGTCCATAACCTTCAGTGTGACCATGGGATCTGCCATTCCCACGTCACTTTTTCTCTGTGGGCCCCGTCATTGTTCCTCATATTGTGTGAGGTACACTTCCCCCACAGTTGAAGTGTATGCTGGATATTGGCCAGCAGGTGGAGCTGCCGCTGCATAGGGTGCTTGATGTCCTGCACTTGCTGGTGCCACTGGTGGTGGGTAAGGATTAGTTGGGCAATCCTTCCTCCAATGACCATTTTGACCACAGCCATGACATGCATTCAGGCCCATGACCTGTCGACCCTGAAAGCCTCTCACACCCTGCCTTCCACGAGATACCCCCCGATAATAATTGAAACCACGTGGTACACCCTGGAAATAAGGTGTTTGGGGTGTCCAACCAGTGGGTGCCGGGTACACAGGGGCAGGTAAAGCTGCCATTCCCGGTGTGGGTGTTGGCCCTGAGGGTATTTCCGGAGCCTGCTGTACCAACTGCTCAGCTGGTTTGTTTGTCTTTTTAACCTCAGCTATTTCTTGTTTTGCCTTTTGTAACTGGAATTTTAACAGTTGCAGTTCTTGATTATCTCTGTCAACCTTTTCTTTTTCTGCTTTTTCCTGTTCTTTACGCATATGATGTGTAAAGTGCCTTTCCCACAATTCCACAGTGCTACTGGGATTATCAGGGTTACTGTCCATGGCCTCTCTCACTGCCTGAGGCACTCCTTTCAACACTGCCTGCCTGAATATGTCCCTTTGAAAATCAGATGTATTAGGATGAGTGCCAGCAGCCGCTGTCCACTCCATTTTACATCTACTGATAAATGCCATAGGAGACTCATTCTCCTTAATTGAAAAAGTTAAAGCTCTTAAAGCTCCTGGTGGAATTGGAAATTTGTGCCTCATTGCTGTGCCTAAGGCTGATGCTACAGGGGTGAAAGGTGCTGAATCTGAAACTGTTTGGGTCCCTGCCAACTGTTCAATTTGAGAGACCTCCACAACACTTAATTGTCGTCCAAGCAAAGCTCTAAAATCTCCCATTGCCACGGTAACTCTTTGAGTCAACTGATCAAATTTTGTCATCCACTGACCTCCACCCTCACAGGGCGGGGGCATTTTTTCTGAAATGCCATTTATGTCTGTCCATGAGAATGGCTGATATGTTCTGCCTCTGCTTTTCATTACCAGTGGTGCCTGTGTGTGTATGCGGTGCTCTGTGGCCTGTTGTGTGTTTCTATGTGCAGCTGAATTAAGACGGTGGCCTGTATAAGGGTCACATTCATCACCATCCCAAACCCTGCGACACAAATCTCTATTTCTGAAACTGTAAGGCCTGCCTCACACGTGCTTCTCCTGATCTCCTAATTCTCTCCTGTCCTCATCTGTCATTCTTACCTCTCCTATCAGTTGGTATGATCTATTCTCCTGCAATGGTCTGCCTTCATGTTTTTGTGCATTATTTATTTTTGTAAGAGTTGCAGTCATAGCATCTGAACTTTCTCTCCTCTGCCTGCTCTGAAAATCATCTTGACCATAAGGGGTAGATGAAGCAAATACTGTAGGGGAAAGGAGATGTATTTCCTCACTGTCTGCGTGTTCACTCCACTGACCACAGTCATCTTTTGGACCCCTGTAGCTTATCTCTTGATAAACTGTACCTTCATCATCTGCTACACCTGATTCCACACTGCCTGTATTAGACCATAAACTATGTTGAAAATCCTGTGTTTGTCTCTGCAAATTAATTATACCAGCTTCAACATTCTGCAGCCGTTCTCCCACAGTCTTTTCCAACCTTAATCGTTCAAGCTCTTCCTGCAACCTTTCCATCTCCCGTCTGTCTGCCTGCATTTCCTGTTTCTGAGTTTCCAGCAAGCCTTTCAACTGGTCACATTCTTCCTGTGATGTCACCGTCTCAACTTCCACCACCCCTTCTTTAAGTTTAACCAAAGGCATCTGATTAACACAATATGGCGGTGGGGGCAATTCCCCCTTTAAGTCTCCCAAATTAGGGTAGAGGGACAGCACCTCTCCCTTTTGTGTCTCCAGCTGCTTATCAACCATTAAATCTTTATTCTTCTCCACCTCACTCACACACCCCACTGGGCCAACCACTGCTGAATCATGCCTCAAACCACTGTTTGTCTCCATTTTCATCATGTGCTGATTCTGCTCCTTATCAGACACCTGTGCCTTCATCAATTTCACACCATCCATTGCAGCAGAGCATGTAACCAAATTATGAATCAGCCTGCGCTCACGTTCACAGTTCTCAATATGATGCTTATGTCTCTTTTTCACCAAAAATCCTGTGACAGCCATATCTTTCATAACTTGTATGCCATCCAACCTTCTTTGTTCCAAATCCATCAACAACTGAGTCAAACTGTCCTCCTTATTTAAATTTAGAATGCCGTCTTCCATCAATTTCTGATACAATTTATCCCATTCTGCTTTAACCTCACTTCTGTCTTTGGGTGATAAACCACTGAGCATTTGAGTCACTGTTGAATCCCACTGTTTTTTCATATTTCCTTTACATAACTCAACATTGTTCTCATCCTTTTCTGGATAAAGTAGCTCCTGTGAGTAACACCGCCTTTCGCATTCTTGAACTTAGCTGAACAAAAATTGACACTTCTGTTTTTTCTACAGGCCAAATCTGCCTCTCCCCCGCCCCTGAGGCAAAAGGAGACAGAGAGAGAGAGAGAGAGAGAGAGAGAGAGAGAGAGAGAGAGAGAGAGAGAGAGAGAGAGAGAGAGAGAGAGGGCTATCCCTCGCCCGCCCCCTTTGGGAGAGCGAGAAATAGAGAGAGAGAGAGAGAGAGAGAGCTGCTCCTTCAGCAGCCCCTCCTTTCACATTCCACAACTCTGTACTGTTCATACTTCTATTTTTTTACAGTGCAAGCCTGTCGCTCGCTTCTTCCCTTGCTAAGTAGAGAGAGAGAGAGCTGCCGTTCACCCCCCCTTGCTGATGGGAGAGAGAACCACCGCTCACCCCTCTGTTGCCCTTTTTTTTTTTCTTTTAACTGAGTGTTACCTTCACACTCACAATTTTACCAATATAAAACAAATAGCAATAGCGTTACCAATATAAAACAAATAGCAATTGAAGCAGTGATTAAATAGTATTCTGGGTGCACTAAGTCCAGGGAATTTCACCCCGTTTATGATTAACGTCTTAACAAAAGTGCAAGCAAACTGTTCGAGGGCGCCACTTCCCTGGGGCGTTACCCCAATTCTCGCCTTCCCGTCGGACGGCGACGGATACTCTCCGTTGCGCTGGACTTTTTCGGAGTACTAAACCGAGGGCGTCACCTATAAGACCCAGGTTTTATAGCCTTCGTTAAGGCTAAAGGAGTCCAACCCAGTTCCTGTCCTCACAAGTCACGGACCAATTTGCTCCGTCCGTGAACCTGTAGTCAGGCCGGATGACCGTGAATAAATACGCAGCGATATCATCCAGGCCGGGGGGCCTTTCACCTCCCCGGTCTTACAGTCTTTCTTTCATCACTCTCTCAGTCTTACAGTCTTTCTTTAATCAAGTAAGCATGCATTCATCTTTCTTTAACCAAGCAACTATTCATCAAAAAACATTTACCGTATTCAACTGCTTTAAAGTAGGACACACACCAAACCGTTTGACAACACAGACTTTGGTTATAGCCAATAGCAGAACTTTGATATAACAGGCGTCTGCTTACCTCTTTTTCAGTGCGGCTGCTAGTGTTGTCAGTCGGTGATGCAGGTCCATTGTCCAGACAATCAAAGATCCAAATCAGATGATAATCTCCCCCTTTCATCGGACGAAGCCCCCAAATTGTTAGGTTTTTAAAAAATAGCAAAAACCATCTAAGTCTACTCTTCAAAGATTGTCTATGTGTGTAGATGGTTTACCCAGATTCGTTTTCAAGGAAGAGATTAGTTTACTTGGAACACGTATTTATTGAAGCAAGTTGAATATAGTAGGTTACAGCGCTGGGTCAAACATTCTCTCCCTGACAGCAACAGATCGTGTCAGTTCAAAGAAGAAAGCATGCATTAACAAGATGACAGTCCAGGTGTCTGGTCCAGGGAGGATCCGTTCCTGGCGCCGAATGTATCCAGATGAAGGTCACTTCACCTCCCAGGTCAGCGTAGGCCAGGCTCAGTCATTCCGTATCACAACTGTGCCTCCTTCTCATAAATCCCAGGCGCTTGTTATCCTGTGTGCTGAGACAAAGGTCCACTATTTTGAAGAAAGTGAACCACACACTTGGCAATATACAGTATATTCCATTATGGTATATTGGTTATTTTACCTAGACATAAGCAGAGTACAAATATTTTGAGTCACACAAATAACTATTATATGGTTATATTGATCACACACATATTTTGAATCACACAAATAACTGTTATATGGTTATATTGATCACTTTATCCCATCAAAGGCCACTTCAGAATAGTCCAGTGTTTTGCTCTTAGCCATTCTTGGGTGTTTTTAGCAGTATGTTTTGGGTCATTATCCTGTTGCAAGACCCATGACCTGCAACTGAGACCAAGCTGTCTGACACTGGGCAGCACATTTCTCTCTAGAATACCTTGATAGTCTTAAGATTTCATTGTACCCTGCACAGATTCAAGACACCCTGTGCCAGATGCAGCAAAGCAGCCCCAGAACATAACAGAACCTCCTCCATGTTTCACAATAGGGACGGTGTTCTTTTCTTGGTATGCTTCATTTTTGCGTCTGTGAACATAGCGCTGATGTGCCTTGCCAAAAAGTTCCAGTATTGTCTCGTGTGTCCATAGGACATTCTCCCAGAAGCTCTGTGGCTTGTCAACATGCAGTTTGGCAAATTCCAGTCTGGCTTTTTTATGATTTGTTTTCAACAGTGGTGTCCTCCTTGTTCGTCTCCCATGAAGTCCACTTTGGCTCAAACAATGACGGATGGTGCGATCTGTCACTGATGTACCTTGACCTTGGAGTTCACCATGAATGTGTTTAGAGGTTGTTCTGGGCTCTTTTGTTACCATTTGTATTATCCGTCTCCTCCTGCGGCCACGTCCAGGGAGGTTGGCTACAGTCCCGTGGATCTTAAATTTCTGAATAATATGTGCAACTGTAGTCACAGGAACATCAAGCTGCTTGGAGATGGTCTTATAGCCTTTTCCTTTAACATGCTTGTCTATAATTTTCTTTCTAATCTCCTGAGACAACTCTCTTCTTTGCTTCCTCATGGTGTGGTAGACACCATGTCACCAAACAGCACAGTGACTACTTGTCACCCTTTAAATAGGCCGAGTGACTGATTACAAGTTTGTAGACACCTGTGATGTTAATTAGAGGACACATCTTGGTTGAACATGTCCCTATGGTCACATTATTTTCAATCTTTTCTAGGGGTACCATCATTTTTGTCCAGGCCTGTTTCATGAGTTTGTTTCTTAAAATAATTCTGTTGAACCACAATTCAAAAGCATTGTCTGATTTTCATTGGTTAATTTTCATAGAATTTTTATTTATTACCACTTTTGTCAGATTCAAGTTATTTCTGTGACCATTGTGGGTTTTTCTTTCATTAACAGCGGGGTACCAACAATTTTGTCCACGTCTGTATATATATGCGGAAGTGTTGTGCAGTGTGAAGCGTTATCTGATGCAGTGTGAATTCAATGAGGACAGCTTGTTTTATAGTTGAACCAAATCAGACGCACACTCGTGTTACACCAATATAGGTGTGGGTAGTGATCTACACAGTTCCTATTCATTAATCCCATAACACTACCCCCCCCCCCCCCCCGTTTAGCTAGGGTGCCCCACTGGTGTTAAGTATAGAGAACAAAACATTTATCTGCATAACAGTAAGGCAAAACATCAACAGTGCAACAGTTATGCATTACATTACAAACACACATTTTTTTTATGTAGTACTCACTTTGTGCAAATGAAAACTATTAAGCATAACACAATGACCAGAGTTGCTAGAGTATGTTGCACATGTAGAGATGTGATGTTACCCTGACTCTAAACATAGTCTTTAGAGTGAGCTGGCCTGTTTATAGCCCATCCATATCTTGTGCATATTTGCTTTGGGCTTCTTGGTTTCTCTGTGTTGATGTTTGTCTCACAGGGTGGTGTAGGAGATATTTCTGCTGGCTACCTGTGATGTTCATGAGTTTCTCTTGACTTTGTGGCTCAGCAAAGTGAACCTTTTTTATGCATTTCTGCACATGTGGGTTGTATAGTTCACGCAGATGACTCCTGCACTGTCTGATTTTGCTGCCATTTGGTGTTTGTACAGAGTAGCTCCTTGGCTCATCACACTTTTTTGAAACAACTGCTGGATGCCATGTCCCTCTGTCTCTGTTCAGCACTGCTACATGTTGTCCAGGACAGAGTGGGGGTAGCTACTTGCGGCTGCTGTGGTCGTGATGTTCTTTCATGTCTGCAGCCCTCTGTAATTGAAGTCTATGTTTTTCCTTGCCTTGGTCTCCCCGACTTGGCAAAAAGGTCATGACACACTTTCTCTATGTCATCGTTCATGTGTGTCCAGTACACACTTTCTCTTGCCAGATGACGTGTTTTCTCAATGCCTTGATGGCCTACATGCAGCTGTGTCAGTATGTCGTCAGTCATACAGTCTGGAATGAGTACCTGTCTGCCTCTGAAGATGACTCCTGCTTTGATCGCAAGCTCATCTCTGAAGGACCAATAAGCACGAAGGTCTTTTGGCAGGTCTCTGATGTTGTCTGGCCATCCTTGGTGAATTATCTCTTTTAATGTGTTGAGCCTGAGATTTTTGGCAGTTTCTTTTCAGAGAACATCTTGCTTTTCAGGACTGAAATTTATTATCGAGACAAGTGTGAAGCTCTGGATCCTCAATCTCTGTATCTGCTCTGTGGATGTACTCACCTAACTCGATGTCACCATGGTTTTCAGGGTTTGGCAATCAACTTAGAGTATCTGCCAGAACCATTTGGGTTCCTGGCCTGTACATGACGTTGTAGTATAGTATAGTATACTGTATGTAGTAGCCTTGTGTCTTTATCAGCATGCGCTGTAGTTATGGTGGTGCAGCATGCAGTGGTTTTGCACATATAGTGACAAGTGGTTTGTGGTCTGTTATCACAAGGAATGACTTTCCATACAGGTAGGTGTGGTAACGTTGCATTCCATACACAATTGCAAGCATTTCTCGCTCTATGTTGCTGTATCTGGATTGACAGTCAGTAAGTGTTTTTGATCCAAAGGCAACTGGCCTGTTGTTCTACACCAAAGCTATGCCTAGTCCCTTTTGTGACGTGTCTACCTCAAGGGTTAACGGTGTGTTTGGGTCATAGTATTTCAGGCAGTCATTTTCAGTAATTGTTGATTTCAGATCCTCAACCCATTTTTGGTGGTCAGTGTCCCATGTCCATGGTACATCCCTTTTTAACAGCCCTCTCAGTGTGTGTGCTTTGTCTGCAAATTTTGGTATGTAAGGTGATAGGTTAGCATTCCCATGAACCTGTGCAGTTTGTCTTTGTCATGTACGCCCCTCCAAGGCAATAATAAACTCAGATGCTTAACCACAGTGAGGCAATATATTGGAAAAACATGCACATGACAGTCAAAAATACAGTGCATCCCAACATGGACAAAAATGCAATAAAGGAACTTACACAAGGCTGACAGCAGAAATGCTCTGGAGAGAACGGAGAGTAGGAGGCTGACTGTGGAACTAGATCTAGCCTGAATATTAGCGAGGCTGCAACAGAAACTGAGTGAACAGGCATGGAATAAATACTAGCCAGAGATGGGATGCAGGTGTGCGAGTAGAGCTGGGAGCACAGATTATTAACTGCGTTCAGCTGCTAGCAGAGAGACACAAGAGCTGAAGAGCTGAGGGCTGAGAGAGAGAGAGGAAAGGCGAGAGGCAGAAAGGAACACACACACAGCTGAGGGGAGATGGGTGTCTGGAGGGGAGAACTGGTAAGAAAGGGGAAGACTCTGTCATTCCCCAACCAATACACAAACATGACCCAAAAACTAATGACAACAATAATCAAACTAGGAAATAAAGTGAGGATCTGAACTCAGGGAAAATCTGAGTTCAGATACATGACAGTCTTTGTCCTGGGGTGTTGGCATCTTTTTGATATCCCTGATCTTAGCTGGATCTGGCCTGATGCCTTGGTCTGTATATAGGTTGCCAAAGAACGAGATGCTTTTCTGTTTCATTGTGCATTTGTCGCTGTTGAACACTATACCTGCTTCAGCTGCTCGTTCCATCATGTTAATCAGGTTCTTGTCATGCTCCTTCTCATTTCCTCCAAATGTTGTCGGCTATGCTGACAACACCTCTAAGCCCCTCGAGGATCTGGCCTATCTTGGCCTGGAATAAATCTTGAGAGACACAGTCCGAATGGCAAGCGCTTACAGCAGTATCTGCCAAACGGAGTTTGAAATGTTGTTAGTAGTTGTGAGTCTTCATCAAGATTTATTGACCAATACCCAGCTTTTGCGTCAAGTTTGCTGAATATCTTTGCATTTGAAAACATTGGATTCAGTTCCTTCCCTGTTGGAACTCCTCTCAGTCAACTACACAGTTCGAGCATGGGAGACACAGCACGATCGCGCTGAGCTAAAGGTCCGACCGATAGCTCAGCGCTACCGATACTGTATGAGGCTTTGGGAGGGAGGTTTTACTAACGTTCTACGCCGAACAGTACTAGTTGGCATCCGTTACATGGGCATCTCTTAAGACTGGCATTTAGCTTCTGAGGGTCCAAGCATATACGCAAGGATCCGTCCTTTTTTGTGCTGAATGCAAGGCTGGAGCACCAGTCCGTGTGCTCTTCCACATTTCTTATCACATCTTGTTCAACTAGTTTATTCAATTCAGCCTGTAGTTTGTCTTTAATGTGAATGCTGCACTTACGTGGTGGGTCAATGAATGGTTCGGCATCTTCTTTCAGCATGAGCTTGGCTGTTCCACTGAAGTTGCCAATTTTGTCAAACTGGTTTGGGCATGCCTTTTTAAGGCCTGTGACTGTTGAAATGGCTTTTAGTGTTTCTGCTTTTGTTGTCTGCACTTTTTCTTGGCTGACTTTTCTATTCATGGCTACTGTATCCACATTGATGGTTACCAGCTTTAGCAATTCACTTGGTGATAGCCTTAGTACAGCTGGACCTGGCACATCCACAACATAGAATCTGGCTTTTATCCATTTTGAGTCTTTATACTGGCATGGAATGCCAATGGTACCTAGACATCGGATTGTGTGTCCACTGTATGCAGACAGCCTTTTGTAGTTTCTTTGCAATCTTTTCCGGGTATGTGCATCTTTGCCATACATTTGTGTGAAGGTACGTAGAGGGAGTATGTTGCCTGATGCGCCTGTATCAATCTTGAGACATAATGTGTGACCACAGTCTGGTAGGTCAGGTGGTTTCACATTCAAGATTGTATACGCCTCCTCTCCGGGTGGCTTGCTGTCAATGCTATGCATGCACATGTCACTTATAGTGATGGAATGAAATTGTTTTTGGTATGTGCCTTCTTCTTCGGTGTCACTGGTGTCTATGGCATCAACGTGTGACTCATCTCGTCGTCTGCAGTAATTTTTGGAGGTCTGTCTGTGCTGTTTGTGTGGTGGTAGGTAAGACTTACTCCTCTGTCCTCGACTGCGGTGTTGTGCGTCGATTGTGTGTCTCTGTCGCTTGGTCTTTTTGCAGCATTTCGCCCAGTGACCTTTAATACCACAAGCAGAGCATTCATCATTATATGCAGGACACTGACGTGGTTTGTGATTGGTGCCACAGTTCTGGCATGTGCGCCCTCTCTCTATAGCATGAATTTTCTCAGTGTGTGACATGCCCATTTTGTGTAACTGTTCATTGCCTGCTGACAGGGCTTCATACTTCCATCCTTCTGCAAGTACTTCAGCTAAGGAGTAGCCCTTTGATTTGCTATAAAGATAATTTCTCAAGACATCATGGGGTATGCTTGCTCAATATGATGCTCATTAAGCTCTTCATCAGTGAACTGACATTTTAGTGCCAGGTGAGGCTGCCAAACTTCTTTTGGTGCGGGTCGCAGCCCCAAAGGATCTGGGGAAGGTGATCAGCCCAATTCCCCGAGGATACGCAGCAGCTGAGAAAAAATATAAGTTCTGTTGGGGAGGCTGTCAGATCTTCTTTAGGTGCGGAGCGCAGCCCTAAATGAACTCTGGACAGGCGGTCCACCCAATTGTGTCCACCTGAAGGTGGATCCGTTGGCTGCCGTGAGCTCGGGACTGCTGCCCGCTGTCACCCTGCTGCATTGACTGGCAGGATGCTCTTCTGGGCGCAGAAGTCCCCTGGGAAACCTCTCCCCAAACGTGTGTGCGTTGGCACGTGTCCGGCGCAGCAACCACATAGCCGTATCTTGTGTCATCCTCGTAATCCCGTGGAGTGCACACGGGGCTTCAATGCACCAAAACCCCGCTGTCAGGTAATGGAGACAGTGTCCGGGAGTGTGACTGAAACAACACCGGTGTCACGGATGCTCTCCCAGGTAGCCTCCAGAACGGTGCTCATCTCGTCCTTCATGGCGCGTCTTGGTGTAGGGAATGGAATAGGCGCTCCCCGGCAGTCTCCCCAGTCCTCCCCAGTCCTCCCCAGTGTGAAGGAAAGGATGGCAGGCGATCCATGGCAATTCCGAGTCCACAGTGTGGTGAAAGGGATAGATGCTCCATCTCACGTCAAGGGTCACCAATGTAGAGGTAAAAGGATGCAAAGGTGAGGCACGAGCTGGGACAACACAGAATCTTTATTCTTCCTCTAACAACATATCAGCATACAGCATAAAGCCTTCTGCGCCACAGTGCAGAGGCTGGAAGCCCCCAGGCTGTGGCACATTATCATGACATAATCTGAAACACACGTCACAGAGCATGCCTTGTTACAATACATTCACCCCCTGCGTCTTCAGGTGCCAGCTTGGTGTGTCAAGGGGCGAAAAGCACATCTTTGTCTGGTTGGCTCCAGGTTAATCTTTATCTCCCCGGGAGGTGCAGACACTGGCTGCCAGGAGAAGGAAGAAGCACGGCACCAACGGACTGTTATGCTAATGCACCGTGCGGGCTTTGTCTGTAACATGTATAGAGGTGTGAGCCCCCAGGCCGCTAGGCAAGGCATGAAAGATATAAAAGAGAGATGCCCTGCAGCCTGGGAACTATTCTTGCCAACTCAACTGTTAGAGAGAAATAAAGTCTGTGCTGATCCAGCTCGTCGTCTCGCTTGTTCTATTCTCTCTACAAAAGTACCTCATAAAACTGCTGCTAGTCTGCAAAGACACATAACAACATGTAAATCCTTACACATATAATCTTTATATCATTGTCCATTATTATTCAATTTATTTCAATACCACTTTGTTTGATTATTTTTCTTATAATTGTGATGCTTTATTAAGCATCAAGGGGGGAATATTATAGAAAAATTCTATATTATTGTTCTATTATTCTTATATTATTCCATGACTTTTCTATTTCATGTCTGATGTTTATATGTGCATTCTATGTAGAATAACTTCATATATTCCTTTATATTTTTCTTTCATATTTTATGTCTGATGGTACGTTTTTGTGAGCAATTATTCTCTATCTGTGGCCTTCATGTCCGAGAGTCTGGGTAGATGTGCGTGTGAATGCATGTGAGGGCAGGCCAGCAGAGACGTAAATGATGACCCAGGCTATACTGATAATCGGTTGTTTATGGACTTGCTCTGTCAGTTTCTGTGACAAAGGAATGTGCTAAAACTCCCAGTTCATGAAGATTAGATTTACGGACACTTTGCCCGTCTCCATATGTGCTCCAAGGATGTCTCCCTTTTGTTTATCTGTCCTTAGGGCTATAAAAATACCAAGCTCAGAATGCATGGTTAGAAAGGTGTATGAACAACTCTGTGGACGGTTGAATGTGCTCTTTCTCCTGGCCAGAAAATAAATGGCTCATAACTCAGAATCCACCTATTGAATTTTTGACTCAGTCTCATTTAATTCAATTTTATTCTAACAACTAATAACCCATAAGCACATAAAAAATCTGTGCCTAAAATGGGGGTGGTGTGGGGATCATGAAATGATGAGACTGGATAATTTCTCAGTATGGTTTATTCATCTCAACTCCCCAGCTCTCTCTCTCTCAGTCAGGAAAAAAGAGAAAGAGCTGCGGTAAACCCACATACATTTATACCCACACATCAAACACAGAATCACACAATCAAGTCACATCCTTCTATTTACACTTAATCACTTCAAAAGTCCTCTTAGCTCTTCTGTCTGACCCTAGAGGTCAGACAGTCCTTTCAGGCTCTCGCTCCAGATCCTCTGACTTTCTCCCAAGTCCGCAGGTGGTCCAGACTCATTGTCCATCTGAGGCGTGATGTCAATACACACCACAAGCTTAAAGTCCTTCTATGCTTGGGTCTCTGCAGTGAAATATGTGAGCTACATAATGTTACCGTTATGGGCGCTACATCACTCCCCCCCAAATGCCAAAGAATGGACACACCCGATAACCTTATCCTAATGGCAATACAGCATATGTCACCCCCCACCTGCGGAATTTACAGCACGGCCTACACAGTTTGATCGAAACACACATCACTCTGCCCGTAGTCTGGGCTTCAACCTCCTCCCAAACTTGCTGTACGCAGGTTTCACAGCCTGTGTTGTGCCGTCTTGCGGCGAATCTGTGGAATGAGGGGGAGAAAGGTTATTTGTCCCCTGCAGGGGCTCCAGGGGCCATTCCCTGGGTGGTCTGCCGCGTCGAGGCGTCCTCGCCGGTCGTACAGATTCGTCATGCAACACAAAGGCAGGCTTTAATCTATCAATACTGATTGTTTCTTTCCTGCCCCCCAAATCTAGCACAAAATATTTCTCCCCGGTTTCCAGCACTTGAAATGGACCGTCATATGGTGGGCGGAGACTGTGTTGCTGAGCGTCGTGCCTGACAAAAACAAATTCAGCGTTTTGTAAAGCCTTGGGAACAAAAACACGCGGAAAAGTGTGATGAGCGGGGCCCGGAAGCATTTCTGCTCCGGTGCCAATCAGAGGTCAGAATCAGAATCAGAATCAGAATCAGAATCAGGTTTATTGCCATTGTTCATGTAGTACACAAACTAGGAATTTGTCTCGGTACAATGCTGCAACATTAAACATGATAAGATAAGAGAAATAAACTATACATGTAATAAAGTGTAGGATAAGATTAAGTGATACTGGTCAACAGTTAAAATATATATTAGCCAGCAGCAGATACTGTGGAGAACTATATAGTGCAGTCGGTAATGCAGGAAGAAAACAGTGATGATTGACATGAGTCTGGTTGAGCTGCTGTACATGGTGCACGAGAGTCACTTAGTGTTCAGCAGTCTAATGGCAGAGGGGAAGAAGCTGTTCATGTGACGGGAGGTTTTAGTCTGGATGGACCGAAGTCTTCTACCAGAGGGGAGGGGGGCAAACAGTACGTGACCAGGGTGTGAGGGATCGGCTATGATCCGGCCAGCACGCCTCCGGGTCCTGGAGATGTACAGATCCTGGAGAGATGGGAGCTTGCAGCCGATCACCTTCTCAGCAGTGCGCACGACGCGCTGCAGCCTTAGTCTGTCCCTGGCAGTGGCTCCTGCGTACCACACGGTTATGGAGGTGGTGAGGATGGACTCGATGATGGCTGTGTAGAACTGCACTAACATCTTGGTGGGTAGCTTGAGCTTCCTCAGCTGCCGCAGGAAGAACATCCTCTGCTGGGCTTTTTTGATGAGTGAGCTGATGGTCAGCTCCCATTTGAGGTCCCTGGTGATGGTAGTGCCTAGGAAGCGGAAGGAATCAGCAGTGGTGATGGGAGAGCCTGAGAGGGTGAGGGGGGGCAGAGGAGTAGTGACTTTCCTGAAGTCTACAATCATCTCCACTGTCTTCAGAGCGTTCAGCTGCAGGTTGTTATTGCTGCACCAGGACGCCAGCTGGGCCACCTCTCTCCTGTAGGCGGACTCGTCGCCGTTGGAGATGAGCCCGATGAGGGTGGTGTCGTCCGCAAACTTGATCAACTTGACAGACTGGTGGCTGGAGGTGCAGGAGTTGGTGTAAAGGGAGAAGAGTAGGGGGGAAAGTACACAGCCCTGGGGTGATCCGGTGCTGATGCTAGTATAGTCTGAGACAGTCTTTCCCAGCCGCACATGCTGCCTCCGGTCCGTCAGGAAGTCGATGATCCACCTGCAGAGGGAGTCAGGCACGTTGAGCAGGGACAGCTTGTCCCGGAGCAGAGCGGGGCGGATGGTGTTGAATGCGGAGCTGAAGTCCACAAACAGGATCCTGGCGTAGGTTCCCGGGGAGTCCAGGTGCTGCAGGATGGAGTGGAGGGCCAGGTTGACTGCATCGTCTAGTAGTAGTAGTAGTAGATTAGTTTATTTGACAGGGACAGTGCAATAAACATAGACAATTAATCAAAGACAATCAATCTGATGTGTTGCACATAGAGTGTATAGCTATTAGCTAATTTGCAACTCTTGTCCCTGGATGGGCTTTAGAAAAAAGAATCAAGATAAAAATATACACAATAACCACATACATCAATGCAGAAAAATTATAAATACACAATTATAAATATTATAAATATTATAAATACACAAATATAACAGCCTGACTCACCTTTAACATAAATATTATAAATACACAAATATAACAGCCTGACTCACATTTAACACATATAACATAACTCACATTTGCCTATTTCAGGCCTTCCTCCCTCCGTCACTCACTATAAACAAACACATTTATTCCTTCCCTTCATTCACTCTCACTTTGCAGACAAATAATTCATACATGAATTACTTGACTACAGACCTGTTGGCTCGGTAGGCAAACTGCAGCGGGTCCAGGAGAGGGGTGGTGATGGACTTGAGGTGGGACAGGACCAGGCGCTCAAAGGACTTCATGACTACAGAGGTGAGCGCTACAGGTCTGTAGTCATTAAGTCCAGTGATCCGTGGCTTCTTGGGGACAGGGATGATGGTGGAGGATTTGAGGCAGGATGGCACGTGGCATAACTTAAGGGAGGTGTTAAAAATGTCTGTGAATACAGGAGCCAGCTGTTTCGCACAGAGTCTCAGGGTGGAGGGAGACACGCCGTCTGGGCCGGGGGCCTTGCGCGGGTTCAGTCTGGAGAACTGTTTGAGCACATCCTGCTCACTGATGATAAGGGGAGGGGGGGAGGTGGGGGGGGTGCCTTAAATGAAGTAGGGAATGTGGAGGCTGTGGAGCTGGAGGGAGGGGGGGAGTTGGACACAGATGACGAGGTGTCAAAACGGGCATAGTGTTGGGACAGTCTCTGACAAAGGGCTTTGTCATCCTGACCTTTAGGAGCCTGAGGCCGATAGTTGGTGATCTGCCTCAGTCCTCTCCACACGGAAGCCGAATCATTAGCAGTGAACTGCTGCTGGAGTCTCTCTGAGTACACAGATTTAGCCCTCTTCAGCTCTCTGTTAAACCGGTATTTAACCTCCCTGTAGCAGTCCCTGTCTCCACTTTTCAGCGCTGCTTCCTTCTCCTTCCTGATCTGTCTGAGCTTAGCTGTGAACCAGGGTTTGTCATTAGAGTAACTCACCCTGGTGCGTGATGGAAGAATGTTCTCTTCACAAAAGTGGATATATGAGTTCACAGTGTCCGTGTACTCATCCAGATCATGCGTGGCTCCTTTAAGCATGCCCCAGTCAGATATTTCCATGCACGTTTCCAGCTTCTCCTCAGCATCACTGGTCCGTATCTTCGTAGTGCTCACAACAGGTTTAGTGAGCTTCAATCTCTGTCTGTATGTGGGAATGAGGTGAACCATCACGTGATCAGATAATCCCAGCGCAGCTCGAGGGACAGCGCGATATGCGTCTTTCACTGTGGTGTAACAGTGATCCAGTGTGTTTAATCCTCTGGTGGGGCATTTAATAAACTGTTTGTAGCGGGGGAGATCGTGGCTCAGATTGCACTGATTAAAGTCGCCAGCCACAATAATCAGCGAGTCTGGAAAACTCCGCTCTGTGTGTTGAATGTGATCCGCGAGCACGCGCTGAGCTTCGCGCGTGTCCGCGTCGGGAGGGGCGTACACAGCGATCATTATGAAAGAAGCAAACTCCCGCGGGGAATAGAAGGGCTTGCAATTGATAACAAGAAATTCCAAGGCAGGAGAACAGTGTTTGGAAATTACCGTTACATCAGAGCACCAGCTACAGTTGATGTAGAAGCAGACACCGCCTCCTGTGGTCTTGCCGGAAAGCTCTGTGTCACGATCAGCACGGAAGAGCTGGAAGCCGTCGAGGCGCAGCGCGCTGTCCGGTATATTTTCCCGGAGCCAGGTCTCAGTAAAGCAGAGGACAGCTGAGGAGGCGAGGTCCTTAAAACGCATCAGCAGTCTCAGTTCATCCACCTTGTTAGAGAGAGAGTTGGTATTGGACAGAAATATGCCAGGCAGCGCCGTTCGCGAGCCTCTCCTGCGAAGTCGTACGAGAGCGCCCGCTCGTCTTCCTCTCTTCCGCCGTCTCACTTTCCGAGCCAAACAATAAACCAGATCGGCGGCAGGGGCTAGAAAAACTGGGAGGAGGTCCGTGGGGGTCAAAGTCCTGATATTTAAAAGTTCTTCACGGGTATAAGTGCAAGCAGACACACAATTGACAAACAAAAACAAACAAAGAGCGCAGCGAAGCACCATGTCGACCGCTGTGGTCGACATGGTGGGCGCCATCTTGGTCCCCGCACCGGGGGGCGCCCTGGTGCCGCATGGGCTGGTAGGAACTTGCCGGGCAGCCTGAGAGGTTGTGCAAAAACCAATTCTGCGGGTGAGGCATCTAAGTCCTCTTTGGGTGCCGAACGCAACCCCAATAAAACCCATGGTACTTTGTTTACCCAATCTGCATCCGTGAGCGACGCTCTGAGGGCTGCCTTCAAAGACCTGTGAAAACGCTCGCATAAACCGTTGGCCTGTGGGTGATAAGCGGTAGTGTGGTGGACTGCCGCTCCTAAGCCGCTGGCCATTGCTGACCACAGTTCCGACACAAATTGAGGTCCCCTATCGGACGTAATATCCGACGGAACCCCGAACCGCGCTACCCAGGCTGTTAAAAAGGCGCGAGCCACCTCTGCCGCTGTGGTCGACGTTAACGGGACCACTTCCGGCCAACGTGTGGTTCGGTCCACCATTGTCAAGAGATGTGTGAACCCTTGTGACGGCGGTAGGGGGCCCACTAGGTCTACGTGCACATGATCGAATCTCTTAGCCGGAATGTGGAACGGTTCTAACGGGGCCTTCGTGTGCCTGTGGACTTTGGCCCACTGGCAAGCCATGCAGGCTTTCGCCCACTCTTTCACATGCTTGCGCAGGCTCGGCCAAACAAACTTCTCCGCTACCATTTTCACCGAAGCGCGTACTCCCGGGTGCGCCAGGGAGTGCACCGCGTCAAAAACGCGACGGCGCCACGCAGCCAGTACCACCGGGCGCGGTTGCCCGGTGGATACGTCGCAGATTAGAGGGGTTGAACCGGTTTGTAAACTTTTGCTCTCCAGCCTTAACCCTGTTGGTCCAGACAGGAGCGCGTGCACGTCTGCGTCTCCGCTCTGCTCCGCTGCCATGGCTGCATAATCTATCCCCACGTGAACAGGGGCCGCGTGCGCGTCCGCGCTGTTACCCCGCCCCGCGTCTGCGGTAGTACAATCTGCTTCCGCGCTGACAGGCGCTGTTACCGCGCGTGAGAGACAGTCCGCTACTACGTTGAGTTTACCGGCTACGTGCTGAATATCGGTGGTAAATTCCGAAATTGCGGCCAGCTGTCTCTGCTGCCGTCCTGACCACGGTTCTGAAATTTTGGACATTGCAAAAGTGAGCGGTTTGTGGTCGACAAACGCAGTGAAACGTCGCCCCACCAGCCAGAACTGGAAATGGCGAATGGCCAGGTGGAGTGCTAGCAGCTCCCTGTCAAACGCGCTGTATTTCTGCTCAGCATTGCGCAAGGACCTGCTGAAAAAAGCGAGCGGTCGCCAAACCCCGGCGACTTGCTGCTCTACCACGGCCCCTATGGCCACATCTGACGCGTCGGTGGTTAGCGCTATGCGGGCTGATGGGTCTGGGTGAGCCAGCAGTGCTGCGTCTGCCAGTGCTTTTTTAACCTCTGCAAATGCGCGCTCCCGCTCCGGGGACCACTCGATCGCATTGGAGGGCTTCTGCTTTTTAAGCGCGGCGTATAACGGTTGCATAAGCTGCGCTGCGTGGGGTATGAAACAGTTATAAAAATTTACCATTCCTAAAAACTCTTGCAACGCTTTGACCGTTTGTGGCTGGGGAAACTCCGCCACTGCGCGTATTTTGGCCGGCAGAGGGATTGCTCCCTCTGGGGAGACGCGGTGTCCTAAAAAATCGATTTGCGCTACGCCAAAATGGCACTTGGCTGGGTTGATTATCAACCCGTGCATTCCTAACCTCTGAAAAACCGTGGTGAGGTGTTTTTCGTGTTCCTCCTCGGAGGCACTGGCGACTAAAATATCGTCCAAGTAGACAAAAACGAAAGGGAGGTCGCGCAACACGGCATCCATCATTCGTTGGAAAGTTTGCGCGGCGCCTTTAAGGCCAAAAGGCATGCATAAAAACTCAAAAAGTCCGAACGGGGTTATTACCGCTGTTTGGGGAATGTCCTCTGGTCGAACCGGGACCTGATGATAACCGCGGACCAGGCCTATTTTAGAAAAAACGCGCGCCTTCGCTAAGTGCACTGAGAAATCCTGGATATGCGGAATTGGGTAGCGGTCCTGCGCTGTGGCATTGTTTAACCTGCGGTAATCACCACAAGGTCTCCACGAGCCGTCAGCCTTAGGCACCATATGTAGTGGTGATGCCCAGGCGCTCTTCGAGTGGCGAATTATGCCCAACCTTTCCAGGTTGGCAAACTCCTCGCGCGCTATGGAGAGCTTAGCTGCATCCAAGCGCCGAGCTTTCGCAAAAACTGGTGGGCCACGTGTGGTGATAAAGTGTTCCACCCCGTGCTTCACAACCTTAGCTGAAAACGTGGGAACTGTGAGTGCTGGGAACTGGGTTAGAAGACTGTGAAACTTACTGCCTGCTGTGGCGACGTTGGTCTGTACTGGCGGCGGGGACACTCGAGCTGCACAAGGGATAGAACAAAAGGAGAGTGCATTTACTAGGCGTCTATTAACCAGATCCACTAACAAGCCCTGTGAGCACAAAAAGTCAGTGCCTAAAATGTTGAAACTCACTGCCGCTACAATGAAAGTCCATTCATAGGTGCAGCCGTGAAAGGAGAGGCGCAGAGTCCTTTCCCCGAAAGTTTTGATAGACGAGCCGTTCGTCGCCGCTGCTCCGTCTCCGCGGGGCCCAGCCACACGGTCCGCATAGGTCGTGGGGATGAAACTCCTCTGGGCTCCGGTGTCCACGAGGAATTGCTGCCCGGAGCCCGCGTCTGTTAGATAAAGCAGCTTGTTCTGTTCACTGAGAGTCGAAGCTGCTAACGATCCCCGGCCCGGGCGTTTCCCTGTTTCTTGAAACTGCACAGCGGGATGCATCTGTGCGCCTTCTCAGCGAAGCGTCGATGGTAAAAACAGAGGTCGTCCCCTCCTCTGCCTCGGGACCGCACCGCTGCTGCCGTCGTTGGGGTTGCTCCTGCTGCCTCCGGCTCCTCCCTGCCTCCTGCCGCCGCGCCGAGTTCTGCTGCTGCCACGGAAGTCTCCTGCTTGTCGCAGGCATCCAGGAGCTGCTGCGCTTCCCTGGCCAGCGCGCGGAAGTCTTGCTGGTTCACACACCTCATGCCAGACAGGGTACCTCTCATGTGTGCTGGGAGGGTCCTCAAGAAGATGTGTTTGAACAGAAACGCATCGTTGTCTGTCCCGATCAGCTGCAGCATGTCCTCCATGAGGTCGGTCGCTCTGCGTCCTCCTCTGTCGCGCAGGTCCAGAAGCTGCCTGGCCCTCACCTCGGCTGATGGCACAAAACTCTCGATGAGGGCGGCTTTCAGCGCGTCATACTTGCCAGCAGCGGGCGGCTGCTGCACCAGGCTCCGCACACATCGAGCTGTGCGGCTGTCGAGTCTTGCGATGACATTATGAAACTTGATGTCATCTGCTGATATTCCCCCAAGCACGAACCGCGATTCCACGAGTTGGAACCATGAGTGCGGGTCGTCCTGCCAGAACTTGGGGAGCTTAATCGAGCCTGTGCTCGTGCGGTCGGTCTCCGGTGAATCCGGGTCAGGGTAACGTTCTCCCGGCATCGTACGTCTTGGTCACCAATGTGGGGATCATGAAATGATGAGACTGGATAATTTCTCAGTATGGTTTATTCATCTCAACTCCCCAGCTCTCTCTCTCTCAGTCAGGAAAAAAGAGAAAGAGCTGCGGTAAACCCACATACATTTATACCCACACATCAAACACAGAATCACACAATCAAGTCACATCCTTCTATTTACACTTAATCACTTCAAAAGTCCTCTTCGCTCTTCTGTCTGACCCTAGGAGGTCAGACAGTCCTTTCAGGCTCTCGCTCCAGATCCTCTGACTTCCTCCCAAGTCTGCAGGTGGTCCAGACTCATTGTCCATCTGAGGCGTGATGTCAATACACACCGCAAGCTTAAAGTCCTTCTATGCTTGGGTCTCTGCAGTGAGATATGTGAGCTACATAATGTTACCGTTATGGGCGCTACAGTGGAACATGCAGCCACTGAAAAAGTTCCACTGAAAGCAGCGTCCATGTAAGCATATTGTCAGTGTCCGCTTACCAAATGTCCTGATGGTGGATCTGTTGGCGGCTGTAAGCTCGGGACCACTGTCCCCTGCCACCCTGTCTGCATTGACCGGCAGGATGAGGCTCTTCTGGGAGCGGGAGTCCACCAGAAACCGTCTCCCCAAACGTGTGACTGTGACATACAGCAGCTTGTTTCTGTTGCCAGCGGTCACAGCTGCTAATGACTGCTGGCCGTGCCGTTTCCCGACTTCTTGAACTGGCATGGTGGCATGCATTGCTGGGCATTTGAGCTGAAATGGCGATGATAGTAGCAGATTGCCCCATTCCTGCATCTCCTGGCGTCTGCTCCGGCTACCACCCATGCTCCTCGACCTCGCTGGAGTCCCTCCTGGACGTCGGTGACACTGCATTCATGCTGAGCGTTCTGGTCATTAAAATGATGTGTTATGTCTAAATACCTTAACCCCCAGTTCTTTTATACGAAGGCCAAATAACCAGACTGAGAGATGAAGTATACTTTCACTTATTTTACTGAAAGTGAGATATGGATTACAAGTAGTGCTGGAACACAACTCTTTAGGAAAATACCCCAAGAGAGTGCTACTCAAAAAGTGGGCCCTATAGTTTTTATAAAGCTTAACCACTCCCTCTTGCAAGAGGGAGGGGTTTTTCCTTCAGTGTATCAGTACATTTCCGCTTATGTGACAGTTCGGCTGTGTGCAGAACTGATTCTGACTGGTTTCAGTGAGTAAATTTAAAGGGTGTAACCTAAACTCTGCAGTGTAGTGTGTGAAGCAAGCAGATAAAGAAGTGTGAGAAAGACAGGCCAATCATGTCATTTTACCGACAGATGCGATCCACTTCCTGCACCAGTGCGTGGTAGTCCTTCATCACAAGCAACGGCGAGTTGGTCAGGATCGCCCTCGCTGCAGCCAGTAGGTTCCTGAAGAACAGGTGGGCGAACAGGAAAGACTCGTCGTTTCTACACATCAGCGCCAACATGCTCCCCAATAGCTCTACGGCTGATCTGTCCCCCAACTCTGAACATGTTAGGAGTCTTTCCGCCCTTTTGCTGTCCAAAAGGGTATAGCACTGGAGAAGCATCCTCTTGAGCACCTCATATTTCATAATATAGAAAAATTCTATATTATTGTTCTATTATTCTTATATTATTCCATGACTTTTCTATTTCCTGTCTGATGTTTATATGTGCATGCCATGTAGAATAATTTCATATATTCCTCTATATTATTCTTTCATATTTTATGTCTGATGGTGCGTTTTTGTGAGCAACCATTCTCTATCTGTGGCCTTCATGTCCCAGAGTCTGGGTGGATGTGCGTGTGAATACACGTGAGGGTGTCATGTGCGGGGTTGTTCTCAAACCCGCCCATGATCTGTGGCTGTAGGTCATTGATTGTTGCTTATTATTTCCAGCTGGCAGATTATTTGAGCACTGCTGTCTGCCAGTCCTATGGCCATGCCTCCTCCTCTCGCTTTTCCTCCGTGCCAGACATTCACCGGCTGTGTGCCATCACCACTCACATGCATGCACGCACGCATTCAGCACACACACCCAAACATACATACACATGCACACACACACACATTCAGTCTCACTCACACGCACTCTTTCATACCAGCTGCCATCACACCTGCATCCACTTGGCACTAATTAGTGCACGGGGTACTTATGGGTGGCGGTGGGTATGCTCACTGCGGCGGTGAAAGTCAACCATTGTCTACTACAGTAAACATGAGTACATGTCAACAATTGATGGCCAGGCTCTTCTCCTTGTTGGTTTTTTCCCTTTGGACTTTATGGGTTGCTGTTCTCCAGAGCCAGCTGTGCTCTGGCGCCCATTAGTAAGTCCCTCTCTTTTCTGGGTCATGTTTTCCTTCCCCCGGCGGTTAGCCTTCCCCGGGGTGTGACAAAACTTCTCCTGCCAATGGGATTTATTTCCCCTGTTCATCTGTTGCCTATGTTGTCAGACTGTTTTTCATGGACACTTGGCATGAATAATTTCCTGTTTAATAAACCACATGTCACACTTGCATTTGGGTTTGTGTCCATTCATTGGTGTGTTGCGCTTTTACGCAGCGAAACATGACGGTTCGCCGCTGCCAGAACAAAGAGCCCAGCGGTGTAGCATGTGTGTGGTCTTTTCCCTTACCTTTTGTGTCTTTTTCCACTCACCTGTTCGGGAAAAGCAATCATGGCTCCGGCAGGTGAAGCAGTTTGGAGGAGAGGATGGAGCCGCGAAGATTTGCGGAGTGTGACGAAGATCGAGGACTTGACAGCCAATGCTCGGAATTGTTTCTCGCAAGAAGATGCATTGCTAAGCTGGGGTGGAGTTGTTAATCAGCTGGAGCTCCGACCCAGCGTGCGCTTTCATTCCCGAGTGGTCGTCCTCTGCCTGCCCCTGCTGCCGTTTCTCCTCGCAGCCACATCTTCGACGGCTCCAGCCAAATCAGCTCCCATCTGGAGGCGCGCTCCACGAGAGACTCCATGTCCTGACTCCAGTGTGTCCATTCCACTTCCAGCTCCAACACGACCGCCGTCTACTCAGCGGCAACGTCAATGTCGTCCTACCCAGGGTCCCCGGATGGATCTTTCAGCCACCATGGCAGCCATTTCCCTGGCACCGACTTCTGCCAACCCCGCAGTGGAGCTCTCCACGGTGCCTCCTCCCACTGCCAAAGGATGCTTGTTTTCCTCACTGGCGGCTCCCGTACCCGTGGCCACAGGGGTGGCTCTCCTACAGCTCTCAGGGAGGGCCGGATCCATCTTGGACACGGAGAGGGACGACAAAATGACTCCTGTAGCAGACAACATCGCCTACCAGGATAACAGGCAAGTGCAATTAATTGCTATTCAAAATTATCATGCTATGCCTTACTTGAATCCTGGTAGAGAGGCTCAGGGTGTGCAGTCCCCTGAGTTCTCTTCACCTGCTGCAAAACCTAAAATTTCTTCTGCCCTCTCCTTGTCTCCCCCTCCTGTTCATAGGAGCTCATTAGCTACAGTGAGGATGTTGGGGACCTGGGAGGAGTCCAGACTGGCGATGTTGGCAGATTTTGACCGTCTAATGGAAGAAGAGAAATCTGCAGCCGCCTCTCCCTCTGTTTTTTCCTCCACCAAGATGTGGAGGGCAGAATCTCCTTCTGATCCATCCCCTCCGGAGCTAGGTGTGATGGCTTCTCAGCACCCTATTGAGGAGCCCAGAGCCGTCATTTCTTCGAGGGACATCACCTTGCCAGCTGCAGCAGAGGATTTCAGAAACCAGTGAAACAGGCAAGTGAACCCCTCTTTCCTTCCTGATAGAAAAATTCCATATTATCTATACTATTATTGATATTAATAATGTATTATTATATTTGAGAAGTATCATATCTTTCATATGCCATGTTTAATGTTTATATGTGCATTCCACATAGGATAAGTTTATATATTCTTGACCGGTTTCTGTGAGCAATTTCAGCGAGTTCAGACTGAGGATCAGTACATGCGTAAGGAATGATCTAAGCCATTTATTATAATCTCTTTGACATAACCTGTTTTGGGTCACAGGAATGCACAGGAACTTCTCAGCCTGTACAGATCAGTTGTAGATGGATATTCTGTTAGTTTTACGGATCTCATGTCTTCATGACCCATGTCTCCAGAGTGTCTGACGTCCACCTGGATAAGCTCGGTTATCAGGACTGTCCTGTTCTGTCCCTTCCCTTATCCTCATCCTCCCTCTCCTTTCTCCTACCTACCTTCGTCGGCCTCCGTTGGTCTATGATGACCATGGAAGAGAATCTTAAACGTCTACTCTGCTGGAACAGCACCGCCTGTGGCTGAACAGGCCGATGCGCGAATGGCAGTCCCTGTCGCACAGGTCACACTTGTGGGTGGTCTCTGTGCTGCTGGGTCTGTGGCGGTTCTTCCTGAGTGTCCTTTTTTCATCTGCTGCAACAGTCAGTCTCTCTTCACCTGCCTTGAGCTGTCTGGTCAGGGTGCCTCTCCATTTGGAGCGGTCCGTTGCAAGGTCCTCCCAGTGCTCTGTGTTGATCTCCAGGGCCTTCATGTCTCTCTTGCAGACGTCTCTAAAGCGCAGCTGTGGGCGGCCAACGTCTCTCCTGCCAGTTGCCAGTTCTCCGTAGAGGACGTCTTTGGGGATTCTGCCATCCTCCATATGGTGAACGTGGCCTAGCCAGCGGAGCCTGCACTGCCTGAGTAGAGTGAACATGGAGGGAAGGCCGGCGCGGGACAGAACTTCTGTGTTGGGCACTTTGTCCTGCCAGGATATGTCCAGGATGTGGCGAATGCAGCGCAAGTGGAAGGAGTTCAGTCTCTTTTCCTGCTGGGCGTATGTTGTCCACGTCTCACTCCCATAGAGCAGTGTGCTGATGACGCAGGCGTTGTACACTGCCATCTTTGTCTTGACAGAGAGTTTGGGATTCTCCCACACTCTTGTGGTGAGGCGAGCGAGTGTGAACGCTGATTTTCCAATCCTCTTGTCGATCTATGTATCAAGGGAGAGGTTGTTGCTGATCGTGGACCCCAGGTACGTGAACTGATTCACGACCTCCAGCTCGTAGTTGTCAATGGTGATGGTTGGTGGTGCTTCCGTGCCTTGCGCCAAGACGTTAGTCTTCTTCAGGCTGACGGTAAACCCGAAGTCCTTGCATGCCTGGGAGAAACGGTCCATCAGGGTCTGAAGCTCCTGCTGTGTGTGGGTTGCGACTGCAGCGTCGTCTGCGAACAGCATGTCTCTGATTAGAGCCTCGCGTACTTTGGTTCTGGCTTTCAGGCGGGCAAGGTTGAAAAGCCTGCCGTCAGATCTTGTGTGCAGGTAGATTCCCTCTGTTGCTGTGCTGAAGGCATGCCTCAGGAGCATAGCAAAGAAAATCCCAAAGAGGGTTGACGCAAGTACACAGCCCTGTTTCACTCCGCTGCATATGTTGAATGGCTCTGAGACATTGCCGTCGTGCTGCACTATCCCCTGCATGTTGGTGTGAAACGATTCAATGAGGCTTTGCAACTTTGGTGGGTTATCCTATCTGTGGCAGGATCTTGAAAAGGCCCTCTCTGCTGACCAGATTGAACGCTTTGGTGAGGTCGATGAAGGCGACGTACAGGGGCATGTTCTGTTCTCTGCATTTCTCCTGGAGTTGGCGGATGGAGAATATCATGTCTACCGTCGATCGCTCAGCGAGGAAGCCACACTGAGACTCGGGGTAGTCCCGTTCGGCAAGCTTCTGTAGACGAACGAGAACAACTCGTGCATAGACTTTGCCAACAATGCTAAGGAGGGAGATGCCCCTGTAGTTGTTGCAGTCGCTTCTCTCCCCTTTGTTTTTGTAGAGGGTGATGATCTTTGCGTCCCTCATGTCCTGTGGTACGGCACCTTCCTTCCAGCACTGGCAGAGGACGTCATGCAATGGCAGCAGTAGGGCGGTCTTGCAGTGCTTGATCAGGTCGGGGGGTATGCCGTCGTTGCCAGGTGCCTTGCCAGTGGCCAAGCTATCAATGGCCTTGCTGAGTTTGTCGATGGTTGGCTCGGTGTCAAGTTCGTCCATGGATGGCAGGCAGTCGATGGCTTCAAGGGCTGACGGTGTCACAGTGTTCTGTCTGGAGTAGAGGTCGGAGTAGTGTTCCACCCATCTCTCCATCTGCTTGTTCTTTTCTGCTATCATCTCCCCAGTGGAGGATTTGAGGGGGGCCGTCTTGCTCTGAGCCGGACCAAGTGCTTTCTTGATGCCATCATACATACCACGGATGTTCCCTGTTATGGCAGCGGTTTGAATGTCTTGGCTGAGCTGAGTCCAGTACTCGTTGGCACAGCGCCGAGCAGTCTGCTGAACTTTGCTTCTCGCAGCCCTGAGAATCTGGGGATTCTTCTCGTTTGGGTACTTCTTGTACTCAGCAAGTGCTGAGCGCTTGGCTTCAATGACGGGGGTCATCTCGGTCAACTTGGCATCAAACCAGTCCTGTGACTTCGAGGTCTTCCTCCCAAAGGTAGCCAAGGCTGTGCGGTGGATGGTGTTTCACAGCTCTTCCCACTTCTGCTTTGCAGATTCTTCTTCTTGTGGTACACCAAGTTCCTTCTCAAAGGTGGAGGCAAACTGCTCAACAAGTTCTGGTTGGGCCATCTTGCTGGTGTCAATCCGTGCCTTTCCAGGCTGTCTAGCACGATGGAATTTCTTCTTATCTTCATCCTCCCTCTCCTTTCTTCTACCTATATATATATCAGACTTAGAAGAATGGCTCCTTTAGAGATTCTAGGTGTGTCTGAATGTCATGCCTTGTAAACTCTCCCCCAAGTGGCCATTGGGGTGACTCCCTATGTTTTTATAATAAATGTACATAAATTCAACTTTCCACCTGGTTATTTGATTTTGAATAATTTAAGCTCAAAATTATTCTAACACTTCCTTATACCAATGAAAATTCTTGCCTGATTCCTGGAGGAGAATCTCAGGGGGTGCAGTCCCCAGAGATTTCTCCATCTGCTGCAGCTAAGAACTGCTCACCAACCCTCTCCATGCTCTCTTCCATCTCTCCTTAATTTACACTGGAGCTGGACTGTCATGACTGGGAGGAGCCAGAGGTCCGGGAGGATCCATCCCCCATAGCAACGGTGAGCCAGATCTCAGCCCCCACACCGGAGGAATTACCAGCGTGGGTCACGACGGCTGGGAGGAAGAAGACTGCAGAGACCATCATGCCTGCTGCGGAGGCCACTGCAGCAGAGTCAGCACCTGAGCTGTGCCTCCAGGAGGTTGAGCCCATGGAAACATCGCCCGGATCGCCGGAGTCCTGGATGGCGGTAGAGCTCGAGCTAAGGCAAGTGCTCTCTTTTGTCTTCCTTCTTTCCTTAGTAGAGCGTTTTTGCCTAGCTCTAGGTGAGGAGGGCCAGCTGCAGCTGTACGCTGCACTTAGGCTCACCTCGCTGGGCTCCACCGTTGCCGGTGACCCTGACCCTTCCTCTTCTCTATTCGAGTCCTCCTCTAGGGTCGCTGGAGAGAGATCCGTGTTACCGGACAAGTCCAAGGATCCAGGCTCGCCACTGGAGGTGTCCGTGGCTGCTACTGTTCCCAGTGAGGCAGATCAGGATTCAGCTCCCCGTCTGCCCGAGGCCGTAGTTTGGGTTCCGCCTCAGCCTAGGTCTCTGTGGGTGCTGTGTCCCGGCTGGGAACCATCGTGGGTGCCGCACCCCAGCATCAGTCCCACGTGGGTGCTACGCTCCAGCCTTGGTCTGCCATGGGCACTGTGCCTCAGCCCAAGGTCTACCGAGGGTGCAACAGTGGCCCAGCCGGGTCCCACCGCGGGTGCATCAGGGGTCCTGCCGGGCTCCACCGTGGGTGCAACCATGGCTCAGGCAGGGTCCACCGCAGGTGCAGCAGGGGTCCAGCTGGATTCCACTGGGGGTGCAACCATGGCTCGGTCGGGGTCCACCGTGGCTGCAACACTGGCCCAATCGGGGCTCACCACGGGAGCAATGAGGCCCCGGATTGGGGTCACCACTGGTGCAGCGTTGTCCCAGGACGGGACCACCGTGGGTGCAGCCATGGCCCAGCCTGAGTCCACCGCTGGTGTGACAAAGTTTCAGCTTCATGTCAGGACCACTGAGGGTGCCGTTTGCCAGTCTAAGGACACCAGGGTCTCCTTCCCCCTTTCAGAGGCCTGGTGGGTGATCCTTCTCTTCCTGGTGGGCACCGTCGTGGTCTACCGGGTCCTGCCACCAGTGACCTCAGGGGTCTCCCTTCCCTGGTCCGGCCGCCCACCTCCAAGTCTCCCAGTGGGCAGGCTGCCCCCTTGCTTTCCCCTCTGGTCCAAGTGGCTCAATGATGCGGGCCGACCACCTGAAGGTCTGGGTCTCCCGGTGTTGAAGCCGCTTTCTGGCCCATTTCACCTGGCCTGGTGGCTGAAGAACCCCAGTCGGCCGCCCGATAAATGGTACCATCGGGGTTGGTGGCCAGATTTTCCAGGCAGGCCACCTGACTCACTTTGCCTGGCAGTCCGGCTGGCATTGGACTTTGATAGGCTGCCTGGCCTGGTTCACGTGACCGTTCGTGGGCTCTGGGACTTTGGCTGGCCCCCTGAACTTATGGTTGTTCGTGGGCCTTGGGACTTTGGCCGGCTCCCAGAGCTTGGGGACTCTAGGGTTTTGGAGAGGGGTTTACTGTAATTTTGGGGTTTGGAATTTTCGTACTTATTGTGTGTTTTCTCTTTGGTTAATCCCTCCTGACCTGTTCCCCCACCTCCCGCCCTGGTTAGTTGTGTTGGCCTTCTGGGTGGGGAGAAGGGGGCAGGTTTTCGCTTGTTTTTTTTTTCCACCTTTTGTGATGGTACGGTGGGTGTCTGGCATCCACCTCTTGGGGGGGCTCTGTCATGTGCGGGGTTGTTCTCAACCCCGCCCATGATCTGTGGCTGTAGGCCTTGGATTGTTGCTTATTAATTCCAGCTGGCAGATTATTTGAGCGCTGCTCTCTGCCAGTCCTAATGCCACGCCTCCTCCTCTCACTCTTCCTCCGTGCCAGATATCCACCGGCTGTGTGCCATCACCACTCATATGCACGCACGCACGCATTCAGCACACACACACACACACACACACACATACACATGCACACACACACATTCAGTCTCACTCACACACAGTCTTTCATGCCAGCTGCCGTCGCACCTGCATCCACTTGGCACTCATTAGTGCATGGGGTACTTATGGGTGGAAGTGGGTATGCTCAGTGCGGCAGCAAAAGTCAACCATTGTCTACTACAGTGTAGTGATATTTAATAAAATATAGTGTAATAAGGTACAGGAATTATTACCTCCACCAAGGAGGTAATGTTTTTACCAATGTCTGTCTGTCTGTCTGTCTGTTACAAACATAACTCAAAAAGTTGTGAATGGATTTTGACAAAATTTTCAGGAAAGGTGTATAATGGCACAGGGAACTGATGATTAGATTTTGGTGATGATCTGAGAGTGCATACCTCCACCAAGGGCTTTGTTTGTATTTGTGCAGCAGGATTACACAAAAACTACTGCATGGATTTGGATGAAATTTTCACCAGAGGTGGTTCTTGGGCTAGAGAGGAACCCATTATATTTTGGTTTTGATCTGAGAATGCATACCTCAGCCAAGGCTCTTATCTTCTCACAGTGTGTTAGCAACAATACTCCAAAACTGATGGACAGACTTTGATGCAATTTTCACCACATGTGGCTATAGGCCTACACACAAACCGATTACATTTTGGAGGTGATCCATGAGAAACAGAAGGAGCCTTGGTGGAGGTATGCACTCTATGAGTGCCTTTCTAGTTTATTTTATTTAATAGTGGGTGTGTGAGAGGACAGAGTTAAACCGTCACCCCAACACTCACTAAATAAAATAGGAAAGCATTCGTAAAAAGGGGCACCAGTTCTAAGAGAACAACTTGTTAATGAATTAATTTCAATTAATTAATTTCCGTACCTTCAATTACTTAATGAGTCGATCTCAAAAATTTAGTGAGTTCTTTTACTGCCGTGATCCAGAAAACATATATGCAAAGGAAAAACACTTCAACTTCTCTCGTTTACAAATTTTATTAAATGAAACTCATTCAGGTTACATGACATGGCATTCAAATGATGAATAAACAGATTCAAATGATAAACAGGTGTTCGATATCACATCAACTGCTAGTGGATTCCTGAACATAAAATCTATAGTTAAACCTTTGTGGAACCAAGAAGAAACCAGATTTTATGTTTCAACTGTAATGCAATGGAAGGCTGTAGTATCTAACAACATCAGAACACAGTTTTATGGGGAAAAATTCCATAAGCTGATTATCTAAAAAGGAACTTCTGAATTGATCTACAAGAATGAAAAGAGGTTACTTAAAATTGAATAAGAATTTTCCTTCAGTTTATAGCTTTGTCCTACGGCTGAGGAACTTATTGTACCATGAAATATGGTTATGCTCAATTGTAATTAATATTTTAGGACATCTCGTTTAAACCCAGCAGATAGGAAAATGGGAGTCTCACTTACGAACAGCTGCAGGTCCAGGTGTTCATTGGTGGTCAGCGCCAGCCGGTGGTATAAGTTCGGGAAGGCTCAGCGGCTCTTCCAGACAACGTTTGGAACCCAGGGGGAAAATAACTGCTCGTCGGCTTTCAGATTGTTCACAGCTGTGAGCAGCGTAGACTCGGCTGGGGGCTTCCACGGGGCAGGCAGCGAAGGCTGGTGACAGAGTGAAGGCTGGCCCCGGAGCAGGCGTGGAGTCCGTTGGCAACCAGTCCAAATTTAGGATGTCTTCGGCCCGCAGAACAAAATCAAAGACTGTAGGAAGAATGTTTTAGTCAGTTTCACCCACGAGCTCCTAGTGTGGCGGTTCGGTTAACCCCCACAACAGATTAAGGACACTCAGCTCTCTTCTCTTGGTTTTTTCCGCTGCACTACTGAGATGTAATGTGCCATGCATGTATTGTGATGCAATGTGCCACGCATGTATTGTGATGCAATGTGCCACGCATGTATTGTGATGCAATGTGCCATGCATGTATTGTGATGCAATGTGCCATTCATGTATAGGGTTCATGCGTCCTGTCCTTACTGTGACCTAGAGACAGTTCAATATGTAGATGTGCCTTGTAACCTCTTTGTCCTGCAAGCCGGAGCAGAGGCTGCATCTGCCTATTGTTATGTAGGTCTTACAAATGCAAATGTCTCATGCCTATTCTGCAGTCCCTTTGATCAGACCAACTGCTGTGAATCTGCTTTGATGTATTGTTTGAGTTTGGTATAAACACTGCACAGGTTCTGTAACTCGTCCTCTCCATTCCACTTCTGCAACTGCTGCTGCTAGACACAGACATTGTGTCCTCCTTCTCTGAGAGCCGTGGGCTCGCTCCCGGCGCGCATGCATGGCGCTGGGAGTGGAGCCCGTGACGGCGGTATGGTAATAAAACTCTCCTTAAAACCTACAGCATTCGCTGCTTATTATTTTTTATCAACCGCTGCACTGGTGACCCCGGAATACACACATTTTGTGCAAACGCAGCCTTCTGATCTGGACAGCTGCACTGGTGACCCGTTCTTCAGGATGAGATCTGCACGTCTGAGATCTGCTCATCCACGCTGGACCGGCCGCGCTCGCAGCTCCTCCACACGTGAGCGCAGGCGTCCTCCGTGGCCGGCGGAGAACGCAACACGTGGACCTGAACGCACCACGGCCGAGCGGTGGCAAAGATCGTCTATTCCCTCCCATCGCTCCAACGCATCTGCACGAGCCTGAGGGACAAAAGATCGTCTATTTCCTCTCACCGCTCCAACGCACCATGGCCAATCTGCAGCCACAGCTCAATCCGGATTTTATCGGCGCCATCTGCGCCGATCCCCACCAAGATTCTGCACCCTGGTTCTCATCTCCAGCTGGCCCACCCACGCACGAGCCCCGGCGCAAGCACCGGGGAGTTACGAGGACGGCGCATCACGCACGGGACAAATAACGGCTCCAGAGACCGCCATCGTCCTCCGCCGCTGCTCACAGAACCCTCAGGGCTGCTCGTTCACCTGAAGCAAGCACGCAGCTCGCCACTGGATTTTTTTAATGGTCTCAGCCACGGCACATAAGGGATTTCAGCCGTCAGCTGTTCCCGGGGGGTTTTAGGGTTGCTCCTGCACCTAAAGCCAACAAGCCGAGTCCCTCTGCTTCTTTTTTTCTTACAGCCGCTACGCAGCCTCGCCACTCCTGTTTTCTTCATGGCCACGAGAGGAGCCAGAGAC
Source organism: Pholidichthys leucotaenia (assembly GCA_020510985.1). Taxonomy (NCBI): domain Eukaryota; kingdom Metazoa; phylum Chordata; class Actinopteri; order Cichliformes; family Pholidichthyidae; genus Pholidichthys; species Pholidichthys leucotaenia. The sequence goes on along the minus strand of CM035841.1, from coordinate 305,343,056 downwards.
TAATTTTTCTTCTTGTGGACCTCTGCACGTTCAACGGGACAGCCCTTCGACATCGCGGATCCACAAGCAATTTTTGCACGGCTCGGACGAGTTCACCGTCCTCCTGCCGGCACTTACCCCCCTCCTCCCTCCCCCTCCGCCTGCAGTGAGCTTCTCCCACAGCTCGCTCCCATAGAGGGATTATCGAGGTCTCGGCCCCCTGCCGTGCCCTCTGGGGGGGAGCGTGTGTGGCGGTTCGGTTAACCCCCACAACAGATTAAGGACACTCAGCTCTCTTCTCTTGGTTTTTTCCGCTGCACTACTGAGATGTAATGTGCCATTCATGTATTGTGATGCAATGTGCCATGCATGTATTGTGATGCAATGTGCCACACATGTATTGTGATGCAATGTGCCACGCATGTATTGTGATGCAATGTGCCATTCATGTATAGTGTTCATGCGTCCTGTCCTTACTGTGACCTAGAGACAGTTCAATATGAAGATGTGCCTTGTAACCTCTTTGTCCTGCAAGCCGGAGCAGAGGCTGCATCTGCCTATTGTTATGTAGGTCTTACAAATGCAAATGTCTCATGCCTGTTCTGCAGTCCCTTTGATCAGACCAACTGCTGTGAATCTGCTTTGATGTATTGTTTGAGTTTGGTATAAATACTGCACAGGTTCTGTAACTCGCCCTCTCCATTCCACTTCTGCAACTGCTGCTGCTAGACACAGACATTGTGTCCTCCTTCTCTGAGAGCTGTGGGCTCGCTCCCGGCGCGCGTGCACGGCGCCGGGAGTGGAGCCCATGACGGCGGTATGATAATAAAACTTCCTTAAAACCACAGCATCGCTGCTTATTATATTTTTTTATGCCGCTGCACTAGTTTCTTTACGGGGTCAGACGTGGATGAGGCCGGAAAAGAAATGTCCAAAAATCTATCAGTTCACTTTAAAACAGGAAAATTAAAAGTCCACTTTAACGGCAGAAAAAGTCAAAAAGTCCAAGAAAAACAAGTTCAAATAGGATAAGACTGGCTTCTGATGTGAAGGAAAAAAAAGGGATTTGAGTTTAAAAGGAACCCCAATTATATTGGCATGTTAGCTCTATATGCTTTATTTTTATGTTAGTAACATAACTATAATATAATTTTTTTGAAAACAATTCCCAGTTTTATATATTTTTAAAAAACTTTATTACGATGTAAATTGCCATTTTTGTTTATGTCGCAATGCATTCGGGGTAGTGACGTAGAATGGTTGCAGCCGTTTTTTCTACTGCAGCGATGCAACATCTCCTTTCGGTATGTGAAAAATTTGGTGAAAAAAATGACATCTTGTTTAACTGTACTAAATCTATGTGTATGGCTTTCAAACCGAAGGGTGTCAATACGTCGAATCCTGTTATACCACTTTGTGGTAATAGCTTGAACTTTGTTGAAAAAGTCAAATACCTAGGTGTGTGGATTTAATCTGATAAGACCAATGTTGATTGTAACAGGCAACTGAGGAAACTCTACGCTCAAACAAATTTACTGTTGCGAAATTTCCATAGATGTTCTCCTGATGTCAAATGTATGTTGTTCAAGACCTTCTGTACCTCAATGTACTGCTCGCCTTTATGGTTTAATAGCAATGTTGCTGTTAGGAACAAAATCCACATTGCATATAATAACGCCCTAAGAAGGTTGTTAGATATACCACGAAGGTCGAGTGCAAGCAAGATGTATGTGTCCGTGAACATTCCATCTTTTGGCGAGTTGATCCGAAAGAATGTTTACAGTTTTATGAGAAGGTTGCTGGCATGTAACAATCATCTTATATCAGCAATTGTCAACTCGTTCGTCACACTTCACTCCAGCATTTGGAAGTGGTGGCGTTCCATTTTATACTGAGTCCAGTATTGTATGTTATTGTTGTTACAAGAGTGCCGAGTGTCTGCTGATCTGTATATACTTTTATTTATTTATTTATTTTCTACTCGTTTTAGTTCTGCATTTAATATGAACCTTGAGCTTGAAATAAACGTTTGAATTTGAATTTGAATTTTCTGTCTTATACAAGCCAAGAAGCGAAGCTACTAACTACTGCCATTTGTCAGTGAAAATGCCACATTGCGCGGCTTAAATGAACTCACTGACACTGTGACATCATACACCTGTTTCTGCGAGGACATGTGTGTGCAGACCAAGACCTTCTGCATATACAACAACAATAAACCCTGGTTCATTCCTAAACTGAAGCAGCTACGTCAGACCAAGGAGGAGGCCTACAGGACTGGTGACTGGACTCTGTACAAGCGGGCCAGAAACATGCTGACGAAGGAGACCAGGCTTGCTAAGAGGAGCTACAGTGTGAAGTTACAAAAAAACTTCTCAGCTAACAACTCTGCTTCTGTCTGGAGAGGCCTACGGAATATCACCAACTACAGGAGACCATCCCTCCACCCTGCGGAAAACCTCCAGCTGGCTAATGACCTAAACAGCTTTTACTGCAGGTTTGAAAAGAACCTACAGTTCTCACCTCCCACCCACACAAAAGGATTATCTGCAGCCCCAGGAATTCCATCCCTCCTCCACTCTGACCTCCCACCAGCACTAATGATCTGTGAAGAGGAGGTGCGCCGGGTCTTTCAGAGACAAAAGATCAAGAAGGCTGCAGGACCTGATGGTGTGTCTCCGTCCTGCCTGAGAGTCTGCTCCAACGAGTTGGCCCCCATCTTCACCCGGATCTTTAACAGATCACTGGAGCTGCGTGAAGTGCCTTCCTGCTTCAAACGCTCCATCATCATTCCAGTTCCCAAGAAACCCTCTATTACAGGATTAAACGACTACAGACCTGTTGCCCTGACCTCTGTGGTCATGAAATCCTTGGAGAGATTGGTGCTGAACCACCTGAAGGTCATCACAGGCCCCCTGATGGACCCACTGCAGTTTGCCTACCGGTCAAACAGGTCAGTGGATGATGCAGTGAATATGGGACTACATTACATCCTGCAACACCTCGACTCCCCAGGGACGTACGCCAGGATCCTGTTTGTCGACTTCAGCTCAGCGTTCAACACCATCATCCCAGGCATTCTTCATCAGAAACTCCTCCAGCTCAAGGTGCCCCCCTCCACCTGCCAGTGGATCTCCAGCTTTCTGACTGACAGGTGGCAACAGGTGAAGCTAGGGAGATTTACATCCAGCTCCCGAAAAATTAGTACTGGCGCCCCCCAAGGATGTGTCCTTTCCCCACTGCTCTTCTCCCTCTACTCCAACGACTGCACCTCAGAGGACCCTTCGGTGAAGCTCCTGAAGTTTGCGGACGACACCACAGTCATCGGTTTGATCCGGGATGATGATGAGTCTGCATACAGGCGGGAGGTGGAGCAGCTGATCCTCTGGTGCAGCCAGAACCATCTTGAACTTAACCCAGCCAAAACGGTGGAGATGACTGTGGATTTCAGGCGACACCCCCCTTCATTCCCCCCACTCACCATCCTCAACAGCACAGTGTCCACTGTGGACTCCTTCAAGTTTCTGGGTACCACAATCTCCCGGAACCTGAAGTGGTCCTCCCATATTGACACTGTCTGGAAAAAGGCCCAGCAGAGGTTGTTTTTTCTGCATCAGCTCAAGAAGTTTGATTTGCCTCAGGAGCTGCTGGTTGTCTTCTACACCGCCATCATCCAATCTGTCCTCTGCTTTTCCATCACTGTCTGGTTTGGATCTGCCACTAAACAGGACAAGACCAGACTGCAGCGGATCATTAAGTCTGCGGAGAGGATCATTGGTACCGACCTACCCTCCATTGAGAACTTATATCGGTCCATAACCAGGAAACGGGCGGGAAACATCTGTGCTGACCCATCACACCCCGGCCACAAACTGTTTGAACTTCTATCTTCTGGTCGTCGTTACAGATCACTGAAGGTCAAAACCACCCGTCACAGGAACAGTTTCTTTCCTCAAGCCATCACTCTGATGAACTCCTAACATTCACCTAGTCCTACCTGTTGCTGTACTCATGACTTTTCATCCATTATTACATTGCACATAACTCTCACACTGCTTTTTACTTCATTCACATTATATCACTGAATCTGAGTCCACATTGAAATACTGTGTGATTGTATATTTTTTCATATATTTCTGCAAAGTGTGGTTAGTCCGAGTAAATAACTGCATATATTCCTGTATATATTTGCATCCTTTTATAGAAACGTGGACAGACTGTAATTTACTGTACATACTCTGGTTGTCATTGAATCCTTATTTAAATCCTTCACCTGAACAACGAGAGCAAGTTTTTAGCCAAAGTCAAATTCCTTGTATGTGTTGTGCATACTTGGCCAATAAAGCTGATTCTGATTCTGGTTCTGATTCTGATTCTTTTGGATGTAATTTCCAATCAAAGGGAAATAAAGAGAGTGGGGTAAGCCTCCATAGCTTTCCTAAAGAGGGAAAGTTGAGGAAAAAGTGGGGCGGCAGCGGCTCAGGAGGTAGAGCAGGTCGTCTAATAACCCGATGGTTGGCGGTTCGCATCACGCTCTCCCCAGATAACCTGCCGTTGTGTCCCTGGGCAAGACACTTCACCCGCATTGCCTCCAGTGCCCATAACACTGGGTATGAATGTGTAAAAATGTTTAAATGCTCGGTGGTGGCCAGAGAGGCCGTTGGCGCGGATTGGCAGCCACATTTCCGTCACTCTGTCTGTGATCACGCACTATAGCGCACGCCTGATAAAGCTGACATATGTATTAATCACGCTATGATAAAGCACGATATCGCTCAAAGCGCGTGCATGAGACATGTCTGTGATCACGCGCTATAGCGCACGCCTGATAATAATAATAATAATAATAATAATGTATCGGTTTTATATAGTGCTTTATCATATATACTCAAAGACGCTTTACAATTAGATACATTATTCATTCACTCCAGACAGACAATGGTAGTGGCAAGCTACTTCTGCAGCCACAGCTGCCCTGGGGCAGGCTGACGGAAACGTGGCAGCCAATCCGCACCAACGGCCTTTCCGGCCACCACCGAACATTTTATACATTTATACACATTCATACCCAGTGTTATGGGCACTGGAGGCAATGCGGGTGAAGTGTCTAGCCCAGGGACACAACGGCAGGATATCTGGGGAGAGCGGGATTCGAACCGCCAACCATCGGGTTATTAGACGACCTGCTCTACCTCCTGAGCCACTGCCGCTTGGGGCGGCGGCAGTGGCTCAGGAGGTAGTGATAAAGGTAGTGATAAAGCTGACATATGTATTAATCACGCTATGATAAAGCACGATATCGCTCAAAGCGCACGCTTGGCTTGACATGTCGAAGATCTGGCTGGCAGTCATTTGGAACGACTTTGGAGCACTGCTTATGGACGTTCAACCCACAGTCTGAGAAAGCAACAGAGAAATTGCTTTATGTTGCTGAGAGTCCATGTTTATCAGTTCAGTGCCCATCATGCTTGTAGACAGTTTTTTGTGTTTGAGCATTCTATTGTAAGCAAATCAACAATATATAAGTTTCACCTTAAAATAATGCTTCCTCAAGCACACGCTTGAGCCACTCAAAGTGGAGAGACACTTGCGGAGCGGAGAGGTACTTGAGCGCACGCTATATCGCTCATTTGAGCGATATAGAGCTTTATCATAGTGTGATAACTATATATATATATATCAGCTTTATCAAGCGTGCGCTTGATAAAAATTCGAACCGTGACCATACCTGTCAAGGCATACCTTATGCCTCCCTTATTGGGGGGGGCTTACACACCTGTACTGAGTACTTAAAAACTGGCTATTGTTTGCAATAAAAATTGTTTGCTACAATAAAATTGTCTGCTGCATAAATCAGTCTCGTTATTTACACTCTCCACATTATAATATTTCTTTATATGTATATTTTTTTTTAAATTTTTTTAGAAATCTCCTCACCACCCAGACAGCAGGAAAAACCTCCCGTATTTTGAAATCAAATGTTGACACGTTTAGTTTGTCTGAAGGCTGCTGACAGATTAAAGTCATTGACTTGGTGATTTTCGGTCATCTTAACCTGCCACTGATAATACCTCTATCTGCTAAGAATGTGCCGCTAGTCCAGCAAAAGCTAGTGGTACTCAACTACTTTGCAAGCAGTTTCATGAAATGGTCAGTGAGAAAGCAACTTATACCGGCTCAGACGTTGCCCAGGTTAACAAGGTCAGGAGTTCCTGGCAGCGGAGGGTGAAGGACAGAGCTGCGTGGAGGAATCTGATCAGACCTAAATGAAACAGTCATTATCGCCCCCAGCAGACTGCTATGATGATGGTGATGATGATGAACCTGCCAGGTACATAATCAATCAATCAATCAATCAATCAATCAATCTTTATTTCGGATAGATTAAAAGTACAGATTAAAAGAAACAGAATAATATAACAAAGGGGGAAAGAAAATCCAACAAGGTCAAATTAGACAATAACTCCTCTGCTTATACAGTTCAACATAAGTTATCCAAAATGGGTGATGGCTGAAGCCGAAGCTTATATTGCCCACCCATATTCCATCCAAGAATCCAAAAGAAAAACAAAACCAGAGCGATTACAATTCAGAACATAGCTAAGACAAAATGTGACAAAAAACTAAGCTACAACACAACTCAGACTGGATATGACAATCCTTATGTGATTTTACATGTCATCTTGTATATATGTTTGGAGTGTTTCTTCCTTTAGTTTTTGTTTAAATTGTCCAAGCGTTGTACATGATTTTAATTCAGGTCCAAAATCGTTCCATAATCTGACTCCTTGCACTGAAACACAGTGTTGCTTGGTGGTAGTTCTCACTGAAGGTTTTTGAAATATACTGTACATGTTAGTATGTTAGTTTGAGAATTCCCCTCTGTCACCCGTCTTGTATATCGGAATTACTTTAGCTATTTTCATTGCATTGGGAAATATACTTGTTTGGAGAGACAGGTTACAGATATACGTCAGTGGTTTCACTAAGCATTCAATAATAGTTTTGACTAAGAGCATGTCAATACCATCACAGTCCGTAGATGTTTTACTTTTAAACGATTTAACAATTTCAATGACTTCTCTCTCCTCTGTGTTCTTTATGAAAATGGAGTCTTTTATAACAGTGTTTTTGCTTATTGTATCACCTGTAGGCGCCGTAATGGGTATTTCTCGAGCCAAATTAGGACCAATGTTAGCAAAAAAAGTTGTTAAATTCATCTGCAGGTGAAGCTGCATTCACACTCTGAGTCGTTTTATTACTTTTTGAAAAATCGGTTGGATAGCTTGTATTTCTGTTTTTATTTCCAAGAATATTGTTAAGTATTGTCCATGTATTTTTAATATTGTCTCTGTTTTTCTCCAGTTCTTTACTGTAATAGTCTTCTTTTACTACATCTTATTATATATGTTAACTTATTTTTGTATGTTTTATACCGCTGCTCTGCTTCTTTTGTCCTTTTCTTTAGGAAAGCTTTATATAATAATTTTTTCTTTTTACACGCCTTTTGTAATCCTTTGGTTAATCATGGCTTATCGGCAAATTTATGTTTAAGCTTTTTCTTTACAGTCTTGCTTCAGCAAGTCCTCTTTAAAAGAACTGATTGCATTTTGTGATTTGTATCTGAACGATTTTGAATTTTTTTTCTGTATTGGCCCCCGTGTGGCCATGGATAAGTGCAAAGGTTGGCAAGTGGTCACTTATATCATTTATCAATAATCCACTTTCTATTATCTTATCAATAATATTAACAAACAGGTTGTCAATAAGTGTAGCAGTGTGAACTGTGATTCTACTGGGATGTGTTATTGTGGGATATAGACTCATGCTGTACATAGAGTTCATGAACTCTGTAATTACATTTTGTTGATATGGATTTAGTAAATCAATATTGAAATCTCCACAAATTACTACCATTTTCTTATTAGTAATATTATTGTACAGCTCGACTAATTTAAGATAAGATAAGATAAGCCTTTATTAGTCCCACAATGGGGAAATTCCAGGATTGCAACAGCACAGGGATAGCAACACTCAGAGCAACAATCAGAAGGCAAGAAAAAACAACATCTAGTAAACATATGTCCATATTACTATAAATGTATATACTGTATATAGACACACAGTGCAGAGCATTATGGTTGGTTGGTGAATGTGCAGCAGAAAGTCTAAGCTCTCTCTCCGCGGATGCGGCGGGCCAGCTGGAAGTCTTTGGGCATGATGGTGACCCCCTTAGCGAAGAAGAGACCACCAGGTGGGCCTCGCTGGTCTCCTGCAGAGCCATGACGGCGAAGCTCAGGAAACGCAGGACGGTCTTGAAGTCCTGAGCGATCTCCCTCACCAGGCGCTGGACGGGCAGCTTACGGATGAGCAGCTCCGTGGATTTCTGGTAGCGACGGATCTCTCTCAGAGCCACGGGCCTGTGACGGCGAGGCCTCTTCACTCTGCTGGTGGCCAGAGCGCCTCTCCGAGCAGCCCTGGTGGCTAGCTGTCTCCTGGGGGGCTTCTTCCTCCAGTAGATTTTACGGGCGGTCTGCTTGGTTCTTGCCATCGCTCTTTATTATTCTGTCTTATATTTCTTGCACGCCGCCTAAACTCCAGCCCGGCACCAGCGTCGTTTTCGCTACAGCTCCCGGTATGTCGAGTTTCCCATTAGCACCGGGCGGCGGCCAAGTGCTAGCTAGCACTAACTCCTCCCCGCTGTAACGTCTCCCGCTGCAAACCGTGGCTCCGTCCGCCGACCCAGGAGACCCCCGGGGCGATCCGTGCGTCCGTGATATATATACAGAGTGAAAGGTGTAGAAAGAAGAAGGAAGATAAAAAAAAAAGGCTGTTGCAACGGGCAGCCTACTCGTGTGGCGCCACCGGTCCGGCGGAACCGGAACCGGAAATAGGATTTATCTCTGAATGTCTCAATGCAAGTTCCCGGCGTTCTATATATACAACTTATAATTAGATTTTTTGTTTTATCTTGGTCAGTCTCAACAGTAACACATTCCAAAATCCCTGGTAGTGCAAAGGACATTCCATTTACAAGTTTACACCTATACAGGTCATCAATATACAGTGCAACACCACCACCCTTTTTTTGAGCTCTGTTAATATGAAACATCTGATATCCCTCTATTGCCATCGGGGAGCCTGCTCTTCATTAAGCCAAGTTTCAGAGACTGCGATAGCTGTAAATTTTCTGTCTAGCTGTTTTAAATAGTCCTGAATCTGTGGAAAGTTTTTGTTAAGACTTCTGCTGTCATTCACAGTTCATTTATTCCCATTAACACGTGATGGGATAAAGTGATCAATATAACCATATAACAGTTATTTGTGTGACTCAAAATATTTGTACTCTGCTAATGTCTAGGTAAAATAACCAATATACCATAATGGAATATATATTGCCAAGTGTGTGGTTCACTCTCTGCAAAATAGTGGACCTTTGTCTCACCACAGAGGATAACAAACGCCTGGGATTTATGAGAAGGAGGCACAGTTGTGATAAGTGTGATATCCTACCGTGTAGCAATGATCACACTTGAGTTATTTCTTTGGCTAACTCTGGCCATTTATTCTGCAACACACACAACAAGACTGAACATGGATTCTGTGCGGGGTTTTTCACACTCTTGCTCTAATGTGTCCCCTTAGTAGTAATGCTAAACAATACAGGTAGTTCCCCCTAGAGGCATGTGCCAGTAATGTTTTAAATTAGACTTGCAGTCTACCACATCCCTCCCCTCTAGATTAAACTACTTTTAATTACACTAGCCAATTATGCTAGACATCCTGGAACTCCCATTTAATCCTAAACAATCACAGTTACTTTTAACTTCTTAAACACATGTGCCATACATATAATTTCTTTCTCTTTTCTTTTCTTTTTTTTTTTTCACATGTATAACACACATAACAGTCTAACTGGGGAATTGGTTTGACTACCGCATCCCAGTGAGGTTCCAGGACGCATTCTTGTCCTGTGGCTGGGGAACTCACTACTGACTAAGTATAGTCCTTCAAGTAGTCTGGAGCTTTCCTAGCTCGCTGAGATCTTCTCACGGCTGGTGAGCCAACTGCAGGTGAAGACTCAGACTGCTCCACTGTTTCGGCTGCTGCAGTGCTGCCCGTAGAATCTGCAGAGACGGTTACCTCAGGTTTCACCTGAAGTGGTGGTTCGTTGATGCTCTCCTCAGGATGGGACACCAGACAACACCAGCCACTTCGCACCAGTGGCTCCTCAGCCAAGCACGTACACCAAATGTCTGAACCTGCGGTTCCTCTCGTACTGAGCGGGATTACTATTGCAACAACACATCATCAGTAGGGTAAAACTAACCTGTCTCACGACGGTCTAAACCCAGCGTACCCCCTACTCTTCTCCCTTTACACCAACTCCTGCACCTCCAGCCACCAGTCTGTCAAGTTGATCAAGTTTGCGGACGACACCACCCTCATCGGGCTCATCTCCAACGGCGACGAGTCCGCCTACAGGAGAGAGGTGGCCCAGCTGGCGTCCTGGTGCAGCAATAACAACCTGCAGCTGAACGCTCTGAAGACAGTGGAGATGATTGTAGACTTCAGGAAAGTCACTACTCCTCTGCCCCCCCTCACCCTCTCAGGCTCTCCCATCACCACTGCTGATTCCTTCCGCTTCCTAGGCACTACCATCACCAGGGACCTCAAATGGGAGCTGACCATCAGCTCACTCATCAAAAAAGCCCAGCAGAGGATGTTCTTCCTGCGGCAGCTGAGGAAGCTCAAGCTACCCACCAAGATGTTAGTGCAGTTCTACACAGCCATCATCGAGTCCATCCTCACCACCTCCATAACCGTGTGGTACGCAGGAGCCACTGCCAGGGACAGACTAAGGCTGCAGCGCGTCGTGCGCACTGCTGAGAAGGTGATCGGCTGCAAGCTCCCATCTCTCCAGGATCTGTACATCTCCAGGACCCGGAGGCGTGCTGGCCGGATCATAGCCGATCCCTCACACCCTGGTCACGTACTGTTTGCCCCCCTCCCCTCTGGTAGAAGACTTCGGTCCATCCAGACTAAAACCTCCCGTCACATGAACAGCTTCTTCCCCTCTGCCATTAGACTGCTGAACACTAAGTGACTCTCGTGCACCATGTACAGCAGCTCAACCAGACTCATGTCAATCATCACTGTTTTCTTCCTGCATTACCGACTGCACTATATAGTTCTCCACAGTATCTGCTGCTGGCTAATATATATTTTAACTGTTGACCAGTATCACTTAATCTTATCCTACACTTTATTACATGTATAGTTTATTTCTCTTATCTTATCATGTTTAATGTTGCAGCATTGTACCGAGACAAATTCCTAGTTTGTGTACTACATGAACAATGGCAATAAACCTGATTCTGATTCTGATTCTGATTCTGGTGCCATCGGCAGGGGAATGGAGCTCCTACCACGAACTTGGTCGATGTGTCGCCTCACCACTTGTCCATGGCCTAATGTCACCTTGAATGACACAGGGCCCGTCTTTTCTGTTATTTCTCCTGGTACCCAGGCTGGTCCTGAGCCAAAGTTGCGGGTGTAGACCACGTCTCCTTCTCTCAGTATTCTCTCTCTAGCATGCGTGTCATGATAACCTTTTTGTTTCTCTTGTTTGTCATGCACTTTGTTTCTGAAGTCTGGATGTATTAAGTCAAATGTTGACCTCAACTTCCTTCCACACAACAGCTCAGCTGGTGACTTGCCAGTTGTAGATTGAGGTGTTATTCGATAGCTGAACAGAGCTCTCGACATTCGGGTTTCAACAGAGTCTCCTGCCATCTTTTTCATGAGTGACTTGAACGTCTGCACGGCCCTCTCGGCTAAGCCGTTAGAAGAAGGATGGTATGGCGCAGTCGTGATGTGACGTATGCCATTCTTTTCAGAAAACTCTTGGAACTGTTCACTCGTAAAACATGTACCGTTATCTGATACTATTATTTCAGGTAGCCCATGTTGGCTGAAACTCTTTCTAAGACATTCAATGGTAACAGTAGAAGTAGAGCTACTCACAGAATATGCATCGATCCACTTTGAGTATGCGTCAACTATGATCAGGAACATTCTTCCCATCCATGGACCTGCGTAGTCAATGTGAATTCTTCCCCATGGTTTATCTGGAACTTCCCAGGGATGTAGTGGGGCTGCTGGAGGACTGTTCCTGTTCTCCTGGCATGCCGCACATGACTTCACAAGCGCCTCCACCTCTGCATCCATGTTGGGCCACCACATGTAACTCCTCGCCAACGCTTTCATGCGAGTGATGCCAGGGTGTGCTTGGTGTAGTTGTTGCAGTAAGGCATTCCGACCAGGTGGTGGAACAACCACGCGTCCTCCCCACAGGATACAACCTTCCTGGGTGCTGAGCTCATCCTGTCGTCTGGCATAGGGAATGAACTCAGGACTGTTCATCTTCGGCCATCCTCGCAAGATGTATTCTCGCACTCTTGCTAGAACAGGGTCTTTGTCTGTCCACTTCTTTATTTGTTGTGCGTTCACCAGGGGCACGCCGATATCTTCAAACAATAGCACTCTCTCCTCCTCCTCAGGCGTGCTGTCTCTTCCTCCATCCAAGGGTAGCCTACTCATCGCGTCAGCATTCGTATGGTCCCGTCCGGCTTTGTAAACGATGGTGTACTCATACGCTGCTAATGTAACGGCCCATCTCTGAATTCTCTGAGATGTCATCTGGGGTATGGCTCTCATTTCACTGAACAGTGAAATTAGTGGCTTGTGGTCAGTCACTATAGCGAACTGTCTCCCGTACAGGTATTTGTGGAACTTTTTTACACCAAATACTACTGCAAGGCCCTCCTTGTCTAGCTGGGAGTAGTTTTTCTCAGCTGCACTAAGAGTTCTTGAGACGAACCCTATGGGTCTCTCTGAGCCATCCTCCATACGATGAGAGAGTACAGCTCCCACACCGTAGGGTGATGCGTCACACGCCAGGATGAGTGGTTTGTTTGAATCATAGTGCACTAACACACTACAGGACTGAAGTAGTGCTTTGGACTCTTCAAACGCCTTCTGCTGCTTGACCCCCCATGACCATTTTTCTTCCTTCTTAAGTAAGGTATGTAGTGGTGTCAGCAGTGTGGAGAGCTTTGGGAGGAACCTATGGTAATAGTTCAACAAGCCCAGGTAGGCTTTTAACTCAGTAACATTTTTTGGCTCAGGCGCCTCCGCAATGGCTTCCACTTTGTCTGTTAGAGGGTGTAGACCACTGGCGTTGATCTTGTGGCCTAGGAACACCACCTCTTTTCCCATGAACTCACACTTGCTTCTTTTCAACCTCAGACCGCTTTTCTCCAACCGTTGAAGCACTTCCTCCAGCGTTTTCAGATGTTCTTGTTCATTTGGTCCTGTACAAAGGATGTCATCCAAATAAATGGCAACATTCGGAATTCCACCTAGGATGCCCTCCATAGTTCTCTGGAATATAGCAGGACTGGAAGCTACTCCAAATGGTAAGCGTGTGTAGGTATATAAGCCTTTGTGTGTATTGATGGTTACATACTTTCTTGATTCTTCTTCCAAGACTACTTGTTGGTAAGCGTGACTCATGTCTAATTTCGTGAAGTGTCGGCCGCCATTCAGCTGTGCGAAGAGGTCCTCCACTTTAGGAATTGGATACTGATCCACCCGTGATGCTCGATTGACAGTGAGTTTGTAATCTCCACATATTCTAATGGAGCCATCCGGCTTTCTCACTGGGACTATGGGCGCCGCCCATTCTGCAACCTGCACTGGCTCAATGATCTTGTCATCCAGCAGCCTCTGTAGCTCGCTTTCGACCAGTGGCTTGACTGCATAGGGCACCGGTCGGGGTTTGCAGAATCGTGGTTGGGCCTCCTTGTCCACATTAATCTTTGCAGTGACACCTTTTAGCTGTCCTAAGCCTTCTTTGAACACCTCAGCGTGTCTTTCGAGGATCTCCTCCAGCTGCAATTTGGGCTGAGATTCCACCTTATTCACCAACTGATCAATCATGGCCAGTTCTTGTAGCCAACTTCGCCCTAGTAGATTTGGTCCTTCGCTCCCAACTACTACTACAGGTAAGTCCTTTTCTTTGTTTTTGTGTTGCACCTTCACTTGTGCCATGCCTAGCACGTCTAGCTTCTCTCCTGTATATGTTTTTAATTTTAATGAACAGGGATTTAATTCTGCTGTGTCTGTTTTCTTCCACAGTTGTGTATATTGCTGTTTACTTAATATGGTTACTCCACAGCCTGTATCAACTTCAAATGTTACTTTCATTCCATTAACATTCATGGTACGCGTGATGGGCGCTACCTTGGTCAGCTCCTCTGACGTGTTGTAAATTGTGTGAAAACCCATGTCTTCTGTATCACTTTCTCCCTCCCCTCTAAGTTGATTCGCTCGCTGTTCCTTTCCTGGGCCCTTGTTTTCATTCTTTTGCCCTTTTACTGTTGCCTTCTGCACCTGTGCCTTGCCCACCTTTGTTCCACATGCTTTCTTAATGTGCCCTCGCTTGCCACAATTATGACACAGCTCAGTGGCAAATTTGCACTCGGCAGCATTGTGCTGGCCTTTGCAGCGATAACAACTGGGGAATTTGTGCTGATTTTTGTCAGTCGACACTTTGTGGACACCTACTTGGGTCTTAGGCACACGAACATGCGTTGCTGTGTCCTCTGTTAGCTTCCCTTGCATTTCTCTCACATCTTTAGATGCTGTTTCCATCGCTTGGCATAATTCCAAAGCCTTTGCAAAAGTGAGTTTTGTTTCAGATAAAAGTCGCCGTTGCATTCGGTCATCATTCACTCCACACACAAGTCTGTCTCTTAACATTTCTTCCAATGAGTCTTTGTAATCACAGTGCAGTGTTAATTTCTTCAATTCTGCCACATACTCTGCTATGGACTCAGTGTTCCTCCTTATGCGTGAATTAAATTTGAATCGTTGCACTATTTCACTCGGTTTGGGGCTGAAGTGCTTCTGAAGCTCAGCAGTAAGCTGGTCGTACGTTTTATCTTTCGGTAATGCAGGGCTTATTAAATTTCTCAACAAGCTGTAAGTAGTTGCACCAACTCCACTCAACAGTACAGCCTTCCGTTTGTCTGGCTCCTCAATATCATTAGCTTCGAAGAAAAAGTCCAACATTTCACTATATTCTTCCCATGACTGAGTCGAGTTATCAAAAGGGGTTACCGTCCCGATTACAGCCGCCATTGCTCGTCGTGGTGGGGAAACCTCGTTTTCCCTCCTCTGAACTTGCACTCGAACTACTGGAGTCACTTGAGTTCGCCACACTTGCAATGTTCTCTGTTTCACGCCGCTGATTTTTTTCTTTTAATCCTCATCGCCAATTGTGTGATATCCTACCGTGTAGCAATGATCACACTTGAGTTATTTCTTTGGCTAACTCTGGCCATTTATTCTGCAACACACACAACAAGACTGAACATGGATTCTGTGCGGGGTTTTTCACACTCTTGCTCTAATGTGTCCCCTTAGTAGTAATGCTAAACAATACAGGTAGTTCCCCCTAGAGGCATGTGCCAGTAATGTTTTAAATTAGACTTGCAGTCTACCACATCAGGAATGGCTGAGCCTGGCCTATGCTGACCTGGGAGGTGAAGTGGCCTTCATCTGGATACATTCGGCGCCAGGAACAGATCCTCCCTGGACCAGGCACCTGGACTGTCATGTTAATGCATGCTTTCTTCTTTGTTCATTTGTGTATAAATATTCTGGGTCAGGGCCAGCATAGCCAGTCAGACTTCATGAACTGACACAATCTGTTGCTGTCAGGGAGAGAATGTTTGACCCAGCTCTGTAACCTACTATATTCAACTTGCTTCAATAAATACGTGTTCCAAGTAAACTAATCTCTTCCTTGAAAACGAATCTGGGTAAACCATCTACACACATAGACAATCTTTGAAGAGTAGACTTAGATGGTTTTTACTGAGTTTTAATCCTAACAATTTGGGGGCTTCGTCCGGTGAAAGGGGGAGATTATCATCTGATTTGGATCTTTGATTGTCTGGACAACGGACCTGCATCACCGACTGACAACACAAGCGGCCGCACTGAAAAAGGGGTAAGCAGACGCCTGTTATATCAAAGTTCTGCTATTGGCTATAACCAAAGTCTGTGTTGTCAAGCGGTTTGGTGTGTGTCCTACTTTAAAGCAGTTGAATATGGTAAATGTTTTTTTGATGAATACTTGCTTGGTTAAAGAAAGATGAATGCATGCTTACTTGATTAAAGAAAGACTGTAAGACCGGGGAGGTGAAAGGCTCCCCGGCCCGGATGATATCGCTGCGTATTTATTCATGGTCATCCGGCCTGACTACAGGTTCACGGACTGAGCAAATTGGTCTATGACTTGTGAGGACAGGAACTGGGTTGGACTCCTTTAGCCTTAACGAAGGCTATAAAACCTGGGTCTTATAGGTGACGCCCTCGGTTTAGTACTCCGAAAAAGTCCAGCGCAACGGAGAGTATCCGTCGCCGTCCGATGGGAAGGCGAGAATTGGGGTAATGCCCCAAGGAAGTGGCGCCCTCGAACAGTTTGCTTGCACTTTGGTTAAGACGTTAATTATAAACGGGGTGAAATTCCCTGGACTTAGTGCACCCAGAAGACTATTTAATCACTGCTTCAATTGCTATTTGTTTTATATTGGTAACGCTATTGCTATTTGTTTTATATTGGTAACGCTGTGAGTGTGAAGGTAAAACTCAGTTAAAAAAAAAGGGCAACAGAGGGGCGAGCGGCGGTTCTCTCTCCCATCAGCAAGGGGGGGGGGATGAACGGCAGCTCTCTCTCTCTACTTAGCAAGGGAAGAAGCGAGCAACAGGCTTGCTCTGTAAAAAAATAGAAGTGTGAACAGTACAGAGTTGTGGAATGTGAAAGGAGGGGCTGCTGAAGGAGCAGCTCTCTCTCTCTCTCTATCTCTCTCTATTCCTCACTCTCCCAAAGGGGGCGGGCGAGGCTCTCTCTCTCTCTCTCTCTCTCTCTCTCTCTCTGTGTGTCTCCTTTTGCCCCAGGGGCAGGGGAGAGGCAGATTTGGCCTGTAGAAAAAACAGAAGTGTGAATTTCTGCTCAGCTAAATTGAAGAATGTGAAAGGCGGGGCCATGTGACTCGCGAGAGTCAGAAAATGATGTGAACAATGTTGAGTTATGTAAAGGAAATATAAAAAAACAGTGGGATTCAACAGTGACTCAAATGCTCAGTGGTATATTACCCAAAGACAGAAGTGAGGTTAAAGCAGAATGTAATAAATTGTATCAGAAATTGGTGGAGAAGGCATTCTAAATTTAAATAAGGAGGACAGTTTGACTCAGTTGTTGATGGACTTGGAACAAAAAAGGTTGGATGGCATACAAGTCATGAAAAATATGGCTGTCACAGGATTTTTGGCAAAAAAGAGACATTGTGGAGCGTGTAAATAACGAGGCGGCTTTGACTCAGACATTTTATTACACGTCTCACACAAGAAGCATAGACAGAATGAATACTCAGCAGAGACTCTTCTCTTAAAAAGCATGGCATTCTTCTAGAAGCTTCTAACACACAAAAGGTCACATTGCATTCACTTCCTTAATAATCCTTTAACATTCTTCTAGAAGTTTCTAACACACAAAAGGTCACACTGCATTCATCCTTCACACCTCCCTGTTATCTCCCAGGGAACCTCTGCTCTTTGTTCTTGTCTAAGATGCTATACAATTATGCACTCCCCATATGTCACCAAACGACCCCCCCCCTGAGCAACTTGGATAGAACAATAGAATGACAGTCCATATGCTGTGGTTGTCACCATGGGTTGAGATGCCGTCTCGGCACTCAGCCCATGTTTTCCCTCATCCCTGCTTCCCATTGAGCAGCATCTCAGCTGGCCCCCAGCTGGCAGCATTATGGACGGCTGGGGCCAGTTAGTCTTCATCAGCTGGGGCGCTGCCAATGAGGATAAATAGGAGCAGCCTCGATGACTCGGGGCTGCGACATAAACACATTGCTAAGCTGAAGCCCCTTCGTCTGGTGTCAGCTTATACTCCTCTTGCAGCATTCCTGTGTTTGTATCCCGCTGTGAGTATGTACGTCTTGTTACCCCCCCGTCCGGTACGAGCTGCTTACCTCTGCGCTGTGCAACCTGTGAGTGTACGTCTGCATGAGTATCTGTGCTCTCCTCATCCCTTCCCCTTTACCCTGAATAAAATATCACGACTCACTGGCTTGCCCCTGGCTCTGATTGCCCGGCTCCCTAGAGCCGGATATGACAGTATGTCGCAGCCAGAAGAGCTACCGGCGGCCGTGAGTCGCCGTGGAAATGTACCTTTCTGTCCGGGTGTCAGCGCTGCTAGCATGCCGTTTCCCAGGAGTCACTTCCGGCGCCAGGGCGACGAGCTGAGGTCCATCTCGGAGGCTGTCGACGGGACGTTCTTCACCCTGCACGACGCCTCCAACGCGAGACGCTGGCATCCGGGCCGTGCTGAGGAACTCCTGGACTGTCACCCTCACTCTCTGTACCATCTGGAGGACAGCGCCAGGATAGACGCTGCAGGTACACAGCGAGAGAAGCTCCACGGGGTGGATGGAAATCCCGGCAGGGAGTTGAAATGGGCGACGTCTTTCCCCGCTTCGGAGTCCCGTTCCTGCCGCCATTCCAGTCCGGGAGTTCGCGCCAACCAGA
This sequence comes from Pholidichthys leucotaenia, assembly GCA_020510985.1. NCBI lineage: Eukaryota > Metazoa > Chordata > Actinopteri > Cichliformes > Pholidichthyidae > Pholidichthys > Pholidichthys leucotaenia. The sequence goes on along the minus strand of CM035841.1, from coordinate 305,324,399 downwards.
GGACTTCCCCCGACCTGCGCCACGTCACTCAGGATTCCCTTCAAGGAGCCGCAGCTGACAGCAGTTATGTCCGGGGTCGAGTGGCTGTCGCGAGCTCTACTGTGTTTCCTGTCACCACCTTCAGGCATGTGGCGGCGGCAGTGAGATTGATGGTGAGGACTTCAGGGCTACGAAGCTTTCCCGTGCTCGACGCCTTCCTCGTCTCGATCTCCGATCTGGAGCGGCGAATCCTGGGTTTCCCCCTCGCTTCGTCCCCTGGGAGTAGTCGTCATCACATCGCCGAGTCACCTCTGCACGAACCTCGTCCGGATCCAGTTCTGGGTCATCGTCAGGACCGTTCCTCCCACGCAGCTGTCATCCCTTCGCCTCGTCAGTGTGGAGATTCTACAGCCTCGTCCCCTGAGCCTCGTTCCCCCGCTGTCATTCCTGGACATTCGGGCTGGCTCACCCCGGCTGTTTCCCCCTCCTCCTCGACGCGCTTCCTGACCGCTGTGTGTGCCTGGAATCCCGGCCTGGTGAGCTCTCTGCTGGAGACAACGCGAGCGACCCTCAGACGAATTCCCGGGGGGTCCTCCGTTATCGCCGGGCGGGGAGAGGAAGAAGCAGATTCCACTACAGCAGGCGATACTCAACCTCCAGGGGGCAGGCAAGTCATTGTTTTTTCACACCTGCTTAATGATTTGCTCTGTCACATCCCTGGAGGAGAAGTTCAGGGTTCGCAGCTCCCTGAACTCTCCCCACCTGCTGTAACCTGTATACCTAATCCCGCATCCTCTGTGTCTCTCTCCGCCGAGCGGTCCCCGGCTCCGGGTCAACGTGGTGGGATATGGAGAGGGCCTGTGGTTCCGCAGCTACATTGCGGACGGAGGAGGGGGACTGACTGCTGCGTGGAGTCTACGCCGACGACTGAGCGTCCCCGGGTCTCCACGGAGGAGCGGTTCGGTCCGGCGGGACGAGATTCTTCTGGCTTCACGCCGAGTGGATCGTCGGCGGGGTTACCTGAGCTGGAGGGATCTCAAGCTGCGCTGACCATCGTGCTGGCTGCGGGGCCCGACGCGGCTAGATGGGAGCCTGACAACGACCTCCTGACAACGGATCCTGGATCTTCGCAGTCCTGGACGGCGTCAGAACCCGAGATCAGGCGAGTGCTCTCCTTTCTTTTCTCTCTTTTTATCCCCGAGCACTTCAGCCTATCTCCAGGGGAGACGAGCCGGGTGCAGCCGTCCGCTGCGTCTGAGCTCGTCTCGCCGGGTTCTGGCGCTGCCGGTGATCCTGATCCCGGTTCTGTTTTCTCTTCTGAGCCTTCTTCCAGGGTCACCGGCAAGGAGTTGCTGTTCCTCGTGGTGCTGGAGGGTCCGGGTTCAACGTTGGAGGTCGGTTCTGGTGCAGTATTCAACGTGGGTTCGCCCGAGACCCAGTCGGGGTCCAACGTGGGTTCGCCCGAGGCCCGATCGGGGTCCGACGTGGGTGCTGCCCCAGTATTGTCCAGGTCCGGTGAGGAGGTGGCCGTTTTCCTGCGGCCTGACGCCCGCCGCCCTCGTCATCGGCTCTCCCCTGAGCCTCTTCCACCGGGATCCGCTCTGATCCTTCGCCCGTCTCAACGGTCCTGGTGGTTGAGTGATGCGGGTCGACGACCCGACCCACAGAACTTTCGGTTCGGTGATCTGGTTCCCCCCACTGGTCTGTTTCCCTCTGGGCAGCCTGGTTCGGCTGCCGGTGGACTGGATTCCTGGGATCTGGGTCCAGAGTTCGCCGTCCGAACACTTCTCTTTCCCTGATTCGCCAGCTGGACAATGGGCGGGGAGATCTCCAGAGCCATCTCGGCCATTTTTGGACTCTGCCTGCCATTCACCTCGGGTGTCACTTTTTCTTTTGTTATTAAGGTCACTCGGGTGTAATGTTTTGTCCTGTTGGTGGATTCGTTTTTATAGTGCTGTGTTTTCCATCGCTCATGCTCAGCATTTTACTTTTTGTGCCATGTTTTTAGCCTCGTTTTTTGTATTGTAGAGTTATGTTTTGTTTTCCGTAACACCATGCTCTGCAGTTATCCATTTATTCCAGTCACTTTCATTTCTTTAGGTGACTGGGTATTTATATATTCGTGTGTGTGGGTTTTTCTTTGCCTGCACTCAGTATTTCTTTTTTGTCCTGTTGGTTCATTATAGAGTCATGTGCCTTGTTTTCCGTAACACCATGCTCTATAATTGTCATTTGTTCCAGTCACCCTCACTTTTCTTGGTGACTGTGTGTGTATGTACTTAAATTAGCGCTGTGTATAGGTTCCCCTTTATTTAACCGTACTCAGCATTTTTTGCCCTGTACCTTTTTGGTGGTTCTTTTTTTCCTTGCTCTGGGTCACGCATGGTTGGTACTCTCTGGGTAGTATGTAACCGGCGTGCTGACCCGGTTCTTCTCCCCATCTGTACCTGGGTTAATTATTCTGTTTTGTCAGTATTGTATTTGGGTTTTTCTTTCCCGCTACCCTACATTGCCCCATTGGTGTTGTCCTTCCCTTGGCTTCTTCCCCTCCGGTCCGCCTCCCTTCCTCCCACCCTAGGTGGGGGGGGGGGGGGGGGGGGCTGGGATGTTCCTGGTCGTTCAGGAGCCCGATCTTGAGGGAGGGGCTCTGTCACCATGGGTTGAGATGCCGTCTCGGCACTCAGCCCATGTTTTCCCTCATCCCTGCTTCCCATTGAGCAGCGTCTCAGCTGGCCCCCAGCTGGCAGCATTATGGACGGCTGGGGCCAATTAGTCTTCATCAGCTGGGGCGCTGCCAATGAGGATAAATAGGAGCAGCCTCGATGACTCGGGGCTGCGACATAAACACATTGCTAAGCTGAAGCCCCTTCGTCTGGTGTCAGCTTATACTCCTCTTGCAGCATTCCTGTGTTTGTATCCCGCTGTGAGTATGTACGTCTTGTTACCCCCACGTCCGGTACGAGCTGCTTACCTCTGCGCTGTGCAACCTGTGAGTGTACGTCTGCATGAGTATCTGTGCTCTCCTCATCCCTTCCCCTTTACCCTGAATAAAATATCACGACTCACTGGCTTGCCCCTGGCTCTGATTGCCCGGCTCCCTAGAGCCGGATATGACAGTGGTAGAATCATTAAACATCAATCCACATGCTGCTTGGGCTTCAGTCTTCTCCCGTATCTGCTGTAACCAGGATTCACCGCCTCCACGGCGCTGTTATGCTGGGGTGCTGATGTTTGAGGGGTAAAAGTCTGTCCATGTGGGTGCTCTGGGGAATCTTTTCTCTGGGAAGCTCCCCGTGGGGGTCTTCCATGCCGAGGGGCCCTCGCCAACAGCACTTGCTTGTCCGCCACCACAAAAGCGGGCTTGAGTCTGTCTATGCCAATCTTTTCCCTCCTACCCCCCAAATCTAGCAAAAAATTCTTGTCCCCTGTTTCCAGCACTCTGAACGGTCCATCATAAGGTGGGTGCAGTGGAGGGCGATGGGCATTGTGTCTGACAAAAACAAACTCCGCGTTTTTCAAAGTTTTAGGCACAAAAACGCGTGGAAAACTGTGGTGAGCAGGGCCCGGCAGCGTGCTTGTGTCTATGCTATGCTGCAACAGCTGAGACGGGGAGCTGCCCGGCGCAGGATTATCTGGAAGAAACTCCCCGGGCAGCCGAAGTGACTGCGCAAAAACGAGTTCAGCCGGGGAAGCTTCCAGATCCTCTTTAGGCACAGAATGTAACTCCAATAAAACCCATGGTAGCTTGTCTACCCAATTTGCATCTGTCAGTGACGCCCTGAGAGCCGCTTTCAATGACCTATGAAAACGTTCGCATAACCCATTAGCCTGTGGATTGTACGCGGTTGTGCGGTGAATTGTGACACCCAGGCTGCGGGCCATTGTTGACCAGAGTTCGGAAACAAATTGAGGGCCTCTGTCGGACGTAATATCCGACGGGACTCCAAAACGTGCCACCCATGCTGCTAAAAACCCGCGCGCCACCTCCTCGGCTGTGGTTGCTGCCAGTGGAACCACTTCCGGCCAGCGCGTGGTGTGGTTCACCATTGTCAGAAGGTGCGTGCACCCCTGTGATGGCGGGAGGGGGCCCACGAGGTCCATGTGAACATGGTCGAACCTCTTAGCCGGGATGCGAAACGGCTCCAAGGGAGCCTTCGTGTGTCTGTGTACTTTGGCTCGTTGGCACGTCATGCAGGCTGCCGCCCACTCTTTCACTTGTTTGCGAAGGCTCGGCCACACAAATTTCTCTCCTACCATTTTGACCGACGCGTGCACTCCCGGGTGCGCCAAAGAATGAATCGAGTCAAACATGCGGCGGCGCCAAGTGGCCGGGACCACGGGACGCGGGTGCCCCGTGGAGACATCGCAGATTGGGGGGGCATGCCGTCTTGCAGCACCCTGTTCTCCAGCCTTAACTCTGTTGGTCCAGACTGGAGCGCGCGCACGTCCGCGTCACTAACCTGCTCCACGGCCATGGCTGCGTAATCTATCCCTACGCAGACTGGGGCCACCACGGTGCGCGAGAGGCAGTCTGCCACTACATTCAGTTTACCCGAGACATGCTGAATAGTGGTAGTAAACTCTGAGATCGCGGCCAGCTGTCTCTGCTGCCGGCCCGACCACGGTTCTGAAACCTTGGCCATCGTGAATGTTAGCGGCTTGTGGTCAACGAATGCGGTGAAACTGCACCCTTCCAGCCAGAACTGGAAGTTGCGAATTTCCAGGTGGAGAGCCAGCAATTCCCTGTCGAACGCGCTGTATTTACGTTCACTGTCGCGCAAAGTCCTGCTGAAAAAGGCGAGCGGCTGCCAAGCCCCGGCTACGTGCTGCTCCACAACCGCCCCTATGGCCACATCTGAAGCGTCAGTGGTGAGCGCTATGCGGGCCGTTGGGTCTGGATGTGCCAGCAATGCGGCATTTGCCAGGGCTGCTTTGACTTCCGAGAACGCCCGCTCTCGCTCCGGGGTCCATTCGATCTTATCCACGGGTTTCTGTTTTCTGAGCGCGGCGTACAGTGGTTGCATGAGCTGCGCTGCACAGGGAAGGAAACGGTTATAAAAATTCACCATTCCCAAAAACTCTTGTAGCGCCCTGAACGTTTGCGGCCGGAGAAAATCTGCTACTGCACGCACTTTGTCAGGCAGCAGGACTGCTCCTTCGGGAGAGATGCGGTGCCCCAAAAAATCAATCCCCGTCACCCCGAACTGATATTTTGCTGGGTTGATTATTAACCCGTGCTCTTCCAACCTCCGGAAAACCGTCGTGAGGTGGGTTTCGTGTTCGTCTTCGGACGCGCTGGCTACTAAGATATCGCCCAGGTAGACAAACACGAAAGGGAGATCACGCAGCACTGCGTCCATCATGCGTTGGAACGTCTGTGCAGCCCTTTTAAGCCTGAATGGCATGCGTTAAAAACTCGAATAGACCAAACAGAGTTATCACCGCTGTTTTGGGTATGTCCTCAGCGTGCACTGGGACTTGGTGGTAACCGCGGACCAGGTCTATTTTAGAAAAAATGTGTGCCCCTGCGAGGTGAACGGAAAAATCCTGAATGTGAGGAATTGGGTAGCGGTCGTGCGCTGTGGCATTGTTCAACCTGCGGAAATCCCCGCAAGGTCGCCACGAACCTTCAGCTTTAGGGACCATGTGTAGCGGGGAAGCCCATGGGCTGTTTGAGCGCCTGATGATGCCCAACCATTCCAGGTTGGCGAACTCCTCGGGCGCTATGGCCAGTTTAGCTACGTCCAAGCGCCGAGGTCTTGCAAAAACGGGCGGCCCGGTGGTGGTGATAAAATGCTCCACCCCGTGTTTAGCAATGGCTGCCGAAAACGTCGGGACAGTGAGTGCTGGGAACTGAGTGAGCAGTGTGTGGAACTTACCGCATGTAGCTGTGACGTTGGCTTGTGCTGTTGGCCGGGTCACTCGAGCTATACAGGGGAGAGAGTCAAAAGATAGTGCATTAACCAGGCGTCTGTTAGCGACATCTACCAACAAACCATGTGCACATAGAAAATCAGCCCCCAGTATATGGAAATTCAATGCTGCTATGACAAAAGTCCACTCAAATGTACGGCCGTGTAGAGACAAGAGTAGAGTCCTCTCACCAAAGGTCTTAATCCCCGAGCCGTTTGCTGCTGCCATCTCAGGGCCGCTAGATCCTGCCAGCCGGTCAGCGTAGATCGGCCGGATGAAACTCTTCTGGGCGCCGGTGTCCACGAGGAAATGCCTCCCTGAGCGTGCGTCCGTCAAGTAGAGCAGCTTGTTCTCCTCCCCGAGGGTCACGGCTGCTACCGACCACCGGTCTTGGCGTTTCCGGAGTCGCTTGAATTGGCACGGTGGTATACATTTGCGTGCCCTCTCTGCGAAGCGGCGGTGGTAGAAGCAAGGCGTGTCTCCCCCGCGTTCCTTGGCCCCCGCTGCTGCTGCCGTCGGTGGCTCTGCTGCTGCCATCGATGGCTCCTCGCCTCCTCTGGCCGCCGCACCGAGCTCCGTCGTTGCCGCAATGGTTGTGAACTCCCTGCTGGCGACGATGATCCGGTTTGCTTCCTGGGCTAGCGCACGATAGTCCCGCTTGGCCAGCAACGGCGAATTGGCCAGGGTCGCTCTTGCTGCTGACGGAAGGTTCCGGACGAAGAGGTGGGTAAAAATGAAATGGTCGCCGTCTGTGCCCTTTAACCTCAGCATCTTCTCCATCAGGTCTATGGCCGAACCATCTCCCAACCCAGTCCGAGTCAGGAGTCTCTCTGCTCTCTCACCATCCAAGAGTGTGAAGTGCTGGATGAGCGCAGCCTTCAGCGCGCCGTACTTGTCGTTGGTTGGTGGCTGATCGAGCAGGCTCTCTACGTGCTGAGCCGTGCGGGCATCGAGCGCTGCGACCACATAGTGGAATTTTGTGTCATCCGCCGATATCCCCCGGAGGGCGAACTGCGCCTCGACTAGGTGGAACCAGGAGCATGGGTTGTGCTGCCAAAAATCCGGTAGCTTGATCGCAACAGCACATGCGTGGCTGGGGGCTCCCATCGAGGATGGCTCCGGGGGTCTTTCGTTGTGTTCCATGATTCGTCTTGGGTCACCAGTGTGGAGCGTGTAAATAACGAGGCGGATTTGACTCAGACATTTTATTACACGTCTCACACAAGAAGCATAGACAGAATGAATACTCAGCAGAGACTCTCCTCTTAAAAAGCATGGCATTCTTCTAGAAGCTTCTAACACACAAAAGGTCACATTGCATTCACTTCCTTAATCCTTTAACATTCTTCTAGAAGTTTCTAACACACAAAAGGTCACACTGCATTCATCCTTCACACCTCCCTATTATCTCCCAGGGAACCTCTGCCCTTTGTTCTTGTCTAAGATGCTATACAATTATGCACTCCCCATATGTCACCAAAACATAAGCATCGTATTGAGGATTGTGAACGTGAACGCAGGCTGATTCATAATTTGGTTACATGCTCTGCTGCAATGGATGGTGTGAAATTGATCAAGGCACAGGTGTCTGATAAGGAGCAAGATCAGCATATGATGAAAATGGAGACAAATAGCGGTTTGATGCAGGATTCAGCAGCGGTTGGCCCAGTGGGGTGTGAGCGTGAGGTGGAAAAGAATAAAGATTTGATGGTTAATAAGCAGCTGGATAAACAAAAGGGAGAGGTGCTGTCCTTCTACCCTAATTTGGGAGATTTAAAGGGGGAATTGCCCCCACCGCCATATTGTGTTAATCAGATGCCTTTGGTGAAGTTAAAAGAAGGATTAGTGGAAGTTGAGACTGTGACATCACAGGAGGAATGTGAACAGTTGAAAGGTTTGCTGGAAAGTCAGAAACAGGAAATGCAGGCAGACAGACGTGAGATGGAAAAGTTGCAGGAAGAGCTTGAAAGATTGAGGTTGGAAAAGACTGTGGGAGAACGGCTGCAGAATGTTGAAGCTGGTATAACTAATTTGCAGAGACAAACACAGGACTTTCAGCATAGTTTATGGTCTAATACAGGTAGTGTGGAATCAGGTGTAGCAGATGATGAAGGTACAGTTTATCAAGAGATAAGCCACAGGGGTCCAAAAGATGACTGTGGTCAGTGGAGTGAACACGCAGACAGTGAGGAAATACATCTACTTTCCCCTACAGTATTTGCTTCATCTACCCCTTATGGTCAAGATGATTTTCAGAGTAGGCAGAGGAGAGAAAGTTCAGATGCTATGACTGCAGCTCTTACAAAAATAAACAATGCACAAAAACATGAAGGCAGACCACTGCAGGAAAATAGATCATATCAACTGATAGGAGAGGTCAGAATGACAGATCAGGACAGGACATATGAGAACAGGAGAGAATTAGGAGATCAGGAGAAGGACATGCGAGGCAGGCCTTACAGTTTCAGAAACAGAGATTTGTGTCGCAGGGTTTGGGATGGTGATGAATGTGACCCTTATACAGGCCGCCGTCTTAATTCAGCTGCACGTAGAAACACACAACAGGCCACAGAGCACCGCATACACACACAGGCACCACTGGTAATGAAAAGCAGAGGCAGAACACATCAGCCATTCTCATGGACAGACATAAATGGCATTTCAGAAAAAATGCCCCCGCCCTGTGTGGATGGAGGTCAGTGGATGACAAAATTTGATCAGTTGACTCAAGGAGTTACCGTGGCAATGGGAGATTTTAGAGCTTTGCTTGGGTGACAATTAAGTGTTGTGGAGGTCTCTCAAATTGAACAGTTGGCAGGGACCCAAACAGTTTCAGATTCAGCACCTTTCACCCCTGTAGCATCAGCCTTAGGCACAGCAATGAGACACAAATTTCCAATTCCACCAGGAGCTTTAAGAGCTTTAACTTTTTCAATTAAGGAAAATGAGTCTCCTATGGCATTTATCAGTAGATGTAAAATGGAGTAGACAGAGGCTGCTGGCTCTCATCCTAATACATCTGATTTTCAAAAGAACGTATTCAGGCAGGCAGTGTTAAAAGGAGTGCCTCAGGCAGTGAGAGGCCATGGACAGTAACCCTGACATTCCCAGTAGCTCTGTGGAATTGTGGAAAAGGCACTTCACACATCATATGCGTAAAGAACAGGAAAAAGCAGAAAAGGAAAAGGTTGACGGAGATAATCAAGAACTGCAACTGTTAAAATTGCAGTTACAAAAGGCTAAACAAGAAATAGCTGAGATTCAAAAGACAAACAAACCAGCTAAGCAGTTGGTACAGCAGGCTCCGGAAATACCCTCAGGGCCAACGCCCACACCGGGAATGGCAGCTTTACCTGCCCCTGTGTACCAGGCACCCACTGGTTGGACACCCCAAGCACCTTATTTCCAGGGTGTACCACGTGGTTTTAATTATTATCGGGGGGTGTCTCGTGGAAGGCGGGGTGTGAGAGGCTTTCAGGGTCGACAGGTCATGGACCTGAATGTATGTCATGGCTGTGGTCAAAATGGTCATTGGAGGAAGGATTGCCCAACTAATCCTTACCCACCACCAGTGGCACCAGCAAGTGCAGGACATCAAGCACCCTATGCAGCGGCAGCTCCACCTGCTGGCACTGCGGGGGAAGTGTACCTCACACAATATGAGGAACAATGACGAGGCCCACAGAGAAAAAGTGACGTGGGAATGGTAGATCCCATGGTCACACTGAAGGTTATGGACTGTGACCTGCCTTTTCTGGTTGATACGGGGGCAACCTATTCCACTTTGAACTGTGACATTGAGCCTACACTATTATCGGCTAAAGCTGTGGAGGTTATTGGTTTCTCTGGGGTTCCTGAAAGATTGCCTGTGACAAAGCCTTTGGACAATTGTGTTGCTGGTCAAACTGTGAAACAACGTTATGCCTGCTCAAAAAACTCTCCCACAAACCTGATGGGGAGAGACCTGCTGATTAAACTGGGGGCATCGGTGCTGTGCTCGGCCGATGGATTGATCTTGTTATTTCCTAATGGTGTTGCTATGAACTGTTCAGTGCAAGGACTGTCTGTGCATGGACAAATGCTGTTGAAACCTGATGTGACACCACAAGCGCCAAGTACCTGGGCTGACATTTACTGGGGCCTGTTATCACCTGACTCGCCCTCACAGACAGGCGTGTTGCCAGTGTTCATGGCCTGGAAGCCGTGGATTGCTCTTCTTGCACCCTACACACCTCCCATTGATCCCCTACATGTCACTCTGTATTATGACAGAAATTCGGATGATGTTTATCATGATAGATTTTTCTCCCAACTGGATGGTCAAACTTGGACCATCAAATCTCGGTTTTTGTATGTAGGACAAGAGGGTGTCGCCGCAGATGCTGTATTAAGTGCAGAGCAATTACAGTGGTGTGAAATGTCAGAGGAATCAGCTCCACATATTACCTTGCTCATACATGCTAATCACCAAGCAAAAGAAAAGTTAGGGCCTATGGTTAAAACACTGGCTGAAGCCAGATTGGCAGATGACACAGATCCCAAATGTTGAATATTCTGCAAAATATCAGGCCTATCGCATCCACATTAATACAACTGATGAGTTTTTGTTTGAACACCGACAAATTGAGAGAGAGCATGGTAGGGAAAGCACTGATCATGAATCAGCAGCAGACATGTTGAATTCGTTGCCACAAAATTTATGGTCACAGGGTCCTACAGACGTTGGTAAATGTGTTAATATTTCTCCCATCTCATTTCAGGTCCTAGCAGGTGAACCTGTTTGGCAAAGTCAGTATGCTCATAAGCCTGTGGCATAGGAGGGCATTACTGACACCACTGAAGGGCTGCTTCAGGCAGGGGTATTAGAAAATTCTCACTCTGCCTGGAACACTCCTATTCTCCCAGTTGAAAAGCAAAACACCGGTAAATACCGAATGGCCCATGATTTGAGGCGTGTCAATTCATGGATTTCCACCCCCACAGTACCCGTGCCAAACCCATACACTGCTTTATCTGCTCTCACATCACAACATTCATGGTTTACATGTATTGATTTGGCTAATGCATTTTTCTGTCTTCCTTTAGCAGAGGAGTGCAGGGATTTCTTCTCATTCACCTACAAGGGCACACAGCTGCGCTACACCCGGCTACCACAGGGGTTCATTTTGTCACCAGGTATTTTCAATCAGGTTTTGAAGGAACAACTGCAAGGTTGTCCTCTCCCTCCAGGCGTAATTCTGATACAGTATGTAGATGACATATTGATAGCAGCACCAAATCCTGACAGTTGTCTGGAAGCTACAAAGAGTGTGTTGTTGAGATTGTTGGAATGTGGATTTAAAGTGTCAAGGCAAAAACTACAGTGTGCAAGGCGTTATGTGTCCTTTTTGGACCGTGTTATCACACCCACAGGCTCTGGCCTTTCTGCGTCACACAGAGATTTCATCCTTCATCACCCCAAACCATGCACTGTAAAACAAATGTTATCATTTTGGGGTCTAACAGGGTTCAGTAGACATTACATACCACAATACAGCGAAAGGACAAAACCATTGCGTGCACTGGTTAATGAACAAGGCATGAGAAATCTTGCTGCACAGCTACTGTGGACACAGGAAGCTGAGGAAGCATTCATTGCTTTGAAAAATGAACTCTCACATGCGGCTGATTTGGCAATACCTGATTATAACAGACGTTTCTACTTGGATGTTTCTGAAGCAGAACACACAGTAAATGGTGTTCTGTTTCAGAAAAAAGGGGGAGAAGGAAAGATACTCCTCTATGTCAGCATAATATTAGACCCAATGGAAAAAAGGCAACCAGCATGCACACGTCATGCTGCAGGAGTGGCAAAAATTTTGCAAAAAACAGCTCATGTGGTTATGGGACATCCATTGACTGTCCTGACCACACATAGCGTGATGTCATATGTAAATTCTGCAGCATTCACTATGACCTCAGTCAGACAGACAAGAATGGAAAAAATCCTATCAGCACCACACATCACATTCACACATGAAGGAATAAACATGGCAGATCAGATGTTGGATGGGAACCACATGAATGTGAAAAAAGGGTCAGAAAAGATGTGAAAGTGAGAATAGATTTATCTGTGACACCACTGACTGACCCAGATGAAGTTTCGTTTACAGATGAATGTTGTTTTCGTCATCCTACAGAAGGATTGAAGGCAGGATATGCAGTTGTGAGACAAAAAGCAAATGGATTTGAGGAAGTGCTAAATGGGACATTGCAGGACAGACAATCAGCTCAGTTGGCCGAATTGACAGCTATGATCAAAGCATTGGAGTAGTCAGCAGGAAAAAAGGTCACTATTTATACAGATTCAGCTTATGTTGTTGGGTCAATCCACACAGAATTAGCGCAATGGATTAGAAAATCCCGATTTCGATCCCGATTCGATCCCAGCCCCCGACCAACAGTGAGCTGTGTGGAGTTTGCATGTTCTCCCCGTGTTGCGTGGGTTTACTCCGGGATTTCTCCGGTTTCCTCCCGCACACCAAAAACATGTAGGTTTAGGGCGCTCGCGCACGCAGCGACCAGCAGCCGGTGGCTTGTCACCAGACTGCAAACCAAATCTATCTACGGGTACAAATAAGTAACAAAAAAAAAAACAAACAAAAAAAAAAAGGGTTTTTGACAACCTCTCAGACTCCTATAAAGCATGAAACAGAAATGAAAAAATTAGCATAAGTGATAATGTTACCGGGCAGCACGGTGGCGCAGTGGTTAGCACAGTGGCAGCACAGCAAGAAGGTCATGGGATCGATTCCACCCTTGACCATCGTGGGTTCGATCCCACCCCCAGACCATCGGTGACCCTTCTGTGTGGAGTTTGCATGTTCTACCCGTGTCTGCATGGGTTTACTCCGGGCACTCCGGTTTCCTCCCACATGCCAAAAACATGCAAGTTAGGTTAATTGGCATCAAAACTGGGGATTCTAAATTGTCCTTAGGTATGGATGTGAGAGTGAATGGTTGTCTGTCTCTCTGTGTTGGCCCTGTGATGGACTGGTGATCTGTCCAGGGTGTACCCTGCCTCTCGCCCAAAGATGCTGGGATAGGCTCCAGCCCCCCCGCGACCCGAAAGGATTAAGCGGTAGAAGATGGATGGATGGATGGATGGATAATGTTACCACAAGAGGTAGCAGTGGTTAAGTGCAAAGGTCATGACAACAAAACAGAAACAAATGTGGCCAGAGGTAATCATGAGGCAGACAAAGCAGCAAAAAAGGCAGCAGGATATCAGCCATCGTTAATGTTGACACAGACAGGCAAGGAGGTTCAGGACATTTTGCCACAGACTGATGTAAATATGTTAATAGATGAACAGAGAAAAGCGTCTCCTGAAGAAAAAACAGTGTGGAAGCAGAGAGGCGCAACAGAAAAAGAAGGGTTCTGGAGAGCACAGGATGGTAGACCAGTGTTACCCCCAGGAATCAGAGAAAATGTGTTACATGAAGCTCATGGGTTAGCACATGTAGGAGCTAAACAAATGAACGGACATTTGAGTCACTGGTGGCATCCCTTCCTCCCTGATATGATACAAAATTTTGTAAAAAGTTGTGCCATTTGTGTTTCTCACAATCCAAAACAGACGGTCAAAGTTCATCAAGGTCATTTTCCATTGCCTACTTTGCCAGGTCAGGAGATAATCATAGATTACACTGACATGGTGGAAAGAATCAGGGGATACAGATATCTCCTAGTGGCAGTGGACACATTTATAGGATGGCCTGAAGCTTATCCTGCAAAGAAAGAAGACAGTAAAACAGTGATCAAATTTTTGATAAATCAATACATCCCTACTTACGGATTTCCTAGGAGAATTAGATCAGATAATGGAACACATTTCAAAAATCAAGACCTACAAAAAGTGGAAAAAATGTTAGGTCTAAAACATTCATTTGTAACAGTTTATCACCCTCAATCTCAGGGTAAGGTTGAGCGCATGAACCAAAACATTAAGGTGGGGCTTGCTAAGATCTGTAGCCGGACAGGAATGAACTGGTTGGATGCTTTGCCTATTGCCCTATTGACGGTTAGAAGTTCTGTTAACAGCTTAACAGGTTTTACTCCCTATGAACTTTTAACAGGTCGTCAGTTCCCGGGACCGGGAGCACGATTGCAGTTGTGTGAGGAAGAAGAGCCCAAGATGGGCTATAAACCATTCTATGACCAGCTAAGCGCTCTTGTGTCAGCTTTCTCACAACAGGTACAGGAAAAGAAGAAACCAGGAGGTGATTTGAAACCCATGGAACCAATCACAACAGAGTGGGTTCTCCTGAAGTGCATAAAAAGGAAGTGGTCAGAACCAAGGTGGACAGGACCATTTCAAGTGGTGGAAAGAACTTCACACACAGTGAGGTTAAAAGGTAAAGGGGACACATGGTATCACTGGAGCATGTGCACACCCGCTGAGGAACCAGGAAGAACATTGGATAACATCAGAAAGGACTTAAAGGACAGTAACCAGTGACTTTTTATACAATAAGAGTGTTTTGTAGGCATTAATTGCTTAAAGGCTTTTATCTGTTTGCTAATAAGTATCATAATCATCACATAATCAGTAATTAGTGAACTGTGTAATTGCATAACTGTGTGATTGTATGGTGAATGGCCTCTGGCATAAATAATCCCCTGGATGGATGGATGAAGAGAATGCTTGGAAAACGGAAAAATGTGATTGTTTCTATAATTATATCCATTGTAAGTGTTATTGCTATTTTTGCTTTTTGTGGATGCTGTTGTTTATCTTCTATCAGATCTTTTTGCATTAGGGTCATCACCACTGCATTGGAAAGTAAACAACCTCCTCCATATCAAATGCCATTATTAAAACCTGATGGATCAATTGCACTTGAAATGGAATCAGACAAAGATGATGATGAGGAGGACTGTGACGTGCCTTTGAGGGCTTAAAGGGTTTGAGTTATTGGTCTCATTATGGATGAGACCAAAAGGGGGAAATTGATGGGATAAAGTGATCAATATAAGATAAGATAAGATAAGCCTTTATTAGTCCCACAACGGGGAAATTCCAGGATTGCAACAGCACAGGGATAGCAACACTCAGAGCAACAATCAGAAGGCAAGAAAAAAAACAAGCAAGCAAGAGCAGCTAATAAACATATGTACGTATTACTATAAAATATATATATATATACACACACACACAGACACACAGTGCAGAGCATTGTAGCTGGATGGAATAAATATATGAATATATGAACACACAGTGCAGAGCATTGTAGCTAGATGGAATAAATATGTAAATATATAAACACCCACAGTACGGAGCATTGCAGCTAGGTGGAATAAATATGCAAGTATATAAACACACACAGTGCGGAGCAATGTAGCTAGATGGAATAATATGTAGATATATAAATATATAAACACACCCAGTGCTGAGCATTGTAGCTAGATGGAATAAATATGCAAATATATAAACACACACAGTGCAGAGCATTGTTGCTAGATGGAATGAAACAGCATAACCGTCTACTTAGTTATCCTACATGGTATGATTATGTGCCCATACATATTCTCACCCTCCATAGCGACCGGTATGTTCCTAGTTGTATGCCGGAGGGGACCATTGTGTAAGTCTATTGCATCTTTTGCATTCAAAAAACTATTAGTTTGTTACGTCTTTCTGCTATCTCTGCGAGCAGCCCTGCTTAGGTTGTACAGTCTGACAGCCGTTGGTAGGAAGGACCTACGAAACCTCTCGGTTGTGCACCTGGGATGATGTAGTCTGCTGCTAAATGAGCTCCTCAGTGCATTCAGTATGTCCTGCATAGGGTGGAACTCGGACTCCAGCAGAGATGACAGTTTAGCCACCGTCCTTCTCTCTCCTATCTCCTCCATCGGATCAAGGCGCTGCCCCAGGACAGAGCTAGCTTTCTTAATCAGTTTGTTCAGTCTCTTCCTATCGGCTGCAGTAATGCCACTGCCCCAGCAGACCACTCCAAAAGTGATGGCTGATGCCACCACCGTGTCATAGAATGACTTCAGCAGCGCCCCTTGTACACCAAAAGACCTGAGTCTCCTCAGCAGGAACAGCCTGCGCTGTCCCTTCTTGTAGAGTGCGTCAGTATTGTGTGACCAGTCTAGTTTATTGTTCAGATGAATACCCAGGTACTTATAGGATGTCACCATCTCGATGTCTGTTCCCTGTATATTTACTGGTACTGTGAGGGGCTGCCCATGCCTGCGGCAGTCCACCACCAGCTCCTTAGTTTTCCTCGCGTTGATCTGGAGGCAGTTCCGATGGCACCAGTCCACGAAGTCCTGGATAAGCCCTCTGTACTCAGCTTCATCTCCATTGGAGATGAGGCCAACGATCGCAGAGTCATCAGAGAACTTCTGTAGATGGCAGTGTGTTGTGTTGTGTGAGAAGTCCGCAGTATAAAGAGTGAACAGGAAGGGAGCCAGCACCGTTCCCTGGGGGGCCCCCGTGCTACTGATGATCGTGTCGGACACACAGTCCCGGGTTCTCACAAACTGAGGCCGGTTCGTGAGGTAGTCCAGGATCCATGATGACAGGTGCTGGTCCACCCCTGCGCGCAGCAGCTTGTCCTTCAGGATCATCGGTTGGATGGTGTTGAAAGCACTGGAGAAGTCAAAGAACATGATCCTCACCATATTCCCGGGCTTCTCCAGGTGGGACAGAGAACGGTGAAGGAGGAAGATCACCGCATCCTCCACCCCAATGCCATGCTGGTAGGCGAACTGGAGTGGATCCATCGCTGGTTCCACCAGGGGGCGGAGGTGAGCAAGGAGCAGTCTCTCCAGGGTCTTCATCAAGTGGGACGTCAAGGCCACCGGTCTGTAGCTGTTCAGGTCTTTGGGGTGGGAAGTTTTTGGTACAGGTACCACACAAGATGTTTTCCACAGCTGTGGTACCCTCCCCAGTTTCAGGCTCATGTTGAAGATATACGTCACAATCCCACACAGCTGGTCTGCACAGGACTTGAGGAGCTTTGCGCTGATGCCGTCCGGTCCCGGCGCCTTCCTCGCCTTGATCTTCCTCAGCTCCGTCCTCACCTGGGTCCTGGTCAGGGTCAGGATGGGGGGCTGTGTGTTGGGAGTGGGGGGGTGTTGGTGGAGTGGGGAGTGGGCAGCATATAACCATATAACAGTTATTTGTGTGACTCAAAATATTTGTACTCTGCTTATGTCTAGGTAAAATAACCAATATGTGGTCTATATTAACCATATATTCCATAACCTACATATGTTGAAGCATGTGGAAATGTTTGGTAATTACATATGTAAAGGACTTCACACCTCTGGAAGGACAAAGGGCTCTCACCCGCCGAGCGAAGAACAAAGACGTTCCCGGACGCGGCGGAGGAGACCGGAGGAGCCACCCTCACCCCCTAAGGCGAGGAGAGGAAATACCAAGACAATGGGGGGATTAAGATAATGAGGGATGTCAGCCTTTGTTATGCATGTCTTTTGTTGTGTGCCAGTATAAAGTCAGTGAGCTGGAGACATTCTGTCTCTTTTCCCTTCTGCCACTCTCTGCACCAGATGAGACTTGTTAGAAGAGCTGGATATTAAACTCTGCTTATAAACCAAATCGCCTCTTCATTTCCCAGCTCCTCTACACTGGTGACCTTGACGCGAGTATGGACCGGAGGCGTTCCCCCGCAATCGACTCATCCGTGGCGACCCAGGCAGACGCCAGCGGCCACGCAGACGAGGGAACAGATGGACAACTGTTCCCCCCGGCAGAAGAGATTGAGAGAGCTCAGCCGAGCACCAGCACCGCCGTGAGAGCCGAGGCAGGGCACTCTCACCCGGCGGGCACAACAGTGATGGTGTGCACGAATGCCGTTGCCGTCAAGCTGCCAGACTTCTGGCAAGAAGACCCCGCCTCTTGGTTTCAGCAGGCTGAAGCCCAATTTACACTGGCGGGCATCACGGCTGATGACACCAAATTTTATCATATCGTCTCCAAACTCGACGCCGCCACTTCGAAGTGTGTGCGGAGCATGATCCGGCGACCACCGGCCCGGGACAAATACGAGACGCTCAAAGCAACCATCGTGGCGAACTACGTCCCATCAGCGGAAGAGAGAGCCGAGAAGATCCTGGCGGTCTACGGCCACAGAGGGTGCAAACCGAAGGCCCTCATGGAGGATTTGCTACAGCTCAAAGAAGAGGACAATGACAACTTCCTCTTCTAGTTTATTTTCCTCAGCACGCTGCCGCCACACATGAGAGGGACACTCGCCAGCATGAAGTGCAACAACCACCAAGACTTCCGCGTGCTGGCCAATGAAGCTCATCGGCTCGTCAACGCCTGCAGGGAGCTGACACCCACAGCAGCATCCGCAGACCTCAAAGCTGATGCCCCGAGCCACGAGGAGCCACAACCCACGGAGCAGACCCAGCCCACGGTGACAGCGACACGGCCAAGACGTAGCAGACGGAGTGATGTTTGTTATTACCACCACCGCTTCGCCGAGAAGGCTCACAAATGTGTTCCCCCCTGCAAATTTAAACGCCAAAGCCGAGAGCCGTTAACGGCAGCGGCTCTCGGCGAGAAAAACAAGCTGTTGTACGTGACGGATGGACACTCAGGCAAGCAGTTCCTCATCGACACAGGAGCCCAGCTGAGTTTCGTCATGCCCTCCCATGCAGATTGAGCCACGGGCACCCGGGGCAACGGAGCCGTGGCAGCCAACGGCTCTAGCATCGACACGTTCGGCGAAAAGAGCCTGCACCTCCTCATCCACGGCCGCAGCTACAGATGGACATTTGTTGTAGCGGCGGTGAGTTTTAACTTATTAGGCACAGATTTTTTGTGTGCACATGGGTTATTAGTGGATCTAGCAAATAGGCGCCTGGTTAATGCACTGTCCTTTGCTTCTATTCCATGCTCAGCCTGAGTTTCTCCACCACCTGTGCAGGCCAACGTCACCACGGCAGGAGGTAAGTTTGAGCAACTCCTCACCCAATTTCCAGCACTCACAATTCCCAAATTCTCAGCCACTGTGGCTAAACACGGGGTTGAACACTTCATTCCCACAACGGGACCTCCCGTTTTTGCCAAAGCTCGCCGCTTAGACGCGGCCAAGCTCAACATAGCACGGGACGAGTTTACAACTCTTGAAAAATTGGGCATTGTTAGACGCTCGAAGAGCCCCTGGGCCTCACCACTTCACATGGTTCCGAAATCCGACGGTTCTTGGAGACCGTGCGGAGATTACCGCAGATTAAACAACGCTACAGCGCATGACCGTTACCCAATCCCTCACATTCAAGATTTTTCACTACATCTAGCGGGTGCGCGCATTTTTTCAAAAATAGACTTAATCCGCGGTTATCACCAAGTCCCAGACCGAGCAGAAGACGTTCCTAAAACAGCGGTAATAACCCCTTTCGGCCTTTTTGAATTCCTGTGAATGCCTTTCGGCCTCAAAGGCGCTGCTCAAACTTTTCAACGAATGATGGACGCGGTCCTACGCGACCTTCCTTTTGTCTTCGTCTACCTCAACGACATACTGGTAGCCAGCTCGTCTGAGGAAGAACACGAGCAGCACCTCACTACGGTTTTTCAGAGGCTGGAAGAGCACGGGCTAATAATCAATCCAGCCAAATGCAAATTCGGCGTGTCACAAATTGATTTTTTAGAACACAAAGTCTCTCCGAAGGGGGCAGTTCCACTTCCAGACAAAGTTCATGCGATAGAAAGTTTTCCATGGCCACAAACGGTCAAATCGCTACAAGAATTTTTAGGGATGGTTAATTTTTACAACCGCTTCCTCCCCCACGCAGCTCAGCTCATGCAGCCCCTATATGACGCGCTCAAAAAAAAGAAAGCTTCCAACGCGGTCGAATGGACCCCGGAGCGCGAACGCGCTTTCGCGGAAGTAAAAAGCGCCCTAGCTAACGCCACATTGTTAGTTCACCCAGATCCCTTGGCCCGCATTGCACTAACCACAGATGCTTCAGACCTAGCCATAGGGGCAGTTGTAGAACAACTTGTCAGCGGGGTCTGGCAACCTTTAGCATTCTTTAGCAAATCGCTAAACCAAACTGAACGCAAATACAGCACTTTTGACAGAGAGCTGCTGGCGCTTCATTTATCCATCCGCCACTTCCAGTTCTGGTTAGAAGGGCGGAGTTTCACGGCTTTTGTAGACCATAAACCGCTCACCTTTGCTATGGCTAAAATCTCAGAACCATGGTCAGGCAGGCAGGCAACAAAGACAGCTAGCTGCGATTTCAGAGTTCACCACAGACATTCGACACGTGGCAGGCAAACTTAACGTAGTAGCGGACTGTCTCTCTCGCGCTGTGACACCACCAGAGCGCGGGGAGACAGATTATACTGCCTCGGCAGCAGAACTCTTCACTAACGCAGACACATACGCAGCACCTATCCATGCAGGGATAGATTATGCAGCCATGGCGGAGGAACAAAACAGTGACGCGGACGTGCGCGCACTCCTGTCTGGACCAACAGGGTTAAGGCTGGAGAAAAAGGGTTTACGCGACGGCGTGCCCCCCCTAATATGCGATGTTTCAACCGGCCGACCTCACCCGTTAGTACCAGCTACATGGCGCCGCCGTATTTTCGACGCAATTCACTCCCTCGCGCACCCAGGGGTGCGCGCCTCGGTTAAAATGGTCGCCGAAAAGTTTGTGTGGCCAGGCCTGTGCAAAAACGTAAAAGAATGGGCAAAAACTTGCATTTCTTGTCAACGCGCCAAAATACACAGACACACAAAAGCCCCTCTGGAGCCTTTTCCAATCCCTGCTAGAAGGTTCGACCACGTTCATGTCGACCTCGTGGGGCCACTACCTTCCTCCCAAGGTTTCACACACCTGTTAACAATGATAGACCACACCACGCGCTGGCCAGAGGCAGTCCCTCTAGCGGCAACCACAGCGGAGGAAGTCGCTCGCGTTTTTTTGACAAACTGGGTGGCACGTTTCGGCGTCCCATCGGACATCACGTCCGATAGGGGGCCTCAATTTGTCTCAGAGCTCTGGTCAGCCATGTCCAACAGCTTAGGGGCAACAATTCACCGCACCACCGCTTATCACCCTCAGGCTAATGGGTTATGCGAGCGTTTTCACAGGTCTTTAAAGGCTGCCCTCAGAGCCTCACTAACGGACACAAATTGGGTAAATAAACTTCCCTGGGTTTTATTGGGGTTGCGTGCCGCACCTAAAGAGGATCTAGACGCCTCTCCCGCAGAATTAGTCTTTGCACAACCTCTCAGGCTCCCAGGTGAATTTTTACCAGAGAACCCAGAGCCAGGGCACCTTCCAGTCCCAAGGTTTTTAGGCAACAACGGACCGAACTCTCTCCCCGGTCCAGCTCATCACTCCTTCCCACGGGTTTTTGTCCCTCAGGGTTTAAAAAACGCTGAGTTCGTTTTTGTTAAGCATGAAGCTTTAAAACCTACCTTTCGCCCAGTATACGATGGGCCATACAGAGTGCTGGAACATGGTGATAAACACTTTGTGCTTGATTTTGGGGACAGAAAAGAAACAGTCAGCATTGACAGACTTAAACCTGCCTTCTTGTTGAAAGACGAGCCTGCACAGTTGGCGAGAGCACCTCGGCGGGGTAGACCCCCCAAGAGAAAAGACTCAGCCCCCAGGCAGGGAACAAATAACCTCTCTCCTTCCCACACTGCAGATTCCTCTCAAGAAGGTCCCAGCAGGGCGCCTAAACCAACCTACAGCAGTTTTGGGAGAAGATTAAAACCCAGACAGCACAGGGACTGATACAAACCACTCCACAATTGTTTACTAATTGTGCTGCAACAGTTTAGGACTGACTTATGATCTTACTATGCTGTTATAATTACCACTGTACTCTCTTAGGAGCATGGCTGCTAGAAAGTTCTTCCGTGGCAACAGATGTAACACTTAGTATGTCATAATAACTATCTTAGACTGTGAACCTTTCTGTTGTCTTTTCTTAGTTGTTTGGGGGGCCTGTGGTCTATATTAACCATATATTCCATAACCTACATATGTTGAAGCATGTGGAAATGTTTGGTAATTACATATGTAAAGGACTTCACACCTCTGAAAGGACAAAGGGCTCTCACCCGCCGAGCGAAGAACAAAGACGTTCCCGGACGCGGCGGAGGAGACCGGAGGAGACCGGAGGAGCCACCCTCACCCCCTAAGGCGAGGAGAGGAAATACCAAGACAATGGGGGGATTAAGATGAATGAATGAATGAATGAATGAATGAATTTATTTATTTCGGATAGTACATTACAGGTTAAAAGAAACTGTATAATATAACAACAAGGTCAAATTAGACAAAGACTCCTTCTACTATACAATTCCACGTGAGTTATCCGAAATGGGTGATGGCTGAAGCCGCAGCTTATATTGCCCACCCATATTCCATCCAAGAATTCAAAGGAGAAAAAAGAGAAAACAAGACAAGAGCGATTACAATTTAAAACAAGGCTAAGACAAAATATGACTGAGAGAAAAAGAAAACTGAGCTAGTCTAAGTTAAGCGGTTACTATTCAAAAACAAATCTAAGACATAGTGTCACAGAGAAAAAAGAAAAACTAAGCTATAACACAACAACAGGCTGGAAATGTCAATCCTTATGTGAGTTTACATGTCGTCTTGTAAATATGTTTGGAGTATTTCTTCCTTTAGTTTTTGTTTAAATTGTCCAAGCTTTGTACATGATTTTAATTCAGGTCCAAAATCGTTCCATAATCAGACACCTTGCACTGAAATACAGTGTTGCTTGGTAGTTGTTCTCACTGTAGGCTTTTGAAATATACATGTTCCTCTGAAGTGATATCGTTTCTCCCTTGTTTGGAACAACTTTTGGATATTTGCGGGCAGTGATAGATTCTTCACTTTGAACATTATTATTGCGGTTTTAAAGTCGATCAGATCTTTCAACTTGAGAGTTTTTTGTTTAAGAAAAAGTGGGTTTGTTGGTTCCCTGTAAGCTGCTTTGTTGATTATTCTAATAGCTCTCTTTTGAAGCATAAAGAGTGGATATATGTTTGTTTTATATGTATTTCCCCATACTTCATTACAATATGTCATGTATGGGAGTATTAATGAATGATACAAGGTGTATAGTGTGGGTTGATTCAGCAAATTTTTCACTCTGTGTAATATTGCAATTGATTTGGATACTTTACCTTTTATATAATTAATATGTGGCTTCCAACACAGTTTGTTATCAATTATTACTCCAAGGAATTTAGTTTCGGATACCCTTTCAATCTCTACACCATTTACACTGAGTTTGGGTACTGGGTAGTTGTGATGGTTGTTAAAGACTATAAATTTTGTCTTGCTTAAATTGAGCGTTAATTTGTTTGAATCAAACCACAGTTTCAGCTTTCCTAATTCCTTTCCGAGTGTATCCAGAAGTTGTTCCAAATTGTTTCCACTGCATAGCAGGTTAGTGTCATCAGCAAACAATATTAAGTCCATTTTTTCTGAAACTTTACATATATCATTTATATACATATTGAATAATAATGGTCCCAAAACTGAACCCTGTGGGATTCCACAGGTGACCTTCAGTAGCTCTGAGTTTTTGTTGTTAACACATACAAACTGATATCTATTCTTTAAGTAACTTCTTAACCAGGACAGTGCTACCCCTCTAATACCACAATTTTGTAGTTTCTTTAATAATAGATTGTGATCTACTGTATCAAATGCTTTTTTAAGATCCAGGAATACTCCAACTGAATACTCTTTATTTTCAGTGGCTGTTGATATTTTTTCTGTAAATTCCATTAAGGCATATGCTGTTGTCCTTTTGTGTCTGAACCCATATTGCTGCTCACACAATAAATCATTCTTCAGTATGAAGTTGTCAATTCTCTCATAGAATATTTTTTCAAGTATCTTGGAAAATTGCGGTAATAGTGAAATTGGTCTGTAGTTGGAGAGTTCCCCTCTGTCGCCTGTCTTGTAAATCGGAATTACTTTAGCTATTTTCATTGCATTGGGAAATATACCTGATTGGAGAGACAGGTTACAGATATACGTCAGTGGTTTCACTATGCATTCGATAACAGTTTTGACTAGTAGCATATCAATACCATCGCAGTCAGTAGATGTTTTACTTTTGAACGATTTAACAATTTCAATGACCTCTCTTTCGTCTGTGTTCTTTATGAGATAAGATAATGAGGGATGTCAGCCTTTGTTATGCATGTCTTTTGTTGTGTGCCAGTATAAAGTCAGTGAGCTGGAGACATTCTGTCTCTTTTCCCTTCTGCCACTCTCTGCACCAGATGAGACTTGTTAGAAGAGCTGGATATTAAACTCTGCTTATAAACCAAATCGCCTCTTCATTTCCCAGCTCCTCTACAAATATACCATAATGGAATATACTGTATATTGGCAAGTGTGTGGTTCACTCTCTGCAAAATAGTGGACCTTTGTCTCACCACAGAGGATAACAAACGCCTGGCATTTATGAGAAGGAGGCACAGTTGTGATAAGGAATGGCTGAGCCTGGCCTATGCTGACCTGGGAGGTGAAGTGGCCTTCATCTGGATACATTCGGCACCAGGAACAGATCCTCCCCGGACCAGGCACCTGGACTGTCATCTTGTTAATGCATGCTTTCTTCTTTGTTCATTTGTGTATAAATATTCTGGGTCAGGGCCAGCATAGCCAGTCAGACTTCATGAACTGACACGATCTGTTACTGTCAGGGAGAGAATGTTTGACCCAGCGCTGTAACCTACTATATTCAACTTGCTTCAATAAATACGTGTTCCAAGTAAACTAATCTCTTCCTTGAAAACGAATCTGGGTAAACCATCTACATACATAGACAATCTTTGAAGAGTAGACTAAGATGGTTTCTACTGAGTTTAAATCCTAACACACGTTTTGGGGTTTTGTTCAATACAACGCACGAAACCACTCCTGCACATGTTTTTTTCATTCACTAACTGGCTCCTGGCCATGTAGTCCATACATAAATGGCCTGCTCCAGGTCGTTTAGCAACGGCCGTTATAGTTATGCGCTCAGGCTTTCTCATCAGGCACCTCTCTAGGCAGCCGCTGAAGGACCTCAGTTTAGAGCTAGCGTTTTTAGCTGTTGCTTTGTCACTGCTGCTAGAGAATGAAAACGGCATACCTGCTTGTGCGAGAAAAGAGAGAAACTGCCAGTCTCATAACTTAATATTGTAGTGGCTGGTGAACTATTTCCTCAGCAATTCATCAGTCCCCTGCCTTTCCCTTCATATGAAGCCGGCTGCATTTGAATTCTAACCACATCTCTTAGCTAAGCGACTCTTCCATTATGGATCCTGTTTCCAGCGGTTTAAAACCATGATAAACGCCAGTGCTTACATACCTCTTATGATTTTTTTTTCCGCGTTTAAAGTATTTTAATAAACTCATTTTTCTGTCAGACAGTCACGCTTAGCGAGACACTGCTGACTAACTGGAAAACTCGTGTGAGCGGGGCGCTTCTAAACTCCGCATGGATGACGGCCATGCACGTTGTTCGTGTGCGCGCTTGTGGAAAGTCATTGCCTCATATATTTTTATTAATAAAATCATATCGGCTTGGCGTGGCGGTACGATTTCTGGCGAGGCAGGCTGCCACGGAAAAATGTTACCAGAGGAAACCCTGGAGAGGTGTAATTATTTTGGTACATAAAAATTTGCCATTTACTCTCATACATTCTTACGACGACACAGAGGGAAGATATGTCCTGGTTAACACTAGAAGACCCAGACATTAGCCCTCTTGTGGCCACTTGATGGTCCCCCTATGGGTTTTCTAGCCAAAAAGGCCAAATGGCCCCTCTCTGGGACTTCTAGTAGGGAGTGCTATATGGTGAAGATATTTTATTGGGAAATGTGTATGCCCCTAATGCCCAAGATGAAGAATTTTATGAATCTTTATGTAGTCAACTTGGTAATCTGGACTGCACCAATACTATTTTTTTGTGGGGGTGGGGGGTGGGGGATTTTAATTGTACATTGTGTCCCAAGGTGGATAGACACCCATCACAAATAGCTCAATCTAAAAATGCTAAGACTCTTTTAAATATTATGAAGGATTTTGATCTCTTGGACATGTGGAGGCATCACAATCCCCTTCCAAGGCAATATACTGTACATTTCATTTTCAACCACATCTATCAGCATCATGTATAGATTATATCTTTGCCTCTAAACACCTTAATTATTTAGTTGAACAGGTAGATATACTGTAGGTACTATTGCTCTTTTGGACCACGCGCCAGTGGTTTTGTCTACGCAGCCCCTTAGACCCTCTGAAAGTTCATTCTCATGGAGAATGAATGTCTTATTGCTTTTGGATGAAGAATTTGTCAGGTTCTTGGAGGGACAAACAGATTTTTTTTTTTAAAGTTAAACAATAAAGATGACATTGACCCCAGAATCCTGTGGGATAGTTACAAGGCCTATATGAGGGGTGTGATTATCTCACAAACATGTTATATAAAAAAAACAGTGAATAGCAAAGCAACTGGAGTTGGAAAAGAAAATAAAACAATTAGAAGAGACTTATTATGCAACAAAATCAGAGGTGACATTAGTTGAACTTAAAATTACTAGGAATACATTGCATGACTTGATAACTAGGAAAGCTGGAAAAGATATATTGTTTGCTAAGCATAAAATGCTCGAAACGAGTAACAAACCCGATCGCCTTTTGGCAAGGCTGGCAAAGAATACTCCAGTGAAATCTTTTATTCCAGCTATATTAAATGACAATAATCAAAAACAAGTTAGTAACTGTCAAATCAATGAGAGCTTCAAAGAGTTTTACACTAATTTATATAGATTACAGGCTGATGAGGAGAGGCTCGGATCAGGTTTCTTTTTAAATAATTTAAGTTTCCCACAGATAGCAGAGGACCAAGTTAAATTTTTGGAATCACCAAGATCCCAACTTGAGATAGATATGGCTATCTGTGACATGGTTCAGGTGACCCACAGAACAGACACGACTCATGGTTAACACAATTAACATACTTTATTTGTTATCGTGAGTAATTGGGTGCGTGAGTGCGGTTATATGGTGTAATGTTGTGTAGTGCAATCCGTGTATTCCAGCTGGGCCGGCAGAGCACTGTACAGCCTGGCAACCCTGGAAAGAGACAAGGGCCGTTAGCTTACAGTTCACCTTATGCAGCACGTTAGATGTTATAATGCTTACTGTCAACAGATGTCGAAGTGGCTTCAGGTGGCGCTGAAGCTGCGGCCAGGGAGACAATGTCTGCAGGCAGGTTAGCTGGAGGTGGAATAAAAGTCCACTGCCTGGAGGGAGAAGGAGGTCCACCGTTGTGGGCTCTGCCTGTGCACAGGGGAATGGACAGGTCTAGAAGCAACAACGCTTACTTGGTTGCTGGTCCAGGTGGAACCAACCCGGATGTCGTTCAGCTGGGCTTGGAAGCCGATGGCTGGAGAATTCAGTGCAGGGAAGCACGGAGGCAGGGTGTGGCGTGATTCACGGAAAGAATCAGACAACTCCGCGCCCAGCACTGGTCCTGATGGGAATAAATAGGGCCGCAGGAGATGACAGGCAGGTGTGTACACAGGTGCCGTGATTGGCGGCCATGACAATCTGAGGAAGACCGGGAAATGTCCAGGAGCAGATGGCTTTCCTGATGAGTTTTTTTAAAGTGATGAAAGGGAAAATCAATAATATTTTACTCAGGGTTTTTAATAAGTCATTTGAGGGATCCAAACTTCCAGAGTCTATGTATAGAGCAAATATAATATTAGTAGAAAAAAAAGGTAAGAACCCAGAATTATGCTCTTCTTATAGACCCATTAGTCTCCTGGGCGTGGACAACAAAATACTGTCTAAGATACTAGCTACTAGATTAGAGCAGATTTTACCTTCCATTGTGAATTCCGATCAGATGGACTTATCAAAGGTCGGAACTCATACTATAACACAAGACGGCTTTTCAATATTATTCACTATCTTAATTTTCATCAGACTTCTGGGGCCATTGTCTCAATGGATGCTAAAAAGGCGTTTGATAGAACTGAATGGGAATATATGTCTGAAGTGATGAGAAGATTCGGTTTCGGACCAAATTATTTGAAATGGGTTAAACTTCTGTACCGAGCGCCTACTGCCTCAGTTTTGACCAATGGCCTTCTATCGGCTCCATTTAAAAGGACTAGAGGTACAGCACAGGGAAGCCCACTAGCTCCTCTTTTGTTTGCTCTGGCCATTGAGCCTTTAGCAATGGCTGTCAGACAAAACCCATATATTCAGGGAATAACTGTGGGAACAAAACAACACAAAACTCTACTGTACGCTGATGATGTCTTGCTGACTTTAACAGACCCGGCTAAATCATTACCATTAGTGACCCAGTGTGTCAGGGAATTTGGTCTAATATCTGGCTATAAGATAAATTTTGATAAGTCAGAGATAATGCCCCTGGGTTATATGGGAAACACTGAACCTATGTATGTCAAACCCTTCCGCTGGGCCCCGTCAGGATTTATATATTTAGGAATTAAAATTACACCTAAAATCACTCAATTACTTGCAGAAAATATTAATCCCATGATAAAAGAGATCAAAGAAAGTTTGATCAGATGGAAGAGCCTCCCAATATCATTTTTAGGCAGAATTAATCTTATCAAGATGACAATTCTCCCAAAAATAATATATCCTATATCTATGCTATTTGTGATGTTAAAATCAGAGGATATTAAAATGATTACTAAAGTTTTATCAGACTATATTTGGGCCGGCAGGAGGCCTATGGTTAAATTGGAAATACGACAATTGCCAAATGATTAGGGAGGCTGGGATCTACCAAACATAGAAAGCTATATTTTGGCCATTCAGGCCAGAATTCTCTCCTCCTGGGTTAATGAACAATCATATCAATGTCCCTGGTTTGAGATGGAGTCAGTAATGTGTAAACGTTTTTCCCCTGTGAATTTGCTGGAAAGACATCTAAATGAGTTACCATCTATTGTTAAGGATAATTTTCTGATAGGAAATGTATTATGGGCGTGGAAAAAAATGAAGAAAATATTTAAAAGTAACTCACTTAATACCCTTATAACATTAGATAACCCAGAACTCTCATTACAAAGTGCAGGATTAAATTTTACAAACTGGCAAAGAGCAGGTATAAAGAGACTTTACAATCTCTCTGAAAATGGAAGATTTAAATATTTGATTCTTTGAAAACTCAATATCATCTTGATCAAGAAAGCTAGCTCTGTCCTGGGGCAGCGCCTTGACCCGGTGGAGGAGATAGGAGAGAGAAGGACGGTGGCTAAACTGTCGTCTCTGCTGGAGTCCGAGTTCCACCCTATGCAGGACATACTGAATGCACTGAGGAGCTCATTTAGCAGCAGACTACATCATCCCAGGTGCACAACCGAGAGGTTTCGCAGGTCCTTCCTACCTACGGCTGTCAGACTGTACAAACCTAAGCAGGGCTGCTCGCAGAGATAGCAAAAAGACGTAACAACCTAATAGTTTTTGAATGCAAAAGATGCAATAGACTTACACAATGGTCCCCTCCGGCATACAACTAGGAAAATACCGGTCGCTATGGAGGGTGAGAATATGTATGGGCACATAATCATACCATGTAGGATAACTGAGTAGACGGTTGTGCTGTTTCATCCCATCTAGCAACAATGCTCAGCGCTGTGTGTGTTTATATATTTACATATTTATTCCATCTAGCTACAATGCTCCACACTGGGTGTGTTTATATTTATGTATCTATATATTTATTCCATCTAGCTACAATGCTCCGCACTGTGTGTTTATATATCTACATATTATTCCATCTAGCTACAATGCTCCGCACTGTGTGTTTATATACTCATATATTTATTCCATCCAGCTACAATGCTCTGCACTGTGTGTCTGTGTATATATATATATTTATAGTAATATGTACATATGTATATTAGCTGCTCTTGCTTTTTTTTTTTTTTTCTTGCCTTCTGAATGTTGCTCTGAGTGTTGCTATCCCTGTGCTGTTGCAATCCTGGAATTTCCCCATTGTGGGACTAATAAAGGCTTATCTTATCTTATCTTATCTTAAAATAAGGATTTCTATAAATATTTACAAAGTAGACATTTCTTATATAAGAAACCTAATTCTTTAGACTTCATAGGTGACTCTCACCAATTGGAAAAGTTTTTTCTTAACAACAGAGAGCACAAACACTTCATAGCAAAATTTTACTCCTAAATATATAGTTTGAGTTTAGATAAACTCGCATGGTTAAGAAAATCCTGGTGTACTCTACTCAAATGTGTCATAGGAAATGATGTCTGGGATAAAATGCTGTTGCTGCTTTCCAGAATTTCAGTATGTAATAGATTTAAAGAACTACAGTATAATATATTACACAATGTTTATGTTTTGCCATATATTTACAGTAAATATAAAACAGGAATTTCATCAAATTGTCCTAAATGTAAAAGTCAAGTTGGTTCAAGATTTCGTTGTCTGTGGGAATGTATTATCATTCAGGCATTCTGGAGGGCAGTATGCACAAACATTAGTAAAGCAGTAGGTAAACAGGTACCAATCAATCCTCTGCTATGTTTACTTGGAAATGTTCCTGACTCTCTGCTGCAATATGAGGATGTAATTCAAACACTTCTAATGTTGGCTAGGAAAGTCATTATGGTGAAGTGGGTTGGAGATGAGCCTCCCTCCATCGTTATATGGAAATCGCTGATCCTGGAAACCCTAACTTTAATAAGACTGGGATATTATATTGATGGGTGTAGAACGGCACCGAAGGCGTTATTTCACAAACGTTTTATTCAGCAATGCAGGAAGAAAGCAGGTGTACATATCAGTAGTCCTGGCTGTGTGTGTGTGCCACGTACGTGACGTGACGACGTGATGACATCATTCTACATCCCCCTTCTTTAGTATAGAACTTTGGTACAAAGAGAACACTATTGACTCTTGGATTGGTATGAGAAAACATGTCACATTCCTGTGAGAGTGAGTATACTGTGACGAATAAACAACTAGTAAAATAACTTTCAATGGCACCACATAACATACCTATCTTGAAAATAAACTAATGCCTGGCTTGCAAATAAAATAAATTCCCGTGACACAACATAACTGATCTAATTTGAAAATGAACTTATGCCTGGCTTGTAAATATGTCTATATTTCAACACGAAACTACAAAACATCAGCTTCAGTAAATGTCACAATCAGTCTGTATTGTACTTGGGATTAGGCTTCAGGAGTCTACCAAACCTGGAACGGGCCAGGGGGGTCTCGGTGACTTGTGGGAGCGATGGCTCTCCGAGGAGGCCAGGCGTGTGGTCAGTGTGCGCAGCAGGAAGCCTGGGAGGAGCGTGCACAGCGGCCTGCCTGAGGGAAGTGTGCACGGCATCATGCCTGGGAGGAGATGCGGGCACAGCGGCCTGCCTGGGGGAAGTGTGCACGGCATCATGCCTGGGAGGAGATGCGGGTAGACTGGGCACAGTCTCACTGCTGGTCTTCTGTGTTGGTGAGTCTGCCGGTGAGGCTGGATCTGGTTCTGGTTCTGTTGGTGGTGGTTCTGTGACTGGCAGCAGGTGTCGCCGGTTCCGGCGGTATTCTTTTCCTCCTGATTCCACCACGTAAGACCGTGGCTCTGCTGCGATTCTTTTGATGATGCCAATTTTGTCATGTCCTTTCTCTGTTTGCAGGCGTACTACTTGGGAGCTTTGGAGCGGGGGAAGTGGCCGGCTGCCACGATTGTAGAATCCTTTTTGTGCTTGCCTCTTCTTTGACAG
This sequence comes from Pholidichthys leucotaenia, assembly GCA_020510985.1. Taxonomy (NCBI): domain Eukaryota; kingdom Metazoa; phylum Chordata; class Actinopteri; order Cichliformes; family Pholidichthyidae; genus Pholidichthys; species Pholidichthys leucotaenia. The sequence goes on along the minus strand of CM035841.1, from coordinate 305,292,697 downwards.
GTGGGTGTGGATCGACTCTGGATTCTTGGACATTGGCTTAAGCAGGTGCCTGCTGATGGGAATATTTGTGCGTGTCTCTCTGGACATCAGTCTTTGTGCAGGTGAGCCCAGCGTGCCGTCTCGTGGGACATTTCTGATGTTCAGAAGATTGAGGAACAGGTCAGTACCGTCTCTTTTGGATGTTTCCAACAGTCGCTTTGCACTCCGTACGGCTCTCTCTGCCAGCCCGTTTGCTTGATGATACTCAGGGCTGCTGGTGACATGAGTGAAATCCCAGCTTTTCGCAAAGTCTTGGAACATCTGACTAGTGAATTGTGTTCCACAGTCTGACAGCAGCTTGTGGGGGACTCCGTGGACTGAGAAGTGACGTTTCAGCTTGTTAATTACACATTGTGATGTGATTTTCTTGACTGGATCCAGTTCATACCATCCTGAATAGGAGTCTACCAGGACCAGGTAGTGCTGGCTGTTCCATTCGAACAGATCTGTTGCCACTATTGACCACGGGAGCTCTGGGACTGTGTGTGGTTGCATTGGCTCCTTTTGCTGATGTGGTTTAAGGGCATTGCAAGTGCTGCATGACTGTACATAATTGTCAATGTCTCTCGTCATTGTGGTCCAATAGACTATGTTGCGTGCTCGCCGCTTGGTGGCTTCAGCACCGGGGTGTCCTTTATGGAGCAGCAGGAGATATTCTTTGTGCAGCGTTTGTGGAATTGTTGCTCTTGTACCTTTCATGATTATTCCATCTTCCACACAGAGCTCATCACGGAACGGGAAGAATTCTTTCACTGTGTCGGGTACTTTGCTCAACCTATCTGGCCATCCATGCTTGATGATGTTGCTCAGGGCCTGGAGTGCGGTGTCTTTCGCTGTATGTGTGCGGAGTTCTTCCTGACGACTGGATGAGATGTGCTGCACCGTCATTACCTCGAAGTCCTCACGTTCAGTGGCATGTGAGGCTATGGCGTTGCTCGGTGCACGGGACAGCATGTCTGCCAAGTGCAATTCCTTTCCTTTCTTGTAAACTAGCGTGAGGTTGAACTTGTGCAGCTTCAGCATCATGCGTTGTAAACGCGCAGGCGCTGTGTGGAGAGGTTTCTTCAGGATGGAGACCAGGGGCTGATGGTCTGTCTCCACGATCACTGGTTTTCCGTATATGTAGTCATAGAATTTGAAACAGGTGAAAACGACAGCAAGCAGCTCTTTTTCAATTTGTGCATATTTTCTTTCTGTTTCAGTAAGAGTGCGAGAGGCATATGCGACAGGACTGCCATTCTGGAGACATGCACCACCAAGGCCATACTGCGAGGCGTCACATGTCAGAGTGACTGGTGTTTGTACGTCATAGTACCGGAGTACTGGAGGTGACGTCACACACTGTTTCAGAGTGTCAAATGCATTTTGTTGCTGTTCAGTCCAAGTCCATGCTGTGTCTTTATGCAGGAGCTGGTGGAGAGGTGCTGCAATGTTGCTGTGGTTTGGAATGAACTTGCCCAGGTAATTTATCGTACCCAGGAAGCGTTGTAGAGCAGCTTTGTCCTGGGGGGCCGGGATGTCAGTGATCGCTTGGATCTTTGCTGGATCGGGTTTCAACCCTTGTTCAGTGAAGACATGGCCCACGTAGCTGACTTCCTTTAGCTGGAATCTGCATTTTTGGGGGTTGAGCCTCAATTTCACGTTCCTTGCCCTGTTGAGCACTTTTTGAAGGTTCTCGTCGTGTTCTTTAAGATTTCTTCCACCGATTATGATGTCATCAACAATTATTGCGCAAGGGAGGCCGGCAAATATTTGCTCCATGGATCTCTGGAAGACCTCAGACGCTGCATTGATACCATATGGCATTCTCAGGTATCGATATCGCCCAAATGGAGTGGCGAAAGTGGTGAGGAATGATGACATTTGGTCCAGTTTGACCTGCCAAAAGGAGCTCTTGGCATCAAGCACAGAAAACACGGTTGCGCCTGCCATTTGTGCAGCAACTTCCTCGACTGTGCGCATGGGATGATGGGGGCGCATAATTGCTTCATTTAGGTCTCTTGGGTCGATGCACACACGGATCTTGTCAGTGTCCTTTTTGTGTGTCGCTACCATTGAGGATACCCATTCAGTGGGTTCTGAAATGGGTGTGATGACTCCTTGCTGCACCATGTTTTCCAGTTCTGCTTTCACTTTGTCCATCATGGCAACTGGAATGCGGCGAGGGGGCCGGATGACGGGTGTCACATTCTGGTCCAGTTTCATGTGATAGGTTACTGGGAGTGAACCTAGTTCGCCATTGAAAAGCTCAGCATAGTTATTAAACCACTTTTGAGAGGAGCTCGGTTCGGTCACGTTCACCTGGAAAACCTGGTCTTTCAGAGTCATCAGGTCCATCTTCATGCAGTCCGGGAGCCCTAGCAGTGGTTGCACTTTGCCGTTTACTACATGGAAACGCAGGTTGTAGGATCTTTGGTCACTGGTCTGGCACTTGAACAACACAGTCCCCTCAGTGTTTATCACCGTGCCTCCATAAGCGATGAGCCTGGCCTTGTTGTCTTTGTTTATTTTTTCTGCGTTTCTCACATACCTGAATGCATCCAGGGAGATTACGTTACACTTTGCGCCAGTGTCTACTTTCAGTTTGAGTGTCTTGCCATTGAGTTTTACATTGCAGTGTAGTTCTTCTTTCACATCATCAGTAGACAGTGTGTTTATCTTATTTGCGGCTGGTGACAGCCCGTTGATGTCGAATGATTCAGAGTCCTCGCCGTCACTGTCGGAGTCTGCTTGGGCTATTTGGTTGACAGGTTTGTACTGCTTGTTTCTTGCTGCCGATCTGCAGTAGTTTTTGAAATGGTTGGGCTTTTTGCAGTAATTGCATTGCTTCCCATATGCTAGACAGAGTTCCTTCTTCGCTGGATGTTCATGTCCACAGTTGGTACAGCTTATGTTGTCTGATTTGGGACTGTAATGTTCTTTGTACTGCTTGTGGCGAACTGTTTTTTGCATTCTGCGGTCTTGGCGTATTGCATCCACATTTGTTGAACTACGTGGTGTTGTTGCTAGAGTTTTAGTATGTTGTTCTGTTTGTTCATTGATTTGGCATATTTTGATGGCTTTTAGTAGTGTTAAATCGCTCTCTCTCAGTAGTATCTTCCTCACGCTATCGGAGCTGATACCAACAACCAGCCGGTCACGAATTAAGTCGTCATGCAATGCTCCAAAGTCACACGTTTTAGCCTTATTTCGGAGTGCGCTTACATAAGCCTCTATGGTCTCACCGGGTTTTTGGTTCCTTGTGTTGAATGCATGTCTCTCCATTGTGATGTTTGTCTGTGGACTGCAGAGGTATCTGAACTTTCTTTTTAGGCATTCTGGATCCTCCCGTGACTCTGCCGGACGGATCTCCTCCCCCTCGTTATTCCGTTGAGCTGGTGCATAGGTGAACGTGCATTCCCTTTCAATAGCCTCGCTACCTGCCAAATTGAGGAGTATGTAGGCTTTGGTTCGGTCGGGCTTGTCGTTGTGGGCAGCCGCGATGAAAATGTCGTATTCTTGTTCGAACACTCGCCAGTTTTCTGCAATTTTGTCGTTGAACACAAGCGGGTCCGGACGGCGGAATCCATCAGCCATGCTAGCGTTAGCTGGGGGAGGCACACGAGTACCACAGAATACGCTTCTAACGTCTAACTAAATAATTAGTTGACTTACTGGGTCTATGTAGAGTTCAGCAGGAAAATTAGTTTCCGCTGCTTTACTTCTGACACCATGTAGAACGGCACCAAAGGCGTTATTTCACAAACGTTTTATTCAGCAATGCAGGAAGAAAGCAGGTGTACATATCAGTAGTCCTGGCTGTGTGTGTGTGCCACGTACGTGACGTGACGACGTGATGACATCATTCTACAATGGGAAAGCTAGATTCTATCTACAAAATGGACAAAGCCATTGGAAGCACTGGGATTGAACGGTGGTTTGGAATCAAGTGGACTGTAGGTGGATGTGTAAACAAAAAACCATGTACAAAACAATGTTTGTTTGGTGGCTCTTTCTTTGTCCTTAAGCTGCTATGAATATGTTTGACCGGTCTTGTATTGTTTTGTGAACTCTGTTTTTTTTTTTTTTTTTTGTATAAAGTTTAAAATAAAATTTAAAAAAACCCAGAAAATATCATTTATGGTATTTACTTAGAGGAAATGATTAAAATATGAAAGAACACAAAGATGTTGCTTTTGACGATTTTTTGGATTACGTAATGAAAACAAGTTCATGTTACTCCTTGAGTACTATAATGCTTTTTTTTTTTTTTTTTTTTACCTAGAAAAGGAACTCAGGAAGTTCCAGTCTGAGTCTCCTGTTTAAATAACATATAGTCTGTGGAATTTTTCCATTAATGAAATGTAATGCGCTTCAGGGCTCGGCACAAGAGATAGCAGTCGTTGCACGAACACATTTTTCTGGAAAGACATAGTGCATAAAAAGCACCTTGTTGAATTTAAGCCCTCAAATTCCATCCATCAGTCCTTTACCACTTATCCAGTCACACGGACAGCAGGCTAAACAGAGGAGATGGACTGCTGCTAGGCTGACTTATCACTATGACCTCTTCGACAGATAACTAGAAAGAGTTCAAAAGATTTAACATGAGGAGAGAACAGATCTGCACGGTGGCGCAGTGGTTTAGCACTGTGGCAGCACAGTTTACCCTCGGCCGGGGGATCGCGGGGATCACAAGATCGTGGGTTCGATCCCAGCCCCCGACCAACAGTGAGCTGTGTGGAGTTTGCATGTTCTCCCCGTGTTGCGTGGGTTTACTCCAGGATTTCTCCGGTTTCCTCCCGCATACCAAAAACATGTAGGTTTAGGGCGCTCGCGCACGCAGCGACCGGCAGCCGGTGGCTTGTCACCAGACTGCAAACCAAATCTACCTACGGGTACAAATAAGTAACAAAAAAAAAAAAAATCTCCCCCACTCCAGCAGAACATTACAAAATAAGCTTAGGTCATTTTTCTAAATATACAGGCAAAAACGAAAAGTGAACCATTACTAACACTAAAAATTTTAATCAACAGTAGGATAAGCACTGTAAAAACTTAAAAGGACAAAAGTTGAATGACTATAACAGAAACACTTACAAAAACTTTATGAGAAGACAAATTTGCACTCCTGTTTGTGTGATTTCTGACCGGGGCGGGGGGGGGGGCTATAGCTTCCCCCAATTTTTTTATTCAGGATGCCGACATTGGACACTTATGGTGGGTGGGAGGACAGAGAGAGGTGTGGGGCAGGCTGGCTGTGGTAAGGGGAACACGACGTTTGTCATCAACCTGAACATCAGGGTCATTGGCTGGGGGCGGTGGCAGCGTGAGGGGAGGAGGACCTCACAGGGGACAAAAACATGTGACAAGCAGACCCGAAGCTAAGTAAAACAAATGACATTGACAATGACATAATGCATATCAATTTACTGTACCTGATTTTGACTTTAAAAATGCAGTGTTTACCTGAAGTGACATTGCAGGTCTAACAGTATCACATTTCAGAAATGTGACAGGAATAAGGAATAATTATGTTTCATGATTTTGATGTGCTAAAGAGCTGGGCTGCGCTCCCGGTGCTTGGCCTCGGCCGAGCCGGGCCTTGGGACTACAGACAACACCAAAATTTAGGAAGAAACTTAGAAAATAAAGCATTCCTTGTGCAGAATGAAGCCAGATTCAAATTAAGCAATATGTCCACCTTTCCATTAACAGAAGGAGTGGGACATAACCTTTCACAAAGATACACTAACACAAATTCAAAATGTCTGTGATCAACAGGACAGACAGACATAGCCTTAATGAATAATTCAGAATTGCTTACAATAAATGCTAAATCACATGAAATCTGCACAGACAGTTGGGTTAATTGTTCTAACTGAAACTTGTAAACTAGGTCAAGGGAAGACACTCACAACAAGAGGCATGATTACAGAAACCTCATTTTGAGGGTGTTGTACTACTCACAAAGTTTTATCTAAATTAACCATATGTACATGTGCCACACATATTAATGGTACATACTGTATCTTTAAGGAAAAGATTTCCTTCTTCTAATAAAAAAAAGGTGGGGGGAGACAACCCATCACACTGTTCAAGTACTCCGTGACTTTGATGCATGGGCGTCTCCATGCATGGGGGGGGGGGGGGGGGGTGGTACCACAATAATTAATTAGCAAAAAATCCTCAGAAAAATAGATAATGAATAAAAATTATCAATAAATGACCAATAATGTAGGAAAGAAAAAAATATAGGTGTAACCGCTTGGTAATGGAATCACAACTTTCAATAGGAGAAGTTAAATTTACATCATTAAATTTGCAGGTATTAAAGAAAATTATGTGCTGAAAAATATTTGCAGATTATTGTGAAAAAAGATCTGTTTTGGTTATTTTGAAGTTGTTCCACTGCCCATACACTGTAGAGAATTGTTATGTTTGTTCCTTAATGCCACTATCAGCTGGACAAATGATCTGCTACTGCTAAAATAATGCAGCTACAACAGGCTGTTTGTTTTTCAAGAGAGGCTATATACAGGAATAACACAGCAAACATCACTTTGAATCACACCTGTCACAACACTAATCACTCCACTGATCGGAAACATGAAGACACTCCTTACTCTGAGAAGGCAAGGTTAATTTCATCAGCAAATTCCTCTTTTCTGAAGCGGTGATGTCCCTTTGGGCAGCTTAACACTCTCTAAGTGTGCAACGGCTTACAGTCCGTTTCTCCTCTGTACTGCTACCTGCTTGATCAACGATGCGAGCAAGTGTTATACTAAAGATCTACATTGTCAAAGGGGGGATGGTGGTCATTGGGCATACCCACACCTGGCCAGGAATTGGGCAGGGTTGTGTACCCCGTTTTGGCAACTGATCGTACCCTCATTATGTCAGCAGGCCAGGTGGGCAGGCTTTTTGTTACATGATACCATTTGGGGCACGGATGTACCAGAGCATTTTCAGATGGAAAGCACAGGAGTGAGGGTCCTTCAGTCACTGTTTCCTTGAGTGAGAGTGGGCAAGAACACCTTATGGATTGGAACACTTAATTATAGGCTACAATTATTACAGTTATAGGCTGCAATGCTCCGTACTGTGGGTGTTTATATATTTACATATTTATTCCATCTAGCTACAATGCTCTGTACTGTGTGTTCATATATTCATATATTTATTCCATCCAGCTACAATGCTCTGCACTGTGTGTCTGTGTGTGTGTGTGTGTGTATATATATATTTTATAGTAATATGTACATATGTATATTAGCTGCTCTTGCTTGCTTGTTTTGTTTTCTTGCCTTCTGATTGTTGCTCTGAGTGTTGCTATCCCTGTGCTGTTGCAATCCTGGAATTTCCCCGTTGTGGGACTAATAAAGGCTTATCTTATCTTATCTTATTATTTGTAAAATTTATGACATAAAATAGGATGGTTCTTGGTCAATTAACTGCCACTCATAGGGGCATGTATCCTGTTATAGGAGATTATTGTTGTACTATTACCCATGAAAATAATGCAGATGGTCATATTATTACTTCGGTTACACACAGCCTCATTGCTTTGCAGGCAATGATAACAAAAATTGATTAAGTTGGTGATTCTCTCCATGGAGAAGTCTCATCATGAATTTGTTAAGGATTTTTACAGTGATAATTTTGGTCTTTTCCTGTGTGAGTCCTTGGGTCCGTAATATGATGATGAGGCTGGTTATTTTAAACTTAGTGATATGTCTTCATACAACTGCTGCAGATGATGAGGATGGTGAAAAGGGTGATACTAGCCTAAGGAGTGTGAAGTTTGCAATATTGTCTAAATCTGTTTTGAGTTTTTCCATATCATTTTCTACGTTCTTATTTGACACAGTTTAAATTGATCATAACACATATTCACTTTTAATGACATATTCACTGCTACATACGTTATCATAGCCTTGCTTAAGTTTAAAGTACCTCATAAAACTGCTGCTAGTCTGCAAAGACACATAACATGTAAATCCTTACACATATATATCTTTATATCATTATTCATTGTTATTCAATTTACTTCACTACCTCATTATTATTATCAATAATGAGCTGAAGAGACTGGGAGTGGATATCGCCACTCTCCAGGAAACACGGTTGGCTGACGCAGGCACACTGAGAGAGAAGGACTACATGTTCTACTGGCAGGGAAAGGGCAGTGACGAACACAGGGAACACGGAGTGGGCTTCGCAGTGAAGAAGACCTTGCTGAAGATGGTGGAACCGGGCAGCAATGGCTCTGCACGACTCCTCACCCTCCGCCTCAACACCACTCATGGCCCAGTCACCCTCGTCAGTGTGTATGCCCCAACACTGACAGCCACACCAGAGGCAAAAGACGAGTTCTACGAGAATCTCGCAACAACTGTCAGGATCATCCCCAACTCTGAACAACTCATTCTCCTTGGAGACTTCAATGCCAGAGTGGGTGCTGACCGTGACTCCTGGCCCTCCTGTCTTGGACCATTTGGCGTGGGCAGAATTAACGACAACGGACAGCGGCTGCTCGAGTTCTGCACATATCACGATCTGTGCATCACAAACTCATTCTTCAAGACCAAGTCCCAACACAAGGTTTCCTGGCAACATCCGCGCTCAAAGCACTGGCACCAGCTGGACTTGATCCTGACCAGGCGCACCTCACTGAAGAACGTGCTAATCACCCGTTCGTTCCAGAGTGCAGATTGCAACACAGACCATTCATTGGTGTGTTGCAAGGTCAAGCTGCAGCTGAAGAAATTCCATCGTGCTAGACAGCCTGGAAAGGCACGGATTGACACCAGCAAGATGGCCCAACCAGAACGTGTCGAGCAGTTTGCCTCCAACTTTGAGAAGGAACTTGGTGTACCACAAGAAGGAGAATCTGCAAAGCAGAAGTGGGAAGAGCTGCGAAACACCATCCACCGCATAGCCTTGGCTACCTTTGGGAGGAAGACCTCAAAGTCACAGGACTGGTTTGATGCCAAGTTGACCGAGATGACCCCCGTCATTGAAGCCAAGTGCTCAGCACTTGCTGAGTACGAGAAGTACCCAAACGAGAAGAATCTCCAGATTCTCAGGGCTGCGAGAAGCAAAGTTCAGCAGACTGCTTGGCGCTGTGCCAACGAGTACTGGACTCAGCTCAGCCAAGACATTCAAACCGCTGCCATAACAGGGAACATCCATGGTATGTACAATGGCATCAAGAAAGCACTTGGTCCGACTCAGAGCAAGACGGCCCCCCTCAAATCCTTCACTGGGGAGATGATCACAGAAAAGAACAAGCAGATGGAGAGATGGGTGGAACACTACTCCGACCTCTACTCCAGACAGAACACCGTGACACCGTCAGCCCTTGATGCCATTGACTGCCTGCCATCCATGGACGAACTTGATGCTGAGCCAACCATCGACGAACTCAGCAAGGCCATTGATAGCTTGGCCACTGGCAAGGCACCCGGCAATGATGGCATACCCCCCAACCTGATCAAGCACTGCAAGACCGCCCTACTGCTGCCATTGCATGACGTCCTCTGCCAGTGCTGGAAGGAAGGTGCCGTACCACAGGACATGAGGGACGCAAAGATCATCACCCTCTACAAAAACAAAGGGGAGAGAAGCGACTGCAGCAACTACAGGGGCATCTCCCTCCTCAGTGTTGTTGGCAAAGTCTACGCACGAGTTGTTCTCGTTCGTCTACAGAAGCTTGCAGAACTTGTCTACCCCGAGTCTCAGTGTGGCTTCTGTGCTGAGCGATCGACGGTAGACATGATATTTTCCATCCGCCAACTCCAGGAGAAATGCAGAGAACAGAACATGCCCCTGTACGTCGCCTTCATCGACCTCACCAAAGTGTTTGATCTGGTCAGCAGAGAGGGCCTTTTCAAGATCCTGCCAAAGATAGGATGCCCACCAAAGTTGCAAAGCCTCATTGGATCATTTCACACCAACATGCAGGGGATAGTGTAGCACGACGGCAACGTCTCAGAGCCATTCAACATATGCAGCGGAGTGAAAAAGGGCTGTGTACTTGCGCCAACCCTCTTTGAGATTTTCTTTGCTATGCTCCTGAGGCATGCCTTCAGCACAGCAACAGAGGGAATCTACCTGCACACAAGATCTGACGGCAGGCTTTTCAACCTCGCCCGCCTGAAAGCCAGAACCAAAGTATGCGAGGCTCTAATCAGAAACATGCTGTTCGCAGACGACGCTGCAGTCGCAACCCACACACAGCAGGAGCTTCAGACCCTGATGGACCGCTTCTCCCAGGCATGCAAGGACTTCGGGCTTACCATCAGCTTGAAGAAGACTAATGTCTTGGCGCAAGGCACGGAAGCACCACCAACCATCACCATCGACGACTACGAGCTGAAGGTCGTGAATCAGTTCATGTACCTGGGGTCCACGATCAGCAACAACCTCTCCCTTGATACATAGATCGACAAGAGGATTGGAAAATCAGCCTTCACACTCGCTCGCCTCACCACACGAGTGTGGGAGAATCCCAAACTCTCTGTCAAGACGAAGATGGCAGTGTACAACGCCTGCATCATCAGCACACTGCTCTATGGGAGTGAGACGTGGACAACATACGCCCGGCAGGAAAAGAGACTGAATTCCTTCCACTTGCGCTGCATTCGCCACATCCTGGACATATCCTGGCAGGACAAAGTGCCCAACACAGAAGTTCTGTCCCGCGCCGGCCTTCCCTCCATGTTCACTCTACTCAGGCAGCGCAGGTTCCGCTGGCTAGGCCACATTCACCGTATGGAGGATGGAAGAATCCCCAAAGACGTCCTCTACGGAGAACTGGCGACTGGCAGGAGAGACATTGGCCGCCCACAGCTGCGCTTTAGAGACATCTGCAAGAGAGACATGAAGGCCCTGGAGATCAACACAGAGCGCTGGGAGGACCTTGCAACGGACCGCTCCAAATGGAGAGGCACCCTGACCAGACAGCTCAAGGCGGGTGAAGAGAGACTGACTGCTGCAGCAGATGAAAAAAGGACCCGCAGGAAGAACCGCCACAGACCCAGCAGCACGGAGACCACCCACAAGTGCAACCTGTGTGACAGGGACTGCCATTCGCGCATCGGCCTGTTCAGCCACAGGCGGTGCTGTTCCAGCAGAGTAGACGTTTAGGATTCTCTTCCATGGTCATCATAGACCGACGGAGGCCGATGGACGGACGGACGGACTTCACTACCACTTTGATTATTTTTCTTATAATTGAGATGCTTTTTTCATGAAGGGGGGAATATGATAGAAAAAATCTATATTATTGTTCTATTATTCTTATATTATTTCATGACTTTTCTATTTCATGTCTGATGTTTACATGTGCATTCCATGTAGAATAATTTCATATATTCCTCTATATTCTTTCATACTTTATGTCTGATGGTGCGTTTTTGTGAGCAATCACTCTCTGTCTGTGGCCTTCATGTCCGAGGGTCTGGGTGGATGTGCATGTGAATGCATGTGAGGGCAGGTCAGCAGAGACGTAAATGATGACCCAGGCTATACTGATAATTTCTGTTGTTTATGGACTTGCTCTGTTAGTTTCTGTGACAAAGGAATGTGCTAAAACTCCCAGTTCATGAAGATTAGATTTACGGACACTCTGCCCATCTCCATATGTGCTCCAAGGATGTCTCCCTTTTGTTTATCTGTCCTTAGGGCTATGAAAATACCAAGCTCAGAATGCATGGTCAGAAAGGTGTATGAACGACTCTGTGGACGGTTGAATGTACTCTTTCTCCTGGCCAGAAAATAAATGGCTCATAACTCAGAATCCACCTATTGAATTTTTGACTCAGTCTCATTTAATTCAAGTTTATTCTAACAACTAATAACCCATAAGCACATAAAAAAACTGCACCTAAAATGGGGGCGGAACATGCAGCCACCACAAAGTTCCACTAAAAGTAGCGTCTGTGTAAGCATATTGTCAGTGTCCGCTCACCAAATGTCCTGATGGTGGATCCGTTGGTGGCTGTAAGCTCGGGACCGCTGTCCCCTGCCACCCTATCTGCATTGACCGGCAGGATGAGGCTGTTCTGGGAGCGGGAGTCCGCCAGAAACCGTCTCCCCAAATGTGTGTCTGTGACATACAGCAGCTTGTTTCTGTCGCCAGCGGTTGCAGCTGCTAATGACTGCTGGCCGTGCTGTTTCCCAACTTCTTGAACTGGCATGGCAGCACGCATCGCTGGGCGTTTGAGCTGAAACGGCAATGATAGTAGCAGATCACCCCATTCCTACGTCTCCTGGTGTCTGCTCCAGCTACTGTACCACCCACGGCTCCTCGACCTCGCTGGAGTCCCTCCTGGACGTTGGTGTCGCTGCATTCATGTTGAGCATTCTGGCCGCTAAAATTATGCGATCTGCTTCTTGCACCAGTGCGCGGTAGTCTTTCATCACAAGCAATGGCGTGTTGGCCAGGATCGCCCTCGTTGCAGCCGGTAGGTTCCTGAGGAACAGGTGGGCGAACAGGAAAGACTCATCGTTTCTACCCATCAGCGCCAACATGCTCCCCATTAGCTCTACGGCTGATCTGTCCCCCAACTCTGAACGTGTTAGGAGTCTCTCTGCCCTTTTGCTGTCCAAAAGGGTATAGCACTGGAGAAGCATCCTCTTGAGTGCCTCATATTTCTCCCAGGCCAGCGGCTCCTGGAGCAGGCTTGCCACCTATTGCGTGGCGTGCATGTCCAGCACAGTGACCATGAAGTAGTACCTTGTGTCATCTGTTGTTATCCTGCGGAGTGCGAACTGGGCTTATATGTGCAAAAACCACGCTGTCGGGTCATGAAGCCAGAAGTCCAGGAGATTGACTGAAACAGCGCATGTGGCATTGTTGCTCTCTCTCCCGGTAGTCTCTGGGGCTGTGCTCGTTTCGCTCTCCATGGCACGTCTTGGGGTCACCAGTGTGGAGAAAGGAATACGCGAGGAAGCGAGCTGAACAACACAAGACTTTATTCTTTCTCCAATAAAACAGTATCATAAAAGCTCATCCCGGGCCTCTGTGCATCCCTCTTTTATATCTTTATTTCCATGCATGGAGGCCTGGAACTTCCGACCATAGCACATGTTTAGAACAAAACTTGTGTGGCACATTAACATCATAACATCGGCGCCACTGACACACCCCTCTCTAGCGGCCCAGCATTTACTCCTCTTCCCGGGGGGCGCATAGTCCTTACTGTCCCGTCTGAACCCCCCAGTGAAACTTCCTCTTTTGGTCCATTCTTTCCTGGGTGGAGAAGTCCAACACTGTGCCCCCACAATAAAGCCATTTCTAAAGCTTTGGGACTCCAGTGAATCACAGTGAGAGCCATTATCCACTAATGGCGAAAACATGGAACAGTGGTGAACCTTCCCAGGAGTGGCCGGCCAACCAAAATTACCCCAAAAGTGCAGCGACGACTCATCCAACAGGTCACAAAAGAACCCACACCAACACCCAAAGAACTGCAGGCCTCATTTGCCTCAGTTAAGGTCAGTGTGTTCATGACTCCACCATAAGAAAGACACTGGGCAAAAATGGTCTGCATGGCAGAGTCCCAAGATGAAAACCACTGCTGATCAAAAAGAACATAAAGGCTCGTCTCACTTTTGCAAGAAAACATCTTGGTGATCACCAAGACTTTTGGGAAAATACTTTGTGGACTGACAAAACAAAAGTTGAACTTTTTGAAAGGTGTGTGTCCCATTACATCCATCGCAAAAGTAACACAGCATTTCAGAAAAGGAACATCATACCAACAGTAAAATATGGTGGTAGTATTGACGGCCTGGGGCTGTTTTGCTGCTTCAGGACCTGGAGGACTTGCTGTGGTAAATGGAACCATGAATTCTGCTGTCTACCAAAAAATCCTGAAGGAGAATGTCTGGCCATCTGTTCGTGACCTCAAGCTGAAGCAGGCAGAGTGAGGTTATATAGCCCTGGCCTGATGAAGAGCCGGTGTGCGTGCAGCTGTGGATGATAACGGCCCAAAGCGAGTCATCACATTACCCCCCCCCGAAGGGTGCCTCCTGGCACCCGATCCAGCCTACCTGGGTGTGTCCAGTGGAAGTTCCTGATGAGTTGCTTATCCAACACGAAGGAAGGACACACCCAGGAGCGCCACTCAGGGCCATACCCCTCCCAGTCCACCAGGTACTGCATGCCGCAACTCCAGTGGCGGACGTCCAGGATGGAGCTGACATTCCACGCCGGGTCGCCGTCGATCACGACTGGTGGAGGTGGAGACCTGGGAGGAGGACAGAGAGGACTGGAAAAGAAAGGCTTGATCTGGGACACATGGAATGTGGGACAGATGCGGAGGGGGGGGGGGACAGGCGCACAGCAACTGGATTGACAATCCGCTCGATGGGGAATGGACCAATGAACCGTTGCGATAATTTCCTTCTCTCACCCTTCAGGTTAATATGTTGCATTGAGAGCCAAACCTGCTGACCCACCTGGTAGGTTGGAGCCGGTCTCCTGCGGCGATTAGTGACTCTGGAGATCCGTTCTGCCATGCGTCGAAGCACCGTTCGGACCGCCCTCCATATCCACCAACCACGTCTCAGATGGGCCTGGACGGATGGCACCACAATGTCCCCCTCCTCTTCGGGGAAGAGCGGGGGGTTGTAGCCCAAGGAGGCCTCGAAAGGGGACATGCCAATGGCTGAAGACACCACGGAGTTATGGGCATATTCGACCCATGGAAGCTGGGCGCTCCATGAGGCCGTATTGGCCAAGACCACACACCGCAGTGCAGCCTCCAGCTCCTGGTTAGCTCTCTCACATTGGCCGTTGCTCTGAGGGTGGTAGCCGGAAGACAGGCTCACCGTAGCCTCCAGAGCTTTACAGAATGACTTCCATACCTGCGACACTAACTGCGGCCCCCGATCAGAGACGATATCCACAGGTATGCCATGAAGCCTGACAACGTGCTGCACAAGCAGATCTGCTGTCTCCTTCGCCGTGGGCATCCCCAGTAGGGGGATGAAGTGGGCGGCCTTGGAGAAGCGATCCACGATAGTGAGGACGACGGTGTGTTGATCGGATGGAGGGAGGCCGGTAACGAAATCCAAGGCGATGTGTGACCAAGGTCTGCCAGGAACAGGAAAGGGATGAAGCAACCCCGCCGGAGGAGAGGAAGGTGTCTTGCCGGTGGCGCATTGAGGGCAGGCACGGATGTAATCGGCGACGTCCCTCCAGAGCGATGGCCACCAAAATGACCTCTGGAGAATCCTGACCGTGCGACAACCCCTGGATGGCATGCCAGTCTGGAAGAGTGGGCCCAGTGGGTCACCTCGCCCCGAACTGTGGATGGAATGAACAACTTGCCTGCTGGCCCCCCCGCCCGGGTCCGGTTCCACCTCCTGCGCCTTCAGGACCCTCTCCTTGATCTCCCACGAGAGGGTGCCCACGATGCATGAAGACGGGAGGATTGGGCGAACGGGCGCCTCCGCTGTGTCAGGGGAGAACTGCCTGGAGAGTGCATCAGGTTTAGTGTTCTTAGAGCCGGGACGGTAGATGATGGTAAAGTTCAAACGGCCAAAGAACAAGGACCAGTGGGCCTGGCGGGCGTTCAGACGCTTGGCCGTCCTTAGGTACTCCAGGTTCTTATGATCTGTCCAAACAATGAAGGGTTGGGCGGCCCCCTTCAACCAGTGACGCCACTCCTCCAGCGTGAGCTTAATCGCCAGGAGCTCCCTATCACTGATAGTAATTCCTCTCTGCCAGGGACAGTCGGCGGGAGAAGAACAAACATGGCCGGACCTCCCCATCCACCAGAGAATGCTGGGATAACATGGCCCCCACCCCAGAGTCTGAGGCATCCACTTCCACCAGGCACTGTAGCGCGGGATCCACCTGAGTCAAGATGCCCAGTGTCTTTCTTATGGTGGAGGACGAAAACCGGGTCTTGAGTTCAGCGAATGCGGCTGCAGCCTCCTCCGTCCATCGGAAAACCATCTTTGGGGAGGTGAGGCAGGTGAGGGGAAGAGCAATGACACTGTAGTTATTAATAAAGCACCGGTAAAAGTTGGCGAAACCCAGGAATTGCTGCAGCTGCTTCCTAGAGGAGGGGGGAGGCCAGTCCACAATGGCCTTCCCTTTGTTGGGGTCCAGGATGACCTAATTATGAGAGATGGTGAAGCCGAGAAATGAGGTCTTGGAGGCGTGAAGCTCACATTTCTCAGCCTTAACGTACAGCTTATTCTCCAAGAGTCGCTGCAAGACCCGCCTCACGTGAACGCGGTGCTCATCCAGGGATCGGGAGAAGATCAAGATGTCATCGAGGTAGACAAAGACGAATGATCCCAGGAAGTCACGAAGTACATCATTGATCAGTCTCTGGAAGACGGCCGGAGCGCTCGTTAGCCCAAACGGCATCACCAGGTACTCAAAGTGGCTGCTTGGGGTCTGGAAACCAGTCTTCCACTCATCCCCCTCCCTGATCCGCACCAGATGATATGCATTCCAGAGATCCAGTTTGGTAAAGATCGAGGCCCCCTGGAGGGAATCAAAAGCCGTGTCCATCAGAGGCAGTGTGTACTTGTCCTTGATGGTGTTCTCGTTGAGGGCGTGGAAGTCTATACACAGCCTTAGGGAGCCATCTTTCTTCCCTACGAAAAAAAACCCGGCCCCTACTGCCGAGGAAGACGGGCAGATAATACCCGAGCTAAGGGACTCCTTAATGTAAGCCTCCATCGCTTCCCGCTCCGGCGCTGACAGGCTGTAGAGGCGGCTCGACAGCAGCGGGGCCCTAGCCCGGAGATTGATGGCACAGTCATAGGGCTGGTGGGGGGGAGAAGACAACGCCTAGGACTTACTGAAAACTGCCCCCAGGTCGTGATACTCGGCAGGCACCCTGGATGGATTGGGAGGAGGAGAGACGGGGGCGACCAACGCCATGGAGGGAGCACAAGCGGCGGACTGGAGGCAAGCGCTGAGGTAGAAGGAGCTCCAGGACACCACGCTACCTGTGCGCCAGTCAAAAGAGGGATTGTGGAGCCGGAGCCAGGGATAACCCAAGATGACCGGGGAGGAGGCAACCGGCAGGACAAACAGGCTGAGATCCTCCCGATGACTTCCGGAGATGATAACTGAGACAGGGGCCGTTTGTTTTGTCACAATCGCTAATGGTGCTCTGGATAGAGCAATGAGCCGTAGGGGAGTCTTCAAAGGATGGCAGGGAATCCCCAGTCGGGTTGCCAGTTCCCCCGAGATGAAGCTCTGCTCAGCTCCTGAGTCAACCAGGGCGTGTGTGCAATGTTCAGTCTTATTGTGTATGAATCTGATGGGTATCGTACATTTGGAGAGGGGATTCAGACAGGGTTGGTCCGTGAGTCCCCCTACTGCGACGCATGGACCTCCTCTTTTGGCCGAACGGGGCAGACTTCTAACTCATGCTCCTCACTACCACAGTACATGCACAAGCCTAGCTCCCTACGACGCTGTCTCTCAGCTTGGGAAAGCTTAGTTCGCCCCATGACCATAGACTCCTGTGTGTCAGCTGACTCTAGGGAAGGCAAGGCCAGTAACGGGGTCTGGGGGGAACGCAAGGCCTGGGCGCCCGAGCGACCAGAAGTTCTCCGCTCGGATGCCCGCTCCCTCAGCCTATTATCTAAATTAATGGCAAGAGAAATAAGCGCCGTGAG
This sequence comes from Pholidichthys leucotaenia, assembly GCA_020510985.1. Taxonomy (NCBI): domain Eukaryota; kingdom Metazoa; phylum Chordata; class Actinopteri; order Cichliformes; family Pholidichthyidae; genus Pholidichthys; species Pholidichthys leucotaenia. The sequence goes on along the minus strand of CM035841.1, from coordinate 305,275,018 downwards.
CTTCTCTGGCTTCTCCAAACGGGCTAACTCATCCCGCAGGCTAGGGCTCAAGCTCCTGATGAAAATACTGCACAACGAGGTATCTTCCCACCCCACCTCCGCCGCCACCACCCGGAAATCGACAGCATAGTCCGCCACAGACCTGCCCCCCTGTCGAAGATTTAACAGCCGAGTGGTAAGCACATTGTCCCGGTCGGAGTGGTCAAATACCTCGTTGAACTCGCTAACAAACTGGCTGTAGGTTAAGTTAGCATAGCTTGCCCTAGCCATCACGGCATATGCCCAAGCTAGCGCTCACCCTTCCAATAGGTTTATAACATAACCTATCCGGCTATGCTCAGTTGGGAAATCCCCCGGAACCCGCTGGAAAATATGTCACACTGGAGGAGGAACCCACGAGCCTCCCCTAGCTTTCCACTAAAGCGGGAGGGCATGGGAACAGGAGTGAGTCGGGTCAGGGTAGCTTGACTAGCCTGGCTAGTGGAGGAGCTAGAGAGAGCTGTAGCAACGCTTAGCGCCGGTGGAAACGTCTGCTGCCCTGTCAGGCGATCCAACCGGCTGTTAATTTGAGTCAACTGATTCAAGATAACCTGTTGTTGGTAAGCAATCTGATCCACTCGAGCCTCTAAGTTGTTAAATTGTTGCGCTAACGTGCTGTTTGCTGGGCCATTCTCATGGAGTCCTACTGACATAATGGCTGACCCAGGGAACAGACGCGGACTCAGAAATGGATACAATTATCTTTATTCAACCAGTGTTCGTGTGTGAGTGCGTGAATGTGTTGTGTCGTGTACGTGAGAGCGGGCTGGAGACTCCGAGCAGCTGGAAGTGAGCAGAGGGCTGTGCAGCCTGGCAACCCTATGGACAGAGCAAAGGCACACAGTTAGCAAGGAGCGAGATGGGTAATCACTCGGGTTGTAATTGTGGCTTACTGTTCCAGGCAGATGGTGAGCACCCGTTGGCCAGGAAGACAGCACCCACTGTCCCGGCGTCGTTGTAACCGTGGAGAGGATGGAGAGGAGGGGCGCCAAGAGGGACGATTCCGCCGCCGGGAGATTCTGCCTGTGCACAGGGGAGTAGCAAGGAACAGGTGAGTAAAGGTGATGCTTACTTGATTGGGAGAGGATTTCCTCCAAGCATAGATGCCGAAGTGGCGAGGTGGACGATCGTGGAGAGGTTTGGCTGGAAGTCATAGGAAGAGCTTCATAAAGCCAGGGAGACAGACGGCTCTGTGCCGGCCTGCAGGCAGAGTGAGGTTATATAGCCCTGGCCTGATGAGGAACCGGTGTACGCCCAGCTGTGGATGATAACAGCCCAGAGTGAGTCATCACACATCAAAGATCAAAGGCAGGCATCACTGAATGAGTGCTGATGTGCTTGCTTACACCCTTGCTTATACCTGCTTTCTACGGGCATGCAGAAATGCTTGCTTATACTTGGTTTCTATGGGCAGGCACGGGCATGCACGGGTATGTACTAGTACTTATAATGCAAAGAGAAGAAGGGAGAATCCACCCTTTAAAAAAAATTGCATAATGCTAAGCCTAAGTAAACAGCACAAAGCGCATGTGCTGGAAATTCAGTATAGTGATTGAGAGCAAAGTGCCTTTACATAATTTATTAACGATTCTGTGCAAGGACCAACAGAAGGCCAGTGCAAGAAAGTACTTGAGATGTTCAGATGTACAGTGGAAGTTTGTCTGCCTTTTCATAGCACTACACACAACATTCAGTAGTTTATGATAACATCCTCCTCCGTCTATAGTCACACTGAGGATAATAATGGGGACAGCTTATCTCATGAACTGTTTTAAAAAATATGCCTCAGAATGATGTCAGCTCCTAACAGATGACACTGACACTTGATCAGGGTATCACTCTGCTGAGCTCACCTGTTTATGAGGATTGGTTCTCTGTCACATAAATCTTCATGACCAAACAGGAGGTTTGAATCATAAATACTGTATCACACCTTACAGTTCATGTACCTAACAATCAAACAGGCTTTGAGAGCTGTTTGACAAAAAGTGTAACTCTGCTATATTCAAAGTAAATAAGGATGGTAAATAACATCTTAAGGATGTGAGACCTGGATGTGGTGGATTAGATTGACAATGTGATTTACTAACTGTTGCTTTATTACATATGTTTAAGCCTCCATTTCACAATTAATATATTTCTTCATATATCTCACCTTTATTTAAATGGGCAATTTAACTGTGAACTAGTTTTCTTTTACCATGATGACCTAGTGAAGAAGGAGCAACAGGAAGCAATATGGTATAACAACAAAAAAAACAACAACAATGCTGATCTTGCAAAAACAAAGCAGGTGCCTTCTTTCCTTATCTTCACATTAGTCCCACATAGCCGCAGGGTCCGTGTGTTATAATGATGAGCAATGACTAATTATTGATGGCAGCATGAAACTGTGTGTCAAAGAAGGCTGGGCACTGTGGTGTCGCCAGCATGTAGATGGCTATGTCACATCTTGTTGAAAATTCCTCTGTCTTATTTTGTGGCATTTGTAGAGAATATTTTAAACTTTAATATAACTCAGGCAAAAATTATTATATTCTGTACAATATTTGAAGGGGGGTGGGGGACCTAGACGTTACATTCTCCACTCAGACTGAATGGCACAGGAGGAGAGAAGCCGTCAGGAGGTCGAGACGGGACAGTGGAGGTGCAGATGCTAAAGGACTGTTAGGCGGATGCGCCGGGCAGACTGTGGCTTCTCCACCGGACTGTATGCTAATGCGCCGACAGGCTTTGTGATGACATGCATTGTGATTGTGTGTATTGTGGTGTGAACCCCCAGGTTGCTAGGCAAGGATGTAAGATACAAAAGAGAGATGCCCAGCGACCTGAGTTATTCTTGTTGACTTGTGGTTAGAGAGAATAAAGTCCACGCTGATGCAGCTCACTGCCTCACCTGTTCATTTCGCTCTACAGGGGCACAATAAAATTAAAGGATTGAGCAACCCCTTAACATAAATAAGTCAATGAGAGTGGCGCTTCAGGCTTCCTTTAGGTGTGTCCTACATTTGATCTGTGGTCAGAGCCATTACAAAAGGGCTGCTGGTGGCTGCTCTGTTTGTCTCACCTGTCCAGCAAGCCCCTCCCTGTCTGAGAGCTGACCCTGTCTTCCCACTGGAGGCAGGTATAAAAGGCACTAAAACAAAGAGCCATCTGGTTCAGGTGGGAGAAAAGCAGCTCAGCAAAGCTAACAAAGGACATTCAGCCCCAGCATTCAGAAAGTCTACATAGAACAAAACTGAGTGAGGAGGATGACATCCACAGCAGGTCGACTGGCTCATCAGCAGGAGAGAGATCAAGGCATTGGCACTAATGAAAAAGCGGTAAAGTTCTCCCAACAGGATTATGAGACTCTGAGGCAGCAGTGTCTGGAGAGTGGACGCCTCTTTGAGGATAACCGTTTTCCAGCTGAACGGAAATCCCTGGGCTACAATGAGCTGGGACCATACTCACCAAAGACCAGGGACATCGTCTGGAAGAGACCAACGGTAAGAGAACACTGGGCAAGACAGTGTGGTAATGTTTGTTCAGCACACAAGGAATTACACATTCTTATCAGAATGAATAGTATCAAAAGCAGTATCAAAATTACTATGTTGTTTTCAACTCTGCATGATGTACAGGAGCTGTGTTCAAACCCAAAGTTTATCAATGATGGCGCCACAAGGACTGACATCTGTCAAGGAGCTCTGGGTAAGTGAGAAACAGAAGCTGGGCGACTAAGGGAGTGTTGTTTGTCTTGTTAGAAGGAAGCATTGCATTCATGCACGCACACACACACACCCACACCCACACAAATGGAACACAACCTATTCAGCTATTTTGCTTGCATAAGGAAAGGGTCTGTTTGCATATATTAATTACAATGCTTTTACATTGTAGTGAACACCATGTTGCTAAATCTCACAACATATGGTCATATATTTCTCCTTACTGCACAGGTGACTGCTGGCTTCTGGCTGCCATATCCTCTCTGACTCTTGACCAACGAATCCTGGCTCGTGTGGTCCCTCCTGGGCAGAGCTTCTCTGAAGGATATGCTGGAATATTTCACTTTCAGGTTATTAAAATAACTCTTACACTGAGGGTGCTTCTTGGGGTGTTTTTCCCCCCACCATACCATATCTCATTATGATTTCATTATAAACTTTGATACTGGTATCACAAACTCAAAGGTCTGAAAAGCCAATAATGCCATGATTGTGATAATAATCAGCTCATGTGCGCGATGCAACAACAAAAAGAGCAATCAAACAACAAACACGTTTGAGAACTTTATTAATATCAAATAAGCGCACGGCTACAGAAATGGTCACTCGCCAGAGGAAACAGCCTGTGGAGAGAAGACGAGAGCCGTGAGTAGGAGGAACAGAGGAAGGGGAAAATGGGCTGGCCAAATTACCACTTGTGCGAGCTCTGAAGGAGAACCGGCAGGGCCCCAGCGGGGAATAGACGAACCAGCAGGGTGAGGGGAGTAGAGCTGGTGGTGCCTGATTGGGTGGAGGTTGATTGCTGTGGATGAGTGGTGATGTGGCAGGAGAGTGCACGCAGTCCCAGTGACACACCTGCACGATGGCAGCAACCCTGGGGACGGCAGTGGCTCAGGAGGTAGAGCAGGTTGTCCAATAACCACATGGTTGGCGGTTCAAATCCCGCTCTCCCCAGATATCCTGCCGTTGTGTCCCTGGGCAAGACACTTTACCCCAATTGCTCCTGGTGGGTCTGGAAGCGCCATGTTAGGCAGCATGCCACCATCAGTGTGTGAATGGGTGGATTGCAGGATCTGTAAAGCGCTTTGGTCATCAAGAGATGAGAATAAAAAAAGCGCTATATAAGTGAATGCCATTTACCATTTTAATAGGAGAAAAAGCACACAGGTTAATACTTTCATCACCGGTATGAATCATACACTTGCTGTCTTTGATAGGCAGTATACCCAGACGAGTCAGCGTCGAGTCACTCAAGAGTGCTTCCTTATAAACGCTGGCTGATGAGAGGGTGCAGGTGCGTCCTCTCATTCAGGTGCGGTGATGACCTGAGGAGAGATAAATGGGAAGGAGGGGGGTGCGCTGTCACTGCCCATGACAAATCGAACACTACACTTCATCTAACACCACGATTAGTAAAGACATTTTTGTCCTTAATTATTAAATCTGCAATAATAATTTTCCAACAGGAAGCAGAGTTTAGTTTGAACAAAACATAATTGAGTACAACACCTGAACTTAAGTTATTGAAACAGATTTTTTTAATTTAACCTTTATTTATACAGGGTAGTTCCACTGAGAAGCAATGTCTCTCTTTTAAGGACGCCGTGGTGATCCCGAGTTCGGTTCTGTACCGGGCTTGGGTCTCCTGTTTATTTTCCTTTCTTCCATATGTATTTCTAATTACGTTTTCGTTATGTCTGTGCTTTTATTTTGAGAGCGCCGTGACAGGACTTCCTGCTGTCAAATCTGTTCATGACCTATCACGGCTGTCTGCACTTTGTCATTACGTTTACTCCATACCTGTTTGTAGTTTGAATTCTGTTCACTATTTAAGATCACCAGCTAGACATAGTAGTTGCTGCGATCTCATCTACCTTAGACTGGAGTCCCTACGTCCGGCTCCAGTCTCGTTTCAGCGTCAGGTTTCGCCCTTGCTTCAATCATTTGTAAGTGTGTATTTCCAGCATCAGGTTTCGCCCTCGCTGCACTCTTGTGTAGGTGTTTGTGTTCTTTATTTGTGTCTCACGTTTAGTGTATGTGTTTTGCCCCACGTGGCTCATTACTTTGTGTTTTCTGTGAATAAACAAGCAAACTCACTGTCGGCATTTGGCGCCTCATTAATGCCCAGAAAAGGGTATTTATGACAGACGCCCTGTTCACACTCACACAGTTACACATTCACACCAGGAAGCTGCCCAGTACAACCACAGATTGTCCTGTGGTCACTGAGCAGCTCCACTGGAGCAGTTGGGGTTAAGGGCCTTGTTCAAGGGCACCACAGTGGGTTAAGGAGGGTGGGGTAAACACTGCTAAATTGTCTGCCCCACCCAGATCTAATCCTGCCGGTCCAGGGATCAAACCCGTGACCCTCTGCTCATCAGTCCACATCCCTAACCATTAGGCCACCACTGCCCAGACGCCTAACTGATGAATATATATTGTAGTCCAATTTTAAAAAAGTGTTATTATTATCTTCATTAGCATGTAACTGAACACCTGTTCCTCTAGCAGAGCAGTCAGCAACTCCAGATATGGAAAAATAACTGAATTTTAAATTGAAACAAAATAGCTGAGTTGTAAGTATTAAATAGCTTATTAGCATTGCTAATAGCCAAAGTTTTTTTCCCAATAAAATATTCTATTGTCAGCTTTTTTTCTGTAAATTTGTAACTTTTTCTTATAAATTAGCATTTTTCCTTGGAAATTTGTGACGTTTTTCCTCATAAATTCACAGAACTTTTCTCACGAATTAGCAACTTTTTGCATAAATTTGTATTTTTTTTGTAAGTTTATTATAAACAAACATAAATTTGCTATTTTTTTCTCGGAAGTTTGCAAATTGTCTTCTAAGGAATTGGTGAGTCACATGTGGCTCAGGATCTGCAGGCTGAAGACCCCCAGCTCTGGTACTACTGTGGCGGACACAAGTGGACACGGCACTCCACCCAGGACAGGGGGTTGGTGGTGGAGAAGGTAGTCAGAAATGGTAATGGGGAAAAGGCGAGAAGAGCCAGCTAAGGGTGCCAGAGCGCTAGGGGGTATAAAGCCAAAGAAAGATGTGCCTTCCGCCCCCGCTGTGCCAAGTTCACACCTGAGGACACAGGGGTGAGAATGTATTGTCTCAAGACCTGCTCTGTGACAGTATGTTAATGTGGATGTGGATGTGCGTGCATGTTTCACAGCTTGTATGTTAATGTGTTTACCCTGGGTGCCGGAGGCAGGAATAAAGTGTATAAGAGAGTTCATGCTGACACCCAGATGAAGTCTGTTATGTTTAATGGAGGAGAATAAAGTCGGTGTCATCAGCTTGTGGTCTCGTCTGATTCCTTCCTCCACACTGGTGACCTAGAGACGTGAGATGGAACACGGACCGAGCACCACCACGGAAACACTCCCGCTGGAGGCTCCCACCGCTGTATGCGCGTGGCAGTCAGACTCCTGGACTTTTGGCTTCACAACCCGGCAGCTCCCGACCCTCGTCATCTCGTGGTCTCGTCTGATTCCTTGCTCCACACTACCAATTTTTTTTTTTAAGTCGTATAGATTTTCATACACATCTTACATGTTTGTCTTGTCTTGCACTCCCATTGCAGAATACAACTGACTGATTAGGATTCAGGTTAAGGTTAACAAAAGAAACAAACACATAACTGACAGCAAGTTAACTTATGGCATTGTGGATTCTCAGTTCTGGCAGTTTGGTGAGTGGGTGAATGTGGTGATCGATGACCGTTTACCCACCAGAGATGGAGAGCTGCTGTTTGTTCACTCAGCCGAGGGTTCAGAGTTTTGGAGTGCACTGCTAGAGAAGGCCTATGCTAAGTACCTGCTGATTCTCCATTATTACTGATTCATTTAAATGTGATATACATGCAAACAAAATACACTGACATAATTTTCCACTTTTTTGTGTCTAACAGAGTGAATGGCTCCTATGAGGCCCTGGCAGGAGGGTCCACTATTGAGGGTTTTGAGGACTTCACAGGAGGAATTGCAGAAATTTACAAGTTGGACAAGGCACCACTGCACCTCTTTAAAATCATTCAGAAGGCATTGGGGCTGGGATCCTTGCTGGGTTGCTCTATTGACGTCAGTCTTATTTTCATGCTGATTTACATTAAATTTGCAACCAATATTTGAATTATTTCATTGCTTGTCTTTGTTGCTCTCAGATCACCAGTGCCTATGAGACAGAGGCAGTTACAGCTTTAAAACTTGTAAAAGGGCATGCATACTCACTCACTGGTGCACAAGAGGTGTGTGGTTTGTCTTATTGTCTGCAGGGTATCAGTGTTGTTTTTTTATTATCTAGTTGTCATTATGCTACATGGAAATAACATTGGACTTCAGATACTGGTTTTATCTTCCAGGTTAGTTTTCAAGGTGGGCCAGTTCAGCTGGTGCGAATCAGGAACCCATGGGGTCAGGTGGAGTGGACAGGGGCTTGGAGCGATGGGTAAATATTTCCATTCTATGTAGGTTCCATAGGGTGGTGCCAGAAATTAAGAAAAAGAACTCTTTAAAAAAAAACAAAAACAGGTCGAGTGAATGGGATGACATCAGTGAAGATGAGAAATCAAAGTTGAACCATGTGGCCGAAGATGGAGAGTTCTGGTCAGTCTACAGTATTTTACCCATCACACATTATGTTTATTAAATGGTATATCATTAATGCCTTCTCAAATATGAATTATAATACTTTTAAAAGGAACTCCGATTATATTGGCATGTTAGCTCTATATGCTTTATTTTTATGTTAGTAACATAACTATAATATAATTTTTTTGAAAATAATTCCCAGTTTTATATATTTTTAAAAAACTTTATTACGATGTAAATCGCCATTTTTGTTTACGTCGCAATGCATTCTTGGTAGTGACGTAGAATGGTTGCAGCCATTTTTTCTGTCTTATACAAGCCAAGAAGCGAAGCTACTAACTACTGCCATTTGTCAGTGAAAATGACACATTGCGCGGCTTTTGGATGTAATTTCCAATCAAAGGGAAATAAAGAGAGCGGGGTGAGCCTCCATAGCTTTCCTAAAGAGGGAAAGTGGAGGAAAAAGTGGGGCGGCAGCGGCTCAGCAGGTAGAGCAGGTCGTCTAATAACCCGATGGTTGGCGGTTCGCATCACGCTCTCCCCAGATAGCCTGCCATTGTGTCCCTGGGCAAGACACTTCACCCGCATTGCCTTCAGTGCCCATAACACTGGGTATGAATGTGTAAAAATGTTTAAATGCTCGGTGGTGGCCGGAGAGGCCGTTGGCGTGGATTGGCAGCCACATTTCCGTCACTCTGAGTGTCTGTGATCACGCGCTATAGCGCATGCCTGATAAAGCTGACATATGTATTAATCACACTATGATAAAGCACAATATCGCGGCATACAGTGGTTGCATGAGCTGCGCTGCGCGGGGAAGGAAACGGTTATAAAAGTTCACCATTCCCAAAAATTCTTGTAGTGCCCTGACCGTTTGCGGCTGGGGAAAATCTGCTACTGCGCGCACTTTGTCAGGCAGTGGGACCGCTCCTACGGGAGAGACGCGGTGCCCCAAAAAATCAATCCCCGTCACCCTGAACTGACATTTCGCTGGGTTGATTATTAACCCGTGCTCTTCCAACCTCCAGAAAACCGTCGTGAGGTGGGTTTCGTGTTCGTCTTCGGACGCGCTGGCCACTAAGATATCATCCAGGTAGACGAACACGAAAGGGAGATCGCGCAGCACTGCATCCATCATGCGTTGGAACGTCTGTGCAGCCCCTTTAAGCCCAAATGGCATGCGCAAAAACTCGAATAAACCGAACGGAGTTATTACCGCTGTTTTGGGTATGTCCTCAGCGCGCACTGGGACTTGGTGGTAACCGCGGACCAGGTCTATTTTAGAAAAAACGCGCGCCCCTGCAAGGTGAACGGAAAAATCCTGAATGTGAGGAATTGGGTAGCGGTCGTGTATATCGCTCAAAGCGCGTGCATGAGACATGTCTGTGATTGCACGCTATAGCGCATGCCTGATAAAGCTGACATATGTATTAATCACGCTATGATAAAGCACAATATCGCTCAAAGTGCACGAGCGTGCGCTTTGCGCACCACTGTGGCGGATGAAATAAGGGAACCCAGTGTGGAAGCACGGAATAAGTGCAGGCAGGACACGGCGAACTGAAGTTAAAAAGGGTGTTTATTTCATCCTCCAGCACGAAGCTCACTCCAGCGCTGTGGGAGCATGCTGCAGCAAGCCTTGTGTCTCTAGTCACCAAACAGGCAATGCGTGTGATCAAAAAGCAGGATCAGAGAGCGCTTTGCGCACGGTCAAGCGAATCACAATTTGAATTTTGTCACGGTTCGAATTTTTATTCAGCGCACGCTTGATAAAGCTGATATATATGTATTTATCACACTATGATAAAGCTCTATTTCGCTCAAATGAGCGATATAGCGTGCGCGTGTGTCTGTCCGCTTTGCGAGTGTCTCTCCACTTTGAGTGTCTCATGCGCGCACTTTGAGTGATATTGTGCTTTATCATAGCGTGATTAATACATATGTCAGCTTTATCAGGCATGCGCTATAGTGCGTGATCACAGACACTCAGAGTGACGGAAATGTGGCTGCCAATCCGCGCCAACGGCCTCTCCGGCCACCACCGAGCATTTAAACATTTTTACACATTCATACCCAGTGTTATGGGCACTGGAGGCAATGCGGGTGAAGTGTCTTGCCCAGGGACACAACAGCAGGCTATCTGGGGAGAGCGTGATGCGAACCAACCATCGGGTTATTAGACGACCTGCTCTACCTGCTGAGCCACTGCCGCCCCACTTTTTCCTCAACTTTCCCTCTTTAGGAAAGCTATGGAGGCTTACCCCGCTCTCTTTATTTCCCTTTGATTGGAAATTACATCCAAAAGCCGCGCAATGTGTCATTTTCACTGACAAATGGCAGTAGTTAGTAGCTTCGCTTCTTGGCTTGTATAAGACAGAAAAAATGGCTGCAACCATTCTACGTCACTACCCAGAATGCATTGCGACGTAAACAAAAATGGCGATTTACATCGTAATAAAGTTTTTTAAAAATATATAAAACTGGGAATTATTTTCAAAAAAATTATATTATAGTTATGTTACTAACATAAAAATAAAGCATATAGAGCTAACATGCCAATATAATCGGAGTTCCTTTTAAAGTTTTTTTCATCAAGGCTGTTAAAACACACAAACAAAAAATAGAAATATGAATGTTTCCTTAATTTTCACAAATTTCTTTTCCCTAGGATGTCTTATTCAGACTTCATAAGGCAGTTTTCCAGGCTTGAGATCTGTAATTTGACGCCAGACACACTTATGAGCGATGAAGTGGGCCACTGGAACCACCGCCAGTACGAAGGGCTGTGGAGGGTCGGCTCCACTGCAGGTGGCTGCCCCAATCATCCAGGTAGGAAAGAAATTTCAAATCCTGCACATTTCAGCACACTGTCAGAGTTGTGTATGTATGTGCTATTGGAAATTACATGTTTTGTGTTTCCCAGCCACATTCTCATCCAACCCTCAGTTCTTGGTCCGTCTGGAGGATGTGGATGATGATCCCCTGGATGGAAAAGATGGATGCACCTTTCTATTGGGCCTGATGCAAAAAGATGTGAGACGGCAAAGGAGGCTCAACCGCAGCCTTGAGACCATTGGCTTTACCATTTATGAGGTCCCAGATGAGGTCTGTCTTTCCCTTACTGCTCCTTTACCCCATTTCTTATTTAAAGAGATTAAAAGTGTTGTGAATTTCAGAAGTTTTATCCCATTCAAGTAATGAGATTCTATTAATCTTCTAAGTACAAAGGCCGGAACAGTGTCCACCTAGGTCCTGATGTTCTGCTTCATCAGAGAGCCGTGGCTTTGAGCAGTTTCATCAACACACGTGAAGTGTGTGACCGCTTCACCCTACCACCGGGAGAATATGCTGTTATCCCTTCAACCTTCCATCCACACAAGAATGGAAGTTTCATTCTCAGGGTGTTCACAGAAAAAGCAGCTGCAACTTGGTAGGTGTGATGCACTCTCAAGTCTTCAGACTTGAGAGTTTTATTTCATACAGCCATCTAGTGGACAAAACTAACAAGCCACCTGCCTTTTTGGAAGTCTTAAACTCTGCATTTCTATTCTTTTAGTCCAATGGAGGAAGATGTTGGTGCTCAAATAGAGGAGGTAAGCAAGCTATTCATATTTAGATTCAAGTTAATGATTGGATACATTCTTGAGACTTTTTCCCCTCACTCTGATGGTAGTCTGCAGTTTGCTGCATCTTAAAACAAGAACTATTAGAGATATCAACAACAAACTTGGTGTAAGAATAGTACATAAAAAATTCTAGATGTGCATTCATTTTGAGGTTTAAAGGTCAAAGTTCAAGGTCACAGGTACGGTGTAGATCTGAATGGCGATTACTAAAACATGGAACGAATGGTACGGTAGGGAACATTCCATCGGTGTTCCGTACAGGACATCAACCAATCCTGCCCGCTGTCAGTTCTATGTCAGTGTGCCTTCGTACGGAGTGGTCCTACTAGCTAGCAGTGTCAAGCGTGCTACGAACATGTACATGTAGCGTTAGCTACAGAACCTTCCTTCCCTGTAAAATGGCAAGCAAAATGTAAACGATACATCACAAAAAAGCATATTTTTTCCAGGAGACATGAAAGTTTCCGTATCTAACAGAATGTTTCGGACGGAACGCGAACAGAACGAACATAGCAGGAATGAATTCACCGTCTGAGTGAGTTGCAGGCAGATGAAGTTGACTTTATAACTTCTGTAGCTGTGTTCAGCCTGCTGTGGAAATTCTCAAAACACCGTCATGCTTAGGTTTACATTACCTGACCGGGGGTTTCACCTGAGAAAATTGCCCCGCCTCCAAAATTTCACCTGGATGATGAGTTGTTTACACTGCTAGTCTGCTAGGCTTGTTAGCACATCTGTGGCAGGAATCCATGGGTAAAAAACTCTGACTGCAGCGGCATGAAATAAAGCAGCGTTGTTGGAGGTTTTAAGTAGAGTTTTATTATATCATACCACCGTCACGAGCTCCTCTCCCGGCGCCGTGCGTGCGCGCCGGGAGCGAGCCCACGGCTCTCAGAGAAGGGACACACAGTCTGTGTCCTGCAGCAGGGTTGAAGTCAGATGAGTGAGAGAGGAAGTGTTACAGGACCTGTGCAGTATTTATACCCAACTCAAACAATACATCAAAGCAGATTCACAGCAGTTTGTCTGATCAAAGGGACTGCAGAACAGGCATGAGATATTTGCATTTGTGAGACACAGACAGGATGCATGAACACAATGCATGGGTGGCACATTAACCTCACAGCAGTGAAATGCATAAATGGCTGATTAGATCACAGGATGCAACGGAAAAAACCAGGAGTAGCGAGTTGTCTGTCCTTAGTCTGTTTGTGGGGGTTTTCCCAAACCGCCACAGCTCCCCCCCAGAGGGCTCGGCAGGTGGTCGAGACCTCGATAGTGCAGCTTGGGCAGCGAGCAGGGAAAAGCTCTGTGCAGGAGGGGGTGGAGGGGGGTGGGGGTAGTAAAAGCCGGCCGGAGACGATGAAAACGTCCAGGCCGCGCAAAAATTGCTTGTGGGTCCGCGATGTCGAAGGGCTGGTCCCGTTGAACGTGCAGAGGTCCACAAGAAGAAAAATTAGTCACTGGCTCCTCTCGCGATTAAGTCCTGCAAGGATTAATAGCGGCCATGAAGAAAAGACGAGGCTGCGTGGCGGCTGTGATGAGGGCAGAGGGACTGGCGTGTTGACTTAAGGTTCAGGCGTAACCCTAAAGCCTCAGGAACCGCAGACAGCTGAATTCCCCTTGTGTGCCGTGGCTAAGACCATAAAATCCAGTGAGCAAGCTGCGTGCCTCAGGTGAACGAGCAAGCCTGAAGGGCCAGTGCGCAGCGGAAGGAAGGCGGTCAGAAAAGCCGTATTTGTCCCGTGCGTGGTGTGCGCCGTCCTCGTAACTCCCCGGTGCGTGTGCCGGGGTCCCGTGCGTGGGTGGGCCGCTGGAGAGGAGAACCAGGGTCAGGGAGCTTGCTGGAGATCATCCCTGTTGTCTGTTGCGTCGTTCGGTAGTGGTGCGTTGGAGCGGTGCGAGGAAAGTAGACGCTCTTGTCCCTCGCTCGGTCATGGTGCGTTCAGGTCCACGTGTGCTCCGTCGGCCATGGGAGTCGCCGTCGCGGAGAAAGGACGAGGTACATGCGCTCTCGAGTGGAGGAGCTGTGAGCGCGGCCGGTCCAGCGTGGATGTGCCGATCAAGGCGTGCAGATCTCACCATGAAACGTTGCTGCGGCTTTCCCGGTCATGGGTGGTCTCCGGAGAGTCTCAACCTGGAAATTCTGCGTCGAAATCTCCCTGAAGCAGAAGGGAGCTGTTGCGTTCGCTTGTCGTCGGAGAATCACCGCCGGGTGTTGCGTTCGCTGGCAGCGTGTTCGATTCAGCGTCGGGTCACCAGTGCGGCGGTATGAAATAAAGCGGCGTTGTTGGAGGTTTTAAGTAGTTTATTATATCATACCACCGTCACGGGCTCCGCTCCCGGCGCCGTGCATGAGCGCCGAGAGCGAGCCCATGGCTTTCAGAGGAAAAGACACAGAGTGCCTGTCTGCAGCAGAGGCTGAAGTGTGTGAGTGAGAGACGAAGTGTTACAGGACCTGTGCAGTATTTATACCCAACTCAAACAATACATCAAAGCAGATTCACAGCAGTTTGTCTGATCAAAGGGACTGCAGAACAGGCATGAGATATTTGCATTTGTGAGACACAGACAGGATGCATGAATACAATGCATGGGTGGCACATTAACCTCACAGCAGTGAAATGCATAAATGGCTGATTAGATCACAGCATGCAACGGAAAAAACCAGGAGTAGCGAGTTGTCTGTCCTTAGTCTGTTTGTGGGGGGTTTCCCAAACCGCCACACTGACATTCCAATTCAGCTGCAGAGCTCCAAGTCCATCTGTCTCCAAGTGAGTGTCAGTCTCATTTTGAAATGAGTTTACTCTCCAGTGTTGATACTTTTAAACCCAGTGATGGCAGAATCTCAAGGTTAGCATTCCGTAAGGAAGGTTCTGCATCTCATGTTACATGTACATATTTGTAGCACACTTGACACTGCTAACTAGTAGGACTGACAGCAGGCAGGCTCAGTTGACGTCCCGTACGGAACATGTTCCATACATGTTCTGTATAGAATGCTGACAGAACATGTTCTGTATGTAATGCCGACGGAACATTCCGTATGGGACTCGGATGGAACAAACGTAGCAGGAATGAATTCATTGTCTGAGTGAGTTACAGACAGGCAAAGTTGCCTTTGTAAGTTCTGCAGCTGTGTCCAACCTGCTGTGGAAATTCCCAAAACACTCATACTTAGGTTTACATTATCCGATCGGGGTCTCACCTGGGAAAATTGTCCCTGCCTCCTAAATTTCACCTGGATGATGGGTTTTTTACACTGCTAGCCTGCTAGCCTTGTTAGCACATCCGTGGCAGGAGTCCGTGGGTAAAAAACTCTAACACTCCGATTCAGCTGCAGAGCTCCCGGTACTTCTGTCTCCAAGTGAGTGTCAGTTTCATTTTCAAACTAATTTACTCTCCAGTGTTGATACTTTTACTCCAGTGAAGGCAGAATCTCAAGGCTAGCATTCCGTAAGGAAGGTTCCATATCTAACGTTACATGTACATGTTCGTAGCACACTTGACACCGCTAGCTAGTAGGGCTGACAGCAGGCAGGCTCGGTTGACGTCCCGTACGGAACATGTACGGAACATGTTTATTTTAAGTTAGTTAGTGAAATGTGAAGAGGTGAAAATCAATAATAGGTCAACAACCTATGAAGACTGAAGAGGATAAGATAAGGATAAGATGTTCCTTATGGAACGCAAACAGAATGTTCTGTACTGTACTGTTTGTTCTGTGTTTTAGTAGGCACCAATCTGAACCTCCACTGAGTGCCTTCTAGTTTCTTTCTACTGCAAAACTAAGACTGACACAAAGGTTTTATAAGGTGTTTAAAATTTACTTGCAAATTTAATGTTTATTTGAAAGGGACATTACATACTAATGAACATTAATACAAATGTATGCCAGATTTAGCAATACTGCTAATTTGCATCTGTAGTCCACCAGAACTGTAGAACTGTTATATTTATTAATCACTTCTGTATGTTTTTTTTTTTATCTCAAATTTGACTTGACTTTGAATGTCTTTCTGTCACAGGAGGAGGTATCTGAAAGTGATGTGGATCCTCACTTCAAGTACCTCTTCAAACAAATTGCTGGCAATGTAGGTTTAAGAATACACAAACCCCAATTCAAATGAAGCTGGGAAGTTGTGTAAAATGTAAATAAAAACAGAATACAATGATTTGCACATTCTTTTCAACCTATATTCAGTTGAATACTATTGCAGTGCCTCATCACATGACCATATAAGGAGTTGTTCAGTCTTTATAAGAACTCCTTATAAGGAGTTAAGGACACAGACACACTATGTTCTGATATGAGGTCATAGAATTCCAGTCACATGACCATATACTATAAGGAGTTGTTCCCACAGCCCACAGCAACCAGTGATGTTTCTGGGTACTGGGTAGTGTTGATATTGTGGAATGCAGGAAAAATAAGGCGAGCAGGGAGAGAGTTCGTTTCGAGCATTTACTCCACAGAAGCCAAAACACAAGTGAACATGCAGGTAAAACCAGAGCTCTCCCTTTTCACTAGCTCCGCCCATCTCTTCCATTCATTGTCGCAAAGTTTCCTATTAAAAAAGGCGAGCATTTGCCAAGCGCCAGCAACCCACTGCTCACACATTGCCCCCACAGCAAAATCAGACGCATCAGATGTAAGCGCTATGGAGGCTGGAGGTGATGGATGTGCCAGCATAGCAGCATTTGCGAGGGCAGCCTTAGCCTCCTTGAAAGCCTGAACCATCGCCGGAGACCACTCCATGGTCTCACTGCCCTTTTTCCCCCAAGTGCTTCATAAAGGGGATGTAACAACTGAGCTATGTGTGAAATAAATCTTTTATAAAAATTCACCATACCAAGAAACTCTTGCAGGGATATAACAGTGCTGGGTCGTGGAAAAACTGCAATCACCTCCACCTTTGCTGGCAGTGGAATGGCTCAGGAAATCAATCACTGAGAGGCTGAACTGACACTTGGCAGGATTAACAATCAAACCATGCTCATCTAATCGCTGCAAAAGTTTCCGTAGATGTAACAAATGTTTCTCCACTGAAACACTAGCTACCAATATGTCATCTAAATAAACAAATAAAAATGACATTCCCCTCAAAACAGAGTCCATCAATTGCTGAAACGTCTGCACAGCTCCCTTCAGATCAAACAGCATCCGCAAAAATTCAAAAAGCAGTCTTGGACACATCCTCCGCATGAACCGGGACCTGATGGTAGTCCCATACCAAATCCACCTTAGAAAAAATAGTGGTCCCAACCAAACAAACAGAAAAATCCTGAATGTGTGGAACTGGGTATTGGTCATGCACAGTCACATTATTGAGGTGTCGAAAATCACCGCATGGCTGCCAACTAAGATAAGATAAGATAAACCTTTATTAGTCCCACAGTGGGGAAATTCCAGGATTGCAACAGCACAAGGATAGCAACACTCAGAGCAATAATTTAGAAGATAAGAAAATAAGAGCAGTGAATATACATATGTACACATAAATATATAAATATATATACACAGTGTGGAGCATTGTAGCTAAATGGAATA
The DNA here is from genome assembly GCA_020510985.1 of Pholidichthys leucotaenia. Lineage (NCBI taxonomy): Eukaryota > Metazoa > Chordata > Actinopteri > Cichliformes > Pholidichthyidae > Pholidichthys > Pholidichthys leucotaenia. The sequence goes on along the minus strand of CM035841.1, from coordinate 305,257,493 downwards.
AACAGCATAACCGTGTATTTAGTTACCCTACACGGTATGAATATGTACCTATACATATTGTCACCCTCCATAGCGACTGATGTTGTCCTAGTTGTATACTGGAGGGGACCATTTGTGTAAGTCTGTTGCGTCTTTTGCATTCAATACTATTAGGTCGTCACGTTTTTTTTGCTATCTCTGCGAGCAGCCCTGCTTAGGTTATACAGTCTGACAGCTGTAGGTAGGAAGGACCTGCAAAACCTCTCGGTTGTGCATCTAGGATGATGTAGTCTACTGCTAAATGAGCTCCTCAGTGCGTCCAGTATGTCCTGCATAGGGTGGGACTCGGACTCCAGCAGAGATGACAGTTTAGCCACCATCCTTCTCTCTCCTATCTCCTCCACTGGGTCAAGGTGTTGCCCCAGGACAGAGCTAGCTTTCTTGATCAGTTTGTTCAGTCTCTTCCTATCAGCTGCTGTAATGCCGTTGCCCCAGCAGACCACTCCAAAAGTGATGGCTGATGCCACCACCGTGTTGTAGAATGTCTTCAAGAGCACCCCTTGTACACCAAAAGACCTGAGCCTCCTCAGTAGGAACAGCTTGCACTCTCCCTTCTTGTAGAGTGCGTCGGTATTGTGTGACCAGTCTAGTTTATTGTTCAGATGAACACCCAGGTACTTGTAGGATGTCACCATCTCAATGTCTGTTCCCTGGATGTTTACTGGTGCTGTGAGGGGTTGTCCTTGCCTGCAGCAGTCCACCACCAGCTTCTTAGTTTTCCTCGCGTTGATCTGGAGGCAATTCCGATGGCACCAGTCCACGAAGTCCTGGATAAGTCCTCTGTACTCGGCTTCATCTCCAGTGGAGATGAGGCCGACGATCACAGAGTCGTCAGAGAACTTCTGTAGGTGGAAGTGTGTTGTGTTGTGTGAGAAGTCCGCAGTATAAAGGGTGAACAGGAAGGGAGCCAAAACTGTTCCCTGGGGGTCCCCCGTGCTGCCAATGATCGTGTCGGACACACAATCCCGGGTTCTCACAAACTGTGGCCGGTTAGTGAGGTAGTCCAGGATCCATGATGACAGGTGCTGGTCCACCCCTGTGCACAGCAGCTTGTCCTTCAGGATCATCGGTTGGATGGTGTTGAAAGCACTGGAGAAGTCAAAGAACATGATCCTTACCGCATTCCCAGGCTTCTCCAGGTGGGACAGGGAATGGTGAAGGAGGAAGATCACTCCACCCTAATGCCATGCTGGTAGGCGAACTGGAGTGGATCCATCGCTGGTCCCACCAGTGGGCAGAGGTGAGTGAGGAGCAGTCTCTCTAGGGTCTTCATCATGTGAGACGTCAGGGCCACTGGCCTGTAGCTGTTCAGGTCTTTGGGTTGGGAATCTTTTTTGTTACAGGTACCACACAAGATGTTTTCCACAACTGTGGTACCCTCCCCAGCTTCAGGCTCAGGTTGAAGATGTGCTCCACAATCCCACACAGCTGGTCTGCGCAGGACTTGAGGAGCTTTGCGCTGATGCCGTCCGGTCCCGAGGCCTTCCTCGCCTTGATCTTCCTCAGCTCCGTCCTCACCTGGGTCTTAGTGAGGGTCAGGTTGGGGGGCTGTGTGCTGGGAGTGGGGGGTGTTGGTGGAGTGGAGTGTGGACAGCAGGTCTTGATGACTGTAGAGGCAGCAGTGGTTGGTGTGCAGTCGGGGGGAGGGTGGTTGGTCAAACCTATTAAAAAACAGGTTCAGATTGTTCACCCACTCCCTGCCCCCCGTGGCCTGGGAGGAGGTATTCTGGAGCCCAGAGATGGTTTTAAGGTTTCTCCAGACCCCGCTGATGTCGCTCTTTTGCAGCTTGTCCTCCATCTTCTTCCTGAAGCTGTCCTTGCATTCTCTGATCTTCCTCCTCAGCTCCCTCTGTACAGACTTCAGCATCTCCCTGTTCCCCGACCTGAAGATCCTCTTCTTCTCTCTCAGAAGTGTTTTTATCTCAGGGTTGATCCAGGGTTTGTTGTTCGAGCAACACCGTATGGTCTTGGTGGGTACGGTGTTGTCCACACAGAAGTTGATGTAGTCCGTGATGGTGTGAGTGAGGCCATCAATGTCCTCACCATGTGGATCGCAGAGCTGCTCCCAGGCAGGGGTTTCAAGACAGTCCTCTAAAGCGTCCATTGCCTCCTCAGACCATATCTTCACCGTGCGTATGACCGGAGGTTGTCTGTGTACTAGGGGTTTGTACACTGGCAGGAGATGAACCAAGTTGTGATCCGATCTCCTGAGTGGGGGGAGTGGTGATGAGGTGTACGCCTCCTTAGTGTTAGCATAGAATAAGTCCAGTGTTTTATTGTCTCTAGTGTGGCATGTGACATACTGGGTGAACGTGGGCAGAATGGGGGACAGTGAAATATGGTTGAAATCACCTGAGATGAGGAGAAAAGCATCTGGGTGTTCTGTCAGCAGCCTGCCAGTTACTGAGTGAATGGCGTCACGCGCTATCCCAGTGTTCGCCATCGGATTTGCATAAATAATGATGCAGATCACGTGTGAGTATTCCCTCGGGAGATAGGTAGGCTGCATGCTAACAGCTAGCAACTCAATGTCTTTGCTGCAGTGATGTTGTTTAACCGTGATATGTCCCGGTCTGCACCAGCTGTTATTGACATACATTATCACTCCTCCACCCCTTGCCTTCCCACTGTCTGGTGTCCGGTCTGCCCGTATTGCGTGGAAACCCTCCAGTTCAATGTTAACTACCATCAGACTTAGGCACCATGTTTAAGGGTGAAGCCCATGGGCTGTTGGAACAGCGCATGATGCCAAGCTGTTCCATTGTAGCTAACTCCTCCTTAGCTATTGCCAATTTAGCAGCATCCAGATGACTAACACGTACAAAAATCGGAGGGCCAGTAGTAGGAATATAATGCTCCACCCTGTGCTTAGCCACCAAAGTTGGAACCGTTAGAGATAGAAACTCAGCAAGAAGACACTGATCCCCTGTAGCAAGAATGTTAGCAAGAGCAAATGGCCCAGGCCTACCTAACATGCATGGAAATGTAGAAAAAGAAACTGTCTCTCAAATGGCAATTAGCAATATCCACTAACAGTCTGTGAGCACACAAAAAATCTACCCCAAGTATTGGCACAGAGAGAAACCATTACAAAATCCCATCCAAACTGCTGTCCATTAAAACACACAGTCACAAACTTGGTACCAAAAGTACGAATGGGGGTCCCATTAGCTGCGTCCAGCGGTGGACCATGACTGCAGCTTAATTTGTCTGCAGCCGACGCTGGCAGTACACTCTTCTGTGCGCCCGAATCCACAAGCCAACATCTGCCGGACAGCATATCCTCCATGAACAGCAGCTCTTCCCTGTCACCAATGCCCACAGCTGCTACTAAGAGTTTTCCTGGCTCGAGAAAGAGCAAGACTGCACACAGCGTTTGGCCTTAATGCCAAACCGATGATGGTAAAAACACATCTTATCCCCCTTTCTCCAGCAAGTCGATGCTGCTGCCACAACCGCTGCCTCCTCATCCTCTGGTGAAAACTGGAATTGTAGGGGACCCATGGCATGCACTACATACTGTTGGGTTGGTAGCAATATCCTGTCCGCTTCCTCCACCAATCCTCGATAGCGCTTAATGCGTAGTAGAGGCAAGCTGGCGAGGACCTTACGCACCGGAGGTGGTAACTGCCACAGAACAGTCGAACAAAAAGAAAAGAAGCATCACCTGACCCAAACAATGCCAGCATGTTCTCCATCAGCTCAGTAGGTTTACTACCTCCCAAACCATTAAGAGATAAAAGGTGCTTTGCCCGTTCCATGTCCAACAGCTGAAATAATCTCAGCAACTGAGCCTTCAAAGCCTTATACTTCCTGTTAGCTGGTGGGTCCCTCAACAAACCCATCATACGGCGGGTAGTAGAAGAATCCAATGCTGCAACCACATGATAGTACTTGGTCTCATCCACCAGAGGTTGAACTTCACTTCAATGTGCTGAAACCATGGGTCCGGGTCATGCTGCCAAAATTCCAGCAGCTTAATCGTGGCTGCAAAAACTCCAGGGGGAATAACGGGAGCTTGCCTGGGTGCCGAGGTGCTTGGCGTACCATTGCCATTAACATCAGAAAACATGTCCAATATTGGGGTCACCAATGTGGAATGTAGGAAAAATAAGGCGAGCAGGCAGAGAGTTTGTTTAGAGCATTTACTCCACAGAAGTTAAAACACAAGTGAACATGCAGGTAAAACCAGAGCTCTACCTTTTCACTAGCTCTGCCCATCTCTCCTGGTGTGAGATCCACCCCACATCATATCCGCCACAATATATGACTTTCGCTTTGCATGGTAGAGTTTTAATTTGCACTTGTAGATGCAGCGACGAACTGTGTTAACTGACAGTGGTTTTCCAAAGTGTTCCTGAGCCCATGTGGTAATGTCCTTTACAGAATGATGTTGGTTTTTAATGCAGTGCCACCTGAGGGATCAAAGGCATTCAGTGTTGGTTTTCAGCCTTGTTGCTTTCATACAGAAATGTCTCCAGATTCTCTGAATCTTTTGGTGACATTATGGACTGTAGAAGATGAAAGTCCTAAATTCCTTGCAATGAGGAATGTTCTTAAACTGTTGGACTATTTGCCCACACACACAAAAATAAAGTTTATCAGTTTGATCATTAAATAGCTTGTCTTTGTAGTGTATTCAATTAAATATAAATTGAAAAGGATTTGCAAATCACTGCATTCTGTTTTCATTTATGTTTTACAAATCTCAACTTCACTAGAATTGAGGTTTGTAAGAATGGGTATAAGAACATTTGGGACAGATTTACTAAAGGCAGTGCAAATTAGCGAATGCACAATTTAGGCAGATCACCAAAGAGAGTGGCCAATTTTTGCCAGTGATCTACTAACAACACACAAAATTATGAGCACAGACGCAGACACTTCATTTCAATAATGACCATCCATCCACCACGAGCACCACAAAATTGCGCACAGGCACAGTTGATGAGGAAGCAGGTCATCAAACAGGTGCAGCCAGTTTGAAGGAGCATAACGTATAAAGCTTTTTTAAGCTTTTGTTTAAGTGCAAACCCAACTAAAATAGTTTATTTTTGTTCATTATATTTCAAAATTTAGATTTTCATTTAACATGGCAGTTTTTTGGTTTAATATGTTTAAATTAAGTTTCTAATTTAAAAAAGGACTACTTTTGAATAAATTGATTATTTGACCAATGTGTTTATTTTATCAACACAAGAACCATCATGGTCTGATGGAGACTCTGGGGTTTTATTATGTGAATAACTTTGTTTTAATAAATCTACAGGTCTCCCAGTTCACAACTTTTTATAAATGCCATTACGTTACAGTCTTGCAATTTCGGGGGACATTTCTATGGTTCCGTGCGCTCTTTTTGTTAATAATCTTATTGTTGTTTTCCTCTTGTATTGTGCATCCTGAACTGGGAGACAGATATAGAGAGAAGAGGGAACTGAATTACCGTTTTATGCACAGCAAAAAGAAATACTGTTAATATAGAAATATGGGTAGAGAAAAAAACTAAGAAAATTGGCAATATGGAAGATTTTGCTTCAAGATTGAGGGGGAGCTGATAGGAAAACTTCAGAGTCTGAGTCTGAACCTCTGCAGAAAAAGAAAAAAACCCACTATCGGCTGACACCATCTGTATGTCCACTGCAGGTATAAGGGCTCCTATTGTATCTTATTTTATAGCTACAAATTCATGTAGTAGGCTATATACAGTATAAACAAATGAAATTAAAAAAAAAAAAACTGCCAGCTGATGTCCAGTTCAGTATAACACCGATCTCTGTGAGACCGTTGATGTTCATATAATCTGTTCTTTGGTCATTCCAAATAAAGTCACGTACAGAGAGAAGCTTCTCTTCGGCCACACGCCCTCAGTTCTCGGCAGTGTCTCCTCCTGGCACCAATGATCGCTATCATGTCAGGTGCAGATGAATTAAGTTAAGCTTTTTGGGGTGTTAAATCATGGCGCATTTACCGGGAGACTGACAACCGCAAACTTTAATAAATCACCTTGCGCCGGTCATGTAAATACTCCCCTCCCTCAAATTTGCGCTTTGACATGACAACTCCCACAAATACATGTGCAATGAGGCCAAGCGCAAAATTAATATAGTCCATGCCTTTCCACCGCTAATTTTGCCCTGCACCCTTTAGTAAATCAAAAAAACAGTCGTTTTTTAATGCCAAAACAGGGTTTTGTGCATTAGTAAATATGCCCCATAATCAGTTGTAAACTGGAGTAAGAATTTAAATTCAGCAAATAATCAGCTTTTTTTTAAACAGGATATGGAGGTATCAGTCTTTGAACTGATGAAAATTTTGAACAGTATCATCTCTCACCGTAAGTACAATGGTTTTATTATTTTTTCCTATTCTGATCCGATGTGAAATGAAAAGTGTTGCTTTTGCAGGGAGTGATATCAAGACTGATGGATTCAGCCTTGAGACAAGCCGCCTTATAATCAATCTGCTGGATGTATCCTTTCTGAAAAACACCAAAATTAAAGCCTAAAAGGTTTTGTAACTGTCACTAGTTCCTTAAATGTGTAAACATCCTCCCACTGTGATGTTTAATGCTCACCATGGTGTAAACCAATAACTAAATATCTCTAATTTTACATAGTGAGTTTGTTTAAAAAAAAAACAACTTAACACTCTGCAGAAAGATGAAAGTGCTAAATTGGGACTGATGGAATTCCACTTACTTTGGAACAAAATCCAGAGATACCTGGTAAGATGTGATCCAAGTACTTTCAAAATGGGAGTATCTGGCTGTATCTGATAATGGAACTCATGGAAGTGTGGGCCATATAGGAGATCTTCAAGACACTTGACACAGACAACTCTGGCACCATGAGTTCTCATGAAATGAGGGGTGCCATTACTGAAGCTGGTAAGACACATGATTACATGACCTGTATACATGCTTTTTAAGACTGAAACAAATGCTTTTAAAATTCTGTCAGACTTGTGTATTAAAATAAATAATCATTTGTTTGCGTTAAGGTCCCATTCACTGCACTTTTCCCACATTTTAACAGCTCCCAAAGGTCTTAATGAAATGTTTGTGACATATTTTGGTCAAATTGCCTTTAAATATTTAATTATTGCTGTATCATTGTGGATCATCTTTTGCAGCCTTTCTCAGAATGGCTGGTTTTTGTGCATGTCTCTTTTTATAATTCCTAAGAGCCGTGTTTAACGCCACCCTTGTAATAAAACGCCCGTTTCACGGGCAGCATGAGACACCAAGCGTTGTCTGTGAATTGCAACATTTATTAAAGGAAAATACAAACACAACATACAATACACACTTATAAATAAAGGGGGAAATACACGTACTGGAGGAGAGAGGAGCTCACGACCAGGGGGAGCAGAACAGCCTGGGGAAATAGCAGCTGAGGTGCTCGGAGATGCCGGGGAACAGAGACAGATTCAGCCAGAGCACACCCGAGAAGCAGTGGGGCTCACAGCTGAGGGAATTGAGGGATAAGGATGGTTTACCTGGTCGGAGCTCAACGCGATCTCCTCAACGGCTATGGCCGACAACACACTCAGATACCTGACAAACATCTGAGGATGTCATAGTAGGGCACGACAACAGGGAAAGGTTGTCGTGCCCTAAAATACCATCTCTTGATGGGTAACAGGTGTGGATACATGAGTGGAGAAAATAACAGAATGAATGACAGCTGTGTAGCTCCTAACAGTTTGACAGCCGGAAGCTGCACAGCACTGTCAAAATAAAACACAAACCGGAAACCATAATGAAACAACAACAACACAACCCCAAAATGTAAACATTACTACAAGTACAAAATGACACAATAACTAGACAGGATAAACAAACAGACAAAAAGACTAAACACTGAAGACTGGGCACGGCGCCCACCCGTGCCCAGGATCATGACAGCCCTCCCTCTTACATCCAGGGATGGCAACAGGAAATTCTGATTTCAGCTGAAATCTAATTTGGTTGATTGACTTATGGGGGGGCCGGGGGTGCGCAGTCCCCCCGAAGCTGAGAGGTTTTCAGTAAAACAGAAGTAATTTAGACTGAAAAAAATGATTAAAAAAATGAAATATTAGTAATAAATCATTACTAAATCATTAAATTTAATGAAAAGTTAACTTACTTTTTCTTCAATGTTGTCTCACTGTCTTTAGTCCAACATATTTAACAGTTCTATAAGAGTTTATTACACTATTTACACTGGTCACCAAGTCACTTCTAATGTGAAACTTTCTTCCTTTTGTCAGCTAGCTGTGTCAGTCTCTGAACTTTGAACTTCATCTCCTTTTCTGGATTGTCCGAGTGTTTCTGTTACCTCGTCGAACTTTGAGCCAATTTTCACCTTTACCGTCACTTTTCTCTCAAGCCAATTCCATCAGAATTTATTTTTGACACTTTTGTCTATTTCTAGCACTAATGACTCCTGATCCTTCGATAAAAATCTCATAATTCCGTTGAAAACGATACCGAAAGCTCAGAATTCCAACACGAGCCAGGGATGTGATTTGGGGTTGGGGAAATTATCTGAAAATTTAGCAGGGGGTCTGGGGGACGTAGTCCCCCAGTGGGGTCCGGGGCAGAGCCCCGGTGGGGGAGCAAGGGGGGCAAAGCCCCCTGAAGCTCCTGGGTTTTTATGATTTTTAAGTACCAGAACTGTTCTTAAATGGCATAAAACAAACAGCTGAATGTCACTTATTACTGTATAATATTGACTTATGTTCCAAGAAGATAGCATTCCTAAAATATTCCAACAAGCATTATCCATCACATGCTTTAACACTTGATCAAATCAAAATCAGTTAATTTTATCTATTCCATAATAGAAATAAAATTCATTCATACCATTACTTTTTATAATTTCAGCATTCATTTCAGATCACCAGTTTCAATCTCCATTGAGTTTTGAGCAGTTCATTTTGCACAATCACTGATGTAGCCAAGTCTTAGAAATATTCAAAAGTTATGAGTCAATGTCCACTGTGCACTGTCAATTTCAAACTGTTTGGAATCTAACTAAATTGTTTTGCTATTTTTTTCTCCTCAACATCAATGTCAGGGCGCTGCAGGAATTTTGGGGGATGGTTAACTTTTATAACCGTTTCCTCCCCCGCGCAGCCCAGCTCATACAGCCGTTGTACGCCGCACTCAAGAAACGGAAGCCGGCGGACAGAGTCAACTGGACTCCTGAGCGGGAGCAGGCGTTCTCTCTGAGGTTAAAACAGCTCTGGCGAACGCTGCACTACTGGCGCACCCAGACCCGGCGAATCGGATAGTGCTCACTACCGACGCCTCGGACATGGGCATAGCGGCCGTCGTGGAGCAATGCGTTGCTGGTTCTTGGCAGCCACTCACCTTTTTTAGCAGGTCTTTGCACGACAGTGAGCGTAAATACAGCGTGTTCGACAGAGAGTTAATGGCTCTCCACCTGGCCATACGCCACTTCCAGTTCTGCCTGAAAGGGCGCACCTTCACTGCTTTCGTGGACCACAAGCCGCTAACGTACTTTATCTTCCTGGAAGATAAAAAAAAAGCGGAATTCTGCGAATTAGCGGTAAAATCACATCCCTGACGAACATGCCGCCATGAATTTTTGACAAAGCATACAACGAGCCATTTGATTGGTCTAATCGTTTGCAACTATCCAATCGCAGGGCTGTTTACAATACAGCAGTAGCTTGAGCACATCCGGGTTATCACGGGAGACGTGACCCGGGGAAGCGCCGAGTGCTTATGTAATCGTGTTGATTTTTGCTAAAATCGGTAACAATAAGGTACCTTACCCCCCCTAAAATTTTCTCAACGGATTTAGACGATTCACAGAAATGATCAATTTGAAAATAAATTGGCGGAAATCCGCGGATCGGCGGAAAATTGCCATCCCTGTACATCATTATTGCTCATCTTAACTGGCTAGCTCCTAATGTTGAAGCAAGTCTGAGCCAGCTAAAGTAAATTTGTCTCAAAGAATGAATAAAATAATGCATCACTGGTGGACAGGGGTGTGCGGTTTCAATGGCCAATACGATATGACCGGTGCCTGGAGTAGAATAAGCACAGATACATTAGTGAATGAGTGGCTAAAATGCTAGCTTCAACTAGCTGCCTTTGGTCCCACTTAGAGACAATAAAGTTAACATAAGCTAAAATGACATTCAAGAATGACGTATATGTTTAAGTGTTATAGTTAAACAAGGATTCCGGGGGGAAGGGGGGGGGAGAGACTATTTAGAAAATAGGGATCAAAACTAGCCGGATCAACAGTTAAGCTAATACCAGATGGCCTTTCTCTCTCTACCTCCTCCTTGCCCAGGCATGCTCCTAATGCCATACTGATCAACACTGATCGCCTAATTAAGCTAATGCTTTATTTATTTCTTTATTTATTTTGGATAGTACAGGTTAAAAGGAACTGAATAGTATAGCAAAAGGGGGAAATAAAATCCAACAAGGTCAAATTAGGCAATAACTCCTCTGATTATACAGTTCAACATGTCATGTGGTGATCCTCGCCGATCACCAAGAGACGCCACAGAGTTCACCAGAGAGTTTGGCTAAGATGTTATTTATTTTCAGACGTGACAAAACACAACTATGAACCCCTTAGGGCAAATACACACAAGAACTAGACTTGGGCTTGTAGGGCTAACCCAGCCGCTACGAGCTAACTGTGACAAAGCTATGATGACGAACCTGACATGAAGGTCTGCGGCACTTACAGGTATGACGAGGCGCAGACCCAGGGCTTGGTAGGATGAAGATACACAAGCAATCCTCACGTAACGTTGACCCAATGTCGACTGATACTCCTGCATCTTACCGTCGTCAGTGCCGGGCTTAAAAGGGCCAAGCACTAACGACGGTAATGACAATCAGCTGACCGGCCCTTGACAGGCGGAAGCCCCACCGAGCACTTTCACAATAAGAGCCCGGTGAGGCCAGAATACAGCCCACAGCTGTCAAGGCCGGCAGCGAGAAGAACTTAGCCCGAGCGCGATCAGAACCGACGCTCGGGTCATAACAGTACCCTCCCTCCACGGGCGGACTCCGAACGCCCCAAGGAACCACCCTGCCCCCGCCCCCCCAGGGCGTGAGGCTGGGGACAGGTGCGGAGGGAGAGAAACCAACCCAGGAACAAAACAGACAGAAAAAAAAAAAACCATACAGGACAATGACATGGCAACAACTCAGACCAAAATCACAGACTACTGAAACAAAACACCAAATATTCAAAAAACAGAGCGATGACCTGAAAAAAACTCAGATAAACACAAGAGAACAAATACACATGGGGAAGAATAAGGACCAGAACTACAGAGCCAGATAAACTAAATACAAGAACAAAACATTACCCGCTCATACTAGACTTAACATGAAACAAAAAAAACAGCACTACTCGCTCATACCAGACTATACATAAAACAAAAACAGAGCATTACCCGCTCATACCAGACTATATGAAACAAAAACAGAGCATTACTCGCTCATACCAGACTATACATGAAACAAAAACGGAGCATACCCGCTCAAACCAGACTATACATATGCCAGATACAAAATGACCAGGACAAAGAAAAAAAAAACAAAACACAAATACTGAGACAAACCCAGGGACCACTACCACCCCCCGACAGTTTATGTCGGCCGGTGGTCACAGGAGGCGGACCAAGCGGCTCACCAGAGTCCAAAGTCCCGCACATCCGCTTCTCCGGTGGTCGAACTAGGTAGCCCCATGGCACACACAACAGGTCGGGTGGCCGAACCAAGGCGCCGAACCGGCGAAACAGTCTCTCCGGCGGCCGACCCGTGTCCCTCAGCCACCAGTCCAGGGCATCAACAACCCGCAGCGGCCTCCCAGACGAGAACAAAACTCGGGAGAACCGGGGCGAGCGAACAGGGACCCCCATGGCCCCTGGCGATGATGAATAGGGGCGGTGACTCAGAGGGAATCAATGAGCAGGGCGAGCCAGGAATCCGCTCCGCGAAGTAGGGTCTGCAGCTCCTCCTCCACCTATGGACCACGCTCGCGCTGCTTCACCGCTGAACCCAAATTGGGTCCCAGCTGCACCCACGTTGGGCCCCGATTGGGCCAGAGCCGCAACCGCAGTGGACCCCGATCGAGCCTCCGGTGCACCCACGTTGGACCCCGATTGGGTCAGATCCGCACCCGCGGTGGACCCCGATTGGGCCTCCGACGCACCCACGTCGGACCCCGATTGGGACGAAACCGCCTCCGCGGTGGACCCCGATTGGGCCCCCGGTGCACCCACATTGGACCCCGATTGGGCCTCCGGTGCAGCTCCGCTGACGAACTCCACCCCCGAACCTGGGACCTCCACCTTGGTGACACCGACCCGTTCCCCGCCGGCGACACTAGAACAAAGCTCGGGGACAGTAAAACCGGGATCAGTATCACCGGTAGCAACAGAACCCAGCGAGACGAGCTCGGGCGCAGCAGACGGCTGCTCCTCACTCGCCTCCCCGAGAGGCAGGCAAAAATGCTCAACAGGGGACAGAGACAGAAAAGGGAGCACTTGCCTGCACTCGGGTTCCGTTGCCACCCAGGACTCCGACGATCCGGGTTCAGGGCGACTCTCGTCAGCTGGCTCGGACTCAGCTGCGTTGGGCTCTGCAGCTGGCACGATGTCACCTGCAGCCTCAGGTTCCTCCCACGCTGCTATCCACGCCGATGACCCGTATGGCGTGGGGGCAGGGAACCCTTGACCCACTGGTTCAGACTGCTCCGGCGAGGAGACCCGGGAACGCTTCTTCGTCGGCTCAGGCTCCGGGCCGCACTCCGCTCCTCTCCTCCGTCCAAGACGTGACTGCAGGGCCGGATGCAGGCTATCCAGCACTGCAGGGGCCCTCTTCGTCCGGCGACACTGGCCTGGCGTCGTGGACCGCTCAACGGGGGAGAACACAGAGGCAGTAGGTTTAATAATTTCATCCACAGCAGGTGGAGGGAGCTCGGGGGGCTGCGAACCCCGAACTCCATCCCCAGGAGTCAAACAAGGCAGAATAATATCATGATGTGAGAAATTATCGTGCACTTGCCTTCCTCCCGGGGCAGAGATTGTTCCTGCTGTGGGGGACGTCGTTCCTCCTTCTCCCCGCTGGATGGCAACAGAGGGCCCCCTGGGAAAACGAGGTGGGGCCGCTCTCGGAGATTCGCTGACAGGATACGCCGGCAGCGAGTCCAGCCGGGGAGTCTGCTGAGGGTTGCCCGCGCCGTTACGCCGACGTCCTCGTCGGCCCCCAGATGGCGCGTACTCCTGGACCTGCTCCGGGACGGGACACCAACGCGGGGAGCGGGGATTCCTCCTCCCCTGCTTCCTGCTCTTCTCTTCCAGCCCACGAAGTAACTCGCGCTGAATGGCGAGTTCCTCCCACCTCGTTATCACCTCCAGGTGGCTGTAACTATCGAGGGGAAGGTTGTCCAAAAGCTCCTCAGCATAGTCCAAATGCCTGCACACGTCGCTGGGAGCGTCCCACAGCGTAGCGGAGAATAACGTGCAGTCCACGTACTCCAGGACCTCCGCTAGCCTTCTGTCCAGGCGCCGACCGCGACCCCTGGATGACGGCATTCTCCCAGCAACAGACATCCAGACAGGGAAGAACAAACAGTCCAAAATGGCACAAACTCACGGTGAAACGGCGTCTCGGTGCGGCGCCTCCGTTTAGGCGACTTGGCAGGAGTATACTGTCATGTGGTGATCCTCGCGGATCACCAAGAGACGCCACAGAGTTCACCAGAGAGTTTGGCTAAGATGTTATTTATTTTCAGACGTGACAAAACACAACTATGAACCCCTTAGGGCAAATACACACAAGAACTAGACTTGGGCTCGTAGGGCTAACCCAGCCGCTACGAGCTAACTGTGACAAAGCTATGATGACGAACCTGACATGAAGGTCTGCGGCACTCACAGGTATGACGAGGCGCAGACCCAGGGCTTGGCAGGATGAAGATACACAAGCAATCCTCACGTAACGTTGACCCAATGTCGACTGATACTCCTGCATCTTACCGTCGTCAGTGCCGGGCTTAAAAGGGCCAAGCACTAACGACGGTAATGACAATCAGCTGACCGGCCCTTGACAGGCGGAAGCCCCACCGAGCACTTTCACAATAAGAGCCCGGTGAGGCCAGAATACAGCCCGCAGCTGTCAAGGCCGGCAGCGAGAAGAACTTAGCCCGAACGCGATCAGAACCGACGCTCGGATCATAGCACAACAAAAGTTATCCGAAATGGGTGATGGCTGAAGCCGCAGCTTATATTGCCCACCCATATTCCATCCAAGAATTCAAAAGAAAAAAAACAAAAACAAAAGCAATTACAATTCAGAACAAAGCTAAGACCAAGTGTGACAGAAAAAAGTAAAAAAAAACTAGGCAACAACACAGCACAGGCTGGATATGACAATCCTTATATGATTTTACATGTCATCTTGTATATATGTTTGGAGTATTTCTTCCTTTAGTTTTTGCTTAAATTGTCCAAGCGTTGTACATGATTTTAATTCAGGTCCAAAATCGTTCCATAATTTGACTCCTTGCACTGAAACACAGTGTTGCTTGGTGGTAGTTCTCACTGTAGGCTTTTGAAATATATATGTTCCTCTGAAGTGATATTGTTTCTCCCTTATTTGGAACAACTTTTGGATATTTGCGGGCAGTGATAAACTCTTCACTTTAAACATTATTATTGCAGTTTTAAAGTCTACCAGATCTTTCAACTTGAGAGCTTTTAGTTTAAGAAAAAGTGGGTTTGTTGGTTCCCTGTAAGCTGCTTTGTTTATTATTCTAATAGCTCTCTTTTGAAGCATAAAGAGTGGATATATGTTTGTTTTATATGTATTTCCCCATACTTCATTACAATATGTCACGTATGGGAGTATTAATGAATGATACAAGGTGTATAGTGTGGGTTGATTCAGCAAATATTTCACTCTGTGTAATACTGCAATTGATTTGGATACTTTACCTTTGATATAATTAATATGTGACTTCCAACACAGTTTATTATCAATTATTACTCCAAGAAATTTAGTTTCAGATACCCTTTCAATCTCTACACCATTTACACTGAGTTTAGGTACTGGGTTGTTGTGGTGGTTGTTAAAGACTATAAATTTTGTCTTACTTAAATTGAGCCTTAATTTGTTTGAGTCAAACCACAGTTTAAGCTTTCCTAATTCCTTTCCGAGTGTATCCAGAAGTTGTTCCAAATTGTTTCCACTGCATAATAGATTAGTGTCATCGGCAAACAATATTAAGTCCATTTTTTCTGAAACTATTGAATAGTAATGGCCCCAAAACTGAACCCTGTGGGACTCCACAAGTAACCTTCAGTAACTGTGAGTTTTTGTTACTAACACATACATACTGATATCTATTCTTTAAGTAACTACTTAACCAGGACAGTGCTACCCCTCTAATACCAGAATTTTGTAGTTTCTTTAATAATAAATTATGATCCACTGTATCAAATGCTTTTTTAAGATCCAGGAATACTCCAACTGAATACTCTTTATTTTCAATGGCTGTTGATATTTTTTCTATAAATTCCATTAGAGCATATGCAGTTGTCCTCTTGTGTCTGAACCCATATTGCTGCTCACACAGTAAATTATTCTTCAGTATGAAGTTGTCAATTCTCTCATAGAATATTTTTTCAAGTATCTTGGAAAATTGCGGTAATAGTGAAATTGGTCTATAGTTTGAGAATTCCCCTCTGTCACCCGTCTTGTATATCGGAATTACTTTAGCTATTTTCATTGCATTGGGAAATATACCTGTTTGGAGAGACAGGTTATAGATATACGTCAGTGGTTTTACTAAGCATTCAATAATAGTTTTGACTAAGAGCATGTCAATACCATCACAGTCCGTAGATGTTTTACTTTTAAACGATTTGACAATTTCAATGACCTCTCTTTCGTCTGTGTTCTTTATGAAAATGGAGTCTTTTATAGCAGTGTTATTGCATATTGTATCACCTGTAGGCACCGTAGTGGGTATTTCTCGAGCCAAATTAGGACCAATGTGAACAAAAAAGTAGTTAAATTCATCTGCAGGTGAAGCTACATTCACACTCTGAGTCGTTTTAATATTTTTTGGAATATTAGTTGGGTTGCTTGTATTTCTGCTTTTATTTCCAAGGATACTGTTAAGTATTGTCCATGTATTTTTAATATTGTCTTTGTTTTTCTCCAGTTCTTTACTGTAATAGTCTCTTTTACTACATCTTATTATACTGTATATGTTAACTTATTTTTGTATGTTTTATACTGCTGCTCTGCTTCTTTTGTCCTTTTCTTTAGGGAAGCTTTATATACTAAATTTTTCTTTTTACACGCCTTTTGTAGTCCTTTGGTTAACCATGGCTTATCGGCAAATTTCTGTTTAAGCTTTTTTTTTTACTAATGGACAGTTTTTTTTTCATAAAGAGTGGTTACAATGTTTATAAATGTGTCATAGGCTTCATTTACATCTGATACATAGACTTTTGTCCAGTCTTGCTTCAGCAAGTCCTCTTTAAAAGAACTGATTGCATTTGGTGATTTGTATCTGAACGATTTTGAAATTTTTTCTGTATTGGCCCCCGTGTGGCCATGGATAAGTGCAAAGGTTGGCAAGTGGTCACTTATATCATTTATCAATAATCCACTTTCTATTTTCTTATCAATAACATTGACAAACAGGTTGTCAATAAGTGTAGCAGTGTGAACTGTGATTCTACTGGGATGTGTTATTGTGGGATATAGACTCATGCTGTACATAGAGTTCATGAACTCTGTAATTACATTTTGTTGATGTGGATTCAGTAAATCAATATTGAAATCTCCACAAATTGCTACTATTTTCTTACTAGTAATATTATTGTACAGCTCGACTAATTTATCTCTGAATGTCTCAATGCAAGTTCCTGGCATTCTATATATACAACTTATAATTAGATTTTTTGTTTTATCTTGGTCAATCTCAACAGTAACACATTCCAAGATCCCTGGTAGTGCAAAGGACATTCCATTTACAAGCTTACACCTATACAGGTCATCAATATACAGTGCAACACCACCACCCGTTTTTTTGAGATCTGTTAATATGAAACATCTGGTATCCCTCTATTGCCATCAGGGGGAGCCTGCTCTTCAGTAAGCCAGGTTTCAGAGACTGCAATGCTGATGCTGATGGATCAGTGTAGAATCTTGGCAAAAATATAACAAAATAAGTCAAAATGACAACATAAATTATCAGCTGTAGATTTGCAAACCAGGTGAAAACAGGGATGTTTATTAGGGTGACTGAAATCTTAAAGAAAATAACAGTGTAAACTGCACCCGGTACAACTTCCTAGTAGCACTGTTTGCCCTAAAGCTAAAACCTTTACTGGCCTCCCTACTCATCTATGTTTAGAGACAGACAGCTATGCTGGCCAATAATAGAGTGGCAGGACATATCAAGGCTGGATTTACCTTTTATTGATGTAGAGGAAAAAACCCGGAACAGTTAAAATTGCTAATTGGACACAAAAATTATATAAAGGCTGTGTGTTTTATAAAAGAGAAGTGAGCATTTTCAGTTTATAATAATCACATGACCAATGGATGCACTTCAGAAGATTAAAATCTACAAAAACACAAATTTTCAGTCAATGGAACCTTTAAAATATATTCAATTAAAAACAAACAAACACACAAACAAACTCTGATTCTGTGTGAGGCCTTAAGACTCTTAAACCTGCATTCTTTTGATGACCAGCAGGGGAGCACTCCTCTAGTTGTAAAAGAAGACCAACCATAGTGTTTTATGACTCAAGTAAACACTTTCCTAATGAATTTATTATCTTAATAACTAGGGTCAAGTCCATGGTTCTCTTAATATTATATTATGGTTTAGGCCATAACCACCATGTGATAACACAATCTCATCAAAATGCATACAAAGAGCAGATTTTCCACACTGCGTTCACTACTGTAACGCCACTATGGTTACTGTGATATATGGGAAATAGCACGATGCACCACTTGCGCTCGCACGTACACATGCATAATGTCATCAGGCCGCAGGGTCTCTTGCTTTCCACGTTTGGTGTACCACCTTCCCAGTTCACTTCACTGTGTGCTCCATCCTAGCAAGTTCTGCTAATGTTTAATAAAGTTAACCTCAACACGTGTACCTGTCTGCAGCCAATTATTTCCAAACACAACATTGGCAACGAAAAGAAACTTGGACATCGAAATTGAAATGCTGCTGATGCCTGTATGACCATTCCTTGCTTTGCCTGGTGAGCTGCCCATTCCTTGGCAACGGTGGCATGAGTCGTTTCAAACGTTTGTGTCCGTCATGGACCTAGCTAAAGCTAGCAAGCTAAGGCTGTGCGCCATGCTAATTTGCTGCCTCAGCAGCAAGGGACAGCGTGTCTTTAGGACGCTTGGACCTGCGAATAGCTACAATGAGTGTGTCGCTTTGTTAGCCGGACACTTCGCCACCCCCAAAAGCGTGTTGGTCAGGAGGATTAGATTTCGCCAACGGCGTGTAGGTGAGTTGGTTCAGCAATATGTCGCCGACCTCCGCTGTTTGGCTAGCACGTGTAGGTTTGCACAACTGGAAGATGAGATAGTACGGGACCAGTTAGCAGATCACACCACCATCCAGAAGATGTGGGAGAAGCTGCTAATGGCACCGGATGACCAACCGCTCTCCATGCTGGCGTCCCAGCTAGAGGCCGCAGCTCAGCTAACCACCCAGCTAGGAACCTCCAGCCCGCGGTCCTCACACTTTGCTCTGCTAGCACAAGCTGTTACCCCGGTTGCTAAGCCCACTGACCCTGCGTCCTCGCAGGAAGACCCCGACGTTAGCATCACGGGATGACAGGACACTACAGCACACCAACCATGTGGTAACTGTGGCTCTCCCTCGCACCGGACATGTGCACCTGCCTGCTCCGCCAAGGGACACAAGTGCCAATGCTGCGATAAGCTGAACCACTTCACCAAAGTGTGCTGCTCAGCCCTGGCAAGGCTGCCATCTAGCTTGCTCAGTCAGCCCAGTCCAACTGCCATACATTCAGTGGACTCCAGTAATACACTGTACTAGTGGTGCACAGTGGAAGTGGATGGCATCAGTCTACCACTACTGCTGGACACTGCTGCCACGAGGTCCCTGATGGATGAGGCCATGGTGAAGACTTTCTTTCCCCTGCTTCCAATCGAGCCAGATGCAGTGGTACTGTTCGGGTTTGGACACATAAAAATCAGCATGGTAAGAACCATCCTCTATCGGTTCGCTACAGGTCAAGAGTCCTCCCAGTGTTCACGTTTCAAGTGACACACCTCGGTGACAACATCCTGGGATGTGATCTTTTCCATGAGCTAGGCTTTTCCTTCACAAATCACATGGGATTATGTTTGACTGCTGATGGCCCGAGTCCGCTTCACCCAGACATAGGTGTAGCCACTCCTTATTTCACACCGCACGTTGACCGGAGCACAGACAACTGGGCACTGATCCTCGCATGGCATAAGTCTCTCAGAGCCGCTGCCTCACTGCAGGAGTTTCAATTTGTGACAATGCAAGACCTGGAAGATCGTGGGGTTCCTCCGGTCAACGACGAGACCAGTTTGCCTCCATGACTGTTGACAACCCAAACACATCCTATATTAAACGGCGTCCAAGCAACAACGCCATCCACCAACCACATGACGAGAGAGCAGCAGCACATCGCGAAGCAGAAATATCCATCGCTCATGGTACTCAGCTGGGTCCAGATCCGCCGATCCAACCGCCCACGTCAGCTGCAGATGTTCCAGTCACCACCGAAGCAGATCACTGCTCAACTTGGACCAGCCACCTTCCAGATGGCTGATGGGTTTTGATGGCATGCCAGCCATCTGAGAAACGTAACACCACCACCTGCCCCGGACCAAGTAACAGCAACCAAGCCGACCCAGCCAGTGTGGGATCTGGACTGACACTTTGCTGATGAGCCAGCCACAATTCCACCGAGGTGTGCCCCAGATTTGCCGGAGACAGCGCCGTCAGGGCTGCTCCCATTCCGGGCTTGACAGAGGCCTTACTGAGCTCTGAACTGTCACTGAATCTGAAGCTCTTATTTACATGATCAGTCAGTGCATGATCCATTCAAAGTGCCAGAATAACCCAGACGATGACGCGAGTTAAACCAGCAGTCTACCTGTTGATGACATGTTTGGTAAAACCCAGAAGCAGATTCAGACTCGGAATAAATACACTTACCTTTTATTTGCAGTGTGAGTGAATGTGTGTGTGTGTGTGTGTGTGTGTGTGTGTGTGCTGAAGTGGGCAGCTGGGTGAGCAGAGCACGGTGCAAACTGGCAACCCTAGGAGAGAGGACAGACAGGCGGATGAGTTTACTGAGACCAGGGTGAAGAAACAGGTGAATGTACAATCTTACGGAATGGATGAAGGGCTGAGGTGCTGAAGATCTCCCAGAGGCTCCGAACCAGCTGCAGTCTGTTCCGTGTCCATGTTGTCGCCGAGGAGCGAGGTGAGGATTAGCAAGTGAGTATACGGTGCTATGCAATGTGTGGGAAGAAGCACAGATCCGCCGCCAGGGGGCTTCCACCTGTGTACAGGGGAGAAAAGGTGAAGCATGGAAGGGATGGAATCCCAAAGGCTTACTTGACGTTGGAGAGCTTTGGCCCTCAGAAGACCTGATGGAGCAGGATAGGCGAAGAAGAGGATTCTCCGGAGCAGGATGGCGAAGTAGTCGAGGAGGTCCTTCCAGACCAGAGGAGCATTGACGTCTCTGTGCAGACCACAGGGCAGAACGGCTTAAGAAGGCTGTCTAATGAGATGAATAAGTGTGCGCACAGCTGTGGAGGCAATTAGGGCAGCAGGCACGCAGAGCAGGTCACCACAGTACTCCCCCCCCCCCCCCACGGGATGCCTCTTGGCGGCCGAGCCAACCTACCCAGGTGCATCAGGTGGAAGTCCCTGATGAGCTGTGGATCCATCACAAAGGAGGGATGCACCCAGGATCTCCATTCTGGACCGTAACCCTCCCAGTCCACCAGGTACTGAAGGCCACAACCCCTGCGTCAGACATCCAGGATGGAGTTGACCTTCCAAGCGGGGTCACCATCGATCATCACCGGTGGAGATGGTGACTTGGGAGGGGGGCACAGAGGGCTGGAATCAAATGGCTTAACCTGAGAGACGTGGAAAGTGGGACAGATGCGGGGGGTGGGAGCCAGGCATACAGCAACAGGATTCACAATGTGGGTGATGGAGAAAGGACCAATAAAGCGCTGGGATAGTTTCCTGGGCTCAGTCTTAAGATTAATATTCTTTGTGGACAACCATACCTGCTGCCCAACCCAGTAGGATGGAGCCGGTGTCCTGCGGCAGTTGGCGATGTCCGAGTTGCGGTCCGCCATGCGCCAAAGCGCAGCCCGGGTAGCCTTCCACAGCCAGTGACAGCGTTTCATGTGGGCCTGCACGGAGGGCACAGCGATGTCTCCCTCCTCCTCCAGGAACAGTGGGGGGTTG
The DNA here is from genome assembly GCA_020510985.1 of Pholidichthys leucotaenia. NCBI lineage: Eukaryota > Metazoa > Chordata > Actinopteri > Cichliformes > Pholidichthyidae > Pholidichthys > Pholidichthys leucotaenia. The sequence continues at coordinate 305,235,915 of CM035841.1, read as the reverse complement.
TACCCAAGGGAGGCCTCCAATGGAGAAAGAGCTGTAGCAGAGGAGACCATAGTGTTATGTGCATATTCGACCCAAAGCAGGTGGGAGCTCCAGGATGCCGGGTTGGAGGCAGTAACGCACCGCAGTGCCGCCTCCAGCTCCTGGTTGGTGCGCTCACACTGACCATTACTCTGGGTGTGGTACCCCGAGGACAGACTTACCATGGCCCCGATAGCTTTGCAGAAGGCTCGCCACACCTGTGAGACAAACTGGGGCCCACGGTCCGACACGATGTCCATCAGGGTGCCGTGGAGCTGAACCACATGTAGGGCGAGTAGGTCTGCTGTCTCCTTGGCGGTAGGGAGTCCCTGTAGGGGGATGAAATGGGTCGCCTTGGAGAATCCGTCCACTATGGTGAGAACGACGGTGTTGCGTGCAGAGGGGTGAAGACCGGCCACAAAATCAAGGGCCACATGGGTCCAGGGTCTGCTGCGGATGGGAAGGGGATGAAGCAGGCCCGCCAGTGGAGAGGAGGATGTCTTGCAAGTGGTGCACTGGGGCCAGGCTCGGATATACTCCCCGACAGCCCTCCGTAGCGACGGCCACCAGAAAGTTCTCTGGAGTTGGGCCACAGTACGCGCCATCCCAGGGTGGCACAGCAGTTTGGAGGAGTGTGCCCAATGAATGACCTCCCCCTGGACAACAGAGGGCACATACATCCTTCCCGCTGGCCCCCCACCCGGGTCAGCCTCGGTCTCCTGACCCTCTCCTGACCCTCTCCTTGATGCCCCATGAGAGGGCGCCCACGAAACACAAAGGAGACACAATGGGAGATGGTGGCACCTCAGCAGCATCCAAGCAGAATTGCCTGGAGAGGGCGTCTGGCTTGATGTTCTTAGACCCCGGGTGGTAGGTGATGGTGAAGTTAAATCTGCCAAAAAACAGGGACCAGTGGGCTTGCCAAGAGTTGAGTCGTTTGGCCGTCTTGAGGTACTCCATATTCTTATGGTCCGTCCAAACGACAAAAGGCTGGGAGGCCCCCTCCAGCCAGTGATGCCACTCCTCCAGGGCCAACTTGACCGCCAGCAGCTCCCTGTCCCCAATGTTGTAATTCCTCTCTGCAGGGGATAGACGGTGGGAGAAGAACGCGTAGGGGCGGATCTTGTCCTCAGCGGGAGAATGTTGGGACAACATCGTTCCCACACCGGAGTCAGAGGCGTCCACCTCTACCAGACATTGTAGTGAGGGATCCACCTGGGCCAAAATAGGAGGAGAGGAGAACAATGATTTTAACTGCAGAAAAGCCGCCTCTGCCTTCTTCGTCCACCGGAATGGTGCCTTGGTGGAGATGAGGCGAGTGAGGAGTAGGGCAATGGTGCTATAGTCTTTAATGAAGCGGCGATAGAAATTGGCAAAGCCCAGGAACTGCTGCAGCTGCTTCTGGGAAGATTGAATGGACCACTCTACCACCGCCTTTACCTTGTCCGGTTCTGCGATGATCTGATTGTGGGAGATGACGAATCCCAGAAATGTGGTGCATGGAGCGTGAAACTCACATTTCTTAGCCTTAACAAACAGTTTGCTCTCCAATAAATGCTGAAGGACCCACCTGACGTGTACCCGATGCTCATCTAGGGACTGGGAAAAAATAAGGATGTCGTCCAGATAAACAAACACAAAAGAGTCAAAAAAATCTCTCAACACGTCATTGATCAGTCGTTGAAATATAGTGGGAGCATTAGTCAAACCAAAGGGCATCACCAAGCATTCGAAGTGGCCACTAGGAGTGCGGAACCCCTTCTTCCACTCATCCCCCTCCTTGATCCTCACCAGGTGATAGGCTTTGCGGAGATCCAGTTTAGTGAACACCGAGGCCCCCTGGAGGGAATCAAAGCGGTGTTAATGAGGGGGAGAGTGTACTTGTCCTTTACTGTGATGTTATTCAGCTCCCTAAAATCAACACACGGCCTCAGTGAACCGTCCTTCTTCCCCACAAAAAAAATTCCCACCCCCACTGCTGAGGATGATGGCCTGATAATACCTGAGCTTAGGGATTCCTTAATGTCTATAAAGTCGGCTGGATGGCAAAGGAGCCCCAGGCAGGAGGTTAATGGCACAATCATAGGGGCGGCGGGGGGGAAGTGATAGTGCTTGAGCCTTGCTAAACACGGCACCCAGATCATGGTATGATCATGGTAGAGGAGCGCTGACATCTCCGTGCAGACCACAGGGCAGCACAGCTTAAGAAGACTGTCTAATGAGATGAACAGGTGTGCGCGCAGCTGTGGATGCATTTAGGGCAGCAGGCACGCAGAGCAGGTCACTACAGGTTACCCAGGTTGTAGACAAAAAATATATTTTTTTTCTGATGTCATCTTCAGAAATAAGCCTTAGTGGTTCTAACAACGGTCCAGGCAAGTACAGGTATGTTGTTTCACATTAGGCAATATGCTAACAGCAATATCAGCCAAGTCATATGGGTGTGTTTCATATATCATCAGTTTTTCTTATGCTAACCCACATGTGTACGTATGACCAAGTGTAAGTTAGCCGATATGCTAGTTTTGCCTTAATGTTTACTTGCTGCCCTTGCTAAGGCTAGCTAGATATGTTTCTAAGCTTTTCCAAAGGGGGGGGGGGGGGCGTGATATATGGGAAACAGCATGACGCACCATGCTGCGCTCACACATACGTATGCGTGATGTCATCACGCCACAGGGAATAATAGCCCGCTACCCAGGGCTAGCCGGTCTCTTGCTCTCCACCTTTGGTATACCACCTTCCCAGTTCACTTCACTGTGTGCTCCCTCCAAGCAAGTTCTGCTAACGTTTAATAAAGTTAACCTCAACACATGGACCTGTCTGCAGCCCATTATTTCTAATCACAACAGTTACCTTCAGTAAAACCAATTATCACTGTTTCAAAAGCACTTAAATCCTCATATGGAGGCAGGCAGGTGATATTAAAAATCATGGTACAACTCAAGAAAACAAAGTTTGCATCCCGTTCCGTGTTTACTTTCACTTATCCCGTTCATTATTAGCAAACTCATAACATTAAATATACATTTTTAGGTGGGTAAGGTTACTGTCATCTTTACGGTTAAGGCCAAATAAATATGAATGACATGCTGCCACTTGCATCTATTGTAGAAAAGGGAAGTTCTGCTTCCTGGTTTTAGAGCACTGCCATCGTGCTCTTTTGACGTCATTTGTAGCCAGAGTCTCCACTGCAGCGACCAAGAAGCAGAGCTGTGGCATCAAGTTCCTGCCCAAACAACTGCCCACTACAGTCTGTGCAGTAGCCTATGGGCAGCTCCATTAATCCTGACCAATCATGACCATGTGCAATCATGACCACACCCGAAATAACTATTTTTTTTAATGATCCAAAAAAAGAAACACTTGAACATGCATTAGTGTGATAAAACAGCCTTTGAGGGCTCAAACCATCTTTTGGAAAAATTTATTGCAGCATAAAAGTGCTACCCACAATAATCGGGGAAGAAGTAGCTAAATTTAATTACAAACAAATGATCAAAGGACCCACCAGGATAACCAAACAATCGAGAACACTTATTGACATGGTATTCGCTAATAAACCAGAACGAATAACCAGAACCTATAATCTTGTAACTGGTCTCTCAGATCATAACATGGTTCTTGCTGTCAGAAAACTCACTAAAAAGCAACTACAGTATTTCGGAGGAGTCGATATTGACAAATCAAATTTTATTATTCCCAAATCAAAAAATGAGGAGTTTGAACATTACTTAGAGAATCAAAATTGGGAGCAGCTCATGTCTACATATGAAGTAGATGATTGTTGTAATTTTATAACTGCAACAATTACAAAGTCCATAGAAAAATTTACAAAGCAAATTAGAAGTAGACAACAGAAGATTAACCTACCATGGTTAAATAATGAAATAAGAAAACTTATGAAGAGGCGAGACTCTGCATTGAAAACATCATTAACCTCTAAACTACAAAATGATCACCTTGTGTACAAAAGTTTAAGAAATAAAGTGGTACAAGAGCTGCAAAAATCAAAAGTATCTTATTACAATAAACTGATAGATCATGCAAAGGGTAACAACAGTTCCCTATGGAGGCATTTAAATAACTTAACTAATAAAAAAAATGTTCAGAAGGGGGTAAAGGAACTTAGAATCAATGGCAAGACCGTCAGTGACAAGGCTACATTGGCAAATGAATTTAATTCATATTTTGTGGGCTCTGTGGAAGACTTAACAAAAAACTTTGTGCTGCCAAATGTGCTCAACAACACAAATTCAATACTTCCAACAGATTCTTTTCACATCGATGAGGTAAATGAGAAGTTAATTGCTGGTATTGTTAAAACACTGTCAAACTCAAAAACTAATGATATCTACAACATGAGCACCTCCTTTCTCAAAACGCACAGCAAAATATTAATCAAACCACTGACTCATCTCATTATTCTCTCCATTAGGTCTAGTACATTTCCATCTGGCTGGAAAAAAGCTGTCGTCATACCAGTTCATAAATCAGGCAGTAAAGACGATATATGCAATTACCGCCCAATCTCTATTTTACCAGTCCTGTCTAAGGTTCTTGAAAAAGTTGTAGCTACACAGCTGATAGACTACTTACAAGACAGTCAACTTCTTCATCCACATCAATTTGGTTTTAGACCAGGATACTCAACAGAAACAGCAAATTGTTGCCTTATTGAAAATGTCAAACAGTCCTTGGACAGGGGTAATGTGGTAGGAGCTGTTTTTCTAGATCTCAAAAAGGCTTTCGATACTGTAAACCACAGTTTGCTTTTATCCAAAATGGTATCTTTTAACTTCTCTCCAGATACATTAGACTGGTTTGCATCTTATCTCCAGAATAGAGAACAGTGTGTAAAAGTTCACCACGATAAATCCTCATTTTTAAACAACCGCATGGGTATCCCACAAGGGTCCATTCTTGGTCCTTTACTTTTCAGCATTTTTATTAATGACTTGCTGTTACACTGCTCAGCTGCAACGTGCCAACTTTATGCAGATGATGCAGTTATTTACACAGCTGCCAAGACTCCAGCACAGGCTGCAGATGTACTGTCTACAAGAATGGTTGATGTCCAAGAGTGGCTCCTCCAGAACCATCTATTGCTGAACCTTCAGAAAACAGTTTCAATGTGCTTTTCAATCAAAAAATGTAACCTGCAACGTTTTAAAGTTAATATACATGATCATGACATCAGTTTAGTTACAGAATTCAAATACCTTGGCATTGTACTAGATCCTCAACTCAAATTTAATCTTCATATAAAGAAAATTTCAAAAACAGTAAAAAAAATCTGAACTGCTTTAAATTAATTAGATATTACATACCTTACGAAGCTGCTGTACTGTATATGCATTCTATGGTTTTTTCTCATATATCATACTGTTTGACAGTCTGGGCTCAAGCAGCCCCTTCCACAATAAGACATATAGGTTCATTATATAATCAAACCCTAAAAATCTTGGACAAAAAGCCCATTAGCTGGCATCACTGTAATATTTAAAAAAAATACAACCTATTGAGTTTTGAGAGTTTCATTGACCTCTGTTTTCTGAAATTAACTTTCAAATGTTTCCATAAATCAGCACCCGAGCCACTTGCTGGTTTCATCCAAAGACAGGACAGCAGCAGAGCCACCAGGAGTTCTGTTAACAATAACTGTAAAATATTCCACCGCAGAACCACATTTGGACAAACAGCTTTCTCTATAAAGGGCAGTCACATCTGGAACACAATGCCAAATGAAATTAAAATAATAACGGACTTTAAAACATTCACTAAAAAGGTTAAAAACTGGCTGAAAAAGAAACAAGAATGTACCCATGTATGAAATGTTTGTCTGCAGGGTGAGAGTGAATCAAGGGAAGGAATGAATGTGTTTGTTTATAGTGAGTGACGAAGGGAGGGAGGCCTGAAATAGGCAAATGTGTGTCAGGTTGTTATATTTGTGTATTTATAATATTTATAATATTTATAATTGTGTATTTATAATGTATTTATAATCTTTTTTGCATTGATGTATGTGGTTATTGTGTATTTTTTTTTTATCTTTTCCTTTCCTTCTTTTCTTTTTACTTGTTTCTCCTTTCTAAAGCCCATCCAGGGACAAGAGTTGCAAATTAGCTAACAGCTATACACTCTTTGTGCAACACATCAGATTGATTGTCATTGATTAATTGTCTATGTTTATTGCACTGTCCCTGTCAAATAAACAAATCTAAGTCTAAATCGTCTTACCACAGTCAACCACCAGAGGGCTATCAAGATGCACAGCCTTCACTTTGAGAGAGCTTGGCATGTCTTTTTGATTAGTCTTCCCTCTAAACCTCCACCATCTCACTTAATGTAGGTTTTTTTTTTTTCACAACCACTATATGTCTTTCTTTTGCAAAATGTTACCTCCACTAACTCTCACGATAATGTGGGAGGCATGGTGAAAATAAGCAACAAGGGAAAACTTTCTGATAAAACTTTGTAGACAAAGCTCTTTTATTAAAAATTTGCTTTGGAGCTGATTACTGAGGCCATATTGCATCTGAACAGCAAGGTCAGCATGAAGGAATATTAGCATGTCTGTGTGTGCATATATGTGTTTAGGTGTGCGGGTGGCATGGAATGGGAGTTACTAAGAGACTTGATAAGCCAGTTTGGGGGCTCCCCGCCCTGCACGCACAATTCATTCATTCTGGTATATTTGCTCACAGAAAAGAAGCATGCATGGGCAAGGCTGAGTGATCGCCCTGCTAATATTTGGAACCATTATAGATCTTAGCTAGTTTAAAAGTGTGTGTGTGTGTGGGGGGGGGAGCAACAAATTTATTAAAGTGACAAGTGATACGCGTTAAGAGGACATACAAATAAAACACAACTGTTTTTCTTCCTCAGGTTTCCAGGTGAACAGTGCTGTGCTGCAGGCTATTGTCAATCGTTACGCTGATGCTGAATATGCTCTGGACTTTGACAGTTTTGTAGGCTGTCTCGTCAAACTGGAAATGCTCTTTAGTAAGTGTTGGCAAACATAATTTCAGCATATCTCATACTGATGTGTACCAGAGAACTGTGACTTTGCATCACCCATGTGTTTTTATGTCTGTCAACCAGAAATGTTTAAGACCCTGGAAAAAGGTGACTCAGGCAAAATTGAACTGGATATGCAACAGGTGTGTGAGAAAAATTGCAGAAGTTGATTTCCTCCCCTGTGTTAATTTAAATAACAGTTGTATAATTTAATTTCCTCTTGCAGTGGATGTGCCTGGCAATCAACTAACCAGCTCTTTGTGATGTGGAAGGGAAGATGAATTGAAATTGCTTGAGAAAAATAATTGGTTGAGTTCCCAGTGAAACTAACTGCAAATAAAAAGTTAGTTTATACACTTGTTTTGCATTATCCTTTTAATGTATATGATGTTCAAGCCACACAGAGATTGTATATTATTATATAGATATGTTGGCACATTTCTCTTAACTTTTTGTGCTCTAGATTAACACTTATTGGTCTGAAGAATGACAGAAAAATAAAGAAATTGAAAAGCAATGTTGCCTTAAGTTTTTTTTTTTTTTTAATAGCTCTACTTTGCTTGGGTGTGCCTGTGACTTCATTTTATTGAATCCAGGTGGTTGTTCACAAGGAAATATGCACATAGTGCTGTTGAGCTGGATGAAACGGTTGAGGTGGAACCAGTTGTGTCAGTAGCCGAGCCGGTTTGGTTTCCCCCGGCTAGGTCCTGGCCTCTGTGGGTATGGTGCCACGTTGTATGTATGTTAGTATGTATTTCTGTGTGCTCTGCTGTACCCATAGCCACTGCTTTCTGGCCGGCAGCGGTGAGGCAGCCTCCTGGGCTCCTGCTGGTATGAGCGCTGTCTAACTGTCTGCCGGTCGGACCCACACCTCCTCTCTGTTACTGTCAGCTATTCCCACTCCCGTGTGCCATCTCCCCACTCCTCGCTCAGGTGTGCCCAATTTGTGGAGCCAGCAATGCATGTACCTGAGCCTTTTTCCAGTCACTCACTCGGACAGCTCCAGTATGTGAGTATTAACCGTGTGTGTTTTCCCGGTGTCCTCACTCAGGCTGTTGAGCGTCCTGGAGGACTCCTTAGCTTCTGAGGCATTTGTCTGTTGGAACTGTTGGTCTGTGTTTTGTGTTTAATAAATGTGTGTGGTGCAACCTGCGCCTAAATCCTCATCCTTTTACCCCTCCTCTGTGCGCTGTGGAGAAGCGCACGGGGAGATCTTGACAGTATGAACAATGAAGGGTGTGGAAGACAGCTGATCTGCACATATAAAAGAGAAGCTGCCTAACCACGCTTAAACACTGGAGACAAGGCAGAGCGACAGCACGTCCTACAATCCTCTACAATGGCAGGCGCTGCACAAAGGCTTGAACACAAAAGGGAAAAAAAACAAGGGATTGGGTGCAACGATCATGCCGTGAAATACCTAAACCAGGATTATGAGGAGCTGAAAAAGTGCTGTCTGGAAAGAGGTCAGCTGTTCGAGGATGACTACTTTGAGGCTGTGACCTCCTCCTTAGGCTACAATGAGCTTGGACCAAATTCTTACAAAGTCCGGGGCATCACCTGGAAACGACCCACGGTGGGTAAAGTGGTTAGATGGAAACACTAGCTGTTATTATTTAGTTAAAATTATAAATATTCCTGTTGAGCCATGGTTTAGACACCCTTGAGTGAAGGATTGTAAAAATAGAATTTGTTTTTGATGTATGCTCAACAGGCTACACACAAGTTGTAGTAGTAAACACTAATAGTTGCAGTAGGATCTATGATGCAAGCTTTTTCCCACTTAGAACATTATCAGACTCTTCAGTTTTTGTCTTGGTCTCAGCAACCAGTCTTGTTTCTTATGTGAAATAAAATCAGCAAACATGTAATCATCAAATTAAAAGCTGGTATAAGACTGGTAGCTAAAATAATATGAGGAAGTGTTGCAATTTTGACTAAAATTTAATCTCACTTAATTTTTTTTTTCTCCCACTCAGGAATTGTGCAGCAACCCTAAATTCATAATGGAAAATGCTACCAGGACTGATATCTGTCAGGGGGCACTTGGTGAGACATGATCACACACAGACAAACTCATGCATTCACTTTTCTGTCATTTAAAACTGACCTATTTAGCTTCTTTTACTTTTCAAAGACTCAAAACTAAATACATTTTACTGGTATGATCCATCACTTCCAGCGTTTTATAAATGACAGGTAAATTTCCACCTTACCTGCAGGATTTGAATAATTTTTCATGCTTATCTTAGTCTGCTTCAGTTAAAATAGCATGCCGATGTGCCTTTATACCACTGAAACGGAGCCTAAAGGTTTTGAAAACCTGCACTGACAGCACTGTATACAAAACATTTCTTAATGGCTGCTTCTGTCTCCACCCTGTCAAGTATCCATATCTGAGGATGAGACTATGACAGTTTTTCTAAGGTGGTGTGCAGCTGTTAAGCAATGAGTAATGAAACGAACAGCCATAACTTGACAACTGAGGTTTTTTTTCCCCCCACAAACACTGTAAAAAGCTTACATACACATAGCATACTGACAAACTGAAACTTGACAAACTGCACACTTACCCGGGAGTTCTCTGTAACACCGTTTCCTTATGTTCAGGTGACTGCTGGCTTTTGGCAGCCATCGCCTCCCTAACTCTCAACAAACAAGTTTTGTCTCGTGTTGTACCCCATGACCAGAGCTTTGATGAATGCTATGCTGGAATCTTTCACTTTGAGGTACAACACTTTCACAAAGGTCCTGCGCTTCGATTAAAGAGCCGCGGAAGGGCACAGACAGGTTTGCTAGCTTGTTTGTGTTTCTTAGTTCTGGCAGTTTGGTGAATGGGTGGACGTGGTAGTGGATGATCGCTTGCCCACAAGAAATGGAGAACTGCTGTTTGTTCACTCGGAAGAGGGCTCAGAGTTTTGGAGTGCCTTGCTGGAAAAGGCCTATGCTAAGTATGGGGGCACGGAACTTCCTCAAAACATTTGTTTTTTTTGTTTTGTTTTGTTTTGGTTTTTTTTGGTTTGGCACTTTATTGATTGTCCTTTTAGGTTAAATGGATGCTATGAGGCCCTTTCTGGGGGAACCACCACTGAAGGGTTTGAAGATTTCACAGGAGGCATTGCTGAGAGACATGACCTGAGCAGACCAGATCCCCATCTCTTCAAAATAATTAGGAAGGCCTTGGACAGAGGCTCCCTTCTGGGATGCTCTATTGATGTATGTTCCACTCTTGTTCCACGATTAACTATACTGACATTTGCTTTTGACAGTTTCATTTCATAGCACTGTCAATGCAATTCCAGATCACCAGTGCGGCAGACTCCGAGGCTGTCACATATCGCAAGCTGGTGAAGGGCCACGCTTACTCTGTGACAGGAGCAGAGCAGGTGAAGATGAATGAAGAGAGTATTTACAGTACAGTAAATAAGCCATACTGCAAAAAAGTGCTGAACACTGTAAGTATTTGTCATGTCTGGCGTTAGGTCGAGTACAGCGGAGACACGGTACAGCTGATCCGGATTAGAAACCCTTGGGGTCAGGTGGAGTGGACTGGAGCCTGGAGTGATAAGTAAGTAGTGAGTTAGAGAAAAATCAATGATTATACATTAGTTTTGCAATGATCATACATAAGCTTGGTGAACTGTTTGCTTCACCATATTACAAATTTAGTCATATAGGTAATTCATAGAGACATGCCACAAATTATGTTTCTTAATAATTTCCTGAAATAATTCTAGCGCACCTGTACCAGAAATTGTTGATTGTCATGAGAGGGTGATTAAATATCAAGATAAGCAGTTTCTCTAGATATCAACAAATGCTATTTAATATCTTTTTTTCAATGCCAATTACAATCCATTTGACCCAGGATTATCATATCTGACTGGAAAAAATATGAACTTTTTTAGTTTTAAAGCAGTATGCATGATTTTCACCAAAAAAAATGTTTCTAAAATGATTTTGATGTTACATCAACCTGGCGAACATTCCTTCCATCAGTGTCTGAGTGGACCTGCATCTCTTGCAACACCAAGTATAACTTTGGTCTTTCTGATGGGAACACTGAAAAAACTACAACTGGCACATTTTACAGCCTCAATCCCTTTAGCCAGTCACAGGGAGCAGCAACCCCTGACTAACAAAGCATCCTGTTATTGGCTAAAGGGAAATTAGTACAAAAGACACTAAATATGTTTACATTTTCAGATTAACAAGTCAATGACATACAAAAATGTTAAGTATCTGAAGGTACCAATTTCAATCATTTTAATACCTTTTAAAGGCCTAGAATGTTTGCAAAATCCCCTCCGTGGATCACAACCTTCTTGTGGTGGGGTTTGCTTGCCCTAATGACCCCAGGAGCTATGTTGTTGTGGGCAACTTGCCCCTGGTAGGGTCTCCCAAGTCAAATTGGTTCTGGGTGACGGTCCAGACCAACAGCAGTCCATTGGATCTTTATGAAAAAAGTTCAAAAGGACCAGTGTCTCCAAAGGAGCTACATGGGTCCACACTCCAGTGAACTCACCACCTGCAGGAGGGATCCTGGGGATCATGGTTCTATGCGAACCAGGCAGCAATCTGGGCTACTCTGCTTGGACTGTTGCCCCCGTGACCTGGGCCCCTGGATAGGCAGTAGAAGGTGGATGGATGGAATCTCGCTCTCTTGCTCTTGCTCTCTCTCACTCGCTCGCATATGAATTTAAAAAAAAATCTGAGACAATAATAAGAATTGGTCAATAACCTGTCCTAACAATGTTATGGGTGGAACACACTTTAAGCTGTGTTTCTGTCAAGGATGTAACACACAAAAACAAACACACCCTGTAGACAGGCCAGTAAATCCAGTTGTAACACAGCCTCTAAACGGGCATCTACTCTTTGTGTTTGAGGTTTAGGTGGAGACATGCATGACATTCACAGAGTCTCAAATAACCGCTCCTAAATGACACAGAAATTAGGGCTGAGGGTTGTGCAGCGCAGAGGGTAGGTTACAGTTTTCTTTCATCTGTTTTCTAGCTCTTCTGAATGGAGATGTGTGAGCGATGAGGATCAGGAGAGGCTGACCAACCGTAGAGAAGATGGGGAGTTTTGGTAAATTCCAATAAAACTTATTTCTAACTTCTTTAATTTTATTTTTGAATAATTGGCAAACACCAGATATACTGTAAGTTTAAAACTGAATTTGTCTTTTCTAACTGATACAAATAACACCTATTCAGTGTTTGTTCAAATCACTTAAATCATTTGGTTTTACAGAACCACAGTGTGTTGTGTATGAGAAATTATACAACTGTATTCTTGCATCTAGTAAGAGGAAAAAAACACAGAAAGATGTGATTTTTTTTTTTTTTTTTTGCATACTCCTTTTTCCACAGGATGTCATTTTCTGACTTCCTGCGTCAGTATTCCCGCCTTGAAATCTGCAACCTCACTCCAGATGCTCTCACAGATGAGTATAAGAAATGGGCTGAGACAGAGTTTGAAGAAACATGGAGAAGAGGCGTTTCAGCTGGAGGCTGTAGAAACTACTCTGGTATGACCACTTTGTCCACTGGAATTTAAATGTCTTAAACCAACACTACAGGCTTGGATTCTGCTGTGCTGTTGACGGATTCCCTGCTAACCGTGGATTCTCTCCCCAGATACCTTCTGGATGAATCCTCAATTTACCATAAAGCTGGACGAGGTGGACGATGACCCTGATGATGGCGAGGAGGGCTGCACTATGATTGTTGGCCTGATGCAAAAAAACAAGCGCCGCAGGAGGAAAATGGGGGAGGAACTTGAAACCATTGGTTTTGCCATCTATGAAGTAAACAGCTTCCTTTGACAATTCAAACTAAAACCAGAGCTCAAATATACATTTTTTTCATACTTGCATTTATTCATTTTTAAAATGTTTTTTCTGTCTCTTTTTTTTTTTTTTTTAGCTACCTGAGGAGGTATGAACACCAGACACCATTGGCAATGTTTTTTCTATAAAGAATAAGTCTTAAAATCTCAATTAAGGAGCTTCTCACAAGTGCCATTTAGACATTTAAATATAATGTTGAGGCAGTTTCTCTCATGTGCTTTGCAGTACTCTGGCAAAAGACAGGTGCACTTAAAGAAAGACTTCTTCCTGTACAACTCTTCATCAGCCCGCTCAGAAACCTTCATCAACCTGAGAGAAGTGTGCAACCGTTTCACCCTCCCTCCTGGGGAATACCTCATCATCCCCTCCACTTTTGAACCCCACAAGAATGGAGACTTTTATGTGCGGGTGTTCACTGAGAAACAGGCCGACTTCGAGTATGTTCATGTCACTAATAATGTTCCTTTTAAGACATTTTTAAAGGACAAAAAATTAAAAGTGATAACTTCTCATTGCTTACAGAGAGATTGACGATCCTGTTGACTGCCATGTTGAAGAAGTAAATTCATATTTTTATGTTACAGAATTGGTAGTAATGGATATATTAATATTCAGCAAAGGAAAAAATTAAAGAATTATTTTGTCTACTTCAGCTCGATTTTGAGGAAGAAGACATCAGCAACAGGTTCAAGAGCCTGTTTGGGCAAATTGCAGGACATGTATGTAAGCTAAACATCTGATATCACATGGTCTCCAGTCACTGATCTTTAACAGTGAAATCTGTGTCATTGACTCCTTAGGATGTAGAGATTTGTCCATCTGAGCTGAAGGATATCCTAAACAATGTGATACAAGGACGTAAGAGAACATTTCTGTGCTTCTCTCTTAGTTGAGTGTAGAATATACATAAATCACTGTGTGTCAGCAAATTGTTCTTGTGGTTTTTTTTTTTGCAGGTGATGACATCAAAAGCACAGGGTTCAGTTTGAGCACATGCCGCAACATGGTCAATCTACTCGATGTATCCTTATTTGTCATCTTAAGTTGTAGAAGATTTTCACAAATCCATATACTATTGAACATTCCGTTATCTACTAAGGCTGCACAATATCAGAAACACATGCAATAAGTGATATTGTTGTTAAATATTGTGATAATGTCATGTCTAACAAATACTTCAGTACAGTATGTCATGTCAGTGGCTCTGCTTTAGTTCTTAATCCACATTTTCTTCTCCGTCCCTTCCTCCAACACGATACTTGCCACGCTCTATGCACTAAAACTTCTTCCTTCTTCTTCTGTGTTAGGCACACACCCTGGCTCTTCTTTTAAGGTGCAATACCTACTTTGTCAGAGTACAATAACACTGGAGGCTGTGTAAATGGCGCTCCAAAATGGCGGCGGGTGAATGCATTGGCATATGAAAAACATACTGTTAATGCTATTCAAGCTGTCTTTTGTGATGTGCATATTGCACACATTAATATTGCAATAATGATAAAATTGCAATATACAGTGGTGTGAAAGTGTTTGCCCCTTCCTGATTTCTCTTTTTTTTTTGTATGTTTGTCACACTTAAATGTTTCAGATCATCAAACAAATTTTAAATATTAGACAAAGATAACACAAGTAAACACAAAATGTAGTTTTTAAATGAAGGTGTTTATTATTAAGGGAAAAAAATCCAAACCTATATGTCCCTGGGTGAAAAAGTGATTGCCCCCTAAACCTAATAACTGGTTGGGCCACCCTTAGCAGCAACAACTGCAATCAAGCGTTTGCGATAACTGGCAATGAGTCTTTTACAGTGCTGTGGAGGAATTTTGGCCCACTCATCTTTGCAGAATTGTTGTAATTCAGCCACATTGGAGGTATTTATGTTCCTTTTCTGAAATGATGTGTTCCTTTTACGCCAGATATGACACACACCTTCCAAAAAGTTCACCTTTTGTCTCGTCAGTCCACAATTTTCCCAAAAGTCTTGGGGATCATCAAGATGTTTTCTGGCAAAACTGAGATAAGTCTTTATGTTCTTTTTGCTCAGCAGTGGTTTTCGTCTTGGAACTCTGCCATGCAGGCCATTTTTGCCCAGTCTCTTTCTTATGGTGGAGTCATGAACACTGACCTTACCTGAGGCAAGTGAGGCCTGCAGTTCTTTGGATGTTGTTGTGGGGTCTTTTGTGACACTTGGATGAGTTGTCGCTGTGCTCTTGGGGTAATTTTGGTTGGCTGGCCACTCCTGGGAAGGTTTACCACTGTAATCAGGCCTGGGTGTGGCTCGAGAAATTGAACTCAGCTTTCCAAAGATTTAACCGGAGTGGTGGCCTAGCGGTAGAGCATCCGCACCACAACCGGGTGACCGAGGTTCAAATCCCGGCCAGGTCATGCCAAAGACCATGTAAAAGTGGAACTTCTGCTGTCCAGCTTGGTGCTCAGCAATAATGGAACGGAGGAGGGAAATGTTGGTGACCCAGCCACAGTGGGTGTACAAATCAAGTGTACTCCCTGCGCTGGTCCCAAGCCCAGATAAAACGGGCAGGGTTACATCAGGAAGGGCATCCGGCTTTAAAAAAAAACCTCAACTTCACCTCTAAGAGGACCCACCCCAACTGTGGGACTAATTGTGTACTGTCAAAATAAATGTTGCTGCTGATGATAAAATCAGATAATTTGTTTTAACGGGGGGCACAATCACTTTTTCACACAGGGCCACATAGGTTTGGATTTGTTTTTTTTTACCCTTAATAAACACCTTCATTTAAAAACTGCATTTTGAGTTTGCATGTGTTATCTTTGTCTAATATTTAAATTTGTTTGATCTGAAACATTTAAGTGTGACAAACATACAAAAAAAGAGAAATCAGGAAGGGGGCAAACACTTTTTCACACCACTGTATGTTATGCAGAGCTTTTTCTACTTTTTTCCTGCTTAAATGAATGAAGGAATAGTGCTGGAAAATTGAAATTATTTGTTTAATGTGGAAAATTGGTTTGAGAACCAAGTAAGCTTAACTAACTATAAAAAGGCATCTCTGCATGCAAAAACAATGATTATTTTTGTAATATTTAGATAGGAAAAACACTTGATTAAAGAGGCTATGTGATCAGTCTGTTTTTTGTCTGTCTGACTGCTAAAGGATTATGCAAAAAATAATGGATAGATTTGTATTAAAATTTTAAACGGATTTTAACATTTACCAGCAATGCAGCTCACCCTAACATCCATCCATCCATCCATCCATCTTCTACCGCTTAATCCTTTCAGGTCGCGGGGGGGCTGGAGCCTATCCCAGCATCTTTTGGGCGAGAGGCAGGGTACACCCTGGACAGATCGCCAGTCCATCGCAGGGCCAACACAGAGAGACAGACAACCATTCACTCTCGCATCCATACCTAAGGACAATTTAGAATCCCCAGTTTTGATGCCAATTAACCTAACCTGCATGTTTTTGGCATGGGGGAGGAAACCGGAGTGCCCGGAGTAAACCCACGCAGACATGGGGAGAACATGCAAACTCCACACAGAAGGGTCACCGATGGTCTGGGGGTGGGATCAAACCCACGATGGTCAAGGGTGGAATCGATCCCATGACCTTCTTGCTGTGCTGCCACTGTGCTAACCACTGCGCCACCGTGCTACCCTAACAGAACATATTAATTAACTATCTATCTACTGATTTATTCATTTATAAAAATATAGTTAGCCTGGGTGGACATCTGGAGCCTGATAAAATGTAGGCATTGTCTCTATCTCCCAATGCAATGTGGTGTGGACACAACACTCCACAGTGCTACCACAGACTGTGATTTTAAGATACTCTTCCACTGCACCTCCAAAATATTGCATCCAAATGTCACCTTGAAAAAGTATGCAGTCTCTCACTGCACATTAAGAGGGATGGGGTCAATTCCAGTTTTACAATTCCAATTCCACTTTCAATTCTTTTGATATTCAGATGATCTATTCCAATTCAATTCCAATACCAAGACTACCGAGTTCTACTGATGGAACTTATTTATAGGTCTTATTAACGGAATGAAAAGGAACAACAACACATGACTTTTCAGTCTGCTCTTATGATTGAAGTCTTCTTTCTTCTTCTTTCGGCTGCTCCCCTTATGGGTTGCCACAGCCGATCATCTGCCTCCATCTCACCCTGTCTCCTGCATCTTCCTCTGTAACACCAACCCTTCTCCATGTCCTCCTTCACTACATCCATGAATCTTCTCTGCAGTCTTCCTCTTTTCCTCCTGCCTAGCAGCTCAATCTTCAACATCCTCCATCCAGTATTTCCACTATCCCTCCTCTGCACATGTCCAAATCATCTCAGCCTTGCCCCTTACTTTGTCTCCAAACCGCTCAACGAGAGCTGTCCCTCTGATCTACTCATTTCCAATCGTGTCCCTCCTAGTCACTTCCAATGAGAATTTCAACATCTTCAACTCTGCCACCTCCAACTCCACCTCCTGTCTTTTTGTCAGTGCCACTGTCTCCAAACCGTACATCATAGCAGGTCTAACGACAGTCTTGTCTTTTGTACATTCTTTCACTCTAGCTGCTATCCTTCCATCACAAATTGCCCGACACTCATTTCCACCCTGCCTGCACTCTCTTCTTCACCTCTCTTGTGTATTTTCCATTCCATTGGATGGTTGACCCCAGGTATTTAAACTCATCTACCTTCACTACATCTACTCCTTGCATCTTCACTATTACACCTGCCTCCCTCTCATTCACACATACATGTCTTGATAGTGTAGAGTTGCACCTGATTAGCATTACGTCTTTGAAAGTCTGGTCAGTGAGCCTGCACCCCTCCTGCTGCGCTGAAAATTTGCTCCACAAGGACTGATGAGCAGGGATAAACAAACACTTGCAGGCAAGCACAGAAAGCACAGGGAATTTGGCCTCGTTCTTTTTCCAGTAGTGCAGTGGGTCTGCATCTTCAGAGATGCAAGGCAGGTCCAGATACAGTCTGAGAGATTACTGGAATTGAAAATGGAATTGATCAATTCCACTCGCGCAATTTCAATTCCATTTCTGACATTTTAAAAACATTCAATTCATATTCCAATTCTGCTCATTTGCCTTCAGTTCCACTCAAAATTGATCGCAATCCCAGCTCGTTAAATTGTAGTACTTTCACAAAATGATCACTGTGATGTTTTAAGAATTTTAAACGGCTTACTAGAAGTGGTCATTAATAATATAAGCAGATATGATAGTGAACTTTTCATCTTAGTTTTGGTAAGAGTGCACAAAAGCAAAATTATTTAAAGGCTTGAAAGATCATCTTGATTCGACCCTGTATTACAATATCTTGTATCAGGTTATCGTGTATATCGATTTACATATTATGAAAAACGTAATTGTCCTTGACATTCTTTTCAAAGAAAAATGGAAGCAACAAGCTGGGACTCGTAGAATTCAGGATCCTCTGGGCCAAGATTGAGAAATTTCATGTGTGTTCCTTGTTTGTCAAGATCAATATTAACATGTAAGGTAATGTGTCCAGTAGACTGTGATAACACCTGTGAACTTGCTGAACTCTCCATTAGGCAGTGTACAAAAGCCATGACGCAGATCAAAGTGGATGCATGAACTCTTGTGAGATGCGGGCTGCCGTGGAGGAAGCTGGTGAGATATGACTTATTTCATTTCTTCTCATCTTTTCACAATAACATTTGAAAATGTGGAAAATGCAATTAAAACTAAGCTGGTGCAGTAAGCTAAAAATTAGATGATGTGAATGGGTGTGTCAGAGATCATGTATCAGGGAGTGATTCTGTTTACCTGTTTTTTCACCGGACTGCTCTTTTTTGTCAGGTTTCTCACTGAACAATGCTCTGCATCAGACACTTGTGGCCCGCTACACTGAACCGTCCATGCATATTGACTTTGACAACTTTGTGTGCTGCCTGATTCGCTTAGAGTCACAATTCAGTGAGTTTATTTTGTACTGTATCCCCTTTAAATTAGAAACATATCTCTCTATAAATGCACCAAGTCTGTGTGTGTGTCTGTCTGTCTGTCTGTTCCATGCATATCTCTTGAACCGTTCCTCAGACTGACCTCAGATTTTATAAGTGCTTTGCTGAAGTTACAAGGATGTGCATCCCCAAGTATGGAGTCACTCAGTCAAAATATGTCATTTTTACCGATAAAAGTTTATCCACTGCTCTGTCTATTCATGCCCTTCAGTGTGGGCAGGGTGCCGGATTGACTCCGTGCTGATTGGATAATACACGACATCACAACCATGCTGATTGGATAATACACGGCATGGCGACCAGTCAGTCACCACAGCGTTTTGCAAACAAAAAGAAGTAAAAAGCAACAAATTTGACAAGGGAGAATAGTGCAGATGTAATGTTTAAAAAATTATACTGTAATGTTGCCGTGATTGCGTAGGATAATTCGGGGAATGCCAGCCACTGCTCTGTCTCATGCCCAGGTTTCTAGAAGTGTAGGCAGGGTTTCGGATTAACCACAGGCATCGGTAACCACAGCGCTCCGTGAGCAAACCAGACTAGAAGAAGAGAATACTTAAGATTTAATGCTTAAAAAATTATACCATAAAATTGCTGTGATTGCGTAGGTCTAATGGATAATTCGACATGGAGAAATGCATGGGTATGGCACATGGGTAAAGCAGCAGCCGACACTCCTATTAACCGGGCAGGCTGAGCTTGGCTCCCTGCAAAGAACTGCAGTCTGTCAGTTCAGCTGCTGCTTCTCCAACACCGGTTTCCAACCGAGCACTCCACAGTCGTTCGCGGGGACGCACACCCAGCCTGCCTGGTCAGTGGTAGACAGCAGTCCGGACTGCTGCTTCATTATGGAGCAGAATGGCCAGATCAACTGCATATCATATGCAGACACATATGCACGCTTTGACTAAATGACAACAAGATGCAAAAATGCCCAAATAATGAAATAAATAATTATCTAAA
Source organism: Pholidichthys leucotaenia (assembly GCA_020510985.1). Lineage (NCBI taxonomy): Eukaryota > Metazoa > Chordata > Actinopteri > Cichliformes > Pholidichthyidae > Pholidichthys > Pholidichthys leucotaenia. The sequence continues at coordinate 305,216,069 of CM035841.1, read as the reverse complement.
TATTTACAGACAAATGGGCAACACTGATGCAACAGTTACAGCCAAATGACTTATTCTACTGTGTGTGTGTGAGAGAGAGAGAGAGAGAGAGAGAGAGAGAGAGAGAGAGAGAGAGAGAGAGAGAGAGAGAGAGAGAGAGAGAGAGAGAGAGAGAGAGAGAGAGAGAGAGAGAGAGAGAGAGAGAGAGAGAGAGAGAGAGAGAGAGAGAGAGAGAGAGAGAGAGAGAGAGAGAGAGAGAGATTTTGATTTTTAAAAGATCTTTAATAAACACATTTGTCCATCAGTCAATACAATTTCTATGTCATGCTATATTACACAGAAAATTAATCCCCCAAAAAACGCCCCAAAAAAAGCTGTCCATCATGAACTGAACAGAGGACATTCTCCAGGGACCAGAGGGTCCTGAAACCTTCCACATCCCCATTCCCCATAAAAAACTGAAAGTCCAGCCTGATTCTGGCTTTAAGTAGCCTCACAAATAAAATTTTGACATCAACATCACTCTCAACATTCTCAAGTTTTCTTCTCCGGCTTACATAGATAGCCAACTTTGCCTGCCCTAAAACAAAGTTCAGTAGTTGACACTTCTGCTTAAAACGACGATTGTACATAAAACCACAAATGAAAACCTGCTTAGAGAAAACTTCCTTAAAAATATGAAAAAGTTCTGTGAGAAGTTCAAAGAGGCCACTCAGGTGCTGACATTCAATAAAACAATGAAAAACAGTCTCCCTAGAGGAACAAAAAACACACTGATCACTGACACTGCTGTTAATCACAGAAACAAAAGCATTGACTGCTATAATACCATGCAAGACCCTCCACTGTAAGTCTCCATGCCTCTTAGGGAGAGGGGCTTTATAAAGAGCCCTCCAGGCAGGCCGATGCCCTTTTCCTAGCTTAAAATAGGCTCTCCAAGGAGTGTCCACACAGGTGTTCAATCGGTCCTTGTTGAGTGCCATCACAACCAGTCTGTAGAGTGCCTTACCACTGGCTCCTCCAAAGTCCACACCAGTGGGAGCACAGAATGCCAGTAAGGAGCAAGGAGCGACGTCAAAGTCCATATAGAGCGTGAGAGAGGGAAAGGGGTCAGTGCTTTCTGGCTGCTGCGTGCCATTGCTAAAGTCCAAGAGTAGGGAGTGCTCAAGTCCATGAAGCTCCTGTTTCCAGTGTGCAAGAAGACCATCGATGAAACGATTTGACCTGACACCAAGATGAGCTGCTAAAGCTGAGGCGTTGTTGAGGCCAGGACCAGCCAGTTCCACCACTTGCTTCAGAGTGAGAATGTTCCTGGAACACAGCCTATCAAGGAAGGTCCTTCCAACTCCCGGCAGGACACCAAGGCGACCACCAAAAACCAGCGGCTCCCTCAACAACCAGTAGAGGGAATCGCATGGCCCTCTTTGTTTTTTAAAAAGAGTCCACACTGAAAAGAGACTGCGGTAAAAACTGGGTAAAGACAGTGCATTAGAGTTCTTAAAATCCATTAAAAACACAGGGAGGTCTAGCCCAAGCCCAAGGACTCTCTGTAAAATAACACAGGCCAAAGGCCTCCATACCAGGTCCTGGGGGCCCGTCAGCAGTCTCTGTATGAAAGTCAGTCTAAAAGCAGCACCTCTACTAGCTAAATGAATCACTCCTTGCCCCCCCTCCTCTTTGGGAAGAAATAACAGGGCTTGAGGAACCCAGTGGAGTCCACCCCCCCCAAAAAAGTCCACCAAAACAGACTGAATTTTGGACAACAAACCAGCAGGGGGGTCCATGCACATGAGGCGGTGCCACAGGGATGAGGAAACAAGATTATTTAAAATGAGCACTCTTCCTCTAAAAGATATTCTTGGCATTAGCCACTTCCACTTGTTTAGTCTCCCGTTAATCTTCTCTATGACCCCATCCCAATTTTTTTGCTCAAACTGCTGATTTCCAATAAAGACGCCAAGATACTTAAAACCTCCTTTTTTCCAAATCAACCCACCCGGCAGCGTAAGCTGATTTTCTAGTTTCTCCCCCACCATCAGAGCCTCGCTTTTTCCCCAGTTTATCTTTGCAGAGGAAAGTTGGCCAAAAAGATTGACACTCCTAACCAGAACGTCAATGTCACTCTGCTTGTTTAGCAGAATGACTACATCATCTGCATAGGCCGACAGCTTGAACGTGGTGTCACAGCCAGGAAAAGTAACTCCTGATAGATCCCTTCTCAGGCAGTGAAGCAAAGGCTCTATGGCGAGGGAGTACAGCATCCCTGAGAGAGGGCAGCCCTGCCGAACCCCCCTCTGGACTTTTAAAGGGGCAGACAGGCCCCCATTTATCTTCAGCACACTCTCAATGTCACTGTACAAGACCCGTATCCTGGCTATGAAGCCTGGGCTGAACCCAAAAGCTGTTAAAACTGTCCATAAATATTGGTGTTCAACCCGATCAAACGCCTTTTCCTGGTCAATTGAAATCAAACCAGTTTCTACCGCCAATGAACCAGAGACCTCCAAAATATCCCGAATTAAAGTGACGTTGTCACTAATCAGCCTGCCAGGCACACAGTAAGTCTGGTCTACATGAATGAGCTCGCTCATCACCTTTCTCAGTCTTCGGGCCAGAGCTTTTGAGAGAATCTTGTAGTCTGTGCAGAGCAGAGAGACTGGCCTCCAGTTCTTTAGGCTCTGGAGGTCCCCCTTTTTCGGCAACAGTGTGATGATGGCCCTCCTGCAGGTCGTGGGTAGGGTCCCCCTTTCCAAGCTATCTTGGAGAACCTCCAGCAGGTCTGGACCAAGCAGGGGCCAGAATTCCTTAAAAAAGTCCACAGAGAGACCATCTATGCCTGGTGATTTTCCATTCTGGAGGCTCATTAGCGCCGTATGCAGCTCAGACAGAGACAGTGGAGCATCCAAGCCGGCAACAAGGTCCTCTGAGAGCACTGGAAGACCATCAAGGAAAACCTGGCCCAGTGCCATGTCCTCCCTCCACTCTGCTCTAAACAATTTACTGTAAAAGCTAGCAGCGTGTTTCCTGATCTCTGCTGCTGTGGAGATTGTTCTCCCGTCATCGCCCAACAAGGAGTGAATGAGCTTTCTCTGTCCATTTTTCCCCTCCAGTCCAAAAAAGTACTGGGAGGGCGAGTCCATCAGAGCTACATCCATGTAGCGTGAGCGGACCAGAGCACCCTGTGCGGTGACCCCTAGCAAGCTAGCCAAGGCTGACCTTTTTGACTTGAGAGCCTCTAAGTGCTCCTGTTTTCCTGTAGAACTGAGCAACTCCTCTAGTTCTACCACCTCAGTCTCCAGAACTTTCAAGGATTGGGTCAAGCTACGAGTGACATTTTGAGTGTACTGTTGGCAGAGTTGTTTTATCTGGGCCTTACCAAAATCCCACCACAATTGGAGAGAACTAAAAGAGGGTTTTTGTTCCCTGTGTGACTTCCAAACATCATGAAAAACCTCTTTAAAAAACACATCATTTAAAAGTGTATTGTTAAAATGCCAAAAAGCACTCTTACACTTTACATTTTCAATAAACACAGAACAAAACAGCAGGCAGTGATCAGTGAAACCAACAGGACAGATACAACTATTTTTAAAAACACTCATTTGATGTTTAAAACCATAAAAACGGTCTAACCTAGCCATAGATAAAAGGTTATCTTTGACATGGCTCCAGGTGTACTGCCTCTGGTCCCCATGATGTGATCTCCACACATCGGCCATTTCATGTGTTTTCACCAGTTCTCTCAGCCTATTGGCAGAAGCAGGGTGAGGCTCCTGATGGTTCCTGTCTAGTCTGTGGTTTAATGTACAGTTAAAATCACCCCCCAGAAATAAAAAACTATTTGGATCACAGGACTTAACCGTATCCGAAAGCACGTCAAAGACCCTGATCCTCTCTGCTCTCTGTGTTGGCACATACACGTTTATAAAAACGAAGTTCACGTTTTCAAACTGTACCTTTAATAAGAGGAAATGACCTCTCACCACCTCTTCTACCTCATAAGAGACAGGCACACAACCCCTAGAGAAAAGTACAGCCACCCCCCCACTGCTACTGGATTTGTGGCTAAAAAAAATGCAGCCATCCCACTCTTTTCTCCAATGGCTCTCAATGTCCACAGTGCTGTGAGTCTCCTGGACCATCAGCACGTCAAGTTTCTTTAAATTAAAAAGCTTGTATAAAGAGGCCCTTTTTACATCATCCCTGGCCCCATTAATATTAAGAGTGCCAATTCTAAGGTGGGGCATTAAAAAGGATAAAAATAGGGTACAGTAAAAAAACACACACATAGCATAAAAGGGAAGAAACAAACTAAGAGTCAACATGACTGTTAGTAATTTGTGATTTCAGTTTGACAACCAGTTTCTTTAAACGAAAAATTTCCTGATCAGTAAAAGTCTCATTTCCATCATTCAGTTTCATCAGCTTGCGAGCTGATGCCACAAATAACTCCAGATCTGGAAAGTAATTTTCCACTTTCACAGCTCTGCTCCCCTTGGTCACCTGGAGAAATTGCCTAATTTTGGAAAAACAATAGGAGCTTTGCTCCTCCTGCGTCTGCGTCTGCATCATTTCAGACTCAGCTCCACTTTCGTCAGAGACGCTCTCATCTAGTAAATCTAACTTCCCAACCCTACTAGATTTAGCAGAGCTCTGTAAGTTTTCAGCACTTTTTCTTTTTTGTGCAGCTTTAAAAGGATCCTCTTCAGCAAAACTACATTCCTGCATTTCTTCATGAACTGCAACGTTTGTCATGCAGTGTTTGCTCTGTGTGTCCCCTACAGCCTCAAACCGCTCCTCCCCCGCCTGCAAAGTCTGTTCATTTACGTTCCTTCGTTTAACTGCACTTTTACTTACACCCTCCACCTGTTTACCCCGGGCGACAGGCTCGTCACAATGATCAGAGCTGCCGCCAGACAGAAATTCCCCACCATCACTGTTTGGGGGGGCAACTACCGCGCCCGCCGCGGCCACCCCAGCAGAGGCGGCCGCGGCCGCCCCAGCACAAGCGGACGCGGACGCGGACGCCCCCGCAGAAGTAGAAGCGGACGCGGACGCGGATGCGGCCGCAGTCGCGGACGCGACCGCCCCAGCAGAAGCGGGCGCCGCAGCGGCATCCGCCGCACCACATGTAGCGCTACCCTCCGGACCACCAGAAACAGCGGCGTCACCTTTCTTACCGCCAGTGCTCTTTGTGTTCGCCTTTTCAGGACATGACCTAATAAGATGGCCTTCTGCGCCACACGCAAAACACTTCATGGTTTCAGATGTTGCAAACACCAAGTAGCTAAAGCCGTCAATCCTGAAATTAAAAGACGCATTCAGTTCAGCAGAGCTGTCTTTCAACACCATGAAACACTGCCTCCTATGACATACAACATGCTTCAGCAGGGGTGATTTACTACCCAGAGAGACCATTCTGATAGGGGACACAACCTGGCCAAAACGGGACAACTCTCTAATCAGCTGATCATTTTTAACGAAAGGAGGAGCGTTTGAGATGGTGATCCTCCTAGACGGGTTCGCCAGCGGTAAAACGGGAGTAAAAGTGTCACCTATGACCACTCCCTGTGCCACCACCTGATCAGCTTTCTCAGTCGAATCCAGAAAGATCACAATTGCGCTGTTCATCCTCAATGCTGATTTTATGCTGCCATGCCCAACCACCTGTCCTACAGCGAGGCTGGCCTCCTCCACAGAACAGGGAACTGTCGGGAGGATTCTCACACCATGACGCCGGGTTAAGCGCTCAAACTCCACACCACCATCAATCACCGGCATGATGCCGGCCGGGAAAAACCGGCAGCAGAAGCTACCGTTCCCCAACACACTCACTCCAACACTCACACCCCAGCACACACACACTCAACCCACTATATTAAACACACACACCTCAAACACACAAGATAGAGAAAAAGTTAGAAAATACAAAGTTTAAAGTACTCACTCGACACCACTCCACACCCCTGCTCCCACAAACGCCCACGCATGCGCACGAGAGAGAGAGAGAGAGAGAGAGAGGGATTGGCGCCGTACCATGGATACTCTGAATTTCCCTCTGGGGATCAATAAAGTATACAAGACACAAATACAAAAATAATGTTTGGTGTTTTGCACTTATAATATTGCTAAAATATAAAAGGATACACTACAATCGGTCTCAAATACAGTGGTGTGAAAAAGTGTTTGCCCCTTCCTGATTTCTTTTTTTTTTTGTATGTTTGTCACACTTAATTGTTTCAGAACTTCAAACAAATTCAAATATTAGACAAAGGTAACAGAAGTAAAAACAAAATGCAGTTTTTACATGAAGGTGTTTATTATTAAGGGTAAAAAAAAATCTAAAACTACATGGCCCTGTGTGAAAAAGTGACCCCCCCCCCCCCCATTAAAACAAATTAACTGTGGTTTAGCACATCTTTGAGATCAGAGAATGCTAGGCTGGAGGGTGAACTATCTCTCAGAATGGGAAGAGCAAGCACTGTGTTTGGAAACTTGAGGGAGAGACTGGAACAATCGACATGTGTCTATCTGTGTGAAATGCAAAGTGTACAGAGTGACAGTACTGGCTACTCTATTGTACGGTGCTGAAACTTGGACTGTCTACAGAGTGCAGGTAAAGAAACCACGCGTACATGAGACACCTTCGAGCCATAATGAACATCTCATGGAAAGACAAGATAGCCAACATAGAAGTGTTGAAATGAGCTCGTCTACCATCAATGGAGGACATGCTAATACAGACGAACCTGAGATGGCTCGGACATGTTGAGAGGATGGACCACCAGCATCTCCCTCAGCAGTTACTCTATTCAGTTATGCAAGGGCAAATGCAATCAGGGAAGACCAAGGCTCAGATTTAAAGACACTGTAAAAAGAAACTTGAAGAAGCTGGATATAGACAGGAGTTCCTGGCAGCAGAAGGCTAAGGACAGAGCTGCATGGAGGAATCTGATCAGGCTTAAATGAAACAGTCATTGTCGCCCACGACAGACTGCAATGATGATGATGGAAAGCTGAGTTCAATTTCTCCAGCCACATCCAGGCCTGATTACTGCCACACCTGTTCTCAAACAAGAGATCACTTTAATAGGACCTGCCTGACAAAGTGAAGTAGACCAAAAGATCCTCAAAAGCTAGACATCATGCTGCGTTCCAAAGAAATCCAGGAACAAATGAGAAACGAAGTAATTGAGATCTATCAGTGTGGAAAAGGTTATAAAGCCATTTCTAAAGCTTTGGGACTCCAGTGAACCACAGTGAGAGCCATTATCCACAAATGACAAAAGCATGGAACAGTGGTGAACCTTCCCAGGAGTGGGAAACCAATCAAAATTACCCCAAGAGCGCAGCGATGACTCATCCAAGAGGTCACAAAAGACCCTACAACAACATCCAAAGAACTGCAGGCCTCACTTGCCTCAGTTAAGGTCAGTGTTCGTGACTTCACCATAAGAAAAAGACTGGGCAAAAATGGCCTGCATAGAAGAGTTCCAAGACGAAAACCACTGCTTAGCAAAAAGAACATAAAGACTCGTCTTAGTTTTGCCAGAAAACATCTTGATGATCCCCAAGACTTTTGGGAAAATACTCTGTAGACTGACGAGACAAAAGTTGAACTTTCTGGAAGGTGTGTGTCTCATTACATCTGGCGTAAAAGTAACACAGCATTTCAGAAAAGGAACATCATACCAACAGTAAAATATGGTGGTGGTAGTGTGATGGTGTGGGGCTGTTTTGCTGTTTCAGGACCTGGAAGACTTGCTGTGGTAAATGGAACCATGAATTCTGCTGTCTACCAAAAAATCCTGAAGGAGAATGTCCGGCCATCTGTTCGTGACCTCAAGCTGAAGCACACTTGGGTTCTGCAGAAGGACAATGATCCAAAACACACCAGCAAGTTCACCTCTGAATGGCTTAAGAAAAACAAAATGAAGACTTCGGAGTGGCCTAGTCAAAGTCCTGACCTGAATCCAATTGAGATGCTGTGGCATGACCTTGAAAAGATGGTTCATGCTCAAACCCTCCAATGTGGCTGAATTACAACAATTCTGCAAAGATGAGTGGGCCAGAATTCCTCCACAGCACTGTAAAAGACTCATTGCCAGTTATCACAAACGCTTGATTGCAGTTTTTGCTGCTAAGGGTGGCCCAACCAGTTATTAGGTTTAGGGGGCTGTTATAAATCGCCCTTTTTAAATGCTATGGAAGGACACCAAATGCACGCTGTGGTTTTGCACATTGATTAACAACACTTACATATAAAGGGATAATGAAGGTGCTAGAGGAGAGCGGGGCTCACGACCAGGAGGGAGAAGAACAGCCCGGGAGAAATACTGGCTGAGGTGCTCGGTTACGCCGGGGAAAAGACACAAATTCAGCCGGAGGCACACCTGAAGAGAAGCGGGGCTCATGGCTGAAGGAACTGGGGGGGGGGGGGGATAAATTTACCTAGTTGGAGCACTCCCGTTCACCTTTACGGCAAACCTCAAAATGTTCAGTCTGACGGGGAACTACTGAGGAGGTTAACAGTAGGACACGACAACCTGAGAAGCGTTGCCGTATCCTTAAATAGATGAACAATTGATTAACCGATGACAGGTGTATGTACGTGCATGAGGACATAATCAAAACAATGAATGACAGCTGTGCAGACCGTGAAAGTTTGACAGCTGGAAGCTGCACAGACCACTGTCAAAATAAAAGCACAACCAGAAACTAAGAAATGAAACAAGAATAAGCTACACAACCCTAAAAGGTATAAATAATATAAGTACAAAATGGCACACAATAAATAGACAGGACCATAAAGACCAAAAAAAGAATACAAACAACTCCTAAATGAACAGAGACCAAATACAGCAGATCCTAATAAGCAAAGAAACAAACAGAAAAGACTAAACTCAAGCTGAAAACTGAGCACAGCCCCCATCCGTGCTCAGGATCATGACAGAGGGCAATCACTTTTTCATACAGGGCCATGTGGTTTTGGATTTTTTTTCCCCTTAATAATAAACACTTTTATTTAAAAACTGCATTTTGTGTTTACTGGTGTTATCTTTGTCTAATATTTAAATTTGATGATCTGAAACATTAAAGTGTGACAAACATACAAAAAAATGAGAAATCAGGAAGGGGGTAAACACTTCTTCACATCACTGTATTTGTAAACGTGTCCTGTTATAGTACTGCATGAGTTTATTGATGATAGACTATAAACTACATATATAAACTAAAACAGTTATAATGACTGAACTCCCATTCCTCAAAGTGCAAGATAAGATAAGATAAGCCTTTATTAGTCCCACAACGGGGAAATTCCAGGATTGCAACAGCACAGGGATAGCAACACTCAGAGCAACAATCAGAAGGCAAGAAAAAAACAAGCAAGCAAGAGCAGCTAATATACATATGTACATATTACTATAAAATATATATATACACACACACACACACACAGACACACAGTGCAGAGCATTGTAGCTGGATGGAATAAATATATGAATATATGAACACACAGTGCAAAGCATTGTAGCTAGATGGAATAAATATGTAAATATATAAACACCCACAGTACGGAGCATTGCAGCTAGGTGGAATAAATATGCAAGTATATAAACACACACAGTGTGGAGCAATGTAGCTAGATGGAATAATACTAATATAATAATAATACAGATACTGTACACTATTATGAATATAAGTGATAAAAGATCACACAAATAAGTGATCTAACAAAAAATAAACAGGTGATTCTTAAACGGTGGCTAATATTGATTGTCCCATTCATTTTCAATTATTCTGGAATTAATATTCACACAATCAAATAAATCTGTTCAGTCCCTTTCATATTTGTCAAAGTCTAACATGTGTGAGTGTCTACATATACAGGTACATCTGAAAAAATTAGAATATCATGAAAAAGTTCAATATTTTTTGACACTCATTTCAGAAAGTGAAACCCATATATTAAATAGATTCATTACACAGAGAGTGATATATTTCAAGTGTTTATTTATTTTAATTTTGATGATTATGGTTTACAGCCCATGAAAACCCCAAATTCAGTTTCTCAAAAAATTAGAATATTACATAAAATTAATTTTAAAAAATAGTTTTTTAATAGAAATGTTGGCCTACTGAAAAGTATGTTCATGTACACACTCAATACTTGGTCTGGGCAAATTCTGGATTAATTATTGTATCAATGTGGCGTGGCATGGAGGTGATCAGCCTGTGGCACTGCTGAGGTGTTATGAAGGTCCAGGTTGCTTTGATAGTGACCTTCAGCTCGTCTGCATTGTTGGGTCTGGTGTCTCCCATCTTCCTCTTGACAATACTTCATAGATTCTCTATGGAGTTTAGGTCAGGAGAGTTTGCTGGCCAATCAAACACAGTGATGCCATGGTCATTAAACCAGGCTTTGATACTTTTGGCAGTGTGGAGGGGTGCCAAGTCATGCTGGAAAATGAAATCAGCTTCTCCATAAAGCTTGTCAGCAGAGGGAAGCATGGAGTGCTCTAAAAATTTCCTGGTAGACGACTGTGGTGATTTTGGTCTTGATAAAACACAGTGGACAAACACCAGCAGATTACCTCTGTTCAGATCAAAGTAAATTTTGCATTTCATTTGTAAATCAAAGTCCTATAGTCTGCAGAAAGAGTGGAGAGGCACAGAATCTAAGTTGCTTGAGGTTTAGTGTGAAGTTTCCACCGTCAGTGATGATTTGAGGAACCACGTCATCAGCTGGTGTTGGTCCACTGTAGTAGGCTACACCTCTGTATTCCACTTTCAAGCACAGCCTACATTTGGGCCTGTAAAGCCTGATTGGGTTACCTGTTTCAGACAGGAATACTTGCTTTCTACGGGCATGCACTAGTCTATCTATAAATGCATGGAATGTCTGTCTGTGTGTGTGTGTGTGTGTGTCTGTCTGTTCTACGCATATCTTTTGAACTGTTCATCAGATTGGCCTAAGATTTTGTATTTTGCTGAGGTTACGAGGGTGTGCATCCCCGAGTATGGAGTTGTTAAGTCAAAATATGTAATTTTTATCAATAAAAGTTTAGTCATCACTCTCTCCTCATGCTCTGGCTTCTAGAGTTGTGGGTGGGGTTTTGTATAGACTCTGTACTGATTGGATGATACGCGGCATCAAGGCATCAGTAACCACAGTGCACCATGAACAAAACAAGGAAGTGAAAAGCGGCAAATTTGACTAGAAAAAGATAATATTGAAGATTTAATGCTTAAAAAATTATGCCATAAAGTTGCCGTGATTGCGTAGGTCTAAAGCAGAGGTGTCAAACTCAATTGCACAGGGGGCCAAAACTCAAAGCACACTTTAGGTCGTGGGACGAACAGGGTAAACATTTATTGAACACACTAAAACTAAACGTTTTTTGAACATAAATATGAATAAAAACAGACAGGAATATTATTGTTGAATAAATAAACTTAAACTTTATATAACTTAAAATACTTTGCTTTCCATAAAAATATTTCTTGTCAAAATTATACAAGTTACAACTATGAACATGCTACAAAAAAACCCCTGAAAAAACTAAATAAAAATCATGCTTTTCCACAAAAGTAAAAATAACAAATCAAAACATTCAGTTTTCTTTGCTATTGTGCTATTTTATAAAAAATAAACGTTAACTTTAAATATCTTCAAATATTTTGCTCTCCATAAAAATATCTCCTGTCAAAGTCATGCAAATTCAAAATATGAACATGGTCCAAAAAACCCTGGAAATATAAATAAAATTTGCGCTTTTCAGCAAAAGTTAAAATAACAAATCAAAACATTCAGTTTTCTTTGCTGTTATGCCATTTTGTTAGAGCTGGATGCTTGTCATCTTTTCTTGGCAAAAAGTTCGTTTAGGTTTGGTGTAAGGTTCTGTGTTGTGGAGATTCTCAGGATGGACTGCAGGTGTTCATCAATGAGACGACTCCTGTGTGCTGTTTTGTTAATCTTCATCACTGAGAACAGCTTCTCACACAGATATGTGCTACCAAACATGCACAAGGTTTGAGCTGCATGTAGACAGAGCTGAGGCATTGCTTCAGGAATGGAGCGAATAAACTGTGCGGGCCCTGCAGTGTTGTACTTTGCCTTTAGTGTCCCATTACACTGTAGCTCTATCAGCTCTATTTGAATCTGTACAGGTGCAGTTTCCACGTCGACGGCAAATGGGTTGCGAAGCAGCTTGAAATTCCTTTTTTGTGCTTCAAAGTCTCCAAAGCACAATGAGAACTCAGTGCGACGTGCGCTCAGTTTATCAGCAAAGTGCGGATTAGGGAACATCGTTGCACCGACTTGGTTCAACATTACTTGGCAACAGGGAAAGTGAGGCAAGTTGCACTAGTGCATCTGTGTCTCCCATACAGACGTGGACAAAATTGTTGGTACCCCTCTGTTAATGAAAGAAAAACCCACAATGGTCACAGAAATAACTTGAATCTGACAAAAGTGGTAATAAATAAAAATTCTGTGAAAATTAACCACTGAAAATCAGACAATGCTTTTGAATTGTGGTTCAACAGAATTACTTTAAAAAAAAAAAAAAAAACTCATGAAACAGGTCTGGACAAAAATGATGGTACCCTCAACTTAATATTTTGTTGCACGACCTTTTGAGGCATTCACTGCAATCAAACAATTTCTGTAACTGTCATTGAGACTTCTGCACCTCTCAGCAGGTATTTTGGCCCACTCCTCATGAGCAAACTGCTCCAGTTGTCTCAGGTTTGAAGGGTGCCTTCTCCAGACGGCATGTTTCAGCTCCTTCCACAGATGTTCAATAGGATTTAGATCAGGGCTCATAGAAGGCCACTTTAGAATAGTCCAATGTTTCGCTCTTAGCCATTCTTGGGTGTTTTTAGCTGTGTGTTTTGGGTCATTATCCTGTTGCAAGACTCATGACCTGCGACTGAGACCAAGCTATCAGACATTGGGCAGCACATTTCTCTCTAGAATACCTTGATAGTCTTGAGATTTCATTGTACACTGCACAGATTCAAGACATCCTGTGCCAGATGCAGCAAAGCAGCCCCAGAACATAACAGAACCTCCTCCATGTTTCACAGTAGGGACAGTGTTCTTTTCTTGGTATGCTTCATTTTTGCGTCTGTGAACATAGAGCTGATGTGCCTTGCCAAAAAGTTCCAGTTTTGTCTTGTCTGTCCATAGGACATTCTCCCACAAGCTTTGTGGCTTGTCAACATGCAGTTTGGCAAATTCCAGTCTGGATTTTTTATGATTTGTTTTCAACAGTGGTGTCCTCCTTGGTCATCTCCCATGAAGTCCACTTTGGCTCAAACAATGACGGATGGTGCAATCTGACACTGATGTACTTTGACCTTGGAGTTCACCATGAATGTGTTTAGAGGTTGTTCTGGGCTCTTTTGTTACCATTCGTATTATCTGTCTCCTCCTGCGGCCACGTCCAGGGAGGCTGGTTACAGTCCCGTGGATCTTAAATTTCTGAATATGTGTAACTGTAATCACAGGAACATCAAGCTGCTTGGAGATGGTCTTATAGCCTTTACCTTTAATATGCTTGTCTATAATTTTCTTTCTAATCTCCTGAGACAACTCTCTCCTTTGCTTCCTCTGGTTTAGTGTTGTAGACACCATGTCACCAAACAGCACAGTGACTACTTGTCACCCTTTAAATAGGCCGACTGACTGATTACAAGTTTGTAGACACCTGTGATGTTAATTAGAGGACACATCTTGGTTGAACATGTCCCTATGGTCACATTATTTTCAATCTTTTCTAGGGGTACCATCATTGTTGTCCAGGCCTGTTTCATGAGTTTGTTTTTTAAAATAATTCTGTTGAACCACAATTCAAAAGCATTTTCTGATTTTCATTGGTTAATTTTCATAGAATTTTTATTTATTACCACTTTTTTCAGATTCAAGTTATTTCTGTGACCATTGTGGGTTTTTCTTTCATTAACAGAGGGGTACCAACAATTTTGTCCACGTCTGTAAGAACAGCTTCACTTGAAATGCTTTCACTGCATCATACATGTCAGTGATCATGCGGTCACGTCCCTGGAGCTGAAGGTTCAAGATGTTGAGATGAGTTATTATGTCAGCCAGAAACGCCAACTCACATTTCCACTTCTCATCCCGCAAAACTGTGGAGTCTTTTCCTTTACTGTCCATGAACTGACAGATTTCCTTGCTGAGCTCAAAAACTCTATTGAGAACTTTCCTCGACTCAGCCAACACACCTCTGTATGGTAAGGAATGTCGGCAAACTCTGAATCCACTTCTCACATAAAAGACTGAAATTGATGGAGATTTAAACCTTTAGCTCGGAAAAAGTTTACGGTTTGCGTTACAGTGCTCATTAAATGTTCCATTTTTAACACTTTACCACCCGTTTCCTGATGTATGATGTAGTGATATGCTGTCAACTCACCAGTACAGTTCTCTTCCTGCATCTTTACCCACATCCTTCCCACTAGTCCACTTTTTTCACCGCACATCGCCGGTGCTCCATCTGTTGTAAGTCCAGTAAGTTTGTCCCAAGGCAGTTTCATGTCAGTTACACTTTGACATACGTTTTCAAAAATGCCTTTTCGTGTTGTTGTCCTGTGCATCGATTTAATGTCCAATATTTCCTCTGTAATGCACAAACTGGAGTCCACTCCACGGATGAAGATGGCCAGCTGTGCAGTGTCCGTCATGGCAGTACTTTCATCCACAGCAAGACAGTATGCAATAAAGTCTTTGCTTCTTTCAATCAACTGTGTTCTTAAATCAGTGGCCATCTCAAAAACCCGATCAGCAACCGTATTTCTACTCAGGCTTACATTTGCCAACATCTGCTTTTTGTCTGGACACAAGACGTCACACACATCCATCATGCAGCTCTTCAGAAAGTCTCCCTCGGTAAATGGCCGGGCTGATCTAGCTATCTCCTCTGCCACAATAAAACTTGTTTTCATAGCAGCTTCACTTTGTGATTTCACTCTGGTGAAAAACGTCTGCTGAGATGTCAGATTCTTCTTTAACTCTTCTACTTTCTGTAGCTTCTGCTCTGCATTCAGGTTTTTCAGCTTATCCTGATGTTTTGTCTTGTAGTGCCGTCTTAGATTAAATTTCTTAATTACAGCCACATTAGCTCCACAAATAAGACACACGGATTTACTGGCAATGTCAATAAACCTATACTCAGCCTCTCATCGGTTTTGAAAGGCTCTGTTTTCAGAATCAACTTTTCTTTTCACCATTGTTAGGGGCTAGCTTTTGACTTTACAATAGGGTTGTATACAGCAACAGACGCTTGACTTGATTGACGCAGGAATGTTCCTGGGTAACCTATCATTCAGCAAGGCAGCTGTTGTGCTGCATTATGGGATCTGTAGTTTGAGTGTTATCAGCATTTCATATCGCCGGGCCATTAATAACAATAATAATAGATCTATATAAAATGATCTCGCAGGCCAGATATAATTGTACGCCGGGCCGGATGTGGGCCGCGGGCCTTGAGTTTGACACATATGGTCTAAAGGATAATTCAGCATATATGGAGAGCATGAGGCACATGAGCAGACTGGGCAGCACATCAACAGGTACCCAGGTCTGACAAAGAACACCGATGTATCCAACACAGAACATGTCGGCAGAAGCAGTGGCCCGACCGGGCAGACCACGGTCCATCGCAGGGAGGCATGTCCAGCCTGCCCAGCCTGCCCAGTCAGTAGTAGATGGGAGTCCCTGCTTCTGTTTCACCCGTGTAGTACCATTGTACTTTGCAGGACCACGAGTCCCCCCTCCTGTGTGAGTATCTAAAAATTAAAAACTTAATTATAATACCGCCATGATTGTGGAGCGGAATGGCCAGAATGACTTAACAACCAAACACAGGACACAAATGCCCAAATAATGAAATAAATCATTTTTAGTTAAATATTTACTGACAAATGGGCAGCATTGATGCAACAGTTGCAGTCAAGCGGGTCCTTCTGCTGTGTATAATAATGTTGGGTATTTTGTAGTGAATTCAGTGATTAGTTTTAAAAAAAACTTTTTAATAACAAAATATTGCTAAAATATAAAATGATGCACTACAATGGGTCTCAAATATTTGTAAACGTGTCCTGTTATAGTACTGCACGAGTTTATTGATGATACACAGAAGAAATCCAATAAGAACATGTCTGTTCTTTTCTTCTGGCGCAGTGGTTAGCACTGCGGCAGCACAGTTTACCCTTGGCCGGGGGATTGTGGGGATCGTGGGATCGTGGGTTCGATCCCAGCCCCCGACCAACAGTGATCTGTGTGGAGTTTGCATGTTCTCCCCGTGTTGCGTGGGTTTACTCCGGGATTTCTCCGGTTTCCTCCCACATGCCAAAAACATGCATGTTAGGTTAATTGGCTGTTCTAAATTGTCCCTAGATATCTGTTTCCTATAGGCCCTTAGAATAGAGGGTTAGTATTAATGAAAGCGCTTTGAGTGGTCTTTGTGACTAGAAAAGCGCTATATAAGTGCAGGTTAGTTAGTTAGTTAGTTAGTTCTTCTTCTCTATCCCCTCACCCCCCAGCCAGTCACGGCAGATGACTGCCCCTCCCTGAGCCTGGTTCTGTTGGAGGTCTCTTTCTGCTAAAAGGGAGTTTTTTCCTCTCCACCATCACCAAGTGCTTGCTCACAGGGGGTCACCTGATTGCTGGGGAGTTTCTGCAATTGTGGGGGTTTCCCCTACAGTTGAAAGTGCTATGAGATGACTGTTGTTGTGAAATGGCGCTATATAAGTAAAGTTGAATTGAAATTTGAATTAATGCCATCACTGAACAGTGATATTGTGGGAATGTGCAATTGATGAGGCAGGTTTGTCTCAGAACAGCTTTATCACACATTCTCCAACATCTCAAAGTAGAAAGAGAGCATCGCAGGAAACTCTCATCCCTTAAATACCCGGGACTCTCACAGCTCACAAGTCACTTTGCATCACAAGTCACATTGCATTAAAATCACCAATAACAATGCATCTCCTCTATAATCCCTTAATATCACCCCCACAGTCTCAGGCTCTGCATACCAAAGTTAACCCCTTCACAGCTTCCTGTTATCTCCAAGGAAACTGTCTTTGTTCTTATCTAAAATGTGAGGTCTTAAATAAGTCACAAAGTAGGTCACATGTGTGGCCACACTACCCCCCCCCAAACATTTAGATCGAACAACAGAATAACAGTTTGCATGCTGTGATAACATCATTGTACATCAATCCACATGCTGCTTGGGCCTCAGTCTTCTCCTGTATCTGCTGTAACCAGGTTTCACCGCCTCCACGGCGCCGTCATGCTGGGGAGCTGCTGTCTGGGGGTGTGAACTTTCTGTCAGTCTCTGCGGGTGATCTGGGGAATTATTACTCTGGGAAACACCCCGTGGTGGTCTGCCACATCGAGGGGCCCTTGCCAACAGCACTTGTTCGTCCGCCACCACAAAAGCGGGTTTGAGTCTGTTTATGCCAACCTTTTCCCTCCTACCCCCCAAATCTAGCACAAAATGCTTGTCCCCCATTTCCAGCACTCTGAACGGCCCATCATAAGGTGGTCGCAGTGGTGTGCGATGCGCGTCATGTCTGATAAAAACAAACTCTGCGTTTTTCAAAGCTTTAGGCACAAAAATGCGCGGAAAACTGTGATGGACGGAGCCCGGCAGCGTGCCTGCATCAACGCTACGCTGCAACAGCTGAGATGGGGAGCTGCTTGGCGCAGGATTATCCGAGAGAAACTCCCCGGGTAGCCGAAGTGGCTGCGCGAAAACGAGCTCCGCTGGGGAAGCCTCTAAGTCTTCTTTAGGTGCAGAACGCAACCCTAATAAAACCCACGGAAGCTTGTCATCCAATTTGCATCCGTCAGTGACGCTCTAAGCGCTGCTTTCAATGACCTGTGAAAACGTTCGCACAACCCATTAGCCTGCGGATTGTACGCGGTTGTACGGTGAATTGTGACACCTAGGCTGCGTGCCATTGTTGACCAAAGTTCAGAAACAAATTGCGGGCCTCTGTCGGATATAATGTCCGACGGGACTCCAAAACGCGCCACCCATGCCGTTACAAATGCGCGCGCCACCTCCTCGGCTGTGGTTGACGCCAAAGGGACCGCCTCCGGCCAGCGCATGGTGCAGTCCACCATGGTCAGAAGGTGCGTGTACCCCTGTGATGGCGAGAAGGGGCCCACGAGGTCCACGTGAACGTGGTCGAACCTCTTGGAAGGAATGAGAAATGGCTCCAATGGAGCCTTCGTGTGCCTGTGTGTCTTGGCCCGTTGGCACGCCATGCAGGCTGCCGCCCACTCCTTAACTTGTTTGCGAAGGCCGGGCCACACAAATTTTTCCGCTACCATTTTGACCGACGCACGAACCCCCGGGTGCGCCAGAGAATGAATCGAGTCGAAAACGCGGCGGCGCCACGCTGCCAGTACCATGGGACGCGGTCGTCCCGTGAAGACATCGCAGATTAAGGGGGGCCTGCCGTCTTGCAGCTCCCTGCTCTCCAGCCTTAACCCTGTTGGTCCAGACTGGAGCGCGCGCACATCCGCGTCACTACCTTGCTCCGCGGCCATGGCTGTGTAATCTATCCCCATGCAGACGGGGGAAGCCACGGCACGCGAGAGGCAGTCTGCCACTACGTTCAGTTTACCCGACACGTGCTGAATATCGGTAGTAAACTCTGAAATCACGGCTAACTGCCTCTGTTGCCGGCCTGACCACGGCTCTGAAACTTTGGCCATCGCGAATGTTAGCGGCTTGTGGTCAACGAACGCAGTGAAACAGCGCCCTTCTAGCCAGAACTGGAAGTGGCGAATGGCTAAATGGAGAGCCAGCAACTCCCTGTCGAATGCACTGTATTTACGCTCACTATCGCGCAAAGTCCTGCTGAAAAAGGTGAGCGGTTGCCAGGCTCCGGCTACATGCTGCTCCACGACCGCCCCTATGGCCACATCTGACGTGTCAGTAGTGAGCGCTATGTGGGCCGTTGGGTGTGGGTGTGCCAACAACGCAGCATTTGCCAAGGCTGCTTTTACTTCCGAGAACGCTCGCTCCCGCAACGGGGACCACTCGACCTTATTCGCGGGTTTCTGTTTTTTGAGCGCGGCATAAAGCGGTTGCATAAGTTGCGCTGCGCAAGGGAGGAAACAGTTATAAAAATTCACCATTCCCAAAAACTCCTGTAACGCCCTGACCGTCTGCGGCCGGGGGAAATTTGCTACCGTGCGCACTTTGTCAGGAAAATGGCATGCGCAAAAACTCGAATAGGCCAAATGAAGTTATTACCGCTGTTTTGGGTATGTCCTCAGCACGCACTGGGACTTGGTGGTAACCGCGGACCAAATCTATCTTAGAAAAAACACGTGCCCCTGCCAAATGAACAGAAAAATCTTGGATATGCGGGATTGGGTAGCGGTCATGTGCTGTAGCGTTGTTTAACCTGCGGAAATCCCCGCAAGGTCGCCATGAGCCGTCCGCCTTCGGGACCATGTGTAGCGGGGAAGCCCATGGGCTGTTCGAACGCCTGATTATGCCCAACCTCTCCAGGTTGGCGAACTCCTCGCGCACTATGGCCAGTTTAGCTGCGTCCAAGCGCCGAGCTTTTGCAAAAACGGGCGGTCCGGTAGTGGTAATGAAATGTTCCACCCCGTGTTTAGCGACGGTTGCCGAAAATGTGGGGACCATGAGTGCTGGGAACTGAGTGAGCAGTGTGTGGAACTTACCGCTTGCAGCTGTGACGTTGACTTGTGCTGCTGGAGGGGCCACTCGCGCTGTACAGGGAATAGAATCAAAAGAAAGTGCATTAACCAGGCGCCTGTTAGCGAGATCAACCAACAAACCATGTGAGCACAAAAAATCAGCCCCCAACATATTGAAATTCACTGCTGCTATAACAAAAGTCCACTCAAATGTACAGCCGTGCAGAGACAGAAGTAGAGTCCTCTCAACAAAGGTCTTAATCTCCGAGCCGTTCGCTGCTGCCACCCCGGGACCTCTGGAACCTGCCAGCCTGTCCGCGTAGGAAGGTGTGATGAAACTCAACTGGGAGCCTGTGTCCACAAGGAAATGCCTCCCCGAGCGTGCGTCCAACAAGTAGAGCAGCTTGTTCTCTTCCCCGAGGGCCGCGGCTGCTACTGACCCCCGGTCTTGGCGTTTCCCAAACGCTTGAACTGGCACGGTGGTACACATTTGCGTGCCCTCTCTGCGAAGCGGCGATGGTAGAAACAAAGGGTGTCTCCTCCGCATTCCTTGGCCCCCGCCGACGTCGGTGGTTCTGCTACCGCTGCCCCTGGCCCCCTGCCATCTCCGGTCGTCGCGCCGAGTTCCGCTGCTGCAGCCGTGGTCGCGCGCTGTCTGCTGGCGTTGACAATTTGCTGCGCCTCCCGGGCCAGCGCGCGGTAGTCCCGCTGGGCCAACAACGGCGAAATGGCCAGGGTCGCTCTCGTCGCTGACGGTAGGGTCCTGAGGAAAAGGTGGGTAAAGATGAAGTGGTCGTCGTCCAAGCCTTTCAACCTCAACATCTTCTCCATAAGGTCAACGGGCGTGTCATCTCCCAACTCAGTCAGCGCCAGGAGTCCCTCTGCTCTCTCCTCAACCGAGAGGGTGAAGTGCTGGATGAGTGCAGCCTTCAACGCGCCGTATTTGTTGCTGGCCGGCAGCTGCTCCAGAAGGCTCTCCACATGCTGGGACGTGTGGTTATCCAGTTTTGCGACCACATGGTAGAATTTTGTGTCATCTACCGATATGCCCCAGAGGTTGAACTGTGCCTCAACCGAGTGGAACCAGGAGCGCGGATTGTTCTGCCAAAAGTCCGGTAGCTGGACCGTAGCGGCGTTCACTTGGCCGGGGGCTCCGGATGAGGCTGGCCCCGGGGAATTCTCCTCTTGCTGCATGCTACGTCTTGGGTCACCAGTGTGGGAATGTGCAATTGATGAGGCAGGTTTATCTCAGAACAGCTTTATTACACATTCTCCAACATCTCAAAGTAGAAAGAGAGCATCACAGGAAACTCTCGTCCCTTAAATACCCGGGACTCTCACAGCTCACAAGTCACTTTGCATCACAAGTCACATTGCATTATAATCGCCAGTCACAATGCATCTCCTCTATAATCCCTTAATATCACCCCCACAGTCTCAGGCTCTGCATACCAAAGCTAACACCTTCACAGCTTCCTGTTATCTCCAAGGAAACTCTGTCTTTGTTCTTTTCTAAAATGTGAGGTCTTAAATAAGTCACAAAGTAGGTCACATGTGTGGCCACAATATAAACCAAAATAATTATAATGATGACTGAACAACTCCCATTCCCCAAAGTGCAAGATACACTATTATCTTGAATATAAGTGATAAAAGATCACACAAATAAGTGATCTGACAAACAAATAAACAAGGGATCTGAAACAGCCGCTAATATTGGATGTCTCATTCATTTTCAATATTTAGGTATTCTGTAATTAATATTCACACAATCAAATAAATCTTAGTGCCATTTACTCCCTTTTATATTTGTCAAAGTCTAACATGCCATTGCCGCCACATAGCCGCCACCTCTTTGTGTTCCACTTTCAAACATAGCCTACATTTTGGCCTGTAAAGCCTAATTGGGATACCTGTTTCAGACAGGAATACTTGTGTTCTATGGGCAATGCACAAGTACATATAATGTTTATTTTTTTTTTTTTTTTAATTCTATAGAGCTCTTCAGGAGGTTGGACAAGGATGGCAGTGGTCGCATAAAGCTGACATTTTGTGAGGTGAGGCACATCTATCTATTCATTTATCTTCTCTTAACAATTTAATCCAACTCATGGTAGTGGGGCCATCTGTAATAATGAAACAAAAAGTTAGATCTACTGCAGAGTAACTCATGAATGTGTTTTTTGTCCTCAGTGGATTGAAGCATCAATGCTGTAGAGGAACACCTGAAGAATCTGGACCTGGGGTTGAGGAGGTTTCATATCTGGACATTTATTTTGGTCAGTTATACTGCAGATTGTGTTTTCTATAATAAGTAATCAATGGATGGAAAATTAGAGTTGGTATCTGTAAAAGCAATATAGCCATGATATTTATGTGTATGAGGATGTGCTTGTTCAATAAAGAAGATATCCAAACTGAAGAGTGCATATCCCCTGCAAAGAATCAGGACGTGTCATTGGGCTTCATGCAAGAACATGTTTGTATTGGTATGTGTTAATCACGTGTATTTTGTTAGTAAGCGGCGTTGGTGCTAACAAGCCACTCCTGATTCACCATATATTCATATGTCCTGTAAACATGTGTAAACAGCATGTGAAAAAATGGTGGATTCCACCCATGTGTAAGTGAGTGGGTGTGCATGTGAAATGAAGATTTGCATAACTGACACCTTAAACCTACCCTATAAGGTAGTTGTAGGTGAGGAATCACTCTTTGTATCTACACTGGTAGTTAGCTGACGTTCGCTCCTGAGTGTCAGTCAGGACACAAGATGCAGACTCCTGAATTCGGTATAGGGTGCTTTATTGCAGGGTTAGTTGACAAGACATCTCTGAGCAGGTATGGGTAGGTGTTGGGTAGATGTGGGTAGGCGTGGTCAATGGGTCAGAAACGCACACCACCACAACTGGACTGTTCCAGCCAGCAGCTACACCCCTAATGAGCCTCATGTGACGGTGTTCCTGACAAAGTTAGTGATCACTCTGTCCTGTAGGTGGCACTTGTGTCTCACAACATTATGTCACTGAATAAATCAGGTAACACTGACGAATTATCAAAATAAACACCAAAGGGATAAAACAAATACAGAAAATTACAAAACTGGTATGAGCCTTTCTAACAGTAGTTATATTCCAGGTGGGAGTAGATGGTCTTGTATTGCTGTCAAACCACCCATACTCATGGTGCAGACAACCTACAATAGTAAATGGCGTTCACTTATATAGTCATCTCTAGATGACCAAAGCACTTTACAGATCCTGCCATCCACACACAGATGGCAGCAGAGGTGCCATGCACCAGTGCTGATCTGACCCACCAGGAGCAACTGGGGGTTCAGTGTCTTACTCAAGGACACTTCAACATGCAGACTGCAGACACAGCGGGAATTGAACCCCTGACCCTCTGATCAGTAGTCGGCCACACTACACCTGCGCCACAGCCATAACTTTTCTGCATAGTGCATAAAAGTTATCTAAAACTAAAATATCACACCATCCTAACCTTTGTCCATATGTATAACAGTAATACAGAGTACACTTACACTCTAAATAAGGAGGAGATGCTCATTTTAAAACATTTAACATGTCCAATCAGCTGCAAGGGCTGCTGGGAAATGGGAAGCCTGTTTTCTTTTTGGGTACTAAACTGATACACTAGGAGGGCCCAAAATGCAATCTTGTATTTTGCCCCCCAAAACCAGGAACCAACCCTGATGAGTTATTTCAACAAGTTAGGCTATTTGGGCTATTTTGCATTTGATTTGAGTTGAATTAATAACTTGAATCAAAGTATAGAATCTTGTCAACTAATTATTAGTTTATAGGGTTTATACTCTTACACTTGATTCAGACAAATAAAATATAGAGCCATTTAGTGAAAACTAAGGTCAGAATAACAGCAAACTACTGTATTTACACA
This sequence comes from Pholidichthys leucotaenia, assembly GCA_020510985.1. Classification (NCBI taxonomy): domain Eukaryota; kingdom Metazoa; phylum Chordata; class Actinopteri; order Cichliformes; family Pholidichthyidae; genus Pholidichthys; species Pholidichthys leucotaenia. The sequence goes on along the minus strand of CM035841.1, from coordinate 305,192,452 downwards.
TAACTAACAACTGGTCTGGACGACTTGTAAATTAAATTAGTAAATGTACTAAATTTCTAGTAGATACTAACAGATTGGTAAATCCCAAAAGTTCACGTAAATTGATCATACATCACATTTACAAACTAATCTGTTACTACTAATGGTACTTGCATGAGGCCCATTGTGTCATTTCATGTACATGGGGGACACAAGTGTTGTGTGTGTTGTGCCAAAGTCAGAGCCGGTGGCTTTAAAGGTCCCATATTGTGCAGTCAGGGTCAGGGTGTCTTGTTTGTGAGTGACTAAATAAAGGTTGTGTGTACTTGTTTTTGAAGTCAGTGTTTATTTATCATCATCATCATCCTCATCATCATCATCATAGCAGTCTGTCAGGGGTGACAATGACTGTTTCATTTAGGTCTGATCAGATTCCTCCACGCAGCTCTGTCCTTCGCCTTCCACTGCCAGGAACTCCTGACCTTGTTAACCCAAGCAACGTCTGAGCCAGTATGAGTTGCTTTCTGACTGACCATTTCATGAAACTGCTTGCAAAGTATTTGAGTACTGCTAGCTTTTGCTGGACTAGCGGCACAATCTTGGCAGATAGAGGTATTATCGGTGGCAAGGACAGGCCAAGACAAACTGACTCCAGTATCTGTTTCAGTGACTGGCCAGATGATAGGTTTGTTTATCTCTGCTCTTTGTGTAGTGCATATCACGATGCACCGATTGGCAAAAGTCCACCACAGACCTTGGAACAGATGTGCTTATCTGCCAGAATGTCCAGTCTCACCCCATGTAACTGGGAGTGGTCCACCACAGATCTGTGACAGATATTGTTTTTAGTTTTATACATATATACAGTATATATATATAACTTTTTAATGTATTAAAACTTTGGGGGAAAAATCGCCATTGGAATGAATAGAGAAATTATTTTTCGATCCCGATGGAATTTTGCCATGAGTTATACATATGATGTTTGTCAATTTAAAAGATAATTTTCCACATAAATAATGGTGTAGGTTCTTGTCTAATTGTTAAAGTACAGTGCTGTGAAAAAGTATAATTTCTCCCTTCCCATAGACTCCAATATGGAATAATTCCAAAGTTAGGCCCCATATGCACAAGTAGAGGGGGCATGACTAAGGTCCTTTATCAATGACTATATTCTATAACATTGAATGAATGAATGAATGAATCTTTATTTATTTTGGATAGTACAGGTTAAAAGAAACTGAATAATATAACAAAGGGGGAAAGAAAATCCAACAAGGTCAAATTAGACAATAACTCCTCTGATTATACAGTTCAACATAAGTTATCCGAAATGGGTGATGGCTGAAGCCGCAGCTTATACTGCCCACCCATATTCCATCCAAGAATTCAAAAGAAAAAAAACAAGACAATAGCGATTACAATTCAGAACGAAGCTAAGACAAAATGTGACAGAAAAAAACTAAGCTACAACACAACACAGGCTGGATATGACAATCCTTATGTGATTTTACATGTCATCTTGTATATATGTTTGGAGTATTTCTTCCTTTAGTTTTTGTTTAAATTGTCCAAGCGTTGTACATGATTTTAATTCAGGTCCAAAATCGTTCCATAATCTGACTCCTTGCACTGAAACACAGTGTTGCTTGGTGGTAGTTCTCACTGGAGGTTTTTGAAATATACATGTTCCTCTAAAATGATATTGTTTCTCCCTTATTTGGAACAACTTTTGGATATTTGCGGGCAGTGATAGATTCTTCACTTTAAACATTATTATTGCAGTTTTAAAGTCAACCAGATCTTTCAACTTGAGAGCTTTTAATTTAAGAAAAAGCGGGTTTGTTGGTTCCCTGTAAGCTGCTTTGTTTATTATTCTAATAGCTCTCTTCTGAAGCATAAAGAGTGGATATATGTTTGTTTTATATGTATTTCCCCATACTTCATTACAATATGTCATGTATGGGAGTATTAATGAATGATACAAGGTATATAGTGTGGGTTGATTCAGCAAATATTTCACTCTGTGTAATATTGCAATTGATTTGGATATTTTACCTTTAATATAATTAATATGTGACTTCCAACACAGTTTATTATCAATTATTACTCCAAGAAATTTAGTTTCAGATACCCTTTCAATCTCTACACCATTTACACTGAGTTTAGATACTGAGTTGTTGTGATGGTTGTTAAAGAGTATAAATTTTGTCTTACTTAAATTGAGTGTTAATTTGTTTGAATCAAACCACAGTTTAAGCTTTCCTAATTCCTTTCCGAGTGTATCCAGAAGTTGTTCCAAATTGCTTCCACTGCATAATAGATTAGTGTCATCGGCAAACAACATTAAGCCCATTTTTTCTGAAACTTTACGTATATCATTTATATACATATTGAATAACAATGGCCCCAAAACTGAACCCTGTGGGACTCCACAAGTGACCTTCAGTAACTGTGAGTTTTTGTTACTAACACATATACTGATATCTATTCTTTAAGTAACTACTTAACCAGGACAGTGCTACCCCTCTAATACCACAATTTTGTAGTTTCTTTAATAATAAATTATGATCCACTGTATCAAATGTTTTTTTAAGATCCAGGAATACCCCAACTGAATACTCTTTATTTTCAATGGCAGTTGATATTAACATTAACCAAACAGCCAACGACAGAGTCGCTCTTTCTGTCCTGACATCACCCTGAGAGCCCTCAGATCTCCTAACTTTTGACCTTGAGCACACTCTGGATGCAGCCCCATCTGTGACCATTGGGGCAATTGCCCAGGAGTAGCAGCAGTTTTTCTAAAATCACATAAGTGCCCAGATCTCTTGACCTTTGTTCTTGACTATGAGTACAACCTGGATGCAGACCCAGCTGAGGACCAGTGGGCCTCATTCATGAAATGTGTAAATCCCTTCAGTACTAAAAACTTATTCTGGATTCATTAATACTGCGTAAAACTCTGATTTGTCCATAGATCCTTGTGTAAGTGCATGACTCTCATTCATTTGTAAACTGGCCATGTGCTCTTGATGGTTGGTAATTAGTATAAATCTCAGCCATGAACAACCATAAATGGAGATGTAAGAGTTCTTTCCTGTTGCTCTGATGTGCAGTGCAACTAAAGATTATTGGAAAAAAAAAAACTAAAGAGGCTGCAGTTGAAGTAATCTTGAGTTAAGGAGGTAAGCGAAAAAATATATCTTCGGTCAGTAATGAAGTGACCCATACAGGAAAAGCAAAAGTCAGGATGAAGGAGTCAGATGCTGCCATGGAAAAAAATGCAACAGATGGAAGAAGAAGCCAGCTCTGTTGCCATTCAGTCCATACAGCCAGTCATGTACAGTAGAACGAAATTACACTTCTCCTATCTACTGTCAAGGTCTGAGCGCCGATCTCGTCTGTGCTCGGGTCATGCAGTGTTTTCTCCCCATTCTTTAGTAATTCCTTGTGGGCTCTCTGAGCTCTTATTTTGACAGCGTCTCTGCGGGGCTTCCGGCTGTCAGAGCCGAGCTCAGCAGTGACAGCCGGCCTTGATCTGATTCAGCTGTTGATGCCTCATCAGCTGATTAATTATCTCGCCCTATTTTAGGGAGCAGCTCCTGTCTCTCAGGGCTGCGATCTCGTCAGACATTCGTCAGACGTCGTCTTATGTTCATTCATTGAACATTCGTCTACTCTCTTTCATAAGTGTTTTCCCTGGGACTCCATATCCTGTGTCTAGTTATAACCTTAGTTGTGTTTTTGCCCCCCGTGGCTCATTATTTTGTCATCTGTCTTCCATTAATAAATTATGCAAACACATCGGCGGCCTATAGTGTCTCATTAGCGGTCCGCGAGGACCGCACCATGACAGTAGATCGCAGCCAGAACGAGACGCCGGTCACCGTGAGTTTGCTATTGGGCTTGTGTTTTTTCCCTTCTCTGGGTGCTCGTAATTCTCTGTAGCATGTCTGCTTTCGAGCGTGGGTTTTGCCCTGAGTGGTTTGAGGAGATAGATGGCTACCTGGCAGAAGCCCGTCTCCTCATGCCCACCTACGCGGCATACGAGCCCCTAGGTCTCGCTCAGAGGGCTTTGCTAAAATACCACCTCACCTCCTTTCCGGAGGGTAAGGAACGGGTGGCGTGGATTGTAACACAACGTGGACTGATAGAGAGAGCGCTCGAGAGGGCAGCCAAGGAACCCTCACCGCCTTCCCTGAGTATGGTGTTCCCGACAAGGGAGGAGGTCCAGGGACTGGGGGGAAACCCCGGCAGGAGGCCGACAGCAAGGCATCTCGGCTCCTCGCCTCGGGAATCAGCTCTTGTCACCCGTCCAGCCCAGGTGCAGTGTTTCCCTGACTTCACCTCGCCCTCTGCCGGTCTACGTCAACACAAAGCTCACGGCAAGCCTCTGCGAGAACCCCATCCGGATCCAGTTCCGGGTCACCGTTGGAACTCTGCCTCCCAGCCAGCTGTTTCTCCTGCGTCACAACAGGAGGAAAAGCCAGCAGCCTCCGCTTCCGGGTCATCTGTCCTTGCTGTCCCGTCAGCTCCTCATTTCCGGATCGCCTTGGCTGTCACTCCCTCCTCCTCGACGCTTTCCCCAGCTGCTGTGAGCTCCACGAGTCCTGCTTTGGCGAAGCCCGTCATCGATCCTGGTCGAACGGCTCCTCCTCGTCTTCCCGGGGGGCCCTCCGTCACCATCCAGCGGGGAAAGGGAAGAACCAAGCCCTCTGCAGCAGCCTCCATCGGTCCTCAGCGGAGCAGGCAAGTGCATTTTCATTCTTTTCCTTCACTGAGCGAATTGCCTTGTCTGACCACTGGGGGTGGAGCTCGGGGCTCACAGTCCCCTGAGCTCTCTCCATCTGCTGCAGTGATTAATCATGAACCTGCTTCCTTTGTGTCCCCTTTCCCCAAATGCTCTTCGGTGCCAGGTCTACGCCGTCGGACAAGGAAGGGGCCTGCGGCCCTGGAGTACCTGGTTCCGGCCCCGCAGCCACGTCATGGGCAAAGGAGTGGGGCGGACTGTCAGTTGGAGCCTGCGCCGACAAGTAAGTGTCCCTGGGGCTTCACGGAGAGACAGTCCGACCCGGCAGGTCATGGATCCCCTGCCATCACGCCGTGTGGGCCCTCAGTGTGGATGTCAGCATTGGGGGTCCTCAGACTGTAGAAACCATCATGCCGGTTGCGGAGGCCGCCGTAGCCGAGTGGGAGCCGGAGGATGTCCTACTTCCTATGGAACTCAGATCGTCAAAGTCCTGGACGGCGACAGAACTCGAGATCAGGCAAGTGCTCTATTTTGTCTTTCTCTTATCAATTCTAGAGCATTTTTGCCTGTCTCTCGGGGAGACGAGCCGGGTGCAGCTGTCTGCTGCATCCGAGCTTGTCTCACCGGGCTCTGTCGCTGCTGGTGATCCTGATCCCAGTTCCCTTTCTTCTCCCAGGGTCACTGGTGTGGAGTCGATTCCGGTTGCCATTCTGGAGGTTCCGGGTTTGGGTTGGGAGGTCGTCTCTGGTGCTGCCCCGGTCCAGTCGGGGTCCATCGTGGGTGCAGCCGCGACCCAATCAGGGTCCGTCGAGGGTGCAGCGCGGTCTCGTTTGGGATCCGACTGGAGGACAATGCCGATTCTGGTGGAGTTTGGAGGTGGAGCTGCAAATCCTTCGCTGAGCAACGCCGGACTGGTCCCTCATCCTTCCCCCGTTCTTTTTCCCCTTCCATCGGGGGCTGCTGGAGTTATCAGTTATCGGTCCAGCCCTCCCTCATTTTCCCTCTCTATAGGGGGGCCGTCTCCAAGTTCTCCTCTGCGGTCCTGGTGGCTGAGTGACGCGGGTCGGCCACCTGGGAGACTGCCTCGCCCGTTTGGCGTTGTGGGTTGGCCACCCGACCATTTGGACTTTCTGTTCGGCGACCTGGTTTGGCCACCAGAGGTACTGGTTCTCTGGGCATGGGACTGGGGTAGACCACCCGAATTCTTTCTTTTCCCCATTCCAGCGATCTGGACGCTGGATGCAGGTAGACCTCCCGAACTATTTATTTTGTTAGCGGTCCGCGAGGACCGCACCATGACATCTACAATGTTAATCACATCTAGAATCAGAGGGGTCGCTGCCATGTAAGGCACCGCTACAAACAACTTCTCCTTCCCCCATTCTATTATGCTGAGCACCAAACTAGAAGGTGGTAAGTACCATTTTTATATGGTCTTCGGTATGACCCGGCCGGGACCTGAACCGCCAACCTCCTGCTTCTATCAACTAGGCCACAGCACATCTTCTTAAAAATGTTGTTTTATTTTATTTTTTTGAGTGCTCCTTTCATTCCAGAAGGACCCTTAAACTCCAAAAGATAAAATTGTGCTGTGATCAAAGGTGTTATAAATATATACAGGTGGATCTCAATTAGAAAATCAACAAAAAAGTTAATTTATTTCAGCAATTCAATTCAAAAAGTGAACCTCCTACAGTATATTACATAGATTCATTACACAGAATGATATACAGTATTTCAAGTGTTTATTTCTTTTAATTGTGATCATTATGGCTTACAGATAATGAAACCCCAAAATTCAGTTTCTTAAAGAATTAGAATATCACATAATATCAATTTTAAAAAGTGGATTTTTCATAGAAATGTTTGGATTCTGTGACTCTCCACTCTTCATCCAGACTCTGGGACCTTGACTTACAAATAAAATGCAAAAATTTCTTGCATCAATTTTCTACCGCTTTCCCGGGGATCCAGGTCACTGAGGCAGCAGTCCAAGCAGATAAGCCCAGACTTCCCTCTCCCAGCCACCTGCTCCAGCTCTTCAGAGGGGACACAGAGGTGTTCCCAGGCCAGCTGGGAGACATAGTCTCTCCATCATGTTCTGGGTCTTCCCCGTGGTCTCCTCCCAGTAATATGTGCCCAAAATACCTCAAGTGGGAGGTATCCAGGAGACACCCTGATCAGAACCACCTCAGCTGGCTCCTTTGGATGTGGAGGAGTTGCGGCTCTAGTCTTGGTCTCTCCCGGATGACTGAGCTCCTCACCCCATCTCTCAGGGTGAGTCCAACAATTCTACGGAGAAAGCTCATTTTAGCTGCTTGTATACGTGACCTCATTCTTTCGGTCAGTATCCAAAGCCTATAGGCGAGGGTAGGAACGTAGTTGACCAGCAAGTCAACAGCTTTGCCTTAGAGCTCAGCTCCTTCTTCACCACGGCAGACCGGTACAACGTCTGCATTACTGCAACTGCTGCTCCGATCAATCTGTCAATCTCCCGTTCTATTCTCCCCTCACTCGTGAACAACCACACGAGATACTTAAACTCCTCCACTTGGGGCAGGAGCTCGTCCCTGGCCCAGAGAGGATAATCCAGTCTACACCAGCTGTGGCGCACGTGTAGCATGGCCAGCTACTAATCGGAGGGTCAGGGGTTCAATTCCCATTCTGTCTGCAGTCTGCATATCGAATTGTCCTTGAGCAAGCCACTGAACCCCCAGTTGCTCCTGGTGGGTCAGGCCAGCACCTGTGCATGACAGCTCTGCTGTCATCAGTGTGTGAGTGTGTGTGTGAATGGGTGGATAGCACGATCTGTAATGCACTTTGGTCATCTAGAGATGAGGAAAAGTGCTATATACGTAAGTGAATGCCATTTACCATTTCTGGCTGAAGACCATGGACTTGGAGGTGCTGATTCTCATCCTGGCCACTTCATGCTCAGTAACAAACCACTTTGTTTCCCACATTCCCACAAACATTCAAGGATTCTCGAGATGGTAGACAGTTGATCTGATGGGCCACAGGCAGGATGAAAACCACACTGCTCCTCCTGAATCAGTGGTTCGACCAATATAAAATTTACATATGAAATTTAGTGCCTTTTCCTTAATAAGAATTCTTTGAAAAAGTTTGGACCTATGGAAAATTTGTTTAATTGTCTTATATTCATTTAGATACTCTTGTGCATTTGTGGTCATTTAACAGTTGATAAAAGATCTGAGAGTAATCGTTATTCACAATAATCAATGTATTCTTTTAGTGTGGATATTTAAGAATAGACCCAGCATAGATAGTGACACAGTCCCTATTTTAAACTGGTAAAAATTGCCTTTGCGGACATTGTACCATTCTGTAGTGGCAAAGAGGGAGCTGAGCTATAAAGCAAAGCTGTCGATTTAGCGGTCAATCTACATTCTTACCCTCACCTATGGTCATGAGCTTTGGGTAATGACTGAAAGAATGAGACTGCAGATACAAGCGGCTGAATTGAGCTTTCTCCATAGGATTGCTGGACTCACCCTTAGAGGTAGGGTGAGGAGCTCAGTCATCCCGGAGAGGTTCAAAGTAGAACTGCTGCTTCTCCATATTGAAAGGAGCCAGTTGAGCTGGTTTGGGCATCTGATCAGGATGTTACAGAACCCTCTATAAGGAATTAGTCAGTGGTGCAGTTCCTGACACCTCAAGGTACACCTCCACTACTAGCTCAGTGCTAGTAGAAGAATTTCACTTTGGCTCAGTTTTAAAAAAAATACAAAATTAACAGTCAAACTCAAAAATTTAACTAGAATAAAGCTTTTTCCTTAACAAATACCTACCAGCACCCTGGACAGCTGCTCCATTGTTCAGAACTTTGGACAGCAACCTGCTTTTTGATTGGCTGTCACTCTTTTACAACTATTTGCAACTGGTGTACCAACACCGGCAGATGATATGGCTCCCCAAATCATCAGTGCCCGTGGAAATTTCACACAGGACCTCAACCAACTTGGATTCTGTGCCTCTCCACTCTTCCTCCAGACTCTGGAACCTTGACTTCCAAATGAAATACCAAATTTACTTTCATCTGAAAAGAGGCAATCTGCTGGCGCTGGTCTTATCAAGTCCAAAGTCAGCGCAGTCATCTACCAGGAAATACAGTATTTAGAGCACTTCATGCTTCCCTCTGCTGACAAGCTTTATGGAGATGCTGGTTTCATTTTCTGGTAGGACTTGGCACCTGCCCACACTGCCAAAACTACCAAAACCTGGTTTAATGACTATGGTATGACTGGTACCATTGTGCTTTATCAGCCAGCAAACTCTCCTGACCTAAACCCCATGGAGAATCTATCAAGTATTGCCAAGAGGAAGATGAGACAACAGACACAACAATGTAGATGAGCTGAAGACCATTATCAAAGCAATCTGGGCCTTCATAACACATCAGCAGTACCACAGGCTTCATGCCACACCACATTGATGCAGTAATTCATGCAAAAGAAGCCCCAACCAAGTATTGAGTCGGACATAATTTTAAGTTGGCCAACATTTCCATTAATTAATTTTAGAAAATGGCTTTTTATGTAATCCAGTTTTTTGAGAAACTGAATTTGGGATTTTCATGAGGAACAAGCCATAATCATCAAAATTAAAAGATATAAATACTTGAAATATATCACACTGTGTGTAATGAATCTACACGAGTTTCATTTTTTGAATTGAATTACTGCAATAATCAACTTTTCAATTACGTTCTAATTTATTATGATGCACCTGTGTCAGAATCTGGGCAAGGTTTTAGTCCATGTCCACGCTTGATGTCCATTTTGATGTTATTGTGTTTTCCCTGGTTATTATCATTTTGCATTATTTGCCTTCTGTGTTCCCCCTGGGTCCTCTGTGATTGTCCTTTGTGCTCCCCAGTCCTTAGTCTGTCACATCGTCCCTGTTGTCCCTGTTGTTGCTGTCTTCTGTGTCCTCCCTTGGTCTTCTGTGCAAGTGTCATGGGTATCCCCTGTACTTGTTTACCTGTTGTTCTCAGTCCCTCGTGTGTTCCATACCCATAGCCACTTTCCCTCATGTGTGTTACCATTTTGCCCTGATTGTCTCCCAGCTGTCTTAGGTTTAAGTGGATTCTGTGGCCTGAACTCTTAAAGAAACAAGATGGCCTAACAGAGTCAACAAAGCATTTTTTTAAGTGAATGGAAACATCCATCCATCCATCCACAAACACACAGAGGACAGGGCCAATACAATACTTGACCATCCCATCCTGAGGTGAAGCACACAGACAGCCAGTTCAGTACCTGTGATTTACCAGCAGATGTCTCCATTTTCTTATTGCGTTATATAACGGCTCTCCTGACTCACTGACTGGATTGTGGCCAAAGTTGAAATGCATGCAGCAACATGAAGTTTCCATCTTACAAAGAGCTATGCAGTAGCTATTTCCTACCCTGTATCATTCAGAGCTGCTCTTCCTATTTCACAAAGTCAGAGGTTGCTGCTGGTTACCCTTGGCTTTGACTCTCCCAGCTTACAACAGTTATGATGATAAAACTAAAAAAACAACTATTAGGCATATCTTTTTCAGAGTTTTGCTGGCAGAAACAACTCATAACTTTGTCAAATATATTTAGAGTGTAAATGATAGTTGACTTTGTTTTTATCAGTCAAATATTAAAGATTTCACTGTTAATGGTAAACTGCAAGATGTGCTTGCTGCTTTTTTGAAAAGAAGCCAGCCTGGATATGGGGTGGGACTCTCTGTAAACCACAAATTGACACAGAAGAAGCCGCTTCACTGAGAAGATGAGGCAGTTATGGGGTTATAAAATAGGATATGTCTAAACTGGTAAAGACTATGTCATATAAAAACTAGAAAAGCACTTGGAGAGCGCAGACCTCCGCTAAGTGCCACAGTTCCCCTGTGGGCATGTTGTCCTGTATTTTTTTTTTTCCAAGTGTTGTGACGATTTTTTGGCAGAGTTACATGCACAAAAAAAAAATATTGAAAAAATATTGAAAATGGCCCTATCTCGCAATGTTAAATAAAAAATTAAAAAAAAAGAATCATTTCAAAAATTCCTGGATCCAGACGGTGATCCGGATCACCACCAAAATCTAATCATCTGTAGGATACCCCATTTCTGACAATCTGTGAAAATTTCATGAAAATCTGTCCACAACTTTTTGAGTTATCTTGCTAACAAACAAACAGACAGACAGACAAACCAACGCCGATGAAAACATAACCTCCTTGGCGGAGGTAATGAGTGAATATTTACATAAAAGCAATAAAGTTTATCAGTTTGAACATTAAGATCTGTATTATAACGACATGGTGCATAATCAGTTCTCACTGACGCAGAACGCATTTATTGACATGGTTTCAGACCCAAAGAGCAGACATGACTCAAGAATGAACACAATTATCTCTTTATTGTAAATAATGTGTGTGTGTGTGGGTGCGTGTGTATATGTATGTATCCGCTGGGCCGAGCAGAGCACTGTACAACCTGGCAACCCTATGGACAAACAGACAGAGGGAGAGTTAGTGACAGACCCCGGAGGGAATGTACAAGATTGCTCTGCGCTTACTGTTTGCGATGTGAAGGTGGAACTCAGGTTAAGCTCAGCGGCTATGGCCAGGAGGACAGTGCCCGCAGTCCCAATGGTGGTTAGCGTTGGTAGGTGAAGCAGTGCAGCTCGGTCCGCCGCCAGGAGGGAAAAAGGTCTGCTGCCACGGATCTCCGCCTGTGCACAGGGGACTCAGAGAGGTTAGAGGAATGGACAAAGGCTTACTTGGTTGAAGGTGAAGGTTAGTCCTGGCATTGACAGACAGGACTGCGAGAACAGGTGAAGCTAGGAATCTCAGCTTGGAGATTGGCGAGTGAAGGTCTCAGGGTAAGGAGACAGATGACTCTGCGCCGATCTCAGGACCTCACGGCTTAGATAACCCAGGCTGGGATGGAGAGCAGGTGTGCGCGCAGCTGAGGATAATTGGCAGCCATGACAGTACTCCCCCCCTACGAGACGCCTCTCTGCGGTCGTTCCAGCCTACCTGGGTGTGCCTGATGGAAGTCCCTGATGAGTTGCTTATCCAGCACAAAGGAGGGACGCACCCAGGATCTCCACTCTGGACCGTAGCCCTCCCAGTCCACCAGGTACTGCAGGCCATGACCCTGGCGTTGGACGTCCAAGATGGCATTGACCTTCCAAGCCGGGTCGCTGTTGATCACCATCGGTGGTGGTGGAGACCTGGGAGGGGGACACAAGGGGTTGGAGCAGAAGGGCTTGACCTGCGAGACGTGAAAGGTTGGACAGATGCGGGGGGGGGGAAGCTAGGTGGACAGAAACAGGGTTAATGATGCGGCTAATGTGGAAAGGCCCAATAAACTGCTGCGACATCTTTCTCCTCTCAGCCTTCAAGTTGATATGCTTTGTAGAGAGCCATACCTGCTGACCCACCTGGTAGGTGGAGGCTGGAACCCTGTGGCAATTGGCCACTGAGGAGTTGCGCTCTGCCGTGCGTCGTAGTGCCGCCTGGGTCGCTCTCCAGATCCAACGGCAGCACCTCAAATGAGCATGGACTGAAGGAACAGCGATGTCCCCCTCCTCCTCCGGGAACAGTGAGGGGTTGTAGTCCAGCGAGGCCTCAAATGGGGACATGCCGATTGCCAAGGAGATGGTGGTGTTATGGGCGTACTCAATCCAAGGAAGGTTGGAGCTCCACGACGCAGGGTTGGCGGTGGCGACACACCGCAGCGCAGCCTCCAACTCCTGGTTCACCCACTCACACTGCCCATTGCTCTGTGGATGATAGCCTGATGATAGACTCACCGTAGCCCCCAGGGCGTTACAGAACAACCTCCAAACCTGAGAGACAAACTGGGGACCCCAATCGGAGACGATGTCCAGGGGGATCCCATGCAACCTCACCACGTGCTGGACGAGAAGGTCCGCCATCTCCTTCACCGTAGGCAGCCCCTGCAGTGGGACAAAATGGGCAGCCTTGGAGAACTTGTCAACTATGGTGAGGATTACTGTATGATGGTTGGAAGGTGGGAGGCCGGTGATGAAATCTAACGTCACATAGGACCAGGGTCTGCCAGGAGTGGGAAGGGGGTGGAGCAGCCCGGCCGGCAGAGAAGAGGACATCTTGCCGGCGGCGCACTGGGGACAGGCACGAATGTAATCCCCGATGTCTTTCTGGAGTGATGACCACCAAAACGCCCTTTGAAGAAGGTCCACTGCATGAGCCCTCCTGGGGCAACACGCAAACCTGGAAGAGTGGCCCCAACGAATAACTTTCGCCCGAACAGCCGATGGAACAGTCTACCCGCTGGCCCCCCACCCAGGTCCAGCTCGTCCTCCTGCGCCCTCAGGACCGTTTCCTTAATGCCCCAGGAGAGGGCGCCCACGACACACGATGAAGGGAGGATAGGATGCTCTGTCACTTCCGCTGCCTCCGGGGCAAACTGTCGGGACAAGGCGTCCGGCTTCATGTTCTTGGACCCGGGGCGGTAGGTAATGGTGAAATTAAAACGTCCGAAGAACAGGGACCAGCAGGCCTGACACGCGTTCAGACGCTTGGCCGTCCGGAGGTACTCCAGGATTTTATAATCAGTCCAGACAACGAAAGGCTGGGAGGCCCCTTCCAGCCAGTGACGCCACCCCTCCAGTGCGAGCTTGACAGCCAAGAGCTCTCTGTCACCGATGTTATAATTACGCTCAGCCGGGGATAGGCAACGGGAGAAGAATGCACAGGGCCAGATCCAGGGAGTGCTGGGATAAGACGGCTCCAACCCCTGAGTCCGAAGCATCCACCTCCACCAGGTATTGGAGAGCAGGATCCACCTGTGCCAAGATGGGAGAGGATGAGAATTTGTCCTTGAGGTCCGCAAAGGCCGCAGCCGCCTCCTCAGTCCACCGGAAGGGCACCTTAGGAGAAGTCAGACGGGTCAGGGGACGAGCAATGATACTATAATTTTGGATGAAGTGGCGGTAGAAATTAGCAAACGCCAAGAACTGCTGGAGCTGCTTTCTGGAAGATGGAGTGGGCCAATCTACCACCGCTTTTACCTTATCGGGGTCAGGGATGATCTCATTGTGGGAGATTATGAATCCGAGAAAGGATGTCTTGGAGGCATGGAACTCACATTTCTCGGCTTTCACAAAGAGCTTATTCTCCAATAGCCACTGCAGTACCCGCCTCACGTGCACCCGATGCTCATCCAGGGACTGTGAAGAGATGAGAATGTCATCCAAATAGACAAATACAAATGCACCCAAAAAGTCCCTCAGCACATCATTAATCAGCTGCTGGAAGACGGCGGGGGCATTGGTCAGCCCAAACGGCATGACCAGGTATTCAAAATGCCCACTAGGGGTCCGGAACCCCGTCTTACATTCATCACCCTCCCAGATCCGCACCAGGTGGTAGGCGTTGCGGAGGTCCAACTTGGTGAACCAGGAGGCCCCCTGGAGGGAGTTGAACGCTGAATTAATCAGTGGGAGGGTGTATTTGTCTTTAATGGTAATATTATTCAGCTCCCAAAAGTTGATACACGGCCTCAGTGAGCCGTCCTTCTTGCCAACGAAGAAAAACCCTGCCCCCACCACCGAGGATGACAGCTGGATTATGCCCGAGCTCAATGAATCCTTGATATACGTTTCCATGGCTTCCCGCTCTGGAGCTGACAGGTTGTAAAGCCGGCTAGACGGCAGTGGGGCTCAGGCACAGAGATTGATAGCACAGTCATATGGGCGGTGAGGGAGGAGTGAAAGGGCCTGGGTCTTACTGAAAGCGGCACCTAAGTCGTGATATTCGGGAGGGACTTTAGACAAATCGAGAGCGGGGTGACGGGGACACCCAGGGGCACGGATGGCGAGCGTGCAGTGGACTGCAAACAGGCACTCAGGCAGAACAAACTCCATGCTAACACACTCCCGGAACGCCAGTCAATGGAAGGATTGTGGAGACGGAGCCAGGGATAGCCGAGGATGACAGGGGAGGAAGAAACTGACAACACGAACAGTCTCAGCTCTTCACTTTAGACAGGGCAATGAGTTTCAGGGGAGTCTTAAGTGATTGACAGGGAAGCCTCAGCCGGGTTGCCACTTCCCCCGAAATAAAGCTCTGCTCAGCCCCAGAATCAATCAGTGCATGTGTGGATATTTCCCTGTGATTATGAATGAAGCGGATGGGAATAAGAAACCGAGAGAGGGGATTTGACTGAGGTGAGTCCGTGAGTCCCCCTACTGCGATGCACAAACTCCCCCTTTTGGCCGAATGGGACATGAAGTTACCTCGTGCTCCTCGCTCCCGCAATAGAGGCACGACCCCAGCTCATGGTGGCGCTGCTTCTCTGCTAATGGCAACTTAGACTGACCCATCACCATAGGTTCCAGGGCATCCGGGGAATCAGGGGAGGGTAGCGCCAACAGGGAGGGCTGTGGGGAGTGGCGGTATTGGTTATCCAAGTGACCGGAAGTTTTACGCTCAACCCCCCGTTCCCTCAGTCTGTTATCAAGGATAATAGCCAGTGAAATCAACTCAGTTAGCATAGTTGGTTTTTCTAGGTGGGCTAACTCGTCCCACAGCCTATGACTAAAGTTCCTAATAAAGATGCTACATAGCAAGGCGTCCTCCCACCCCACCTCCGTAGCCACCACCCGGAAATCAACAGCATAATCGGCCAATGATCTAGCCCCTTGCTTCAGGTTTAACAGCTGGGAGGTAAGCACACTGTCCCGGTCGGAGTGGTCAAACACCTCATTAAACTCGCTGACAAACTGTGTGTAAGTCAAAGAAGCATAATTAGCCCTAGCCATAACAGCGTAAGCCCAAGCTAATGCCCGCCCTTCTAACAGATTCACTACATAACCTATCCAGCTATGGTCTGTGGGAAAATCCCCCGATACCCACTGAAACACAATGTCACATTCAACAATGAACTCCCTCGCCTCCCCTAATTTACGACTAAAGCAGGTGGGAGTAGGGATGGGGGTAAGCCGGGACTTGGAGCCCTGTGTAGCTTGACTAGCTGGAGTGCTAGCGGGAGCAGAGGAACTACTGGGAGCCGGAGGGAAGGCCTGTGAACTAACCAGGCGGTCCAACCGGTCGGTTATGCGAGTTAGCTGTGTGAGAATAGTCTGCTCCTGATAAGCTAATTGGTCAACTTGAGCCTCCAGGTTGTTAACTTTGTGCGCTAGCGCGCTGTCTGCTGGGTTGTTTTGGCAGAGTTGTACTGACATGGTTTCAGACCCAAAGAGCAGTCACGACTCAAGAATGAACACAATTATCTCTTTATTGTAAACAATGTGTGTGTGTGTGGGTGCGTGTGTGTATGTGTGTATCCGCTGGGCTGAGCAGAGCACCGTGCAACCTGGCAACCCTATGGACAAACAGACAGAGGGAAAGTTAGTGGCAGACCCCGGAGGGAATGTACAAGATTGCTCTGCGCTTACTGTTTGCAATGTGAAGGTGGAACTCAGGTTAAGCTCAGCGGCTACGGCCAGGAGGACAGTGCCTGCAGTCCCAATGGTGGTTAGTGTTGGTAGGTGAAGCAGTGCATCTCGGTCCGCCGCCATGGATCTCCGCCTGTGCACAGGGGACTCAGAGAGGTTAGAGGAATGGACGAAGGCTTACTTGGTTGAAGGTGAAGGTTAGTGCTTGTGTCGACAGGCAGGACTGGGAGAACAGGTGAGGCTAGGAAACTCAGCTTGGAGATTGGCGAGTGAAGGTCTCAGGATAAGGAGACAGATGACTCCACTCCGATCTCAGGACTTCACGGCTCAAATAACCCAGGCTGGGATGGAGAGCAGGTGTGTGTGCAGCTGAGAATAATTGGCAGCCATGACATTTATGGGCATTTCCAAGTTCATTTCCTTATCACAGCAGCGCATAAGCAAATTTTCCACCAGGTACTTGCGGTGGGCAAAATTGCATAAAAATGACATCACAATATTTCTGTGAATTTTCACAATAATGATGTTCTTCACAATATTACAGAATAGTTTTTTTTCTTTTAAATTTATGCAAAAAGGGCAGTTTCACAGGCCAGTGTTATTTACCTTCAACATTTTCATGAAAAACAAAACAATAACTCTTATTTCTCCAGTTTATAAACAGTAGCTTAGATTTAGTTTAAAATATTTTTTGTTCTGTATGAAATATTACCAGAAAATAATATAAACCATTACATCTTAAAGGTCTGATGACACATTCTTGACTTCCTCTAATTTTTCAACACATAGGGAGACCCAGACAAGGGAGACCCTGGGAGACCCAGACAAGGGCCAGAATTTGAGATGAAGAAATGTACAAATGCTAAGTTTAAGTATGCTATTCGTCATATCTCTAAAAATGAGCAGCTTATGAGAAGTAATTCCCTGGCCAAGAAATTGTTAGATAAGAATGTCACAGAATTTTGGAAGGAGCTTAGACGGATTAGTAACAGTAAAACGCCTTTGCCCTGTACTTTGGAAGGCATTTCAGGTACAGAAAATATTGTGGATCTTTGGCGGCAACACTTTTACTCATTATTTAATTCAACTAAGGATGAAACTTACAAGGTAGGGAAAGTAGAAAGGGACGATTCGCTCCTGATTGACACTCATGCAGTGATCAAAGCCATTAGAGAGCTATCAGATAACAAAGCGAGTGGTTTAGACTGTATTTCTGCTGAGCATCTTAAATACGCTAGCTCAAGAATTGCTCCTCTTCTTGCAATCTGTTTCACCAGCTTCATGATTCATGGGTTGTTACCAGAATCATTATTGTCTGTTGTGTTGGTACCAGTCATTAAAGATAAAGCTGGCAAGCTGTGTAGCCTGGATAATTACAGACCCATAGCTATAACCAATATAATATCTAAAGTACTGGAAAAAATCATGTTTGAAAAATTAAATGTATTCATCAAATCTACTGATCATCAATTTGGATTCAAACCCCATCATGGAACAGATCTGTGCATATATGCCTTAAAAGAAATTATAAATAAGTACAGAAATCAAAATTCTTCAGTTTTTCTGTGCTTTATTGACGCCTCCAAGGCGTTTGATCGTGTTAATCACAGGATACTGTTTAGGAAAATGATTGACAGGGGGGTGCCCAAGTACTTAGTACGTATCCTGATTTACTGGTACGCACATCAGAAGATGCTGGTGAAATGGGGGAAGAGTCATTCATCACCATTTGGTGTGAGCAGTGGTGTCAGACAGGGCAGTATACTGTCCCCTATTCTATTTAATCTTTACATGGATGAGTTGTCAAAGCAACTGAATGCCTGTAAAACTGGGTGTTTAATAGGGAATAAGTTAGTGAATCATTTTATGTATGCTGATGATCTAGTTATTCTCAGTCCAAGTAGTGCTGGTCTTCAGGAGTTATTAAGAGTGTGTAGTGCTTATGGAGAGGAAAATGACATAAAATATAATACAAATAAGAGTTGTGTACTGATCTGCCGCACTAAAGAAGATTTGTTAATGAAATTCCCTGTCTTTGAATTGGCAGGCAGGGAATTAATTGTCAGGGATAAAATTAAATATCTGGGACATGTTATTAATGATAGAATGACTGATGATGATGATATTTTCAGACAACGCTGCAAAATCTACATGCAAGCAAATATTCTTGCACGCAGATTTGGTTTCTGTTCAGATGAGGTGAAACTGGTTCTTTTTAAAACCTATTGTACACCTTTATACACTGCTCATTTATGGATAAATTATAGGAAACTAAGTATGCAGAAATTACAGGTTGCCTACAATGATGCCTTAAGAATTTTACTTAAAAAGCCTCGATGGTGCAGTGCTTCCGAGTTATTTGTCTCATCACGTGTAAATACTCTGCATGCAGTAATAAGGAATTTTATGTATAAATTCATCTGTCGGCTTGATGTATCTAGAAATGAAATCATTCAAGTCATGTCTAGCATTAAGCTCAGTTCTATTCGCTGTCAGTCACAGTTTAGAAGGCACTGGTACAGTAGTCTTTTTAAGTCTTTTTAAAGTCTGTACTGTCTTTGTACTTCTTTAAGCAGTTATGTCTTAGTGTTTCTTGTAACTTTTTTGATTGTTTCAACTGTCTTGTTTTTTTTTTTTTTTTTTTACTCTACTTGTTTATTTTTTCTCTTGATGGACCTTGAGTCTGGAATAAAGTCTTTGATTGATTGATTGATTGATTGATTGACATAATACAATATGATGAAATCGGTTTGTATGTGCAGTTCTAAGTGAAACAGGCTTTTTTTTTTCACGCGAATATCCGACGTTTTCATGAACGCCATGTCACCGATTGCGTCGGTGGCTTGAAACCCCCCCCCCCCCCAGCCATGTTGTAACGTCATCGACGGAACACAGCGCTTGGCTGCCCTTTGTACACACAGGATGGAAGTGGTTGAAAACATCGACGATGGTTCCAGCACATGTAGTCTGGAATTTGTTTGTGTTGTCCAATCTTCAGACGATTATAGTTCCGAAGAATTGGATGACAGTGAAGAATCTGGGGGCATCAAACCGTATAGGTTTGAGCTGTGCCAAGCGGGCATTGTGCCTAGCAAGTCAGACTCAGTGACAGTCAGCTGTTCATGTTTTGTGTGCATCATCTGCCATGTTGTCAGCCAGCCAGTATTGCCAACACTATCACGATGTGTTAGCCTTGTAGCGATGTCGGCTCTGGTGCGCAACCTTGGTTAACACGTCTCCTCTCCATGTTCGCTGAGCGATGTCGGCCCCGAACTCCTACTGTTTGTGTTTCTGTATATTATTTGTAAGTCTTCACCTTATTGGGGATTGTCTGTCGTTCTATATTAAATGTGCTGTGGTGAATCCTACGCTTAAATCCTCGTGTTAATCCTCGTTATTTATGGGTAAATCATCCCTCTCCGTGTGCTCTCACGCAGAGCAGGGAGAGGGCGCATGAAATAACGAGGATGCGCAGGATTCACCACAGCACATTTAATATAGAACAACAGACAATTTCCAAAAAGGTGAAGACTTACAAATTATATACAGAAACACAAACAGTAGGCGTTTGGGGCCGGCATCGCTCAGCGAACAGGGAAAGGAGACGTATTAACCACGGTTGTGCACCAGAGCCGACATCGCTTCAAGGATGCACGAGAACCACGGCTGTGTGGAGTGGCTAACACATCGTGAGAGTGCTGAAAATACTGGCAGACTAACAGCACAGATGACAATACTATTGACCAGCAGTGCATGTACATTTTGGTGGCCGTTTGCCATTAACGCACTGCTGGTGATGGTGTGATGACAAGCACCTGGGCGAAGACTGGGAAACATGATCAGCGGGAGCGGAATCACCTGTTGATAATGAGAGAGGGAACGTGACCGGACCGGCGTGCGATCAGAGAAAGTAGGTCAAAGCTGCGCGTAAATCCATTAATCCTTCTGCTCCTCATGCTCCTGTATAGAAGCGCAGGAGGAGCACAGGCTCGAGCTGAAGCGTGTGATGTGGTCTTTCACACATCACACGCTTTATCTAAACCTGCGACACAACGCGAAGGCATAGCCGTAAAATTAAAACAAGAAACCAGAGAATCTGTGAGCTACAAAGCTGCTGTCATTCCAGTCAACAACACCGGAGTCCGCTCCTGCGATTACGTCATGGGGGTGCCGCCCTCAATTTGGTGGGCGGCTCCACAGTCCAGTCAGTGGCTGCTGTTTTTTGATGATAACTAGTTTATGCAGGCGTGGTTGTAAATATTATATTGATCATTGACAATGACTTTTGGGTTTACACAACATGCTAAAAAAAGGTCAAAAACATATCATTAGACCTTTAAGTGCACACAGATGTTGGATTTTATGCTGAATCCCTTTACCTGCATTGTAACTCTTGTTGCACAGACCTCTTCTGGGGCTTTTCGGCTCTCTTCACATTGAACGGATGTCCCCCCTCGGGTGGTTGAATAAAATCTTGAAGAAGCGTCCAAAATGGAATGAAAATAAAACTACAGACACTTCGAGCAGCACATTGTTGGAGTTAGCACTGCTCCAGCAGTGTTGTTGATGTGCGGAAAAAAGGCAGGCAGATTATCCACATTGTTCCACCGTTTTTTGGTTTTTTTTTTTTAAAATATGGTTGCAGTCTGAAACAGCCTTAAATCTTAAATATTTCCACTCAACTGGATACAGACACTCCGACTTCGGAGCAGCAGCCATGTCTGTTTTGTCATTTCTATGGTAATGTATAATTTCCATCGGCAGCGTAACGGTGCAACATCATCATGCAGCAGACCCCAAATATTGCGGTATTCATTTTTACACCGGTATCAAAATTTATGTCGGTATTATTGTGAATGATACAATATGGCAAGCCTCTACTGGGTACAAGGTGCGAAGACCTGGTCTAATTATTCAGAGATGTGTTTTGGATAATCCAATTAAAAGCACTCCTGCTCATCCCTTTAATGCACAGAGGCGTAATATCTAAAGTGAACTTTGATCATGATGGCTTGTTTAACATGGGTTTTGTGCTGGCCAAAGGGCATGCACGTGAGTGAAAATGCAGTGACAGTAACGCTGCTTAGTAATAAAGGAAGACATCAATCACAGTTGATGCCCAGTTAGTTATTTTACAGAGAACAAATGTGAAGAGATAATGCTGGGCTGAAAAATTGAGCTGAATGATTTAATGTAGTGCACAGATGAAACACACAGACATGAATGGGTTTGAAACTTCAGAAAAAGAGGATGATGCCTGTGCAAACTTTCATAAAACAGAAGCATCATTAATGGTGACGCGGAAGTCGCTCCCGGCCCATTGGGAGATGGAGAGCTCCCTCTCCTCTTGCTTTTGCTGACTGACGTGGACGCATCTCCTGCCTTACCTAATAAGTCCGTGATGAAAACTAAAATGTGGATGGAATAAAAATCTTCAGACTGTCACACCGTCCCCCATATGCCACATCCACACCAAAATGCACACATACTCCCTGTCCATTCATTCATTCCCCTAAAAAAATCATACATTAATGCCTAATCTATAGACTACAATGTAAGTCTGCAATTAAAATGAGAATGTGGATGGAATAAACTAGGGTATCATCATATAAATAAAATGACGGGTGATTATATTATGACTGTTACAACCCTCTCCCTTAAAATTATAGAAATGCTGTGCATGTTGTTTTCTCATGAGCTCCGGAGCAGCGCAATTTCAAAACACACCACTAAAATAGCATCAAACAATGCGCTTATGACGACAGACCTCCTTTTTCCCGATCAAAAGAGCATTATCATAACATGCACCATAATACCAGTGTGCATGAAATTGTGCACCACCACACCTCTTTGAAATGACTCTCCATCTCCCAGCGTACAGCAGGTGCACTGTCTACTGGTAATTAGATGGCATGATCAAAAGCATAAAAAGAGAACAAATGTGAAGAGATAATGCTGGGCCAGGTCATGCCAAAGACCATATAAAAATGGAACTTCCTGCCATCCACCTTGGTGCTCAGCAAAAATGGAACAGAGGAGGGAAATGTTTGGGGCGGCAGTGGCTCAGGAGGTAGAGTGGGTCATCCATTAACCAGAGGGTTGGCGGTTCGAATCCCGCTCTCCCTAGCCATCCTGCTGTTGTGTCCCTGGGCAAGATACTTTACCCACCTTGCCTCCAGTGTCCATGACACTGAGTATGAATGCGTATAAATGTTCAGTAGTGGTTGGAGAGGCCGTTGGCGCAGATTGGCAGCCACGTTTCCGTCAGTCTGCCCAAGGGCAGCTGTGGCTACAGAAGTAGCTTACCACTACCATTGTCTGTCTGTGGAGTGAATGAATAGTGGACTCATTGTAAAGTGCTTTGGGTATCTTGAAAGGCGTTATATAAATGTAATCCATTATTATTAGAAAAACAAACAACGTGCTGACAGAAACTAACAAAAACACTGGTGCACAGCAGGAAATCTGGTGCAAAAATCTGCTGACGACCATCAAAATAGGGCCCTAAATATCTTTTCTTTGTAGTGTATTCTATAGAAAGCCTAAGTCACGTCCCCTCTACTCCCGCATATGGGACCTTAAATCAAAAAAATTCTCCATTGAAATGAATGGCAAGAGCTAAATAAATAATCTTTTGATCCCAATCAAATATTGCCATGAGTTACACATATGATGTTTGTCAATTTAAAAGATAATTTTCCACATAATTAAAGTTGTTGGCTGTTGAATAATAACAGAGTAATATTTAGTTTTTGTGAAAACAATTAGCGGACAACATCTCCCATCATCCCACATCACCAAACATGATTATGGTGGGAGATTACTAGAACCTCGCCTCCTGTTTTCTGACCAATGAAAGAAGGATCCAAAGAGGAGAAAAACAACACAAAGGTATTGTTTTGTATTTTGAGAGCTGGAGCTGATCAGAGGACTGTTAGATACTTCTGTCAACGGTTTGTAGATGCAGGACCCAGGTGCGAGAGTTCAAAAATGTTTATTTTAGGAGCTGCTCACCCTGACACAGCTCAAGGGCTTAAAACAGAAAATAAACACACAGCTCGGAAGCTGTAACAAAAAGCTAAGGCAAAACAGACAAGACTCGGGCATGACATGACTAGAAAGGATACAGGACGGACAGACAAGGCGGAAGTGTAGACTCACGCAAATTCTGACGAGGACACCATGCCGAGGTGAGGAATGGTGTCCCTTAAATAACAAATGGACAGTTGAGACTTAATTACAATTGTCATCTGATTGGTCATCTGTATGAAATATCTTCAAATGTCATCATTTTTCTGTAGCTTTATACTGAAAGCAATCAAAAGGGTGTGTTGTGTTAACATGAAGAAAAATCCTGCTTTCAAGAGGTACTCTGGTAAATTCTTTTGAGACATCTCTGCACTCATACGACCCATTACCTTATGAGGCCAATGAAGCAAATCACAGCTGCAGATGAGTTTAAAAATGTGGAGAGGTTTGTTTTCCATATAAGGCAATCATTGGCCACCCCCACCCAGGACACCTGGAGTTTCACCTGAAAAAGGAAGTGATGATTGTTAATAAAACTAGAGTAGATACATCAAACAGCAAAATGTTGTGTACTGCATTTGAGACAGAAACATGTATATCCTTTATGATCTAGACTTCAGACGTAATGTGATTAAATGCAAATGCTGAGGTTACAGCTGAAACTGTGTCATACCTGGGGAAGGGGTGTGTGTGTGTGTGTGGGGGGGCTGTTTTGGAAGTGTGCTCATGCACCATGGCTCCTCCTCTGTGAGTCAACCTGCTCTCCTTACTTATAACCCTTCAGCATTTTCACTGCTGCTGCCACTTTTCTCGACATCCCGTTTCCTTCACACCACAGGCAAAATGGTGAGTAGCTTTTATGTAGAATCCAGGTGGATTGTAGTGTGACCCATCAGTCAGCCTCTTCTGGGTGACTTCTGTGCCCCATAGGACATGAAATCTAGATATGAAAAAGTTTTGTTTTCTGTGCCATTTCCTCCTTGAATTTTTTTTTTTTAAATTAAATGGGTAGACAACTACAGCTGTTATATTTTGGAGTGCAAGATTTACATTCGATGACTCACTGGAGAAAAGTTGTTAGGTGAGCAACTATGCTTCTTCTTGGTTTTGGCTCCAGAATGGAGGGAGCTTTGTTCTCAGTACAGACTTGAGAAAGAATGCCTTGAGGCAGTTTGTTGTGCTAACTTGTTCCAGCATAGTTGGAATGTGACAGAAAATTCAGAGCAAAGCAACGCCCATGGCATGTGCCTGCTTAAAGGAAAGGTGGTTAAAAGTTTGCACATTTAACTGCCTAAATGCAGTCTCTCCAAAGCTGAGTTTTTAAGAGCCTCCCGTTTCTTCAATTTTCATTTCTGCTTTTCACCTCAAATTCAGATGTTCAAATGAATGGCCGCTGACATATGAGACAAGGCCCAAGTCAAATGTATGAGTGCTTTATCATTTTGAAGAAAATGAGTCCACTGATAAACTTAATCACATGAAAAAGGGGTTTCGGTATACTACAGATGCAAACATGGGTGACACACTTGTAAACATTTTTTTAACTTAAATTCCAAAATGTGATGTTTCTCACCAGGCATCTGGAGTTAAGGTTGACGATAGCTTGAAGACAATGATCAATGACATGAGACTGGTGAAAAGTGGTGATGATGAGAACGAGCGCATCAGAATTTTGACATGTGAAGTAACCGACACAGTTCACGTAAAAGATGTCATTCGGGAAAAGGAACTTGAAGGGAAGGACACCTTCAACGTTCTTTGTGAACTAATGGATAACTGCCACTGCATGTACATCCTGTATGACTGCCACTATGAAACCAAGGACAGCGGGAAGAAAGAAGAGTTGGTGTTCATCATGTGGTAGGTCCTTATATTGCAACTATGGGCAGCACGGGTAGAGCATCCGCCCCACACCCGGGAGGCAGGGGTTCAAATCCCGGCCGGGTCATACCAAAGACCATATAAAAATGGTACTTTCCACCTTCTAGCGTGGTGCTCAGTATAATAGAACGGGGAAAGGAAAGTTACGCACAGAGCTACCAGAGGACTGACCCCCCCACTGTAGCTTTCACTACTTACAGTAGCTGTGTGGCCTAGGGTCAGAGAAACGGAGATAGGCGCCGGCCCATACACCAGAAATGGTGTTCCACATGCTGTGGAAGGGAATTAACTTAACTAACTAAATGGGCAGCACGGTGGCGGAGTGGTTAGCACTGCGGCAGCACAGCAACTCACCCTGGGCCGGGGGATCATGGGTTCGATCCCAGCCCCCGACCAGCAGTGATCTGTGAGGAGTTTGCATGTTCTCCCCGTGTCTGTGTGGGTTTACTCCAGGATTTCTCCGGTTTCCTCCCACATGCTAAAAACATGCAAGTTAGGTTAATTGGCATCAAACTGGGGATTCTAAATTGTCCTTAGGTATGACTGTGAGAGTGAATGGTTGTCTGTCTCTCTGTGTTGGCCCTGCGATGGACTGGCGATCTGTCCAGGGTGTACCCTGCCTCTCACCCAAAAGATGCCGGGATAGGCTCCAGCCCTCCCGCGACCTGAAAAGGATTAAGTGGAAGAAGATGGATGGATGGATGGGGTGACAGTGGCTCAGGAGATGGAGCGGGTCGTCCAATATCCAGAGGGTTGGCGGTTCGAATCCTGCTCTCCCTAGCCATCCTGTCATTGTACCCTTGGCAAGACACTTTACCCACCTTGCCTCCAGTGTCTGTGAGACTGGTGTATGAATGTGAATAAATGTTTGGAGAGGCCGCTGGCCCAGAGTAGCAGCCACGTTTTCTGTCAGTCTGTCTGGAGTGAATGAATGAATGGACTCACTATAAAGCGCTTTGAGATGTCACTTGACATATAAAGCACCATATAACTCTAACCAATTAGTATTATTAACTTCCTCCTTGCATGATTGCAGAAAAAGTTCAGTCTGATCAGAGTAACCTTTTTTTCTGATCTGTGAAATATTTGAAAACTGTTTAAGAAACCACTCTTTCACTTTATTTCAGGAGTAACGATCAGAAAAGCTGTCTCAAGAATAAACTGTTATATGCAAGCTCAAAAGACGCCATGAAGAAATGCCTGTCAGGTATGATTTAATGGAGTGATTATTTTTTTCCCCTCAGAATCCTACCACCATGACTAGTACTTTTTTTTGTGTGTGAAACACCCTTGGGTTTTACAGAAGAATGCTCATCACTCTGAAGAACTCATTTAAATGTGCATTTTTTGGATTGCTGTGTTCTTTAAGACTGTTTGCTGAATATAATAATAATGATAATAATAATTTTTATTTATAGGCTCCTTTCAAAACATACAAGGACTCAGTACAGTAAATAAAAACAAGTAAAAAGATAAAAAAAAAAACAGGTTAAAATTAGACAATACGAGTGTAATTACAGGGAGAAAGAAGTCTTAAATAGATGGGTCTTGAGTTGAGATTTGAAAAGTGGAAGTGAGTTAATGTTTGAGTTCAGATGGTAGTGAGTTCCAGAGCTAGGGAGCAGAACGACTGAAAGCCCTGCTCCCCATGGTGGTGAGACTGGCAGACGGAACAGTCAGATGGAGAGAAGAAGACCTAAGTGCAGGAGGGAGTGGCTGCATGGAGGAGACTGGAAAGGTGTGGAAGGGGTTGTGAATAGCCTTGAACGTTAGCAAGATAATTTTCAAACTGACACAGTATTTGGCTGTGAGCCAGTGGAGCTGCTGCAGAGTGGGAATGCTGTGGTGGATGGTGGGAGTTCTGGTGATAATATGAGCAGCTGAATTCTGGACCAGTTGAAGCTTATGGAGGGATCTGTGAGACCAAAAATGAGTTACAATAATCCAGACGAGAGGTGACAAGACTGTGAACAGGAATAGCAGTGGTATGGGGGGTGTGGAAGTATGCTGACAGGGTAATGTTATTAATGTGGGAGTGGGAAGATAAAGTGTTGTTGAGGATGACACCCAGACTGTTAACTGTGTCCCCTAATATCTCCCCGCTGGTGCTTCACAGGTGTCAAACACAGCTTGGAGATAAACTGCTGTGAGGACTACAAAACCAGGGATGCCTTCATAGAGAAACTCGGAAGGGAAGCGATCACACTTGAGGGTGTTACTCTGAAATGTCATTGCACACAAGTACAGCAACACATTTAGAGCAAACCTAAGATGCAAACCTAAGACTCAACATATTAAATAAACATAGATAGAAATCGAGCAACATCAGCTACAAATACAATAAAATCCCGTTTGGGAATGCATCTGGGAATGCACCGTTGTTCCATTCAGCAGCAATTAATCTAGTCTTCTGCTGTTTAACTGGATAAAATGAGAAACGGATCTGAGGGGGTGAAAGCTAAGTTTTGAAATTGGTTTTATGTTTCCTGCATTGATTTGACTAAATTGAAAGGGAAGGGTTGGGCTCTGATTAGGTTGTTGTAATGCAAACCTCTGACTGATTTAAAATAGACATCAGTGTTACTATTCCCTTTACTGTTACATTTACTTTACTGTTACATTTCACACTCCTCCAATCAGTTATCTTTATATACATTCATGTTGGAATCCTAACCTATTAATATACAGTATATACCATTTGTCTTCCTTTTTAAACAGGCATTTGCTACAAAGGAGTATTAGGGCCACACTGGGGTGGGGGTGGCGGTAGCGTTTTCAGAAGAAAGTTTAAAATTTTGAGGAAAAAGCCAAAATGAAAACAATCAGATGCTTTGACAAGCAGAGGACTTTTATAAAAGCTGATGTTGCGATAACTACATGCAGTCATCGTTAGTTTGACCACTTCAGAAAGGACGGAGAGGCATCTGGCTGCACCTTCAACGGCCAACATATGCACATGACAAGTGCACCCCCCCCCCCAACCACCACCATCACCACCACCCCTCAAAATACTCTTTTTGACATTATTTGGCATTATCAAAAGGCAAAGCTTTTTGGGGGCAGGGTGGCCCTATTACCCCTACATACAATTGCTCACTGCAGCTGTTTGTTATATATTTTCAGGCAACTCCCTTCAAGATTTTGTTCTTTCAGCTGCTCCCTTTAGGGGTGGCCACAGTGGATCATCTGCCTCCATCTCACTCTATCCCTTCCATCTTCCTCTGTAACAGCAACCCTCTCCATGTCCTCCTTCACTACATCCATGAATCTTCTCTGGTCTTCACCACACTTCCTCTCTCGGCACTTTATCATATGCTTTTTCTGGATCCACAAAGATCTCCTGCTGACCTTCTCTATACTTGAAGCAAACATTGCGTCTGTAGTACTCTCTTATGGCATGAAACTGTATTGCTGCTCACTGATTGTGACCTCTTAACCTGGCTTCAACAACTCTCTCAGATCTTCATAGTGTGACTAATCAACTTTATGCCTCTGTAGTTACTACAGCTCTTCTACACTCCTCTGGCATCCTCTCACTCTTCAAGATTGTGTTGAACAATCTGGTTAAAAAAAAATCCACTGCCATCTGTCAAACATCTCCATAGCTCCAAAGGAATGTCATCTGGACCAACCGTCTTTCTATTCATCCTCTTCAAAGCTGCCCTCACTTCTGCCTTGCTAATCCTTGGAACTTTCTTGTTCACTATCCTTCCTTCAGGAGTTTACCATGTCAAAATCTGGAGTTGTAAGTTTCAAAGGGTGTGTTTTTATATATACTGTTTTTAATATATACTGTTGTACATTAGAAAAGGGAACAAATCAAACCTTACTGTTTCACTTAAATTGGAGGCTGTCCTAATAAATCTATAAATCTGTGTGTGAGGTGTTTTTCTTCCCATCCCCCATGTGTTTTAAAAAAAAATGCCGTTAAAAGAAAAGCTGAAAAGACTTTGCCCTTGGGCTGAGGTGGGTAGTAATAAGTTTTTTCTCAACTTTTCCACAAATTGCACTTTGAGTAGTTTTATCCAGATACTTTTTACTTGGGTACATTTGTGAAGAACAAACCTTACTAATACATTTGTCCATACTCTGAGTTACTTTGATGCTCTGATAAAATAAAACTAAAATCTGACTTTGTCCAGTAGAATTAAACCTTTTACTGTTAAGATGACTATTCATGAAAATCTTTAATTTTATACTTTGCTGAGTAATTATGATTTGGATTACATTAGGGGGCACATAGGTTGCTGCAAGTTTGAGTAAAAAACTAAAAATTTGTCAGCTATCATAGTTGAGTAAAAAGTAGCATATAACAAATTTATGAATTAAAAACATGGCCAACTGTATAGAAAAAAACTTGGAAAATGTACACTACCGTTCAAAAGTTTGGGGTCACCCAGACAATTATTTTGTGTTTTCCATGAAAAGTCGCACTTATTTACCACCATGAGTTGTAAAATGAATAGAAAATATAGTCAAGACATTGACAAGGTTAGAAATAATGATTTGTATTTGAAATAATAATTTTTTTCCTTCAAACTTTGCTTTCGTCAAAGAATCCTCCATTTGCAGCAATTACAGCATTGCAGACCTAACATGATTGCACAAGGGTTTTCTAATCATCCATTAGCCTTCTGACACAATGAGCAAACACATTGTACCATTAGAACACTGGAGTGATAGTTGCTGGAAATGGGCCTCTATACACCTATGTAGATATTGCACCAAAAACCAGACATTTGCAGCTATAATAGTCATTTACCACATTAGCAATGTATAGAGTGTATTTCTGATTAGTTTAAAGATATCTTCATTGAAAAAAAGTGCTTTTCTTTCAAAAATAAGGAAATTTCTAAGTGACCCCAAACTTTTGAACGGTAGTGTATACAAAACAGTATCAAAAGAAGACCCTCACATATTGGCAAAAAAGTAACTGCAAGAAAAAATAATCCATTTATGAGGGGAAAAAACCATTAACGGAAGAGTAAAGTTGTTCCTCACTAGCCACCTCTTCCATCAGCATCACTGCACTCATGGGTGAATTTTTATGAAACTAAAGAGCAGGTAGCTAATGTAGCTGCACAATCCCACACACATTTTCCAGAAAAGAATAAACATTAGTTGGTATGACTGAAAACCTTTCTCACCCTAGCTAATTTGTTACATTTCTTAACATTTTAACCCACACTTTGCAGAAAGGTGCTAAATTACATAAATCCTCATGCAATTAGAGAGTTGCGTGGACCAGTCACCTGACTGTTGTGAAGCTGAGGCTGACTTGGTTCTTCCCCTCAGTTTCAGCCCAAATGTGGAACGGAGAGTTGAAGGACTGCATAAACCGGAAGGAAGCAGGTAATCATGGGAGAAATATTGCCACTTCTAATACTTAAAAAATAATGCTGCAGACAAATGACCAAATTGCATAATGTATTTAATAAATTAGCATGAAGAGTTGAAACTTTTTAAACTGCTCTGGCAGGCTTCATCTTTCTGCTTTATACGATAGGGCAGAATTGTAACAACATAAGATGCCTCTTATTTGGTTTTAAATCCTCATTTAAGTATTTGCTTTACCTAAGTGGGTGATGCAATTCAAACCTAAAACTTAGAAAGCAGTGCCATTCATTTTGGCTTTAAAGAGAATGCATCATAATTTATAGATGAACCAACAGACTTTAAGAGGATGTTGGTACATAGCAAGACTTCCTGTAGGAAACCAAGACTGTTCTTACACAACTAATATGTGCCAGGTGTTTGTGAACAAGTTTTAAAAAATGAGTGTGGAGTGTAGGGGTTGGCGAAATTTACTATGGAATGAACATTTTAAAAAAAAAAATCTGTTTAGTGCTACTAAAGTGTCAGCCCTTTACAGCTTCATAAGCATATCTTCTTTCGGCTGCTCCCCTTAGGGGTCGCCACAGTGGCCTATCTGCCTCCATCTCGCCTTATCCCTTGCATCTTCCTCTGTCCCCCCAGTCACTCCCAATGAAAATCTTAGCATCTTCAGCTCCATTTCCTGTCTTTTTGTCAGCACCACCGTCTCCAAACTATACATCATAGCAGGTCTCACTACCATCTTGTAAATCTTCCCTTTCACTTCTTGCTGCCATCTTTCTGTTACAGATCACCCCTGACACTCGTCTCTACCCACTCCACCCTGCCAGCACTCTCTTCTTCCCTTTCCATTGCTTTGGATGGTTGACCTCGGGTATTTAAACTCATCTTTCACTACCTCTACTCCCATCTTCACCATTACACCTGCCTCCCCCTCATTCACACTCATAGGCATATACGTATAAGAACAAACTAATCTGTCACTGTAGCTAATAAGTGTTTTTTTTCCCCTCAAATTTGACTTTTCCTTAAAAATTGGGGACTTTTAAAAACACTGTGCATGTAAAGAAACTTTCCCCCCCTTATAGAATCAAGTTTCTCATACATTTCAGACTATTTCAAATTTCTTGGTCTTTTTCTTGTCAAAAAGACAGATTGCAAACCCATAGTGTAGTAGACGTGAGCCAAACCTAGCTTTTGTCATGAGGAAGGCAAATAGTGTAACTGCTGTCTGACTCATTTCACAGCTGAAATGTGTCATTATAGATCGACTTCACTGATCCCAAACTGGGAAATGACAGTGTAACAGCAGCATGACACAGAAGACGACCATCTTAGTTCACTTCCTGCTCGCATTCACTGCCCCTTTATAGCAACACAGACACCAGAGTGGATTAGAGCGCTAACACTGCAGTTTATTCATTCATACAAATTCATATTCCATGTGTGCTACAGAGGTGGTACTGTACTGAACCGTAAAATGTTCCCATCATTCAACCACATAGAAAAGACACACAAAGTAATTGCACAGGTTGATGTACGTTTGACGCACAGTCAGTTTCCCTTTTAACACTGAACTATGGGGGAATGTTAAGAATATAAGGCAGGGGGATAAATAACATCTGACATAGCCAGAACATTTGATGGAATGTGGGTTTCAATAAAGATTGCAGCAGGATCCTCTCCTCTAATCTTAGTTTGAAATGTTCATTATATCAAATACTTGATTTCTACAGTTGCAACAAATGCAATCAACTACAGTACAAGGGGGAAAAGTTTGGAATGCATAATTATGGTAATCTTAAGGCATATTTGGCAGTTTGTCTTGTCCGCAGTGAACTTCATCTCATCAGACGGACGTTCCTTCCTTCAGTTCCATATACTCTCCCTTGAAACAGAGAAAAAGATTAGTGGCAAAACACTCTTAAACCTGCAGATGGTGTTGCTTTAAGTAGTAACAGTCATCTCACCTTGCCCTCCAGGTGCTCCTGTAGTGTTCTCACTGTCTCCCTCTCTTTGGTCAGTTGCTCCTGAGTGGCTTTCAGTAGCTGCTGGAGCTTGGTAGCTGCCTGCCCCAGGTCTTTGGAAAGCTTCTTCTCCTTCTCCAGACGCTCCTGTTCCAAAAGCAGAAGCAAACATGATTTTACTGGTACCACAGTATATGGAACTTTAAGTCACTGAAGAATAAAATTAAGAATGAATTTGAGAAACACACATGAAGTGTAGATAAATAATGACTGCAGTAGATTATGTGAAAAATTGTGTAAAATATGCTGCATATGGTTTTGATAAACAATTATGATTGCTACAATACACTGGCCTAAAAATGCATAGTTTAAGTCAGAGCTTAACCTGAGCTAACCCACACCCAGACAGTGTGTAGGGAGGGGCCGTTTACACCCATGTTGGCCCCCGTTGTCCAGATATACAAAGGCAGTGCAGTTAGAGCAGTGGGAGTAGGTAAACTTGGCTGTCATTCTAAATGTTTCAGTGTAAAGTTGCATTTATACACCTGCATCAAATTGACGCCTTTGCCAACATGCACTACCAACGCAATGATCAGCAATTTTTCTTCTGTGCTGGTTTGAACACATTGTTCCATTGCCAAAACAGGTTTCTGCCAGTGTGTAGAGTGATTTGTGTTTGTTGTGTGTTTCTGTTTATTAAATAACAATGAGCAAGAGCAGATTGTGATCCAACTTTTCATACAGTCACTGCAACAGAAGGGAAAAGACGTTATGGTACATCCAACCACCACCACTACAATCATTTGACAATCT
The DNA here is from genome assembly GCA_020510985.1 of Pholidichthys leucotaenia. Classification (NCBI taxonomy): domain Eukaryota; kingdom Metazoa; phylum Chordata; class Actinopteri; order Cichliformes; family Pholidichthyidae; genus Pholidichthys; species Pholidichthys leucotaenia. Next base: position 305,159,248 of record CM035841.1, on the reverse strand, counting down.
ATGCAATTACTGGAGTGAAGATGAGTCATACAAATGTTCTCTCTCTGCTCAACTTCCTCAATATCCTTTTGAATTTGGATCACTGTTTATCTGACTCGCTTTGGAAGAGATGCCATGGTGAATGAGCAGAGCAGAGATGAGGAAGGAGGAGCCAAAGCAGACCAATCATAGCTGCTACAGTCTGAGTCGGCCATCTGGTGGTAGGATGGTAGGCCAGCGAGAGAATCCTTTTATCAGCCACAGGATAAATGCTAGCTGTAAAGGTGTGTTCAGACCAAATGTGAAAGCGCCAATTTTTCGGGCAGCGTGATTTCATGTGAACATGCAAATAAATACGAAATTTGCATCTGAACGAGTTGCAAAGGGGCAGAGTTGCCTGCAAAAGTTCTGCAGCTGTTTTCTACCTCCTCTGGTGTTCTCAAACATCTTAAAACAACATGAAGTTTTCCTTAAAACAACTGAGGTGACAAATAAGCTGTTTTATTGCTGAATCCAATTTTAACAACCGTTGACTGAACACATTTTAAAGAACCATGCCGTGCTACTACTAAAGCAAACTGCAAATTGTTTTACACAATGAACTGATAGTGGGGGGAGGGACCATGGATCCAGTGGACACATGCACAATGAATGGACAACCAATGTACGCAGGTAAATGGGTAGAATCAAGCATGCCATCAAACAATTTCATTCAGTCCGAATGCAATATCTACCTACTTGGGCTTTAATGACAAAAATACATTGAAACCTGAAATAAAATGACCTGTTTTCAATTATTTTTTTCTTTTTAAAGTATTTAGTAAAACTTTGACTAAACTTATCATTTCCAGATGCTTAGTTTATGTAAGGACCGATAACTTTTTCTTGGGAAGCATTTTGCAGAACCCTACCTTTACCTAATAACCAACTCTGGAAAGCTCAAAATAAATAGAATCATCACCATATAAAGTCTGCTTTCTTTTTAATCCTGTCCATGAAATTCTTGCATGCATTAAGTCCTCATACTATGTGCAGTATAATCCCGAAATCTAAAAGATGTGGTTCTTACTCACCTTGAGCTGTGCCACGTCTTCAGTATCAGATTGTGGTGACTCTGCAGATGCCTTTAAAAGATCCAGTTGAGCCTGGAGTTCTGCTACAGTTTTCTGGGCCTGAAAATTGATGACAAAAAAAAATAGCGTTAAACAATGAGAGCTTTTTTTATAACATGAACTGTAAAGATGGCAGATGCTACCTGCTCAAACTCTTCTGAGAGCTGCTGCCTCTGAGCCTCCTCCCTGTGCAGCTTCTCTGTTGTCTGACTCAACTCATTCTGGACCTAAATAAAAGCAGATACCCACATGATAAATATACACACACACTAATACCATCAAGTACTGTTTCAGACCATGAGCACTGAGCGTGTGCGCATACACACACAAATTAGTTGCGTGATCTGGGCTCCAAGTTAGTTTTCACTCACACCATCTTAGGTGAAAACAAATGTTAAAAAGAACACATATTTCTATGCTGCTACAACACATCTAAAAAAGAGGGGAGCATGCTGACGAAGTGGAGAGACAGCAGGGTTAGGTTCACTCAGTCTGAGCAAACAGTGGTTAGCATTAACAGTAAGTCAATCAGCACTGGACAGACTGGAAATACAGCTCTGTATCAGTCTCATCTGTTTGTACCCATGTATCACCAGCCCATCCTTTATTTAGGTCATGGGCATAACCAAGTGCTGCTAAGCGTGATTACAATATATATATACCACACACATGGACAAAATTGTTGGTACCCCTCTGTTAATGAAAGAAAAACCCACAATGGTCACAGAAATAACTTGAATCTGACAAAAGTGGTAATAAATAAAAATTCTATGAAAATTAACCAATGAAAATCAGACAATGCTTTTGAATTGTGGTTCAACAGAATTATTTTAAAAAACAAACTCATGAAACAGGCCTGGACAAAAATGATGGTACCCTTAACTTAATATTTTGTTGCACAACCTTTTGAGGCAATCACTGCAATCAAACAATTTCTGTAACCGTCAATGAGACTTCTGCACCTCTCAGCAGGTATTTTGGTCCACTCCTCATGAGCAAACTGCTCCAGTTGTCTCAGGTTTGAAGGGTGCCTTCTCCAGACGGCATGTTTCAGCTCTTTCCACAGATGTTCAATAGGATTTAGATCAGGGCTCATAGAAGGCCACTTTAGAATAGTCCAATGTTTCGCTCTTAGCCATTCTTGGGTGTTTTTAGCTGTGCGTTTTGGGTCATTATCCTGTTGCAAGACCCATGACCTGCAACTGAGACCAAGCTGTCTGACTCTGGGCAGCACATTTCTCTCTAGAATACCTTGATAGTCTTGAGATTTCGTTGTACCCTGCACAGATTCAAGACACCCTGTGCCAGATGCAGCAAAGCAGCCCCAGAACATAACAGAACCTCCTCCATGTTTCACAGTAGGGAAAGTGTTCTTTTCTTGGTATGCTTCATTTTTGCATCTGTGAACATAGAGCTGATGTGCCTTGCCAAAAAGTTCCAGTTTTGTCTCGTCTGTCCATAGGACATTCTCCCAGAAGCTTTGTGGCTTGTCAACATGCAGTTTGGCAAATTCCAGTCTGGCTTTTTTATGATTTGTTTTCAACAGTGGTGTCCTCCTTGGTCGTCTCCCATGAAGTCCACTTTGGCTTAAACAACGATGGAAGGTGCGATCTGACACTGATGTACCTTGACCTTGGAGTTCACCATGAATGTGTTTAGAGGTTCTTCTGGGCTCTTTTGTTACCATTTGTATTATCCGTCTCCTCCTGTGGCCACATCCAGGGAGGTTGGCTACAGTCCCATGGGTCTTAAATTTCTGAATAATATGTGCAACTGTAGTCACAGGAACATCAAGCTGCTTGGAGATGGTCTTATAGCCTTTACCTTTAACATGCTTGTCTATAATTTTCTTTCTAATCTCCTGAGACAACTCTCTCCTTTGCTTCCTCTGGTCCATGTTTAGTGTTGTAGACACCATGTCACCAAACAGCACAGTGACTACTTGTCACCCTTTAAATAGGCCGACTGACTGATTACAAGTTTGTAGACACCTGTGATGTTAATTAGAGGACACATCTTGGTTGAACATGTCCCTATGGTCACATTATTTTCAATCTTTTCTAGGGGTACCATCATTTTTGTCCAGGCCTGTTTCATGAGTTTGTTTTTTAAAATAATTCTGTTGAACCACAATTCAAAAGCACTGTGTGATTTTTATTGGCTAATTTTCATAGAATTTTTATTTATTACCACTTTTGTCAGATTCAAGTTATTTCTGTAACCATTGTGGGTTTTTCTTTCATCAACAGAGGGGTACCAACAATTTTGTCCACAGCTGTGTGTGTGTGTGTGTGTGTATATATATATATGCTTTGTTTTGAAGTAAAACATATCCCAATAAAGTAGTAACTTTAAATCTACTCATGTCAAATGTGGCTCAGAAGAACTGTCCTAGTTACTGTCCAGTGCTCTTAAACTGGAAACAAAGGGTGCCCTGTGACTTCTGCACCCTGACCTGACTGGGATGAACCTCAGCGGGGCCATTCTGCTCTTGCTGTGCCCGCATGGTGACCTCTCTCAGCTGCTCTCTGACCTGAAACAGGAAGCCATTGCTAGTCATTGCTTTTGTAACTGCAATCTATGAATCCTCTGCGTTTATACCTTTCCGATAACCTAGTTGGCTGTGAATGTGAAGGAGGCATTATCACAAACTCCTTAACTTAAGTTTTTAGATATTGGCTCAGGGAAGGAAAAAGCAGGCTATGTCAGTAATGTCACCTGTGCGAGCTCCTCCTTGTACACCTGGGCCTCTTTCTGGGCTGAATCCAGCTGGCTCTCATGTTCCAACAGCTGCAGCCTCAGCTGAACACAGAGCATGGTGCAGAAAGGACATTAGGAATGCAGTGTTGTTTCAGAGTCGGTAATGTGAAATTCCCTAGGACTTCACAGTACACAGACTGCCGCTGCAAAGTTAAAATAGACTTTGATTCTGTGTACTGTTTACATATTCATTAAAAGTATGATGTTGTCTACATTTGGATGATTTGAGTATAACCCAGGTTACAACAAATTATATTGTAATTCACTGTTAAGAGCTACCTTACTCAAATACATAAAACATCAGCTAAATGATATAGTTCTATTTTAGGCTGGTGCAGAGTCAAACTGCTCAACAATACCTGCTCCTTCTCCTCTAAGGTCACTTGGTGGTCAGACTGTTTCTCCAGCTGCGCTTCCAGAAGCAACATCTGTTCCTTCAACTACAAAAACAAGAAAAATATACACATTTTCAGCTTGCAGCCTTACCTCCAGACTATATTTCAAACCAGAGAAAAACCTCACCTGTCCTATACTTTGGTTTTCCACTTCCAGTGTGCTGACTTTCTGCAAAGCCTGGTGAGAAGACACCAGAAGCAAATTAATATCCATCCATCCATCTTCTACCGCTTTAATGGAGGTCCGGGTCACAGAGGCAGCAGTTCAAGCAGAGAAGCCCAGGCTTCCCTCTCCCCAGCCACCTGGTCCAGCTCTTCAGAGAGGATACCAAGACGTTCCCAGGCCAGCTGGGAGAAGTAATCTCTCCAGCGTGTCCTGGTTCTGCCCCGGGGTCTTCTCCCAGTGGTGACATGCCCGAAACACCTCAAGTGGGAGGCGTCCAGGAGGCATCCTGAGCATATGCCCATACCACCTCAAGTGGCTCTTTTCGATGTGGAGGAGCAGCGGTTCTACTCTGAGCCTCTCCCAGATGACTGAGCTCCTCACCCTAGCTCCAAGGGTGAGTCCAGCAATCCTACAGAGAAAGCTCATTTCAGCCGCTTGTATCCGTGATCTCATTCTTTCAGTCATTACCCAAAGCTCATGAACATAGGTGAGGGTAGGAACGTAGATTGACTGGTAAATCGACAGCTTTGCTTTAGAGCTCAGCTCCCTCGTCACCACGGCAGATCGGTATAATGCCCACATCACTGCAGATGCTGTTCCGATCCGTCTGTCAATCTCTCGCTCCATTTTCCCCACACTCGTGAATAAGACCCCAAGATACTTAAACTCCTCCACTTGGGGCAGGCGCCTGTCCCCAACCCGGAGAGGACAATCCACCTTTTTCCGGCTGAGGCCCATTGACTCGGACTTGGAGGTACTGATTCTCATCCCAGCTGCTTCACACTCAGTGGCAAACCGTCCCAGCAAGACCTGTAGGTCATTGCTCAATGAAGCCAACAGGACAACATCATCTGCACACAACAGAGATGAGATCCTGTGGTCACCAAGCATGACACCCTCTGCTCCTTGGCTGCGCCTAGAAAGCCTGTCCATAAAAATTATGAACAGGATCGGTGGCAAAGGGCAGCCCTGGCGGAGTCCAACTCTCACTGGAAACAAGTTTGGCTGGATGTTGGTTAGGGCTGCATTTAACTATTATTTTGGTAGTCAACTAATCTAACAACTATTTTTTTCAATTAGTCGACTAATTTCAATTATTTCTCTCATGGCCGCCATCTCTGCTTCCTGTGGGCAGGGCTCCTCTTTGGGGCTGCAGGTCATGTTTTAACTCACCCGTTTAAGCCTGCAGACCTGTGAAAATCACTTTGTTGTCAGTCTCTGCCTCAATATAATGTAGCCTATTATAAAAAGTTCCCATAGCTAAATAAAATAATGACCCATCAAACATGAGTTGGAAACTTGAACTTGATAGCTTAACCCCTTGCACTCTGGTCAATTTCCCTAAAAACGTCAAAAAATAACGTACCCAAAGTAAATCAAAAGCTGTTCTTCAACCCTTTACAGCATCTTCATGGGGTTGGTCTCATTTAAAAGAAAACACTCTGAATTTTTTGGCAAAACAGTCATAATCTCTCTAAGTGCTCCTGCCACTGAGTAACAGTCATCTAAACATACTGAACTTGAAGAAAATAAATTTCGCCTGGGTGTTTTTTTTGGATACAAATGCTTGCAAATAACACACAGCTTCAGATCCGGGCTGGAAAATGTAACAGAAATGTAGAATCAAGTGTTATCCAGCTGAGGTCAAAATTTTGTAACAATACCACCAAAAATGAATATATTACACAGCTTTGTTCTCAGGTTGTTCCCAGGCGTTTTTGAACTGTGCCAAATTGTGCCAAATGGCAGAGTTTGGAAAAACGTCTGTAACTTTTGAATGATTCAATATAGAAGCTTCATCTTGGGCTCTAATGAAAGGTGACACTCATGGCTGTGTGTGTGTGTGTGGGGGGGGGGGGGTTGTTTATTCATTCATTCATGAATGAATGAACAAACAAGCCCCCACACACAAAGAAGCATGCCACGTAAAAAATGTGTGGCTTTTTTTTTTTTTTACAAGAAAAAATAACCTACAGTGCACTAGAAATTATTCTAAAATATTTGTAATGTAGAAGATAACAACTCCACATCCACGAACTTTAGGATGATATTGTCCTTGTGGGAGGCAACACAGTCATGGGTGAAGAGGCTGTAGTCTTCCAGTCCAAAATACATTTACAAACACATTTAAGTATCACTTCAGGAATGTGAGCCTTCACAACATATACAGTGAAATATTTATAAAGCCATTTTAATTTATTTGTGATGATTATGGTTATCGTTTTGTAATTAAATTACAAATCATGGTATTCTAACTTACCGAGATGCACTAATATTCAGAATGAGGGCTGATATCACAGCGACAATTATACAGAATATGAAAAACAGTAAGTTGTTCATGTAATTCACTCATTTACTGCAGTTAACATATTAGCCAGCATAACGGAAGCAGCTCAGCTGTCAGCAACCATCGTCAAAGAGAGATTATTGTCCGAAAGCAGGCAAACTATTTAAACAGCACGTACCAATAGTGTAGCCAGTTTTCTAAAGCTGGGAGTCGCTCACTGAAAATAAGAAACGCCAACATTACTTGCTAACCTTACCGGTGCAGTCCGCTGACAGGTGGCAGGAGACGGAGAAACAGAGGAGAAGGAAATAGATGCATCACTGTAGTGCAGCTGTGATATGACAACATTGCTTTGCAGTCTACATTTAACTTGTTTCATTTATTAATTTTCGGTAAAATCCTCCCATACTTTGGAAACTTTTGGCCTTCTCCGTGATTTTCTCTCCATGTTGCCATGATGCGTTCCTCCTCTTCGCTGGAACAATTAAACTAACATTCCCGCAGCATGCATATAAACTTTAAAATTAAATGACTCGTCGACAATAAAAAAAATCTGTCGACAAATTTTTATGATCGACATTATTGACAGCGTTGACTATTCGTTGTAGCCCTAGTGTTGGCAATACAAACCAAACTCCTGCAACAGTCATATAGGGACTGCATAGCTCGTAACAGGACATCATCTGCAAACAGCAGAGATGAGATCCTGTGGTTACCAAGCATGGCAACCTCCGATCCTTGGCTGCACCTAGATATCCTATCCATAAAAATTATGAACAGGATCAGTGACAAAAAGCAGCCCTGGCAGAGTCCAACTCTCACTGGAAAGGAGTTTGATTGGGTGATGGCAATATGAACGAAACTCTTGCAATGGTCGTATAGGGACCAGCTAGCTCATAACGACAAGCCCGATGCCCCATACATCTGCAGCACCCCCCACAAGAAACCATGAGAGACACAGTCGAATGCTTTCTCCAAGTCCACAAAACACATGTGGACTGGTTGGGCAAACTCCCACGAACCCTTAAGGAGTCTTGAGAGGGTAAAGAGTTGGTCCGATGTGCCACGGCCAGGATGAAAACACACTGCTCCTCCTGAATCAGAGGTTCAACCAACAGTCGGACTCTCCTCTCCAGTACTCTGGCATAGACCTTCCCAGAGAGGCCCTGAAGTTGGAACACACTCTCCGGTCCCCCTTCTTAAAAAGAGGAACCACCACTCCCGTTTGCCATGCCAAAGGCACTGTCCTCAACCTCCACGCAATGTTGCAGAGGCGCGTCAGCCATGACAGCCCTACAACATCCAGGGCCTTGAGGTATTCAGGGCGAATCTCATTCACCCCAGGGGCCCAGCCACCAAAGAGTTTTTTTAACCACTTCGGCAACCTCAGCCCCTGTGATGGGCGAGTCATCTCCCTTGTCATCAAGCCCTGCTTCCTCTGTGGAAGGCGTTGTCAGTGGGATTGAGGCAATCCCCCAAGTATTTCTTCTACCACTCGATGATGTCCCCAGTTGAAGTCAGCAGTGCCCCATCCGCACCATACATCCGTGTGGACAGGGAGCCGTTTCCCCCTCCTGAGCCACCGGACAGTTTGCCAGAATCTCTTCGAGGCCAACCGAAAGTCTTGTTCCATGGCCTCACCAAACTCCTCCCACACACAAGTTTTTGCTTCAGTAACTACCCAAGCTGCACTCCGCTTGGACTGCCGGTACACCTTGGCTGCTTCGGAAGTCCTACAAACCAACCAAGCTCGATAGAACTCCTTTGGCTGGAGGACTCCTCTCACCACTGGTGTCCACAACTTGGTTTGGGGGTTGCCACCACGAGATACACAAACAACCTTGCGGCCACAGCTCTGGACAGCTGCTTCAACAATGGAGGTGAAGAACATGTCCCATTCAGACTTCATGTGTCCAGACTCCCTCGGAATGTGGCCGAAGTTCTTGTGGAGGTGGGAGTTGAAGACCTCTCGGAAAGAGACCTCAGCCAGACATTCCCAGCACACCTTCACTATACATTTAGGTCTACCGGGTCTGAGTGCCATCCACCCCTACCGTCAGCTCCAATTCAGCAGCAGATGGTGATCAGTTGACAGCTCTGCATCTCTCTTTACCCAAGTGTCCAAGACATACGGTCACAGGTCTGATGACACGATAACAAAAACCAATCATCAACCTGCGACCTAGGGTGTCCTGGTGACAGGTGCACATATGAACACCCTCATGCTTGGAACATGGTGTTCATTATGGAGAAAATGTGGTTGGCACAGAAGTCTGATAACTGAACACCACTCGGGTTCAGATCGGGCAGGCCGTTCCTCTCAATAATGCCCCTCCAGGTTTCACGGTCGTTGCCCACGTGCGCATTTACATCCCCCAGTAGGACAATGGAGTCTCCAAGAGGAGCCCTCTCCAGTACCCCAGTCAGAGACTCCAAAAAGGGTTGGTACTCTGAACCATCATTTGGTGCATAGGCACAAATGATGGTCAGGACCCATTTCCCAACCCAAAGGTGCAGGGAAACTACCCTTTCGTCCATCGGGGAGAACTCCAATGTAGAGACAGCAAGGCGAGAGGATACAAGCATACCCACCCCTGCTCGCCGCCTCTCACCCAGGGCAACTCCAGAGTAGGCCAAGCTCCAGCCCCTCTCCAGGAAACTGGTTCCAGAACCGGAGCTGTGCATTGAGGTGAGCCCAATTACATCTAGCCGGTATCTCTCAACCTTGTGCACCAGCTCCAGCTCCTTCCCCACCAGAGAGGTGATGTCCCACATCCCAGAAGTCAGTTTAGAAAGCCAGGAATCAGACTGCCCAGGTCTCTGCCTTCGACGGCCACCTGATCCACATAGCACCGGACCCCCATGGTCCCTCCTGCAGGTGGTGAACCCACTGGAGCGCGGACCCATGTAACTCCTTTGGGCTAAGCCTGGCCGGGTCCCATGGGCAGAAACCCGCCCACCAGATGCTTGCCATCAAGCCCCTCCCCCAGGCCTGGCTCCAGGGCGGGTCCCCGGTAACTCCATACCGGGCGGGGTACACTGAATCCTTGATATTTCTTTCATCATGGGAGTCTATTTGATCGCTCTTAGTCTGGCCCTTCACCCAGGACCAGTTTGTCTTGGGAGACGCTACCAGAGTCAAATCACCCCGGATAGCATAGCTCCTGGGATCACTTGGGCACACAAACACCCCCCACCACCACCATGATAAGGTGGCGATCCTTGGGGGGGGGGGGCAAATTAATATATCACAAAGTAACTTTGTTCAGTTCAGCATTCAATACAATCATCCCCCAGCACCTAATACAAAAACTCAAGACACTTGGGACTCAAAATCTCTCTCTGTAACTGGGTGCTGGACTTTCTCACAGGGAGGCCACAGATCATGTGGGTTGGCAGCAAGACCTTTAAGACCATCACACTGAGCACAGGGGCCCCACACCCACAAGGGTGTGTGCTCAGCCTGCTGCTCTTCACCTTGCTGAACCAAGACTGCGTACCAGCCTACAGCACCAACCACATCATCAAGTTTGTGGACGACACAACGGTGGTGAGCCTCATCACAAACAATGAAGAGGCCAACTACAAAAATGAGGTGTGTCAACTGGTCCAGTGGTGTAAAGACAATAATCTCTTCCCGAACATGGGAAAAACCAAGGAGATTGTGGTTGATTTTAGGATATGACACACACAGCATGAGGATCCCCCTCTGATCATCGATGGAGCAGCTGTGGAGAGGGTGAGCAGCACCATGTTCCTGGGGGTGCACATCTCTGAGGAGCTCTCCTGGTCCAACACCACCACATCACTGGCCAAGAAGGCTCAAACTCACCTCCATTTCCTCCGCAAACTGAGGAAAGCACAAGTTCCCCCCCCCCCCCCCCCCCCCATCATGTGCTCATTCTACTCACCAGCTGCATCACGGTGTGGTACGGAAGCTGTACCACCTCCTGCCGGAAGACACTACAACGCATGGTCTGTCTGTTTGTCCGTCTGATTGTCTGTCTGTTGGCAGGATTACGCAAAAACTACTGGATGGATTTTGATGAATTGACCACAGGTAGCCCTTGGGCCAAGGATGAAACCATTAAATTTTGGTGATGATCTGAGAGTGCATACCTCCACCAAGGACCCTGTTTGTATTTGTGCAGCAGGATTACACCAAAAACTACTGCATCGATTTGGATGAAATTTTCACCAGAGGTGGTCCTTGGGCTGGAAAAGAATCCATAACATTTTGGCAATGATCCAGAATGCATACCTCCACCAAAGCTCTTGTTTTCTCACACCGTTAGCAAGAATATTCCAAAACTTTTGTGTATTTGTTAGTATTAGTATTTAGGTGTGTTTATTACCTTTATTAGCATTGATGTGTATTTATTACCTTGGCATTCGTTCGGAGAACAGAGTAAGAATTTCATTGCTCGGGAAATGTTGCATTTCTTAACTGTGCACATGATAATCAAGGCTTTGAATATTGAAAAAGACTGGATGGATTTGGATGACATTTTTACCAGAGGTGCCCCTTGGGCTACAGAGGAACCCATAACATTTTGGTGATGATCTGAGAACGCATAGCCTCAACCAAGGCTGCCATCTTCTCACACTGTGTTAGCAAAAATCCTCCAAAACAAACCCATTACATTTTACAAGTGAGCCATGATGAACGGAAGGAGCCTTGGTGGAGGTATGCGCCCTCTGAGTGCTTTTCTAGTTGAAATAGTGATCATATGCAGTCCAATCTGTCACTGTCTGCACCTACATTACCGCATTGAACTTGCAATTACGGGTATTACGGCTCCACTTTTTCTGTATATAGGATTGCTGGGTTTTATCTTTTATCTTCATTTGCACTACGGGTAGCATTACTGTACATAGAGTGCTGTTGTTTTCCCCCCTTATTCCTTCTTTTCCTACATAGTGCACACACTACTAAGAGAGAGAGAAACAGCATTTCAATTCTCCTGTATGTCCTGTATGTATAGAAGTAGTCACAAAAATCTTTCAGTCTTGTAATTGTGTGTATATATTTACGCACACATGGACAAAATTGTTGGTACCCCTCTGTTAATGAAAGAAAAACCCACAATGGTCACAGAAATAACTTGAATCTGACAAAAGTGGTAATAAATAAAAATTCTATGAAAATTAACCAATGAAAATCAGACAATGCTTTTGAATTGTGGTTCAACAGAATTACTTTAAAAAACAAACTCATGAAACAGGCCTGGACAAAAATGATGGTACCCCTAGAAAAGATTGAAAATAATGTGACCATAGGGACATGTTCAACCAAGATGTGTCCTCTAATTAACATCACAGGTGACTACAAACTTGTAATCAGTCAGTCGGCCTATTTAAAGGGTGACAAGTAGTCACTGTGCTGTTTGGTGACATGGTGTGTACCACACTAAACATGGACCAGAGGAAGCAAAGGAGAGAGTTGTCTCAGGAGATTAGAAAGAAAATTATAGACAAGCATGTTAAAGGTAAAGGCTATAAGACCATCTTCAAGCAGCTTGATGTTCCGGTGACTACAGTTGCACATATTATTCAGAAATTTAAGATCCACGGGACTGTAGCCAACCTCCCTGGATGTGGCCGCAGGAGGAAACTTAATGAAAAACGGAAGAGACGGATAATACGAATAATACGAATGGTAACAAGAGCCCAGAACAACTCTAAACAACTCTAAACAGATAACAAAGTACATCAGTGTCAGATCACACCATCCGTCATTGTTTGAGCCAAAGTGGACTTCATGGGAGACGACCAAGGAGGACACCACTGTTGAAAACAAATCATAAAAAAGCCAGACTGGACTTTGCCAAACTGCATGTTGACAAGCCACAAAGCTTCTGGGAGAATGTCCTATGGACAGACGAGACAAAACTGGAACTTTTTGGCAATGCACATCAGCTCTATGGTCACAGACGCAAAAATGAAGCATACCTAGAAAAGAACACTGTCCCTACTGTGAAACATGGAGGAGGTTCTGTTATGTTCTGGGGCTGCTTTGCTGCATCTGGCACAGGGTGTCTTGAATCTGTGCAGGGTACAATGAAATCTCAAGACTATCAAGGTATTCTAGAGAGAAATGTGCTGCCCAGTGTCAGACAGCTTGGTCTCAGTCACAGGTCATGGGTCTTGCAACAGGATAATGACCCAAAACACACAGCTAAAAACACCCAAGAATGGCTAAGAGCGAAACATTGGACTATTCTAAAGTGGCCTTCTATGAGCCCTGATCTAAATCCTATTGAATATCTGTGGAAAGAGCTGAAACATGCCATCTGGAGAAGGCACCCTTCAAACCTGAGACAACTGGAGCAGTTTGCTCATGAGGAGTGGGCCAAAAATACCTGCTGAGAGGTGCAGTAGTCTCATTGACAGTTACAGAAATTGTTTGATTGCAGTGATTGCCTCAAAAGGTTGTGCAACAAAATATTAAGTTAAGGGTACCATCATTTTTGTCCAGGCCTGTTTCACGAGTTTGTTTTTTAAAATAATTCTATTGAACCACAATTCAAAAGCATTGTCTGATTTTCATTGGTTAATTTTCATAGACTTTTTATTTATTACCACTTTTGTCAGATTCAAGTTACTTCTGTGACCACTGTGGGTTTTTCTTTCATTAACAGAGGGGTACCAACAATTTTGTCCACGTGTGTAATACTGTATGTATTTTTTATTATATTTTTAAAGGTCTTGATTTCCTTGCATGCACCACACTAATGTTCGAGATCATGAAGGCTCCAACTGACATGAATAAAAACAAAAGACCCCACATTATGTTACGCTACATGTTAAAATCAGCTTTCTATGTTTATGGGATTATGTCTATTAAAAGGCACCTTTCTAAAATCTTGTATATTTGTAGATTTTAAACTTCTAAAATGCTTTCTTAGGTCATATGATTACAATAAAAATCTCTCTTTATGTTTACACTTTGGCAGAATAGACAGAAGTGGTATACCTCTTCCAGGTTATATTTACTTATGCCACCAACATGGAATCCTGCTTTACAAACCCTCTCTCTCCTTTTGGCTATGATAGTAGCCCAGTTTAGGCTTAAGTTGCCTTTGCACCAAATGCGAACAGGCGGCACGAATCCATACAAAGTCAATGGAAAGAGGTGAGCACACGCGAAATTGTGTGTTCATGTCTGAGGCATAGCGCTAGCTTTGAAATTCTCCCATCACCGGAGTAAAGGTATCAACATTGTAGAGTAAACTAGTTTGAAAATGAGACTGCCACTCACTAGGAGACAGAAGGAACGGGAGCTCTTCAGCTGAATCAGGATGTTGGAGTCATTTAAGATAAGATAAGATAAGCCTTTATTAGTCCCACAATGGGGAAATTCCAGGATAAATTCCATTTGGTAAATACATGGTAAATTCCATTTACCCACGGATTCCTGCCACAGACATGCTAATAAGGCTAGCAAGCTAGCAACAGAAACATCCATCATCTTGTACAGTTTTTGAAACAGGGACAACTTTTTCAGGTGACTCCCCCCCCGTCAGATAATGTAAACCTAAAGCAAGACGTTATTTTGGGGATTTCCACAGTAGGTTGAACACAGCTGCAGAAGTTATAAAGGCAACTTCACCTGTCTGCATCTCACCCAGACAGTGAATTCATGTCTATTTATGCATTTACATTGAATTATAATGTAATTGTGCTGTGCGAAAAATTTGCCCGTTCGCATTTGGTGTGAAGGTACCTTTAGAGTCTTTATGAAGCTGAGGCTTGTTAGCTTCAGAACTAACACCACCACCTCTGTGGACTTATTTATCAATAAATACAGCAGTCCTAGACATGGTAGGTTATCTGTTATTGTTAGATAAACACCACAGAGGGTCAGAACCACTACCATGACTCAAACATTTGCAGTTCCCTCCCTGCAACATTAACCATGTTAGTTGGAAAACTTCCACTCAGACCAAGAGACCCAAATACAGCCTATTAGCATTAGTTAGCATTAGCACCAGTTTCCCCTGTAATTAACTGCAATTACCTCGTTATTTTTTAAATCTAATCAAGATTAATCACAAACATTTTTTTTTTTAAAAAGGTGTGATTGATTAGTTAAAAACTTTTAATCGATTCCCCACACTACTTTTTACATAGACAAGGAAAGCCAATGTCCAACTCATCCTAAGGGAAAATAATAATCATGAGATTCTGTAAAAAAGCTGCTACATCATCTATCTAGCCCATTTACCTTTTTCCCATTTTATTTTTAACATAAGAATTATATATTAACTGAGAAGTCACCTATAAAATCATGCATACAGACCTTAAAACATTCCTCAGAAAGCCCTTACACATTTTATATGACACTGAGGAAACATCACAGACTAGGGTGGTAAAGATTTTAAGTCACTATTCCAACTTGCCTCCTTTAACTGTTCCTCTGAGTTAGCCAACTTGGACTTCCACACCAGCTCCTCCTCTTCCACGCTCTTCTGCAAATGTTTCAGCATTCCCTCCTGAATGAGAAGGACAGCACATATAAAGGGGAGACACAATTTTCCTCTGTTACCTAAATCTGTGTTGTGGCTTCAGCATCTTACCGTTTCAGCCAAGACAGTCCTATACTGCTCACATTCAGCCTGCAAGGAGGCATGGCTCTCCTCTGCCTCCTTCATCTTCTCAAGCAGCTCCTGAGACAAATTAAACAGAATTTGTTCTGTTGGGCTTGTTCACATCAAAGTATGGAAAAAGTATAAGACCGTGGCTTACTGAAGATGTGCTTGACGCCTGATTCTGCTCGCTGAGAGCCTCCTGGGCTTTTTGTTTAAATATTTGCAACCAGTTTACCTTGGGGAGAAGAGAAAAAACATGTTTATTAGCCATTATTAGTTGCTAAATTATTATATCTCAATCAATGTGAAATTTTCTTACATGCTCGCTCTCTATAGGCATCTGTGGAAAAAGGGTCTGGAAAGTTTCTTTGGCTTCTGTTTGAAAAGCTGCCAGCTGAGTTATAGTGTCCTGTTGAGGGAAAAAAAAAAAATCACAATTAGCAAGGTAATTATCAGCAAACTGGTCTCAAATGACTAGCGACTGATGTGCAAAGACTCACTACATCAGTGGCTGTCTTTTCTTTTGTTTCTCTCAGCTCTTCTTGTAGTGAGGTGATGAGATCATCCTTCTCACTCAAACTATCAACAAAGACAAAAGTCAGAACAGTCATTTACCGGGCCTGTCAGTCAGATAACCAGCAATCCACACGTTCGCTCTCCCACCATGTACGTTATATGGAGACTCAGAGGAGTTATAACAGGCAAAGTGTGAGTTACCTGTTCTGTAGTAGTGTAATCTCTGTGGAGCTGTCTGACTGCTGAAATGGTGAGATGACACAAAAAAGTCACTGAAATAATCATTTGTTCAGCTGTAAAAGTTGAACGATGCACATCAAGAAGAATTCTCACTGGCACACTCTTAAGTTGCACCATTTCATCTTTGAGGTTTTTCACTTCATCCTGAAGTGATGTTATAAGGCTGCCATCTTCACTAAATGGATACACAATTAATACAGAAATGGAACTGTGTAAGTCACCAAAAAGCCACTAAAGAGATCATTAACCTGTAATAATATCCAAAACTAATACAGCAAATGGAAAAATACCTTTTATTTCTTTCAAGTTCAACAATAGTGTTCTCCTGTTGGTGGGGCACATTATTTGTAATCAGCACATTTTATACATACATTTGTTCTGGCAAAAAAAGAGGAAGTGATACACTTTGGCAAGACATTTAATAATAAAAAGCATCAAAAACTTACAGCAGCTTCCTTCTTTATTTGCAGTTGCTTCAGTTCCTTGTGAAGTGTGTTCAACTGATCGTCTCTCTCCTGGAGGCTGTAAATTGGGCATAAAAATAAATTAATGACTGAGACACCGGTGAGTGGATGCGTCAGTGAATGAGGGGATTATCAAACATTTACCTGTGTTTTAGAGTTTCCAATTCTGCAGCATGTGCCTAGTGAACCAGAAATGACAAACATCGTCAGGGCTGTAAATATGTAGTCACCTTCCAGAAAGAGAATGATAACAAAAGAAAATCCTTAAAATGGGAAGAAATGTTGGACCTGATTGTCGTCATCTTTTTTGTTCTGACTGGCCTCCAGCAAGGAGTTGATTGACGCCACCCGCTGCTCAAGCTGACTGTTCTCTGCCTTTGTCTCCTTCAGCTGAGCAGTGAGGGCATCCACCTGAGCAGAACGATCCCTGATCTCGTCCTCCAATATTCCAACACGCACTTGGAACTCTGCAGGGGGAAAAAAACAAAACAAAACAAAAAAAACATGACAGCTAATTTCAAACTGATATCCTGTAATACAGCAACTTTTTACAGGAAAAAACGACTACAATTCAATTTCCATTTAAAAGTTCTACAGCCAAAAGTGCTTGGTCTGTGATGACCATAAAGACTGAATTCTCTGACCTGAGAGAGAGCTGCTCTCCTGTTGGACCTTGTCCAGAGAGGCCTGCAGGTTGCTGTGTTTGTTCTGTGCTGCTCTGAGTTCCTCGCTCACCTCCTCCAATCTCCTCTGCAAAGTCTGCTCACTTTCTGCATGGCTGGCCTGACAAAAAATAATGTGTCAAACAGCAGGGGGCAGCAAAGACTCACCAAGTTCTCCCAAACGGTACCATTGAATAAGTAAAACCAGGACCATTGATTCCGAGAATAAAACACTGCATGTGGACTCTTATCTTTAAAAGAGCCACACATTTAGAAGAAAATAAGCCATTTAAATGAATAATTCCTCCTCTTGTGTGAGGCTGTGCAGATAAAAATTTCATCAATTTTAAAAAGAGGCTTTGAAGTTGAAGTTAAATTTTGAAGATGTAGTCTATTTCATTTGTCATCATTTGAGTGTGACCATTTGACCACTGTTGGATAACTTATACCTTAAACTGCTTGAAAATATGTCAGTAAATGATTAAACAAAATGAACACCTGACTCTCAGAAATGCTGACTTAAACCATAACCGTTCAGACCAACAGCATTCCACGTGTTGACGGACTGTGTGCCGAGAACACGAGACAAGTAACTCAGTGCATGGAAGACCAGTGCACTTCCTGTCTGAAAGCCACTTCCAGTAAACACTGTTCTTTGACTGTTTTGGCATGTTTTGAGGCAATTACTGCAGGCTGGGAAGGAGAGTTGCTTGGACATGCTTACACATTCCAGCTGGTGCTGAACAGATTTTTACCTGCAGCCCTGTTGTGGAATACAATCTGTTATAGTTGCATTCCACAACAGAGATGAACTACATCCCATACAGTTAAGGGTATGTTGTAAAGGCAACTGCTTGCATTTTCTGGATGCTCAGTAACTGGCTGATGAGCCAAGTTTTTTAAAGCTGTATTTAGTAACAACTGATGAGATTTTAATAAGGATGAGGTGGTGTTCAACAACCAAGGCCAACCTGTAGCAGTGAGAGCTGCTTCTCTGTAGCAGACACCTTGACCTCCAGCCCTTTCCTTATGTTCTCATCAGCATGCAGACTTTCTGTCTTCTCTCCAAGCTCCTTGGTTAGCTTTGCACATTCCTGTCGCAGCTTGGCCAGCTCTGCATTTTGTCTGAGGGCAGAATGAAGAGAGATAGAAAGTTAAGAGTCAGACAACATACTGTACCTTAGAAACCACAGGACACCATTATATCTGGGACTGCAAAAAAAACTTTAAATTTCTTTATATTGTCTTAAATTTAAACATTATACAATATCAAAGATACTGGATTTACATTTGGTAAACACTTACTTGCTCTCAGCTTGACTTGTAGCCTGGTTGAGGGCATCTCGCAAAATGGTGTTCTCCTGCTGTAGACGAGCAAGTTGGGCATTGGGGCCTTTGTCCAGCTGGTCCTGCAGGCTTAGGATCTGAAAATGTACCAATATTCATCAAAAGTCTGTTCACTGCACCTTGGACAGTTTGACTACAAGAGAAGCAACAGGAATACAGATGCACACATTTTTAAATTACTGCTGTACTGAAAAAACTGACCTTTGCATTAAGCCTCTGTGTTTGGGCCACATGGTCCTGGTAACTGGCCTGCATTCGAGCTTGCAGAGCAATCATTTCTTGTTCCCTCTTACTCAGCTGAGAGCTTAGCTTCGTCTCCACGCTGGCCACCTTGGTCTTCTCAGTTGACAATTCCTGATAAACAGACAGCACCAACAGACACAATATACTGAATCTCTATATTATATCTGTAATCAAAGAGCCATGACAGAAAATGTTCATTTTGTTCTAATAAAGAATGCTTATAGACCAGAATGATAAATGACATCAAACTACTACATCATTCTTCAAGAATAATCTTGCACTTCCAAGTTCATTTACTCTTTTATTAAGCAGACTATTGTGAAACAGAGCAAGAATTCTATGTTTCTGAATGAGATGTAGTCAGTGTAGTCTGGCGGCATCATTACCTTTCCCTTAGTGCCACCTTCAGGCCAAAAGAGGAAAGAACACAGCCAACAACTTGGTTTCGTTGGATGTCTCCAGGTTAAACTACAAGTTCTGCCTCAACATTACTAGTTTTTATGTTCTAGATAAAATTGATGTGATCTACAGAAAAGCCCCTACCTCTGCTCTAGGATCAATGAGTTCATTATTCATTCAATCCACAGACAGACAATGGCTGTGATAAGCTACTACTGTAGCCACAGCTGCCCTGGGGCAGACTGATGGAAACGTGGCTGCCAATCCATGCCAACGGCCTCTCCGACCACTACCAAACATTTTTACACGTTCATACACAGTGTCATGGACACTGGAGGCAAGGTGGGTAAAGTGTCTTGCCCAGGAACACAACGGCAGGATGTCTGGGGAGAACGGGATTCGAACCACCAACCCTCTGGTTATTGGACGACCTACTCTACCTCCTGAGCCACTGCTGCCCACTGATAATGCTTCCATTACTCATCATTGTGGAAAAACTGAGGCAGTGTTCTGCATCTAGTACAGGGTCGGCAACCTGCAGCTCCAGAGCCACATGCGGCCCTTCAGCCTGCCATGCTGTGGCTCCCTGCAGTTATATCTCAAAACACATGGAAATTAATGATGTTCGTTTTAATTATTTTACTTTTCAAATTAGTGTGTATTGCACTTGGATACATTTCTCAATGGAAATGTATACTTTCATGAACAAAAACTACATTTTTTAAATTATTTATTATGTTGTCAACCATGCATGACTGTGTCATATCCAACAGTGGCTCATGTGCACGGAGAGCTGCTCAGCCTCTCAGTGCATGTAGCGAGCACGGAGAGCAGCAGCTTCCTGCTTATCCTCCTCACTGTCTGTAACTCATCAACAGATCCAGAAACAGTAAAATCACCAAGGAAAATAACGTTTAATTCTGTGTGGACAGATTCATTTGCGTTCATGTATGCTTGTTATATGGTGAGAATTTCTCCACAAGAACACGAATGAGAAAAAAATAAAAAACAGCTGCCCCATTAGTTTCTGCAGGTCCATAAAAGTCTTAAATGTGATCATCTAAAATCAATGCCTTAATTGTCCTTAAAAATGATAAACAACCCCTGAATTCCTGCTCAATACGTTTAAAATTAGTAATCTATGCTATAAATACCGGATTCATCAGACATGATCAAAGTCTGAATTTATTTTCACCATCACAACTCAATACTTCCTGAATTATGTAAAAATAAAAGCCCTCTATAGCGATTCAATTTTCAGAATGGCCGTTTCGGTTATGTGCTTTTTATTATAAAACACCGTCAACTGGATATACTTGCCTAAAATAAGACCTACAGTCGACAATTTCCCCTCATAATTTGTAAATAAAAAAAAATAGTAAAAGGAGTTCAAATGAGTGAAAAGAGAGAAGATTTTCTGACAGTGATGAAGAGAGTTTAAGGATGCTTTCAGCTTCTTGTCTGTAGGAGAACTGCTAGCTTGTTACCTGTGGGGCTTTGGACAGTGAATTATATGTTCAGACTGCCTATCAATGCCATACATTATTTTTTAAAAATTATAACCACTATTTATCAAACTGGAAGAAGGTATTTTTACATGTTTTTTCCCACTCTGCTGTAATTATTTCTAACTGACCTCATTTACACCTAATGATTTTTTTAAAGTTGTATTATTTAGAAAGTTGTTTAGAATTCTTTTTGTTTTATTCCAAAACAAATGAAGAATATGTAAAAGTTATCAGACAACCAATCTACTAGTTATCAAATTGAGAGTCCAGAGAACAGGTGAAGGATTCAGATTATATTAATAGATGTGAATCAGGACCATTATGAGGAAACAAAAAAAGGATGAAAAGTAGCTTCTAAATATCAGGAATTAAAGCTGTGTGATCACTGATGAAAGTAACTGATGGATGATACTTTTCAGATTTAAACAATTTATGAATGTGCTGATACTTAAAAAACTATACAAAAAACTTAGTCAGATATACCCATTATTTTTCAGCACAAAACAATTTGTAATATATTTCAAATACTTTTATTTCATGAATGAAGCTACATATAAAAGCTTGACAGTTTTTTCCCCACTATTGTAGAATGAATTCCTTAATGCCACATAATATTCACAGCTGCATATATATAAAACTTCATAAGCAGCATAATCTTTACTTTAAAGGTCAAATTGTTGTTGTGGCCCTCAGTCACTTCTATTTTAGTCGGAGATAGGAAAAATGGCTCTTTGGTTGGCAAAGGTTGCAGACCCTCATCTAGTACATGAGACGCACGCTACTGTTCATCCATAAGGCTCTGAGTGCCGAGATGTTGTTTAGAGTACCCCAATGTTACGATGCAATCTAACATTGGATCAGTATTGAGCCGTATTAAAGTAAAATTGGAAAAAAAAAACCAACTACTTAGTTTCTATATTCTGACCACCTGCAACTCATTAACATGCACAATCAAAATACATTTCTTAGAAACTGTGAGTCAATTTATATTCCTGATTATCCCATTTACTTTTTGTTTGTGGTCATTTGATTGACTGATGATTAAACAATACCGAACAGTCAATACTTGATGACAACAAGAATTGTAATTAAAAAAAAAAAAAAAAAAAAAAAAATCAGATTTAAATTAAAACAGGCTGCCACAATGACTTTAGAGCATTTTGATGTATGCATTTGGCAGAGTTTCTATAACAATTCCATGTCTAACCTTGGTGAGTTCTCTAAGACGGTTCTTGACTGCAGAAGAATCCTCTTGTTCTGCTGCCAGTTGTTTCTCCCGCTCCTCCAGCTGCTTCTTCAACATGGCTACCGGGTCTCCTTTCTGAGTGGCCTAAAGCAAAAAAAAAAACCACAAAAAAAAAAACCAAAACACAAACACAGAGAAAAAGACAGAAAAAAATAAAAATCAGTTTCTCTTCAACCCAAACCCAAACATGTTTTCATCCAACTATGAGTGGAAAACGTTTAGAAAACATCCAAATGCTTTTTTACATCATTATCCCATACCGTGTGCCAAGTGTCTTGAATAATGCCAGCTTTCTCAGACAGGATCTCAATGAGCCTGTGCGCCTCTGCCTCACTGAACACCATGCTGCTGATGGTGGAGACCAGAGCCTTATAGGGCAGGTACAGCGGAGCATCAGCAGAATCCACGGCTGCCAATGAAGAGGTAAATGCAACAATAATAGCAGAATGAGGTAAAGATTTCAGGATTTATTTACTGGTCTTAAAAAAGGCTCTTTCAATGTCATAAAAGTGACTGAATGCTCACTTAACCTTAGGAAAAGGACAAGGTTGTGCGGTGTCCATTGGGTCTGGGGCAATGGGCAGTTTCAGATGGCAAAATGATGGGGCATTGAGGCACCAGGCGGAGACAAGTCTCAGGCAAGGGAGAGTGCCAACCCCACCTCTCTACTCATTGTCAAAAGCACTGAGAGGCTTTGTCAGCTAACAAAACAGCGCAACAGTGTTTGGACAGGCTGCCGTACTCTCTGCCCTCTAGAGTCAAGTGCCAGACATTATCCGCCACTGCCACTGGCACTGCTATACATGGGTACAGAGCTAGAAGCTCATTTGTACTGACAGGTTATTCCCGCTTAGATTGTGAGTGTATGTATATGCGGACCTGCCTCCTTTCCCACCTCCAATCATGAAAGACCAAGACCAAGTACAATCACTGGTGTTGTGGCTAATGTAGTTCCTGCCTAGACAACCAATTCCATCAGTTCAAAGAAGACTATTGGCTTTCAAACCAACTACCTGTCACTTATAACAGCAGTCCTATGCATCCGATTATTTTAAACTATTGGGAAAAAATACATACTGTATAATACAAAGTTTTTTGGGGAAAAAGTGAACAGTTACAAAGTAATTTCAGAAGAGTGGGTGCTATTCATTAAGTCAATTTATGCATCATTTCTCCCCTCCCCCGGTTCAGGAAATAATTTCCTCT
The DNA here is from genome assembly GCA_020510985.1 of Pholidichthys leucotaenia. NCBI lineage: Eukaryota > Metazoa > Chordata > Actinopteri > Cichliformes > Pholidichthyidae > Pholidichthys > Pholidichthys leucotaenia. Next base: position 305,136,127 of record CM035841.1, on the reverse strand, counting down.
CTGGGGCTTTTCTATTAAACGCACCCTGGGGAGAAGAGGAAATGGCATTCTTCAGGAGGAGCTTAAAGAAAGGAGATACATATGTGTCTTGAGAGGCAGTACACATGAATCTTGTCATGCTCTAATGCTTCAATGCTCCAATGCCAATCTATGTGCTTACAGCACATAGATTGGCATTGCGAAAGCCTGATGGAACAAGGCCACAGACTTCTCATTTTTTACTCTGCTTTGATATCCCACACTTGCATGCTTGCTGAGCAAAGCAAAGCAGAATGGAGGAAACAACTGTGGGAAAGCCAAGGGATACGTTTGCATAAATAGCATATTTGAAAATATAGGTTAAGCAACAGCCTTAAATGCATGACTAGCAAAAATGCATGAGAAAAAAAAAACTATAAAGTGCTTCTTTAGACACATGAACTACAAGCTTCATCTTCCCATCTAAAGAAACATAAAATAAGATTTACAATGACAATAAGACACCATTTTGCTATTGTTACAATAAAAAATAAGTTATTTTTGTGTAATACTACTTACCAGGTTCTGTTTTTTTCTTGGAACCCTTCTTCTTGGGCTCTTGTGAATTTGCTGTGATGGCAGGGGCCTGCAGAGAGCCCACTGGGGGCACAGCCATCACTGGCACATCTTTAGTGACAGCTTCCAACACTGGGGAAGTCTTAGATGTTGCTGCTGCAGACTTGGATGCTGTAGCCTTGCTTAGGGCTGGGGCAGTCTTGGACATGACTGGGGCAGCCTTGGCTGATGCAGGAACAGAGGAAGCAGCAGAAGAGGCAGATTTAGATGGCACTGGTGCCTGAACAGCCTTAGCTGCCGCAGAAACAACTTTAGATGCATTTGCAGGAGCAGATTTAGCTGCTGTGGTGGGAGGAGCAGAAGCAGATTTGGCTGAAGATGAGACAGTCTTGGCTATGGCAGGTGATGGGATGGTTGCTTTGGTTGGTGTAGGCACAGAAGCTTCAGTTGATGCTGGGACTGGAGAGGACTTTATTGGGGCAGGAGCAGATGCAGGAAGAGCTGGCTCAACCTTTGCCACTTTCTTCTTCTTTTTCTCTTTAGGAGAGGGTGCAGGTTGGGGTTCAGAAGCAAGGCTTGGTTGAGCCTCTGTCTTGGGCAGCATCTCTGGTGCCGCTGGAGCTGCAGTTGGTTTAATCTCGGAAGCAGAGACAGGTTCAGGGACAGAGGCCAGAGCAGTAGTCACAATTGGAGCAGTGGCAGCCTCATCAATTATGTCGGTTTCAGCTTGAGCCACCTCTTCAACCTTCTCCTGCTCTGGAATTTTACCATTGGGCTTTTCTTCTTTCTTCTTTCCACGATTCTTCTTCTCAGACACTTTATCCTTTTTCTTTTTGTCAGAGCGAGCAGACTGTATCTTACCCAACTCTTTGCGTTGTTTTTCCAGAGCCTCTTCATATGAGGTCTCCTTCATGGAAAAGGTGGAAACAAGCACGATCCCAACAGCAGAGATCACCATGAATCCACCGAATACCATAATCCCAAGGGTCTGGGGGTCATAGATATCCATTGTTCAGTTTGAATGAACCTGAAAAGAGACAAGTAACAACTTGTCAAGACAAGCAGACCATGGTTATTCTTCATTTCATACTAGAACAAAACTGTATTTCTACCAACATTTTTAGATTTATTTTTTTTTTAGATTTAGTATACTTTATTGATCCCCAGAGGGGAAATTGAGGGTCATCCACCACCTGGATGGATGAAGCAGCCACGATACGGCGCTATCCCTTAACCATTCACACACACATTCACACCTAGGGCCACTTTAGAGTCTCCAATTAACCTAGCCTGCATGTTTTTGGCATGTGGGAGGAAACCGACATTTTTACTTGTCAGGAAAAATAAAAATGACAGCAGCTTCTATTACCATACATTATTACTGTATTATTTATGTGGTTAAAATCCATGGCAACCCCAACTTCTACCTTCCATGGCCTGAAGGTGTCCCTGTTGTCCCCATCAACTATCTTCACTTAAGCAAGCGAATGCAAACAAGCATATCTCAAAACTATCTCTCACCTATCTTAAATTTTACACATATGTTTTACAGTAAGAGGAAAGCATGCTAATCTCACTCACCCCCCTTAAAAGCACATGCCATCAAACACCCAAGGTAAATGCAGAACAAAAAAACGGTTAAAGGTACCACAATTCAAGATTTACAGAAGCTGAATGAAGGATAGTATCAATTTCTTGAAACAGAAAAACCTGAAAGAGCCCTTCAACTATACACATATGTATATATGTCTTTTCATAGACACTCAAAAACGCTTTATTCATTCACTCCACAGACAATGGTAGTGGTAAGCTACTACTGTTGCCACAGCTGCCCCGGGGCAGACTGACAGATGCGTGGCTGCCAAACCATGCTAACAGCCTCTCCAACCACTACCGAACATTTATACACATTCATGCCCAGTGTCATGGACACTGGAGGCAAGGTGGGTAAAGTGTCTTGCCCAGGGACACAACGGCAGGATGTCTGGGGGAGAGCAGGATTCGAACCATCAACCCTCTGGTTATTAGATGACCCACTCTACCTCCTGAGCCACTGCCACCCACATTTCCCTCCTCTGTTCCATTTTTGCTGAGCATCAAGCTGGATGGCAGGAAGTTTTATTTTTATATGGTCTTTGGCATGACCCAGCCGGGACCTGAACCCCGACCTCCCGGTTGTGGGGCGGATGCTCTACCTCCAAGCCATCACTCCGGTAATCACTTCATGCGATTTATTCTTGAAGCACAACCAGTTTTACTTTATATTCCTATCAGCATACTGGGACAAAAATGCAAAAAGACTATGCCTACGTATAGTATTTTGAAGTAAAGCAACAACTGGACATGGTGCAGTGGAAAACTGCTGAGCTCCTGAGGTAGGAGTTCAGAGTCCTTGTAGTTATTCATTATAGGGTTTAAATTCTAGAGGGATGGGGAGGACCTGCAAGCTGGTTGCCAACCGCTAATCAAATCTAAAAGAAAAAAAGGATCACATCTCAGTGCATCTATACAGGGCCCAACAGAAGAAGAAAACCCACTCTGAGTACCTATGAGGATGAAAGTGCAATTCTTTTTCGCAAATCAGACACATCAAAGTCTAAACACAAAATATGATTAAAAAGCTCAACTTATATATCCTGAGACCACTAAGCCTTTACTATTCCTCAGAGAAACAGCATGGCTTTCATTCAGACATGCCACATTTAGACAGAAATTCCTCACTTTTCAAGATATATTCTTAAAAAAAAAAAAAGAAGTCATCGTTTCTAATGACTTCTTTTTTTAAGAATATATCTTGAAAAGTTCCAACTTATACCCAAACTCAAGAGTAAAAAAATGGGCTTCATATTTATACTGCAGGAATGTTTTAAGATACAATTAAACAGAAATGCATTTAAAGATGACGACAGCATTCGTAGCTAACAACTGAAAATCAAATTGATGTCCTCTACAACGTACGTTACAAATCCTAAACAAATCAACACATTACAGAGATAAGGAGGTAAATTAAAGTAGATGTTTAAATAATTCTAATAACTTTAATCGGCTGTGTTTCTTTACTCAAGGCTAGCAGTGGATAGCCTTCCCAGCTAGCTAACGGTTGGCTCAATGAATAAAAAAATATTCCAAGAATCCCACTCTTACCCTGCTGCTAACACAGCTACGGCTGCTCGCGTCAAAGGGAACGGATTGCGGGCAAAATCTCTGAGTTGTGGATGAAATGGCTTCTGTGCAAAGCTACCTATAAATCCAACTATCTTGCTTTTTTCTTCCAAACGCTCCCCCTCACTCCACTGGAGACTCCGTGGTCCGCTGTGAAGTCGTGGCACTTTGAGTTGGCTAGACGTGCTGGCCCCATGCCCCAGATAGCTACCATAAATCCACAACGTCTCTGATTGGCTGCTCAACGCTCAAACCGGATATCAGGGTACTGGGAATTGGAGTTTTTTGGGGACGAATACCGATTTAGACAGTTTCCTGTCAAACAAAAGCGGTTTGTTAGAAATTGTGACTACGTGTACATATAATAATGTCTTTTTTTTCCCCAAAAAGCGAATAATTTCACGCTCTTTGACAGATAAACTCTTTGGAAGAGAACACATTGGCAGTCATTTAGAAAAAATTATGGTGATTAACGTTTAATAAACAGAACTTGGTTCTTTTTGTTGCCATTAACACTTGTGATTCTCTATTTTACATTAAAATTGTTGTTGTGAGGAAGAAACCAATTATACTGAGTTCCATTGTTTGTTTGTTTTAAATTTCCTTCTTTTCTATTTACAGTTTCTTTCATCACTCTATATTATTCAAGAAATCTCTGTCTGTCTGTGTCTTCTTCTTTTAGATTTGACTGGCGGTTGGCAGCCAGCTTACAGGTGCATTACCGCCACTGACTTGATTATCACCACTCTATATCTTCATTTGATTGGCAGTTGGCAACCAGCTTACAGGTGCATTACCACCACATACTTCACTCTACTATATCATCACTCTATCTACTTCACTCTATATCATCAATCTATCTGGTCAGGAGCTGTAGTCCTTACCGCCACATACTTCACTTTATGTATCAAACGTCAGAATTGTTCTTGGTTGGCAACCTCTTCGTCATCTTCACTCTATATTTTTGTATAAGGGGTTCTGAACATTCTTCTTCTTCTTCTTCTTCTTTCTAAAGCCCTGGCAAACAGACTGAACACTGTCCTGGGTTTGATCGTAGATAAGGATCAAACATATTGTATTCCTGACCGAACCATTATAGACAATGTTTTCCTCATACGTGACGTTCTCCAGCTCAGTAAATGTCATGACTTACAGTTCAGGATTGTGTCTTTGGACCAAGAAAAGGCTTTTGATAGGGTTGACCATTCCTATTTGTTTTCCACGCTGAGGGGGTTTGGTTTTGGCAATATGTTTTTGAGGTTGGTCACTCTGCTATATGCTGGAGCTGAGTGTTTGGTAAAGATGGAGGCAGGGCTGAGTCGGCCAATCCCTGTACACCAGGGAATATGCCAGGGGTGTCCACTCTCGGGTCAGCTGTACAGCTTGGCTATTGAGCCTTTGCTGTGCAGGTTGCGCACTCAGCTGGGTGGTCTGGTTCTGCCAGGGCCATCAAGCTGTTGCCGCCCGATCGTCTTGTCTGCTTATGCGGATGACGTCAACGTTTTCATCACCTCTCACGGGGATGTGCAGCGTCTGGTGGACACTTTGTCAGTTTATGAAAGGGCATCTTCTGCACGGGTGAATTGGGCCAAGAGTGAGGGTCTATTGGTGGGCCAGTGGTCGCGTCAAGACATCCCTCGCCTACCCGGCGGTCTTCAGTGGGGGATGGCCGGTCTCATAGTGTTGGGGGTTTTTCTGGGTTCGGAGGCTTTTGAACGAAAGAACTGGGAGGGTGTTAAGGACAAGGTGTGTGCTCGCTTTTCAAAATGGAAATGGTTGCTACCGCAGCTGTCATATAGGGGCAGGGTTCTGGTCTCCAATAATCTGGTAGCCTCGGCTCTTTGGCATAGGCTTGTGGCTTTGACACCGCCCAGGAGCCTCGTGGAGGAGGTTCAGAAGATCATCGTGGACTTCTTTTGGTCTGGTCGGCACTGGGTCCGTGCGCCTGTTCTCTACCTGCCTGTGGCCGAGGGGGGACAGGGCCTGGTGGACATACACTCCCAAGATCGCCTGCTTCAGGCTTTGAACTGCACAACGCCTCCTTTACGGATGCGGACCCTGCTGGATGGACAGTGCTAAACTGCTCCTGAGGAGAGCTGGTCGCTTGGGCTATGATAAGCAGCTCTTCCTCGTGACATCTGGGGAGGTAGACCTTACTGGACTATCTGCTTTTTACACGTCCGTCTTGCATGCATGGCGAGTCTTCACCGTAGCCCGCTTCCATGATGAGACACCGGGCATGTGGCTGTTCGAGGAACCACTGTTTTTCAATCGATTCATCGACGCTGAGGTGCTGCAGTTGGTCAGTCTGCAGACTTGTTTGCGGGAGGCACGCTGTACCAAGCTTGGTCATCTTATGAAGATGTCAACCACATCGATGGATACGCTGAGGCGGAGTGCCAACATTACATCTGCCAGACTGATGCAAAGGGTGGTGGGGGACGTGTGCGCCGCCCTGCCACAACCGCTTTGAGCGTTTGCGACAAACCGCACTCTTTCCAATCAATGGGATGACGACACTGTGTCCACCTTTCCTGCCATTTCCATAACTCCAGCTGTGGGGGAGTGGCAGGGAGGAGAGGATCACCTGCTGACCTTCAGAAATCCTCGCCTGGGCAAGTTGCAGTTTGTCGGGACAAGGATGGTGTATCACATCTGTGTGAAGGTTCTGAATCTGCGCTCTCTGAAGGATGTCACAGAGTCGAGGTGGGCGGGTTTTTTGGGGCCAGAGGTCTCCCCGAAAGGCAGCTGGCGGTGCATGTACAAGCTCCCTATTGAGAAACGGACAGCAGATCTCCAGTGGAGGATTGTGCATGGGGCAATAGCTACAAATAAATACAGAGCACACCTCGATCCGACTGTGGGGGAGGAATGTTTGTTTTGTTCCCAAGTTGAGACCCTCGAGCATTTGTTTGTTCAATGTTTTCGTTTATCTGGACTTTTTGATATTTTGCACGAGTAGTTTCAGGCTTTGGGTGAACGTTTCTCTTTTGGTCTGTTCATTTACGGTCCAAAGTATAAAGTGGCAAGGAAGGCTGCCCACACTTTGATGAACTTCCTATCTGGTACTGCTAAACTTGCCATCTGGCTGACGAGGAAAAATCGGGCTAGCAACGCTGGTAATGTTGATCCTGTGTCTGTTTTCAAGGCCTTGTTGAAAGTTAGACTCCAGGTGGAGTTCTCTTACTATCAAATGGTGGACAATTTGGAGGCATTCATCAATAGATGGACTGTAGGGAACGTTTTGTGTTCTGTGGGTCAGGGGGATGAGTTATGTTTGCACTTTTGAGATGTGACACACTTGGGGCCGTGATATTGGTGTTTTTGCATTTTTGAATTGTACAATAAAGCCTTTTTTAAAAGTCAAAAAGTCTTTCTCCTTCTCCTTCTCCTTCTCCTTCTTCTTCTTCTTCTTCTGACCCTGCTGGATGGACACTGCTAAACTGCTCCTGAGGAGAGTTGGTCGCTTGGGCTATGATAAGCAGCTCTTCCTCGTGACATCTGGGGAGGTAGACCTTACTGGACTATCTGCTTTTTACATGTCCGTCTTGCATGCATGGCTAGTCTTCAATGTGGGCCGCATCCGTGACGAGACACCGGGCATGTGGCTGTTCGAGGAACCACTGTTTTTCAATCGACTCATCGACGCTGAGGTGCTGCAGTCTGTCAGTCTGCGGACTTGCTTGCGGGAAGCACGCTGTACCAAGCTTGGTCATCTAATAAAGATGTCGACCACATCGATGGATACGCTGAGGCGGAGTGCCAACATTACATCTGTCAGACTGCTGCAAAGTGTGGTGGGGGACGTGTGCGCCGCCCTGCCACAACCGCTTCGAGCGTTTGCGACAAACCACACTCTTTCCAATCAATGGGATGACGACACTGTGTCCACCTTTCCTGCAAATTCCATAACTCCAGCTGTGGGGGAGTGGCAGGGAGGAGAGGATCACCTGCTGACCTTCAGAAATCCTCACCTGGGCAAGTTCCAGTTTGTCGGGACAAGGGCGGTGTATCACATCTGTGTGAAGGTTCTGAATCTGCGCTCTCTGAAGGATGTCACGGAGTCGAGGTGGGCAGGTTTTTTGGGGCCAGAGGTCTCCCCGAAAGGCAGCTGGCGGTGCATGTACAAGCTCCCTATTGAGAAACGGACAGCAGATCTCCAGTGGAGGATTGTGCATGGGGCAATAGCTACGAATAAATACAGAGCACACCTCGATCCGACTGTGGGGGGGGAATGTTTGTTTTGTTCCCAAGTTGAGACCCTCGAGCATTTGTTTGTCCAATGTTTTCGTTTATCTGGACTTTTTGATATTTTGCGCGAGTGGTTTCAGGCTTTGGGTGAACGTTTCTCTTTTGGTCTGTTCATTTACGGTCCAAAGTATAAAGTGGCAAGGAAGGCCGCCCACACTTTGATGAACTTCCTATCTGGTACCGCTAAACTTGCCATCTGGCTGACGAGGAAAAATCGGGCTAGCAACGCTGGCAATGTGGATCCTGTGTCTGCTTTCAAAGTCTTGTTGACAGTCAGACTCCAGGTGGAGTTCTCTTACTATCAAATGGTGGACAATTTGGAGGCACTCATCAATAGATGGACTGTAGGGAACGTTTTGTGTTCTGTGGGTCAGGGGGATGAGTTATGTTTGCACTTTTGAGATGTGACACACTTGGGCCAGTGATATTGGTCTTTTTGCATTTTTGGAATGTACAATAAAGCCTTTTTTAAAAGTCAAAGTCTCCTTCTTCTTCTCCTTCTCCTTCTCCTTCTCCTTCTCCTTCTGTGAGATTTCCATGTGTACATGATGTCTATACCAGCATGGCATTGGGGTGGAGGATGCGGTCATCTTCCTCCTTCACCGTTCTCTGTTCCACCTGGAGAAGCCCGGGAATGCGGTGAGGATCATGTTCTTTGACTTCTCCAGTGCTTTCAACACCATCCAACCGATGATCCTGAAGGACAAGCTGCTGTGCGCAGGGGTGGACCAGCACCTGTCATCATGGATCCTGGACTACCTCACAAACCGGCCACAGTTTGTGAGAACCCGGGACTGTGTGTCCGACACGAACATCGGTAGCACGGGGGCCCCCCAGGGAACGGTTTTGTCTCCCTTCCTGTTCACCTTTTATACTGCGGACTTCTCACACAACACAACACACTACCATCTACAGAAGTTCTCTGATGACTCTGCGATCGTTGGCCTAACGGAGATGAAGCTGAGTACAGAGGACTTATCCAGGACTTTGTGGACTGGTGCCATTGGAACTGCCTCCAGATCAAGGCGAAGAAAATTAAGGCGCTGGTGGTGGACTGCCGCAGGCAAGGACAACCCCTCACAGCACCAGTAAATATACAGGGAACAGACATCGAGATGGTGACATCCTACAAGTACCTGGGTGTTCATCTGAACAATAAACTAGACTGGTCACACAATACTGAGGCACTCTACAAGAAGGGACAGCGCAGGCTGTTCCTACTGAGGAGACTCAGGTCTTTTGGTGTACAAGGGGCGCTGCTGAAGACATTCTACGACACGGTGGTGGCATCAGCCATCACTTTTGGAGTGGTCTGCTGGGGCAGTGGCATTACAGCAGCCGATAGGAAGAGACTGAACAAACTGATCAAGAAAGCTAGCTCTGTCCTGGGGCAGCGCCTTGACCCAGTGGAGGAGATGGGAGAGAGGATGGTGGCTAAACTGTCATCTCTGCTGGAGTCCAAGTTCCACCCTATGCAGGACACACTAAATGTACTAAGGAGCTCATTTAGCAGCAGACTACATCATCCTAGGTGCACAACCGAGAGGTTTCGCAGGTCCTCCCTACCTACGGCTGTCAGACTGTACAACCTAAGCAGGGCTGCTCGCAGAGATAGCAAAAAGACGAGACAACCTAATAGTACTGAGTGCAAAAGACTCAATAGACTTACACAATGGTCCCCTCTGGTATACAACTAGGAAAAGACCGGTAGCTACGGAGGGTGACAATATGTATGGGTACATAATCATACCATCTAGGATAACTAAGTAGACGGTTATGCTGCTGTTTCATTCCATCTAGCTACAATGCTCCGCACTGTGTGTGTTTATATATTTATATATTTATTCCATCTAGCGACAATGCTCCACACTGTGTGTTTATATATTTACATATTTATTCCATCTAGCTACAATGCTCCGCACTGTGTGTGTTTATATATTTACATATTTATTCCATCTAGCTACAATGCTCCGCACTGTGTGTGTTTATATATTTACATATTTATTCCATCTAGCTACAATGCTCCGCACTGTGTGTTTATATATTCATATATTTATTCCATAGCTTCAGCGCTCCACACTGTATGTGTGTTTATATATTCACATATTTATTCCATCTAGCTACAATGCTCCGCACTGTTTATATATTTATATATTTATTCCATCTAGCTACAATGCTCCGCACTAGGTGTTTATATATTTATATATTTATTCCATCTAGCTACAATGCTCCGCACTGGGTGTTTATATATTTATGTATTTATTCCATCTAGCTACAATGCTCTGCACTGTGTGTCTATATATTTATGTTTATATGTACATATGTATACTCGCTGCTCTTGTTTTTTTCTTGCCTTCTGATTGTTGCTCTGAGTGTTGCTATCCCTGTGCTGTTGCAATCCTGGAATTTCCCCATTGTGGGACTAATAAAGGCTTATCTTATCTTATAACACTCTATCTGGTCATTACTCTATAAGGAGTTCTTCTTTTAGATTTGATTGCGGCCACGTACATCACACTATATCATCACTCTATATATCTTGGTCGTGGCACTCTATCACGATGTCTTCTTCTTCTTCTTCTTCTTCCAGATTCAATCGGCAGCTGGCAACCAGCCCACAGGTGAATCACCGCCACTGACCTGATCATCATCACTCCACATCCCTGTACAAGGAGCTCCCACAAGGAGCTCTGAATAACTCCCCATGCACGAAAAAAAGTTCTGAATAAATCTTCTTCAAACTGTGAGATTTCCTTGTCTACATGATGTCTATAACACTATCTGGTCCCACTCTATATTCTTCAGGTCTTTGTATAAGGAGTTCTTATGTGTGGAAAAAATTATCCGTCCTTGGACTGTGTCCTGGACTGAAGCCTCTCGTCACCCGTGTCTTCAGCAAGCTCCGTCTGTGTGTCATGATCATAGGACTCGCTAAAAGATCATAGGATCACCAATGATGTTCCTATTATCTCTACATGATGTCTATAAAGACGTCATATAGACACTATCACGACCATAGGACTTGCTAAAAGATCATAGGATCGCCTATGATGTTCCTATGATCGCTACATGATGTCTGTATGACGTCATATAGACACCATAGTATAGTGATTCAATAAAATCGGTGTGTGTCTGCATGTGATCAAAGACATTCATCACTTACAATCCTACGACATCAAAAATCAAAGGCAGGCTTCACTCAGATCATAGGACTTGCTATGACATCATCAAAGATCAAACGCAGGCATCACTCACGATCATAGGACTCGCTATGACATCATCAAAGATCATAGGACTTGCTATGACATCTTCACGATCAAAGGACTCCCTATGACATCATCAAAGATCAAAGGCAGGCATTACTGAACGAGTGGTGACGTGCTTGCTTACATCTGCTTTCTACGAGCATGCAGAAATACTTGCTTATGGGCATGGACAGGTATGCACTAGTAACAAATCCTAACATTAATCCCACAAAGCCTATTTTTATTGTGTTGATTAACAGAGGTTGGTAGTCAGAAATTGTACTACTTCTTTTAGATTTGATTGGCGGTTGGCAACCAGCTTAAAGGTGCATTACCGCCACTGACTTGATTATCATCACTCTGTATCTTTGTATAAGGAGTTCTGAACAACTTATGTGTGAAAAAATTTTCTGTCCTTGTGTGGCACATATGTTTGGTTCATATTTCCCACAAGAGTGTGGCACATATGTCTGATTCATATCTCCCACAAATGTATGGCTTATGTGGATTGGGGCTTCACTTCTGGAGGAACAAAGAGTCTGGATCGACGGGGACCGACAGGAGATGTCGAGGAGGTGTGAAGTCGGACCCTTGTCCCAGAGAGGAGGCCCTGGGGGGATCCCCGGAACTTCAGAGAATAAGAGACAATGGTGAATCTTCAGAGACTTGCATTGTGATTAAATGTTTGCAGAAGCACCATGTGACTTGAGTTCTTAATCCCCCGGAGGTATAAGAATGTGATGTAACATGATTCTGCCTCTTCTTGCTTTTTGAGAATGTTGGATGATTGTGTTCTGCAATAAAGCCGAACCTGAGGAATAAACTCAAGTCTCGTCATTGAACACAACTTCCACACTGGTGACCCACGACAAAGAATGAGCAGAGAGAATTCTCCCGAGCGGAGCTCATCAGAGGCCAGCCTGATGGCTGCCTCCACGCTCCGGCTGCCTGATTTCTGGCAGCACAGCCCGTGCTCCTGGTTTAGCGCGGTCGAGGCGCAGTTCAACCTCCGGAGAATCTCAAAGGATGAAACGAGGTTCTACCATGTGGTAACGAAGCTGGACAGTCACACGGTCCAGAGGGTGGAAGACCTGGTTAACCACCCACCGGACACCGACAAGTACGACACATTGAAGGAGGCGCTGATCAGCCATTTCACCCCCTCGGTGCAACAGCGAGCAGAGGGGCTCCTAGCGCTGACGGAGTCGGAGAACGACAGACCAGTGGACCTGATGGTGAAGATGCTGAGACTGAAAGACTCCGAGGATGGCGAATTTATTTTCGCCCACCTTTTCCTCCGGACTCTGCCGCCAGCAGTGAGCGTGACCCTGGCAGACTCACCCCGATTGGCCAAGCGGGACTACCATGGGCTCAGCAAGGAGGCGCAGCGACTCGTCGACACCCACAAGCGGAGCGCGGTTTCGGCCGCGGCAGCTGAGCAGAGGGCAGCGCCCGGAGATGGTTTGGAGCCAGTGGTGGCGGCGCCAGACGAACCGACGATGTCAGCGACAGGCGACGCGGAGCCGAAGACGGCCTGTGCTTCTACCACCGCCGTTTTGCGGAGAGGGCACACAGATGTCTCCCACCGTGCTGCTTCAAGCGTCAGGGAAACGCCAAGACTGGGGGCCGGTAGCAGCTGCGTCCCTCGGAGAAGAAAACAAGCTGCTTTACCTGACAGATGCACACTCGGGGAAGCAATTCCTCGTGGACACGGGCTCCCAGCTGAGTTTCATCACGCCTACCTACGCGGAACGGCTGATGCCGTCTAAAGCTCCCTGGGTGTCAGTATCAGCAGCGAATGGCTCAGCGATTAAGACATTCGGTGAGAGGACCATGCTTCTGTCCTTACAGGGCCGTTCATTTGAGTGGACCTTTATTGTAGCGGCAGTCAGTTTTAACATGTTAGGGGCTGATTTTTTGTGCTCACATGGTTTATTGGTTGATCTTGCTAATAGACGTCTGGTTAATGCACTGTCTTTTCATTCTATCCCCTGCACAGCTCGGGTGGCCCCGCCGACTGCACACACCAACGTCACAGCTGCGGGTGGTAAGTTTCATGCTCTGCTCACTCACTTTCCAGCACTCACAGTCCCAGAATTTTCGGCAACAGTGGCCAAACACGGGGTGGAGCATTTTATCACCACCACTGGGCCGCCCGTTTTTGCAAAAGCCCGGCGCTTGCACTCAGCTAAACTGGCAATAGCGCGCGAGGAATTTGCCAACCTGGAAAAACTGGGCATAATTAGACGCTCGAACAGCCCCTGGGCTTCACTGTTACACATGGTCCCAAAGGCTGATGGCTCGTGGCGACCCTGTGGTGATTTCCGCAGGTTGAACAACATCTTGGCACACGACCGCTACCCGATTCCGCACATCCAGGATTTCTCAGTTCATTTGGCGGGGGCGCGCATTTTTTCTAAAATAGCCTTGGTGCGCGGCTACCATCAAGTCCCCATGCGCGCGCAGGATATTCCCAAAACCGCGGTAATAACTCCGTTTGGGCTTTTTGAGTTTTTGCGCATGCCGTTTGGGTTAAAGGGCACCGCGCAAACTTTCCAACGCATGATGGATGCAGTTTTACTCGACCTGCCTTTCGTGTTCGTCTATTTAGACGACATATTGGTAGCCAGCACGTCCGAAGACGAACACGAAAACCACCTCACAGCGGTTTTTTGGAGACTGGCAGAGCACGGGTTGATAATTAACCCAGCGAAGTGCCAGTTCGGGGTGGCGCAAATCGATTTTTTGGGGCATCACGTTTCGCCAGAAGGAGCGGTTCCCCTGCCTGAGAAAGTGCGCGCAATAACAGATTTTCCCCGACCTCAAACGATAAAAGCGCTGCAGAAGTTTCTAGGAATGGTTAATTTTTACAACCGGTTCCTTCCGGGCGCAGCGCGGCTCATGCAGCCACTGTACACGGCACTGAAAAAACAAAAACCCACGAATAAGGTCGAATGGTCTCCGGAGCGGGAGCGCGCTTTCTCCCAGGTCAAATCAGCCCTTGCAAGCGCCGTTTTGTTAGCGCACCCGGTTCCAACAGCCCGTTTGGCGCTCACCACCGACGCTTCTGATCTAGCGGTGGGGGCAGTCATTGAGCAGTGTGTGGCAGGGACCTGGCAGCCGCTCGCTTTCTTTAGCAAATCCTTGCGCGATAACGAGCGTAAATACAGCGCGTTTGACAGGGAGCTTTTAGCCCTACACTTGGCCATCCGCCATTTCCAGTTCTGGCTGGAAGGGTGTCGTTTCACTGCTTTCGTGGACCACAAACCATTAACTTTTGCGATGGCCAAGATCTCAGAACCTTGGTCAGGCCGACAGCAAAGACAGCTAGCCGCAATATCGGAGTTCACCACCGATATCCAGCATGTCACAGGTAAACACAATGTAGTGGCAGACTGTCTCTCACGTGCTGTGGCAACGCCAGGCCATGTAGGGGCAGACTCGGTGGCTGTGGGCCAGGGCAGTGACGCGGGAGCGTGCGCAGCCCCAGTCCACGTAGGTTTGGATTATGCAGACATGGCTGCAGAGCAGGTTGGTGACGCGGATGTGCGTGCACTCCAGTCTGGACCAACAGGGTTAAGGCTGGAGCACAGGGTGCAGCAAATAGGTATGCCCCCCTTAATATGCGATGTCTCCACGGGACGAGGCCGTACCGTGGTTCCAGCCGCGTGGCACCGCTGCGTTTTTGACTCGGTCCATTCGCTGGTGCACCCGGGGGTGCGCGCATCGATCAAGATGGTGGGGGAGAAATTTGTCTGGCCGGGGTTGCGCAAACAGGTCAAGGAATGGGCAGCAGCTTGTGTAGCGTGCCAGAGGGCTAAGATACACAAGCACACGAGGGCCCCTTTGGAGCCTTTTCACATCCCGGCTAAGCGGTTCGATCATGTGCATGTTGATCTGGTGGGTCCGCTTCCCTCGTCCCAGGGGCACACACACCTTTTGACGATGGTGGACTGCACCACGCGTTGGCCAGAAGCGGTACCTCTGGCGTCAACAACAGCGGAGGAGGTTGCGCACGCGTTTTTAACAACTTGGGTCGCGCGTTTTGGAGTCCCGTCGGTGTCCAACAGAGGCCCTCAATTTGTTTCCGAACTGTGGTCGTCTATGGCCCGCAGCTTAGGGGTGAAGGTACATCGCACTACCGCGTATAACCCGCAGGCCAACGGTTTATGTGAACGCTTTCATAGGTCATTGAAAGCAGCCCTCAGAGCATCGCTCACGGATACAAATTGGGTGGACAAACTGCCATGGGTTTTATTGGGGTTGCGTTCTGCACCTAAGGAGGATTTGCAGGCCTCCCCAGCGGAGTTAGTATTCGCACAACCTCTCCGGTTGCCGGGGGAATTTCTTCCGGAAAATCCTGCGCCAAATTGCCCCCCCGCTCAGCTGTTGCAGAGAGCCACAGGATCAAACACGCTGCCTGGCCCAGTGCATCACAGTTTTCCACGCATTTTTGTGCCAGAGGCTTTAAAAAACGCAGAGTTTATTTTTGTTAGACATGATGCACAGCGCCCAGGGCTGCGTCCGCATTATGATGGACCGTTCCGGGTGCTGGAAAAAAATGAGAAGCATTTCTTGCTAGATTTGGGGGGCAGAAGGGAGCTAATTTGCATAAACAGACTCAAGCCCGCTTTTGTTCTGGCTGATGAACACGTGCAGTTGGCGAAAGCCCCCCGCCGGGGCAGGCCACTGAGAAGGCATGCTCCTGAGCTCCCACAGAGATGTGCTAACAAATCTAATCCCCAGGTGCAAGGAGACGCTGCAGACGCAGTGAAGCCGGCTTACAGCAGATTCGGCAGGAAGTGAAGACCTAAGAGATTGGGGGATTGATTGTTGGTTATGTGGTAATGTCTTTTATGTTATGCACTTATTTGTCCCATGCAGACGTTTGGGGGGGTCATGTGGCACATATGTTTGGTTCATATTTCCCACAAGAGTGTGGCACATATGTCTGATTCATATCTCCCACAAATGTATGGCTTATGTGGATTGGGGCTTCATGTGTGGAGGAACAAAGAGTCTGGATCGATGGGGGCCGACAGGAGATGTCGAGGAGGTGTGAAGTCGGACCCTTGTCCCAGAGAGGAGGCCCTGGGGGGATCCCCGGAACATCAGAGAATAAGAGACAATGGTGAATCTTCAGAGACTTGCATTGTGATTAAATGTTTGCAGAAGCACCATGTGACTTGAGTTCTTAATCCCCCGGAGGTATAAGAATGTGATGTAACATGATTCTGCCTCTTCTTGCTTTTTGAGAATGTTGGATGATTGTGTTCTGCAATAAAGCCGAACCTGAGGAATAAACTCAAGTCTCGTCATTGAACACAACTTCCACACTTGGACTATGTCCTGGACTGGTCCTACTGCCACTCACAGGGAAGTACGTAAAAGTAGGTTACCTTATCACTCTATATATAATTCAAGAAATCTCTGTTGTCTGTGTGTCTGTGTGTCTTGTCTGTGTGCCACAAGCATAGGACTCGCTAAAAGATCATAGGATTACCTATGATGCTCCTATGATCTCTACATGATGTCTACATGACGTCATATAGACACTGACACAACCATAGGACTCGCTAAAAGATCATAGGGGGTCACCTATGATGTCCCTATAATCTCTACAATGTAGAGTCATCATGTCATATAGACACTATATGATGTCATGTATACACCTTAGTATAGAGTGATTCAAGAAAATCTGTGTGTGTGTCTGTGTGTGCTCAGAGGCAGGCATCACTCACGATCATAGGACTCACTATGACATTATCAATGATCAAAGGCAGGCATCACTCACGATCATAGGACTCACTATGACATTATCAATGATCAAAGGCAGGCATCACTCCTGCTCACTCACGATCATAGGGCATCAAAGATCAAACGCAGGCATCACTTACAATTATGATTCTCTATGATATCATCAAAGATCATAGGACTCGCTATGACATCATCAAAGATCAAATGCAAGAGAGTGATGCTCCTGACCTGATAAAGTGATGATATAGAGTGAAGTATGTGGCGGTAATGCACCTGTAAGCTGGTTGCCAACCGCCAATCAAATCTAAAAGAAGAAGAAGAACCACAATATATAGCGTGATAGCTGGTTGCTAACTGCAGTCCAGGGATGGATGATTTTTTCGCACGTGGGGAGTTGTTCGGAGCTCCTTGTGAGAACTCAGTATAAGAACGGGGATGTGGAATGATGATAATCAAGTCAGTGGCGGTAGTGCACCTGTGGGCTGGTTGCCAATCGCCAATCAAATCTAAAAGAAGACAAAGAAGAAGAACCACACCTCAGGAGATGGAGACTCACGGCAAGAGTGGACCTCACCTCACCCTACAACCAATTACAAGAGAAACAGCGTTTCAACGAGAGCGATATAGGATGGCAAAGCAGGGAGTGATCTAGGAGGAATGGAGGTAGGAGGCAGGAAAGAGGAGGTTTGGAATTCGGTGGCGTCTAAAAGAAACAAAAGTAAACGTAAGGAAATTCAATCAAGAGCGTTATCAAGTGCTGATGAATCAGAAGATGATCAATCCCAGAATAAACAGGAGTGTAAAGTAATCGTTAAGCTTACTCAGGAAGGGGCATCATTTCATGAGTGGAACCCAATTAAGCTCACAAATGCAATTAATAAGTTACTTGGAGAAGTTTTAAATGCAAGAATTCTTTGTAGTGGTTCGTTAAGATAGTGTTAAACAAGGAAAAGCAATCAGTCAATAAAATGGAGGGGAAAATGTGCAGTGCTCAGTATTTGGAAGGAAATAAGGCAATGAGAGGAGTGATATCAGGCATTCCAACGGCTGACTCAACTGATGAAATAATGAAAAACAACTGGAGCAAAAGTGATAGAGGTACAAAGATTGAAAACTAATGGAAATGGTGAAAAATGTGATAGTCTGTCGGTAATGTTAAAATCTGATGAAACAAAGAGTGCCCAGTAAGGTATATATTGGCTACATGAGCTATGAAGTCAGACTTTACGTTCCTCCTCCACTCAGATCAAACGCAGGCATCACTCATGATCATTGGACTCACTATGACATCTTCAAAGATCAACGGCAGGCATCACTAGAGGAGACAGAAGAAGAGGAAGAGTCCATCATTGTTCCGTACAGAACATGTTCCGTCAGCGGACCTTTTGGGATGTATCTTTTACATTTTGCTTGTCATTTTTAAGGTTCCATTCATGCATTGCTTGCATAGACAGTTTTATAGGATTTATTAGGGATTCTTCTTTTAGATTTGATTGGCGGTTGGCAACCAGCATCTGACAGACAGGGTTTGATGATGTCAGCTATGACATCAGATATCACTGAGCCTATGATGTGCCAATGATGTCTATATGACAGTCCTATGATCATAAGTGAAGCCTGCCTTTGATCTTTGAAGATGTCATAGCGAGTCCTATGATCTTTTAGGGAGCCCTAGTCTTATGATCGTGGCATAGCGAGTCCTATGATCTCTGATGATGCCATAGTAAGTCCTATGATCGTGAGTGAAGGCTGCCTTTGATCTTTTGGTGTCTGACGTTATATAGGCATCATGTAGACATCATAGGCACATCATAGACAGAAAGGCACATCATAGGGGAGCAGAAAGGGCAGAAAGAAAAAGTAAGAGCTAGAAGCTTGTCAGATGAGAGTGATGCGGGAAGAAGTAACAATCTTAAGAAAACACGAACTAGCCAACATGGATGGCAGTTTGATGATGTAGGAAATGAGTGGAAGGTTGTCACTGAGTTCAATCAGGGTGGGGGAGCGCTATCACCCTGTTAAGCTAACAAAAGCAACTGAGAAAGAAATTGGGAGAGTTAAGTTTGCAAAGTTCTTGAATAATAACCGGCTGTTAATACATACATCAAGAGAAAATACTGACATTGACATGTCTAAAAGGAGAACAAATGAAGGCTCATGTTCCTGGCACAACAGCAGACTTGAGGGGAGTTATATCAGGTGTCCCTTTGAGCATGTCTATGGAAGAAGTGAAAAACGAGATCCAAGGAGGAAAGGTGAAGGATGTGAAAAGGCTAAAGAGTAAAAGAGAAGGTTCAGTGAAGGATACACTGCCTGTAATGATTCAGTTTGAGAAAACGCATAGGATACCTGTGTTACAGTGTCAGAGAATACGTCGCAAAGCCACTCAGGTGCTACAAATGTCAAAGGATGGGTCACACTGCTCAGTAATGTAAGGGAAAGTTAAGCTGTGCTAGATGTGAAGGGGAGCACGAATCAAGAAATCTGTGTGTGTGTGTGTGTGTGTGTGTGTGTGTGTGTGTGTGTGTGAGAGACGATCATAGGACATCATAGGACGGCCTGATGTCCTATGATTATCCTATGATCTCAGGCTACATAGGACTTGCAATGATGTCATACAGGCAATGCCGTCATATAATTCAATTCAATTTCAATTTATTTATATAATGCCAAATCACAACACAGGTCGTCTCAATGGACTTTACATTAAAGAGTGGGTTTAGGTCACACTCTTAGTTTATAGAACCCAGCAGAGACCCCTAAGAGCAAGCACTGCGGCGACACAGGCAAGGAAAAACTTCCCTTTAACGGGCAGAAGCCTCGGGCGGAACCATAGCTCATAGAGGACGGCCATCCGCCTCGACTGGCTGGGTTGAGTAGCTACATTCAAAAACAAACATACAAATACAACATTCAAAGCCAAACAGTCCAGTACCAAGCCTGGCCAGGCTGCACATGCAAGTGAAGGCCTGGCAGGGGCAGCATTTCTAATTAAAGGCCTTATCAAAGAGAAAAGATTTCAACTTGCTCTTGAATAAAGAGAGCGTGTCTGCCTCCCGAACTGAACTGGGAAGATGGTTCCACAGGAAGGGAGATTGATTAGGGACAAGTACTAATCGTGATGTCGTTGAGAGCTCGGAAGTCGATACACGGCCGCAGGGACCCGTCCTTCTTGCTCACGAAGAAGAAACCGGCTCCAACCGGGGATGAGGAGGGCCGGATGATGCCTGCGCTGAGCGACTCCTTAATATAAGCGTCCATAGCCTTGCGCTCCGGGGCTGACAGGCTGTAGAGGCGGCCCGATGGCAGGGGCGCCCCCGGGCAGAGGTTTATGGCGCAGTCATAGGGCCGGTGGGGGGGGAGAGACAGTGCTTTGGATTTACTGAAGACCAGGCCCAGGTCGTGGAACTCCGGAGGCACCAGGGAGAGGTCCGGCGGTGGTGAGTCAGAAGCAGGAAGCGATACAGACGGGGCGCAGGCAGCGGACTGGAGACAGGTGCTCATGCAAAAGGTGCTCCAGGAGAGGACGCTGCCGGACTGCCAGTCGAAGGCGCAGCCAGGGATAACCCAGGATGACAGGAGAAACCGAGGTGGGTAATACAAAGAGGCTGAGGTCCTCCCTATGGTTGCCGGAGATGATGACTGGGACCGGTTTAGTCCTGTGAGTGACTCTCTCAAGAGGAGTACGGACCAGAGTGACCAGGTTAATGGGAGCTGGCAGCGCTTGGCAGGGGATGCCCAAACGGGTTACCAGGCTTTGAGAAATGAAATTCTGTTCTGCCCCCGAGTCCACCAGTGCGTGTGTGACGTGGCCCGTGGGGTTATGACAGAACCTAACCGGGAGGAGGCATTTGGTGAGGGGATTAGAATGGGACGCATCCGCGAGGCCCCCTACAGCGACTCGCGGACGTACTCTTTTGGCCGAATCGGACAGTCTTCCACAGAGTGCTGGTCTCCCCCGCAATACATGCAGAGGCCCAACTCTCTGCGGCGCTGTTTCTCTGCAGGTGGAAGCTTAGCCCGTCCGATCAGCCTTGCCTCGGTGTCGTTGGCGGACCCCGGAGCGGGTAACGCCAGGGGGCGAGACTGAGGGGCGCGGGCGGAAGCTCCACTCGAGCGGCTGGATGCCCTCCACTCGATGGCCCGTTCCCTCAGCCTATTATCTAAGTTAATTGCCAAGGATATTAGTTCTGATAACCGGTCCGGAATATCCCGGGAGGCCAGCTCGTAATTCAAACTGCGGATGAAGATGCTGCTGAGCGCAGCTTCGCCCCACCCGACTTCTGTCGCAACCACTCGGAAGTCGACAGCGTAGTCGGCGGCTGACCGGCTACCCTGACGAAGATTTAGTAGCCGGGTGGTTAGGACGTTATCCCGGTCCGAATGGTCAAAAACCTCCTTAAAATCATGCATGAATTGGGCGTAGGTCAGGTTCGCGTAGCTGGGCCTCACCATGACGGCGTAAGCCCAAGCTAGCGCTCGCCCTTCCAAGAGATTAGCCACATACCCAATTCGGCTATGATCTGAAGGAAAGTCCCTGGGGACGCGTTGAAACACCGACTCACATTGCAGGAGAAACCCGTGTGCCTCACCGAGTTTTTCACTGAAGCGCGCGGGGGTCGGAATGGGAGTGAGTTGGGTTAGCGGCCCCGAGCTAGCTGGGCTAGGTGGGGAAGGGACCGAAGCTGGCCCGCTGACCGGAGCCGGAGGGAAGGCCTGTGGAGGATCTAGGCAGTCTAATCGTTGGATAATTTGGGTGAGTTGATTGAAAATCACTTGTTGCTGATGAGTGATTAAATCCACCCGAGCCTCAAGGGTGGAAAGTCGGTGTGCGAGAGCCCGCTGTCCGCTGAGCCACTTTGCTGGAGTCGTACTGACATAATGATAGGCTCAGGGAACACACACACAGGCTCGGGAAAGATTTAAGGCTTTATTCAACAACGAGTTTGAATGCGTGAGTGGAAGTGTGGATGTGATGTGGGTGAACAGGGTGCGTCGAAAGCAGAACAGTTCGCCGTGCAGCCAGGCAACCCTGAGGGCAGAGCAGAGCAGGGAATTAGCTACAGTCAAACGCCCCGTGGGGAGTAACCACAATATACTGCTTACGTGCAGATGAGATGGTGACTGGCATTGGCGACGCTGATGCTGCCTGGAGGACAGTGCTGCTGTGCGCTCCCGATGTGCTGGAGAGAGGTTTGACACGGAGAGGCGAGGAGGAGGAAATCCGCCGCCCTGGAGGTCCACCTGTGCACAGCGGAGATGCTGGAGAGAAGGTAAGAGAAATTGTGCAGCTTACGTGCTTGGAGAATGGTGCGCTGGCCGGGACGAAATGGTCGAGTGCTGGAGGTTTGGGAGCGTAGACGAGCAGACGACTCCAGGCCGAAGCAGCGGGCAGAGGGAGTTATATAGGCGGAGGCTGATGAGGCACAGGTGTGCACACCGCTGGCGCTGATAACCGGCGGGAGCAAGTTGTAACAGTGGAGTTTTGAGCCTGTGGGCACAGCAGTGTTAGGTAGAGGCTTGGTATTTTTAGGGGGGGCTATTTTTTGGAATATTATTCCTAATACTGACAACTTTATCATTAAAAAAATTCATAAAGTCTTCAGCACTAAAAGTTGGAGGGATGTAGGGATCTATGGCATTTTGGCTCTTGGTTAGCTGAGCCACAGTGTTAAAAGAGAAATCTGTGGTTGTTTTTATTTTCTTCTATCAAGGATGAATAGTACTGTTGCCTAGCACTACGGAGAGATTTCTTATAGGTGGTAAGGCTGGCATTCCAGGATGAACAAGATTCTTCTGTCTTATATGCACGCCAAAGCCTTTCACAGGATCTAACTTTCTGTTTTAACTTACGGGTGTGGGAGTTGTACCATGGAGCTAGTCTCTTATTTTTAATAATTTTCATTTTAAGAGGGGCTATGGAGTCAAGTGTTGACTGCAGTGAGGCTGCAGTACTACCAACTAAAAGGTCTGATTCTAATGGATTCAAGTAGTCAGTGCTGTCTGCTATATTGAGACATGGCAATACAGTAAGTGCTGAAGGGATTAATTCTTTAAAGTGAGCCATGGCACTATCAGATAAGTATCTGGTAACTATACTTCTTGTGGCGGTTTGGGAAAACCCCCACAACACACAGGGACAGACAGCTCGCTACTCCTGGGTTTTTTCCGCTGCATGCTGTGATCTAATCTGCCATTTATGCATTTCACTGCTGTGAGGTTAATGTGCCATCCATGCATTGTGTTCATGCATCCTGTCTGTGCCTCTCATATGCAAATGCTCATATCGACCCATGTGAATGCTTTGATGTATTGTTGTAGCTGAGTATATAAGCTATCTGAATTTCATGTTCAACCTCTCAATCTCACTCTGCAACTGCTGCTGTAGGACACAGACATTGTGTCCCTCTTCTCTGAGAGCCGTGGGCTCGCTCCCGGCGCGCACACACGGCGCCGGGAGAGGAGCTTGTGACGGCGGTATGATTAATAAAACTCTCCTTAAAACCTCAGCATCGCCGCCTTATTTTATCATCCGCCGCACTGGTGACCCGACGCTGAAACAAACACACTGCCAGCGAACGCAACACCCGGCGGTGATTCTCCGACGACAAGCGAACGCGGCAGCCTGACTGATCTGCCCTCCCTTCTGCTTCAGGGAGACCTCAACGCGGAGTTTCCAGGCGAAACTCCCCGGAGAACACCCACGACCGGGAAAGCTGAGCAACGTTTCATGGTGAGATCTGCACGCCTAGATTGGCACATCCACGCTGGACCGGCCGCGCTCACAGCTCCTCCACACGAGAGCGCATGCACCTCGTCCCCTCTCCACGACGGCGATCCCCATGGCCGA
Organism: Pholidichthys leucotaenia; assembly: GCA_020510985.1. NCBI lineage: Eukaryota > Metazoa > Chordata > Actinopteri > Cichliformes > Pholidichthyidae > Pholidichthys > Pholidichthys leucotaenia. The sequence goes on along the minus strand of CM035841.1, from coordinate 305,112,328 downwards.
CGGAGCACACGTGGACCTGAACGCACCATGACCGAGCAAGTGACAGAGCGTCTACTTCCCTTCACTGCTCCAACACACTGAACAGGGATGATTAAGCTCCCTGACCCTGGTTCTCCTCTCCAGCTGGCCCACACACACACGGAGCCCCCGCACACGCACCGGGGAGTTACGAGGACGGTGCACCACGCACGGGACAAATACGGCTTTTCTGACCGCCTTCCTTCTGCTGCACACTGGCCCTTCAGGCTTGCTCGTTCACCTGAGGCACGCAGCTTGCTCACTGGATTTTATGGTCTTAGCCACGGCACACAAGGGAAATTCAGCGGTTTGTGGTTCCCGAGAGCTTTAAGGTTGTGCCCGCACCTAAAGCCAACACGCCAGTCCCTCTGCCCTCATCACAGCCGCCACGCAGCCTCGTCTTTTCTTCATGGCCGCTATTAATCCTTGCAGGACTTAATCGCGGGAGGAGCCAGTGACTAATTTTTCTTCTTGTGGACCTCTGCACGTTCAACGGGACAGCCCTTCGACATCGCAGACCCACAAGCAATTTTTGCGCGGCCCGGACGTTTTCATCGTCTCCGGCCGGCTTTTACCACCCCCACCCCCCTCCACCCCCTCCTGCACAGAGCTTTTCCCTGCTCGCTGCCCAAGCTGCACTATCGAGGTCTCGGCCACCTGCCGAGCCCTCTGGGGGGGAGCTGTGGCGGTTTGGGAAAACCCCCACAACACACAGGGACAGACAGCTCGCTACTCCTGGGGTTTTTTCCGCTGCATGCTGTGATCTAATCTGCCATTTATGCATTTCACTGCTGTGAGGTTAATGTGCCATCCATGCATTGTGTTCATGCATCCTGTCTGTGCCTCTCATATGCAAATGCTCATATCGACCCATGTGAATGCTTTGATGTATTGTTGTAGCTGAGTATATAAGCTGTCTGAATTTCATGTTCAACCTCTCAATCTCACTCTGCAACTGCTGCTGTAGGACACAGACATTGTGTCCCTCTTCTCTGAGAGCCGTGGGCTCGCTCCCGGCGCGCACGCACGGTGCCGGGAGAGGAGCTCGTGACGGCGGTATGATTAATAAAACTCTCCTTAAAACCTCAGCATCGCTGCCTTATTTTATCATCCGCCGCACTTCTGATTGATGCTGTGAAATCAGATAGCACAAATTTGAACGTTATCAAATAGTGGTCAGTCAGTGTAGGATTTTGAGGGATGACAAGCAGCTTATCAATTTCTACACCGCAGGCCAAGACCAGGTCAAGGGTGTGATTATGATGATGGGTTGGTTTACTAACACACTGAGAAAAACCAGTTGAATTTAAGAGGGAGAGAAATGCTACACTATGACTATCATTATCAACATCTATATGAATATTAAAAGTCACCAGCTATGATAATCTTGTCTGAACTAAGAACTAAGGTTGTTAAGAACTCAGAGAATTCAGACATAAATTCAGCAAAAGAAGCACTGGGAGGGCGATATACTGTGGTAAATAAAATAGGCTGCTCTGACCTCCAGGATGGATGTGCTAAGCTAAAAATTAAGCATTCAAAAGAGTTACAATTTGAGTTTAGCTTAGGCTGAGGGTTCATTGGTAATGTGGATTCATATATTACCCAAACACCACCACCTCTGCCAGTGTTTCTAGGAATATGAATATTACCATGGCTGGGGGTGGGGTGGCCTCATTGATACTAATAAAGTCATCGGGGCGTAGCCATGTTTCTGTGAGACAGAGTATATATTGTAATCCGTGATCATATCATTAATTAAGGTTGCTTTATCTGACAGAGATCTTATATTCAGCAGTCCGCATTTAATTATTTTATTTAACTGTGGTAAATTAGTGGTTTTAATCTTTATCAAGTTATGTTGTATTTGTCTTGGGTTATAATGTTTTGGGTAACGGGAGACAGACACAATCTCTGTGGGGTTATGAACTGAAGACTGATCTAAACAGCAAGAATTATTTGGATTAATAGGATTAACATGAGAAGTGGAAGAAAAGAAGGGCTGGTTGGCAGACCCAGGTACTTTGGGGTGAGTTAACACACCAGCTTTCAGTCACTGTACTGAAAAATGCTGAATGGAATAAAAGAACACGTGCACCGACCGAGTCTATTTGGATGGATGCCATCTGGCCTCATAAATGATGGGCAGTTCCAGAACAGGTTGAAATGGCCTATACAACCAATGTTAAAAGTAGGCCATGTTGAACACAACCAGGTATTAAGGCTAAGAGTTCTGCTAAAATAATTGCAACCTCTTCTAAAAGGAGCACATGGCCCAGAAATAAACGCACATCTGCCACAGTTCTTAAGAGTGGACAGAAGGTTCCTGAAGTCTTCAAGATCTCAGACGCTTCATCTGGGATGTTGTTGCATCCAAAATGCACAATGACAGTTTTAGCGTGGGGGTATTCATTTAATAGGTCAGGGGTAAGAGCCTCAATGTCTGACACTTTAGCTCCAGGAAAAATTTTGTAACACAGTACCTGCTTTGGACGTTCCTCATTATTGACTCATCAATTACCAGCATCGTCTGGGGGGACTTTGTCGGTGGCTTCTGAAATGGTGGATAATTTTGCCGTTGTTGTTGCTGCAGTGGCGAGATGCCGGTGCGGGGGTGATGCGGGGGGTTGCACTCTCTTCTTTTTGGAGCTGGTGTAAAGTTTGGCACACCTAAGGTAGTTTTGATCCAGGGCTTGTGGGTTTGGGCTGCTGCTGAAGGAGGAGGGGCAGCCATGGGAGGAAGACCAATGTCCAGGTGGGGGAAATCTTCCCGGGAAAGGATGTCGAATCTGTTTTCCAGCAAAAGGGGAAGGGAGGAGGCATGGCCATGTCTGGTCAATCCCCAACATTTACTATTGGGCCCAACCATGGTCCAGGGTGCACATTGAGGCTGTGAAGAACCACCCGGGGCTTTTGGTTTAGCTCCGAGCTGAAGCCAGTGTTTGGTGCTGGAGTCCTAGACAGCTGAGGTGACCGGAGCAGGGGTGGAGGTGGATGGCTATATGCTAATTTCACCCAGGTAAGTAGCTGTCTCTGCTAGCTGCGAGTCCGTTGCTGGTGCCGATGTCCGTCCAAAAATGATAGTATCCAGATGGTTTTCAGCTTCCCGAATCTTAGAGGTTAGAGAGTCTCAATTCCAACTCAGAAACCTTCTTCGAGAGGGAAACACAGCTGACACAGGTTGGGGATGGAGCCATGGCTTTCCAGGCCAGAAGTGGCTAGCTAGCTAGCTAAAACAGATGGGCGGCTGTTGTATTTACTGAGCTAACATGAGTTTACAAACAGATGCCAACACATGCACAGTTCACTGATGGACCTCCCCTCTCAGATCCCCGTTCCTCCAGAATAGGAGTGTTCCTGGATCACAGAGCAGGTGTTCTGTCTTTCTACAGCATCTGTGAAACCATGACTCTCCTCCACAGAGTCCAGACCATATTCACTCATATGCATTCATATAGGAAATAGGACTGGCTACATACTGTATGATGTAGTGTATGATGTAGTGTCCTATGATGCCTGCCTGGATGTCTTTATGATGTCATACAGACCATCATAGGCGATGCCATCATATAGACAATAGGACTGGCTATCTATGATGTAGTGTCCTATGATGCCTGCTTTGATGTCTTTATGATGCCATATAGACCATCACTCACGATGCCTGCCTACCTATGATGTAGTGTCCTATGGTGCCGGCCACAGGAGGAGACCCTCCACCAGCAAAGGCTATGACAAGGGATGGACAGACAGACAGGAAACATGTGGCAGTGCGCCATGCACATGCTGAGTCACTTGAAGCCCAAAATGCCCGCAAAGCGAGCAATGCTACACGCCAGGCAAGCAACAGACAAGCTGAGACCCAGGAGATGCGGAATAGTTGGCTGGCCACCAACGTTGCATGCCAGGCAAGGCACAGAGAAGCTGAGACCAAATATGACACACTACTTTAAACCACACCCATTCGAAGCAGTAAATCTGGAAATCTCACTCAGCAAGGCACAAGGCACTCTAGAAATTCAAGAAATCTCTGTCAGTGTGTCAGTCACCTGATTAAGAATAGGACACCCTACTTTAAAACACACCCATCTGAAGCAGTACCCATGAAGGATGGCAATCTATGGCACTACAAATGTGTAAAATGCCAAGCAAAGTGCTTACTTTCTCCGGGTGCGCCGGTTTCTGGGTTTCGACGGGCATGCACGGGTGTTCCTGAACAGGGTCGAAAACCACTTTTTGCTCAGATCTATTTGCATGACCCTGTCCATGGACTGGAATTACAATGCACCTATCCCTCAACCAGTCATCTCAATGAAGAAGAAGAAGAAGAAGAAGAAGAAGAAGAAGAAGAAGAAGAAGAAGAAGAAGAAGAAGAAGAAGAAGACCCACCAGATGGAGAGCAATAGAGTGAGGAGAACTGCTGCATGGCAGAAAAGATGCCGTGAAGAAACTATCACTCGTTCAGTGACGCCTGCCTTTGATCTATGATGGTGTCATAGCGAGTCCTATGATCTTTGATGATGTCATAGCAAATCCTATGATGAGCTTTGATGATGTCATAGTGAATCCTATGATCTTTGATGATGTCATAGCGAGTCCTATGATCGTGAGTGATGGCTGCCTTTGAATCTTTGATGATGTCATAGCGAGTCCTATGATCGTGAGTGATGCGTGCCTTTGATCTTTGACATGGTTACCATGGCAACACAAAGTCCTAGACACACAGACATAGGCGGTCCTATGATCTTTGGCATCATAGGAACATGCTAGGACATCATGTAGACATCATAGGAACATCATAGGCGGTCCTATGATCTTTTTAGCGAGTCCTATGATCATGACAGACAGACACAGACATAGGAACATCATCGGACATCATGCAGACATCATAGGAACATCAAAGGTGGTCCTAAGATATTTTAGCAAGTCCTATGATCGTGACAGGCACACACACAGACCGATTTCTTGAATTATATTTAGAGTGATGACAAGATGTGAAGGCTCTTGAGGAATCTGGGCCCATCACTCTAAATATAATTCAAGAAATCTGTTTTTTTGTGTCTGTCTGTCTGTGTGTCACGACCATAGGACTCACTAAAAGATCATAGGATCGCCTATGATGTTCCTATGATCTCTACATGATGTCTATATGACATCATATAGACACTGTCACGACCACTGGACTTGCTAAAATATCATAGGCTTTCCCATGATGTCTCTATGATCTCTACATGATGTCTATATGACGCCATAAAGGAACCATAGTATAGAGTGATTTAAGAAAATCTGTGTGTGTGTCTGTGTGTGATCAAAGGCAGGCATTACTCACCATCATAGGACATCAAAGATCAAAGGCAGACATCATCACGATCATAGGACTCGCTATGACATCATCAAAGATCAAAAGCAGGCATCACTCACGCTCACTCATGATCTGAGGACATCAAAGATCAGATGCAGGCATCACTCACGATCATAGGACTCGCTATGACACCATCAAAGATCACAGGACTTGCTATGACATCATCAAAGATCAAATGCAAGAGAGCGATGCTCCTGACCAGATAAAGTGACGATATAGAGTGAAGTATGTGGTGGTTCTCGCTAGACTATCAGCCTATGGTGTATAGGCACAAAGTGCTAAGATTAAAGGACTCACTATGACATCATCAAAGATCATAGGACTCGCTATATATATGGTGTCTATGACTGGTGTCTATAGTCACCATCATCTGTCTGTCTGTGTCTGTCACGACCATAGGACTTGTTAAAAGATCACAGGATTCGCCTATGACACAGGTGTCAAACTCATTCCATGGAGGGCCAAGACCCTGCAGGTTTTACCTCCACCCAGTGTCTTCAACAGGTGATTTCTCTGAATTTCTTCCTACTGATTGCTGATCAGTGAAAACACCTGCTGAAGAGACTGGGTGGAAGTAAAACCTGCAGGGTCTTGGCCCTCCATGGAATGAGTTTGACACCCCTGGCCTATGACTTCATCAAAGATCATAGGACTCGCTATGACATCATCAAAGATCATCGGACTCTCTATGACATCATCAAAGATCAAAGGCAGGCATTACTGAATGAGTGGTGACGTGCTTGCTTAGACCTGCTTTCTACGAGCATTTTTTTTTTTGTATTTTGTATATGGCATGCAGAAATACTTGCTTATACTTGGTTTCTACGTGCATGCATGGGTATGCACGGGCATGCACAGGTATGCACTAGTATGGTAAATGTGAAAAGGATGCCAAATTGTTGCAACTGCGGGGGTGACCACAGTGCTGCATATGGAGGATGTGTTGTGCAGAGGGAAGCTAGGCAAGCCCAGGAAATTAGAATAAGTAAATCTCATACAGTATGCGGAAGCTCTAAAGACAGTTAGAGAAACAGGAATGGTTAGAAACTCAACAGGCCTTCCTCAAAGCAGTTCAGTTCAAAGGGAGGCACAGCCATCAAGAAATCCCACACAAACACAAGATCATGCCGCTGCAAGGAATTTTTGTGATCACAAATGCAAAATAGATGATGACACATTGATAGTTAAAAGGACAAACTTTGTAGCTTTTATCTGCCACACCATTAATGTTGCAGCGCAGCTAAAGAAGAAAAGTGACAGAATCAAAACTATCATGGAAGCAGCAGGAAGATTCCTAAATGTGAAAGATATCAAAGCCAATCAGCTTCATGTTTTATTGACAGCTGAAATTGGGGAGAATGTACATGTTGAAACTTAAGATCTTAATTATGGTACTACACATACTACAGTGGGATGCGAGGAGTCTTATAGCAAACACAATGGGCTGCACGGTGGCGCAGTGGTTAGCACCGCGGCAGCACAGTTTACTCTCGGCCGGGGCATCGCGGGGATCATGAGAACGTGGGTTCGATCCCTGCCCCCGGCCAACAGTGATCTGTGTGGATTTTGCATGTTCTCCCCGTGTTTGCGTGGGTTTACTCCGGGATTTCTCCGGTTTCCTCCCGCATGCCAAAACATGCAGGTTAGGGAGTTAAGGGGCGCTTGCACACGCAGCGACCGGCAGCTGGTGGCTTGTCACCGGACTGCAGAACAAATCTACCTACGGGTACAAAATAAGTCCAAAAAAAAAAAAAAAAAAAAAACGGACAAGAACTCAAGAAGTATCTTATTCCTGGATATAGTTCAATCAGACCGGATAGAATTAACAATGTAAATGGAGGAGGATGTGCCACTTTCATTTAAAGATGGCCTGGCATCTAGCGTGATTCCCTCCCCTGAGGATATACAGTAGAGTGTAATATTATTGAAATATGTAGGCCAAATGGACAAGGAAATATTAAGCTGATTAATTTTTACAACCCATGTAGGAAGTTAACAGCAGATATTTTCAGTGTTACGGCAGGGGAAGGGCATATGAGAGAGGTATGGTGTGGAGACTTTAATGTCCATAATAGCTTGTGGGGAAGCACACATACAGTTAACAATGGAAATGTTGTGGAAGAGATGTTAGATGAAAGATTGTTAATTTGTCTCAACAGTGGTGAAGGTACCAGGGTGGATGTGCAGAGGGGCACATCATCATGTACTGACCTGACTCTGGTATCTGATTCTTTAGTGAGCGCCTGTGAATGGACAGTTATGAACAGTACAACTATTGGAAGTGATCACTTCCCAATACTTAGTCATTAAAACTGAAGTATGTATACAAGAGGGAAGATGTTTTACAAGATGGTGTTTTGTCAAGGCAAATTTAGGCAATAATGTGTACAATCATGTCATTTGGTAACATTAGAAGGTGGCATAAAAGAATGTTCAAGTCAGGTAACCAATCATATTTCTTATCTTCTAAATTATTGCTCTGAGTGTTGCTGTCCTTGTGCTGTTGCAATCCTGGAATTTCCCCATTGTGGGACTAATGAAGGCTTATCTTATCTTATCTTATCTACCACCAACACTATCCACCATGTTATCTAATTGATAACATGGTGGATAGTGTTTCAGCTTCTCTGCATCAGGCTCTAAACTTGGTGGCCCCCTTAAAAAAGAAAAAGTCTAATCAGAGATTTTTAACTCCTTGGTTCAACACAGAAACTCGTAGCTTAAAACAGAAGACTCGTCAATTTGAAAGAAAATGGCGCTCTACTAATTTAGATGAAATCTATTTAGCTTGGAGAAATCATCTTTTAATTTATAAAAAATCTCTTAGAAAAGCTAGAACGAGTATTACTCTGCATTAATAGAAGAGAACAAGAATAATCCCAGGTTTCTTTTCAGTACTGTAGCCAGGTTGACAAAGAGTCAGGACTCTGTCAATCCTAGCATCCCCTTAGAGCTTACTAGTCAGGACTTTATGAACTTTTTCAATAATAAAATTTCATCCATCAGAGATAAAATCAATCAGATTCTTCCCACAGTTGACTTAAATACTGTAACTACTACAACTCCTTCTATTGATGTCTGTCTTGATGAGTTTACTCCAATCGACCTTTGTGAGTTAGACAAAATAGTTTCCTCATCCAAACCTTCAACTTGTCTTTTAGACCCTATTCCTACCAGGTTATTTAAAGAAGTCTTCCCACTTATTGGGAGCTTTATTCTTCATTTAATCAATTCTTCATTGACTTTAGGCCATGTACCGCAGGCTTTTAAAACGGCTGTAATTAAACCCTTACTCAAAAAGCCAACGCTAGATCCAGGAGCTTTAGCTAACTATAGACCAATCTCTAATCTCCCTTTCATTTCAAAAATCTTAGAAAGAGTTGTTGCTACGCAATTATTTGACCACCTGCAGGGAAATGGTTTACTTGAAGAGTTTCAATCTGGGTTTAGAATCCATCATAGTACTGAAACAGCCTTAGCAAAGGTCACTAACGACCTCCTCATTGCATCTGATAATGGACTAGTTTCTGTACTTGTCCTTTTAGATCTTAGTGCAGCTTTTGATACTATTGATCATAATATTCTACTTGATAGATTAGAACACTATGTTGGACTTAATGGAACTTCGTTGCAGTGGTTTAGATCTTATTTATCTGATAGGTTCCAGTTTGTTCATGTAAATGATGAGTTTTCTTTCAGCTCAAAGCTTAGTCATGGAGTTCCACAGGGATCTGTGCTAGGCCCTACTCTTTTTAGTTTATATATGCTTCCGTTAGGCAACATTATTAGAAAGCACTGTATACATTTTCATTGTTATGCAGATGACACACAATTATACCTGTCAATGAAGCCAGATGATAGTAATCAATTAGCCAAGTTAGAAGCCTGTCTTAAGGAAATCAAAGCTTGGATGACTTGTAATTTCCTGCTATTAAATTCAGATAAGACTGAAGTCATTCTTGTTGGTCCAAAAAACCTTAGAAATTCCTTTCCAAATCAAACTTTCAGTTTGGATGCAGTTACTCTTTCTCTTAATAGCTCTGTGAGGAACCTTGGAGTTATTTTTGATCAGGATTTGTCCTTCAATTCACATATTAAATTTGTTTCTAAGACTGCCTTCTATCATTTGCGTAATATTGCCAAGATTAGGAGCATCTTGTCTCAGAGTGATGCTGAGAAGCTGATCCACGCTTTTGTTAGCTCGAGATTAGATTATTGTAATTCTTTATTATCAGGCTGTCCTAAAACATCTTTAAAAAGTCTTCAGCTGATCCAAAATGCTGCAGCAAGAGTTTTAACAGGTACTAGAAAGAGAGATCATATCTCTCCGGTTCTGGCCTCCCTTCATTGGCTTCCCATAGAGTTTAGAATTAAGTTTAAAATCCTTCTTCTTACTTACAAAGCTCTAAACAATCAGGCTCCTTTTTATTTAAAAGATCTGATACTACCGTATCATCCTAACAGAGCACTACGCTCCCAAAATGCAGGATTACTTGTAATACCTAGAATCTCCAAAAGTACAATGGGAGGCAGAGCCTTCAGTTATCAAGCTCCTCTCCTGTGGAATCAGCTGCCAATCTGGATTCGGGAGTCAGACTCGATCTCTGTTTTTAAGAATAGGGCTAAAACCTACCTTTTTGATATAGCCTACAATTAGGGAGGGATCATGTGTTTCTGAACCCTCTCTTAGTTATGCTGCTAATAGGTTTAGTCAGCCGGGGGACCTCCAGTAATGCACTGGGCCTCACTCCTTTCCTCACTCTCTGAAATATTTTTTTTTTTTTTTTTTTTTTTTGCTGGTCATTAACATTTGTTTGTTCTCTCCCATAGATTGAGTCCCCATCGTGCTGTTTGCTCTCTACATGTCTGTTCTTTTCTTCTTCTCTATCCCCTCACCCCCCAGCCAGTCGCAGCAGATGACTGCCCCTCCCTGAGCCTGGTTCTGCTGGAGGTTTCTTCCTGTTAAAAGGGAGTTTTTCCTCTCCACCGTCACCAAGTGCTTGCTCACAGGGGATCGCCTGATTGCTGGGGTCTTTCTGCAACTGTGGGGGTCCCCCCTACAGTTGATAGTGCTATGAGATGACTGTTGTTGTGAAATGGCGCTGTCATATCCGGCTCTAGGGAGCCGGGCAATCAGAGCCAGGGGCAAGCCAGTGAGTCGTGATATTTTATTCAGGGTAAAGGGGAAGGGATGAGGAGAGCACAGATACTCATGCAGACGTACACTCACAGGTTGCACAGCGCAGAGGTAAGCAGCTCGTACCGGACGTGGGGGTAGCAAGACGTACATACTCACAGCGGGATACAAACACAGGAATGCTGCAAGAGGAGTATAAGCTGACACCAGACGAAGGGGCTTCAGCTTAGCAATGTGTTTATGTCGCAGCCCCGAGTCATCGAGGCTGCTCCTATTTATCCTCATTGGCAGCGCCCCAGCTGATGAAGACTAATTGGCCCCAGCCGTCCATAATGCTGCCAGCTGGGGGCCAGCTGAGACGCTGCTCAATGGGAAGCAGGGATGAGGGAAAACATGGGCTGAGTGCCGAGACGGCATCTCAACCCATGGTGACAGGCGCTATATAAATAAAGTTGAATTGAATTGAATCTTATCTTATCTTATATTCTGAATGCTGCGATAGCAAGTATACCTAAGAAAACTACACAGGGGAGGAAGAAGGTTGTACCCTGGTGGAATGAGGAATGTAGTATTGCAGTAAAAGAGCAAAACAAGGCATTCAAAGAGCTGAGGAAGACTATGAATACTGAAAATTTAATAGATTATAAAAAGAAAAGGGCAGTAGCTCGACGGATTATTAAAAACAGGAAAAGGTCAACATGGAGAGAATTTTGTTCCACCCTTGGTAGAAAAACAGAATTAAGTGATGTCTGGGGCATGCTTAAAAAATGAGTGGGGGAAGGGTATCAGTTAAAATTCCAGCTCTAGTGGATGGGGACAAGATGGCTGTATCGGACAAAGAAAAGGCAGAAGTCCTAGGGAGAGCATTTGCAGCAGTACATAGAGGAGAATATCTTGGTGCGAGTCATAGACAGTAAAGGGAGCATAAACTCAGAGAAAAAGCAAACTTAAAAAAGGAAATGAAAGAAGACATGATTGCGTTAGACCTTGAGCTCACAATGTCAGAACTTAAGAGAGCTTTGCAAGATCGTGGATACACAGCTCCAGGATATGATCAGTTAAGCTATGCTATGTTCCAGCAATTACCTATGCAATCAGTGGAACTGGTGCTGAAATTGTTTAACAGAATATGGAAGGAGGGGGTTATCCCAAGTGGGTGGAAAAAGGCTGTAATTTTACCATTTAATAAGCCAGGGAAATATCCAGCACATCCAGGCAGCTACAGGCCAATAGCATTAACGTCACCCTTAAGAAAATGGATGGAGAAGGTGTTAGTTTACAGAATGTCATATGTACTAGAGCAAAGACGATTAATCAACAACTATCATAATGGTTTTAGAAGAGGAAGATCCACAGTGGATGCTCTAGTTAGGGTAAGTAATGATATTGAAAAGACTCTCAAAATGAAAGAAGCAATGGTTGTAGTTTATCTGGATATTGAAAAAGCTTATGACTCACTGTGGAGGGATGGACTTCTTATCAAACTGAATAAAATGGGCATTGGTGGTAGGACATATAATTGGATAATGGATTTTTTAACAAACAGGAAAATTAGGGTTAGAGTAGGATCAGAAGTTTCTAATGACTTTGAAATAGAAAATGGTGTTCCTCAGGGTAGTGTGATAAGCCCAGTTTTATTCAACATAATGATTAATGACATGTTTGGGGATCAAGAGGGATACATCAGAATAGCACTACATGCAGATGATGGAGCCATATGGATGAGGGGAAGAAATGAGAAATTGGTGTTCAAAAACATCAGGAAAGCAATGGAGAAAGTGGAAAAGTGGTCATATGAGTGGGGATTTAAATTTTCAAACAGTAAAAGCTGCTATATGATTTTCACAAAAATGCAGAACTGGTACAGAACCATTAAGATTATACAATCAACCAATAGAGAAAGTGAGTGAGTTCAAATATCTAGGATTGTGGTTTGATAGTGCATACACATGGAGAGTTCATGTTGAAAATCTGGAGACAAAGTGCAAAAAAGTCATTAATCTCATAAAAGCTGTAGATGGACATGAATGGGGTGCAGATAAACAATAGACAATAGACTATGGATGCATGATTTATGGAGGAGCAGCAAAGACGACTCTGGAAAAGTAGAATGCAGCATAGAGTGCTTCGCCTGTGTATTGGAGCCATCAAAACAACACCAAACAATGCAGTCTTAATAGAAGCAGGAGAAATGCCAATGGATTTGAGAAGAGATAAACTCGCATTATCATACTGGGTCAAGCTGAAAGTGTCGTGAGCATCAAGACCATGCCCCTCCCATCCTGCCTCACCTTCATCAACACATCACTGCACCTGAGGCAGAAGACGCACCCGTGCCCACTCATCAGCCAGGGTACTTAAGGAGGCTCTCTCCGCACATTCAACGCTGGCTCGTCTGGGTATACTGCTCGCTTCACAGACAAGCAAGTATAATTTAACAAGCTTAGACACGCTGTCTTACCTTGCTGTTCTTCTCTCCTCAGGCTGCTGCCAACGTGCAGGTGTGTCTCCAGGACTGCGTGCGCTCTCCTGCCACATCTCACCATTCCCTCAGCTTCCTATCTCCACCCGGTCAGGCACCATCAGCTCATCCCCCACAACCTACTGGTTCGTCTATTCTCCGCTGGGGCCCTGCCGGTTCTCCCTGGATTCCCAAGTAAGTGGCAATTTGGCTTGCCCATTTCCCCTGACTCTGTTCCTTCGCTCACAGCTCTCGTCTTCTCTCCACAGGGTGATTCCTCTGGTGAGTGACTGTTTCCTCAGCTGTGCACTTGTTTTACAATTTAATAAACTTTCAAACGTGCCCCTTTGTGCGGTTACTTCCCTGTACTGTTTCATCATGCATGTGAGCTGTCAGCTTAATAAACCATGACAGAATGAGCCAGCCCGGATGGTAGCTCAGCTGGTGCTTCAGCACAAGAGCTGTCTGCTCTGGATCGCTTGTCAGCGACCGAGCACCAGCTCACCGTGCTGACGCAGCAAGCTTCTAACATGATGAGGCTTTGGACTAATGCGCCTCCTCAGGTTCCTCCTCCTCAGCCTGCTTCCCACGCTATGGTGCGCCGTACTATCTCTGTTCCCACATCTACCCCGTATGCGGGGGAGGTGGGGAGATGCAAAGCATTCCTTATTCAGGTTTGCATGTATTTGGAGCAGGTCGGGGGGGAGTACCCTGGGGACGTGGCCAAAATTCAGTTTTTTACACTGTTGCTCAAGGGCCGAGCCCTGGATTGGGCACAGTCCACGATTGATAACCCCGAAGGGCATCGGTATATGTTTGATCAATTTGTGGACGCTTTCTCTTGTGGGTTTGGCCGTACCGAGAGTCAGGGCAATGTTATGAGCTGCCTGATGACGCTCCGCCAGGGCACTCGGTCAGCAGCTGAGTACTCGGTGGAGTTCTGGGTTGTAGCAGCTGATTTGGGGTGGAATGAGATTGCTTTGCGCAGTGCATTCTTCCACGGGTTAAACGCTCAACTTCGTGATGATCTGGTGGTTCACCCTGTCCCGGAGACTCTTGATGGTCTCATAGATCAGGCTGTTGGATTGGACAGCTGATACCATGAGCACACAAAGGAGCGCAAGTCCTTCTCTCACCCGCGTGCTGAGCGCGTGTCCGCCATAGTTGCTGGCACTGGCAGCGCCAGCTCTTTGCCCGAGCCGATGGAGCTCTCTCTGCACGTGACCGATGATGAGCGCCGGCGAAGGCGAAGGGTTGGTGCGTGCACATACTGCGGTTTATTGAACCACAGTTTGGACGAATGTCGCCAGCGGCCAAAAAGACGCTGCCCGTCAGTAACCATGGGGAGTCTGGCGGGCGGGACTAAGTCTACTCCCCCCGGTAATTTTTCTATTTCGGCCCTTCTGCAATTGCCTTGGGTCAAGAGGAGGATTACAGCACTGGTTGATTCGGGGTCACAGGGTAATTTCATCTCTGCCCAGTTTGTGCGGCAGGTGGGTATTCCCACACACAAATTGCCCCACAACCAGCGAATAACCACCATATCTGGCCGGGAGGTTGTGGTAGTCACCAAAAGCACGGCGGAATGCGTACCATCTTATCCGCATTTGCGAAGGCGATGAATGAAAGACAGCATTTAAAACTCACCAGGAGCACTTTGAATACCTGGTGATGCCATTCGGGCTCACCAACGCCCCCGCCGTCTTTCAACAGTTAATTAACGACATCCTTCGCGACATGCTTTACCAATTCATTTTTGTCTACTTGGATGATATTTTGATTTTCTCCCGCTCGTCAGAGGAACATGAAGCCCACGTCAGAGCCGTCCTGCAACAGCTTCTGGAGAACCAGCTCTACGTCAAGGCCGAGAAGTGTGAGTTCTCCACTACATCTACCACCTTCTTGGCTTCATAGTGGCTGAAGGGAGACTGATTGCTGACCCAGCCAAGGTGAGGGCAATGCTCGATTGGCCAACTACCCACCTCCCGTAAGGAGCTTCAACGCTTCCTCGGGTTCGCGAACTTCTATCGCAGGTTCATAAGGAACTACAGTGGGGTAGCGCTGCCCTTAATGCAGCTGACCTCCATTAAGGTCCCCTTTCGCTGGACCGAGGCAGCTGAAGAGGTGCTTGTAAAATTAAAGCGCCTGTTCACAGAAACACCAATCTTGGCTCAGGTTGACACACAGCTCCAATTCATCCTTGAGGTGGACACCTCTGATTTGGGGGAAGGCGCTGTACTGTCGCAGCGCATGCCCCCCGATCAGAAGCTCCACCCGTGCGCGTATTTCTCTCTTCGGCCTTCGCCAGCCGAGAGGAATTACGACAGAGGGGCCAGAGAGCTGCTTGCCATTAAATTGGCATTGGAGGAATGGAGGCATTGGCTAGAGAGGGCTATTCACCCGATCGTTGTGTGGACCGATCACAGAAACCTTGAGTATTTGCAATCGGCCCGCCGACTTAAAGTCGGCGGGCCAACTTTAAGGCCCAGGCTCGCTGGGCCCTGTTTTTTCAGAGGTTCAACTTTTCCATCACGTACCGGCCTGGCGTTCGGAACACCAAACTGGACGCGCTATCACGCCAGTTTGATTCCAAGGAGGTCGCCCCCCCCCAAACCAGGTCGCCCCCCCCCCAAACCATCATACTGCCTTTGTCTGTCCTCGGAGCCCTTACTTGGGATATCGAGCGGAGGGTCCGCCAGGCCCAGTCCCAGAAGCCTGTGCCAGTAGGGTGCCCCCAGAACCATCTGTATGTCCTGGCCCCCCTCCACAGCGATGTCATCCTGTGGGGTCACACCAGTCGCTTCGCTTGCCATCCTGGTATCGCCCCGACTATGGACTTTGTCCGGCAAGTGTTCTGGTGGCCCATGCTGCAGCGGGACGTACGAGAGTATGTGAAAGCCTGTCAGAACTGCGTCCAGGGGAAATCGGACTCCTCTCCCCGTCTGGTCTCCTCCATCCCCTCCCCACCCCTGGTCGTCCATGGTCACACATCGCCGTGGACTTCGTCACCGGATTTCCCCCCTCCTGTGGCAAGTCGGTGATTCTAACAAATCTACCTACGGGTATAAATAAAGTAACCTGAACCTCTTACCACTGTGGGTCGCTTCTCCAATGCGGTGCATTTGGTGGCCGTCCCGAAGCTCCCCTCGGCCTTGGAGATGGCAGACCTCCTCACCAACCAGGTGATCCGGATCTACAGTATTCCCATGGACATTGTGTCTGACCGGGGTCCGCAATTCACTTCCCAGGTCTGGGGGGTCTTTTGCCGGACCCTGGGAACAACAGTGAGCCTCTCCTCTGGTGACCATCCGCAAAGCAATGGGTAGGCGGAGCATGCCAACCAGTCCCTGGAGGCCACCCTGTGGTGCATAGCAGCCAACAATCTGTCATCTTGGAGCACACACCTGACCTGGGTGGAGTACTCTATGAACTCTGCTGTCTCCACCGCTACTGGAATCACCCTGTTTGAGGCGTCACTGGGGTACACGCCGCCTCTTCTGCCCATGGCCAAGAGGGAGGTCACGGTTTTATCCGTGGGGGCCCATGCTCATTGCTGCCGGTACGTCTGGAGGTCTACCCGGGCCACCCTCGCACGCTCCACTGAACACACCCAGGCTGCTGCTGACAGGAAGTGGGTTCCGGTTCCCAAGTACGTCGTCGGGCAGTAGGTCTGGTTGGCGACGAGCCAGGTTCCTCTTAAGGAGAAATCTAAGAAGTTGTCCCCCCGCTTCCTAGGGCCAGATACCATCTCACGGGTGTTAAACAACATGTTGGTCCAGCT
This sequence comes from Pholidichthys leucotaenia, assembly GCA_020510985.1. Taxonomy (NCBI): domain Eukaryota; kingdom Metazoa; phylum Chordata; class Actinopteri; order Cichliformes; family Pholidichthyidae; genus Pholidichthys; species Pholidichthys leucotaenia. The sequence continues at coordinate 305,095,572 of CM035841.1, read as the reverse complement.
GAGGCTGCCTTCGACCCTGCGGGTGAACCCCACGTTTCATGTCGCCCACATTAAGCCCCTCTCGGCCAGTCCCCTCTGCCCCCCCCCCCCGAAGCTGCCTCCTCCTCCCCGGATCATCGACAGCCACCCCACCTACACTGTATGCCGTGTGTTGGCTGTTCGCCATCAGGGCCGGGGCCTTCAGTACTTGGTGGACTGGGAGGGCTATGGCCCGGAGGAGTGTTCCTGGGGTTCCCACGTCGCAGGTCCTGGACAAGGAGATGCTCTGGGCCTATCACTGTACTCACCTGGAGAATCCCTCTGGACCGCCAGGAGGTGCTCCTAGAAGGGGGGGGCCTTGTCATGGGCAGCGATCGTGCGCCCCTCCTGTCCTGCCTCACTTTCATCAACTCATCACTGCACCTGAGGCAGAAGACGCACCTGCGCCCATTCATCAGCCAGCATACTTAAGAAGGCTCTCGCCGTGCATTCAACGCTGGCTCGTCTGAGTATACTGCTCGCTTCACAGACAAGCAAGTATAATTTAACAAGCTTAGACACGCTGTCTTACCTTGTTTACCAAGAGAAGAAGAAGAAGACGAGTACACAGTTCAAGGACGGATAATTTTTTCACACATAGGGAGTTGTTTGGAGCTCCTTGTAAGAAGTCCTTATACAAAGATATACTGTATAGAATGATGATATAGAGTGAAGTACGTGACAGTAAGGCACCTGTACCTGGTTGCCAACCGCCAATCAAATCTAAAAAAAGAAGAAGAAGAAGAAGAAGAAGAAGAAGAAGAAGAAGAAGAAGAAGAAGAAGAAGAAGAAGAAGAAGAAGAAGAAGAAGAAGAAGAAGAAGAAGAAGAAGAAGAAGAAGAAGAAGAAGAAGAAGAAGAAGAAGAAGAAGAAGAAGAAGAAGAAGAAGAAGAAGAAGAAGAAGAAGAAGAAGAAGAAGAAGAAGAAGAAGAAGAAGAAGAAGAAGAAGAAGAAGAAGAAGAAGAAGAAGAAGAAGAAGAAGAACACAGTCCAGATATATAGAGTGATAGGCTAGAGCACAGGTGTCAAACCCATTCCACGGAGGGCCAAGACCCTGCAGGTTTTACCTCCACCCAGTGTCTTCAACAGGTGATCTCACTGAATTTCTTCCCACTGATTGCTGATCAGTGAAAACACCTGCTGAAGACACTGGGTAAAAGCAAAACATGCAGGGTCTTGGCCCTCCATGGAATGAGTTTGACACCCCTGGGCTAGAGTGATGATATAGAGTGAAGTATGTGGCGGTAATGCACCTGTAAGCTGGTTGCCAACTGCCAATCAAATCTAAAAGAAGAAGAAGATAAAAGCTAGTTCCTTTGCCACGGAGGCGGCCATTTCTCGCATGAGGACGGATAATTTTTTCACACATAAGGAGTTGTTCAGAACTCCTTATAAGAACTCCTTATACAAAGATATAGAGTGATGATTGTCCACACTCCAACCCAGTGGGTGGCGGTGGTGCACCTGTGAGCTGGTTGCCAGCCAGAAATCAGATCTAGAAGAAGAAGAGTGATATAGAGTGAAGTATGTGGCGGTAGTGCACCTGTAAGCTGGTTGCCAACCGCCAATCAAATCTAAAAGAAGAAGAAGAACAAATAGAGTGGTTACAGCCAAGTGATCCGGTGGAGATGCTGCCAAGAGGACACAGTCCAAGGACGGATAATTTTTTCACACATAAGGAGTTGTTCAGAACTCCTTATAAGAACTCCTTATACAAAGATATAGAGTGATGATAACACAGGGTTACAAAAATAATTTTTTTGTCAGTTGTCTGTGTTTTTTCCACTGATTTAAGACAATTTTTTTGCACCGCTGAATCCGAAAATGACATCCGTTTCTTTCGATCAGGTGCTAAGTAAAAACCTGTACTTACTTAGTAAGTAGTATAAAACAACATGTGGCCATAATTCAAAAAGTTGACCTGACTGAATAAAACCAATGTGATTTTTGGATTCAGCACATCAAAATTGTCCTAAATCAGCTAAAAAAAAACCTTAGACAATAAATTTGGTGTTGACCAGTGTAATCAAGTCAGTGGCGGTAATGCACCTGTGGGCTGGTTGCCAACAGGTATATATGTGTGTGTGTGTGTGTGTGTGTGTGTGTGTGTGTGTGTGTATATATATATATATACAGTATATATATATATATATATATATATATATATATATATATATACACTACCGTTCAAAAGTTTGGGGTCACTTAGAAATTTCCTTATTTTTGAAAGAAAAGCACTTTTTTTCAATGAAGATAACTTTAAACTAATCAGATATACACTCTATACATTGCTAATGTGGTAAATGACTATTCTAGCTGCAAATGTCTGGTTTTTGGTGCAATATCTAGATAGGTGTATAGAGGCCCATTTCCAGCAACTATCACTCCAGTGTTCTAATGGTACAATGTGTTTGCTCATTGTGTCAGAAGGCTAATGGATGATTAGAAAACCCTTGTGCAATCATGTTAGGTCTGCAATGCTGTAATTGCTGCAAATGGAGGATTCTTTGACGAAAGCAAAGTTTGAAGGAAAAAATTATTATTTCAAATACAAATCATTATTTCTAACCTTGTCAATGTCTTGACTATATTTTCTATTCATTTTACAACTCATGGTGGTAAATAAGTGTGACTTTTCATGGAAAACACAAAATAATTGTCTGGGTGACCCCAAACTTTTGAACGGTAGTGTATATATATATATATATACTGTATATATATATATATATATATATATACGTAGACAAAATTGTTGGTACCCCTCTGTTAATGACAGAAAAATCCACAATGGTCACAGAAATAAACTGAATTTGACAAAAGTGGTACGGTAATAAATAAAGGTTCTATGAAAATTAACCAATGAAAATCAGACAATGTTTTTGAATTGTGGTTCAACGGAGTTATTTTAAAAAACAAACTCATGAAACAGGCCTGGACAAAAATGATGGTACCCCTAGAAAAGATTGAACATAATGTGACCATAGGGACATGTTCAACCAAGATGTGTCCTCTAATTAACATCACAGGTGTCTACAAACTTGTAATCAGTCAGTCGGCCTATTTAAAGGGTGACAAGTAGTCAGTGTGCTGTTTGGTGACATGGTGTGTACCACACTAAACATGGACCAGAGGAAGCAAAGGAGAGAGTTGTCTCAGGAGATTAGAAAGAAAATTACAGACAAGCATGTTAAAGGTAAAGGCTGTAAGACCATCTCCAAGCAGCTTGATGTTCCTGTGACTACAGTTGCGCATATTATTCAGAAATTTAAGATCCACGGGACTGTAGCCAACCTCCCTGGACGTGGCCGCAGGAGGAAAAATGGAAGAGACGGATAATATGAATGGTAACAAAAGAGCCCAGAACAACCTCTAAACACATTCATGGTGAACTCCAAGGTCAAGGTACATCATAATAATAATAATACATCAGTCTTATATAGCGCTTTTCTAAATACTCAAAGACGCTTTACAAAGCAGCATAGGGACAAACATACAGAGAACGGGTAAACACATACACATAGGTACACATAGGTAGAAGAGGCAGTCAGTTTTTATAGGTAGATTTAAAAAGATGGGTTTTGAGTTGACTTTTAAAAGAAGCAAGTGTGTTGGCAGACCGGATGTGAAGGGGCAAGGAATTCCAGAGGGTTGGTGCGGTGATGGCGAATGATCTATCACCCAGGGTGCGGAATTTTGTCTTGGTGATGGGGGTAAGAAGGTGAGCGTCAGCAGAGCGGAGGAGACGAGTGGGAAAATGACGAGACAGAAGGTCCGTTAGGTATGAGGGGGCGAGGTTATGGAGAGCTTTATAGGTGATGAGGAGGATCTTGAAGTTGATGCGCTGTTGAATGGGGAGCAAGTGGAGCTGACGGAGGAGAGGAGTGATGTGGTCTCTGGAGCGGGAGTGAGTAAGTAGGCGGGCGGCTGAGTTTTGGACATACTGTAGTTTTTGGAGGATGGTGGAAGGAAGTCCATACAGAATGCTGTTACAGTAATCAAGTCTGGAGGTGATGAAGGCGTGGATAAGTATTTCAGCAGCAGAGGGTGAGAGGGTGGGACGGAGGCGTGCAATATTACGAAGATGAAAAAAAGATGTTTTGGTGATCTGACACTGACATCAGTGTCAGATCACACCATCCGTCGTTGTTTGAGCCAAAGTGGACTTCATGGGAGATGACCAAGGAGGACACCACTGTTGAAAACAAATCATAAAAAAGCCAGACTGGAATTTGCCAAACTGTATGATGACAAGCCACAAAGCTTCTGGGAGAATGTCCAATGGACAGACGAGACAAAACTGGAACTTTTTGGCAAGGCACATCAGCTCTATGTTCACAGATGCAAAAATCAAGCATACCAAGAAAAGAACACTGTCCCTACTGTGAAATATGGAGGAGGTTCTGTTATGTTCTGGGGCTGCTTTGCTGCATCTGGCACAGGGTGTCTTGAATCTGTGCAGGGTACAATGAAATCTCAAGACTATCAAGGTATTCTAGAGAGAAATGTGTTGCCCAGAGTCAGACAGCTTGGTCTCAGTCACAGGCCATGGGTCTTGCAACAGGATAATGACCCAAAACACACAGCTAAAAACACCCAAGAATGGCTAAGAGCCAAACATTGGACTATTCTAAAGTGGCCTTCTATGAGCCCTGATCTAAATCCTATTGAACATCTGTGGAAGGAGCTGAAACATGCCGTCTGGAGAAGGCACCCTTCAAACCTGAGACAACTGGTGCTGTTTGCTCATGAGAAGTGGGCCAAAATACCTGCTGAGAGGTGCAGAAGTCTCACTGACAGTTACAGAAATCGTTTGATTGCAGTGATTGCCTCAAAAGGTTGCGCAACAAAATATTAAGTTAAGGGTACCATCATTTTTGTCCAGGCCTGTTTCATGAGTTTGTTTTTTAAAATAATTCTGTTGAACCACAATTCAAAAGCATTGTCTGATTTTCATTGGTTAATTTTCATAGAATTTTTATTTATTACCACTTTTGTTAGATTCAAGTTATTTCTGTGACCATTGTGGGTTTTTCTTTCATTAACAGAGGGGTACCAACAATTTTGTCCACAGCCGTATACACACACACACACACACACACACACACACACACACACACACACACACACACACACAGATACACACACAGACACAGACAGACAGACAGACAGACAGACAGACAGACACACACACACACACACACACACACACACACACACACACACTCAATCTGACAAAAGTGAGTACACCCCTCACATTTTTGTAAATATTTTATTATATCTTTTCATGGGACAACACTGAAGATATGACACTTTGATACAATGTAAAATAGTCAGTGTACACCTTGTATAACAGTGTAAATTTGCTGTCCCCTCAAAATAACTCAACACACAGCCATTAATGTCTAAACCGCTGGCAACAAAAGTGAGTACACCCCAAAGTGAAAATGTCCAAATTGTGCCCAAAGTGTCAATATTTTGTGTGGCCACCATTATTTTCCAGCACTGCCTTAACTCTCTTGGGCATGGAGTTCACTAGAGCTTCACAGGTTGCCACTGGAATCCTCTTCCACTCCACCATGATGACATCACAAAGCTGGTGGATGTTAGAGACCTTGTGCTCCTCCACCTTCCGTTTGAGGATGCCCCACAGATGCTCAGTAGGGTTTAGGTCTGGAGACATGCTTGGCCAGTCCATCACCTTTACCCTCAGTTTCTTTAGCAAGGCAGTGATCATCTTGGAGGTGTGTTTGGGGTCGTTATCATGTTGGAATACTGCCCTGTGGCCCAGTTTCCGAAGGGAGGCGATCATGCTCTTCTTCAGTATGTCACAGTACATGTTGGCATTCATGGTTCCCTCAATGAACTGTAGCTCCCTAATGCTGGCAGCACTCATGCTGCTCCAAACCATGACACTCCCACCACCATGCTTGACTGTAGACAAGACACACTTGTCTTTGTACTCCTCACCTGGTTGCCACCACACACGCTTGACACCATCTGAACCAGATAAGTTTATCTTGGTCTCATCAGACCACAGGAAATGATTTCACTAATCCATGTCCTTAGTCTGCTTATCTTCAGCAAACTGTTTGTGGGCTTTCTTGCACATTATCGTAAAAAGAGACTGCCTTCTGGATCGACAGCCATGCAGACCAATTTGATGCAGTGTGTGGCGTATGGCCTGAGCACTGACAGGCTGACCCCCCACCCCTTCAACCTCTGCAACAATACTGGTAGTACTCATGCATCTATTTTCAAAAGACAACCTCAGGATATGTCTGTCTCTCTGTGTTGGCCCTGCAATGGACTGGCGATCTGTTCAGGGTGTACCCTGCCTCTCGCCCAAAGATGGTGGGATAGGCTCCAGCCCCCCCGCGACCCGAAAAGGATTAAGCAGAAGAAGATGAATGAATGAACCTCTGGATATGATGCTAAGCACGTGCACTCAACTTCTTTGGTCGACTATGGCAAGGCCTGTTCTGAGTGGAACCTGTCCTGTTAAACCGCTGTATGGTCTTGGCCACTGTGCTGCAGCTCAGTTTCAGAGTGTTGGCAATCTTCTTTTAGCCTAGGCCATCTTTATGTAGAGCAAAAATTCTTTTTTTTCAGATCCTCAGAGAGTTCTTTGCCATGAGGTGGCATGTTGAATTTCCAGTGACCAGTATGAGAGAGGGTGAGAGCGATAACACCAAATTTAACACAACTGCTCCCCATTCACCACCTGAGACCTTGTAACACTAATGAGTCACATGACACCGGGGAGGGAAAATGGCGAATTGGGCACAATTTGGACATTTTCACTTAGGGGTGTACTCACTTTTGTTGCCAGTGGTTTAGACATTAATGGCTGTGTGTTGAGTTATTTTGAGGGGATAGCAAATTTACACTGTTACACAAGCTGTGCACTGACTACTTTACATTGTATCAAAGTAGGCTTTGTGGGCTGCACGGTGGCGCAGTGGTTTAGCACTGTGGCAGCACAGTTTTACCCTCGGCCGGGGGATCGCGGGGATCATGAGATCGTGGGTTCGATCCCAGCCCCCGACCAACAGTGAGCTGTGTGGAGTTTGCATGTTCTCCCCGTGTTGCGCGGGTTTACTCCGGGATTTCTCCGGTTTCCTCCCGCATACCAAAAACATGTAGGTTTAGGGCGCTCGCGCACGCAGCGACCAGCAGCCGGTGGCTTGTCACCAGACTGCAAAACCAAGTCTACCTACGGGTACAAATAAGTAACAAAAAAAAAAAAAAAAAAAAAAAAAAGTGTCATATCTTCAGTGTTGTCCCATGAAAAGATAAAATAAAATATTTACAAAAATGTGAGGGGTGTACTCACTTTTGTGAGATACTATATACACACACACACACACACACACACACACACATACATATACATACACACATACAGCCGTGGACAGAATTGTTGGTACCCCTCTGTTAATGAAAGAAAAACCCACAATGGTCACAGAAATAACTTGAATCTGACAAAAGTGGTAATAAATAATAAGTCTATGAAAATTAACCAATGAAAATTAGACAGTGCTTTTGAATTGTGGTTCAACAGAATTATTTTAAAAAACAAACTCATGAAACAGGCCTGGACAAAAATGATGATACCCTTAACTTAATATTTTGTTGCACAACCTTTTGAGGCAATCACTGCAATCAAACGATTTCTGTAACTGTCAGTGAGACGTCTGCACCTCTCAGCAGGTATTTTGGCCCACTCCTCATGAACAAACTGCTCCAGTTGTCTCAGGTTTGAAGGGTGCCTTCTCCAGACGGCATATTTCAGCTCCTTCCACAGATGTTAAATAGATTTAGATCAGGGCTCATAGTAGACCACTTTAGAATAGTCCAATGTTTTGCTCTTAGCCATTCTTGGGTGTTTTTAGCTGTGTGTTTTGGGTCATTATCCTGTTGCAAGACCCATGACCTGCAACTGAGACCAAGCTGTCTTGACACTGGGCAACACATTTCTCTCTAGAATACCTTGATAGTCTTGAGATTTCATTGTACCCTGCACAGATTCAAGACACCCTGTGCCAGATGCAGCAAAGCAGCCCCAGAACATAACAGAACCTCCTCCATATTTCACAGTAGGGACAGTGTTCTTTTCTTGGTATGCTTGATTTTTGCATCTGTGAACATAGAGCTGATGTACCTTGCCAAAAAGTTCCAGTTTTGTCTCGTCTGTCCATTGGACATTCTCCCAGAAGCTTTGTGGCTTGTCAACATACAGTTTGGCAAATTCCAGTCTGGCTTTTTTATGATTTGTTTTCAACAGTGGTGTCCTCCTTGGTCATCTCCCATGAAGTCCACTTTGGCTTAAACAACGACGGCTGGTGCGATCTGACACTGATGTACCTTGACCTTGGAGTTCACCATGAATGTGTTTAGAGGTTGTTCTGGGCTCTTTTGTTACTATTTGTATTATCTGTCTCTTCCATTTTTCATCAAGTTTCCTCCTGCGGCCATGTCCAGGGAGGTTGGCTACAGTCCTGTCAATCTTAAATTTCTGAATAATATGTGCAACTGTAGTCACAGAAACATCAAGCTGATTGGAGATGCCTTTACCTTTAACATGATAGCCTTTACCTTTAACATGCTTGTCTATAATTTTCTTTCTAATCTCCTGAAACAACTCTCTCCTTTGCTTCCTCTGGTCCATGTTTAGTGTGGTACACACCATGTCACCAAACAGCACACTGACTACTTGTCACCCTTTAAATAGGCCGACTGACTGATTACAAGTTTGTAGACACCTGTGATGTTAATTAGAGGACACATCTTGGTTGAACATGTCCCTATGGTCACATTATTTTCAATCTTTTCTAGGGGTACAATCATTTTTGTCCAGGCCTGTTTCATGAGTTTGTTTTTTAAAGTAATTCTGTTGAACCACAATTCAAAAGCATTGTCTGATTTTCATTGGTTAATTTTCATAGAATTTTTATTTATTACCACTTTTGTCAGATTCAAGTTATTTCTGTGACCACTGTGGATTTTTCTTTCATTAACAGAGGGGTATCAACAATTTTGTCCACGTGTGTACGGTCGCAGGTCTGATGACACAATAACAAAATCGATCATCAACCTGCAACCTAGGGTGTCCTGGTGCCAGGTGTACATATGGACACCCTCATGCTTGAACATGGTGTTTGTTATGGACAAACTGTGGTTAGCACAGAAGTCCAATAACTGAACACCACTCGGGTTCAGATCAGGCAGGCCATTCCTCCCAATCACCCTCCAGGTTTCACTGTCATTGCCCATGTGCGCATTGAAGTCCCCCAGTTGGACAATGGAGTCTCCAAGAGGAGCACCCTCCAGCACCCCAGTCAGAGACTCCAAAAAGGGTGGGTACTCTGAAACATCATTTGGTGCATAGGCACAAATGATGGTCAGGATCCGTTTCCCAACCCGAAGGTGCAGGGAAACAACCCTTTCGTCCACTGGGGAAAACTCCAATATAGAGGCAGCAAGGTGGGGGGATACAAGAATACCCACCCCTGCTCGTTGCCTCTCACCCAGGGCATCTCCACAGTAGGCCAAGCTCCAGCCCCTCTCCAGGAGACTGGTTCCGGAACCAGAGCTTTGTGTTGAGGTGAGGCCAACTATATCTAGCTGGTATCTCTCAACCCCATGCACCAGCTCAGGCTCCTAAATTTGATCATATTAAACATAATTTTCCAACCACAAAATTGTGGCTAGTGAAAAGGCTGAGTGGTTCGTAACTTTGGAAAATCGTTAGCCACAGTGGCCGGTGAACAAAAAAGTCAATGTTAAGCCCTGGTTATAGGTGCATTTCTAAACTGCTGAATGTTCCATTGAGCATTGTTGGAGCCATCATTCAGAAGTGGAAAGAATATCATTTTACAACAAACCGGCCATGACCAGGAGCTCCTCGCAAGATTTCTGACAGAGAAGACAAAAGAATTATCAGAAGAGTTATCCAAGAGCCAAAGACCACCCATGGAGAGCCCCAGAAAGACCTGGAGTTAGCAGGTACTGCTGTTTCAAAAAAAAAAAAAATCAATAAGTAAGTAATGCACTCAACCAACATGGGCTCTATGCTCGCTCACCTCACAAAACTTCATTGCTGAAGAAAAAGCACGTTGAAGCTCGTTTAACGTTTGCTGCACAATATTTGTGCAAGCCAGTACAATACTGGGAGAATATAGTCTGGTCAGATGAGACCAAAATTGAACTTTTTGGATGCCACAACACACAGCATGTTTGGAGGAGAAATGACATTGCACATCAGTCCAAAAACACCATACCAACAGTGAAGTTTGGAGGTGGGAGCATCATGGTGTGGGGGTGTTTTTCAGCTCATGGTACAGGCAGACTTCACACACCATCATAAAGACTCCATATACCTTCATAACCCCATTTTTATTCTCTGGCTTTTGACCCAGTTTGAGAGCCTGATTTTATTTGTTTTTATTGCCTCTATTGTATGACTATTGTTTTATTTGTACTGTTTTGTACTTTCTTTGCTGTATTTTATTGTTTTTATATTTTATTTATTGTTGATGTACAACACTTTGTGTCAGCTGTCGTTTTTAAAGTGCTTTATAAGTGAAGTTGGATTGGAGTTGATATAATTGAAGGAAAGATGAATGGACAAATGTACAGAGACATCCTTGGTAACAGCCTGTTGCTATTTGCCAAGATGCTGAAGATGAAACAAGGGTGGACAGTTCAGCTGCTAGAATGGCCCAGTCAGTCACCTGACCTGAATCCAATAGAAAATCTATGGAACGAAATGAAGATCAGAGTTCACAGAAGACACCCATGGAACCTTCAAGATTTGAAGTCAGTTTGTGTGGAAAAATGGGCTAAAATCACTCCTGAGCAATGCTTGTGCCTAGTTCCTCCATACAGGTGCCTGTAAGCTGTTATTATCAGCCAAGGCTTTTCTATTAAATATTAAATGAATTTCACCAAGTGTGTTCAATACTTATTCCCTGTGCCATTCCACTTTATTAAATATAACTTATTTTGTGAACACAGTTGCCTTGATTTCTTTGTATATATGAATTACTTGGGTTGTTACTGATATCTGGTGAAAGTTTCAGGTCAATGGCTCCATCAGAAATAGGTTTAATGAGAAAAATGTTGACGTGTTCAACACTTATTTTCCCCACTGTATATATACACACAACAGTTAGTTCCCACCAAGCAATTTGATTGGACAATAAGGATTCCAGGAGTTACTATATTTCATGATAATTGCACTCCGTTTCACTGTATATGCATCACTCCTCTTCAAAGGTGTTAATGTAACTGTTAATTACTAACAGTAATTGACTGTCAACTCTCAGTGAGAATTGCAATACTATGTTGGATACCTTAATTTCCACAGTGAGGCACTGTTTGAAACTTACCTGACCCGGAAGTCCCACCCTTTTGAAAAAAAAAAAAAAATTATTCAGTTTACAAAGTCTGCCCTTGTATAAACATCATTAAGCTATTTCACATTTGTTAAAAAAAAAATAGGCAGTGCTAGAGTTGGATTTATTGTCTTCATTAACAAACCACAATACCTTTGTGGTGATGGACTCTTTGTTTCATCTGAAAATGCCAAGAAAAAGTGAACGAAGTGTACCAAAGCTAAATCGATAGCATGCTAACTAGCCACTGGCATTGACCACGTTTTGATCTGGGCCTTCTGGACCCAACGGCTGACCGGTATGTTTTATAAACACTTTCTTTTGCACTTGACAATATTTAATTTGTTTATATGCATGAATGACAATAGATGTCTTCATACTAATTGAGATGATTAGCAACACTTACTAGCTACATTTAGAAGGGACTATTTTTTTCTCAGCTGTGCAAAATAACCGGTTAAACAAACAAATCACAATATTTTGTCCAGTAAAATGGTATTCACTTATATAGCGCTTATCCACCCCTTCACACACTGATGGCGGCAGAGCTGCCATACACAGGCGCTGGCCTGACCCACCAGGAGCAACTGGGGATTCAGTTACTTGCTCAAGGACACTTCAACATGAAGACTGCAGAAAGAGTGGGAATCGAACTCCTGACACTCCGATAAGTAGTCAGCCACACTATACCTGCGCAACAGCCGCCTCCATGTATTGCTGTCATTTAATAAATTGTGCTTGCGGAACTGTTGTATAAAAGCAATATTACACTAGAGGGAGTACAGTATAAATAAATATAGTAACTACAGGTGTGACACGTCTAATGCCCGAAAGAGAGAGAGAGAGAGAGAGAGAGAGAGAGAGAGAGTGCACTGGAACAGAACTCTTGGCAGTTACAGGGCAGTGTAGTTACACCAGCTGCCACATATGTTTGAGTGGCAAACACATGGCAGTTTTAGTTTGTATGCAGCAAAACATAAAAATGACAAAAAAATATACTTAGTCACAGCAATGCACAGCGCACCTTTTTTAACTTCAGATGTTAATACCACACTGTTTACTTGACTGTAGTGATGTGTGGATAAGAGCCCAAATGAGTGAAGAACTGGTTCCGAGCCTTTATGAAATGATAATATTAGCTTTCCACAATGGAAGCAGGCACTCTGTGTACTGCTGTGACTGAATACATGTGTGTTTTTTGTGTTTTACTGCATATACCATAATGCTGCCACTCATTTGTGCCACTTAGGGGCAAATTTACTGACGTGCTGTGCTATCGCAAAACCCTGTTTTGGCGTTAAAAACTACTGTCGAGATTTACTAAAGGGTGCAGGGCAAAATTAGCGATGGAAAGGTGTGGACAATGTTAATTTTGCGCCTGGCCTCATTGCATATGTATTTGTGGGAGTTGTCATGTCAAGGCGCAAATTTGAGGGAGGAGAGTATTTAAATGATGGGGCAAGGTGATTTACTAAGGTTTGTGGTTGTCAATCTACTGCTAAATGTGCCAGGATCTAACGTCCAAAAAAGCATGTCTTAATTCATTTGTGCCTGACATTACAGCAGTCGTTGGTGCCGAGACACTGACGAGAACAGAGGGCACGTGGCCGAAGAGACAGAAGTTTCTCTCTGCGCGTGACTTTATCTGGCATGACAGAACAGATTAATATGAACAGAAATGGTCTCACAGAGATCAGTGTTGTGCTGAATTGGACATCAGCCAGCAGAGAATTTTTTTAAAATTTCATTTATTTATATATGTATAAGAGGGGGGGGGGGGGGAGAATACAGGGCACCGGTAGACAGATTTGTGGAGTGGACCGAGCAAAATCACCTGAGGCTGAACATCAGCAAGACCAGGGAGATGGTGATTGGCTTCAGGAAGAAGAGGACACCTTCACAGCCATTACAGATTAGGGGGGAGGATGTGGAGGTGGTGGAGGACTACAAATACCTGGGTGTCATGATCAGCAACGGACTGGACTGGAAATCTAACACTGATGCTGTGTACAAGAAGGGGATGAGCAGACTCTACTTTCTGAGGAAGCTGAGATCCTTCAACGTGTGCAACAAGATGCTGGAGCTTTTCGACCAGGCCGTTGTCGCCAGCGCCATCTTCTTTGCTGCTGTCTGTTGGGGTAGCAGTATCAGAGCCAGCGACACCAACAGACTTGACAAGATTATCAAGAGGGCTGCCTCTGTAATTGATCTCAGACCAGAGGGCTTTGAGACTGTAGTGGAGGGGAGGACACGGAATAAATTGCGATCCATCATGGAGAATCCTGATCACCCCCTTCACCACACACTGGACAGACAGTGGAGCACTTTCTTCAGTAGACTGCTACAGCTTTGCTGCTGAACAGTTAGGTACAGGAAATCTTTCCTGCCACACGCCATTTCACTGTACAATAACTCACTCTGATGTTGAATTCTGGTCATAACTATGCTGCCATACTGCACCTTACAGTCTAATTTGGTGCCTCATATTTCACCCTGCACCTGATAGTCCTGCAATGTACAGTGGGTACAATTCATGTATATGGGTCACCATCTATTCATCTACAATGTATATACATTATTTAGGCAGTTTTACTTTCCATGGGTAATCCCTTTGTCTATTATGCTGTGACATGGTTCAGGTGACCCACAGAACAGACACAACTCAGGATAAATACAATTAACATACTTTATTTGTAAACGTGAGTGAGGGGATGCGTGAGTGCAGGTATATGGTGTAATGTCGTGTAGTGTGATCCGTAAACTCCAGCTGGGGCCGGCAGAGCACCGTACAAACTGGCAACCTGTCATCAGATGTTGGAGTAGCTCAGGTAGCGCTGAAGCTGCAGCCAGGAAGACGGTGTCTGCGGGCAGGTTAGCTGGAGGTGGAAGGAAGAGTCTGCCGCCTGGAGAGAGATGGAGGTCCACCGTTGTGGGCTCCGCCTGTGCACAGGGGAATCGGACAGGTTTAGTCGTAATAGGCTTACTTGACAGTTGGTCCGGGCGGAACCGGCCCGGACGTAGTTCAGCTGGGCTTGGAAACCGAAGGCTGGACAGTTGAGTGCAGGGAAGCATGGAGGCAGGTGTGACTGGATTCAACGTAGAGAATCAGATGACTCCGCGCCCAGCACTGGTCCTGATGGAATAAGCAGGGCCGCAGGAGATGACAGGCAGGTGCGTGCATAGGTGCCGTGATTGGCGGCCATAACATGCTGTGTCGTTTCTGTCGCATTGCACAGGTCTAACTTGGTAAAGCAGCAAGCCCCCCCGGAGGGAATCGAACGCTGAATTGAGGAGGGGGAGAGTGTACTTATCTTTGATGGTGATGTTAAGTTCCCGGAAGTTGATGCAGGGCCTGAGGGAGCCGTCCTTCTTCTCCATGAAGAAAAACCCCACCCCCACCGCCGAAGATGAAGGTCTAATAATACCAGAGCTAAGAGACTCCTTAATGTTCGAGTCCATGGCCGCGTGCTCCGGAGCAGACAGGTTGTGAAGTCTGCTGGATGGCAGCGGAGCACTGGCCTGCAGATTAATAGCACAATCATACAGTCGGTGAGGGGGAAGGGAAAGGGCTTGGGATTTACTGAAGATGGCCCCAAGGTCATGATATTCCAGTGGCACTTTTGACAGATCCGGGGGGGAGAGGCAGGGATATCCAGAGGCGTGGCAGGCGAGCATGCAGCAGACTGCAGACAGGCACTTAGGCAGAAAGGGCTCCACGACACTACACTTCCCGAACGCCAGTCAATAGATGATGCAGGT
Organism: Pholidichthys leucotaenia; assembly: GCA_020510985.1. Classification (NCBI taxonomy): domain Eukaryota; kingdom Metazoa; phylum Chordata; class Actinopteri; order Cichliformes; family Pholidichthyidae; genus Pholidichthys; species Pholidichthys leucotaenia. Next base: position 305,080,399 of record CM035841.1, on the reverse strand, counting down.
GCAGCCAAGGATAGCCCAGAATGACCGGGGAAGATAACACCGGCAGGACAAACAAATTCAACTCCTCCCAATGGGTGCCCGAAATAATAACTGGCACAGAGGCCACCCGATGAGTGACAGTGGCCAATGATGCCTTAGACAGGGCAATAAGTTTAAGGGGAGTTTTCAACGGCTGCATAGGTAGACCCAGACGGATTGCCAGACTCCTAGAAATGAAGCTCTGCTCGGCCCCTGAGTCAATGAGTGCATGTGTGTTATGTTCCTTGTGACCTAAGCAAAACCGGATAGGGATCAGAAAACGGGTGAGGGGATTATTACAGTTTATGTCCGTGAGACGCCCTACTTCGACGCACGGACTTCCCCTTTTGGCCGCTTGGGACAGGAATTCAGGTCATGCTCCTCGCTCCCGCAATAGACGCACAACCCCAACTCTCTGCGGCGCTGTCTCTCCGCAGCAGGAAGTTTTGACCCACCCACTACCATAGGCTCTTGGTCCTCCGGGAAATCAGTAGATGGGAGGGCCAGCAGGGGGGGCTGGAGAGAGCGGTGTGGCATATTCCCCGAGCGGCCAGAAGTTTTGCGCTCAGCCGCTCGTTCCCTCAGACGGTTGTCAAGGCTAATGGCCAGGGAGATACACTTATGCAGCGTAGAGGGTCTCCAGGCGGGCCAGCTCATCCCGCAGACTAGGGCTCAAACTTCTCAGGAAAATACTGCTCAGCGAGGCATCTTCCCACCTAACCTCGGTAGCCATGACCCGGAAGTCAACGGCGTAATCGGCGACTGTCCTCGACCCCTGCCGAAGATTTAATAGGCGAGAGGTGAGTACGTCCTCCTGGTCCGAGTGACTAAAAACCTCCTGGAATTCCTGAGTAAATTGAACATACGTCATTGAAGCATAATTAGCCCTAGCCATGACCGCATAAGCCCACGCCAAAGCCCACCCCTCTAACAGATTGATCATATAGCCAATGCGGCTCTGGTCAGTGGGAAAATCCCCGGGAACCCATTGGAAAACTATTTCACACTGCATGAGGAACCCCCTGGATTCTCCTAACACCCCTTTAAAGCGGGCGGGAGTAGGGACGGGAGTGAGCCGACTAGCGGGGCCTGAAGAGTGAGGGCTAAAAGTAGAGCTAGTGATGGAGCTAGTGGTAGAGCTAGCGGGAGCTGAGGAGCTAGCTGGTGCTATGGGGAAACCCTGTGGGCTAACCAAGCGGTCTAACCTATCGGTGATGTGGGTTAGCTGCATTAACATCACCTGTTGTGTACGCAAATTGGCCTACCCGAGCCTCTAGATGGTTAACACGGCACACGAGCGCGCTGTCTGCTGGGTCACTTTGGCGGAGTCGTACTGACATGGTTCAGGTGACCCACAGAACAGACACGACTCAGGATAAATACAATTAACGTACTTTATTTGTAAACGTGAGTGAGTGGATGCGTGAGTGCAGGTATGTGGTGTAATGTCGTGTAGTGCGATCCGTAAACTCCAGCTGGGGCCGGCAGAGCACCGTACAAACTGGCAACCTGTCATCAGATGTTGGAGTAGCTCAGGTAGCACCAAAGCTGCAGCCAGGAAGACAGTGTCTGCGGGCAGGTTAGTTGGAGGTGGAAGGAAGAGTCCGCCGCCTGGAGGGAGATGGAGGTCCGCCATTGCGGGCTCCACCTGTGCACAAGGGAATCGGACAGCTTTAGTTGTAATAGGCTTACTTGATAGTTGGTCTGGGCAGAACCGGCCTGGACGTAGTTCAGCTGGGCTTGGAAGCCGAAGGCTGGACAGTTGAGTGCAGGGAAGCATGGAGGCAGGTGTGACTGGATTCAACGTAGAGAATCAGACGACTCCGCGCCCAGCACTGGTCCTGATGGAATAAGCAGGGCCACAGGAGATGACAGGCAGGTGCGTGCATAGGTGCCGTGATTGGCGGCCATAACATGCTGTGTCTGTTTCTGTCGTTTTGGTTGTAAGTAAGTAAGTAAAATTTTATTTATATAGCACCTCTCACAGAAAGGATCACAAAGTGCTGCACAATAAAATAAAACACATCACAAATACAATAATAAAGGAATAAAAACATTAAAAAAACATAAAAACCATAATCAAACTAAAAAAGCCTGTTTAAACAGCAGTGTCTTCAGCTGCTTTTTAAAAGCCTCAACAGAGTCTACTGAGTGCAAAGACAGTGGTAGAGCATTCCATAATTTTGGTGCCACTGCCTGAAAGGCTCTATCACCTCGAGTTTTAAAATGGGTTTGAGGAACAGCCAGTAAAAGTTGATCCGAGGACCTCAAAGACCGCCAGGGGTTATACACATTAAGCAGCTGTATTTAGGGGCCTGATCATGAATAGCTCTAAAAACAAGAACTAAAATTTTAAACTGAATCCTAAAACCAACTGGGAGCCAGTGAAGTGCTGCCAAAACCGGTGTAATGTGAGCCCTTTTTTTAGTGGGAGTTAAAAGTCTGGCAGCCGAATTTTGAACAACCTGGAGGCGTTGAAGGTGCTTTTGGCTCAGACAGGTAAAAAGACTATTACAATAGTCTAAGCAAGAAGAAATAAAAGCATGAATAATCATCTCAAGTTCTGCCTTTGACACCAGGGTTATCAACTTAGAAATATTCTTCAGATGGAAGAAACAATTTCTAATTAACTGATTAATGTGATGCTCAAAAGACATAGCCGAGTCAAAACTGACACCAAGATTCCGAAGACTGGCCTGGACAGAGGAACCTAGTGTACCTATGTGGTGCTTAATAAGCGGGATCTTGTTTTCAGGAGTGATAATTAATGTCTCTGTCTTGTCTGAGTTAAGCTGTAAAAAGTTTGCACTTAACCACTGTTTGATGTTAGACAAGCAGTTAGTTAAAGATGATAGCATGTAAAACTCAGACTTTTTAAAAGAGCAACACAACTGAATATCGTCAGCATAAAGATGATAAGCAATATCACTGAATTGGCTAATTATCCGTCCCAGTGGCAAAATGTAAATTAGAAATAAAATGGGTCCTAGAACTGATCCTTGTGGTACCCCACATGAATACTGTGCTATTTCAGAAAAGATGTGATTCACGGACACATTAAAGGTTCTTCCGGAGAGGTATGATGAAAACCATTTTAAAACAGAACCAGAAAACCCTAGCTCTTTGAGTCTGTTGATCATTATACAGTGATCAACAGTGTCAAAGGCAGAAGAAAGATCCAATAAAACCAGAACTGTGTATTTACCAGTGTCAGCCGCCATCATAATGTCACTGGAGACTTTGACTAAAGCTGTTTCGGTAGAATGATTTTTCCGAAAGCCCGACTGAAATTTATCCATGATATTACAATTTGCCAAAAATGACATAAGCTGCTCAGCCACTATCTTTTCCAGAATTTTTGATATGAAAGGGAGTTTAGAGATTGGCCTATAATTATTTGGCTGTGATGGATCCAAACTTGGCTTCTTAAGTATTGGTTCAACCACAGCATGTTTGAAGGGGCCGGGAACCACACCAGCTGAAAGTGAAATGTTTATCAGTTCAGCAACTGAAGGACCAATTGACTCAAAAACTGCTAAAAACAGCTTAGTAGGGAGAACATCAGCAGAGGAAGAGGAAGGTTTCATCTTCTGCAGTAGAGCCATGATGTCCTGAAGGGTCACAGGAATTAAAAGTGGACTAAGTACAAGATGAGGGCATAACACTGGCACAGTTAAAAGAAGATGATGGCAAAATGTTTTCCCTGATATCTCTGATCTTATCAGCAAAGAAATTAAGAAATTTGTTACTGTCTGCTTTACAGAACACAGGAATTAGAGAGGCAGCAGGTGAGGCAAGAGTGTTAATTGTATCAAATAAGACTAGGATTTTTCTTATTTGTGAAAATTATTTTTGAAAAATACGGATTCCTGGCATCCCTCAGCATGTCATTTAAGAAAGCTCTAAGTTCCCTTAGATGGAGTCTGTGAACCTCCAGTTGGGTGGATTTCCATAAGCATTCTATCTTACGACAATTTCTCCTAAAGGATCGAATGGAGTCATTTATCCAGGGATAAGGCTTTTTAGGAGAAGCAAAGACAGATTTCACTGGTGCCACTTTGCCTAAAATAGCCATACAGTGGCTGTCTAATGTCTGAGTGAAGGAATCAGGATCTTTAATTCCCATCAGTAAGTGTGGCTCAGACAAAGCAGAGAAGTCATTTGCTGCCTCTTGGTTAATAATCCGCCTTTTTGCTGCCATTTTCAGAGGGGGAGGATTCACAGGGAAGTTAACATTAAAAAGCACACAGCTGTGATCACTGATCTGGAAGTCATCCACACACACATTTTCAATATTCAAGCCCAAAGAAAAAACAAGGTCCAAGGTATGACCCTTAGCGTGTGTAGGGCCCGAAACATGCTGGATGAGGTTATAAAAATGAGTGATGGATAAAAAGTCAACAGCTGTGTTACATGTAACATCATTAATGTGAATGTTAAAATCACCAATAATTAAAACCCTCTCCAATTTAATAAGAGAAGATGAAAAGTCTGTAAAATCCATAAGAAAGACACTTGCAGGACCAGGAGGATGGTAAATTAAAGCACAATAAAAGGCATTAAAGGTCCCGACTTTTATTATCTGAGACTCAAAGGAGGAGAAGGTCCTCCTTTGAGGTTTGAAGGTCCAGGTTGTCTGCTGTCGTGCTGCTGTCATACTGTAATTTCCCAGTTTGGGATCAATAAAGTACATCCATCTCTCTATCTATCTAGTCTAATAATAATAATTTATTTCATTTATAATGCACTTTACATTTTTTTTTTGTTACTTATTTGTACCCGTAGGTAGATTTGGTTTGCAGTCTGGTGACAAGCCACCGGCTGCTGGTCGCTGCGTGCGCGAGCGCCCTAAACCTACATATTTTTGGTATGCGGGAGGAAACCGGAGAAATCCCGGAGTAAACTCACGCAACACGGGGAGAACATGCAAACTCCACACAGCTCACTGTTGGTCGGGGGCTGGGATCGAACCCACGATCTCATGATCCCCGTGATCCCCCGGCCGAGTGTAAAACTGTGCTGCCACAGTGCTAAACCACTGCAGGGCAAAATCTCAAAGTGCTACACAAATAGGATTAAGAACAAGAATAAAAGCAAACATTAAGCGATAGTACATACAATGACACACCAAAACATTAAAAAGCTTTCCTAAATAATGAATTTGTATCCATGGCCTAGTTGACAGAGCATCTGCCCCACAACCGGGAGGTTGGGGGCTCAAGTCCTGGCTGGCTCATACCTAAGACCATATACTGTAAAAATGGTACTTCTCACCTTCTAGCTTGGTGCTCAGCTTAATAGAATGGGGGAAGGAGAAGTTTATGGTGGCGCCTTGCACGGCAGCGACCCCTCTGATTCTAGATGCAATTAACATTGTAGATAAGAGAAACATAATTTTGTTCTACTGTACATGATTGGCTGTATAGACTGAATGACAACAGAGTTGGCTTCTTCTTCTTCTAAAATAAGATAGTCCTTCCTACCTGGAGTGAACAAAAGATGGTAAATGGCGTTCACTTATATAGCGCTTTTTCTCATCTCTAGATGATCAAAGCGTTTTACAGATCCTGCTAGCCACCCATTCACACACTGTTGGTGGTGGAGCTGCCATACACAGGCGCTGGCCTGACCCACCAGGAGCAACTGGGGGTTCAGTGTCTTGTTCAAGGACACTTCGACATGTAGAAAGAGCGGGAATCAAACCCCTGACCCTCCAATCAGTAGTCGGCTACACTACACTTGCGCCACAGAACCATAACGACCCCCGAAATTGCAACATCATAGTAACTCAATGACAGCAGTCTCTGTTGTGGCTGTCCGATGAATAAGTGACATTGTGTGTATTTAATTACAGTACGTTCCAGACTTCAGAAAACACAAAACGCATATATTTATGAAAAGTCATGGACTGGGAGACTTGTAGGCTTTGTTAAAACAAAGTTATTCACATAATAAAACCCCAGAGTCTCAATCAGACCATCTTGATGGTTCTTGTGTTAATAAAATAAACATGTTGGTCAAATAATCACTTTATTCATGAGTAGTCCGTTTTAAATTAGATAAAAACACTTCATTTATACATATTAAACAAAGGAGTCTGCCATGTGAAGTGAAAATCAAAACTTTGGTATATGACAAACAAAAATAAACTATTTTACTGGGGTTTGCACTTAAAAAAAACTTTTAAAAAAACTCCTGTATTATGCTCCTCCGAACTGGCTATGCCTGTGTTGATGATCTGCTTCCTCAGGTGTGCCTGTGCGCAATTTTACATGCTTTTGGTGGATGGGTGGTCATTATTGAAATGAAGTGACTGTGTCTGTGCTCATAATTTTGCATGTTGTTAGTAGATCTCGCTAATTTGTGCTGCCTTAGTAAATCTGCCCCTTAGTGTTTTACAACTGTCAGAGGAGTTCTGTTATGTGACATCATGTGTATACCCTCTGTGCACACAACTGTAGAGAGCAAAAGCTGACACAAGAAGAGCCACTAAAACTATAGGGATGCACTGATATTGTTGACTGATATTGACCTATCAGCTAATAAGATCAGGTTTGCCGATGGCAGCAGCCGATATCTGATTTGTCCCAGTTATGTGGCAATGCTTTTGCCCTGAAACACACAGTACTGCTGCAAATTCAAAAACTATTGTGGGATGGAAATAATTGCATACACACATCAAGTATTTTGTGCGACATGCCTGATTATCTGTCTTGCTGGTCCATTAATGTCAATTGTTTAGAGTTGAGGAAACTATTGTGCTGTAGTAGTGTGTGAATAAAGGCAAATGACTGTCTGAGCAGAGCAGGGTGCACTAACCCAGAAAAGATTTGGTCATCTCAGGTCTTTAACAGGCAGCGCGATGGCGGAGTGGTTAGCACTGCGGCAGCACAGCAACTCACCCTTGGCTGGGGGATCCTGGGTTCGATCCCAGCCCCCGACCAACAGTGATGTGTGTGGAGTTTGCATGTTCTCCCCGTGTCTGCGTGGGCTTACTCCAGGATTTCTCCGGTTTCCTCCCACATGCCAAAAGCATGCAAGTTAGGTTAATTGGCATCAAACTGGGGATTCTAAATTGTCCTTAGGTATGATTGTGAGGGTGAATGGCTGTCTGTCTCTCTGTGTTGGCCCTGTGATGGACTGGCGATCTGTCCAGGGTGTACCCTGCCTCTCGCCCAAAGATGCTGGGATAGGCTCCAGCCCCCCCACCACGACCCAAAAAGGATTAAGCGGAAGAAGATGAATGAATGAAAAAGGTCTTTTAACATTCTGTTTATACCAAAATTGCAGTAACTCTATATTGTTTAGACTTTATTTTGTTATGACCCCTTCTATGTGTTTGCCATATGTCAGTCTACTCTATAACAGCAACTGTAAATGTGGAGACAGGGCAGAAGGATAAAAATTAATCTAACTTGAATATCATCAGAATAAATCATGTTCTATTTCTCCACATTCATTTATGTCATCAACTCTTGCAGATACCCTTTAAAAAAAAAAAATGTGAGTTTTTGTTTAAAGATGTTTCCATGCGTCATGCCTTTAAGTGCTGCTCCAAAGCTGCTGCCAAGACTGATGATGACTTTTCAGTCAGCCTGAGTTGGCATGACAGTTCACTTAACCATGAACCCAACCAAAGTAGTGACAGACTGAAGGACAGTATGACGAAGGAAAAAAGAGCAGGGGTGGAGTGGTAGAATAGGACCCTACATATGGTTTTGAAATACAGTAAGAGGAAAGAATTCTCTAAATATACCAAGTAAACTGTTTTTTATACAAAGATTTTTCTAATGAAAAAGTTTTCTTTAATCACAACTGCAGGGTTTCACACAAAAAACCCTAAATCAATGACTAACAACTGGCATAATGTGATCATTTGATTCACCTAGAACAGATAGATCAGGTTACATCTGGGTTAGATTGATTATTTCCCACATGTTCCAAAAAGAGAGATTGCTCTTGTAGCAGCGTTATGCTGTTTCTAAATTGTTTGCTCTCACCAACTGGAAAAGTCATGTTTGCTCTGATAATCTGTCATCATCCTATTGGCTGTAGTCAGTAAATTCATCCAATGAGCAACCAAAACCCAGCTGCTACAGGTCACTGTGGCCACATGACTCTGCTTGTCAATATTGACTAATTCTTGAGGAACAGTTTAACCTGTCTCTCATCTTCACCACTTTCCCTGTCTCTCATTTGTCATGTCTTTTTAAAATTTCCTTTTTTTTATGATCATGGGTTTACACATTTGATTTAGCAAGGATTTTTTTTTTTAATCATTTTTAATGCCAGATACTCTCTCCATTTACCCAGGCTTGGGATCAGCACAAGAAGTACACTGGTTTTGTGCTTCCCCCCATGACTGGGTAACCAACTTTTCTTTCCCCATTCTATTTATGCTAAGCACAAAGGTAGAAAGTACCATTTTTTTTCCCTATGGTCTTTGGTAAACCTGGCTGGGGCTTGAACCCACAACCTCCTGGCTGTGGGGCAGATGCTCTAACACGAGGCCATTTTCTTTACATATGTAGTGAAAAATAATACAGGCCTGTCTGTCTTGTATTGCAAAGAAAGCACCAAGGCTTTTAGGTTACTTAATTCATATTTCTTAGTGCTCCTTCTAAAGTAGGTCATCAAAAAAATGACAAAAAAAAACTATTGGGTGGTGCCAATTCCCATGACTCCCCTGGTATTTCCTTAAAAGCTCACCTACACCACACTGTCCTACTCCAGGATTCACAGTGGTCAATCGATTTAACGCAAGCTGTGTTCAAGGACCCACTTCAGGCTGAGAGCAGGATACTGCCATCTAGTGACACTGCAAGCAGATGTTTAAACAGATTTGGTTTCTTATAGAGGCCCGCAACCTTTGCTATGGAAAATCCCCAGGCCATTTTTTGATCCAAAAATTCTGCAAGGAACCAAAGAAACTGTTAAGATCCTTATAATCAAAGTAAATCAGGATAATATAAATAAAGTATCCAATGAACTTTACCTACACATAAAATATTTCACCAATTGCCTATTTATGTTGATTCTGTGCTGTAACTTTAAGTTTTGATTACAATACCACGTTTCGTTGTATTTATGAAATTAATTAGAACAAAGAAAATTCTTCACAATTTTTGAAATACTTAAAAAAAATAAAATTGTGAAGGGAAAAAATAGAACCCCCATGTACGGGTTCATTTAGAAATAGAGAAGCTATAAAACTACTTTAGTCAGGACACTGAGTCACACCAAGAAATAAATCTTTCCACACTCCTTAGATTGTGTGTGTGGCAGAACCAAATTATGATAAGTCCACCATCCACGAATATACAGCAAAGTATACAACGCATAGTTATAGGTCAGGATCCCAAAGTGAACCCGTGTAGCAAGTATGGTGACCCTAGAGGGCTTTACACGTGCCATAGTAAGAGAGCTTTGGGAGCGGCAACCTTGACTTTTGGACCCCAAACCTATAGTCAGAGGTCATGGTCTCAGGGTGAACCTGTGTAGCGGATTTGGTGACCCTAGCTTTCTTTGTTGTTGAGATATAATTTATAAGCCATTTTGATGTTGACCTTGCAATCCCAAAACCATAGTCACACCTCAGGGTCACAGGGTGAACCTGTGTACTACAGCCTTGGACAAAATTGTTGGTACCCCTCTGTTAATGAAAGAAAAACCCACAATGGTCACAGAAATAACTTGAATCTGACAAAAGTGGTAATAAATAAAAATTCTATGAAAATTAACCAAAGAAAATCAGACAATGATTTTGTATTGTGGTTCAGCAGAATTATTTTAAAAAACAAACTCATGAAACAGGCCTGGACAAAAATGATGGTACCCTTAACTTAATATTTTGTTGCACAACCTTTTGAGGCAATCACTGCAATCAAATGATTTCTGTAACTGTCAATGAGGCTTCTGCACCTCTCAGCAGGTATTTTGGCCCACTCCTCATGAGCAAACTGCTCCAGTTGTCTCAGGTTTGAAGGGTGCCTTCTCCAGACGGCATGTTTCAGCTCCTTCCACAGATGTTCAATAGGATTTAGATTAGGGCTCATAGAAGGCCACTTTAGAATAGTCCAATGTTTCGCTCTTATAGTCATTCTTGGGTGTTTTTAGCTGTGTGTTTTGGGTCATTATCCTGTTGCAAGACCCATAACCTGCGACTGAGACCAAGCTGTCTTGACACTGGGCAGCACATTTCTCTCTAGAATACCTTGATAGTCTTGAGATTTCATTGTACCCTGCACAGATTCAAGACACCCTGTTCCAGATGCAGCAAAGCAGCCCCAGAACATAACAGAACCTCCTCCATGTTTCACTGTGGGGACAGTGTTCTTTTCTTGCTATGCTTCATTTTTGCGTCTGTGAACATAGAGCTGATGTGCCTTGGCAAAAAGTTCCAGTTTTGTCTCGTCTGTCCATAGGACATTCTCCCAGAAGCTTTGTGGCTTGTCAACATGCAGTTTGGCAAATTCTAGTCTGGCTTTTTTATGATTTGTTTTCAACAGTGGTGTCCTCCTTGGCCATCTCCCATGAAGTCCACTTTGGCTCAAACAACGATGGATGGTGCGATCTGACACTGATGTACCTTGACCTTGGAGTTTACCATGAATGTGTTTAGAGGTTGTTCTGGGCTCTTTTGTTACCATTCGTATTATCCGTCTCCTCCTGCGGCCACGTCCAGGGAGGGTGGCTACCGTCCCGTGGATCTTAAATTTCTGAATAATATGTGCAACTGTAGTCACAGGAACATCAAGCTGCTTGGAGATGGTCTTATAGCCTTTACCTTTAACATGCTTGTCTGTAATTTTCTTTCTAATCTCCTGAGACAACTTTCTCCTTTGCTTCCTCTGGTCCATGTTTAGTGTGGTACACACCATGTCACCAAACAGCACAGTGACTACTTGTCACCCTTTAACCCCTTAATGCCTGAATTTATTTCCAATTATGAAAAACAAAATTTCACTTGTGTTTTTGCTTTTTGCTAAATTAAGTTGAGAAAGTTAATTTGACTATAGCACATAAAATAGATATAATTTTAGGTATGATGCAAATTAGTGACAACAGGCATCTATGGTAAAAAAAAAAAATGGTAAAAAAGCACCTGTTCCCATCTCAAGTATGAAGTCTTTTATTTATGCAACAAAGTTATTTTCAGTATTTTCAACTCTCATGTCTGCCAAACTATAACCCTAACCCTAGCAATCAGGAAATGGATGGTGCTCCGTCTCTGACCGTTCCTACGAGAAACTAATGCTTGCAAAAGGTTCCTAGGTATGTGCTGGAAGTGCTCCAACTGGAAGTGGAGGAATACAGATGGTATTTTGGTTGCATTTGGAGCAGAAGCGGTTTGATGCGAATTCGCGACGACAGGCGTCAAGGGGTTAAATAGGTCGACTGACTGATTACAAGTTTGTAGACACCTGTGATGTTAATTAGAGGACACATCTTGGTTGAACATGTCCCTATGGTCACATTATTTTCAGTCTTTTCTAGGGGTACCATCATTTTTGTCCAGGCCTGTTTCATGAGTTTATTTTTTAAAGTAATTCTGTTGAACCACAATTCAAAAGCATTGTCTGATTTTCATTGGTTAATTTTCATAGAATTTTTATTTATTACCACTTTTGTCAGATTCAAGTTATTTCTGTGACCTTTGTGGGTTTTTCTTTCATTAACAGAGGGGTACCAACAATTATGTCAACGGCTGTAAGTTTGGTGACCCTAATTTTACTCGGTGTACAGTAATAAGGCATAGGTAATGTTAATCTTGACCTATGACCTTTTGATCCCAAACCCATAGTCTGAGGTCAGGATCCCAAGGTGAACCTGTATACCAAGTTTGGTAGCCCTAGTTTTACTCGTTTTATAGTAATAGTGCAAATGGAATGCTAACCGTGACCTTGTGACCCCAAACCCACAGTCAGAGGTCAGGATTCCAAGGTGAACCTGTGTACCACGTTTGGTGGCCCTAGTTTTACTCATACAGTAATAAGGCATAAGAAATGTTAACCTTGACTACTCACCCCAAACCCATAGTCAGATGCCAGGATCCCAAGGTGAACCTGTGTAGTAAGTTTGGTGACCCTAGCTTTCTTTGTTGTTGAGATATAGTTTCTAAGCCATTTTGATGTTGACTTTTGACCTTGCGATCCCAAAACCATAGTCACACTTCAGGGTCACAGGTTGAACCTGTGTGCCAAGTTTGGCGACCCGAGCTTTACTTGTTGTACAGCAATAAGGCATAGGAAATGTTAACGTTGACCTTTTGACCCCAAACCCATAGTTCGAGGTCAGGATCCCAAGGTTAACCTGTGTACCAGGTTTGATGGCCCTAGCTTTACTCATTTTATAGTAATAGTAAATGTAGTATTTGCCATTTACCATAGTGCAACTGCAATGTTAACTCCGACCTCTGACCCCTTGACTCCAAACCCACAGATAGGTGAGGGCATAAATCATCCAAGACGTGTATTAGATACATCCACTGTATCAATTTGAAAAGCCTACATCATTTCCTTCAGTAGTTATTGTGTTTATAAGATTTAGGGAAAATCTGACCTTCGACCTCAAGGTCATCCGATGAGAGTGAAATTGCAATATGCACATCATCGGAATATATCAAACCAAGGTACCAAGTTTCAGAACAATCGGAACAAAACTGCAGGAAGACTTGATTTCACAAGAAAGTTACTGCCTATGAAGTGAGGTGAAACAGGAGGTCATAGGTCAGGGGCTACAATTCCTGCAAAAATCATCCGATCAGAACCAAACTGCAACATGCACCAGAGTATATGGTACCAAGTTTCAAAACAATCCGAACAGAACCATAGGACAAGTTGATTTCACAAAAGTGGGACAGACAGATGGACGGACCCATAACATAATCTCACATAAACTACAAAGACAAGACATTTAATGTTCAGTAACTGATAAACTTTATTGTTTTGTTGCAAATATTTACTCATTTTGAATTTGATGCCTGCAACACATTCCAAAAAAGCTGGGACAGGGACAAGAAAAGACTGGGAAAGTTGAGGAATGGTTTACAAAAAAACTTTTTGGAACAGTCCACATGTAGACAGGTTAATTAGAAACTGGTGTGTCATGACTGAGTATGAAAGGAGAATCCCCAATAGGCTCCCTTCGATCCCTCAGGCAGCACTGCATTAAAAACCAACATCAAGGACAGTACCACATGAGCTCATGAACATTTCAGAAAACCATTGTCAGTTAATATAGTTCGTCACTACATCTACAAGCGCAAGTTAAAACTACCATGCAATGCCAAAGCCATATATCAACAACACCCAGAAACACCACCAGTTGCTCTGGGCCCAAGCTCATTTAAGATGGACTGACACAAAAAGTGGAAAAGTGTGCTGTGGTCTGAAGAATCCACATTTCAAATTGTTTTTGGAAGTCATGGGCATTGTGTCCTCCGGGCTAAAGAGAAAAGGGATCATCCAGATTGTTATCAGCATTAAGTTCAAATATCCTGCCCAAAGATGCTGGGATAGGCTCCAGCCCCCCCGCGACCTGAAAAGGATTAAGCGGAAGAAGATGGATGGATGCCATTATCTGTGATGGTATGGGGGTGTGTTAGTGCCCATGACATGGGTAACGTGAACATCTGTGAAGGCACCATTAATGCTGAACGGTACATACAGGTTTTAGAGCAACACATGCTGCCGTCCAAGCAACGTCTTTTTCAGGGACGTCCCTGCTTATTTCAGCAAGACAATGTCAAGCTATTGTGCATGTGTTACAACAGCGTGGCTTTGTGGGAAAAAGAGTGTGGGTACCAGACTGGCCTGCCTGCAGTCCAGACCTGTCTCCCATTGGAAATGTGTGGTGCATTATGAAGTACAAAATATGCCAAGGGAGACCCCGGACGGTTGAGCAACTAAAGTTGTACATCAAGCAAGAATTCCACCTACAAAACTTGAACAATTAGTGTCCTTAGTTCCTAAATGCTTATTGAGTGTTGTTAAAAGGAAGGGTGATTTAACACAGTGGTAAACATGTCCCTGTCCCAGCTTTTTTGGAATGTGTTGCAGGCATCAAATTCAAAAAAATGAGTGACTATTGGCAAAAAAAAACCCCAATAAAGTTTATCAGTTTGACTATTAACCGAAGTGGTGGTTCAGTTGGTAGAACATCCACCCCACACCCGGGAGGCAGGGGTTCAAATCCCAGCCGGGTCATGCTGAAGACCATATAAAAGCGAAACTTCCTGCTGTCCAGCTTGGTGCTCAGCAATTATGGAATGGAGGAGGGAAATCTGTGGCGGTGCCTTGCATGGCAGCGGCCCTTCTGATTCTACACATGGGGTGTGTGTGATTGACACTGTAGATAGGATAAAGCACAATTTCGTTCTACTGTACATGATTGGTTGTATGGTTGAATGACAATAAAGGGTGATTTAATTGATTTATTAAATGTCTTGTCTTTGTAGTGTATTCAATTGACTATAGGTTGAAAATGATGTTTAAATCATTGTATTTTGTTTTTATTTACCTTTTACGCAATGTCCTAACTTCACTAGAATTGGGGTTATAGCTTTTTTCAAAGCCACAAAGATCTATGGATCTGGGAAAATGGGACTATGAACCCTGCTCTGCTCTGCTTCTTATAAACTCTCACGGATCCCACTTATGATATTAAACAAATTCATCAGCAGAAACATACACAGAATGGCAGAGATCAATCTTGGGAAAGTAAGATTTATTCAATTACGTTATTACAAATGTATAAAATGCTCATGTTTTATAAGAAAAGCATTATCCAAAGTCATTTACAGTTTGATTCAATTAGAAATACACTTCATAAAAACTATACTGTTTCTAATCTTTCCACTTAGCCTGTTGATCTTTTTAGTGCATATTGTATATTTAAATGTTTGTTTGAAAAACCAAACCAAAGGACTAATCTGGTAAATATATCCAATATATGTCTCTGATGTGTGAGGCTTCCTCAGTAATACAAGGGAAATTAGGCGCAAAATAAAATATCAAAATCACACAATAAAAAAGACAAAAGGGATTGAGTTGGTTGGAGTGGCCAATCACATGTTGCAGTGCATATTTTTCCTTTTCTAAATAGAGCAGTGGTAGGCTGCACACTACTCTCAGTGAGCAGGAATGCAGAGCATGAGGATGCTTTTCAGGCCCTTCTGTAAAAGTTCTCAATCATCAAACAAAAGTTTTTGAAAGAAGCCCAAGTGTATATGAAGATGGAGGTTAGGATCAGAAAAGAGGCAGAAGCATGATCAAAAGGCAATGGGTATACTAGGTGCTTAAAGTAATAGTAAGAAATGAAGAAAAATTGCATCTATTTGTGCCTCAAAAATATGGAAGACCTTAATGCTGACAGTCTCCTTCACAGAAGCCATTCACATTCATCAAGACATCCACAATAATGAAAAAGGATGGACCACAGATCAGAGGACAGGAACTCTGTAAACATGAAGACACTGTGCAATCAAGATACATAGTCTTGAGCTGGGTTATAAAGTGGCATCAGACTCAGGTGGGAGCAGACAAAGGGCTTGGAAATCAGCCCATGGCTGTCAGGTTTTCATTTGTGATGGTTACTTGGTGGTGGTAGACCAAGAATATCCGAAAACACATCAGTTACCCTTGAGGAGCTCAATGCATCCCTGCAATAAAGTTGCACTGTTCTGTGGAGACAGAAGTATCCATGGTTATTCCTGAATAAGTATATTCTGTTTCAAACACTGACTGCATTTGTACCTTAGTGAGGTAGTATACACACTGCATATCACATGCTTGTAATGAGTTCACCTTATGACCACTTATCATTGTAATTTTGACTTTAGTATACTGGAGAATTCAATTTCACTTGGCACTAGGTCAAGTGACATGTTGCCAGCTGCAATATTTGTTACAGTATTCCACAGGCAAACTGTCCGCTCTCGCTTATACTAATATAAAGTTGACCACCATTATTTTGTATGATAAGTAATAAAATGTGTGCAAAATAACAAATTACAGTTTAGACATTTCCCCCCATTTTAAGTCAAACATATACAGTGGGGTAAAAAAGTATTTAGTCAGCCACCAATTGTGCAAGTTCTCCCACTTAAAAGATGAGAGAGGTCTCCAATTTTCATCATAGGTATACCTCAACTATGAGAGACAAAATAAGAAAAAAATTCCAGAAAATCACATTGAAGGATTTTTAATGAATTAATTGATAAATTCCTCGGTAAAATAAGTATTTGGTCAATAACAAAAGTTCATCTCAATACTTTGTTATATACCCTTTGTTGGCAATGACAGAGATCAAACGTTTTCTGTCAGTTTTCACAAGGTTTTCACACACTGTTGCTGGTATTTTGGCCCATTCCTCCATGCAGATCTCCTCTAGAGCAGTGATGTTTTGGGGCTGTCGCTGGGCAACACAGATTTTCAACTCCCTCCAAAGATTTTCTATGGGGTTGAGATCTGGAGACTGGCTAGGCCACTCCAGGACCTTGAAATGCGTCTTACGAAGCCACTCCTTCATTGCCCGGGTGGTGTGTTTGGGATCATTGTCATGCTGAAAGACACAGCCACGTTTCATCTTAAATTCCCTTGCTGGTGGAAGGAGGTTTTCACTCAAAATCTCACGATACATGGCCCCATTCATTCTTTCCTTTACACGGATCAGTCATCCTGGTCCCTTTGCAGAAAAACAGCCCCAAAGTATGATGTTTCCACCCCCATGCTTCACAGTAGGTATGGTGTTCTTTCTCCTCCAAACACGACAAGTTGTGTTTTTACCAAAAAGTTCTATTTTGGTTTCATCTGACCATATGACATTCTCCCAATCCTCTTCTGGATCATCCAAATGCTCTCTAGCAAACTTCAGACGGGCCTGGACATGTACTGGCTTAAGCACGGGGACACGTCTGGCACTGCAGGATTTGAGTCCCTGGCGGCGTAGTGTGTTTCTGATGTAGCTTTTGTTACTTTGGTCCCAGCTCTCTGCAGGTCATTCACTAGGTCCCCCCGTGTGGTTCTGGGATCTTTGCTCACCATTCTCGTGATAATTTTGACCTCACGGGGTGAGATCTTGCGTGGAGCCCCAGATTGAGGGAGATTATCAGTGGTCTTGTATGTCTTCCATTTTCTAATAATTGCTCCCACAGTTGATTTCTTCACACCAAGCTGCTTACCTATTGCAGATTCAGTCTTCCCAGCCTGGTGCAGGTCTACAATTTTGTTTCTGGTGTCCTTTGACAGCTCTTTGGTCTTGGCCATAGTGGAGTTTGGAGTCTGACTGTTTGAGGTTGTGGACAGGTGTCTTTTATACTGATAACGAGTTCAAACAGGTGCCATTAATACAGGTAACGAGTGGAGGACAGAGGAGCCTCTTAAAGAAGAAGTTACAGGTCTGTGAGAGCCAGAAATCTTGCTTGTTTGTCGGTGACCAAATACTTATTTTACTGAGGAATTTACCAATTAATTCATTAAAAATCCTTCGATGTGATTTTCTGGATGTTTTTTTCTCATTTTGTCTCTCATAGTTGAGGTATACCTATGATGAAAATTGGAGACCTCTCTCATCTTTTAAGTGGGAGAACTTGCACAATTGGTGGCTGACTAAATACTTTTTTGCCCCACTGTAGATGACTTAAAGACATTTCTTTTAATGTGAAAATTAATCTTCATGAGACCAAGGGCTGTTTTACGCAGCACGGAGATCATCGAGAGACTGGGCCAATTTCTGATCTTTGGGATTGTTTGGTAGATCCTTGTGTGTTTTGGACTGAGTCAAAACTTTGAGGAGAAAATGGTGACTGTGGAAATACTGAAGATCATTGATAGATAAAAAATTGTCCAGATCTCTCAATGATCTCCAACCCTGTGTAAAGGGGGTATAAAAAAAAAAACAAACTTAAAACTTAAGGAACAATGAAGCAGTTTTCAATATTTATTGTGGTGCTCACCTTTGCGTGTTTTATCTCAAGCTCAGCCATTTCAACAAGGTTTTTTCTGAATGCCATAACACGTCTGCCCTTGAAACTGGTGAGTTCTATTAGGATAACATTTTAAACTTAAAAAAAGACTTGCTCAGAGACTTACGCTTTACAAACACACACACAGAAATGCAGAAGGAGTCTGGATCCATTATGATTAAACAAACTCACCTTTCTTCCCAGATTCTGAGAGCTTGTCAAATTTCTGCAGGCAGTGCTGCTGGTGATCCTCTGCTTGAGGGATGTCCTTGCCTTTCAGTCGAGCCTTATCTAAAGTCTTGTTAGAGTTCTCATAGTCAGCCAGTGCTCGAGCTCGCCTGTACAGAAGATCCTAACAGACATGTTCAAAATACATGGAGATGAGATTATAGAAATTAGACCAACAGAAGCAGTTTGACATCCATTACATCATTTAGAAATCAATCAACTTTATTTATAAAGCACTTTAAAAAGCGACACTCGCTACACAAAGTGCTGTACAACAGGAAAGCACAAGAAACATAAAAGCAAGGAGCAGGACAATAACATAAAAACAATATAAAACCAACAAAAACAATATAAAACTCGGCATGAGTGGAAACCACGGTCAATAAAAACAATAAAATAAAAGGTAAAAGAAGTAAATAAATAAATAAAAATCCATTTCATTCAATAAAATCAACGTCTCACACAGGGTCGAAGGCCAGGGAGTAAAAGTGCGTTTTGAGACAGGTTTTAAAAATGGACAGTATAGATGCTTGTCTAATGTGCAGAGGTCAATCGTTCTATAACCTGGGTGCCGTGAACGAAAAGGCTCTGTCCCCTCTGAGCTTCCACCTCGCCTTTGGCACCGTCAGGAGCAGCTGTTCAGCTGACCTGAGGGACTGGGTGGGAGCGTAGGGATGCAGAAGCTCAGAGAGATAAGGCGGAGGAAGACTGTTCAAGCATTTAAAAACAAATAAAAGAATTTTAAAATGAACTCTAAAATGCACAAGCAGCCAGTGGAGTGAAGCTAGAATAGGTGTGATGTGATCTCTTTTACGTGTACCTGTTAAAAGACGAACAGCGGCATTCTGAACCAGCTGAAGACGCGAAAGAGATGACTGGCTGACACCAGCGTAAAGTGCGTTACAGTAATCCAGCAGAGACGAAATAAAAGCATGGATTACCGTTTCGAGATGTGGTCTAGAGAAAATGGGTTTTACTTTTCCTACATGCAGCACAGATGCAGACGTCAGAGCAAGAATCGGCAAGGCGAGGGCAGCATACTTGCAGCTGAGGAACATCTGGAGCTCCAAGGTGGTGTCAACACGCACAAAGATCCAACTGTTCAACTCTAAAGTCAAGTTAGTCCTACTGTATGGAGCAGAGACATGGAGGACAACGAAGACCACCATCAGGAAAGTGCAGACGTTCATCAACAGCTGCCTGAGAAGGATCCTCCAGATACGCTGGCCTGACACCATCAGCAACGTAGACCTGTGGCAGCGTACCAACCAGCTGCCAGCCGAGGACGAGATCCGGCGTAGAAGATGAGGATGGATTGGGCACACCCTGAGAAAGCCAGCCAGTAACACCACAAGGCAAGCACTCAAGTGAAACCCCCAAGGGAAGCAGAAGAGAGGAAGGCCAAGAAACACCTGGCGATGAGACCTCGATGCTGACATCAAGAAGATGGGAAAGACCTGGAGACAGCTGGAGAGCAGCCCAGGACAGAGCACTCTGGCAGACTGTTGTCAGCGGCCTATGCTCCAGGAGGAGTGGTGGGCCTAACTAACTAACATGCTTTAGATGAAAAAAGCTGGATTTTACAACAGAACGAATTTGAGTGTCTAATTTAAAATCACTGTCCATGATAAAACCAAGGTTCTTGACAGTCTGTCTCACATAAGGTGTGAAGGGGCCCAAGTTTGCAGGAGGGGACTCGCAGGGGCCACTAGGTCCAAACACCATCACTTCTGTCTTCTTATCATTAAAATTTAGAAAGTTTAGGGCCATCCAAAGCTTGATGTCTACAACAAACAACTCCAGTTATTGTAATATTACAGTGATGATTATATTGAGGCAGTTTCTCTTTGTTTTTTAATTGGCATTCCAACCAATTTCCAGCCAATGTGAAACATTCCACGGGTGGAACACTGGAATTTTAAGAGGTCAAAGGGGTCATTGATTGCACTTTTTTTCAACATTTTAACAGTTCACACATGTCTTAAAGAAATGTTTGTGACATACACTACCGTTCAAAAGTTTGGGGTCACTTAGAAATTTCCTTATTTTTGAAAGAAAAGCACTGTTTTTTTCAATGAAGATAACTTTAATCAGAAATACACTAATATCTAATATACATTGCTAATGTGGTAAATGACTATTCTAGCTGCAAATGTCTGGTTTTTGGTGCAATATCTACATAGGTGTATAGAGGCCCATTTCCAGCAACTATCACTCCAGTGTTCTAATGGTACAATGTGTTTGCTCATTGCGTCAGAAGGCTAATGGATGATTAGAAAACCCTTGTGCAATCATGTTAGCACAGCTGAAAACAGTTTAGCTGGTTAGAGAAGCTATAAAACTGACCTTCCTTCGAGCAGGTTGAGTATCTGGAAAAAATTATTATTTCAAATACATATCATTATTTCTAACCTTGTCAATGTCTTGACTATATTTTCTATTAATTTTACAACTCATGGTGGTAAATAAGTGTGACTTTTCATGGAAAACACAAAATAATTGTCTGGGTGACCCCAAACTTTTGAACGGTAGTGTATTTTGTTCACATTTTCTTTAATTATTGCAGCAAATTTGTTTTCCATTTTCCCCACCTTTCTTGAAACGCTCTGATTTTAAGCCTATCACTTTAAGAAACATCCTTCACCTATTCAACTCCACCCTCCTTCTTATGTGACTTAGCCATTAGCTGGCTAGCTTCTAGTCTTTAGCCTCCTTCTAGCGTGGATCAACAGCGCTGGCTCGGAGCAGGACACTGCACTTGGTGATCCCAGGGCTCGGCAGCTCGGCTTGGTGGGGAAGCTGCCCGCAAGAGCGGAGTTGAGTCCCGCAGAGAACAAATCATCAGTGGTTAACAGGGGCGTGTGGGCCCAGTGGTTAAGAGGACATGACTGGTACCTAGAGCACAAGCACAGAAACACATGCGAATGAGTGGCCACACCACCTGCTCCAGCCAGCAGCCTCGAATCCTGGCCCGAGTTAGTGACGGTGACCAACGCGGACAACCCAGCACACCAGTGCCAACAGTTCACTGTAGAATCATGGCATTATTATTAAAAAATAAGAAAGAATGACACAAGATAATCAACTGTGAATTAGTGAAGCAGGTGGTAACAGGGATGGCTATTAGAGTGACTAAGATCTTAAGAAAATAATATAAGCCGCGCTTGGTTTGAGCCTCCTAGTACAAGTGTTAGCTCAGGGGCTAATATCTTTAGCTCCCCTTCCATCTACACACGTGGACAAAATTGTTGGTACCCCTCTGTTAATGAAAGAAAAACCCACAATGGTCACAGAAATAACTTGAATCTGACAAAAGTGGTAATTAATAAAAATTCTATGAAAATTAACCAATGAAAATCAGACAATGATTTTGAATTGTGGTTCAACAGAATTATTTTAAAAAACAAACTCATGAAACAGGCCTGGACAAAAATGATGGTACCCTTAACTTAATATTTGTTGCACAACCTTTTGAGGCAATCACTGCAATCAAACGATTTCTGTAACCGTCAATGAGACTTCTGCACCTCTCAGCAGGTATTTTGGCCCACTCCTCATGAGCAAACTGCTCCAGTTGTCTCAGGTTTGAAGGGTGCCTTCTCCAGACGGCATGTTTCAGCTCCTTCCACAGATGTTCAATAGGATTTAGATCAGGGCTCATAGAAGGCCACTTTAGAATAGTCCAATGTTTGGCTCTTACCCATTCTTGGGTGTTTTTAGCTGAGTGTTTTGGGTCATTATCCTTGCAAGACCCATGACCTGCAACTGAGACCAAGCTGTCTGACACTGGGCAGCACATTTCTCTCTAGAATACCTTGATAGTCTTGAGATTTCATTGTACCCTGCACAGATTCAAGACACCCTGTGCCAGATGCAGCAAAGCAGCCCCACAACATAACAGAACCTTCTCCATGTTTCACAGTAGGGACAGTGTTCTTTTCTTGGTATGCTTCATTTTTGCGTCTGTGAACATAGAGCTGATGTGCCTTGCCAAAAAGTTCCAGTTTTGTCTCGTCTGTCCATAGGACATTCTCCCAGAAGCTTTGTGGCTTGTCAACATGCAGTTTGGCAAATTCTAGTCTGGCTTTTTTATGATTTGTTTTCAACAGTGGTGTCCTCCTTGGTCGTCTCCCATGAAGTCCACTTTGGCTCAAACGACGACGGATGGTGCGATCTGACACTGATGTACCTTGACCTTGGAGTTCACCATGAATGTGTTTAGAGGTTGTTCTGGGCTCTTTTGTTACCATTCGTATTATCCGTCTGTTCCATTTTTCATCAAGTTTTCTCCTGCGGCCACGTCCAGGGAGGTTGGGCTACAGTCCTGTGGATCTTAAAATTTCTGAATAATATGTGCAACTGTAGTCACAGGAACATCAAGGTGTTTGCAGATGGTCTTATAGCCGTTACCTTTAACATGCTTGTCTATAATTTTCTTTCTAATCTCCTGAGACAACTCTCTCCTTTGCTTCCTCTGGTCCATGTTTAATGTGGTACACACCATGTCACCAAACAGCACACTGACTACTTGTCACCCTTTAAATAGGCCGACTGACTGATTACAAATTTGTAGACACCTGTGACGTTAATTAGAGGACACATCTTGGTTGAACATGTCCCTATGGTCACATTATTTTCAATCTTTTCTAGGGGTACCATCATTTTTGTCCAGGCCTGTTTCATGAGTTTGTTTTTTAAAGTAATTCTGTTGAACCACAATTCAAAAGCATTGTCTGATTTTCATTGGTTAATTTTCATAGAATTTTTATTTATTACCACTTTTGTCAGATTCAAGTTATTTCTGTGACCATTGTGGATTTTTCTTTCATTAACTGAGGAGTACCAGCAATTTTGTCCAAGTGTGTACATGACAGACAGCTAGGCGGGCCAATAATAGAGCAGTGGGCAGGTATCAAGGCTAGTGATGTTTACCTTTGACGTAGTGGAAAAACCCCGGAAGAATCAAAAACTTTTCTTGAAGAAAATAACGAGATTAAGGCTGTTTTTTTTTTTAAAGTGACACTGACAAAAATGTACTTTTTTTCTTGTTAACATGTTTGTAACATGTTTTTTATGACTTACAAGACATACCAAGAGCGAAATTGCTCAAATGTCTCATGCGTCTGTTTTTTTTTTTCTGCAAAGTTTCACTTAAGCTCCGCCCTCTGCAAAAAGACGAGTTGAGACGGAATGTTTTTGGTGATGTAACTTCGTGATGCTAGCACGTGGGTAATGTATGAGCCAATCAGGACTCTCTGGCCTAACTGAGGTTATCCTCCAGGCTAGTTAGCATTTTTAAACAAACTGCTGTGGAAACTTGACCAAATTAAGATGGGTTTTACAAATAAAACATCTTTTAAGGACTGACGCAGTTTCAGTCATTATCCTGGGCCACCGTGCATACAACAGGGCAAGACCTTCAACCACAGGATTTATTCTGATAATGTACTGCTAGCCACTATTAGCCTTGTGGTATGTGGTTGGGCCTCGTAATCACCGATCCTGCCGTTTTTGTTTTTTTTTTTTGGGGGGGGGGGGGGTGAAACGATTTTGACATAAAACTGTAGGACAATGAAAGGCTTTTTGTTGAAAAAAAAAACTGGCATAAGATACCATTTTAAACAATTTAGATTTGTTTTTATAGGGGGTTTATCGCCACCGGAGTGTGTCTTTAAAAGAAGTGACTGTTTTGATATTTTTTGATAATTACGTGACCAATAGACACATTTCAGATGGTTAAAACCTACAAACACACCAATTTTCAGTCAATAAGCCCTTTAAGTCTAAGGGCGTTAGTACAATGATCTTGTCAACAGTGTACTGTCTAAGGCGCTTAAAACCATTTTGTTGTCACAGCAGGGGGAAACAGCCTCTGCACTGTGCAAGAAGTGCAAAGGAGCTGGTCTAATTATTCAGAGGTGTGTTTTGGGTGTAACATGCAGTAAGCTAATCCAAAGCTTTCCTGCCATCCCTGTAATACACAAAGGTACATGCTCTTAAACGAACTGTGATCATGATGGCCTGTTTAGAAAACAGGTTTGCACTGGCCAAAGTGTGTGTGCATGAGTGAACAGAAAATGCGCATGATGGTAACACTGCTTGGCATTAAACAAGGCCTTAATTACTGTCGATGACCAGTCATTTATTTTATGGAGAAGGAAGAGAAGGATATGATTGTACAATCGGGTTGAGCAATCTAGCTGAACTGAAATTAATTTAGACTTAATGTGGCACACACGGATACAAGCCTGATTTGTTCCACTCCAGTGTGCAACACGCAGACATAAATGAGTTTGAAACTTCGGGGAAAACAGAAGGATCTGCTGAATAATTTTGTAAACCCTTGCACCATTTTTTTGTTTGCAGGAAAAATCTCTGTCTAATGTTTATTCAAATGATTACCTCCGCCAGGCCGCAGGCCGCAGGAGGTAATGTTTTTGCCAGCGTTTGTCTGTTTGTCTGTTGGTTAGCAAGATAACTCAAAAAGTTTTGGACGGATTTTGATGAAACTTTCAGGCGCTGTTGGAAATGGTACAAGGAAGAACTGATTAAATTTTGGGGATGATCCGGATCATCGTCTGGATCCAGGAATTTTTTAAAGGATTCTTTAACATTGTGACATAGGGCCATTTTCAACATGTGTGCAGGCGCAATGGAGGGCGCTGGTCGTCGTGTCTGACAAACACGAACTCCGCGTTCTTCAAAGTTTTAGGCACAAAAGCATGCGGAAAACAGTGGTGGGCCCGGCCCGGCAGCGTGCCTGTGTTTGCGCTACGCTGCAAAAGCTGAGACGAGCAGCTGACCCGCGCGGGATTATTTGGCAGAAATTACCCGGGCAGCCATAGGGGCTGCGCAAAAACAAGCTCTCTGCCGGGGAAGCTTCCAAATCCTCTTTTGCCGCGGAGCACAACCCCAATAAAACCCACGGCAACCTGTCTACCCAATTTGCATCCGTCAGTGAACCCCTGAGTGCTTCTTTCAGTGATCTATGAAAACGCTCGCATAACCCATTGGCCTGTGGGTTGTACGCAGTTGTGCGATGAATTGCAACGCCCGCAGCCTGGGAGTTTGGAGATGGAGGACATGGACACAACAGCAACACTTGAGTTTATTACCTCCGCCAAGGAGGTAATGCTTTTACTGGCATTTGTCCGTTTGTCTGTCTGTTACCAACATAACTCAAAAAGTTATGAACGGATTTTGACGAAATTTTCAGGAAAGGTGTGTAATGGCACAGGGAACAGATGATTAGATTTTGGTGATGATCTGAGAGTGCATACCTCCACAAAGGGCTTTGTTTGTATTTGTGCAGCAGGATTACACAAAAACTACTGGATGGATTTGGATGAAATTTTCACCAGAGGTGGTTCTTGGCCTAGAGAGGAACCCATTACATTTTGGGGATGATCTGGGAATGCATACCTCAGCCAAGGCTCTTCTCACAGTCTGTCAGCCACAACACTCCAAAACTAATGGACAGACTTTGATGCAATTTTCACCACAAGTGGCGATAGTCCTACACACAAGCCCATTACATTTTGGAGGTGATCCATGAGAAACGGAAGGAGCCTTGGCGGAGGTATGCGCTCTATGAGTGCTTTTCTAGTTTGGAATATATTCCATGGTATATGTGAATAGTTTGCATTTAACGGTCTTCAAATTAATACATCCATCCATCTATCCATCTTCTTCCGCTTAATCCTTTTCGGGTCGCGGGGGAGCATTTAACAAAAAAACAACAGCTGAGTGTGGGTGTTTTTCATTAATTGGGACAGGACACGCGTGCATGCAAATGAGACAAAGTGAAACACATACACTAAACTAATGCCTACTCTATAGGAAATACTCCTCCTGTAAGTTTGTGATTAAATTGAAAACATGGATGGAATGAAAATCATTCAGTGTGTCATAATTTAAATGATGGCTAACAATATTTTGATTACATTATAACTGTTACAACTCTGTCCATTAAAATAACAGAAAATCCCAGTGCATGCTGAGTGCTTCCTTGTGTGCCTGTCAGTAGGAGTACACCCACAATTTTAAAACATGCTGCTGAAATGGCATTAACAATGCGCTTCTGACTATAGACCTACTTTTTGATGATCAAAAGTACAATGACATGAAATGCACTAAAATAGCAATGTGCCAAGATTGTGCCAGTGCCACACCTCTTTTAAATCAGCCCCCTTGCAGTGTATAGCAAGTGTACAGTCTACAGGTTCTTAAATGTTGTGGCGCAGAGCATGAAAAACAATGCGCTGACAGAGACTAACAAATTCACAGGCCTACAATGGGAAGTGTGGCATAAATGTGTGCTTTAGATCAGCGGTCCCCAACCTTTTTTGTACTAGGGACCAGTTTCATGCATGAAAATTTTCCACGAACCGGGTAGAGGTGCGGGGGTTCCAATAACAAAAACCTTTGTCAGTTCAGAGCATGTAATCTGAAACAATTACACTTTATATTAGGCAATTACAATGATTCTACAGCATAATATCAACTCACCATAATCAGTGGGAACTCTGGGCTTGTTTCCCTGCAACTAGAATTTTGTTTTTGGCTCATTTTTTCAAGAGTTAGCTTGTGTCACTGATGCATCAAACGTCGTGCCAGAGTCAAGAGCGGTTGTGAGGTGAAGGCGGAAACAGTTGTTTTTCAAAATAAAATCTCCGCAAGACTAATGGAAAAAAATAGCTTTAATATTAACCACAATTTTTTTTCTTTGTGGCCCGGAACCAAATGATCCACGGACCAGTACCAGTCCGGGAACCGGGGGTTGGGGACTCCTGCTTTAGATCATCATAACAGAGCCCTAACCCTGGATTTACACCGACTCTGGATGAAGTCCAATGCAGATGCAGTGCGGACGGAGCCTTGCATCCATCCCTACCAACTCTGTTTGTGTTTTGAAGTGACATGGATAAGAAGAGAGTTCAAAATACAAGATTGTGTGAGAAATATACACTCACCGGCCACTTTATTAGGTACACCTGTCCAACTGCTCGTTAACACTTAATTTCTAATCAGCCAATCACATGGCGGCAACTCAGTGCATTTAGGCATGTAGACATGGTCAAGACAATCTCCTGCAGTTCAAACCGAGCATCAGTATGGGGAAGAAAGGTGATTTGAGTGACTTTGAACGTGGCATGGTTGTTGGTGCCAGAAGGGCTGGTCTGAGTATTTCAGAAACTGCTGATCTACTGGGATTTTCACGCACAACCATCTCTAGGGTTTACAGAGAATGGTCCGAAAAAGAAAAAATATCCAGTGAGCGGCAGTTCTGTGGGCGGAAATGCCTTGTTGATGCCAGAGGTCAGAGGAGAATGGCCAGACTGGTTCGAGCTGATAGAAAGGCAACAGTGACTCAAATAACCACCCGTTACAACCAAGGTAGGCAGAAGAGCATCTCTGAATGCACAGTACGTCGAACTTTGAGGCAGATGGGCTACAGCAGCAGAAGACCACGCCGGGTGCCACTCCTTTCAGCTAAGAACAGGAAACTGAGGCTACAATTTGCACAAGCTCATCGAAATTGGACAATAGAAGATTGGAAAAACGTTGCCTGGTCTGATGAGTCTCGATTTCTGCTGCGACATTCGGATGGTAGGGTCAGAATTTGGTGTCAACAACATGAAAGCATGGATCCATCTTGCCTTGTATCAATGGTTCAGGCTGGTGGTGGTGGTGTAATGGTGTGGGGAATATTTTCTTGGCACTCTTTGGGCCCCTTGGTACCAATTGAGCATCGTTGCAACGTTACAGCCTACCTGAGTATTGTTGCTGACCATGTCCATCCCTTTATGACCACAATGTACCCAACTTCTGATGGCTACTTTCAGCAGGATAATGCGCCATGTCATAAAGCTGGAATCATCTCAGACTGGTTTCTTGAACATGACAATGAGTTCACTGTACCCAAATGGCCTCCAAAGTCACCAGATCTCAATCCAATAGAGCATCTTTGGGATGTGGTGGAACGGGAGATTCGCATCATGGATGTGCAGCCGACAAATCTGCGCCAACTGTGTGATGCCATCATGTCAATATGGACCAAACTGTCTGAGGAATGCTTCCAGCACCTTGTTGAATCTATGCCACGAAGAATTGAGGCAGTTCTGAAGGCAAAAGGGGGTCCAACCCGTTACTAGCATGGTGTACCTAATAAAGTGGCCGGTGAGTGTACAAAGTAATGCAAGATCTCGAGAAAGACCCAAAAGCAACTGAGGACAACCGATTGATATCACATGATACCAACAAGGAAGCATGATGTACTGGCTCTCCACCTGGATTTCTGTGCTCTAATTATACGCAAGTAGCCCATTAATTTTAATTGTATGAAGTGTTTCTATGTTATGTCAAAGTTTTTATCTTCTCTGACACAGTGGTGGAGGAGTAGACCTCAGAAAATAACGGATGATCCTTAAATCGTTTTTAATAAACAAACAGCTACTTAATACCGAGATATAGTGGGATTTTCTTGCAGAATGGATTCAGCATCTGTCAAAAATAGACTCCCTGCATTTCATTAGCGGTCCAAATCCGAAGAGTCAGATTTTTTTCTGCTGTAGTCCAGACCAGGTGGGGATTAGAACATTGACGAGAATTGGAACTATATGCTGCAGATTCTGGATCGCAGCCATAATGGACTGCATCCGGAGTCAGTGTAAATCTGAGGTTAGCCTTTACATAGTCAAATCAGTACTAAGCACTGATCTGGTTTGCAGTTGCGGTCGTATTGTTGTGTTTGGAAATGGTCACAAATTCATTGAAATGTTTGATGTCATAGATGCACCCCGACTCACATTCTCACCCTGCACTGGTTTCTACAGGAGGTACAGAAAAACAACCTCCCTGCAGTTCTGACATTCCTTGACTTTAGGAAAGCCTTTGATTCAATTAACTGTGAAATTATATTCAAGATACTGAAGGCTTACAGTATTCCATCAAGGCTTTGCAATGCTATTATGGCAATGTATACCAACACACACACCAAAGTTGTCACTGCAGACAGCAAGTTGAATGTATTTGAGATCACTTTAGGAGTACACCAGGGCGATACTTTGGCACGGTTCCTGTTTGTTATTGTCCCAGACTATGCCCTACGGAAAGCCATTGATGGGAGAGAAGCAGAGCTGGGTTTAATGCTAACATCTCACAGATCCCGAAGAATACCACTGAAAGCAATACCAGATCTGGATTACGCAGATGACATTGTTTTGCTGTCAAAGAGTATCTTACAGGCACAGAGATTGTTGTCGCTTGCGGAGTTGGAATGTTCTCGGATGGGTCTCACCATTAATGACCAGAAGACCAAAGTGATGACGCCCAGGAATGCTTATAACTCTATATCTCCACTGTTAACAAGTACCGGCAACCCTCTGGAAGTAATCAACAACTTCAAGTACCTTGACTCCTGGATAGGATCTACTAGTCATGATATGAATGTGCACAAGGCACTCACGTGGGGTTCTCTCAATGACATCCGAGCTATATGGCACTCAAACATGTCTAGAAAGCAAAAAGTTAAATTTGTCTGTGCAACAATGGAATCCATACTGCTATACAGAAGTGAGAGCTGGTCATTAAATGTCTCCCTTCAGAGGTCACTGAATGGCTCCTACACCCAGATGCTGGGCACCGTCCTCAATCTAAACTGGCAAGACCACATCTCCAATTAAGATCTTAATGGGCACCTTCCCGGAATGTCAGACAAGGTGGCTTGGCGAAGACTTGGCCTTGTGGGGCATTGTTACCATCACCAAGAGCTCCCAGCAGGCCACCGGGTACTCTAGGAACTGATGCATGGCTTTCGCTGCCCAGGACGGCCATTAACATCATTCGCGTACATTGTGAAAGGAGAAACTGGGGCAGCCAACACTGCCGAGCTTGCCGACTGCATGCTAGACCATGAAGACTGGACCGCTAGGCGTGCAGCTCGGCTGAGGCTGCTCTGATCAATTGATTGATTTCATTATAATTAGGGATGCGCCAATACCACTTTTTCAAGTTCGATACTGATACTGTGACTTTGAATATCGGCTGATACCAATCCAAACCCAATACCATCTCCTATTTAAAACACAAAAGTACAGAACATACTTTGGTAATGACTGGATGCATTTTGCACACACATAAAAACATAAATCTCAAAGTCAAAGAATACTGTATATTACAAATTTGACTCAGTTTAGCAATGCTGCTGCTTTTTTAAATTTTAAACTTTGTAACATTGGCAGCATTTCACTGTAGTCCTGCTTCCAGCTCACCGTTATGATTTGCTATTTACATTTCTGCTACCTAACTCATCAGTTGTTCTTCGTTCTCCGCCAAAAGGTAACCTCATGTTATGTCTTTGTTCCTGTCATTTTCCACATTCCCGTTTGATTTGTACTTTAAGGTTTGTTATTTTGTTTACATTTCAATTTTAGTGTCTTCCAGCCTCTGGGCTGGAAAAGCAGCAGCTGCTGATGCGCAACACATTTCCTTCTGCTTAGTTCTTGACAGAATTTGCCATACTCCTTTGCCATGATACTTTTGCAAGTGTTTTATCAAGTTGGTGGTGAAAAAAAATTGTAAATGCTGGTACCACCCCACGAAACAGGGCTATTATTTCACAAAGCAAACATACAAAGGCAAGTCCCACAGACAGGATCCAGTGACATGTTACACTTGTGTCTGTTTATGGAAGCGGCTGAGAATGTGACCAGACCTTCATTTTTATTAATTACCTCCGCCAGGGAGGTTATGTGATCATCGGCGTTGGTTTGTCTGTCTGTTTGTTTGTTTGTTAGCAAGATAACTCAAAAAGTTATGGACGGATTTTCATGAAATTTTCACAGATTGTCAGAAATGGGGTATCCTACAGATGATGCGATTTTCGTGAATAACTACTGAACCACTAATCCTATCATTGTGAATCCAATTGCTAGTCATATGTTTTCATGGTCAAGGAATCTGAAAACGTACACACAAACACTGTATGGGGGGGAACTGTGGCGAAAACCCCCATTACGGAAAATGCGATTTTCGTGAATAACTACTGAACCACTAATCCTATCATTGTGAATCCAATTGCTAGTCATATGTTTTCATGGTCAAGGAATCTGAAAACATACATACAAACACTGTATGGGGGGAACTGTGGCGAAAACCCCCATTACGGAAAATGCGATTTTCGTGAATAACTACTGAACCACTAATCCTATCATTGTGAATCCAATTGCTAGTCATATGTTTTCATGGTCAAGGAATCTGATATTAATGTATCGGATCGGTAAATTACTTACATTCCTTACCAATACTGATCCAGCCATTTTGCCTGGATTGAACTCAATCTCGATACCGCGGATCGGATTGGCTCATCCCTAATTATAACCAGTCTCTTCCATTAAAATCCAAGTGTGTAATCAGCCGAGCTGCTCCTGATTGAGCAATCTATTCATGGGCAGGCTGTTCATGGATTTCTGGACTGTCCAACATGGTAGCTCGCCAGTAAACTTTTTCCTCATATCTTGAGAACAAAATAGTGAAAGGTGTTTCTGAAAACACTTTAGGCAAGAAATATGCTGTTTAGTTGCTAAATCTGTTTTTATTACACTGCTAGTTTAAATGTACAGTGGTGTGAAAAAGTGTTTGCCCCCTTCCTGATTTCTCATTTTTTTGAATGTTTGTCACACTTAAATGTTTCAGATCATCAAACAAATGTAAATATTAGGCAAAGATAACACAAGTAAACACAAAATGCAGTTTTTAAATGAAGGTGTTCATTATTAAGGGAAAAAAAAAAATCCAAACCTACTGTGGTTTATCACATCTTTGGAAAGCTGAGTTCAATTTCTCTAGCCACACCCAGGCCTGATTACTGCCACACCTGTTCTTAATCAAGAAATCACTTAAACAGGACCTGCCTGACAAAGTGAAGCAGACCAAAAGATCTTCAAAAGCTAGACATCATGCGATCCAAAGAAATTTAGGAACAAATGAGAAACAAAGTAATTGAAATCTATCAGTCTGGAAAAGGTTATAAAGCCATTTCTAAAGGTTTGGGACTCCAGCGAACCACAGTGAGAGCCATTATCCACAAATGACGAAAACATGGCTCTTCCCAGGAGTGGCCAGCTGACCAAAATTACCCCAAGAGTGTAGCGACGACTCATCCAAGATGTCACAAAAGACCCACAACAACATCCAAAGAACTGCAGGCCTCACTTGCCTCAGTTAAGGTCAGTGTTCATGACTCCACCAGAAGAGAGAGGTTGGGCAAAAATGCCCTAAATGACAGAGCTCTAAGACAAAAACCACTGCTGAGCAAAAAGAACATAAAAGCTCATCTCAGTTTTGCCAGAAAACATCTTGATGATCCCACAGACTTTTGGGAAAATACTCTGTGGACTGACGAGACAAAAGTTGAACTTTTTGGAAGGTGTGTGTCCCATTACATCCGACGTAAAAGTAACAGCATTTCACAAAAGGAACATCATACCAACAATAAAATATGGTGGTGGTAGTGTGATGGTCTGGGGCTTTTTTGCTGCTTCAAGGCCTGGAAGACTTGCTGTGGTAAATGGAACCATGAATTCTGCTTTCTACCAAAAAAATCCTGAAGGAGAATGTGCGGCCATCTGTTCCCGTGACTTCAAGCTGAAGCCCACTTGGGTTCTGGCACAGGACAATGATTCAACACACCACCAAGTCCACTTCTGAATGGCTTAAGAAAAACAAAATGAAGGCTTTGGAGTGGTTTAGTCAAAGTCCTGACGTGAATATGATTGAGGTGCTGTGGCAAGACCTTAAAAAAGGCAGTTCATGCTCGAAAACCCTCCAATGTGGCTGAATTACAACAACTCTGCAAAGATGAGTTGGTGTATGGTGTCACGGTTTGGTCAGATAAAACTGAAACAGAGGAAATCCTTGGATCAGGTAGTTAGATGGTCCAGTCGTTTGCTTGGTGAGTCACAGCTGAGCCTGACATCCCTGTACACCAGACAAGTACAGAGGATGGCTACCTCCATTTTAAATGATGACTCCCACCCTTTGCACTGCCACTTTCAGCTTCTTCCCTCAGGACGGAGGTTTGCTGTCCCAAAAAGTAGAACCCAGCGCTACAAAAACAGCTTTGTCCCTGCTGCTGTCAAAGAGTTGAACAAGCAGTAAAAATATATTGTACATAATTTAGGTACCTATTTATTAACTTCATTTTATATTTACTTATTTTTGTAGGATGTCACTTGGGTTCTAAATATTTGATTGGGTTTTAGACCTTTGAGGGTTTTTTTGTTTTGTTTTTTTTTTAACCTCTTTGACTAGTTTTTAACTTTTAATATGACCCTTCTCTCTTACCTCCGGTTTCTCCCTCATCTCTTTGTCTTTTTATACCCTGATTGATGGAGCCTTGAGTATTTTTATCATGTTTATAGTCAGCTTCATGTGTGCCTGTGTTTGTGTCTATGTTGAATTTAATTAGTGGCTTGTAAATATGGATGTCACCAGACTGCAAAACAAATCTACCTACGGGTACAAATAAAGTAACCTGAACCTGAACCTGATGAGTGGGCCAAAATTCCTTCACAGCGCTGTAAAAGACACATTTCCAGTTATCGCAAATGCTTGATTGTAGTTGTTGCTGCTAAGGGTGGCCCAACCAGTTATTAGGTTTAGAGGGCAATCACTTTTTCACACAGGGCCATGTAGGTTTGGATTTTTTTTCCCTTAACCCCTTGCATTCTGGTCAATTTCCCTAAAAACGCCAAAAAATAACGTACTCAAAGTAAATCAAAAGCTGTTCTTCAACCCTTTGCAGCATCTTCATGGGGTTGGTCTCATTTAAAAGAAAACACTTTGAATTTTTTGGCAAAACAGTCATAATCTCTCTAAGTGCTCCGGCCACTAAGTAACAGTCATCTAAACATACTGAACTTGAAGAAAATAAATTTTGCCTGGGTGTTTTTTTTGGATACAAATGCTTGCAAATAACACACAGCTGTCAGATACTGGCTGGAAAATGCAACAGAAATGTAGAACCAAGTGTTATCCAGCTGAGGTCAAAATTTTGTAACAATACCACAAAAAATGAATATATTACACAGCTTTTTTCTTAGGTTGTTCCCAGGCGTTTTTGAACTGTGCCAAATTGTGCCAAATGGCACAGTTTGGAAAAACATCTAACTTTTGAATGATTCAATATAGAAGCTTGATGTTGGGCTCTAATGAAAGGTGACACTCAGGGCTGTGTGTGCGTGGGGGGGGGGGGGTGTCCCCCCCCCTCGCTACAGAGGACGGACATCGCCCAGTGCGCTGCGGTCACGGTGTGCCGCGGTCTACTACACACAGTTGTAATTTACCGATAGGTCAAAAGTCATTTGTGATTACAATTTTCAGGGATAAAGAATAATTTAGCTTATAACACTTACCTGTTCACAACAGCAGTGTCGCTGGCGATCTTCTCTTCCTCATTGTCAGACGAACATGACGCTGGTCCGCTTGTTACGGACTCGTGGTTCTGGTCACGCGACCCGGTCAAACCATAATTCCATTATTGCGGTTTTGCGGTTCCATGATTGCGGTTTTGGCAAACAATTTTTCAAAACAAATAAGAACAGTAGTAAGAAAAAAAGACTGGCGAATGCGTGTGTGTCACCCAGCGGCTAAAACAAAACAGATTTTGCAAGGGAGGCACGCTTTTGAACTACTGTGCTTCAATTGGCTCTCTGTATTCGCAGCCGTTGGTAGGCGGGTCCTTCTTGCTAGGTTTTCAGTCATTGGTTCTTCAAGGTTTCAGAAACCCAATTCAAGGCTCTTATTAGTCGAATGAGAGGTCAATCACATCTAAACCAATCAAAGCACTCCTTTGGTTTTCTGTTCGCGGCTGTGTCTGTAGTGGAAGAACGGAAATGCAGCTTTTTTTTTTTTTTTCTTCAGTGCCTCCTAGGACGCACAGGACGCCCTCGTGCGCCCTAGGACGCAGAGACGTGTCCGCCCGCGGTACACCGAAGTGCAACAGGTTAATAAAAAACACCTTCATTTAAAAACTGCATTTTGTGTTTACTTGGTTTATCTTTGTCAAATATTTAAATTTGTTTGATGATCTGAAACATTTAAATGTGACAAACATACAAAAAAATGAGAAATCAGGAAGGGGTCAAACACTTTTTCACACCACTATATTCAAGAGAGTTGCACTGCTCCCAAAATGCATTGTTTAGCTCTTTACATAGACAATGAATGGGAAGCAGAGAAACCATGAGATCCAGCAGAAACATGGATTCACGAGAAGACCAAATTTGGAATGGCCCAGCCAGAGCCCAGACCTAAATCCAACTGAAGATCTGTGAGGTGATCTAAAGAGGGCTGTGTACAAGACACGCCTTCACAATCTGACAGGTATGGAGCAATTTTGTAATGAGGATAATATTGCCAAGTCAAGATGTAGCATACCTCATCAGCGAAAGATTTAATGCTGTAATTAAATCAAAAGGTGCTTCAACAAAGTATTAGTTTAAGGGTGTGCACACTTATACAATCAGCTTAATGCACAGTACATGATTTTATTTTTTACATTAAGCCATTACAGATTTGTATGTCTTAACTGAATTGTACAGGTTATAAATCATATTAGATGTGGAAAAAGCTTAGAAATTATTTATCTATCACCGACTGTGACGTTTGGGGGTTGAAAAGGTTTTGACATGAAACTGTAAGGCAATGAAAGGTTTTTTGAAGAAAAAAGGGCATAAGATACAAT
Source organism: Pholidichthys leucotaenia (assembly GCA_020510985.1). Classification (NCBI taxonomy): domain Eukaryota; kingdom Metazoa; phylum Chordata; class Actinopteri; order Cichliformes; family Pholidichthyidae; genus Pholidichthys; species Pholidichthys leucotaenia. Next base: position 305,044,442 of record CM035841.1, on the reverse strand, counting down.
TTTACACAATGTAGATTTGCTTTTATAGGGGATTTATAGCCACCGGAGTGCCTCTAAGTTTTCCTATCACCAACTTTCCGACAGTCGCAGCAGCCTGTCATCAGGGGAATGCGATCTCATTTTCGAGATCGTCACTTCCTTGTGGTAACGTATCGTCACTTCCTGTTTTGCTGTCTGCCTGTGTGGTTTGCTCTCCAGCTCTCGAGCCACTAGCTATGGCTACTAGCTCTCTTTCCTCTCCTCCTCTGGTGTGCTCTCTCTGTCAGATGTTTAGCTACACCTCTGCCTCTTTTAGTGATAACGGTAAATGTAATAAATGTTGTCTTTTTGAGGCGCTCGAGGCGAGGTTGTCTGATTTGGAATCCCGGCTCCGCTGCATTGAAACACCGTCTGCGCCAGTTAATCTCGACGGACGCCCCTTAGCTGCAGCGGAGCTAGCTAGCTTAGGTCCCCCTGTCACCGGTTCCCCGGCTCTCCTCTGCAGCGAGGAGACTGGGTGGGTGACGGTGAGAAGGAAGCCTAGTCGCAAAGCCCCGGTTCACCACCAACCTGTTCACGTTTCTAATCGTTTTTCCCCGCTCAGCGACACACCCGCTGAGGAAAAAACTCTGATCATTGGCGACTCTGTAGTCAGAAACGTGAACCTAGAGACTCCATCGGCCATAGTCACATGCATTCCTGGGGCCAGAGCAGGCGACATCGAGTCAAATTTGAAAATGCTGGCTAAAAGTAACTGTAAATACTCCACAATTGTTATTCACGCCGGCATTAATGACATCCGTCTCCGGCAGTCGGAAGTCACGAAACTTAATATAGAATCGGTGTGTGACTTTGCCAAAACGATGTCTGCCACTGTAGTATTCTCTGGGCCCCTCCCCAATCTGACCAGTGATGACATGTTTAGTCGCTCGTCATCCTTGAACCGCTGGCTGTCTGTGTGGTGTCCTAAAAATGACGTGGGCTACATTGACAATTGGAGCTCTTTTTGGGGAAAACCTGGTCTTATGAGACGAGACAGCATTCATCCCACTTTGGATGGTGCTTCTCATTTATCTAACAATCTGGCATCTTTTTTATCCAAATTTCCAAAACCATGACTACTCAGAGTTGGGACCAGGAAGCAGAGTCGCAGTCTTACACGCCTCTCTGCAGCTCCTCTTCATCCGCCACCCCTCAGCTTAGCCCCTGTCTTCCCCATCAGAGAATCGTTGTCTGCTCCCTCCAAAGTAAATAAAAATATAATGTATAAGCATCCCAAAGTGATAAAGCAAAATATTGGTAAAACTCAAATTAAACATAAAGCCTCTAAATTGAATGATTTGGCCTCTGTTCCTCCTCATAATTTAAAAATTAAATGTGGTTTATTAAATATTAGGTCTCTAACTCCCAAGTCTCTGTTAGTCCATGATCTGTTAATTGATCATCAGATTGATTTAATTTCCCTTACAGAGACTTGGTTAGGACAAGAGGATTATGTTGGTTTAAATGAATCAACTCCCTCTGGTTATTTAAACTGTCAAAATCCCAGAAGTTCTGGTCGTGGAGGAGGAGTAGCAGCAATTTACCATTCCAAATTACTAGTTAATGTAAAGCAAAAAACATGTTATAATTCCTTTGAGGGCCTGGTCCTCAGTGTTGGGCACTTTAGCAATTCCAGGTTAAACCCAATTTTATTTGCCATAGTTTATCGTCCCCCATCAACCTATTCAGAATTTTTATCCGAATTTCCTGATTTCTTAGCTGATTTAGTGCTGAAATCTGATAGAATAATTATAGTAGGGGACTTTAATATACATGTGGATGTAGATAGTGACTGCCTTAATGTGGCTTTTAATTCAATATTAGACTCGATTGGGTTTTCTCAGAAAGTAGGAAATTCTACTCATTACCTCCACCATACATTGGACCTTGTTCTGACATATGGCATAGAAATAGAAAATCTGGTAGTGTCTCCTCATAACCCTGTACTGTCAGACCATTGTCTGTTAACCTTTGATTTTACTATTTCTGACTATTTGGCTCCTAAAGAAAAATATTATCACAGTAGATGCCTCTCAGATGATGCTGTTTCCAAATTTATGCAGATTGTTTCCTCTATGCCATGTGTCAACACAACGGAAATAAGCTATAGACAGCTTGCTCCTTCTGTAATTGATAACATGGTGGATAGTGTTTCAGCTTCTCTACATCAGGCTCTAGACTTGGTGGCCCCCTTAAAAAAGAAAAAGTCTAATCAGAGATTTTTAACTCCTTGGTTCAACACAGAAACTCGTAGCTTAAAACAGAAGACTCGTCAATTAGAAAGAAAATGGCGCTCTACTAATTTAGATGAAATCTATTTAGCTTGGAGAAATCATCTTTTAATTTATAAAAAATCTCTTAGAAAAGCTAGAACGAGTTATTACTCTGCATTAATAGAAGAGAACAAGAATAATCCCAGGTTTCTTTTCAGTACTGTAGCCAGGTTGACAAAGAGTCAGGACTCTGTCAATCCTAGCATCCCCTTAGAGCTTACTAGTCAGGACTTTATGAACTTTTTCAATAATAAAATTTCATCCATCAGAGATAAAATCAATCAGATTCTTCCCACAGTTAACTTAAATACTGTAACTACTACAACTCCTTCTATTGATGTCTGTCTTGATGAGTTTACTCCAATCGACCTTTGTGAGTTAGACAAAATAGTTTCCTCATCCAAACCTTCAACTTGTCTTTTAGACCCTATTCCTACCAGGTTATTTAAAGAAGTCTTCCCACTTATTGGTAGCTTTATTCTTCATATAATCAATTCTTCATTAACTTTAGGCCATGTACCGCAGGCTTTTAAAACGGCTGTAATTAAACCCTTACTCAAAAAGCCAACGCTAGATCCAGGAGCTTTAGCTAACTATAGACCAATCTCTAATCTCCCTTTCATTTCAAAAATCTTAGAAAGAGTTGTTGCTATGCAATTATTTGACCACCTGCAGGGAAATGGTTTATTTGAGGAGTTTCAATCTGGGTTTAGAATCCATCATAGCACTGAAACAGCCTTAGTGAAGGTCACTAACGACCTCCTCATTGCATCTGATAATGGACTAGTTTCTGTACTTGTCCTTTTAGATCTTAGTGCAGCTTTTGATACTATTGATCATAATATTCTACTTGATAGATTAGAACACTATGTTGGACTTAATGGAACTTCGTTGCAGTGGTTTAGATCTTATTTATCTGATAGGTTCCAGTTTGTTCATGTAAATGATGAGTTTTCTCTCAGCTCAAAGCTTAGTCATGGAGTTCCACAGGGATCTGTGCTTGGCCCTACTCTTTTTAGTTTATATATGCTTCCGTTAGGCAACATTATTAGAAAGCACTGTATACATTTTCACTGTTATGCAGATGACACACAATTATACCTGTCAATGAAGCCAGATGATACTAATCAATTAGCCAAGTTAGAAGCCTGTCTTAAGGAAATCAAAGTTTGGATGACTTGTAATTTCCTGCTATTAAATTCAGATAAGACTGAAGTCATTCTTGTTGGTCCAAAAAACCTTAGAAATTCCTTTCCAAATCAAACTTTCAGTTTGGATGCAGTTACTCTTTCTCTTAATAGCTCTGTGAGGAACCTTGGAGTTATTTTTGATCAGGATTTGTCCTTCAATTCACATATTAAATTTGTTTCTAAGACTGCCTTCTATCATTTGCGTAATATTGCCAAGATTAGGAGCATCTTGTCTCAGAGTGATGCTGAGAAGCTGATCCACGCTTTTGTTAGCTCGAGATTAGATTATTGTAATTCTTTATTATCAGGTTGTCCTAAAACATCTTTAAAAAGTCTTCAGCTGATCCAAAATGCTGCAGCAAGAGTTTTAACAGGTACTAGAAAGAGAGATCATATCTCTCCGGTTCTGGCCTCCCTTCATTGGCTTCCCATAGAGTTTAGAATTAAGTTTAAAATCCTTCTTCTTACTTACAAAGCTCTAAACAATCAGGCTCCTTTTTATTTAAAAGATCTGATACTACCGTATCATCCTAACAGAGCACTACGCTCCCAAAATGCAGGTTTACTTGTAATACCTAGAATCTCCAAAAGTACAATGGGAGGCAGAGCCTTCAGTTATCAAGCTCCTCTCCTGTGGAATCAGCTGCCAATCTGGATTCGGGAGTCAGACTCGATCTCTGTTTTTAAGAATAGGGCTAAAACCTACCTTTTTGATATAGCCTACAATTAGGGAGGGATCATGTGTTTTCTGAACCCTCCCTTAGTTATGCTGCTAATAGGTTTAGTCAGCCGGGGGACCTCCAGTAATGCACTGGGCCTCACTCCTTTCCTCACTCTCTATGAAATATTTTTTTTTTTTGCTGGTCATTAACATTTGTTTGTTCTCTCCCATAGATTGAGTCCCCATCGTGCTGTTTGCTCTCTACATGTCTGTTCTTTTCTTCTTCTCTATCCCCTCACCCCCCAGCCAGTCGCAGCAGATGACTGCCCCTCCCTGAGCCTGGTTCTGCTGGAGGTTTCTTCCTGTTAAAAGGGAGTTTTTCCTCTCCACCGTCGCCAAGTGCTTGCTCACAGGGGATCGCCTGATTGCTGGGGTCTTTCTGCAACTGTGGGGGTCCTCCCTACAGTTGATAGTGCTATGAGATGACTGTTGTTGTGAAATGGCGCTATATAAATAAAGTTGAATTGAATTGAATTGAATTTTAAAAACTAATTGAGAGTTTGTAGTTAATTGGTGAAGCGTGGCAACAAAATAATTAATCATTTGGAGAATATCCTCAAATTAATGTACAGCTGAATAGTTGAAACTGCTTACCCACACTACAGCGATGGGGCTCCGTGAAATCAGGGCAGATGCCTTGCTGCTTTCATCCGGAGCTCATCATGAGAGGTGGGGAGCAGACGAAACAAAAAATATGCCAACTTTCTTAGTTGATAAGTTATTAAAAATACAGGCACAGAAACTTAACCCAGTCTCATCGCTGGCTGAGGCCACCGCATCAGGAACAGCTGGCCAAAGAGCTGTAGATTTGCGGGGGGAAAAAAAATTATAAGAGGGAAAAATGAACACACGCGCACGCGCACACACACACACACACACACACAGGACAAGCCAGCTGCAACTATTGGAGTTGGTTGGCAATCTCCGGTCGGCTTGTCAATAGCAAGGTTATAGTGACAGTCCTATACGTGCGCATGCTCATACATGAGCAAACATTTGCATTTGTTCTGTTCCACAGACCACCTCTTCCAACTATTCCAAAGCTGGGGAAAGGTACCGTTCACACTGACAGAGGTTCCATACTTTAGGGGTTAAACCTCGGTCAGCACAGAACCGCCACTACAGTGAGAGTCGGCCCTTTAGACTGCCACTCCCCTGCAAAAAGATGGACAGGGAGCTATGGGGCTGAAATGGAGTGTCTGTTGTTTATTCATGCTACAGATGTGGTAACACGGGCTAGCAGCTGGCTAGCAATATAAACAACCTTCATCCAGGTGAAGTTTTGGAGGAGGCTATGACAATTTTCCATTTTTCTCCTGGATAATGTTGTAAACTTAAACATGACAGTATTTTGGTGATTTCCACTGCTGTGATCCAGCTTATTTGACTTTTTACAGTGTCTGCATGGCAACGGAGAGGGTTCTGGTATGGAAAGCAGCAAGGTTAAACTACCCCATTCGCACTTGAGATTAACCGCAACTAATCGCAAACAAAAAATTTTGTCTGTGTTAAACGGGGTGTTGCATTAACCAGCGATTAACGCTTTAGCTCCTTCACCATTCATTCATTCATTCATTCATCTTCTACCGCTTAATCCTTTTCGGGTTGCGGGGCTGAAGCCTATCCCAGCATCTTTGGGCGAGAGGCAGGGTACACCCTGGACAGATCGCCAGTCCATCACAGGGCCAGCCACTAATTTTAAATGTTTTATTATGTTGTCATCTGACCAAACTTAATAGCCGGCTTATATGCACGGAGAGGCACTGCCCCCAGCAGCTGGCTGCTGATCCTCCCTGTCCTCAGTAAGATGCGGACAAATTCAGAAAAAGAAAAATCACTAAGGAAAATAAAAAGTTTAATTCCACGTAGACTCATTTGCAGGCTTACCTGTATGCTTATTATGTGGCGAGAAAATGGCAAATAACAAAAAAATACAATGCTGAAAAATGCTTCCAGAATAAGCACACAGCCATTTGCCAAAAAGTGAAATGCCGGAGATGAGAGAAAAAGAGTGATTTCAGAGCTTCTGTAAGCGGAACTCACAGGTACAGAATGGTTGAAAAAGTTTCCCTTAATGGTGGACATGACTAATCGCCTAAACTCGTTGAATAAATGTATCCAAGGGAAATGCAGTTGGTTATGTTTTACATTCATGCAGGATAGTTAATTGTTGTACCTGGCTGCTGCTGCTTGTTATGGTTTATTTATTTCAAAGTGGGCTATTTTCCCCAAATATGAGAAGGATTCAAATGTTGGCCTGCATAGTCTGGTTTTCAGGTAAAGGTGCAGTGTCTAATACTTTTCCCTAATCTAAATTATGAAATCTAATGCAGCACAAAATCATTATTTAGTTTTCATTATTATATAATCATTTTAAGTAAAAACTGTGTGTGTGTGTGTGTGGGGGGGGGGGGGGGGTTGTATTGTAAAATTACTTTTTTTTTTTTTTTTTAATACACAGCAAGATAGTCCAGTCATCAAAGTAAAATTGGAGGAAAAGGTTTTCCAACGGAAATCAGTTCAGTGGTAGGTCTATAATGTGTATTAAAAACTCCCACAAAATCTAAGCATGAGAAATGCCTTAAAATTGGTGAAATCCAAGAGGGCCACCAACAGATTAGCGGAAATATGAAAGTTGTCATAATTATTTTACTAATCATGCTAAATTCATGTGTAACATGTCAATTTGCACTAACTTTTCAAGCCACATCTGATGGATGCATCCAGCGTCCTGGTACCAGTGTTAGCTCGTGGGCTAATAGCTCAGGGGCTAATAGGCTACCTTTAGCCACCACTTCGATCTTCCAATACATTTACATGGGATTTTCAACAAATTTTTCACCCCATTCATTTTGCATCACAAACTGACAGCTTGCCCCTAGGCCTAGGAAGGAGGTAGGGACATGAGACCACTTGATTCCTGTATCCATCAGATGTGGCTTTAAAAGTTAGTACAAGACATATTACACATGAATTTAGCATGATTAGTAAAGTAATTATGAAGACTTTCACATTTCTGCTAATCTGTTGGCGGCCATCTTGAATTTGACCAATTTTAAGGCGTTTCCCATGCTCGGACTTTGTGGGACTTTTTTTATACATGCTATAAAAAGTATGACTGAACTGATTTCCTTTGGAGAACCTTTTCCTCCAATTTTGTTGAACCTCAGTGCATATTGTTGAACCTCAATGCATACTGTTACCTTTAATTACCAGACTAAGAGGGTCTATCTCCATGTAGGCACCCATCTTGGATCACTAATGTCTTTCCAAGTTTTTATGCCAAACTCTGTTTACACAAATGACTTCTGTGGGTTATTGTAAATGCTTAATAAGGAAGCAACGACCAGAATAAAGGAAAATATTTGCATTTTGATATCCAACATCTAGATTACACACTGCACCACATAACATTTTTTCAAAAGTCTGGCCTTTTCATTTGTTGCAACACATAATAGCAAAGTTTCATCAGTTTTCTCCACTGTTGTAGTATGAATATATAAATGCCACATTAACTACATTTCTTGTATGTTCAATGATATATCACTTTCTAAGCAGCATAATCTCAATTTTAATGGTCAAATAACTGTTGCAGCTCTCAGCTAATTCTAGTCAGCAAGGGGCAAAATGGCTCTTTGCTTGGCAAAGGTTGCAGACACCAGGCTTAGGAAGAGTAACAATTTTTGTGAAATTATAAATGCCCAGATCTCCTAATCTTTGACAATGACCTTGAGCAAAACCTGGATGCAGATTCACATGAGGATCATTGTGAGTGAGTGAGTTCGGTGACCATTGGGGTAAATGGCCAGGAGGAGTAGCGATTCCAGTGAAATGTGGATGGATGGACGAATGGATGCCATGTCATCTCATTAACTCCTTTTGGCTTCGCTGGAATGAGCTAAATATTCTAATTTAGATTTAAAATCAAATGCACAGCCTTACATTGTACAACAACAAACTGGTAAGAAAAGACACATCCTTGCTTATATTGATCATGTAACTTTTCAGCCTAATTCTGATTGGCTTGTTAGAGAGGTGTGTCATTGACAAACAATGCGGCATTCCAAAAGATAAAACTTTTTGAACTCTTAGCGCTCTGGATGCGGAAACAAAAACTACTGGCTGCCCAAAGCGCTTTTGTGCCGAAGGCGTCGAGCAGTTAAAATGCTCAACTACATAGTAAATGAATAGAAAAGAGACACTTCCAGTGGAAAAAAAATGCTTTTGGTTCACATATAGCCTAAATGATGGACATGTCTCACCTTAGCAGCCTGGATGTCTCTCATGTAGTATCTTAGTAGCTCTGTGAGTTTTAGTTCCTGGTCAGATGCAACTCTTCCCTCCACTTTCTGCATATAAAGACATGAGACAGCAGAATGAATCCATTTGTATAAAAAAAATTATCACTCAACTCCATTCTAATCAGGAACAGTGGACCACAGGCTGTGCAACACGTGTTGACAAAATGTGAGAACTAAAACTGGTGTACAGTATTGGCTACAGTACTAAAAATGAACAGTCGAACCCTGTCTTTGAAGTTCCACTTACTCTGAGCTTCTCAAACAGATCTGACAGTTTCTCAAAATTTCTGAAGAAAAAAATAAATCAGCATTATAACACAGAACATATATTATTAAATTTAGCATGGAAATATTACAACAACAAATACCAGAGTATATTTGGATGAAATCCCTAATGATGTACACTTACTTCTTATTTGCAGTACTATCGTCTGCAGAGATACTGTTCAGAGTAGCAGAAATGTGAATGTAATCATCTGCAATATCTGAAGCAAAACAAAGCAAATTACAAAAGAAAATTAATCTTTTATAATTTATCACACCTCCAAATCAAATTCAGTACTGTAATTCAAAACCATACTTTTGTGGGCACGTGTCATTTTCTCGGCCTTAGTAGTGGAATCTTTTATCTTGCTGTAGTAATCTAGTAGGAAGGTTTTCTCCTGCTCAAAAAAGTCATCCACTTCCTGGGTGGGCAACAAAAGGGCAAAGATGTTACTGACAAACTGGCCACAACAATGTATCCTATAAAGCAGATCACACCAAAAGCCTTACCTTTACTCCTGAGATCAGGACCTCATCAGCTGACTTGACCATGTTTTTAAAGAAGCCTCCAAACATTTCCTTGGCATTTTTTCTCCTCACACTCAGCTAAAATGACAAGTTTAAAGAACGAATTGCATTAAATACATATGAGAAGAACATTATAATTAATTTGCAAACAATAAATATACTATTGGTTTTCTGAGAATAAGTTAAGATTAATACATTTCTACTCATTCCATAATTCACATCTTAAGTACCATAGTTGCCTGCACCTTATCATTATGATCGTCACACTGTATGTAAAAGAATTTACAGTAATTCTTTGCCCAGGTCTATTAGCAAGCACAACTGCTACTGGTTGACTTCATCAGTGTAACTGCTGATCACAGCAGAATATAAGCCATGTGGCATAAGTCTCCAGTAAACTCTACTTCCTGTCTTTCCAACGGACAACATTTAAAAGGAAGTCAGCATTATGAGGAACTCACATCCTGGTCATACTCCAAGAAAATCTGGAAGTTTCTATCTCTGCTTAAAATAGGGTGAGAAGACAGTCTCTGCAGGAAGATTTCATGCACTTGGACAGTTTTCTTGAACACAGCAAGGTATTCACTAAAAAGTAAAAAAAACAACAACAAAAAAAAATTATATAGATAACAGAACAATATACCAGATATTCTAGTAGGCCATTTGTTAAGAATTTAACCTGGCAGAAAATATATGTTAGTAAGCATGTTTTAAGTGTCACTCACGCCTCCAGTTCTTGCTTCATTTTAGTATACTCCTCTTTGGTCATAGTGGCTTCACCCTCACCTAATTTGTGCATCTTCTCTCTTGGGCTCTCAAAATCAGGCTTTGGGGGTGCTGGAGGAATCTATGAACAAGTAAGCATGTTGAGGAAATTAAATAAACAATTAGCATTACACAAGACATCCTTTCAGTGTGTAACGTACTGTTAAAGTGACTTGTTAACATGTCTGTAACATGTTTTTTATGACTTACAAGAGATTTCAAGAGCAACATCACTCAAATGGGCGTCGTGGTGGTGCAGTGGTTAGCACTGCAGCAGCACAGCAGCTCACCCTTGGCCGGGGGATCCTGGGTTCGATCCCAGCTCCCGACCAACAGTGATCTGTGTGGAGTTTGCATGTTCTCCCCGTGTCTGTGTGGGTTTACTCCGGGATTTCTCTGGTTTCCTCCCACATGCCAAAAACATGCAAGTTAGGTTAATTGGCATCAAAACTGGGGATTCTAAATTGTCCTTAGGTATGACTGAGAGTGAATGGTTATCTGTCTCTCTGTGTTGGCCCTGCGATGGACTGGCGATCTGTCCAGGGTGTACCCTGCCTCTCGCTCAAAGATGCTGGGATAGGCTCCAGCCCCCCCGCGACCCGAAAAGGATTAAGCGGAAGAAGATGAATAAATAAATGAACATCACTCAAATGTCTCATGTCTCTGTTTTTTGCTTTAAAGTTTCACTAAAGCCCTACCCCCTGAAAAAAAGCAAATTTAGACAAGAGCATTTTGGTGATCTAACTATATACGACAGTGACACATCCATAATCTTGAACCAATCAGGACTCTCTGGCCTAACTGAAGTTAGCCTCCAGGCTAGTTAGAATTTTTGGACAGCTGCTTTTAAAACCTGACCCAAATTAAGATGGGTTTTTACCATTAAACTGCATTTACAGACCGATGCAGTTTCAGTCATTATCCCAGGCCACCATGCATACAACTGGGCATGTCCTTCAACCGGTAAGTCTTTTTATCACAGGATTTATTCTGTTTAATGTAACACTAGTGGATGGGCCTAGTCACAGAACCTGGCGTTTGAAGGAGGAAAAGTAAAAAGATTTTGACATGAAACTGTAAGACAATGAAAGGTTTTGTTTATAGAAAAAAAGGGCATAAGATACCATTTTAGACAATGTAGATGTGTTTTTATATGAGGATTTATATCCACTGGAGTGCATCTTTAATATAACAGTTCTCAAATCATCGGTGGCCCTCTGCCCTCCCTGGAGCACATCTCCAGATCCTCCTGTCTCAGAAAGACCAAGGCCATCACAGGTGATCCCTCACATCCCCCCCACAACCTGTTTGACTTGCTTCCCTCTGGATGATGGGTCAGATCAATCAGGTCCCACACCTCCAGACACACAAACAGTTTCTTCCCCTGGGCCATCCCAACCGCAAACAGTCAGAGGCCCCACCCTCTCCCCCCAAATGCTCACATGCATAGAACTAAGGACCTTCGTTCAAGTAGGTTCATTTTGTCTTCTTTTAATTATTTACCTTTTGTTCTTATTAAAGACAAGAACAGAAAGGAGATACGAAGGTTGCAGTGCACAGTCGAAACATGTTAAGAAGGTAAAGACATCTCCTTTCTATTTTTGTCTTTAATAAGAACAAAAGGTAAATAACTAAGGACCTTTTCAATTATCATAATAATCCCACCTGTCTTTGCACACTGCACTTTCATGTATATTGAGCCATCCATGAAGTTACTACCATACCTGTGTATATCCCATAATCCTGGCCAATTTTATTCAATCATGTGTTCTGCAACTCTGTGTTTTATTTATATCCTTCTCTCATACTTAATTGCACAGTAGCCTGGTGAAGCACCTGCAGTTTCACTTTACAACTCTACAATGACATTAAAAGCCTATTCTATTCTAAGCCTATTCTATGAAGTTTTGGAATCTACTAAACAAGTATGCATGTGTCATAATTTATTTTAATAAGGTTCACAGGAGCTGATATACATTTTGGAAATCACAACTATTAATTTGTACAACAGCCATGTCAGCAAACAGTCCAACTCACAATAAGACCTGCGTAGTCCTCTGTCTCAACCAGAGTGTCATGTAGCCAGATAAAATCTTCATGTTGCCTGGGAACGGAGAACTCTGGCTTCTGGAAAGAGCTTAGTGTGGTCTAGAAAGGAGATGCAATAATACTAAAAAAATAGGGCAGGGCAATGGTAAAGTTTAATTACTATTTATTCAACGTACCTTTGTATGGACTGTAAACTTGACTTTGTCCCTTTCACAAAGTGCATCAGGAATGTCAATGAGAAGAGAGGCATCACTGTTTAAGTCCACAGACACAGAACGCAGCTAAGGAAGAAAAAAATACAACATACCAGTGCCATCAATAGTTAAAAATTAGGTGGCTGAGTTTACACACAATACAAGCTAAATTTTTAGTACAAAATTATTCTGATTTTGATCACTTGGATTTTAAAGTCTTTATGGAGATATGGCTAACACAACAATATAGACTCCTGCTGTTGTTGTGTAGTTGACTCATAATTTTAATAATACTACTGCCACTGTCCGAGCAAACATGGTCAAATAAATCTTAAATAGAAAAATCAGTACTGTTTGGGGGGCTGGACTTGTGTAGTCTCAACTTTTTTCATATTCTTTTTAAAGTTGGTTTTAAGTACCTGTTGTAAACATACTTCTCATGCTCTGATTTCATAATTTACATGTTTTAATTGTACAAGTCTCTACAAATGCCCCAGTGTCTGCAGTGTCTCTTGATGTAGTTTGACAATACACAAACATTTCAGAGGAGTGTCAGCGGCTAAAGACCAAAGCCTTAAGCACAGTTTAAAACAAAGATAAATAAAACTAACCATTATGTTAAAACTACATACAGTCTTAATCCATAGAGCGACTTTCAATCTAGATCAAAATTTCAGTACAATGCACCCTTTATTAATTTATGATGTCATTGCATTTTTTTCTCCTACATACTTACGAAAATTAAACAGCAGCAGAAATACATCTAAAAGGCATATATATATATATACAGTATATGGAGACTCATACTATGGCATTGATTTGGCTTAAAGTTGGGACCACACCCTTGTTGATCTGCAATAATATTGCATGTGGAGTAAATGGTTGGCTAGTTATTTGATTTGACCTCTTTAAAAAAAATACCTTTGACGGTCAGACAGTAATGTAGCCATTGTTTTAAAAAAAAAATGACTTTTAGCATAACACGACAAAACTAAACAGCATCACACATCCAAGCTCGACTACAAAATTTAACCAGCATCTAACTGTTAAGAAAACCAGGAATGTGGCCTTTATGGCTGCCTCAGGGTAGCGTGCTGCACAGCCCTTGAAGACAAGTAGCAGAGGTAGTAAAGTGAACGAGCAGAGAAGATAACTCATGACACTCGCTTCTGTTGGTGTTAAGGAGGCAAAACTTTTGACTGTTTCTTCGGGTGCACTCAAAACAGTACCAACCGCTTTAAAGGATGTTTTGACACTGAGCTGCATAAACGTACTAAATACTTGTACCCGTAATCCTCCTGGGTCAGCGTCATTGTTCGTTTTGATTTTACCGATAACGCTGTTGCTAGCTAACATTAAAAGGAACGAAAAATTATTCAATAACTCACTTCTAGGTAGGGTGTGCTTTGCCACCGCCGGCTCCACTTACCTTATCTTTATTGCTTTCATCTATGGTTGTCATAATGGCCCTAAAATAAAACAAAAATAAACAAGAAGACCTACTCAAATGACAAAACCGACAACAGGAAGCGGGCTCTTCTGCGGCTAGTTAGCAGCAGCCAGACTGTCAGACAGCTTTTTTCACCCCCATTCTCGTGACGAAGGAGTAAACCACACCTCCAAAGAAAATGATTGGACAATGGATTACTTACTGGCACTATGATTGGTTATTAACGTAATCAATCATATCTCAGTTTTGTTCCGTCGGTATGATACTATAGACACTTTAAAACAAATTTTAAAAAGCAGTGGTAGAAATTATTATGTAAAAGACGAACGGAGATTATTTAGCAAAAAGTCCATGTAAGTTACTACAATATAAAATGGCCGCACTCAAGTTCCGAGTTCATAACCACACGGATGAATTTTCATGTTACCCTTCACCGATTATGGGTAATGTGGTTTTTTTTAATCACAAACACTGCGTATTGAAATCATATCGAACTTCACTTCCCAGCTCTGAGAGTGTACGTAACCCTGAAGGCGCGCGTATTGGCTGAGTGTATTGGTGTTATGTTGGGGCATGTACCGGCGCAAACATGAAGGCAGAAATTTGTAAATATGCTTAAAAACGTCGATGCTGTAGTAGTTACTGTAGTCTGTATTATTGATAAATTATAATACACTACGCCTGTTGCGTTGAGATCACTAGAATGTTTCTTTTTAAACGTGTTTTATTACTTGGAGGCATCATTGCCCCTCAAAGCACCTCCCTCCGCTGTGTCAGAGACTTAAGTGCTTGTCACTGCCTCAGATCTCCCAAAAGAAACAGTCCATACAGCTCAGTGGACAGTGACAGGTACTCCTGTCTTGTGAAATCTGTCATGTCCTCTTCCAGGGTCGGCTCCCAAACTCCAGGGACTCTCCAGGATGAAGACGAGCACATTTACGGGCCTGTTGTCAAATCCCAGTCACCTTCAAGTGCAGAGATGAGGATACCCAAAATCCTTCACCCTTTTTTGAGCTCTGAAGAGCATCTAGAAACAGAAGATTGTGAGACAGGACCTCCAGCTCGGATATTGTTAAACCGAGGACAGGGCAGGTCATTTGTACCAAGTGTGACCCGTGTCCTTCAGCAGACACTTTCCCCAGAGCAAATCTTCTACTTGGAGAGATGGAAGAAAAGGATGATCGCAGAACTTGGAGAGAAAGGCTTTAAAGAATACAGCCAAAGTAAGATTTGTTACAGATTATTGGCACATAGTTGATCAGTGGTAACTTAATGGTAGTCTATAAATAGAGGGTATGCTCATGATGCCACCAAGCAGCATAAAGGTGTATGCAGTAAAACAAAAAAAAAACACAGTATATAGAGTACCTGCTTGCACTGCAGAGAGCTAATCTTATCATTCCATCCATCCATCTTCTTCCGCTTAATCCTTTTCGGGTTGCTGGGGGGTGGGGGGGTGGAGCCTATCCCAGCATCTTTGGGCGAGAGGCAGGGTACACCCTGGACAGATGGCCAGTCCATCGCAGGGCCAACACAGAGAGACAGACAACCATTCACTCTCACAGTCATACCTAAGGACAATTTAGAATTTCCGTTTGATGCCAATTAACCTAACTTGCATGTTTTTGGCATCAGAATCAGAATCAGAATCAGGTTTATTGCCATTGTTCATGTAGTACACAAACTAGGAATTTGTCTCGGTACAATGCTGCAACATTAAACATGATAAGATAAGAGAAATAAACTATACATGTAATAAAGTGTAGGATAAGATTAAGTGATACTGGTCAACAGTTAAAATATATATTAGCCAGCAGCAGATACTGTGGAGAACTATATAGTGCAGTCGGTAATGCAGGAAGAAAACAGTGATGATTGACATGAGTCTGGTTGAGCTGCTGTACATGGTGCACGAGAGTCACTTAGTGTTCAGCAGTCTAATGGCAGAGGGGAAGAAGCTGTTCATGTGACGGGAGGTTTTAGTCTGGATGGACCGAAGTCTTCTACCAGAGGGGAGGGGGGCAAACAGTACGTGACCAGGGTGTGAGGGATCGGCTATGATCCGGCCAGCACGCCTCCGGGTCCTGGAGATGTACAGATCCTGGAGAGATGGGAGCTTGCAGCCGATCACCTTCTCAGCAGTGCGCACGACGCGCTGCAGCCTTAGTCTGTCCCTGGCAGTGGCTCCTGCGTACCACACGGTTATGGAGGTGGTGAGGATGGACTCGATGATGGCTGTGTAGAACTGCACTAACATCTTGGTGGGTAGCTTGAGCTTCCTCAGCTGCCGCAGGAAGAACATCCTCTGCTGGGCTTTTTTGATGAGTGAGCTGATGGTCGGCTCCCATTTGAGGTCCCTGGTGATGGTAGTGCCTAGGAAGTGGAAGGAATCAGCAGTGGTGATGGGAGAGCCTGAGAGGGTGAGGGGGGGCAGAGGAGTAGTGACTTTCCTGAAGTCTACAATCATCTCCACTGTCTTCAGAGCGTTCAGCTGCAGGTTGTTATTGCTGCACCAGGACGCCAGCTGGGCCACCTCTCTCCTGTAGGCGGACTCGTCGCCGTTGGAGATGAGCCCGATGAGGGTGGTGTCGTCCGCAAACTTGATCAACTTGACAGACTGGTGGCTGGAGGTGCAGGAGTTGGTGTAAAGGGAGAAGAGTAGGGGGGAAAGTACACAGCCCTGGGGTGATCCGGTGCTGATGCTAGTATAGTCTGAGACAGTCTTTCCCAGCCGCACATGCTGCCTCCGGTCCGTCAGGAAGTCGATGATCCACCTGCAGAGGGAGTCAGGCACGTTGAGCAGGGACAGCTTGTCCCGGAGCAGAGCGGGGCGGATGGTGTTGAATGCGGAGCTGAAGTCCACAAACAGGATCCTGGCGTAGGTTCCCGGGGAGTCCAGGTGCTGCAGGATGGAGTGGAGGGCCAGGTTGAGGCATGTGGGAGGAAACAAGAGTAAACCCACACAGACACGGGGAGAACATACAAACTCCCCACAGATCAATGTTGGTCGGGGGCTGGGATCGAACCCAGGATCCCCCGGCCAAGGGTGGATTGCTGTGCTGCCGCAGTGCTAACCACTCCACCACCGCGCATTCCATCTTGTATTAATTGACAAAAAATAGTTCTTCACGTGTGTGCTGTTACCCACACATCACTACATTCAAGTAAACGGTGTGATATTAACATCTAAAGTTAAAAAAAGTACTCGGTGTACTGCTGTGACCAAATATTTTGTGTGATTTTTATGTTTTGCTGCATACAAACTAAAGCTGAAATGTGATTGCCACTCAGTATTGTGTAACTATAGTAACTGCCAAGAATTCTGTTCCAGTGCATTCCCTCCATAGAGTTGCCAACTTTCTCACAGAAAAATAAGGGACAGAGGGTTTTAACTATTGCTCAGTGCCACAATGTTGTGGACATTAGTGTTATAATACTGGGATTCTTTACCTTGATAATACCTTTAAAATAATAATATTCAATGTCATGTTTAATACTACAAGGAAAAAATATCACACTATATCACCATCACTCTATTACTTCATCATCATCATCACTCTATAAATTTAAGAAATCTTTTGTGTGTCTTGTCTGGCTGTCACGATCATAGGACATCATAGGACGGCCTATGATGTGCCTATGATGTTGGCATCATAGGCACATCATAGGCTTCGCAAACAAAAAAAGGAAGTGAAAAGCGACAAATCTGACAAGAAAGAAAGAATAGTGAAGATGTAATGCTTAAAAAATTATAATGTTGCCGTGATTGCATCCATCCATCCATCTTCTTCCGCTTAATCCTTTTTGGGTTCCGGGGGTGCTGGAGCCATCACCCTGTAAATTCAAGAAATCTCTGTGTGTCTGTCACGTTTATAGGACATCATAGGACGGCACCTACGATGTCTGCCTGATGTCCTATGATGCATCATAAGCCATCCTATGATGTCAGGCATTATAGGACTCGCGATGCCGTCATAAAGATATGTCTATATGACGGCACATAGACAGATAGGCATCATAGGACTTGCGAAAGGCATCATAGGACTCACATCATAGGACGGCCTATGATGTCTGTCTGATGTCCTATGATGCATCATAGGCCGTCCTATGATCTCAGGCGTCATAGGACTCGCAATGCCATCAAAAAGATATTTGCGATGCCGTCATAAAGATATGATGTCTGTATGATGGCACATAGACAGATAGGCATCATAGAACTTGCGATAGGCATCATAGGACTCGCGATGCCGTCCTAAAGATATGACATCTATATGACGGCACATAGACAATGTCGGCATGATGTCCAACAATGACCCTAAAAGATATGATGTCTATATGATGTCATATAGACATAGCACATCATACAACGCCCTATGACATCTGCATGATGTCCTATGATGATCTGATGATATCAGGCAATATAGGACTCGCGATGCCATCATCACTTTATCACTCTATTAAAGCAAGAAATTTGTGTGTGTGTGTGTGTGTGTCTGTCATGTTTATAGGACATCATAGGACGGCCTATGAGCTCTGCCTGAACATCATAGGATGTCCTATGAACTCAGGCATCGCAGGACTCGCAATGCCGTCATAAAGGTATGATGTCTATATGACAGCACATAGACAAATGTGTCTTTATGATGTCATATAGACCATCACTCACGATGCCTAGACTAATGTGTCTTAATGATGTCATATGGCTCATAGACAAATGTGTCTTTATGATGTCATATAGACCATCACTCACGATGCCTAGGACTCGTGATGCCGTCATAAAGATAGGATGTCTATATAACAGCACATAGACAAATATGTCTTTATGTCATATATAGACCATCACTCACAATGCCTAGACTAATGTGTCTTTATGATGTCATATGGCTCATAGACAAATGTGTCTTTATGAAGTCATATAGACCACCACTCAAGATGCGTAGACTAATGTGTCTTTATGATGTCATATGGCTCAAAATTGGCAAGGTGAATAAGTCACAGGGCAAATCTTTACAGCGCGTTCGTGTTGGTCAATTCTATGTTGCCGCGAGCAGAGTTGCCAGATCAAGCAGTCTTCGTATTGTTGCTCAAGATGAAGAAACTAAGCAAAAGTGTCGCTTTCTCAGCAATGTCGTTTTTTAAAGAGGTGTTGACACAGTAAAAATATGTAACTTTGAAGAATGCCAGTCTACACTACAAATGTGTAAAATGCCAAGCAAAGTGCTGATTTTCTCCGGTTGCTCCGGTTTCTTGGTTTCTAAGGGCATGCAGGGACCTTCCTAAACAGGGTCGAAAACCACTTTTTGCTCAGATCTATTTTCATGATCCTGCCCATGAACTGGAATTACGACGCACCTATCCCTCAACCAGTGGTCTGAACGAAGAAGAAGAAGACTCACCAGATGGAGAGCAATAGAATGAGGAGAACTGCTGCACGTCAGAAAAGATGCCATGAACATGAAACTTGCTTACACTTGCTTTCTGCAGGCATGCAGAAATACTTGCGTAACCATGTCAAAGATCAAAGGCAGGGATCACCATGGCACTGTTGCCATGGTAACAGGAACTTTCTGCAGGCATGCAGAAATGCTTACTTACACTTGCTTTCTACAGGCATGCAGAAATACTTGCTTATACTTGGTTTCTACGGGCATGCATGGGTATGCACTAGTATAGACAAATGTGTCTTTATGATGGGCCGTCCTATGATGCATGATGTCTGCATGATGTCCTATGATGACCCTAAAAGATATGATGTCTGTATAATGTCATATAGACATAGCACATCATACAACGCCCTATGACGTCTGCATGATGTCCTATGATGATCTGATGATATCAGGCAACATAGGACTCGCGATGCCGTCATATAGACAAATGTGTCTTTATGATGTCATATAGACCATCACTCACGATGCCTAGACTAATGTGTCTTTATGGTGTCATGGCTCAAAATTGGCAAGGTGAATAAGTCACAGGGCCAGTCTTTACAATGCGTTCGTGTTTTCTGCACATCAGATTTCTGCAGCCTTGGCCAATTCTACATTGCCACGAGCAGAGTTGCCAGATCAAGCAGTTTTCGTATTGTTGCTCAAGATGAAGAAACTAAGCAAAAGCGTCTCTTTCTCAGCAATGTCATTTTTAAAGAGGTGCTGACTCAGTAAAAATGTGTAACCTTGAAGAATGCCAGTCTACAATACAAATGTGTAAAATGCCAAGCAAAGCTCTCCGGTTGCTCTGGTTTCTTGGTTTCTACGGGCATGCACAGGCCTTCCTGAACAGGGTCGAAAGCCACTTTTTGCTCAGATCTA
Organism: Pholidichthys leucotaenia; assembly: GCA_020510985.1. NCBI lineage: Eukaryota > Metazoa > Chordata > Actinopteri > Cichliformes > Pholidichthyidae > Pholidichthys > Pholidichthys leucotaenia. The sequence continues at coordinate 305,024,378 of CM035841.1, read as the reverse complement.
TTTTCATGATCCTGCTCATGAACTGGAATTACGATGCACCTATCCCTCAATCAGTGGTCTGAACGAAGAAGAAGAAGACCCACCAGATGGAGAGCAATAGAATGAGGAGAACTGCTGCACATCAGAAAAGATGCCGTGAACATGAACCACCTCAGATTCCAGCAGTATGCCGCAGGCATGACTGTGAACAACACAGCCGTCTGAGACAGGAGACCCTTCAGCAACGGGCATGCAGAAATAGTTGCTTATACTTGGTTTCTATGGGCATGGACGGGTATGCATGGGTACATACATAACATAGATCTAGTTTATTTATAGATAATCTAGTAACTAGATTATCTATAAATTCAAGAAATTTCTGCTAATCTAGTAACTAGATTATCTATAAATTCAAGAAATTTCTGCATGTCTGTCTGTGTGTCACGATCATAGGACATCATAGGGCAGATTATGATGCGCCTATGCTCACTCTATGAGGTCTGCATCATAGGACAGCCTAGAGGACACACTAATTTAAACCGGGATCAAATGCAGGCATCATAGGACTTGCTATGGCATCATCAAAGATCATAGGACAAAGGACACCTTCAAAGATCCACGCAGGCACGACTCACGCTCATAGGACTTGCTATGACATCATCAGAGATCATAGGACTCACCGTGACACCATCAAAAATCAAAGGCACGCATCACTGAATGAGTGCTGACATGCTTGCTTACACCTGCTTTCTGTGGGCATGCAGAAATACTTGCTTATTCTTGGTTTCTATGGGCATGCACAGGTATGCATGGGCATGCACAGGTATGTACTAGTCACTCTATAAATTCAAGAAATCTCTGTGTGTCTGTCAGTATGTGTGTTACGACCAAAGATCATAGGACCGCTTATGATGTTCCTATGATGTCTGCATGATGTCCTATGATGTTCCTATGTATCACGACTCCTTGTGTGTGAAATGTCCTATGATGTTCCTATGTATAATGACTATGTGTGAAAAAATTGTCCGTCCTTGGACTGTATCACTCACGGTCATAGGACTCGCTATGACATCAGCAATGATCAAAGGCAGGCATCAGTCACGCTCACCCATGATCATAGGACATCAAAGATCAAAGGCAGGCATCACTCACGATCATTGGACTCGTTATGACATCATCAAAGTTCATAGGACTCGCTATGACACCATCAAAGATCAAAGGCAGGCATCACTTAACGAGTGCTGACATGCTTGCTTACACCTGCTTTCTATGGACATGCCGAAATACTTTCTTATACTTAGTTTCTACAGGCATGGATGGGTATGCACTAGTGCTTAGAAATTTCAGATTTTACAAAATACAGAATCTCATTTTAAAAATGTGTAATACCTGTTTTTAATAATGGATTGCATTTATATAGCACTTTTCATGACACCCAAAGACACTTTACAATGAGTCCGTTATTCATTCACTCCACAGACAATGATAGTGGTAAGCTACCTATGTAGCCATAGCTGCCCTGGGGCAGACTGACAGAAACATGGCTGCCAATCCATGCCAACGGCTCTCTGACCACCACCGAGCATTTATTCACAGTCATACATCAGTGTCAATAACCATGAACACACTGGAGGCAAGGTGGGTAAAGTGCCTTGCCCAAGGACACAACAGCAAGATGGGGGGAGTGGGATTCGAACTGCCAACCCTCTAGTTATTGGGCGACCTTCTCTGCCTCCTGAGCCACTACGGCCTCATTTTTGTCCCTCTTTGAGAAATAATGCAACTTTGAGCTAGAAAACACAACTACACTGCAAAAAGTCAAATATAAGTAAAATGAAATAAATTAAGGCTGTTTATGCTTGTCTTTTTGTCTGACAAGATATTTATTCTTGCTGTGTAGTTTATGTGTAAGAAAAATTTATATGTTTTCCAATAGTTTTAACTTGGTTTACACAATTTGATAAGTCAAATGTTCTTGCTCTGTTGGCAGATAATTTTACTTAAACAAAAAAAAATTCTGGCAATAGATAATTCTCATTAAAATTAGAAAAATATCTGTCAACAAAGTAAGATTAAATTGCTTAAAACAAGTAAAAACTTCCGTAAAGCAAGTAAAATCTTACAGAAAACTGCACAACAAAAAGGAATTCTTGTCTTGTCAAAATTATCTTGTGAGAGAAAAACAAGCATAAGCCTTGATTTAGGATATTTTATCTTACTGAGATTTCCCTTTTAAAAAGTGTGACAGATACTGCCTTTGACATAAAATTACATCATTGACGTATTCCTGATTCAATGCACAACAGCAACAAATTGAAAAACCTGCACAGGCTAACAGCCCACCTGTCTCCTCCACAGTAATTAGCACCGTCCTCCTCTCGATGCTCCAGCTTAGCAAAATCCTTTACGCTTCAGGATTTTTTCAGCAATTCCTTTTCTCTAAGCTCTTTTCCTATCAATAATTTTATAAGCGCCACTTTCAAGCTACAGACGTGGACAAAATTGTTGGTACCCCTCTGTTAATGAAAGAAAAACCCACAATGGTCACAGAAATAACTTGAATCTGACAAAAGTGGTAATAAATAAAAATTCTATGAAAATTAACCAGTGAAAATCAGACATCCATCTTCTTCCGCTTAATCCTTTTCGGGTCGCGGGGGCGCTGGAGCCTATCCCAGAAAATCAGACAATGCTTTTGAATTATGGTTCAACAGAATTATTTTAAAAAAACAATCTCATGAAACAGGCCTGGACAAAAATGATGGTACCCTTAACTTAATATTTTGTTGCACAACCTTTTGAGGCAATCACTGCAATCAAACAAATTCTGTAACTGTCAATGAGACTTCTGCACCTCTCAGCAGGTATTTTGGCCCACTCCTCATGAGCAAACTGCTCCAGTTGTCTCAGGTTTGAAGGGTGCCTTCTCCAGATGGCATGTTTCAGCTCCTTCCACAGATGTTCAATAGGATTTAGATCAGGGCTCATAGAAGGCCACTTTAGAATAGTCCAATGTTTTGCTCTTAGCCATTCTTGGGTGTTTTTTTTAGCTGTGTGTTTTGGGTCATTATCCTGTTGCAAGACCCATAACCTGCGACTGAGACCAAGCTGTCTGACACTGGGAAGCACATTTCTCTCTAGAATACCTTGATAGTCTTGAGATTTCATTGTACCCTGCACAGATTCAAGACACCCTGTGCCAGATGCAGCAAAGCAGCCCCACAACATAACAGAACCTCCTCCATGTTTCACAGTAGGGACAGTGTTCTTTTCTTGGTATGCTTCATTTTTGCGTCTGTGAACATAGAGCTGATGTGCCTTGCCAAAAAGTTCCAGTTTTGTCTTGTCTGTCCATAGGACATTCTCCCAGAAGCTTTGTGGCTTGTCAACATGCAGTTTGGCAAATTCCAGTCTGGCTTTTTTATGATTTGTTTTCAACAGTGGTGTCCTCCTTGGTCGTCTCCCATGAAGTCCACTTTGGCTCAAACAATGACGGATGGTGCGATCTGACACTGTTGTACCTTGACCTTGGAGTTCACCTTGAATATGTTTAAAGGTTGTTCTGGGCTCTTTTGTTACCATTCGTATTATCCGGCTCCTCCTGCGGCCACGTCTAGGGAGGTTGGCTACAGTCCCATGGATCTTAAATTTCTGAATACTATGTGCAACTGTAGTCACAGGAACATCAAGCTGCTTGGAGATGGTCTTATAGCCTTTACCTTAAACATGCTTGTCTATAATTTTCTTTCTAATCTCCTGAGACAACTCTCTCCTTTGCTTCCTCTGGTCCATGTTTAGTGTGGTACACACCATGTCACCAAACAGCACACTGACTACTTGTCACCCTTTAAATAGGCCGACTGACTGATTACAAGTTTGTAGACACCTGTGATGTTAATTAGAGGACACATCTTGGTTGAACATGTCCCTATGGTCACATTATTTTCAATCTTTTCTAGGGGTACCATCATTTTTGTCCAGGCCTGTTTCACCCTTCAAACCTGAGACAACTGGAGCAGTTTGCTCATGAGGAGTGGGCCAAAATACCTGCTGAGAGGTGCAGAAGTCTCATTGACAGTTACAGAAATTGTTTGATTGCAGTGATTGCCTCAAAAGGTTGTGCAACAAAATATTAAGGGTACCATCATTTTTGTCCAGGCCTGTTTCATGAGTTTGTTTTTTAAAATAATTCTGTTGAACCACAATTCAAAAGCATTGTCTGATTTTCATTGGTTAATTTTCATATAATTTTTATTTATTACCACTTTCGTCAGATTCAAGTTATTTCTGTGACCATTGTGGGCTTTTCTTTCATTAACAGAGGGGTACCAACAATTTTGTCAATGTCTGTAATTACTTCTTACCTCTCATTGGTGCTTGCTAGTCACTTGTCAAAACAATTCCTCTGATAGGCTATTGTTACATGGTACCCACATGAGGCACTTGTAAATTAAACCAGTCAGCAGCCACACATGAATTTCAAGTGATGGGCATAGAATTTGACCAATTAAACAACAATGTGATCTTTTTCATTGGCTCATGATGGGCCCTGATCTTCATAGGCCCCTGGGCTTCAAGCCCAGCCTAGCCCGTTCATTAAGGTGGCCTTAAATATACTGGACAACGCACATCCCACTTGGGACAAAAACATAGTGTATTTCGCCCAATAAATGGGATGTCGCGGCTAACATGGGGACAGTTGGCAACTCTATCTGTAAATGATGCACCAAATGAGCATCATGTTCACAAAAGTTGTTGTTCTCAATCAGATTTATTTAGACAAGGGAAGCGCTTCCATTCAGCTTTAGAGGGCATCCTGACATCTGGCATGATGAGGCAAGACGAAGGTCCCTCTGAGAATCCTGAATATCCACCTGAGATACAGGGTTACATCAAGAGCATCTCTCATGTGTTGGAGGATGTTCGTGGAGTGAGAGCTATGGAAAGCACCGTACAACACGACACACTCAACTACCTGGGAGTTGTCGACTGTGTTGCTCGCTACAGGTAAAACAAAGTTCCAGATTTTCGATTCTAAAGGAAACTTTATCACTATTATCACTACACTGTCTGCTTCCTTCCACAGAGGTGTACTGTGTGTTATTGACTGGAAGACGTCAGAAAAGCCAAAACCATTCCTAAGCAACACCTATGACAATCCTATTCAAGTAGCAGCTTATGCTGGGGCTTTGAACAGTGATGCAAACTATAAATACCAGGTAATATATTGACACCAATTATGCAGTAGGTTATGATTTTTACAATTTTGGTTGGTCATTGTTTTTGTTAGTGTCTGGCTGGCATATGACACACCCATATATGACTTCTTGTTGCAGGTTGAAAATGGACTCATTGTTGTGGCTTACAAGGATGGCTCGCCTGCCCACACCCACCAGCTCAACATGGAGCTGATGTTGGAGTACTGGAAAACTTGGTTGTTGCGTCTTGAAGACTTTAGAGAACATAAGTAAAGCAGTCAGAAGATTAATATGCCATATGGTCATTGAAGTCTGTTTACGCTTTGTGTTTGAGAGATCATATATTTTATTCAAAATATATTATTGAATACAGTTTTATAACATCTGATACACCAGATCTGTCAAACAAGGAACTTTAAAACGTGTGACACTCCAAACACATTAATTGGGACACTCCTTATAAATTTTTAGTTTTTAAGAAAAATCAGCATTTGATTTTTTTTTTTTCAAATTATAGCTATAAGTCAAGGTGATATAATTCTATCACTGATGCAAAAAAAAAAAAAAAACAAGGACAACTTACAGTATCTCACAAAAGTGAGTACACCCCTCATATTTTTGTAAATATTTTATTATATCTTTTCATGGGACAACACTGAAGAAATGACACTTTGATGCAATGTAAAGTAGTCAGTGTACAGCTTCTATAACAGTGTAAATTTACTGTCTCCTGAAAATAACTCAACACACAGCCATTAATGTCTAACCCGCTGGCAACAAAAATGAGTACACCCCTAAGTGAAAATGTCCAAATTGTGCCCAATTAGCCATTTTCCTTCCCTGGTGTTATGTGACTCGTTAGTGTTACAAGGGCTGCACGGTGGCGCAGTGGTTTAGCACTGTGGCAGCACAGTTTTACCCTCGGCCGGGGGATCGCGGGGATCATGAGATCGTGGGTTCGATCCCTGCCCCCGACCAACAGTGAGCTGTGTGGAGTTTGCATGTTCTCCCCATGTTGCGTGGGTTTACTCCGGGATTTCTCCGGTTTCCTCCCGCATACCAAAAACATGTAGGTTTAGGGCGCTCGCGCACGCAGCGACCAGCAGCCGGTGGCTTGTCACCAGACTGCAAACCAAGTCTACCTACGGGTACAAATAAGTAACAAAACAAAACAAAAAAAAAAAAGGTGTCACGTGTGAATGGGGAGCAGGTGTGTTAAATTTGGTGTTATTGCTCTCACACTCTCATACTGGTCACTGGAAGTTCAACATGGCACGTCATGGCAAAGAACTCCCTGAGAATCTGAAAGAAAGAATTGCTGCGCTACATAAAGATGGTCTACGCCACAGGTGTCAAACTCATTCCATGGAGGGCCAAGACCCTGCAGGTTTTACCTCCAACCAGTGTCTTCAATAGGTGATTTCACTGAATTTCTTATAGCCTAGACTCTAGGCTATAAGAAGATTGCCAACACCCTGAAACTGAGCTGCAGCACGGTGGCCAAGACCATACAGCAGTTTAACAGGACAGGTTCCACTCAGAGCAGGCCTTGCCATGGTCAACCAAAGAAGTTGAGTGCACATGCTCAGCGTCATATCCAGAGGTTGTCTTTTGAAAATGGACGTATGAGTGCTGCCAGCATTGCTACAGAGGTTGAAGGGGTGGGAGTTCAGCCTGTCAGTGCTTAGACCATACGCCGCATACTGCACCAAATTGGTCTGCATGGCTGTCATCCCAAAAGGAAGCCCCTTTTAAAGATGGTGCACAAGAAAGCCCACAAACAGTTTGCTGAAGATAAGCAGACTAAGGACATGGATTACTGGAACCATGTCCTGTGGTCTGATGAGACCAAGATAAACTTACTTGGTTCAGATGGTGTCAAGCGTGTGTGTCAGCAACCAGGTGAGGAGTACAAAGACAAGTGTGTCTTGCCTACAGTCAAGCATGGTGGTGGGAGTGTCATGGTTTGGGGCTGCATGAGTGCTGCCGGCACTGGGAAGCTACAGTTCATTGAGGGAACCATGAATGCCAACATGTACTGTGACATACTGAAGCAGAGGATGAGTCCCTTCCTTTGGAAACTGGGCCGCAGGGCAGTATTCCAACATGATAACCACCCCAAACACACCTCTAAGATGACCACTGCCTTGCTAAAGAAACTGAAGGTAAACTGGCCAAGCATGTCTCCAGACCTAAACCCTATTGAGCATCTGTGGGGCATCCTCAAATGGAAGGTGGAGGAGCACAAGGTCTCTAACATCCACCTGCTCTGTGATGTCGTCATGGAGGAGTGGAAGAGGATTCCAGTGGCAACCTGTGAAGCTCTAGTGAACTCCATGCCCAAGAGAGTTAAGGTAGTGCTGGAAAATAATGGTGGCCACACAAAATATTGACACTCTGGGCACAATTTGGACATTTTCACTTAAGGGTGTACTCACTTTTGTTGCCAGTGGCTTAGACATTAATGGTTGTGTGTTAAGATATAATAAAATATTTAAATAATATTTACAAAAATATGAGGGGTGTACTCACTTTTGTCAGGTACTGTATGTACCTTATAGTATTTCCCCCTTTGACTGAAATAACCTCAGTGAAATATTTCCCATAACCATCTACTAGTCTGATGTCAACTAACAGAATGCAGAATTCCTTCAGCTCTGTGATGTTATACCCTCTTTACACAGGGGTGGAGATCATTGAGAGACTGTTGAGAGATCTGGCCAATTTTTGATCTATCAATGATGTCCACAGTGGCCATGGTCTTCTCAAAGTCTTGACTCAGTCCAAAACACACAAGGATCTTCCAAACAATCACAAAGATCAAAAACTGGCATAATCTCTCAGCAAGCTCCGTGCTGTGTAAAGGGGCTCTTAGAGGGATTTCTTGCATGCACAGGCCATTTTAAATCATCCCTATTATCTCAATCAGATTAAGATAAGGGTTTAGACTAGGCCATTTCTAAACTCTACATTTCTTTCTTTTGAGCTATTGGTAAGCTATTTTTATAGCACATGGTTCAAATCCACTTCAGCTTCAGTTCCAGGACAGATGGTCTCACCGTTTCCTCAGACACCCTCTGACACAATGAATAATTCATAGTGGATTCTATGATGAGGAGTTGGCCAGGGCCTGCTACAGCAAAGCAGCCCCACACTATAATATGTCCACCCCCATGCTTCACAGTGGGTGTGTTTCTTTTACTGAAATGCCACCTTTGGTATATGCCAAACATGACTTCCACTTCTATGCTCAAATATTTCATTTTAGACAATCTATCCAGAACACACTGTTAAAGACGTTATAGTCTTTGTCTTGGTGTTCTTTGACAAACTTTAGATTTGACTGGATGTCCTTTTTTTGACAGCAAAGGGTTTCCTCCTTGTACACTTCCAATAAAAATCAAACTTGTGCAGTCTCTTTCTGATGGTAGACACGTGTACTTTGATTTCAGCTGTGGCACAAGTTTAATGTAGCTCCCATGATAATATTATAGGAGAGTTGGAAACTGCTTTAATTATTTTAGTCTTGTCTTGGGCTGAACATGGCAGAACAGTCTTAATTATTAGCAGTTGTTTTAAATGTTCTCCACATCAGAATTATACAGTATTTCAGACAATGGAATAGCTTATTTAAAATTTCTTTTAAAACTCTTTATTTTGTTTTTTTTTTTTTGCCATAACAAGTAACAGAACCTCTAAAGAAAAAAAAAAAAAGACACATAAAAGGGGCAGAAATTATCATACGTTTCAATGAGTGCTGTCCAGGTCTTTGAATAGTGACTATTTCCTCCAGTTTTTCCCAAAGTCACCAGCTTTGAGTCGCAGATGAAAAGTTATTTTCTCCATTGTGTAGATCTCTTCCATAATTTCCATCCAGTATCTTAAGGTGCCTTGAGACCAAACGGGAACGGGCAGCGCGAATACATATAAAGTCAATGGACAGAGGCGAGCACACGTGAATCTCGTGCATTTGCGTCCAAGGGACAGCACTAGCTCTGACATTCTGCCGTCACCAGAGTAAAAGTATCAACATTGGAGAGTAAACTAGTTTGAAAATGAGACTGACACTCACCTGGAGACAGAAGATACGGGGAGTTCGCCTCTTTCCATTGATTTTATATGTATTCGTGCCGCCCGTTCGCATTTGGTCTGAAGGTACCGTTAATTTCAGTGCATCGTTTTTTAACCAATTCCTAGTAGTGGCCTTCTTATTGGCCACAGACATTATTTTAGAGGTCTTCTTTCCTAATTAGTCCTTCTGGGGTTGGACCCAGATACAAAACCCAGGGGTCCCTGGGAACCTTGTGATTTAAAATGTCCTTCATACATCTGATAATGCCATCCCAGAAAGATTGCAACTTGACACATGACCAGAATATGTGACTGTGATTGGCATTAATGTGACCACACTGTCTCCAGCATTGTTGTTGTGTTCCAATCTGTTTACTTTTGATTTGGGGTGTGATGAAAAAAAAGAGAGTCAAATTTGTCCAACCAAATATTCTCCAGCATCTGGAACTTGTAGAGCTGTGTTGTATTTTGCACAGTGAATGCCAATCACACTCCAAAATTTCAGTCTGTAATTCTTCCTCCCCATTTGAGTGTTATACACTACCGTTCAAAAGTTTGGGGTCACCCAGACAATTATTTTGTGTTTTCCATGAAAAGTCACACTTATTTACCACCACGAGTTGTAAAATGAATAGAAAATATAGTCAAGACATTGACAAGGTTAGAAATAATGATTTGTATTTGAAATAATTTTTTCCTTCAAACTTTGCTTTCGTCAAAGAATCCTCCATTTGTAGCAATTACAGCATTGCAGACCTAACATGATTGCACAAGGGTTTTCTAATCATCCATTAGCCTTCTGACGCAATGAGAAAACACATTGTACCATTAGAACACTGGAGTAATAGTTGCTGGAAATGGGCCTCTATACACCTATGTAGATATTGCACCAAAAACCAGACATTTGCAGCTAGAATAGTCATTTACCGCATTAGCAATGTATAGAGTGTATTTCTGATTAGTTTAAAGTTATCTTCATTGAAAAAAAGTGCTTTTCTTTCAAAAATAAGGAAATTTCTAAGTGACCCCAAACTTTTGAACGGTAGTGTATATAGCGAAGTGTTACCGTTGCACTTCTGTAGGCATGCATACAATATGTAGACAATTTTGGAAGGCATTTGTTTATAAGCGTCCAACAGCATTTTTACCAACAGATTACATTCTGCTGATATACCTGTTTTTATCTGTGTATCATAGAAGTGTCTCAGTTGTAGGTAACAAAACAAATCTTTATTTTCTAGTTTAAATTCCTTTTTGATTTTTTCAAAAGCCTTAAAAACATTCCCTTCTGTCAATGTGTGTATGGCCGTAATGCCTTTTTCTGTCCATTATGTAAAAGTTGACTCAGTTTGTCCTGGTCTGAAAAAAATTGTCTGTGAAGGCCATATTAATTGCCTTCAGTCTCCTTCTAGTTTGTTTTCTGACTGCAGTATGTCTGTCCATGTTTTGAGTGTTTCATTAATGGTGATATTGTCATTTTCCTGGTAGTTGTTGAATTTGCTTACTAATCTGGCCAGCTGTTTTGGGTGACCTCAATATTCTTCCATTTGTCATAGTATTCTGGAGAGCACTAGCATACCATGTATTTCAACTGAGCAGCATAAAAATATTCTCTTAAAACTGGGCGGTGCTAGGCCTCCTCTCCTTTTTTCTAATTGAAGCGTTTTGAATTTGACTCTGGGCCTTTCACATGCCCAGATGAATCTAGAGATCTGCTTATTCCATGCAGTTAATTGAGAGTCTGGGATTCGAACAGGCAGAGATGGGAATAGACACAGCAGTCATTTTTATTGCCTCAATTTGTGAGCTGAAATCCAGAATTATTGTTGACCACTTTGACAAGTCTCTCTGTATATTAATTTTAATATTGTTCATTTCATACATCTTGCTCAGATCTTGTTTAATAAAAACCTCGATATTTTATAGTTCCCAAGTCCCATTTTAATTTATATTTCTGTCTGGTAAAACTGCTTGGTATGTACTGTAGGTCACACACACACACAGGATCTGTGTTTTATTAAGTTTGTAACCAGATTTCTGGCCAAACGTATTCAGAACCGTCAAAAGTTTAGGGAGTGTTGAGTCTGGGTTTTTTATGCATATGATAATGTCGTCAGCAAATAATCCTATTTCAATTTCCTTTGAGATCATGTTATATCCATTTCCAGACTCATATGCATCTACAGTCATCTTTTAAAATCTCCAGACAGCTCTTTGGATGTCAACATAGTGATACCATAATCTAAAACAAACCAATCTAAAGGTCTGAGGCTTAAATAAAGCACTCTTCTTCCTGTGTAACAATGATATAATTTGTGTGCATTGTATGGTGCAGCTGAATCTAATTCTGGGTATTTTAAGTAGTAGTAACAAATATGGGGGCATCCTTTTTCTGGAGGAATTTGACAACTTTGCTTTTCTTTTGTTGAATAAGTGATTTTGTTACTGCATGTAAGATAAAATTATAGGTAAAAATTGAAGGATCAGTTATATGTTCATGTTTCTTAGTTTAAAAAAGTAAATTGCTTTTCATATCACAAATATCAGAAGTTTATTTTACATCAAAAAAATAAAAGAATGAATAATATGCTCAAAGTTCATATGTGCATGATGATTTTCATTTCAGATCCAGTCTGGCTTCAAGTGCTATTTCATTAAAGAGATGAGATGTGTAAGATCAGGTCTGTAAGGTTCATGTGCATGAAGAAGATTGCTGTAGTTTAAGGCATCTGGAAATAAGAATGTAACTCACTCTATGTAGTAATAGGGCAAATAATCATAAGCTAATTTCTGATTTGCATTTTCTTAAATTTTAAAAACACCAATTTTAGACAAGAAAACCTAATACTTCTTGCTACTCAAATCTAACTTAGTGTTTTAGAAAGCTGAGCAATATTTTCCCATCACCGAGATATGTAGTAGTCATTGAACTCAAACCAGACTTCTCTGTGTGAGGGAACTTCTGTAAAACCCAGATTTTTAAAAATACTGTAGGACACCATGTTCTCCTCCTCTATGAAGCAGTATACTGGGTAGCCTTGAGCATAATGCTTTCTGGCCAGGGTGCAGATCAGGATTTTGGCATAGCCTTTTCCTCGGTGCTCTGGCACAGTATACAACATTCCAATGGCGCACGACGGATATGTCAAGATCCAGGACACAGGCTTTCCTTCAGCATCCAGCACGCAGCAGGAGGGGAAGTTAGTAATCATGTTGCAGATCATTCCAGAAGCAGCATCCTCTCCGAACTTCCACATCTGGTTCACTAAGCCAAGATGGGATATATCCAGGGAGCTTAATGATATCTTCGAACTGACAGAAAATCAGAAGTCAGAGTGTTAAACCTAAGATAATGTTTTGTCTTATGCATAAATGTACAAGTTGTACCTGTCTAGTGAGGGGAGCTTGGATACATCTTCCAGTATCATCATGTGGCACGCTGCTAGTTGTTTGTATGGCACATCGCTTTCAGATGCCACTGCTTTGAATATCTCCATGTTGACAAGACTGGCTCCTTTAACAACAACAACAACAACAAAAAAAAAAATCTGTAATGTGTGAAGCTTTGTATTTATATTTCTGTATGGCTAAATATTCATTCATCTTCTTCCGCTTAATCCTTTTCGGGTCGCGGGGGGGCTGGAGCCTATCCCAGCATCTTTGGGCGAGAGGCAGGGTACACCCTGGACAGATCGCCAGTCCATTGCAAGGCCAACACAGAGAGACAGACAACCATTCACTCTCACAGTCATACCTAAGGACAATTTAGAATCCCCAGTTTGATGCCAATTAACCTAACTTGCATGTTTTTGGCATGTGGGAGGAAACCGGAGAAATCCCGGAGTAAACCCATGCAGACACAGGGAGAACATGCAAACTCTACACAGATCACTGTTGGTCAGGGGCTGGGATCGAACCAGGGATCCCATGGCCAAGGATGAGTTGCTGTGCTACCGCAGTGCTAACCACTGCGCCACCGCCCTGCCCAATATTTACAATTCCATTTATAACTTTCAAAAGTGAAAAAAATAAATCACGCTTTCAAGATTTAATGTACAAATGTGTGGATTAAAGGATTTCTTTTTGTAGTTTTTGCATTAGCATTATGGACCAAGTCTTTGTCCTTTTGTTGTTTCAGGGATACGACAATATGCCAGAGTGGTGGCCTAGTTGATCGAGCATCTGCCCCACAACCAGGAGGTTGGGGTTTCAAGTCCTGGCTGGGTCATACCAAAAACCATATAAAAATGGTACTTCCCGCCTTCTAGCTTGGTGCTCAGCATAATAGAATGGGGGGAGGAGAAGCTGTTTGTGGATTCTACATGTGATGAACATTGTAGATAGGAAAAACATAATTTTGTTCTACTTTACATGATTGGCTGTATGGACTGACTGACAATAGAGATGGCTTCTTTTTTGTTTCTATCACTATAGGCCATAACAATAGCAGGACTTTGAACCAAACGAAAGGTAAATCAAAATCAAAGCCAGTTTGTTCTTCAACTTCAAAGTATACAACCAGGATGTTATAAGATAAAGAACAGTTGTAAAAAAAAAAAAAAAAAAAAAATCCCAAGTATTTTTCGATGCAGTTGATAACAGAATAAAATGGCTTGTTTCCATTACCAAGACAAAGGTACCTGCTCCAGTCAACAACGGAGGACTTTCTTATGGTTTGCTCTAGGATAGCTTGGTTGTTTGCAAAGACCACCGTGTCTCTGAACAGATCGCTCTCCTGCAAGAAAACGATGTAATAAGATGCATGCACAAAAGCTATACGTGTCACACACACCCCTTCCCACGGTATACACACATTTGTAGTACCTGTTCAATATGTGGTTTGCAGATAATGACGTTAAAGTGTGGCCATTTGTCCACAAAAACCCGTGCAGGGTCTGATGTGACTCTGTTTTTAAGAACCAAGTAACCATACACCTAAAAAAAAAGAAACAGATCCCGGCGTGGCTTATACGGAGCCGAATTACTTTCGGGAAAAAAAGCACCAACAGAATCGCCAACATATTACATTACATATACCGGTACAGTAAATGTCACTTGGGTGCAAATTCTCGAACTGCCCCTTACAAACCTGGAGCGATTTTGGTAAATATCCTTTCAGTTCGGTTTCGGCCATTTTCATCTGATCCTGGGTCAGTTCCACGGTCATTTTAGCGCTATTTTAATGCTCAGGAGTCAGGATATAGTTTGGTCCGTAAAGTCGACACAACGACGCAACACGTGCCAATATGTAGACTACGAGACCAAAGGGCACTGCGGTAACGCCATTTGCACTTCAGGAGTGCTTGCTAGTCGCGCGGTCTGCACTTACATAATTATTGCGTGTGTACTTCGTATTTTACGGTAAAGTGGCAGTTATCGTAAAATGGTGCATCCAGGGACAAGTTTTAAAAAGGTTAAACTTGCTTTGCAAGACAATAGAAATTATTTAGTTGAGGTACGCAATACATCTGTTATTTACAACTGTCATTTTCAAGCATATTGTGGAGATAATAATTATTCATTGCTTTACTTGTTGTAATCTGATCTCCAAGTATCACTGCAGTTATGTTCATTGCATTTTCTAATAACTGCATCATTGTAACAATATTCAACTGTCCATAATTGGGATTATCAATTTGTTATCAGAAAACTGCTTGATTCTTGTAGAAGACCTCTTTAACTACAACTCGAGTGGCTTTCCAATTATTTTTACTGCAGCATTTTGGAATAAATTGATAATAAACTTTATGAAATATGTCATAATATCCATATTCATCTGTCTATAGAACTTTCATATCGTTTTGTTATCAGAAAACTCTGCTTGATTCTTGTAGAAGGCCTCTTTAACTACAACTCGAATGGCTTTCCAATTATTTTTACTGCAGCATTTTGGAATAAATTGATAATAAACTTCATGAAATATGTCATAATACCAATATTGAAGTGTCCATAACTAATATTTTGTTCCCAGAAAAAAACTGCTTGGTTTTTGTAGAGGGGATCCTTGATTACAACTGCAATGAATTTCTGACTGTTTTAACTATTGCATTTTCTAATATTGATAATATGACATATTTCATAAAGTTTATTATCATTTTGTTCCAAAATGCTACAGTAAAAACAGTTGGAAAACCACTAGAGTTGTAGTCCAAGAGGTCTTCTACAAGAATCAAGCAGAATTTTCTGATAATTGATAATCTCAATTCATGGACAGTTGAATATTGTTACAATGATGCAGTCATTAGAAAATGCAATGAACATAACTGCAGTGGTACTTGGAGATCAGATTACAACAAGTAAAACAATGAATAATTATTATAATTAATAATAATAATAATTATAATTATTATAATTATTATTAACAATTGTAAATAACAGATGTATTGTGTTTTATTGTATTGTGTTCATTATTATTTGTGTATCTCAACTAAATAATTTCCATTGTCTTGCGAAGCAAGTTTAACCTTTTTAAAACTTGTCCCTGAATGCACCATTTACTATATACGTCACTTTACCGTAAAATACTAAGTAGACACGTGTGGCGAAAAGAGGAAGGCGAGGCAACGAGATAGTCTAGCTCTTCTAGCTGCTAGAAGCCAAAGAAACTTTATTCTTTCTCCATCATGAAGTACAGCAAACAGCGGTCCCGGGTCTCTGTGCATTCCACTTTTATCTCTATTTATCTCTCTAAAATTCCCCATTGTGGGACTAATAAAGGCTTATCTTATCTTATCTTATTTTCATGCACTGAGACCCGGAACATCTGACCATAACACATTGTTGTTTGGAACAAAGACCTGTGTGGCACATTAACATGACATTACGCCAGGGCCGCTCTTACACCCTTCTGTCCTCAGTGGCTTCAGCAGTTCTCACTCTCCCCGGGGGGCGCATAGACCCAACAGTCCCGTCTGAAATCCCCCGGTGACACCTCCTCCTTTGGTCCATTGTTCCCCCTTCCTCCTGCTCTCTCTGGGCGGAGAAATCTCCACTGTGCCCCTACACAGCCCCCCCCCCCCCCCCGAACACCCAGAAGGGGCACTAACCCCCTCGTCCTTTGGGCTTGAGCTCTGGCACCCATAGCGGCTGTAGCAGGGGGTCGCCGGTCCAGTTGAACCGCCCTGGTGGCAAGGTGTACAGGAGGGCACATCGGTCTGTGGAGGGAAAAAGGGAGGGGGGGAAAACACATTATCTTCGTGAGCGCAGGTCCCTGCTGAGGGATCACCAACCTGCGGAGCCACCAACGATGGGCGTCTGCGCCAGGGAGCTTGGGCCAACACCACCTGCTTGTCTACCAACACAGAAGTGGGCTTAAGCCCGTCGATGCAGATGGTCTCCCTACGTCCCCCCAAGTCTAACACAAAATGCTTCGCCCCAGGTTCCAACACTCTGAACGGTCCGTCGTACAGTGGACGCAGCGGGGTCCAGTACACATCGTGCCTGACGAAAACAAAATGAGCGTTCTGCAAGCTTTTTGGGACGAATATGTAGGGAAAACAACGGTGGGCCGAGCCCGGTACGCTCACAGCCTCCGTACTGTGTAAAAATTGCATGGGCGGATCAGCCTCGGGCGTGGGGTTTTCCGGTAAAAACTCTGGGGAGCCACAGCGGCTGAGAAAAAAACGAGTTCTGCCGGGGACGCTGCCAGATCCTCCTTAGGTGTGGATCGCAACCCTAAAAGAGCCCAGGGCAGGCGGTCGACCCAATTTGTGTCCATGAGCGAAGCTCTGAGCGCTGCTTTAAGCAACCTATGAAAATGCTCGAATAACCCATTAGCCTGGGGGTTGTACACTGTAGTGCGGTGAATTTTGACCCCCAGGCTCTGTGCCATCGTGGACCAGAGTTCCGACATGAATTGTGGACCCCTGTCAGACGTGATGTTTGATGGAGAGCCGAAACATGCAACCCAAGCCGACAAAAAAGCACGAGCCATTTCCGCGGATGTGGTAGAAGCCAGCAGGACCACTTCAGGCCAGCGCGTGGTGCGGTCCACGACCATCAAAAGGTGCGTGAAACCTCGTGACGGTGGGAGGGGTCCCATCAAATCCACATGGACATGGTTGAACCTCCTAGCCGGGATTTGGAACCGCTCGAGGGGGGCTCTGGTGTGCTTGTGCACTTTGGCCCGCTGGCACGCGATGCAAGCTGCAGCCCACTCTCTCGTCTTTGCGCAAGCGTGGCCAGACGAACTTTGCCCGCACTAGCTTCACTGAAGCACGCAATCCCGGATGCGAAAGGGAGTGGACTGACTCAAAAACACGACGGCGCCAAGAGCTCAGAACCACTGGACGCGAGCGGCTGGTGGAGACGTTACAGAGCAAGGGAGTACACCCTTCTTGCACCACTCTGGGTTAAGGCTGCTCTCCAGCCTTAACCCAGTTGGCGCAGACTGGAGCGCGCAAATGTCCCCTTCTCCGGCTTGCTCCAGGGCCATGGCAGGGAAATCTATTCCCATGTAGACCGGGGCGACTAACGTGCGGGACAGGCAATCAGCCACGATGTTGAGCTTACTGGCAACGTGTTGAATGTCGGTCGTAAACTCCGAAATTGTGGCCACATGCTGTTGCTGCCGGGCCGACCACGGTTCTGAGACCTTGGACATTGTGTACGTCAGCGGCTTATGGTCCACAAACGTGGTGAACTCACGCCTCTCCAGCTAGAACTGGAAATGACGCGTCACCAGGTGGAGAGCCAGCAATTGTCTATTGAACGTGCTGTGTTTTCGTTCGTTGTCGCGCAAAGTCCGGCTAAAAAATGTGAGTGGCTGTCATGAACTTGAGACACACTGCTCCACCACTGCCCCTATGGCAGCATCAGACGCATCCATAGTGAGCGCTATCCGTGCAGACGGATCTGGATGGGCTCGCAACGCGGCATCCGCCAGTGCTGTTTTAGTGTTTGTAAAGCCTGGTCTTGCTTGGGAGTCCAGTCGACGGTTTCCGCAGGCTTCTTTTTTTTAAGCGCGGCTTACAATGGCTGCATCAGCTGGGCTGCTCGGGGAAGGAAATGGTTTTAAAAATTAACCATTCCCAAAAACTCCTGTAGTGCTCTCACGGTCTGCGGATGCGGAAAATCTGACACAGCGCGCATCTTATTCAGCAAAGGGATCGCCCCCTCCGGCGAAGTGCGGTGGCCCAAAAAATCAATCACTGGCACACCGAACTGGCACTTTGCCAGGTTAACTATCAGCCCGTGTGCTTCCAACCTCTGGAAAACTGTCTCGAGATGGGCGATGTGCTCTCCCTCAGACACGCTGGCTACCAAAATGTCATCTAAGTAGACAAAAACGAAGGACAAGCCGCGAAGCACTGTGTCCATCATCCTCTGAAGGTCTGCTCCGCGCCTTTTAATCCAAACGGCATGTGTAAAAACTCGAAAAGGCCGAAAGGAGTTATTACTGCTGTTTTTGGGATGTCTTCCACGAGCACCGGGACCTGATGATATCTGCGGACCAGATTCACTTTCGAAAAAACATGTGCCCCGGCCAGGTGCACAGAAAAATCCTGGATGTGCGGAATTGGATAACGATCGTGTTCTGTGGCATTATTCAAGTGCTGGAAATTGCCACACGGTCTCCACAACCCATCGGCTTTAGGCACTATGTGTAGCGGGGATGCCCACGGGCTGTTGGAGCGCCTGATGATGCCCAACTGCTCTAAGTTGGCAAACTCCTCTCTCATACTGGCCAGTTTAGCTGCGTCCAAGCGCTGAGGTCACGTGAACACTGGTGGGCCTTTTGTCTTTATGAAGGGTTCGACCCCGTGTTTCGTTACCGTAGCCGAAAAAGTCAGGACCGTGAGTGCCGGGAACTGCGTGAGCAACTGTTGGTACTTACCCCCTGGAGCAATAACGTTAGCCAGTGTTGTCAACCCAGCTCCCTGAGCTGTACAGGGGAGTGAGGTGAAAAAGACAGCATCCACTAATCTCCTATTAGCAACATTGACTAATAACCCATACGCACATAAAAAATCTGCACCTAGAATGGGGCCGGAACATGCAGCTATCACAAAGTTCCACTGAAAATTGCATCCATGTAAGCATATCGTCAGTGTCTGCTTGCCAAATGTCCTGATGGTGGATCCATTAGCAGCCATGAGCTCAGGACTGCTGCCTCCTGCCACTCTGTCTGCATTGACTGATAGGATGAGGCTCTTCTGGGAGCCAGAGTCCACCAAAGACAGTCTCCCCGAACGTGTGTCTTGTGACATAAAGCAGTTTGTTCCTGTCACCATCGGTCGCAGCTGCAGCCAAATTCCAAACGCGCCATCTTCCCGGCTCTTTGAATTGGCATGGCACTAGGCAGTGTTGGGCATTCAAGCCGAAACGGCAATGATAAAAACAGATCGCTCCATTCCTTCATCTCCTGGTGTCCGTCCTGGCTTCCACTCACAGCTCCTCAACCTCGCTGGAGTCCCTCATGGATGCTGGTGCCACTGCCTGCGCGCTGAGAGTTTTGGTTGACGAAATGATGCGGTCCGCTTCCTGCACCAGGGCACGGTGGTCCTTTGCAACCAGCCGTGGCGAGTTGGCCAAGATCGCCCTCGCTGTAGCCGGTAGGTTCCTGAGGAACAAGTGGGCGAACAGGAAAGATTCATCGTCCTTCTCCCTCAGCGCCAGCATGCTCTCCATGAGCTCCACTGCTGATCTGTCCCCTAACTCCGAACACGTTAGGAGTTTCTCTGCCCTCTCACTGTCAGAAAGGGTGTAACACTGGAAAAGCATCTTGAGTGCTTCATATTTTCCTTGGGCCGGCGGTTCCTGTAGCAGGCTCGTCCTCTGTTGCGTGGCGCGCGCATCCAGTGCTGCGACCACGTAGTAACATCTTGCGTCGTCCGTTGTTATCCTGCAGAGTGCGAACTGGGCTTCTATGTGCAGAAACCACGCAGTTGGGTTGTGAAGAAAGAAGTCTGGGAGCTTGACTGAGCCGGCGCACATGGCGCTGGTGCTCTCCCTCCAAGTAGTCTCCAGGGTGACGCTTGGCTCGCTTTCCATGGCACGTCTTAGGGTCATCAATGTGGAGAAAGGAGGCAGGTGAGGCAACAAGCTGGACGGCACAGAAACTTTATTCTTTCTCCAACATGAAGTACAGCAAACAGTGATCCCGGGTCTCTGTGCATTCCACTTTTATCTCTTTATTTCCATGCATCGAGACCCGGAACTTCCAACCATAACACGTTGTTTGGAACAAAGACCTGTGTGGCACATTAACATGACATTACGCCAGGGCCGCTCTTACACCTTTCTGTCCTCAGTGGCTTCAGCAGTTCTCACTGTCCCCGGGGGGGCGCATAGACCAAACAGTCCCGTCTGATATCCCCCGATGACACCTCTTCCTTCGGTCCATTGTTCCCCCTTCCCCCTGCCCTCTCTGGGTGGAGAAATCTCCACCGTGCCCCCACACAGCCCCCCCCCCCCGAACACCCAGAAGGGGCACTAACCCCCTTGTCCTTTGGGCTTGAACTAGTGCCCATAGTGGCTGTAGCGGGGGGTGGCTGGTCCAGTCGAATTGCCCTGCTGGCAAGGTATACAGAAGGGCACATCATTCTGTGGAGGGAAAAAGGGAGGGAGGAAACACATTATCTTCGCGAGTGCAGGTCCCTGCTGAGGGATCACCAACCTGCGGAGCCACCAACGATGGGCGTCTGCGCCGGGGAGCTTGGGCCAACACCACCTGCTCGTCTGCCAACACAGAAGTGGGCTTAAGCCTGTCAATGCAGATGGTCTCCCTATGCCCCCCCAAGTCTAACACAAAATGCTTCGCCCCAGGTTCCAACACTTTAAACGGTCCGTCGTACGGTGGACGCTGACTCCGCATCCAGCACCATCTTTGATGTGGTACAGCGGCTGCAGTCAATTTCTCCAGAGGCGCCAAACTTTATTCTTGGGGATTTTAACCATGTTTCTTTAAAGAAGACACTTAAAAACTTTTATCAGTATGTCTCCTGCCCAACCAGGCGAAAAAAGACATTGGACCTGTGCTATGGATCCATAGAGAGGGCCTATAAATCACTCCCCCTTCCTCCTTTAGGATCCTCAGATCACAACTGTTTACATTTGCTGCCCACATATAAAACTGCTGTCAGAAGAGGCAAGGTGGAGACCAGAGACATAGATGTGTGGACAGAAGATTCAGTGCACTTCCTCCGGGAATGCTTTAACTGTACAGACTGGGAGATGTTCACACTGTCCTGCGGGGATGATTTGGACCCTTTGGTAGACGTCACATGCTCATACATGGCTTTCTGTAAAAATATGATCATTCCACATAAACGTGTCAAAATATATCCCAACAACAAGCCATGGGTTACAAAATCAGTTAAATCCTGCTTACAGAGGAAAGCACTTGCCTTTAAACAGGGGTCTGTTTCTGAGCTAAAGGTTGCCACAAAAGAGCTGAAGGCCGAAATTTTAAGAGCAAAACAGAATTATAAATCAGAGTTGGAAAGCAAGATGGCAACAAAGAAACTTGGTTCAGCCTGGGCCAGTATGAAAACTATTGCAGGCCTTCAGAGCACAGAACGCAGTAATCGTGTGTTTTTAGATGGTTTTAATTCAGACACAGAGCTGGCTAATGCTCTTAATTGTTTTTATGGTTGTTTTGACTCCCTTGATTTTAGCACCGAAACCCAAGATTTGAAATAGAAACTCAAAGACAATCAGCACTTTAATAGTGAGGTGCAGGATATTAAAAGGGAGTTCTGTGCTGTAAAAGTGAACAAAAGTCAGGGCCCTGATAATATATGTGAGCGCTTGGTAAAGTCCTGTGCACATGAACTGAGTCCTATATTTCATTACATTTTCAATAAGTCCTTACAGACACAACATGTGCCTAAGATCTGGAAAGAAGCCGTGGTTGTTCTCGTTCCAAAATCCAGCTGTCCTAAAACGGTAAACGACTTTAGACCAGTTGCTTTGACTTCAATTTTAATGAAAATTTTTGAAAAACTGGTCAGATGTGAGGTCCTAAAGCAGACTGAGCATGCATTGGATCCTCTGCAGTTTGCCTATAGGCCTCACAGAGGAGAGGAGGACGCCACTGTCACTCTGTTTACCATGCTTTTTAAACATCTGGATTTTAATGGGATACACGCCAGGCTTTTATTTGTGGATTTTTCCTCCGCCTTTAATACAATCCAACCTCATATTTTAGTTGAAAGGCTCCTGCAACAATTTGATTTGAGCAATAATCTGGTGGGTTGGATTCTGGATTTCTTAACCAACAGGACGCAGAAAGTAAGGGTCAATGGTACATTGTCTGACCTAAAGTGCTCTTCTACTGGCTCTCCTCAGGGGTGTGTGTTGTCACCACTACTCTTCATTCTGTACACAAACATGTGTCGGAGCAGATATGACAACAGACACATTATAAAGTATGCTGATGATTCAGTTATTGTCAGTCTCCTCCAGGATGGTGAGAGTGGCCACGGCCCAGTAGTTGATTTTGTTCACTGGTGTGAGGATTCCTACCTGCAGCTGAATACGACAAAAACTAAAGACATGATTATTGACTTTAGGAGGAAAACTCCCAGGCACAAAGTCACTGTACTAAAAGGCCAGACCACCGAATGTGTACAATCCTACAAATATCTTGGGACGATTATTGATAGTAATTTAAACTTCGAAGAGAACTGTGAAAGGGTTTTGTTTTTTTTTCTACTTCCGGCGCCACACGAGTCGGCTGCCTTTTTGCAACAGCCGCTCAATTCTGAGTTTTTTCTTCCTCTAACTTTCTGATCCGGTGAAAACTTTCTGATCCGGCGACACCTAACACACCTTATACATCACGGACACACAGATCGCCCCAAATGTCTCCCGAGCCGGTGGACGGAGCCACTGTTTATAGCAGGAGACGGTACAGCAGGGAACAGCTGCTAGCACTCAACCGCCACTCGGTGGTAACAAAAAAACTCGACATACTGGGAGAACTGAGGCGAAAACGACGTGGGTGTCATGCTGGTGTAAGACAGCGGGCAAGAAATATAAGGTACAGACCCACCCTCCCATCCGTTGTTATGGGGAATGTACGATCGATGTTGGGAAAGGTAGATGAGCTAGTGGCTATCTCCCGCTACGATAGCATATACCGGGAGTGCTGCCTTTTGTTATTTACTGAGACGTGGCTAACTGAACGAGCAGCAGATGCTAACATTGAACTGGAGGGTTTCCACGCGATACGGGCAGACCGAACACCAGACAGTGGCAAAGCAAGGGGCGGTGGAGTGATAATGTATGTAAACAACAACTGGTGCAGACCGGGACATATCACTGTTAAACAACAACACTGCAGCAAAGATATCGAGTTGCTAGCTGTTAGTATGCGGCCTACCTATCTCCCGAGGGAATACTCACACGTGATCTGCATTGTTATTTATGCAAATCCGACGGCGAACGCTGGGACGGCGCGTGACGTCATCCACTCAGTAACTGGCAGGCTGCAGACAGAACACCCAGATGCTCTTCTCCTCATCTCAGGCGATTTCAACCATGTTTCACTGTCTCCCATTCTACCCACGTTTACCCAGTATGTCACATGCCACACTAGAGACAATAAAACACTGGATTTATTCTACGCAAACACTAAGGAGGCGTACACCTCATCACCACTCCCCCCATTCGGGAGATCGGATCACAACTTGGTTCATCTCCGGCCGGTGTACAAACCCCTAGTGCACAGACAACCTCCGGTCATGCGCACAGTGAAGTTATGGTCTGAGGAGGCAATGGACGCTCTAAAGGACTGTTTTGAAACCACCGCCTGGGAGCAGCTCTACGATCCACATGGTGAGGACATCGATGGCCTCACTCACACCATCACGGACTACATCAGCTTCTGTGTGGACAACACCGTTCCCACCAAGACCATACGATGTTGCTCAAACAACAAACCCTGGATCAACCCTGAGATAAAAACACTTCTGAGATAGAAGAAGAGGATCTTCAGGTCGGGGAACAGGGAGATGCTGAAGTCCGTACAGAGGGAGCTGAGGAGAAAGATCAGAGAAGGCAAGGACAGCTTCAGGAAGAAGATGGAGGACAAGCTGCAACAGAGCAACATCGGTGGGGTCTGGAGAAACCTTAAAACAATCTCTGGGCTCCAGAATACCTCCCCCCAGGCCACGGGGGGCAGGGAGTGGGTGAACAATCTGAATCTGCTTTTCAATAGGTTTGACCAACCGCCCTCCCCCTTGACTGCACAACAACCACTGCTGCCTCTAAAGACATCAAGTCCTGCTGCCCACTCCCCACTCCACCAACACTGCCCCACTCCTAACATACAGCCCCCCAACCTGACTTTGACTAAGACCCAGGTGAGGACGGAGCTGAGGAAGATCAAGGCGAGGAAGGCGTCAGGACCGGACGGCATCAGCGCAAAGCTCCTCAAGTCCTGTGCAGACCAGCTGTGTGGGATTGTGGAGTACATCTTCAACCTGAGCCTGAAGCTGGGGAGGGTACCACAGTTGTGGAAAACATCTTGTGAGGTACCTGTACCAAAGACTTCCCACCCCAAAGATCTGAACAGCTACAGCCCAGTGGCCCTGACGTCCCACTTGATGAAGACCCTGGAGAGACTGCTCCTTGCTCACCTCCGCCCCCTGGTGGGACCAGCGATGGATCCACTTCAGTTCGCCTATACCAGCATGGCATTGGGGTGGAGGATGCGGTGATCTTCCTCCTTCACCGTTCTCTGTCCCACTGGAGAAGCCCGGGAATGCGGTGAGGATCATGTTCTTTGACTTCTCCAGTGCTTTCAACACCATCCAACCAATGATCCTGAAGGACAAGCTGCTGTGCGCAGGGGTGGACCAGCACCTGTCATCATGGATCCTGGACTACCTCACAAACCGGCCACAGTTTGTGAGAACCCGGGACTGTGTGTCCAGCACGATCATCGGTAGCACGGGGGCCCCCCAGGGAATGGTTTTGGCTCCCTTCCTGTTCACCCTTTATACTGCGGACTTCTCACACAACACAACACACTGCCATCTACAGAAGTTCTCTGACGACTCTGCGATCGTTGGCCTCATCTCCAACGGAGATGAAGCTGAGTACAGAGGGCTTATCCAGGACTTCGTGGACTGGTGCCATCGGAACTGCCTCCAGATCAATGCAAGGAAAACTAAGGAGCTGGTGGTGGACTGCCGCAGGCAAGGACAACCCCTCACAGCACCAGTAAATATACAGGGAACAGACATCGAGATGGTGACATCCTACAAGTACCTGGGTGTTCATCTGAACAATAAAGATAAGATAAGATAAGATAAGATACGATAAGCCTTTATTAGTCCCACAATGGGGAAATTCCAGGATTGCAACAGCACAGGGATAGCAACACTCAGAGCAACAATCAGAAGGCAAGAGAAAAAAAAAGAAACAAGAGCAGCAAGTATACATATGTACATATAAACATATATATATATATATATATATATATATATATATATATATATATATATATATATATATATATATATATATATATACAGTATATATACAGTATATATACAGTATATATAGACACACAGTGCAGAGCATTGTAGCTAGATGGAATAAATATGTAAATATATAAACACACACAGTGTGGAGCATTGTAGCTAGATGGAATAATATGTAGACATATAAAAACACAGTGCGGCGCATTGTAGCTAGATGGAATAAATATGTAGATATATAAACACACCCAGTGCGGAGCATTGTAGCTAGATGGAATAAATATGTAAATATATAAACACATGCAGTGCAGAGCATTGTTGCCAGATGTCTAACCGTCTACTCAGTTATCCTACATGGCATGATCATGTACCCATACATATTCTCACCCTCCATAGCGACCGGTATTTTCCTAGTTGTATGCCGGAGGAGACCATTGTATAAGTCTATTGTGTCTTTTGCATTCAAAACTATTAGGTTGTCACGTCTTTTTGCTATCTCTGTGAGCAGCCCTGCTTAGGTTGTACAGTCTGACAGCCGTTGGTAGGAAGGACCTGCGAAACCTCTCGGTTGTGCACCTAGGATGATGTAGTCTGCTGCTAAATGAGCTCCTCAGTGCATTCAGTATGTCCTGCATAGGGTGGAACTCGGACTCCAGCAGAGATGACAGTTTAGCCACCGTCCTTCTCTCTCCTATCTCCTCCACTGGGTCAAGGCGCTGCCCCAGGACAGAGCTAGCTTTCTTGATCAGTTTATTCAGTCTCTTCCTATCGGCTGCCGTATTGCCACTGCCCCAGCAGACCATTCCAAAAGTGATGGCTGATGCCACCACCGTGTCATAGAATGTCTTCAGCAGCGCCCCTTGTACACCAAAAGACCTGAGTCTCCTCAGTAGGAACAGCCTGCCCTGTCCCTTCTTGTAGAGTGCGTCAGTATTGTGTGACCAGTCTAGTTTATTGTTCAGATGAACACCCAGGTACTTATAGGATGTCACCATCTCAATGTCTGTTCCCTGTATATTTACTGGTGCTGTGAGGGGTTGTCCTTGCCTGCGGCAGTCCACCACCAGCTCCTTAGTTTTCCTTGCGTTGATCTGGAGGCAGTTCCAATGGCACCAGTCCACGAAGTCCTCTATAAGCCCTCTGTACTCAGCTTCATCTCCATTGGAGATGAGGCCAACGATCGCAGAGTCATCAGAGAACTTCTGTAGATGGCAGTGTGTTGTGTTGTGTGAGAAGTCCGCAGTATAAAGGGTGAACAGGAAGGGAGCCAAAACCGTTCCCTGGGGGGCCCCCGTGCTACCGATGATCGTGTCGGACACACAGTCCCGGGTTCTCACAAACTGTAGCCGGTTAGTGAGGTAGTCCAGGATCCATGATGACAGGTGCTGGTCCACCCCTGCGCACAGCAGCTTGTCCTTCAGGATCATCAGTTGGATGGTGTTGAAAGTACTGGAGAAGTCAAAGAACATGATCCTCACCGCATTCCCAGGCTTCTCCAGGTGGGACAGAGAACGGTGAAGGAGGAAGATCACCGCATCCTCCACCCCAATGCCATGCTGGTAGGCGAACTGGAGTGGATCCATCGCTGGTCCCACCAGGGGGTGGAGGTGAGCAAGGAGCAGTCTCTCCAGGGTCTTCATCATGTGGGACGTCAAGGCCACTGGTCTGTAGCTGTTCAGATCTTTGGGGTGGGAAGTCTTTGGTACAGGTACCACACAAGATGTTTTCCACAGCTGTGGTACCCTCCCCAGCTTCAGGCTCAGGTTGAGGATGTACTCCACAATCCCACACAGCTGGTCTGCACAGGACTTGAGGAGCTTTGCGCTGATGCCGTCCGATCCCGACGCCTTCCTCGCCTTGATCTTCCTCAGCTCCATCCTCACCTGGGTCTTAGTCAAAGTCAGGTTGGGGGGCTGTATGTTAGGAGTGGGGCAGTGTTGGTGGAGTGGGGAGTGGGCAGCAGGACTTGATGTCTTTAGAGGCAGCAGTGGTTGTTGTGCAGTCAAGGGGGAGGGCGGTTGGTCAAACCTATTGAAAAACAGATTCAGATTGTTCGCCCACTCCCTGCCCCCCGTGGCCTGGGGGGAGGTATTCTGGAGCCCAGAGATGGTTTTAAGGTTTCTCCAGACCCCACCGATGTCACTCTGTTGCAGCTTGTCCTCCATCTTCTTCCTGAAGCTGTCCTTGCCTTCTCTGATCTTTCTCCTCAGCTCCCTCTGTACGGACTTCAGCATCTCCCTGTTCCCCGACCTGAAGATCCTCTTCTTCTCTCTCAGAAGTGTTTTTATCTCAGGGTTGATCCAGGGTTTGTTGTTTGAGCAACACCGTATGGTCTTGGTGGGAACGGTGTCGTCCACACAGAAGTTGATGTAGTCCGTGATGGTGTGAGTGAGGCCATCGATGTCCTCACCATGTGGATCGCAGAGCTGCTCCCAGGTGGTGGTTTCAAAACAGCCCTTTAGAGTGTCCATTGCCTCCTCAGACCATAACTTCACTGTGCGCATAGCCGGAGGTTGTCTGTGCACTAGGGGTTTGTACACCGGCCGGAGATGAACCAAGTTGTGATCCGATCTCCCGAGTGGGGGGAGTTGTAATGAGGTGTACGCCTCCTTAGTGTTTGCGTAGAATAAGTCCAGTGTTTTATTGTCTCTAGTGTGGCATGTGACATACTGGGTAAACGTGGGTAGAATGGGAGACAGTGAAACATGGTTGAAATCGCCTGAGATGAGGAGAAGAGCATCTGGGTGTTCTGTCTGCAGCCTGCTGGTTAGTGAATGGATGACGTCACGCGCTGTCCCAGCGTTCGCCGTCAGATTTGCATAAACAACAATGCAGATCACGTGTGAGTATTCCCTCGGGAGATATGTAGGCCGCATGCTAACAGCTAGCAACTCAATGTCTTTGCTACAGTGCCGGTGTTTAACAGTGATATGTCCCAGTCTGCACCAGTTGTTAACATACATTATCACTCCACCGCCTCTTGCTTTGCTACTGTCTGGTGTTCGGTCTAAACTAGACTGGTCACACAATACTGACGCACTCTACAAGAAGGGACAGCGCAGGCTGTTCCTACTGAGGAGACTCAGGTCTTTTGGTGTACAAGGGGCGCTGCTGAAGTCATTCTATGACACGGTGGTGGCATCAGCCATCACTTTTGGAGTGGTCTGCTGGGGCAGTGGCATTACAGCAGCCGATAGGAAGAGACTGAATAAACTGATCAAGAAAGCTAGCTCTGTCCTGGGGCAGCGCCTTGACCCAGTGGAGGAGATGGGAGAGAGAAGGATGGTGGCTAAACTGTCATCTCTGCTGGAGTCCGAGTTCCACCCTATGCAGGACATACTGAATGCACTGAGGAGCTCATTTAGCAGCAGACTACATCATCCTAGGTGCACAACCGAGAGGTTTCGCAGGTCCTTCCTACCTACGGCTGTCAGACTGTACAACCTAAGCAGGGCTGCTCGCAGAGATAGCAAAAAGACGTGACAACCTAATAGAATGCAAAAGATGCAATAGACTTACACAATGGTCCCCTCCGGTATACAACTAGGAAAATACTGGTCGCTATGGAGGGTGAGAATATGTATGGGTACATAATCATACCATGTAGGATAACTAAGTAGACGGTTATGCTGTTTCATTCCATCTAGCTACAATGCTCCGCACTGTGTGTGTTTATATATTTATATATTTATTCCATCTAGCGACAATGCTCCACACTGTGTGTGTTTATATATTTACATATTTATTCCATCTAGCTACAATGCTCCGCACTGTGTGTGTTTATATATCTACATATTTATTCCATCTAGCTACAATGCTCCGCACTGTGTTTATATATTTACATATTTATTCCATCTAGCTACAATGCTCCGCACTGTGTGTTTATATATCTACATATTTATTCCATCTTGCTACAATGCTCCGCACTGTGTGTGTTTATATATTCATATATTTATTCCATCTAGCTACAATGCTCCACACTGTGTGTTTATATATTTACATATTTATTCCATCTAGCTACAATGCTCCGCACTGTGTGTGTTTATATATTTACATATTTATTCCATCTAGCTACAATGCTCCGCACTGTGTGTCTATATATTTATATTTATATGTACATATGTATACTCGCTGCTCTTGTTTTTCTCTTGCCTTCTGATTGTTGCTCTGAGTGTTGCTATCCCTGTGCTGTTGCAATCCTGGAATTTCCCCATTGTGGGACTAATAAAGGCTTATCTTATCTTATCTTATCTTATCTTAAAAGGGTCAGCAACATTTGCATTGCTTGAGGAAACTTGCATGCTTCCAAATTGAGGAACCATAATGACAATGTTTTATCGGGCTTTTATTGAATCTGTTTTATCCTTTTCTTTCATGTCATGGTTTGGTCAGATAAAACTGAAACAGAGGAAATCCTTGGATCAGGTAGTTAGATGGTCCAGTTGTTTGCTTGGTGAGTCACAGCTGAGCCTGACATCCCTGTACACCAGACAAGTACAGAGGAATGCTACCTCCATTTTAAATGATGACTCCCACCCTTTGCACTGCCACTTTCAGCTTCTTCCCTCAAGACGGAGGTTTGCTGTCCCAAAAAGTAGAACCCAGTGCTACAAAAACAGCTTTGTTCCTGCTGCTGTCAAAGAGTTGAACAAGTTGTAACAATATATTGCACATAATTTAGGTACCTATTTATTAACTCCATTTTATATTTACTTATTTTTGTAGGATTTTATTTGGGTTCTAAATATTTTATTGGGTTTTAGACCTTTGAGTTTTTAACCTCTTTGACTAGTTTTTAACTTTTTAATATGACCCTTCTCTCTTACCTCTGGTTTTTCTCTCATGTCTTTGTCTTTATACCCTGATTGATGGAGCCTTGAGTATTTTTATCATGTTTATAGTCAGCTCCATGTGTGCCTGTGTTTGTGTCTATGTTGAATGTAATTGTGGCTTGTAAATATGGATGTCACCAGACTGCAAAACAAATCTACCTACGGGTACAAATAAAGTAACCTGAACCTGAACCTAATCATTTTCTTTTCATTTTTGAGACTCTCTCAGTTTCACTCACCTGCTTTCCGGGCACAATGGCTGAGCTGCTGGAGAGGTAGCTGCGCTCGCTCTGTCTGCTGGAGGACATTCTCTCGCGGGCGCAGTTCAACGGGCTTGGGACGCCGCAGCGAGAGTGATGAATCAGGATAGCCTGTGGGACCATCCAGAGGCAGCTGAGATTTTCCGGGAGATTGTTGTCGTGACGTCCAAGGGGTCGGGTGAGGAGCTCCCAGCGCTCGAGCCCCCCACGGCTACACCACCTTCGCTCCCTGTTACTCCGGAGATCATCGGCCTTGATTACTTGCGGCCGGATGGTGTGCTCAGAATTCCAGATTATCTGATGCCCAAACCGACTGTGAGGAAAAGGAAGCCTCGCCGGAGGAAGCCCCTCTCGTCTTCGGCGGCCATCATCGCTCCAGTCGCCGAGATTGTCCCGGCTACACCCACCTCCACATCATTGGAGCCGGCTCCTCTACAGCCCTTTGACGGAGTCAGTGAGACGGAGAAGGGTGATTGCCAACAGTCTGCAGTTGTCAACATCAGGAGCCGGGGTGACAGGCAAGTGTTTTTTTTCATTTTATTCCATCTAATTGCAAACCTTGTCTGTCTCCCGAGGGAGAGGCCCAGTTTAAGTAGTCCGCTGGGTCCTCTCCTCCAACTGCAGATACAAATTCATTTTTTCTCCTCTCCCTGTCTCCTCCCATTCTCCCTGAGGGCCCGTTGGCCCAAGGTCAGGTCCGTCAGACGGTGGAGGAGCCAGGGGACCTTGATGATCCATTCCCGGAGCCAGCGTGGAGAGGCTCCCCTGCAGCTACGCTGGAGGATTTCCCAGCGTTGGAGCCACTGCAGGAGGAGCATAGGATTGTTACTACCATCTCTCCAGCTGTGGAGGCTGTTGCAGCGGGATGGGAGCGTGAGCCGGAGCTCGCTCAACTCGCCCAGGTGTTCCCAATTTGCCACGCCAGCGGTGTTTGTACAAAAGCAGCTCTTTGCTAGACAAACGCTGCTGGATTATTGTACGAGTTGGATGGTCGTCTTCCCTGTCTAACCGTCACGTCACCAAGGACTGTTCTGTGCGCTCGTCGAGAATCGCTGACTACTTGGATTGCCCCCGCACTGTGAGTTCAGCCTGTGTTCCGTTCACCGCTGTCATCCTCCAGTGTGAGTGTTGGGCATCCTTAAGGACTCAAGTGTATCCGAGCTGTGTTTGTGTTTGTATGTTTAGTTTGATGTTAATAAATGTGTGTGTGATGTAACCCAGCATTTAAATCCTCATCCTTTCTCCCCTCGCTGTGCTCTAGGAAAAGTGCATGAGTGAGTTCATGACATATCGCATATTATCTCTTCCATCAACCCTCCATAATCACAGGTGCTTGCTAGGGCCTGGAGGTTTGCTACATAATGCCGGACTGACTCACCCTCATGTTGGCAGCGCCAGTTGAAAATCACTCTCCATGCTGTTACACTGTTTTTGTCAGCATAAAACGTGTTCATCGCGGCCACTCAGTCTTTGTATGTGTCCTTAGGGCCCAGAGAGTGAAGCATGCGCTGTCCTTCGGTGCCGAGATAGTAGGTTAGCATCCCCTTTAGCTTCTCGTCGTTAGTATCCTCTAAGCTGGCAGCGGTGATATACATAATTCTGCAACCTCTTATGTCATCGGGGCCAGGGAATTGGCGGCTCACCTGGCAAAATGGCGAATGGCTGTGGGGGTGCCAAGCACACTTTCAAATCAGAGTTATTAGGGTTTATCCTCGTCACCATTTGCTATGTTTAAGAATGGGGCACAGACAGCGAATGTTGACCGTACTCTCTTTTATTCAACACACAGCTAACTATGTACAGAAGATTGGTTCCCATTGGCGCACAGCGAGCTTGCCATGTCATCACGCCACCTACGGCGAGTCAGCAAGTCCATAACACCACAGTTCTATCAACTGACACATCTTAATCACAATCTTATTGGTGAACAATCAGCGTTGGTGGCAGTATGCACTCTGAAACATTTCTGATATTGAGGTTGGAACAGCTAATCTGTCTTTGGCTGGTCACATCACAGGTCATTTTTTATTTGCAAATGACAGTGGCAACAACAAAGTGGCCGGAGTGGTGGCCTTGTGGAGCATCTACCCCACATCCGGCTGGTTGTGGGTTCACAGCCATATAAAAATGGTACTTTCTGCCTTCTAGCTTAGTGCTCAATATTATAGAATGGGGAAATGAATCATTGTTACCCTGCTATGGGGGAGCACATACCAGTGGTCAATGGGAAGGCTTGCATCAGGAAGAACATCTGATGTAAAATCTCTGCCAAATCAAATATGTAAGTCATCAGGAAGGAGTCTTCCATACCATAAAATGGAGGCAGATGATCCACTGTGGCGACCCCAAAAGGGAACAGCCAAAAGAAGAGCAGTGACAACAAGCTGATGTATAGGAATACAAACACAAGGAGACAATAATCAAAATGAAACAACATCAACAACAAAAATCAAAACAAACACTTGAATGCGTTTGTGTGCATATTGGTGTAGATTTTTTGAGTGAACTTTATCTTATGTGCAGACAAAGTTGTCTCATGTCTTGTGATTACTATAGGTTTCCCCCTTTTATAGGGAGTTTGAGAGGTTTGCTTTCAAAATTTTTATCTTGTGATCTTTATAACTTGTTAGACTTTTGTGTTTTACGTCTTGTTCAGTGGTGTTTGAAGCTTGTGCCTTTGGCCTCTTAAGCATGCTGTTCTTTCAGCAAGTATAGATCTATTATATGTATCTGCCAATCATGAACTAACTGTCTTTGCTCCTTGGCCCTTCAATTATTTGTCTGTTGTACTGACAAAACATTTGAAATTGTTCATGCTGATGTTGGCTTAGTGCCAAAATGAGTCCATTTGTTATCCCACAATAAATATGTCCATTTTTTGTCAGCACCTTGTTTCTCCCCCCCCCCCCCCCCATTTGTACTGACTCTTTTTTTAGGAGTTAAGCCAGTTGTTACTTTTCTCACAAACAAGTCATTAAAAAGAAACTTTTTCTAAACAAAATAACTTGTCTACACTTGTGAAAATTTTTTAAAAATCTTGTGTGCCTGAGTATTAACAAAATTGCATACAAACAAGTTTTAAACAGAAAATCACTTTAGGATTTCAGTGGCTACATTAAGCTAAAAAGTGTTCACTGCACACCTCAGATGCTTAAATATGTGTAGGAGATA
This sequence comes from Pholidichthys leucotaenia, assembly GCA_020510985.1. Taxonomy (NCBI): domain Eukaryota; kingdom Metazoa; phylum Chordata; class Actinopteri; order Cichliformes; family Pholidichthyidae; genus Pholidichthys; species Pholidichthys leucotaenia. The sequence goes on along the minus strand of CM035841.1, from coordinate 304,990,437 downwards.
GGATGCTGATTTATTGCAGAAAAAAGTGTTGTAACTTGGATCCCTGTGTAAAATCCGACTGGATATTTAGATCAAATCAAATCAAGCACTTGTGGTGTTTTAACAGAACTGATCATTTCCCCAAGTCATCTTCCCCAAGACACAAATGAATTTTGTTGTCTTCAGGCTTACAATGCTGGGAAGAGCCAAACAGCAACCACCTCTGCATTTGTAACTTCAAAGTCACAGAACTGTGGACCTTTCAGGGAACTTCTCTTCAAACCCTTCTGCCAACAATGACAGAACATGACATGCACTCTGTTATGTCCACAAACCTGGCACAAAGGAAGACAAACAAGAGGCTGCACTGGAGCGGTACTTTATTAATATAATGGTTACCATATAACAGGTGCTACACAGTGTGGGGGTGTCTGGGCAAGACAGCCCAAAAATGGTGGACGCCCCTATTTATAGGGTGGTGTGGTGACGCACTCGGAAGGTGGTGTCGTCACACCATACTTCACAATAAACTCCACCATTACACCCCCCACACACACACACAAGGTTCAAAACCACTCACTCAAATCAAACTTGCCCTAATTTGGAACCCGAAACACCCTCTAAAAAAAACCCCATAAACTAAGGCACTAAAAGGCCTAACACACTCACACAAAACAACCTAAAATACAGCCGGTGGGTGGACTACCACACAACCCACATGGCAAGGTGGGTTATTCTGCCACCATATTAAACTAAAAGTCTTTTATTCTCAACTAAAAGTTAGTTGTGCTGCTAAACTAACAAAGAACAACACATAGAACTATAAACATATTAGGCTGTCACAGCACAGTCACTTGGAGAAAAGGTGGGACAGGCAGGGGGAAAACAGTTCAGTCAGAGGGGCTTTGAGGTGGCCCCATGGCGGCCTCCTCCCAGGAGCCCTGGAGCAGGTGCTCTACCTCCACCCCCGCCCCTGGAGTTTTGAAACAGGCTCTTGGTGGCCTCCTCCCAGAGCTTTGAAGCAGGCCCACAGTGGTCCCCCCCTGGAGTTTTGAAACAGGGTCTTGGTGGCCTCCTCCGAGAAGCTTCCAGACCCCCAGGGCCAATCTTCCTGACGCCGGGGCCTGGGTCCCACACTGTGGCAGCCGACCTCCACGGAGCCCCTCCATCTGGAGCCGCCACCCAGATGCACCGCAGTTTGTTCACTGCCACACCGAATCATCCGTCAGCCGAACATACGCTGCTCCCAGCTTCGCCACAGTCCTCAGCAGCGCCCACTGTCTCGCTGGCTGCGGTCCGGTCGGTCGCCATCCCGGCCTCCTCCCAGCACAAACCCGGGCCCAGTCCATGACTTGTAGTGGCACTTTACTTGGTTTGACGCGCCGCCGTGCGTTCATCAGCTCTGCACTACCACAACCAAAGTCAATCGATATGCATGAACATTGTCCTTGTCTAAAGACCTTAAGTTGTATTTATCTTGAAAAATTTATAGCAATATATTTGTTGTGTCAAAAATGCCCTCTTTCAATGCTGTATTTCTACAGCATATTGTACTCTATAACAACAATGTACAAAAACAAAACTTTATAGAAGTATCTTACTCCTGAGTAAAGCAAAATACCTTCTTATTCACAAATAACTTCTTGAATTAAAAAAAGTCTTTACTTATAGTGTCATACCTAAATTATCATAAAAAAATGTGTGGGGCAACACTTGCAAAAGTTGTTAATGTCATGAACCGAGCCCGTGTTTCCTGTGGGCTCGGTTCTGATCGATCTCGGTGGCTCAGGCAGTGGGTTTATTATGTGAAGTTGTGTTCTGATGTTGTTTTCTTTTCCGCGCACCGTTTCTGTTCCTACCTGTAGCTGCCTCTCTGGCCTGTCCGGCCACGCTCCCTCTTTCTGACAGCCAGCTGTTCGCCCTGGTAATCATCTTTCCCGCGCTCGCCCAGGTGTTCCCTATTTGTCATGCCAGCGGCGTCTGTATTAAAGGAGCTTTTCGCTAGACAGACACCGCTGGATCATTGTGTGCGTTAGAGGATCATCCTCTGTCGTCTAACCACCACGTCTAGGAAGGGCTGTGCTCTGTGTGTGCTCGTGATATCGCTGTGACGACTCGGCCTGCCCCCGCACTGTGAGTATCTGTCTATGCGCTGTCTGCCGCTGTATACCTCTAGTGTGTGTGTTGGGTGGCCTAGAGAACTTTTAGCGTACCCGAGCTGTCATGTCTGTTGTACGTGTCACTGTGTGTTAATAAATGTGTGTTTGGTGTAACCCTGCACTTAAATCCTCTTGTCCTTTCTCCCCTTGCCGTGCGCCGTTGGAGAGGCGCACGGAGAGTTCATGACAGTTAAGATGTGTGGCATATGACCCAAAAGCAGACACAGGAGGAAGCAATAATAGAATGGTAAATGGCATTCACTTATATAGCACTTTTATTCTCATATCTTGATGACCAAAGCGCTTTACAGATCCTGCTATCCACTCATTCACACACACTGATGGTGGCATGCTACCTAACATGGCACTTCCAGACCCACCAGGAGCAATTGGGGGTGAAGTGTCTTGCCCAGAGACGCAACAGCAGGTTATCCGGAGAGAGTGGGATTCGAACTGACAACCATGCAGTTATTGGATGACCTGCTCTACCTCCTGAGCCACTGCCACCCCGCAAGCAATAATAGAAGTGAAACAATAATCTTTATTACAATAATTGTGCAAGAAAACGTGCAAAGGAGATCTGTCTCGAGGGTCTGGCAATCCTATGAGGAGAGAGCAGAGGGACGGGTGAGTATAACTGAAGAACAGTATTGTAACGTTTAGGCTGTGATCAGGGGATGGGGATTCTCCTGGCAGGCTTTGCGCTGCGGAGGATTCAAAAACTGTTATCCGTGTGTTCTAAGTGTTTTTGCTATGCCGTTACAACTGTGTAATAAGACCAGTGGTGATAGCGTTGTTTTTCCCTGTATGTGACAAATCATGTGTCTGTGTCACCATGAGTGAGATGAGGGGCTGTGTAAATGACCTCCCCTCCGTTCTGTGTAGTGACTGAAGACTAAAGCCTGTTGCATCACAATCATCTCTCATTATTTGTGTGAACTCCATGAAATGTCACACTGGTGTCAGAAGTGGGATAATTGAGAAATGGAAGCGAGGATCAAGGCGGAGATTTGGCGGCTCGAGTGACTCATCGCCCAGATGGAGAAGGAGATGAACGACGGAGCAGACACACCAGCCCCAGAGATGCTCGCTGTGACGAATGGGGATCAGAAGGAGGAACTGTATTATGTCGGTAAAACGGGAGCCAAGGACAAGACTGAGTGTTGAACTGAGCATGACTTTATTGTAGACTCACTTGTATAACACAAGACACTGCCGTTAGGCTGAGAGGTCAAGAAACTGCCCCTCTTCCTCTCAGCCCTCTTATACCCCGGGTGGCGGCAGAACCGGAATGGTGGAGCCACCACCCGTGTCACACAATAATACATCCCATGAACAACATCACACGTACCCTGCTTCCTGCCCTTCTCAGGGCAGAGCGGGCCAAACAGAGCAAAGCTGCCATGCTTCCCACCCTTTTCAGGGCAGGACAGGCCAGTGATTCCACTGTGACCGGGGGTGACGATCGACCAAGAGGCGATGGTCCCACTGACCCGCCAGCGGGCCAAACTCCCTTGCTTTGGTGGCAAGACCCTGCTGGACAATTACCTGGTCCAGGTCGAACTGGCCGCTGCGCTGAATGGCTGGACACCTGAAGAGACAGCTGTGCAGGTCGTGCTGGCTCTGGAGGATGGAGCTCTCTGCATGCTGTCTGATCTCCGGCCCGAGGAGTGATACAGCTGGCCAGCGCTACAAGGAGCACTGCAGAGGCGGTTTGGAAGAGCGGCTCATGCCGATCACGCCCAGGAACAGCTGGCCAGCCACCAGCAGGACAACCGGGAGAGCCTGGGAGCCTATGCAGCGGACATGCGGCTGCTAACTCAACGTAGCTACCCGAATTTCAAGCCGGAGGTGGTGGAGAAGTTTGCTCTACAGAACTTCATCTGTGGGCTCCGCCCAGCCCAGCTCCAGGAACACATCCGGATTCACGCAGCGAGCAGCTGGGAGATGGCTGTGGTAGAAGTGGAATGGGTGGAGCCGATGATGGATTATGCAGCTGACATGTCATCACCGAGGCAGAGAGCTTTTCAGGCCACAGCTGAGAGTGAGGACAAGGAGGAATGGGAATTACATTGGACCACAGCTGTGCGGTTGGCGAGAGTACAACGACAGCGGCATGAGGAGAGATGTCTCAGCTGTGGAGAACCAGGACACATCGCGCAGTACTGCCCTGCACCCACCCTGTGGCAACCAGCCTCCTGACCAGCTTTAACCCGAGAATGAGGTGGCACAGACGGGGACTTGCCACCTCCCACAGACATTTTCCCCGATAGAAGGCTGAGCCAACCTGGACAATCACCAGGGCTGTATCTACAGTGTAGCCTGGACAGCACATCAATCTGGGCCCTGATCAACACCAGTTCCACCATCTCCCTAGTCCGACTCAGGGCGCTGCCCTGTACAGATGGATGAGGACCGCAAGGGTGGGAACCTATCCAGCGCTGCATCCTCACCGCTACTGATGAGCGTGCCACGCTGGGGTGACGGGTCCTTGGAGTGGGAGTGGCCGGTAAGACCACGAGCCACCCGTTCTGGCTCGCTGACATCCAGGACCCATGCATCATTGGACTAGATCTGCTAGCAACACGGGGTGCAAAGATCGACACTGACAGGCTGATCGACAGGCTGAGGAGCATGACCCAGCAGTCTCACAGGCTCTCCAGAATGCTACAGCCCGGGATAGCGCAGCGGTTCACAGCACTTCTTCAGATCATCGGGCGGCTCTCCCCAGCAATGATGTCACGGAGGCCCTTGGCGAGCGGCAGCTTCGGAGCGAGCAGGATGGAGATCCTGTCATCTCCCGGGTCTGGCAGTGGCTGGACACGGACCAGCGGCCCGCCCGGAAGGCTGTGGCTGCACTGGACCCAGACGCCAAGGCCCTACATTCCCAGTGGTCCAACCTCTGCTGTCGTGAGGGTGTTGTTTATCGGCAGTGCCAGTCTCCAGCTGGGCAGCATCACGTCTGGCAGCTGTTGATCCCCCGACAACTCCGCTCCAAGGAGCTCCAGTTAGTCCACAGGTCAGTGGAGTCGGGCCACTTTGAAGTGAGGAAGACTCTGTAGCGGCTTCGGGCTCGGTTCTACTGGCCGGGGTGTCGTTGGGACGTGAAGCACCATGTCCACCGCTGTGACACCTGCATGGTTCAGAGAGGACAGACGTAGCAATCCCACGCCCCCCTGCAGCAGTATGAGATGGACGGCAAAATGGGGTTGGATTATTCGTTCCACTCGAGAGGACGCCTGCACACGGTACCTGAACTGGCTCGGGAAACCCCAGTAGCAGCGAGGAGTCGACAGAAACGACTCCCGCTGCCAGGGGAGGGACTTTGTTGGACTTTTTCTTCCCAGAACAGAAAGAGGGACTGTCACCAAAGCTAGCGAGCCACTGGTCGGGACCGTGCGTGCTGGTTGCCGACAGAGGGGGCCGCCATGATGCCTGGACGGACTTGTAATGGACTTTTGAGTTGGACTTTATTATTCTGGGGACAGAATCCAGTCCGGGGGGGAGGGGTGGCAGTGTAACATCAGGGCTGTGATCAGGGGGTGGGAATTCTCCCAGCAAGCTTGGTGCCATGGAAGATTCAAACACTGTTATCCGTGTGTTTTAAGTGTTATTGCTGTGCCATTATAACCGTATAATTAAAACCAGTGGTGATAGCATTGTTTTCCCCTGTATGTAACAAATCATGTGTCTGTGTCACCATGAGTGAGATGAGGGGCTGTGTAAATGACCTCCCCTCCGTTCTGTGAAGTGAGTGAGAATAAAGCCTGTTGCATCACAATCATCTCTCATTATTTGTGTGAACCCCATGAAATGTCACAGTATGATAGTTAACGTTAAACGTGGTTTATGCACCCGCATAACATCAACACCATTGCCGACGGACAATGCCTACGCAGTCCTCTGCAAAATTTACTTCTGCTGCAGTTTGTCAGCATCGGTTTGCAATTCACCGCCCAAACGGCAGGTGGTTGTGGGGTCTCAGCGGATGCTTCCTGTCGTTTCCTTGCGTATTTCCTGTTTTTGTTAGCACAAGCAATGGCAACTGCACAAAAACGAATTTTGATGCAGATGGCCCTTATAAACATTGAACAACAGCTCATGCTACTACAAACAATGCAACACAGAAAGAAGAGAAGGTGGAAGAGATGGTTTGTGTGACTGCTGAATCAACAGACACAGGGTGAATTTCCCATGCTAATCCAGCCACTGAGACACATAGATGAAGAAACGGGGGCATCTTCAGAGAGAGCCAATTTGGATCAATGCTGTTGGAAAACAAACTGAAACTACCCCCTCCTGCCAATCTTCCTGGGACAACAGTCACAGTTCCCCATGTGATCGTTGGTGATGCTGCCTTTCCCCTACACAGCAGTCTGATGCAACCATTTCCAGGAATGTCACTGACAGTGGTACACAGCATGGCTATAGAGGGGATGCACTAGAACAGAATTCTTGGCAGTTGCAGGGCAGTTACCATAGTTGCCCAGCACTGAGTGGCAAACACATGTGGCAGGTTTAGTTTGTATGCAGCAAAACATAAAATCCCAAAATATTTAGTCACAGTAGTACACAGAGTTCCTTTTTAACTTTAGATGTTAATATCACACTGTTTACTTGACTGTAATGATGTGTGGGTAAGAGCACACAAGTGAAGAACTGGTTCTGAGCCTTTAAATATTTATTTAGCTATTTTTGTCAATTAATACAAGATGGAATAATAAGATTAGCTCTCCACAATACAAACAGGTACTCTGTACTGCTGTGACTGAATACTGCATATTTTTTGTTTTACTGTATACACCATAATGCTGCCACTCATTTTGTATGGACACATGCAAGGTAGACAAATCACAAAACAACAGATGGCTGATTTCAAGTAATACAGGGTATGCTCGTTATGTCACAACAGAAGTCATGGCAGTGAAAAAAAGTCAGTCGAGTAAACAGTGTGCTATTAACTTCTGTAGTTAAAAAATAGAGGGTATGCATATGATGTCACCAAACAGAACTCATGGCAGTTACAAAACACTGAGCGGCAAAAAGTATAAACGCATATACTATCTCTGTGTGTGTGTGTCTGATTATTGATGTTTTCTCTGTGTGCTTTCCTTTTTGGCTTAACAGGGGTGAACCTGCCATTAGACAAAAGCATCTACAACTATCGCCACTCCAGAGCCAGGCACGTCATTGAAAATACATTTGGCATCCTTGTGGCAAGCTGGAGAATCCTTGGCCAATCACTGGAATTCCTCCCAGAGAAAGCTGTGAAGATTGTGAAAGCCTGCATAGTGTTGTACAACTCTGCCTATGCCAATGAAGTCAAAACGCGATACATCCTCCCAAATTTTGCTGACACATAAGCTACAGGGGTATCTTGACCAGGCGAGTGTCAAAAAGTGGTTCAGGGGGACAGGAGTGTGTTCGAATATCTGGATCCGCAAATTCTGTCACAGAGCCGATCAACCAAGGCTGCCATCACTGTGAGGAATGACCTCATGGAATTTTTTCAATCGCTCCAGGATATTGTACCATGGCAGAACACCATCGTATGCTCTGGATGACTTACATAGGAACTCATAATAGCACAATTTTTGTGCTTATTCATGTCAGTGTGTACCTCCAAAAATATGGAAAAATAAAGCCGATGACTTTAACATTTCATTTGTTGCTGTCAATGTTCAGCTGATGCACATACACACTGAAATAAAAATGGCCATAAAGGTAAGTGGGAGAGAAAGTGTTTGTACTTGAATATTTGTTGTTTGGAATTTCACAGCTACATTCTATGGAAATAATTGACATGGAAATAAAAAAGAATTGCTAATCTGAGGGCCTAAACAGTTTTTCCACAGAATATGGGGATTTTCTATCCTATAGAGATGATGCATTGGAACACAATTCTTGGCAGTTACAGGTAGTTACCATAGCAATATAACACTGACATGTGACAGCTTTATTTTGTATAGAGCAAAACATAAAAACAATACAAAATATGTAGTCACAGCGGTGTACAGAGTACTTCCTTTACTTTTGATGTTAATACCACACCACTTACTTGACTGTAATGTGATACGTATATGGGTAAAGACCAAGGAGCATATGGGAAGTGAAGAACTGATTCAGAGCCTTTAAGTATGTATGTATTTATTTATTTGCCAATTAATACAAGATGGAATGATAAGATTAGCTCTCCACAATGCAAACAGGTACTATGTGTAGTGCTGTGACTGAATACTGTGTGCATTTTTTGTGTTTTAATGCATACCATTTAATGCTGCCACTCATTTTTGCTACTCCGTGTTTAACTGCCATGTGTTCTGTTCAGTGACAGCATACGCAGTGATTACAAGCATGATAATGATAACTATTATTCAACTGGATGCCACATCAGCTTAACAGGGAGTGTGGTGATGTGGGCTTGTGATACAACAATATACAATGTGATTTAATTTTGGAAAAACACAATACAGGTAAGTTTGGTGAGAAAATGTTTTCTTTATTTTTCATGAACACACAACTTGTGTTTTTGTTTATGAATTAGCGATGGACAAGAGCAGACTGTTATGGAGTTGGAACTAAAAAATGTTAAGAAAAAGCAACTCTTTATACGATCGTTGCACAGAGAAAAAGAGAAGTCAGAGAAAATGGTGCATGCCACCGCTGTTTAACCGACTAGCCTCGGAAGTTCTGCCGCCGTGAACAGGCAGTGCAAAATAGCAGTGAGAACCAGGAAATGTGAAGGAGACAAAGCAGACAATCTGTAATTACTGCAGTTATTGTTATGTCGGAATAAGATGAGACCGGAGCCGCATTCAACTGAGCACTGAACTGACTTTATTATAGAAACAACTCAATATGTAGCCTGCCTGACGTCATCACCCTCAACCCCCGCGGCCAGGCTATGGGAAGCCCCAAGAGTCAAATCCCCTCACAAAAATGGAGAACTCCCAGAGCATAAATAACAAACGTGTTTTTGTTTTTTTTTAACTGAACAGCCAAAACTCAGCCAACCAAATGGGCGTCTGGGTAGACAACCAGAACGCCTCCCCCCATGTTGGAGCAGATTATTCTGCTGCTCATTCCCAACATGCATTAGCTAACGCTGTCTTTAACATATAGTCTTCCAGGTACCTGGGCCTCTGACGAGTTCTAGCTGGGCGTCCCCTAGAAGGGGACCCTGCTCCAGGCACCGTCGGCTGCACCTGCGGGTCCTTACCGCCCCAATCCAATAAGTCTCAACCCACACCAGTCCGTTCCGCCATAGCTCCTGCACTCTGTTCAGGCATAGACCTCCTGAGCCAACTGGAGTGCCACCGGGACCCGTCTGAAAGCTCGAACATGTCCTGGCTGCATCGCCTCAAGATCCGTAGGGGCCCCGTCCAGAAAGGATGCAGCTTATGCGTGTGGTTAGGATGTTTGCTCCAAACTCAATCCAACACCTCCAATCTGTGAGCTCTCGCCCTGCACTTCCTGTCAAACCGTCGCTTCATCTTTCGCTGTTGAGCAATGACCCGGTCCCATAGAGAATCTGTGCTCCCTGGAGAAGGGGTTGTGGGTGGTCTCAGCCGGTCCAAAGGCAGATAGAGTTCACGACCCAGCATGAGTTTTGCCAGGGAGCATCCTGTCGTAGCATGGGCCACTGCCCTGTAGTGGAAGAGTGTGCTCTGGAGAGCGTCGGGAAATATGAAGCCGTCCGCCAAGTGAGCTCTCAGTCCGTTTTTCAGAGTCTTGTTAAAATGCTCTATGCCCCCATTGGCTTGGGGGTGATAGAATGCGGTTTTGATGTGTTCCACACCCCTAGCACCAAAGAACTCCTCCAATGCCCCAGATGTGAACTGTGGGCCATTATCTGTAGTGATTGCATTCGGGACCCCCCATCTGGCGAACAGTGACGAGAGGAAGCCAGTAACCACATCCGTCATGACTGAATTAGTGGGCAACACCTCTGGCCATTTGGAAAACAGATCGTAGACCACAAGCAGAAACCAGCGGTTCAAGGGTGCTGTATGCAGTTCACCGCAGATGTCTAATTGGATGTGCTTCCAAGGGCCCTCCAGGTACAGTAATGGTTGCAGGGGTGGGGGGGTGGTCCGCCGGTCTTCCCACTCTCCAAGCACGGGACACAGTTCTTTACCATAGTTTCAATGTCCTTATCAATACCAGGGAACCAAACTGAGTCCCTGCAATGCTGCTTCACCCTGACCACGCCCAGGTGACCCCTCGTGAAGCATCGCCAGAACTCGTGATCTCAGAGACACCGGGATTAATGTGCAGTGTCCCCTTGCCACACACACACCATTCCAACAGCTCAGTTCGTCTCTAACCTGGTGAAAAGGTGCCAGCTTGCCCTGTACTTTTGTGGGCCAACTGTCCCTGATGGCCAATCACAGTTGTGACAATGTGGGGTCCCGTTCCAATTCTGTGCGGAGCTCTTGAAGGGATACCATGTCCCGGAGGGGTCCGAGCAGCACGTTGACCAGATCTGCCTCCGTGGGATCGTCAGAGTCATTGTCTGGTTGCGCAGTGTTGGTCATGGCATGGGACAGGAGGTCCGCCACTACGTTCTCTTTTCCAGGAGTGAACTGAGTAGTCAAGTTGTAGGCCGTCAGCCGCTCCGTCCACCAGTGGATCCGTAGGGGTCTGTGTCTCGAGCCCGATGTCTCCAGTAGTGTTGTCAGCGCCCGGTGGTCCATCCGCCATTTGGGGGTCCACCCCAAAGAGATAGCTATGTTGCTAACTGCCAGGCTTGGAAGGAAAACTTGAGTAGCTACGCTCTCTTTAGCCAATACCGGCAGACACAGCTGGATGGTGGACTCAATCTGTCTAACCAGTTCAACCACCTTCTCTAGCATGGGAACATCCGTGGTCAGCTTCAGCTAGCTCTTCAGCCACACATTGTTCGTACCGTGGGCTAACTTGTCTCGGACTAGCTCCTCCTCGATAGGCCCGAAGGTGCACTCTCTTGCTGAGCTACGGAGTTCCATAATGAAGGATTGGGTGGACTCACCAGCTCACTGTCGGCGGTCAAAAAATTCATATCTTCGCACCGTGATGTTGGAATGATCTCTGAAGACATCGTCCATTAAGTCCAGACCTTCCTTCAGTGAGCCGCTGCCACACAGCCCCAAAAATATCCGTTGGCCCTCCTCACCGAGGCAGTGAGCAAGTAGACGCCTCCGTCTCTCTTTATCGGCGCCACTCAGACCGGCCTCAGCCACATACACTTCGAATGTCTCCCGCCAGCGGCCCCATGGTATAGCTGGCATGCCCGGAGACTGTAAAAATGGAGGTGGTTGTCTAATACACGCTCCCATGGTTTATCCTCATCGCCAAATGTTATGTCGGAATAACATGAGACCGGAGCCACATTCAACTGAGCACTGAACTGACTTTATTATGGAAACAACTCAATATATTCTCTAGCTGTAGCTCGCCTGACGTCATCACCCTCAACCCCTCCTGGCCAGGCTACGGCAAGCCCCAGGAGTCAAATCCCCACACAACGGTTATGACGAGCCACAAAATGCTCTGTTTGTGCTTACTTTGTCAATATCATTTTCAATTTGGACCGCTGTTTAACCAACTCACCTTGGAAGTTGTGCCACGGTGAACAGGCAGTGTGAAGCAGCGGCAAGAACCAGGAAATGTGAAGGAGGAGACAAAGCAGACCAATCACAGCTCTTATGGCATGTGCCACCAACGTCCACCTCTCCTTCTCTGGAGAGGTGCACGTCAGGCTACGCAATAGGAATGCACGTCACTGCTGCATCAATTACATCAAAGCTGCATCGTGTCGATGTGGGAGCATAACTTGCGCTTTAGTTTTTGTGCTTACACTTCCACAGGGGAGGTGATGGAACTCCTTACTGGGAGAGCAGATTGCCAAAGGGAGAGGTGTTGCGGTGCAACAGGGAAGTCCAGGGGATTGTAGGGGACAGACTGGCCAGGTCTGAATGCTGGGGAGTGAGAGTGAAGAGCAGTGATGACAAACGTTGGGAAGTCAACTTACTAAGGGTGGTGAAGGTGTGCACATCCAAGACACCCAAATCCAATCTGAGAGGCAATTTCCAAAATCCAGAGGCAGGCAGGGGTCAAGGCAGGGCAGGTCAGATAATGGCAGGCAGATAATTTCAGTGCAGAAGGCAGATTCTGGGTCAGGGACAAGCGGTGGTGGGGGTTTGGATGGAGGGCAGAGGGAGCTGGCGAATACTGGCTTCACCTGGGAGATGTGGAAGGTGGGGTCCATACGAAGAGAGGGAGGAAGGCCGAGCTGAACCGAGACAGAGTTCATAATGGCTTTGATGACGAAGAGACCCACAAAGCAAGGAGCCAACTTTTTGCACTCCATCTTGAGTGGGAAGTTCCTTGTTGATAGCCACACCCTCTGACCTACAGACTAGACGGGCCAGAGTCCTCCTACGATTGGCCCACTTAGCGTTCTTAGTACCTTGGTGTCTCTCCAAAATCGGCAGCACTTAGCCATATGGTTGGTGATGGTGGACACAGAGATCTCCTCTTCAGTGATGGAAAGAAGAGGAAGATTGTAGCCCAACGAAGCTTCAAATGGGGAGAATTCGGTGGTGGCAGAGGTGACAGAGTTGTGGGCATACTCCACCCAAGGCAAGTAGGTGCTCCACAACATGGGGTGAGAGGCTCTGACGCACCGTATGATGGCCTCCAGATCTTAATTAGCCCTCTTGCACTGTCTGTTTGACTGTGGGTGGTAGCCGGAGGACAAGCTGACCGTGTCCTGATAGATTTGCAAAATGCCTGCCAAACCTGTGATACAAACTGGGGTCCACGGTCCAAGACGATGTCACCCGGAATCCCATGTAACCTGATGATGTGATCATTGAGCAGGTTAGCCGTCTCCAAGGCCAATAGTAACTTGTGCAGGGGGACAAAGTGCGCAGCCTTGGAAAACCTGTCAGTGATGGTCATGATGACGGTGTATCCATGAGAAGGTGGTAATCCGGTTAAAAGTTTAGTGCGATGTTCACCCAGGGACAACTGGGAATGGGAAGGGGCTAAAGAAGGCCGGAGGGGGTAGTTAGGGATTTGCCTGCAGAGCACTGTGGGCAGGCCTTGATATTTTCCCGCACTTCCCGGTCCATGGTTGGCCACCAGAACATGCGGTAAAGGTTGGTGAGGGTCCTAGCTACTCTTGGGTGACAGGCAAACTTAGATACATGAAGCCAGTGGATGACCTCCCCCTTAACTGTGGCAGGCACAAACACTTGACCTGGTGCCCCCCCCCCCCCCCCCCCCCCCAGGGTCCAAGTCGTGACCTGAGCCTCTTTTACCCTCCGTTTGATACCCCACATGAGGACTCCTATAACTGCGGACCTTGGGATGATAGTCTCCTCAGCTGGAGGCACTGAGTCGGGAACAAACTGCCTGGAAAGAGCATCAGGTTTAATGTTCTTAGAACAAGGTCTATATGTCAGGGTGAAGGAGAAGTGGCTGAAAAAAAGTGCCCACTTGGCTTGCCGTGAACTGAGTCATTTGGCCATTCTAATATACCCTAAGTTCTTGTGGTTCATCCAGACCAGGAACAGCTGGGTAGAGCCCTCGAGCCAATGGAGCCACTCCTCCAATGTCAGCTTAACTGCCAACAGCTCTCGGTCACTGATGTCATAATTCCTCTCGGCGGGGGATAGCCACCGAGAGAAAAACGCACAGGGATGGACCTTATTGTCGGTGAGTGATCGCTGGGAAAGAACTGCCCCCACACCAATGTCTGAGGCGTCCACCTCTATGAACTGACGTGCCGGGTCGGGCTGAATAAAGATGGGTGCCTCTGTGAATTTGGCCTTGAGTTGCGTGAAGGCTGTGTTGGATTTATCAGACCAAATGAAAGGGAGCTTAGATGATGCCAGGCGGGTCAGGGGGGAGGCAACTGTGCCACAGTTTCTGATGACTCTCCGGTAGAAGTTGGCAAATCCCAAAAATTGCTGGAGTCGCTTTCTGGATGAGGGCGTGGACCAATCCATGACTGCCTGAATTTTCTTGGGGTCTGGTTCAATCCAGCAATCAGAAATTATGAAGCCCAGAAATGAGGTTGTAGTGGTGTGGAATTTGCACTTCTCATCTTTCACAAACAGCTGGTTCTGAAGTAGCCGTTGAAGTACCCTCTGCACATGGATTTTGTGTTCTACTAGGGTGCGAGAAAAAATCAGAATACCATCCAAGTACACAAATACAAAGGTTCCCAGAAAGTTAGTCAATCAGTGAAACACCGCTGTGGCGTTGGTGATGCTGAAGGGCATGACCAAATATTCAAAATGGCCAGTTGGGCAATGGAATTCCATTTTCCATTCATCTCCCTCGCGGATTCAAACCAGGTGATATGCGTTTCTGAGATCCAGCTTTGTGTAGATGGTGGAGCCCTGAAGCTGATCAAAGGCCGAGTTAATGAGAGGTAATGCATACAGTCATGTGAAAAAATTAGGACACTCTGTATAAGCCTGTGGGTTTTTTTTTTAACATATATACACATATGGATATTTAATATAAATGTTAAAAATACTGGGAGATTCATGTAATACAACTAAACAATTAAAAATGAATTAAAGACTTTTTTCATATTTTCTGTAAGATATAATTCTAAACAAATAGCGAAGAATAAATTAGGACATCCCCATCTTTTTTAGGACACCCCCACATTCATTACCACTTAAAATGGCTAAAATAAATGTTAAAAAATGCAAATAAAAACAAAAACAAGGTTAGACATAGATATGTGAACATTTATTAATAAAGAACTGAATATTTAATGGGGTGTCCTAATTTTTTCACATGACTGTACTTGTCCTTGATACTAATATTATTGAGCTCCCGGAACGATGGCCGGAGTTTGCTATCCTTTTGTGGTGATCCCGAGTTCGGTTCCACACCGGGCTCGGGTCTCCTGTTTATTTCCCTGTCTTCCATATGTATTTCTAATTACGTTTTCGTTATGTCTGTGCTTTTATTTTGACAGCGCCGTGACAGGACTTCCTGTTGTCATATCTGTTCATGACCTGTCACGGCTGTCTGCACTTTGTCATTATGTTTACTCCACACCTGTTTGTAGTTTGAGTTCTGTTCACTATTTAAGATCGCCAGCTGGACATAGTCATTGCTGCGCTCTCATCTGCCTTAGACTGGAGTCCCTACGTCTGGCTCCAGTCTCGTTTCAGCGTCAGGTTTCGTCCTCACTTCAATCATATGTAAGTGTGTATTTCCAGCATCAGGTTTCGCCCTCACTGCACTCTTATGTAGGTGTTTGTGTTCTTTATTTGTGTCTCACGTTTAGTGTATGTGTTTTGCCCCACATGGCTCATTACTTTGTGTTTCTGCTAATAAACAAGCAAACTCACTGTTGGCATTTGGTGCCTCATTAATGCCCTGAAAAGGGCGTTTATGACACCTTCTTACCGATGAAGAAGAACCCTGCTCCCACTGCAGATGACGAAGGGCGAATAATACCAGCACCCAGGGACTCTTTAATGTACTTATCCCTGGCCTCCTTCTCATGGGCTGATAAGCTATACAGGTGACCGGAGGGCAGTCGTGACCCCCGCTGGAGTTCAATGGCACAATCATATGGCCAATGTGGGGGAAGAGATAGAGTTCTGATCTTGCTAAACACAGGGGCTGTCACGCCTCGCCGCCCATCTGCGGCGCCAGCTGCACGCACACCTGCACCTCGTCAGTGGCGAGGGATTTAAGCCGCCTCGCCCTGGGCTTCGGCCTGAAGCCGTCAGTCTTCACTCGCTTCCCTTGCTGTAAGGAACCTCAACCGCTCAGCAAACATCCAAGTAAGAATCTCTTACCTCCTTCTTTTACTAGTCTGCTCCCCTGTGCACAGGTGGATTTCCTGGCGGCGGACCACTCCTCTCCACCACCGTTCCCTCGCTGCTGCACCGGGCGCTCCAGGTCGCTGTCTTCCGGGCTTCACCCTTGCTGTGCCAGCCACCTGCCATTTCCAAGTAAGCCAGTCATCATTACCTTATCTCCTGTGTTGGTGTGGTGCCCGTTACCCTTCTCCCTTTGCTTCTCCCATAGGGTTGTCCGGCTGAACAGCCTCCTGCCTCCGTGCCCGACGCAGACGCCACCACCAACACATTTACATCTCGCAGACACACATTCATACACACTTGTTGTTAATAAAGCTATTAGATCTACCCTGAGCCTGCGTGTGTGTCTCCTGAGCCGTGCATTATGTCAGTACGGCTTCAGCAGAGCGGCTCGGCAGACGGCGGGCTCACACGCCGACTTTCCACCCTCGAGGCTCGGGTGGACCTAATAGCCCACCAGCAACAGGTGATTTTTTTTTTTCCACAATATCTTTATTGAACCTTTTTTTTTTTTTAACAAACATGATACAAACAATCAAACACTAACACTAAAGTACTACAAAAAAAAAAAAAATGCACTAAAAACACCAACAACCACCAACAAAATCAAGTCTTCAACAATGCTCCTCTGTTTAGTCTAGACAATCCAATACATAAGTATACATATTATGTTCACCAGTTTGGAATTTACAAGGTCCACACACATCATTCACCTTCTTCTTCAAGAGTTATGTTTAAATTTTTTACATAATCAATAAAAGGTCTCCATATATTCTCAAACACAATTTCCTTTGATTTCAGTATATATGTTATTCTTTCTAATGGAAGGTTTGTTAACATCTGTCTTAACCACTGAGTCACATCTGGTCTATGAGTCTTTTTCCATAATAGTGCAATACATTTTTTGGCATGAAGCAAACTGAGGTCTATGAATGTTCTTTCACTTTTATTAAAATTATGCTTTTCTGGGTACAGACCCAACAAAAACAGTTTAGGATTCAATATGATTTGTTTTGAGATTATTTTTTCAATTGTTACCCTCACCTCTTCCCAAAACATTCTTATTAATCTACATTCCCATAAACAATGAAATAGGGTTCCTTTACTTTCCATGCATTTTGTGCATGTATCTGGTATATTTTTGTTATATCTATTTAACTCCTCCGGTGTAACATACATCCGCATTAACCATTTGAAATGTATCAATTTAAGGCGTGCATTTATTGATTTGGTTTGAGCTTCTGTACAAGCCAATTCCCATTGTTCCTCTGAAATTTCAATTTGCAGATCTTCTTTCCAGTAGTTTAATCTTTTCAGTGAATTTTCACTTGAAGATAGTGTCAATGAGTTATAAAACTCTGAAATAATACCCTTTCTTTTACTATCTTTCATCATCATTTTTTCCAAGGATGAATAAATAGGTCGAGTGAGAGCTTTATTTTGATTTGATCGAATAAAGTTTCTAACTAACTACTAACTAACCTGCACTTATATAGCGCTTTTCTAGTCACAAAGACCACTCAAAGCGCTTTCTTTTTTTTTTTTTAATACTAACCCTCTATTCTAAGGGCCTATAGGAAACAGATATCTAGGGACAATTTAGAACAGCCAATTAACCTAACATGCATGTTTTTGGCATGTGGGAGGAAACCGGAGAAATCCCGGAGTAAACCCACGCAACACGGGGAGAACATGCAAACTCCACACAGATCACTGTTGGTCGGGGGCTGGGATTGAACCCACGATCCCACGATCCCCACAATCCCCCGGCCAAGGGTAAACTGTGCTGCCGCAGTGCTAACCACTGCGTTTCTAAGTTGAAGATATTTTAAAAAATGTGTTCTATTGAGATTAAATTTGATCCTCAGCTCTTCAAAAGACATTATGTTGTCTGCACATGGCAAATATAAATCCTGAATCTTTTGTATCCCTTTTAAATTCCATACTTTAAATACAGCGTCCGCTCTCCCTGGTTTAAAATATTGATTACCCCATATTGGACTAAATTGTGACAATAACTGTGGTTCTTTTAAATAGTTTTTAGCTTCACACCATATTTTGATCATATGCTTTACAAATGGATTTTTAACTTGTTTTTGTAATTTTTTTGCCGAATCTGAGTATATGAATATGGGAAGAGGTAAAGGTAAATTGTATGATTCCATTTCAGTCCAGTGAGGGAGATCATTTGATGAAAAATAATATGTCATAGACCTCAGTTGTGCCGACCAATAATACAACATAAAATTTGGACATTTCAGACCTCCACGATCAAATGGTAAATATAATAAAGACAAACGTAATCTAGCCCTCCTGTTGTTCCATATAAATTCCACTAACTTTTTTTTTATTCTTGAGAATAGATCTAAAGGTGGTGATAAGGGAATGTATTGAAATAAATAAAGTATTTTAGGTAAAATATTACTTTTAAGTATATTGATTCTCCCGATCATCGACATTGGTAGTGACATCCATCTCTGAGTTAACTCATTGATATCTGACATTAAGGCTTCATAGTTGACGCTGGCGACTGATTCTAGCTTAGGCATAATTTGGATTCCTAAATATTTAAACTGATTTACAACATTGAATTGATTTACCTCAGGGGCTGGGTAATTTCTCTGGGTCTCATTTAGCATTAATATTGAAGATTTAGTTTTATTTATTTTATATCCTGATATTTCCCCAAAATTCTTTATTAAATTCAACAAGGTTGGAATTGATTTTTTTAGATTCGACAAACAAAATTATATCATTGGCGTACAGGGAGATTTTATGTTCTGTTGGTCCAACTTTAATTCCATATATTTGTGAATGTAAACGTATCGCTATCGCTAAAGGTTCAATTGCCATAGTAAACAGTAAAGGTGAAAGTGGACAGCCTTGTCGACATCCTCTATTGATTTTTATTGGTTTTGAAATGTTATTTGTTAGGATTTCTGCTGTAGCATTATTGTATATTATTTGAACCCATTTTATGAAATTATTTCCAAGTCCAAACCTTTGTAGGACTTCAAAAAGAAAGGGCCATTCAACTCTATCAAAGGCCTTTTCGGCGTCCAATGATAGGAGAGCTGTATCCGGTGCTTCTTTATTAAAATAAATAATATTAAATAGTCTTCTTACATTATGGAAGCCTTGTCTACCCTTTATAAAGCCATTCTGATCTCGATTAATAATATTTGGTAAAATTTCTTGTATTCGTCTTGCTAAAATTTTACAGATTATCTTAAGGTCGGCGTTTAATAGGCTTATTGGTCTCATATTTTCACATTTATTAGAGGGCTTACCTGGTTTTGGCAGCAGTATAATTAAGGCATTATTTATGTATGATGGTAAATTATTATTTTGAAATGCTTCTAAAACTCTGACTTGACTTGACTCTGCGATCGTTGGCCTCATCTCCAATGGAGATGAAGCTGAGTACAGAGGGCTTATCCAGGACTTCGTGGACTGGTGCCATCGGAACTGCCTCCAGATCAACGCGAGGAAAACTAAGGAGCTGGTGGTGGACTGCCGCAGGCATGGGCAGCCCCTCACAGTACCAGTAAATATACAGGGAACAGACATCGAGATGGTGACATCCTATAAGTACCTGGGTATTCATCTGAACAATAAACTAGACTGGTCACACAATACTGATGCACTCTACAAGAAGGGACAGCGCAGGCTGTTCCTGCTGAGGAGACTCAGGTCTTTTGGTGTACAAGGGGCGCTGCTGAAGTCATTCTATGACACGGTGGTGGCATCAGCCATCACTTTTGGAGTGGTCTGCTGGGGCAGTGGCATTACTGCAGCCGATAGGAAGAGACTGAACAAACTGATTAAGAAAGCTAGCTCTGTCCTGGGGCAGCGCCTTGATCCGATGGAGGAGATAGGAGAGAGAAGGACGGTGGCTAAACTGTCATCTCTGCTGGAGTCCGAGTTCCACCCTATGCAGGACATACTGAATGCACTGAGGAGCTCATTTAGCAGCAGACTACATCATCCCAGGTGCACAACCGAGAGGTTTCGTAGGTCCTTCCTACCAACGGCTGTCAGACTGTACAACCTAAGCAGGGCTGCTCGCAGAGATAGCAAAAAGACGTAACAAACTAATAGTTTTTTGAATGCAAAAGATGCAATAGACTTACACAATGGTCCCCTCCGGCATACAACTAGGAACATACCGGTTGCTATGGAGGGTGAGAATATGTATGGGCACATAATCATACCATGTAGGATAACTAAGTAGACGGTTATGCTGTTTCATTCCATCTAGCAACAATGCTCTGCACTGTGTGTGTTTATATATTTGCATATTTATTCCATCTAGCTACAATGCTCAGCACTGGGTGTGTTTATATATTTATATATCTACATATTATTCCATCTAGCTACATTGCTCCGCACTGTGTGTGTTTATATACTTGCATATTTATTCCACCTAGCTGCAATGCTCCGTACTGTGGGTGTTTATATATTTACATATTTATTCCATCTAGCTACAATGCTCTGCACTGTGTGTTCATATATTCATATATTTATTCCATCCAGCTACAATGCTCTGCACTGTGTGTCTGTGTGTGTGTGTATATATATATATTTTATAGTAATACGTACATATGTTTATTAGCTGCTCTTGCTTGCTTGTTTTTTTTTTCTTGCCTTCTGATTGTTGCTCTGAGTGTTGCTATCCCTGTGCTGTTGCAATCCTGGAATTTCCCCGTTGTGGGACTAATAAAGGCTTATCTTATCTTATCTTATCTTATCTTAAAACCATTTCCAAAAAAGGTTTTATTAATTTATTCTTAAATTTTTTATAAAGGTCAACTGGAAGACCATCTGGTCCTGCACTTTTTCCTGATTTCATATTATCAATGGCTAGCCCAACTTCTTCTTGACTAATTTTAGACTCCAATATCTCCCTGTTTTCATTTGGAATACACGGTATAGATAGTTCGTTCAAAAACCCATTTAGTTTTGTTAAATCAGGTTCATTTTTGGTATCATATAATTTTTCATAGTAATCTCTAAAGGCTCTATTAATTTCTAAAGGATCTATAACTACCTGTCCGTTACTTATAATACTGGTAATTGGTGTTTTAATTTCCAATTGTTTAATCTGCCATGCTAATAATTTTCCTGATTTTTCACCTTGTTCATAAAAAGATTGTTTCAATCTTAGAAGACTCGAGGCAGCTCTATTCGCTGATTTTTTGTCGTATTCAGCTCTCAAAATCAGTAATTCATTCTCCAACCTTGGGTCACTTCCTGCATACACTTTTTCCTGAAGACTTTTTATTTTATGTTCCAATTTAGCTCTCTCCTCTCGAGTCTTCTTAGATTTTGATCCTGTATAACTAATAATATGTCCCCTAATAAAAGCTTTGAAAGCCTCCCACTTTACACATGCTGATGTTTGTGTAGTATTGATGTCAAAGAACTCGTCTATCTGTTTTTCTATATACTTGACAAATTCCTCATCCTGAAGCCATTTATGCTGAAATTGCCATCTACCTGATTCCTTTGTCAATTTTTTATCTACATATATTAGACAACAGGGTGCATGATCAGAGATCACGATGTTATCATAAAAGCAGTTTTGAAACTTGGACCTTAATTCTGTGGAAATCAAAAAATAATCAATACGTGAGAATGTCTTGTAGGTACTGGAATAACAAGAATAGGCTTTAACTTGTGGTTTCATTTCTCTCCATATATCTAACAATCTCAATTCTTTCATAAAATGATTAATAGTCATCCTACATCCAATGTGCGTACAATCCAGTCCTGTTGATCTATCCACACCTGGATTCAATGTACAATTAAAATCCCCTGCTATTATATGTTGCCCTGTAAGTGATGATAAGATGAGAAATAAATTAGCAAAGAACTTCTGATCATCTATATTGGGACCATATAAGTTCACAAGATTTATATTTTCTAATAGCAAAGAACCTTGAATGATTACATATCTTCCAAATTTGTCTCCAATTACATTTTTCACTTGAAAAGGAACTGATTTATGTATGAGAGTCATAACTCCCCTGGCTCGGGATGAAAATGAAGAGGTGAATACACTTCCCTGCCATCTACTCCTAATTCTTTTAACATCCTCCTCTATCAGATGAGTTTCTTGTAAAAACACAATTCTTGAACCCATGTCCTTTATTTTATTCATAACTTGTTTAAGTTTTTTTAAATTTTGTAGACCTCTGCAATTCCATGAAGTTAAATTAAGATTAACACTTTGGTCCATGATCAATAGAGAGTTTGGGATTACCTTGCAGTGTAAACATGCTCATACAGAGAAGCAAAAACATGAGTGGTTGAACATTCATCCTACAAACTACACACAAACAAATTTCCCCTTCCCACACTTGTGGCAAACCCCCCAAAATCAAAAGAAAAATTCTGTCTCCCGATATAGCCATCGACCGTTCCACACCCACGGGGAACAGCCTAAGCCACTCCTTCATCCTCCCAATCACCCTAACTCTACTGCTTTTAATGACGTAACATTAACTCTCCTCTGTAGTTTTCCAACTTAACTCCAAAATTTTTAACAACTTTGTACATCATAGTTTTTTTTTTTGTTTGTTTTGTTTTTGTTTTGTTTTTTTAATATATAATACAATCTATATTTTGTAAACTTACTATTTACTTCAAGTCAGTCAGATGCCTGTGCAAATGCTTAATTATTCTACCTTATATTTTGTTCATGCTTAGCTCCCACCAGTCTCTTCTTCTTCTTTGATCTTCTTGATGAACTCCTGCGCCTCCTCTGGGGTCTTGAAGATGTGGGTTCTGCCCTCATACGTGGTCAGCAGTCTCGCAGGATAGATTACACCATGACGAATCCCAAGGTTGCGCAGCTCCTTACGTACGGGATCAAACTGCTTCCTCAATTGCTGGATTCCTGTGGCCAAATCTGGGTAGAACCGCACCTGCTGGTCCTGGTGTTTAATCTCTCCTTTTTTAGCTCGTGCAGCGTTGAAGATCTTCATCCTGTCTCTGTTGCTAAGAAACTTCATAATTAAGGTCCTCGGCGGTCCCTTATCTCTCCGTGGGCCAATACGATGTGCTTTTTCCAGAATCACTGCTGATTGCAACTCCTCGCTGCCCAGCACCTCCGGAATCCACTTTTCCAGAAAGGAACATACGTCCCGACCTTCTGATTCCTCTGGAAGACCCACCAGCCTCAAATTATTCTGTCTCGACCGAGATTCCAAATCCAAAATATTATCTTCCAGAGATTTATTTTTTTTTTCCAAAGTGCGCACCTTTAATTGAAGACGGGTGACGTCATCTTCAGCACTAGCGAGACGGAGCTCCATCTGCGCCGTTCGTTCTACACAGTCACCCAATTCCTTTCTTATTCCTTCCAACGCTGTCATAATCCCATCAAATCTAGAGGAAAAGTCCGCTCTCATTGAACTCATGGCAGCCATCAGCGCATCTGCGCCATTCCCCGCAGATATCGCACCGTTGCCAGCCTCCTCCGCCATATATGGAGTTTTGTTTGCTGCGTCACAGACCTGAAAGTCCGTTAATTTGGACTGTTTCGGCGGCTCGCTTTTTCCTTTTCCTGGTTTTCCAGCCTTAGGCTTCGCCGACATATCCTCGCCCAAATGCTGGGATACGTTCTGTCCCAAATGAGAGAGTTATTTGCCGATTTTTTTTTTCCAGGAGCAGAGAAGAGCGAGACACGTCCGTCCTACGTGGCAGCCATAACCGGAAGTAGCAACAGGTGATTTTAAATCAATTGTCTATCATCACTAACCGATTGGACCGCTTGGACCCCCAACAGCCGTTCCCCCCGGCTCGTCAGGGCGGCGTGGCTCCTGCTGCTCCAGCGGCTGTCCAGCCTGCTCTGGCAGCACCGGTTCGGCTCACACCCATTCCGACCCCCGCCCGCTTTAGCGGTAAGCTCGGCGGAGCGCGGGGGTTTATAATGCAATGCGAGTCCGTGTTCCACCGTGTGCCCGGAGATTTTCCCTCAGACCATAGCCGAATTGGCTACATAGGGAATCTCCTGGAGGGGCGAGCGCTTACTTGGGCTTACGCCATGATGGCAAAGCCCAGTTACGCCACCCTCACCTATGGCCAATTCGTGAGACTGTTCCTGGAGGTCTTTGATCATTCTTGTACAGAGAGCGTTCAGGTCGATCGGCTTCTCAGCCTCCAGCAGGGAAGCCGGTCGGCAGCTGATTACGCGATCGACTTCCGGGTAGCGGTGGAGGAGGTTGGCTGGGGAGAACGTTCTCTCTGCGGCAGCTTCCTCCGCAGTCTCAGTGATGGTCTGAGGGACGAACTGGCTGGACGGGACATCCCGGAGACTTTAGTGGAGCTAACGTCCCTAGCCATCAGCTTGGATAACAGGTTGCGCGAGCGCACCTCGGAATGGAAGTCGTCTTCTTCTCGCCCTCGTGGTGCCTCGTCGCGCCTGTCCCAAGCTTGCCCCCTGGCGTTGCCGCCACCATCGCGCTCCAAGGAGTTGGAGCCGATGGTGACTGGCTGGACAAAGCTCCCTCCTGCGGAGAAACAACACCGCCGTGAGTTGGGTCTCTGCATGTATTGCGGAGACAGCCAACACACGGTGGAGCTTTGCCCACAGAAGCCAAACGGGGAGGTCCACGAGTCACTGTAGGGGGCCTCGCGGACGTCAATCGGTTAAATCCCCTCTCCCAATTGAAGCTGCCCGTCCGGTTTTGTCACAACCCCACTGGGCACCTCACCCACGCACTGGTGGATTCGGGCGCGGAGGGCAGTTTTATTTCACAAAGCCTGGCAACCCGATTGGGCATCCGTTGCCAAGCCCTCAAATCTCCTCTCGCCCTGGTCAACCTCTCCCATGTCTCCCTGGGGAGAGTTACACACCAGACCGTCCCTGTCCCTGTGATCATCTCTGGGAACCACCGGGAGGAAATCACTTTCTACGTCCTCCCCAACTCTGTGTCGCCCGTCATCCTGGGATACCCCTGGCTTCGCCTCCATAACCCCGTCCTGGATTGGAAGTCCGCCAGGGTATCGGCATGGAGTTCCTTCTGCATGAGCACCTGCCTGCAATCCGCTGCCTGCTCTCTGTCCTCTCCTCCAACTCCTAAGGACGCCGCGCCCCCGGATCTCTCCCTGGTGCCATCAGAATTTCACGACCTGGGTATGGTATTCAGCAAGTCCAAGGCGATGTCTCTTCCTCCCCACAGGCCCTACGACTGTGCGATAAACATCCGCCAGGGGGCACCCTTACCCTCTGGGCGACTCTACAGCCTGTCGGTGCCGGAGAAGGAGGCTATTAATTCCTACCTCAAGGAATCGCTGAGTGCTGGAATTATCCGTCCCTCGTCATCACCATTAGGCGCAGGATTCTTCTTCGTGGGCAAGAAGGACGGTTCCCTCCGTCCTTGTATCGACTACCGCGCCCTGAATGACATCACGGAGAAGGATCGCTACACCCTGCCACTAATGGACACCGCCTTCCACTCCCTCCAGGGGGCGACTTGGTTCACCAAGCTGGATTTACGCAGCGCATACCACCTCGTCCGGATCCGGGAGGGAGATGAGTGGAAGACAGCCTTCCGTACCCCGAACGGCCATTTCGAGTACCTGGTGATGCCGTTCTGGTTGACCAATGCTCCAGCCGTCTTTCAGCGCCTTATAAATGACGTCCTCCGGGATTTCATCGGCCTGTTTGTGTTCGTCTACCTGGATGACATCCTCATCTTCTTCAAATCCAGGGACGAGCACTGGGTCCATGTGAGGCGGGTCCTTCAAAGGCTGCTGGAGAACCGGTTATATGTGAAGGCAGAAAAGTGTGAATTCTACGCTAAAACCACGTCCTTCCTCGGGTTCGTCATCTCCCACGACCAGGTGCTTCCGGACCCAGTGAAGGTGAAAGCGGTGGTGGAATGGCCCACACCTACATCACGGAAACGGGTGCAACAATTTATTGGGTTTGCAAACTTCTACCGCCGCTTTGTCCTGAATTTTGGCACCGTCGTCAGCCCTCTGACCCGCCTCACGTCCCCTAAGGTCCCGTTCCGGAGGACCGAAGAGGCCGCAGCTGCTTTCTAGGCGCTGAAGGCAGAGTTCTCCTCCTCCCGGGTCCTCAGCCAAGTCAACCCCTCGCTGCAATGCATCGTGGAGGTGGATGCTTCGGACACGGGGGTGGGGGCGGTTCTATCTCAGCGGTCGCCTGATGACGGAGTCAAACGGCCCTGCGCTTTCTTCTCCCGGCGCTTGTCCCCGGCGGAACGGAACTACGACGTGGGGAACAGAGAGCTCCTCGCCATCAAGCTCGCACTGCAGGAGTGGCGTCACTGGCTAGAGGGGGCGGACCTGCCGTTCGTGGTCCTGACTGACCACAAGAACTTGGAATACTTAAGATCTGCCAAGCGTCTGAACGCCCGCCAGGCGCGTTGGTCCTTGTTCTTTGCCAGGTTCCATTTTAACATCACCTTCAGGCCTGGCTCCAAGAACGGCCTGCCCGACGCCCTCTCTAGGCAATTTGCCCCTGAGGCGTCTGAGGACACGGTCCACACCATCCTGCCCAGGTCGTGCATCGTGGGAGCCGTCACTTGGGACATAGAAAGTAAGATCTGGAAGGCGCAGGAATCGGAACCTGACCCTGGCGGCGGATCGGAGGGGAGGCTTTTTGTGCCATCCACGGTCCGGGGGGAGGTCATCCACTGGCTGCACACATCTAAGCTCACCTGCCACCCTGGTTCCTCCCGGATGATCGACCTTCTTCAACGGTCCTTCTGGTGGCCGGGCCTGCGGAAGGACGCTGCCCGCTATGCCCGGGCCTGCCCTGTATGTGCCACCAGTAAATCAGCTAATGCCCCTCCAGTGGGTTTGCTCCAGCCTCTGCCCGTCCCTAGCAGGCCCTGGTCGCATATCGCCCTGGATTTCGTCACCGGACTCCCAGTCTCTAACACCTTCGACACTGTCCTGACTATCGTAGACCGTTTCTCCAAGGCGGCGCACTTCATCCCGCTACGAGGTCTTCCATCTGCCCTATAGACGGCGGACCTCCTAATCCAACACGTGGTCAGGCTGCACGGGATTCCGGTGGACGTGGTCTCGGACCAGGGGCCCCAATTTTCCTCAGAGGTTTGGAGGTCCTTTTGCAACGCCCTGGGAGCCAAGGTAAGCCTCTCCTCTGGCCATCACCCCCAAACCAACGGGCAGTGTGAGCGGACCAACCAGGAGCTGGAGGCTGCGCTCCGCTGCGTCACTGGGTCCAAGCCTGCGTCCCGGAGTAACCATCTCGCCTGGGTTGAGTACGCCCACAACACCGCCTGCTCTTCTGCCACTGGGATGTCTCCCTTTAAGGCGTCCCTGGGCTACGACCCCCCTCTGTTCCCAGTGCAGGAGAGTGAGGTAACTGTCCCCTCAGTTCGGGCGCACCTCAGGCAGTGCCGTTCCATCTGGGCGTCGGTGCGCAATGCGCTTTTACGCACGGCGGAGCACAACAAATCCACGGCAGACCGGCCCCAGCGTACCAGGTGGGCCAGCGTGTCTATGTGTCAACCCAGGACGTCATTTTAAAGGGTGAGAGGAGGAAGCTGGCACAGCGTTTTATGGGCCCATACTCCATCACCAGGATTATCAACCTGGTGGCTGTGCGTGTAGCTATTCCCCCCTCCCTCTGCATCCATTCCACCTTCCACGTTTCCAGGGTGAAGCCGGCAGTCTCCGATCCCCTTTGCCCTCCTCCTGCTGTGCAGCCCGCGCCCCGGATGATTGATGGCCATCCAGCCTGGCCTGTCTCCTCTATCCTGGACTCCCGGCGCCGGGGTCGCGGGTTGCAGTACTTGGTGGACTGGAAGGGTTATGGGCCTGAATATCGGCAATGGGTACCCTCGTCATTTGTGTTGGACCCGTCCCTCATTACTGAGTTCCACCGAGCGCACCCGGAGAAACCATCGCCAGGAGGCGCTGCTAGAGGGGGGAGTACTGTCACGCCTCGCCGCCCATCTGCGGTGCCAGCTGCACGCATACCTGCACCTCGTCAGCGGCGAGGGATTTAAGCCGCCTCGCCCTGGGCTTCGGCCTGAAGCCGTCAGTCTTCACTCGCTTCCCTTGCTGTAAGAAACCTCAACCGCTCAGCAAACATCCAAGTAAGAATCTCTTACCTCCTTCTTCTCCTAGTCTGCTCCCCTGTGCACAGGTGGATTTCCCGGCGGCGGACCACTCCTCTCCGCCACCGTTCCCTCGCTGCTGCACCGGGCACTCCAGATCGCTGTCTTCCGGGCTTCACCCTTGCTGTGCCAGCCACCTGCCATTTCCAAGTAAGCCAGTCATCATTACCTTATCTCCTGTGTTGGTGTGGTGCCCGTTACCCTTCTCCCTTTGCTTCTCCCATAGGGTTGTCCGGCTGAACGGCCTCCTGCCTCCGTGCCCGACGCAG
The DNA here is from genome assembly GCA_020510985.1 of Pholidichthys leucotaenia. Lineage (NCBI taxonomy): Eukaryota > Metazoa > Chordata > Actinopteri > Cichliformes > Pholidichthyidae > Pholidichthys > Pholidichthys leucotaenia. Next base: position 304,962,061 of record CM035841.1, on the reverse strand, counting down.
ACGCCACCACCAACACATTTACATCTCGCAGACACACATTCATACACACTTGTTGTTAATAAAGCTATTAGATCTACCCTGAGCCTGCGTGTGTGTCTCCTGAGCCATGCATTATGTCAGGGGCCAGTTGGAGGGTACGTTAGTTAAATCAGGGGACTCAGCATTGGGAGGGAGAATGGGGATGTGAGGTGACCAGGCGGCTGACTGGAGACAGAAGGACATGCAAAAGGGACTCCAGGAACTAATAGTCCCCTTCCTCCAGTCAGTGGTTGGGTTGTGGAGTCTAAGCCATGGGTAGCCTAAAACTATGGCAAAGTGGACACAGAGAGGACAAAAAATTCAATGTGTTCACAATGATTCCCAGAGGACAACATGGCTATGGGCACTGTTTGCTTGGAAACCTGAGACATGTTTTGGCCAGACAGGGCAACTGTGTTTAGGGGCTTCTGTAGCCTTTTGCAGGAGATTGTTAATTGGGTTACCGGACTGTCTGAAATAAAATTTTGTTCACCTCCAGAATCAGTCAGGGCTGAGCTGACATGCTTGGCGTGCTTGAGCAACAAACATATGGGTAAGGTGAAACGTGTGCACAGGGGTCCAGATGCATTGCCCACTAGTCCCCCTACAGCGACTAATGGGCACTGCCTTTTCCCTTAGTGGGACATTGTGCAGCCGAGTGACCCACTTGCCCACAATAGAAACACAACCTTTCCTCAGGACATCGCTGCCATTTGGCTTGGGCGAGTTTGGACAAGCCCATGGCCATAGGGTCCGGTGAGTCGGGCGGTGGGAGGGAAAGGAGCTGTGAGCGGGGCGGTGGAGAGTGAGCTAGGGGCCAAGAGATGGACTTACGTTCCTCCGATCGCTCCTGTAGCCTATTGTCTAGTTTAATGACAGGGGAGGTGAGTGCGCCAAGTGATTCGGGTTCATCCCGAAAACAAGCAAGCTCTTCGCAGAGAGTGGAATTTAAGCTGTGGGTAAACACTGTGCATAGCACGAAGTCATCCCAGCCCGCAGAAGCCACAAGAACTCAGAAATTGGTGAAGTGCTTGGCTGCTGATCTAGCCCCCTGGTGAATCATCATGAGCCAGGAGGACGCTGTCCCCTCCTGCTCAGAATGATCAAACACACGGGTGAACTCTTCCGTAAAATGGTTGGAGGTGTATGAGTTATAATTTGGCCCCTGGATAATGGCTTGGGCCCATGAAAGGGCACGCTCGTCGTGAAACCCCGACAGATAAGCAATCCGACTGCGGTCGGAGGGGAAATCGTCTGGGACACGATCAAACACGAGCTGGTGTTACAGGAGGAATGCACTAGCAACCCCCCCAACCGACCATTATAGCGGGGAGGTGTGGAGACTAAGAGGAAATGATAGCTGTAGCAGTTGAAGCGACGGTGGAGAAGGCTGTGGCGAGGCCTTGAACTGTGGTCTCCAGCTGGGCTGTGCATTCGGTAAGTTTATTAATTTGACTCAAAAGGACCTGAATCTGATTATCGGCCTGATATAACCGTTGCTCAAGAACCCCGAGCTGATTTTTAATCGCTTCCATCTATGTCCGCTGGGTCAGTTTTGCTGGTGACGTACTATTAAGATGGACACGGGAGGAAGCGATAATGGAAGTGAAACAATAATCTTTATTACAATAATTGTGCAAAATAACATGCAAAGGAGGAGACTTCCGGTTATGGCTGCAACGTGAGAAGGACACGTCTCACTCTGCTCTGCTCCTGGAGAAAAAAATCGGCAAATAACTCTCTCATTTGGGACAGAACGTATCCCAGCGTTTGGGCAAGGATATGTCGGTGAAGCCTAAGGCTGGAAAACCAGGTAGAGGAAAAAGCGAGCCGCCGCAACAGTCCAAATTAACGGACTTTCAGGTCTGTGATGCAGCAGATAAAGCTCCATATATGGCGGAGGACGCTAACAGCGGTGCGGTATCTGCGGGAAACGGCACAGGTGCGGTGCTGGCTGCCATGAGTTCAATGAGAGCGGACTTTTCCTCTAGATTTGATGGGATTATGGCAGCGTTGGAAGGAATGAGAAAGGAATCGGGTGACTGTGTAGAACGAATGGCGCAGGTGGAGCTTTGTGTCTCTAGTGCTGAAGATGACGTCACTTGTCTTCAATTAAAGGTGCGCACTTTGGAAAAAAAAAAAAATGTCTGGAAGATAATATCTTGGATTTGGAGTCCCGGTCGAGACGGAACAACTTGAGGCTGATGGGTCTACCAGAGGAATCCGAAGGTCGGGACTCATGTTCCTTTCTGGAAAAGTGGATTCCGGAGGCGCTGGGCAGCGCGGAGCTGCAATCAGCAGTGGTTCTGGAAAGCGCACACCGTATTGGCCCACGGAGAGATAAGGGACCACCGAGGACCCTAATTATGAAGTTTCTCAGCAACAGAGACAGGATGAAGATCTTCAACGCTGCACGAGCTAAAGGAGAGATTAAACACCAGGACCAGCAGGTGCGGTTCTACCCAGATTTGGCCACAGGAATCCAACAATTGAGGAAGCAGTTTGATCCCGTACGTAAGGAGCTGCGCAACCTTGGGATTCGTCATGGTGTAATCTATCCTGCGAGACTGTTGACCATGTATGGGGGCAGAACCCACATCTTCAAGACCCCAGAGGAGGCGCAGGAGTTCATCAAGAAGATCCAAGAAGAGACTGGTGGGAGCTAAGCATGAACAAAATATAAGGTAGAATATTTAAGCATTTGCACAGGCATCTGACTGACTTGAAGCAAATAGCTAGTTTACAAAATATAGATTGTATTATATATTTAAAAAAAAAACCAAAACTATGATGTACAAAGTTGCTAAAAATTTTGGAGTTAAGTTGGAAAACTACAGAGGAGAGTTAATGTTACGTCATTAAAAGCAGTAGAGTTAGGGTGATTGGGAGGATGAAGAAGGAGTGGCTTTGGCTGTTCCTCGTGGGTGTGGAGCGGTCGATGGCTATATCGGGAGATGGAATTTTTCTTTTGATTTTGGGGGGATCGCCACAAATGTGGGAAGGGGGAATTTGTTTGTGTGTAGTTTGTAGGATGAATGTTCAACCACTCATTTTTTTGCTTCTCTGTTTGAGCATGTTTACACTGCAAGGTAATCCCAAACTCCCTATTGATCATAAACCAAAGCGTTAATCTTAATTTAACTTCATGGAATTGCAGAGGTCTACAAAATTTAAAAAAACTTAAACAAGTTATGAATAAAATAAAAGACATGGGTTCAAAAATTGTGTTTTTACAAGAAACTCATCTAATAGAGGAGGATGTGAAAAGAATTAGGAGTAGATGGCAAGGAAGTGTTTTCACCTCATCATTTTCATCCCGAGCCAGGGGAGTTATGACTCTCATACATAAATCAGTCCCTTTTCAAGTGAAAAATGTAATTGGAGACAAATCTGGAAAATATGTAATCATTCAAGGATCTTTGCTATTAGAAAATATAAATTTGGTGAACTTATATGGTCCCAATATAGATGTTCAGAAGTTCTTTGCTAATTTATTTCTTATCTTATCATCACTTACAGGGCAACATATAAAAGCAGGGGATTTTAATTGTACATTGAATCCCGGTATAGATAGATCAACAGGACTGGACTGTACGCACAATGGATGTAGGATGACAATCATTTTATGAAAGAATTGAGATTGCTAGATATATGGAGAGAAATGAAACCACAAGTTAAAGCCTACTCTTGTTATTCAAGTACCTACAAGACATTCTCACGTATTGATTATTTTTTGATTTCCACAGAATTAAGGTCCAAGATTCAAAACTGCTTTTATGATAACATCGTGATCTCTGATCATGCACCCTGCTGTCTAATATATGTAGATAAGAAATTGACAAAGGAATCAGGTAGATGGCAATTTCAGCATAAATGGCTTCAGGATGAGGAATTTGTCAAGTACATAGAAAAACAGATAGATGAGTTCTTTGACATCAATACTACACAAATATCAGCATGTGTAAAGTGGGAGGCTTTCAAAGCTTTTATTAGGGGACATATTATTAGTTATACAGGTTCAAAATCTAAGAAGACTCGAGAGGAGAGAGCCCAATTGGAACATAAAATAAAAAGTCTTCAGGAAAAAGTGTATGCAGGAAGTGATCCAAGGTTGGAGAACGAATTACTGATTTTGAGAGCTGAATATGACCAAAAAATCAGCGAATAGAGCTGCCTCGAGTCTTCTAAGATTGAAACAATCTTTTTATGAACAAGGTGAAAAATCAGGAAAATTATTGGCATGGCAGATTAAACAATTAGAATTTAAAACACCAATTACCAGTATTATAAGTAACAGACAGGTAGTTATAGATCCTTTAGAAATTAACAGAGCCTTTAGAGATTACTATGAAAAATTATATGATACCAAAAATGAATCTGATTTAACAAAACTAAATGGGTTTTTGAACGAACTATCTATACCGTGTATTCCAAATGAAAACAGGGAGATACTGGAGTCTAAAATTAGTCAAGAAGAAGTTGGGCTAGCCATTGATAATATGAAATCAGGAAAAAGTGCAGGACCAGATGGTCTTCCAGTTGACCTTTATAAAAAATTTAAGAATAAATTAATAAAACCTTTTTTGGAAATGGTTTTAGAAGCATTTCAAAATAGTAATTTACCATCATACATGAATAATGCCTTAATTATACTGTTGCCAAAACCAGGTAAACCCTCTAATAAATGTGAAAATATGAGACCAATAAGCCTATTAAATGCCGACCTTAAGATAATCTGTAAAATTTTAGAAAGACGAATACAAGAAATTTTACCAAATATTATTAATCGAGATCAGAATGGCTTTATAATTGGAAGACAAGGCTTCCATAATGTAAGAAGACTATTTAATATTATTTATTCTAATAAAGAAGCACCGGATACAACTCTCCTATCACTGGACGCCGAAAAGGCCTTTGATAGAGTCGAATGGCCCTTTCTTTTTGAAATCTTACAAAGGTTTGGACTTGGAAATAATTTCATAAAATGGGTTCAGATAATATACAATAATGCTACAGCAGAAATCCTAACAAATAACAATATTTCAAAATCAATAAAAATCAATAGAGGATGTCGACAAGGCTGTCCACTTTCACCTTTACTGTTTACTATGGCAATTGAACCTTTAGCGATGGCGATACGTTTACATTCACAAATATATGGAATTAAAGTTGGACCAACAGAACATAAAATCTCCCTGTATGCCGATGACATAATTTTGTTTATGTCGAATCTTAAAAAATCAATTCCGACCTTGTTGAATTTAATAAAGAATTTTGGGGAAATATCAGGATATAAAATAAATAAAACTAAATCTTCAATATTAATGCTAAATGAGACCCAGAGAAATTACCCAGCCCCTGAGGTAAATCAATTCAATGTTGTAAATCAGTTTAAATATTTAGGAATCCAAATTGTGCCTAAGCTAGAATCAGTCGCCAGTGTCAACTATGAAGCCTTAATGACAGAAAATAATGAGTTACTTCAGAGATGGATGTCACTACCAATGTCGATGATCGGGAGAATCAATATACTTAAAAGTAATATCTTACCTAAAATACTTTATTTATTTCAATACATTCCCTTACCACCACCTTTAGATTTATTCTCAAGAATTAAAAAAAAGTTAGTGGAATTTATATGGAACAACAGGAGGGCTAGATTACGTCTGTCTTTATTATATTTACCATTTGATCGTGGAGGTCTGAAATGTCCAACTTTTATGTTGTATTATTGGTCGGCACAACTGAGGTCTATGACATTATTTTTCATCAAATGATCTCCCTCACTGGACTGAAATGGAATCATACAATTTACCTTTACCTCTTCCCATATTCATATACTCAGATTCGGCAAAAAAATTACAAAAACAAGTTAAAAATCCATTTGTAAAGCATATGATCAAAATATGGTGTGAAACTAAAAACTATTTAAAAGAACCACACTTATTGTCACAATTTAGTCCAATATGGGGTAATCAATATTTTAAACCAGGGAGAGCGGATGCTGTATTTAAAGTATGGAATTTAAAAGGGATTCAAAAGATTCAAGATTTATATCTGCCATGTGCAGATAACAATGTCTTTTGAAGAGCTGAGGATCAAATTTAATCTCAATAGAACACATTTTTTTAAATATCTTCAACTTAGGAACTTTATTCGATCAAATCAAAATGGAGCTCTCACTCGACCTATTTACTCATCCTTGGAAAAAATGTTGATGAAAGATAGTAAAAGAAAGGGTATTATTTCAGAGTTTTATAACTCATTGACACTATCCTCAAGTGAAAACTCACAGAAAAGATTAAATTACTGGAAAGAAGATCTGCAAACTGAAATTTCAGAGGAACAATGGGAATTGGCTTGTACAGAAGTTCAAACCAAATCAATAAATGTACGTCTTAAATTGATACATTTTAAATGGTTAATGCGGATGTATGTTACACCGGAGGAGTTAAATAGATATAACAAAAACATACCAGATACGTGCACAAAATGCATGGAAAGTAAAGGAACCCTATTTCATTGTGTATGGGAATGTAGAATAATTAGAATGTTTTGGGAAGAGGTGAGGGTAACAATTGAAAAAATAATTTCAAAACAAATCATATTGAATCCTAAACTGTTTTTGTTGGGTCTGTACCCAGAAAAGCATAACTTTAATAAAAGTGAAAGAACATTCATAGACCTCAGTTTGCTTAATGCCAAAAAATGTATTGCACTACTGTGGAAAAAGACTCAGACCAGATGTGACTCAGTGGTTAAGACAGATGTTAACAAACCTTCCATTAGAAAGAATAACATATATACTGAAATCAAAGGAAATTGTGTTTGAGAATATATGGAGACCTTTTATTGATTATGTAAAAAATTTAAACTTAACTCTTGGAGAAGAAGGTGAATGATGTGTGTGGACCTTGTAAATTCCAAACTGGTGAACATAATATGTATACTTATGTAATGGATTGTCTAGACTAAACAGAGGAGCATTGTTGAAGACTTGATTTTGTCGGTGGTTGTTGGTGTTTTTAGTGCATTTTTTTTTTGTAGTACTTTAGTGTTAGTGTTTGATTGTGTGTGTCATGTTTGTTAAAAAAAAAGGTTCAATAAAGATATTGTGGAAAAAAAAACATGCAAAGGAGATCTGTCTCGAGGGTCTGGCAATCCTATGAGGAGAGAGCAAAGGAACAGGAACATAACTGAAGAACAGTATGATGGAGTGTTAATATTAGTTTTTGTGCTTACACTTCCACAGGAGAGAGCGGCTGGAAGCAGGTGATGAAACTTCATGTTGGGAGAGCAGATTGCCAAAGGGAGAGGTGTTGCAGTGTAACAGGGAAGTCTGGGGGATTGTAGGAGACAGATTGGCCAGGGCTGAATGCTGGGGAGTGAGAGTGAAGAGCAGTGATGACAAACGTTGATAAGCCGACTTACTAAGGGTGGTGAAGGTGTGCACAGTCCAAGACATCCAAATCCAATCCGAGAGGCAATTTCCAAAATCCAGAGGCAGGCAGAGGTCAAGGCAGGGCAGGTCAGATAATGGCAGGCAGATAATTTCAGTGCAGAAGGCAGATTCTGGGTCAGGGACAAGCAAAAGGTTGAGACACATGGCAGGATAATACATGAATACTGAGCTCAGACATGATATGGTTGTATGCGGGATAATGTCACCAAGCAGAGTGAAGGGAGAGCGCCCTATTTAAAGGTCCTCTCTAATTGGCAGCAGGTGGGGAAAAAGGCTGCAGGGCGTGAACCTAATCAGAGGGAGAGAGGGAGGCAGAGTACATACAAAACCATTACAAAAGTTCCCTTCAACCATTATCTACAGTTAGGTCAGTCAAACATGCAAGGTTTTGACAATGCACAGATGTGTTAATTTTGAATTCACACACTTTAAGTAGATCTTATAAAATACCAAACTACAGAAATGATGTATAAAATAAGATATAACCTGCTACCAAGAAATAGAAAGTGCCGTCTGATAGAGAGATGGGTTGTAATCTGAGGGTAAATTTAAAAATAACAGCAACTGCTAGTGATTCCCCTCAGCCTGCTGGCATTAAGAGCACTGACGGGCTAAATTTTTGTGCAAAGTCACCCAAAATGGAAATCGTCCCAGATTTTTCATAGATGCAACTATGGGCTCAATATGAAAAGTCTACATCATGCCTTTGACAAGTTATGACATTTACAAATTTTTTTGAGAGTTGACCCCTAACCTTGAACCGAAATCAAGGTCAAAATTGCAAGGCCAAAATTCAAACTCTTCCCAAAGTTTTTAAAGGTAGAACTATGGTATCAATGTAAAATGTGTATCATTTTGTTTCTGAGTTATCATATTTACAGTGTTTTTGTAAAAATGGACCTATGACCTTTGAGTTCAGTGTCATCCAAATGTGAACTTGTCTGAGACTTGTCATAGATACAAGAAGAAAATTCCCAATGGAAATATTGAAAGTGTACCAATGCGATTGCCTGTTGGATGTGGCTTTAAACTTTGCAAACCTAATGAACGATCATGAAAATCAACTGAATTTGAATGAAAATCAAAACCTTTGACCTTTTCACCCTAAACTCATGACTCTAGGTCAGGATCCCAGGGTGAACCTGTGTAGCAAGTTTGGTGACCCTAACTGAAAAGTTTGATGGAGATGCCAATTTCCTTTTCCAGCAGCACCAGCACACAGCAACAAAATGGTTTGCTGACCGCAATAATACAATGCTTGACTGGCCAGCCAAGCTGCTTTCTGAACCCCATAGATTCTCTATGGAGCATAGTTAAGAGAAAAATGAGAAACCCTTGACCAGATAATGCAGGTGAGCTGGAAATAAGAGATGAGTGATAATCATCAAAATTAAAATAAAAAAATAAAGGCTTGAAATATATTCCTTTACTTGTAAGGAATATACTGTATGAAAGATTACTTTTAGAATTAAATTATAAAAAAATGAAAATTTCTAAAGATATTCTAATTTTTTGAGATGTAGCTGTATGCACCTAAAATCTGTAAATTACATGGCAAAGGTTTTTAAAAGGAAATAAATAACCGTGACCTTATGGGGAGGGGTGAGACGGTCCTGGAGTCATGAAATTTGGAACATGGGTTTAGGTGACTGTCATATATAGTCCCATATGGGTGGACAACACAAAACCTACAGGGAAGCCCCAGGGACCTATTCCGTTTGGGCTCATTTTTACATTCTGAGCCAGCAAGGTATGATATATAAACATGGAATATAGTGGATGGAAAATAGTCCCGCCCCAAACACATCTACTTCAATAAACTGGAAAACATATGTGCCCCCCAACCCCAAATTGTTGTGGGAAGGGCCAAATGTACAAGGTCTATGGAGAGTGGCGACCATAAACTTTGCCGTAGAGACATAAAATTTGGGTGAGGTGTGCATCACCTCACAACATGCAAAAAACATCATTGTGGCCAATGTCCACCACCAACAGGAAGGCCGCCATCTTGCCTCAAAGTCGTCCCACCTCCAATTCGGCAAGAACACACCCCGCATATTTGAACGAACTAGTCCCAGGGACTTGCTCCGTTTGAGCTCATTTTTACATTCTGAGCCAGCAAGGTACGACGGGCGGCAGGTTTCGCCAGCGCGCGGGGGACGAAGGCCCGTTTACACCTGCTTGCAGGTTTTGACGCTAGACAATAAAATCTGCTGGAAACCTCACATCAGTCACATTCAGTCACATCCGGGCCAAGTGGGAAAAATGTATCAAGAGACAGGGGAAGGTAAGACACATTTTTGTAAAAGGGGTGCAGTTAAGATACAAAATTTGAAACAATTTTGTGCAGTACCTCATGTCAGCAGTAGGTGCTGGTGTGACAGTTTTGTGAATATTGATATGCAGACGTGTTCAGAGTGGGATTAGTATGATTTGTGCAAAGTTTGGTCCAAATCAGATGAGGACTGTCTGAGCTGTAACTGTCATGTTTTGCATGGCGAGAAAGCTATTGAAGCACACCGGTTGCCATGGAAACAGTTCTGTACTATGTGCATGTACTATCAATGAGCCCTAGTCATTCCTTCATGTCATTTTTTCAGCTGGTGAGCGAAAAATAAAGAAAACAGTTGTCAGCAATTCTTCCATTAATCATTAGGGGGCATTATAACTTTTGTTCATTATTTGTATATAGACACGTTCGGGGCAGGACGAATATTGGTCATAGAAAATTTGGTGCAAATCGTACAAAGTTTGTCCAATTTACAAGGGTCCAATATTGTAACCACTAGGTGGTGCTCTAACTTTTGTTATTTTTATATTGGAGCGTTAAGGGTGGGACTATTATCCATTGTCGAAAATGTGGTGAAAATCAGACAAAATTTGTCCAAGATACAACTTTCCGATGTTTCATGGCAAGGAGTCAACCTTCGCCATGTCGGCATGGCAACATTTCCCTGTCAGTTATATGTTGTCCACCCATATCGGACTATATATGACAGTCACCTCAACTTATGTTCAAGATTTCATGACTCCAGGTGGTTCCTAACCTTCCAAACAAGATCAAGGATTGAATGGCGAGGAGGGTGTGTCCATGGGAACAGCAGTGATACCATACTAAAGTCTGATATACAGTTATGATCAAACAGGAAGTCAGATAACCCTCAGAAAATTTCAAGTCATTCTGGCCAGTGGTGTGTGAGTAATAAATAAAAAAGTTTTAAACAATTCTTCCTTTAACCACTCGGGGGTGCTATAACTTTTGTTTATTATTTTTATATACATGCGTTTGCATTGTGACTAATATCGATCGTAGAAAATTTGGTAAAACTCGTACAAAGTTTGTCCAATTTACAAGTGCCTGCTGTTCTAACCACAAGGTGGCACTATAACTTTTGTAAATTATTTTTACATAGGTGCATTTGGGGCGAGACTAATATCCATTGTAGAAAATTAGGTGAAATTCGGATGAAGTTTGTCCAAGTGACAATTTTCCGAAATCCCATGGCGAGGAGTCAACCTTCACTATGTTGCCATGGTAACGCTTCCCTATCAGTTATTTGTTGCTGACCCACATAGGGCTACAGACAACAGTCACCTCTACCTATGTTCCAAATTTCATGACTCCAGGACCTTCCCAACCCTCCCCATAAGCTCACGGATTGAATGGCAAGGGGGGGCGTGTCCATGGTAACACATGTGACGTCATGCTAAAGTTGATGTGCAGTTATGATCATCCCTGTAGTGTGATGAATCTCAGAAAATTTCACAGTCTGGCAAGTGACGCGTGAGTAATTAATAAAACAGTTTTCAGCAATTCTTTTGTTAATCACTATGTGGCACTATATCTTTTGTCAGGTATTTTAATGTAGACGCATTGGGGGCGGGACTATTTTCCATCATGGAAAGTTTGGTGGACATTGGACAAGTTTTGCCCGAGTTACAGCTGTTTGAAGTTGTAAGGGGAGGAGTTAAACTTCGCCATGGTGCCCTGGCCGCAACTTTTGAGATTTTGACTTAATTTATGCAATTTTTAATGGCCAATGCCTATAGATGCTGCCATGAAAAATGAGCTCAATCGGAGTTGGCTCCTCGGACTAGTTCGTTCAAATGTAAGGTGTGATTTTTTTTTTTTTCCAAATTGGAGGTCGGGTGACTTTGAGGCAAGATGGCGGCCTTCGTGTTGGTGGTGGGTATGGGCCACAACTATATTTTTTGCATGTCTTGTGGTGATGCACACCTCACCCAAATTTTATGTCTGTCCGGCAAAGTTTACGGTCTCCAGTCTCCATAGACCTTGTATATTTAGCCCCACCCACAAAAATTAGGGGTGGGGGGCACATACACTACCGTTCAAAAGTTTGGGGTCACTTAGAAATTTCCTTATTTTTGAAAGAAAAGTACTTTTTTTCAGTGAAGATAACTTTAAACTAATCAGAAATACACTCTATACATTACTAATGTGGTAAATGACTATTCTAGCTGCAAATGTCTGGTTTTTGGTGCAATATCTAGATAGGTGTATAGAGGCCCATTTCCAGCAACTATCACTCCAGTGTTCTAATGGTACAATGTGTTTGCTCATTGCGTCAGAAGGCTAATGGATGATTAGAAAACCCTTGTGCAATCATGTTAGGTCTGCAATGCTGTAATTGCTGCAAATGGAGGATTCTTTAACGAAAGCAAAGTTTGAAGGAAAAAATTATTATTTCAAATACAAATCATTATTTCTAACCTTGTCAATGTCTTGACTATATTTTCTATTCATTTTACAACTCATGGTGGTAAATAAGTGTGACTTTTCATGGAAAACACAAAATAATTGTCTGGGTGACCCCAAACTTTTGAACGGTAGTGTATATTTTCCAGTTTATCAAATTTTTCGCCGGGTCTGAGGGGTCTACCAAAAAAATCGCGTTTTGGTTAACGTTCAGAGGGTGAAAAATTCATTTGTTTAGGTGGAAGAATTTCTTCAAGCTGAGCAATTACAATACGGCTTTTGCCGACTGACGTTGTCAGTAACTCAGGCCCTAATTACAGCTCATTAAATACTGTGGATGGGAAAAAAAAAAGTTTAGCTTCATCTTGCCACATATCAAACTTGAGGAATATGATATTTTAGTTTTGTCTCCAGTATATAAAGAGCTTAATAACTGGAAATGTGTATATTTTATTACTTTCATTTTCAAATATTAACTGAACAATATGAATCACATTTTATTTTGCTCTTTCAAACATATTTCACAAAAAGCATCATCATCAAATTCATTATAATTCATATATTCTCATTAGATAAAACAATTTACAGATTCCAAACCTTCATGTGAATTGTTTTGGAACTATGTAACACAAGTATATTACATGATGGAAAAATTCATGAACATATAGAAATACTTTCATGTAATTTTGGTGATTACAGTCCAAGCTTTCTGCACTTACTCTGAAATACATTACACCCGATAACTTTCATGTTCATCTTAAATGAAACCAACCAGTTAAAATGTCAAGGCTTTAAAACCAGACTTCAAAAGTTGCAGTTAAACCATGCTGCCCTGTAAGAAGGGTCCTCAATAAAGCCCATCTTGGTGAAGAGTTTGTAAGACACCTCATTTTCCTCCTCGATGAAACAATACACTGGGTAGCCTTCAGTGTGGATTTTCTTGGACATGACGCTAATCAGGACTTTGGCGTAGCCTTTCCCTCGGTGCTCTGGCATAGTGTAGAGCATTCCCAAAGCACAGTAATCGTACAGCAGAATCCAGGACACGGGCTGATGCTGGTCATCCATGATGCAGCATGTTGGGAAGTTGGTGATCAGGTTTTCAATAATCCTGCAACCCTTCACATCGCCTCCAAACTTCCAGGTTTTATTTACAATGTCCACATGGGAAAGGTTGAGGGATGAAATCTTCGATTCAGTCTCACTGTGAATAAAAGTAAAGAACAATACAAATCCAGATCTCCCTGAATCACATTTAAATCTAAATTTTAATTGTTCAACAATACCTGTCAACTACTGGCATGGACAGGAGGCTGAGGTCTGGCAAATACAGAAGATGCACCATTATAGAAAGTCTGTGGTTAACATTCTTGATAGAAGCCACTTCTTGGAGCAGTGATATATAAGAAAAATCAAATCCTTAAGGGGGAAAAACAGTTTAAAGTTTAATGTTTATTTGAAAGGGACATTACATACAAATGAATATTAATACAAATGTAAGCATGCCAGATTTAGCAATACTGCTAATTTGCATCTGCAGTCGTCCGGCAGGTCACAAAAACACACAAACAAACAATCATACACGAGAAGAACATCTGCAATAAAACTGTACAAAGCAGCCATGCAAAAGTGCAAGAGTTTAGAAGTTAACCTCTCCTTGTAACCCCTAACCAACAGTAATTTGGGCTTGGGTAGGATTTTTTGCATCTTTTTTTTTCAGACTCTAAAACAAGACCAAACTTAGCACAGGAATAAGTCATGTTGTGCGTTTGATTTTAAAAGTTCCCCCACTGCTGGGAAAAGATGTTACATATACCAGGGTAAATTGTTACAGTGGGTGGCAAGTTGATAAATTCACAACACAATGTACTTCTTTCCATAACCTTTATTTCCTCTGCCAAAAAAATAATGTTTTCTGGCTTGTTCTTCTGTTTGTTAATGAGCAGGATTACGCAAAAACTACAAGATGGATTTCAGTGAAATTTTCATCAGAGGTGACCCTTGGGCTACAGCTGAACCCACATACAGAAAAATAAAGGTATAATTTCTGTACCTGACAGTATACTTTTCAGTACCCTTTAAGGTACAGAAATGGTCCTTAAGGTGGCAACTGTGGACCTTTATTTGGACTTAAAGGTACATTTTTGTCACTGGAGGTCCAGATATGTTCTTCAAGGTACAGTTCTCGTACCTTTTAGGGTAGTGCTGGAGTGACAAAGGTTTGTACTTTTTTTAGGTTCATTTCTGTATGTTAATTTCTTTGTGTGCATTAGATTTTGGAGGTGTTCTGGGTCAGGGTGTGGATTCTGGATCACTTTTTTCTCTTTATTTAATCGCTCCACCAAGGCCCGATCTTACAATGTTAAAGAAAGGTATGTGCTGTCTGACTGCCCTTAAGTTCAAACTGTAAACAAAAAGCTTATATTTTGGCACCATGCTTTAGGTCGAAATAAAACATGAATGCAGTGTATCAGTCGACACAGGTAAAAATGTCACACTACTTATTAAATATGGCTTGAAATTAAAATATTTGTGGAATTAAAAAAAAGGGAAAAAAGAAAAAATATTTGTGGAAAATAAAGGGAAAGGTGCACAAACTCATGTCCGAATTTTGAAGCCATACCTTTTTCAGATAAGCTATATCTAACAAATTCAAACCATAAACATGTGTTGTGATGATTATTGCTGTAAATAAATTGTTAATCTGATCATAACTAAAACTTAAAGCTTTTTTACAAAATTACACCATGTGATAAAATATTAACTTGACAGTAATCCACAATGCCATATAACAGTTACTATAACAATGTGCCCCAGTCTCTCTGTAACAACTTGTCCCATCATCACCATTTACTTTTGACACCACCAGGAAGGAACCCTGTTCTTCTTAAGGTAAAAACAGACACATGGCTGTGTAGCCCGATAAGTCTGGTTTCATGAGAAAAACTATTGCGCACGAGATGACTATGGTTTGACAACTATGAAGAAGACAACAGATTTTCAAAAAAATACTTAGAGGGCTTCTAATTAATTTATCTGTCCTCTCTGGTGTACAAAGATCCATAGCCATGGCTCCTGTGAAGCAGTCCAAGAGTGTATTGCGCTGGTTCTAAAATTCAAAAGGCTATGGTGGGAGTGGAGGGGGGGTATAACAACCTGCCCAGTGTACAGTGGATATAAAAAGTCTACTCACCCCTGTTCAAATGCCAGGTTTTTGTGATGTAAAAAACAAGACCAAGATAAATCATTTCAAAACTTTTTCCACCATTAATGTGACTTATAACCTATACAATCCAACTGAAAAACAAACTGAAATCTTTTAATGGGAAAAATAAAAAATTAAAAACTTACAATAACCTGGTTGCATAAATATGCACACCCAGTTATAACTGGGGATGTGGCTGTAAATAAAATATGTTTGATTTTAACAACGTTATTAATTCATTTAAACACTGATGTGACTGTTTTCAGCACCCAAGTATCCGGCATTTCAAGATTGTCTCTGTATGTAAGTGATTTTTGCTTTCCTTTCTTGGGACAGCTGTGGTGCAGGTGTAGTGTGGCCGACTACTGATTGGAGGGCCAGGGGCTCGATTCCCACTCTGTCTGCAGTCTGCATGTCGAAGTGTCCTTGAGCAAGACACTGAACCCCCAGTTGCTCCTGGTTGGTCAGACCAGCGCCTGTGTATGGCAGCTCCACTGCCATCAGTGTGTGAATGTGTGTGTGAATAAGTGGATAGCAGGATCTGTAAAGCGCTTTGGTCATCCAGCAATGAGAAAAAACACTACATAAGTGAACACCATTTACCAAGGTGCTTAATGGCAAAATTCACAACAGGCGTTTGATCCATGAATTGACCAATAAATTTTCTGGTCCAATTAGAATTGGTATTTAAACAGTCCTCTTCATCATGCTGATGTTTGACATCATGAGACATTATGAGACCAAGACGACACCTAACAACTGATCAACAGTACCTCGCCATTGCAAGGCTTCAAACAAGATGTTCTCAGAGGGAAGTGGCTACTGAGCTTAGAGTGTCACAGAGTGTCATTGGCAGGTTGCAACAGAGATACAGAGAGACTGGAAGAGTCACAGAAAGGCATAGAAGTGGACATCCTTTGACCACATCGAACGCTGATGACCACTTCATTGTGATCAGTGCCCTGCGGAACCAGATGATGAATGCTACTCAACTCCAGGCACATTTAAGGGAGGTGAGAGGCACCCAAGTGTCGCGTCAGACCATTCAAAACCGTTTACATCAGCGTGGTCTGCGTGCTAGACAACCTGCAAGGGTACCTGACCACACCACCAGGCACAGGTGTCATTGTCTTGCATGGGCCAGGGAGCATTTACACTTGACAAGAGACCAGTGGGCCTCAGTGTTGTTCTCTGATAAAAGTCGATTCACACTGAGCAGAAATGATGGCCATCAACGATGTCGGAAACATCAAGGAGAGCGCTATGCATCAGCCACTGTTGTCACCAGACAAGCCTTTGGTGGTGGTGGTGGTGTTACAGTCTGGGTAGGTGTGTCTAGTCAATACAGAACTGCCCTACACCTTGTAAGAAGGTGTAGTGCAGCCGATACTACCTGAATAACATCATTAATCCAGTCATTGTGCCCCCGCGTGAACAACACAGGCCTAATTTCAACTTCATGGATGACATTGCTCCAGCTCATCAAGGCCGCATCATTAGGGAACGGCTGCTGGAAGCTGGGGTACCTCAAATGGAGTGGCCTGCACTTTCTCCAGACCTGAATTCCATAGAAAACCTATGGGATCAAATGAGTCACGGTGAAGAAGCTTGTAACCCTGCACCCCACAACCTCAATGATCTGAGGGCTGCCCTTCAAGAAGAGTGGAATGCCATGTCTCAGCAGACAATAAATCGACTTTTGAACAGCATGAGACGTCGTTGTCAAGCTGTAATTGAGGCTCAAGGGCATATGACAAGTTACTGAGACACTGGCATTTTTTGTTGTGGTATACCCACCAACTGTTGGCTTTTGTTTCAATAAATTGTTTAAGATGAGGAAATCACTATTGCATGCTTCTATTTAAATGCCCTACTTTCATGACATTATAATAATAGTGCAGTGCCCGGTCACATGACCAGATAAGGAGTTGTTCAGTTTCAGCTGAACTGCTTATAAGGTGTTCAGTCACAGAATTCCGGTCACATGACCATATAAGGGATTGTTCAGTTCTTGCTGAACTGAACAACACCTTATAAGGAGTTGTTCAGAAGTCCTTATAAGAACTCCTTATAAGGAGTTAAAAACACAGACACACTATGTTTTGATTTGAGTTCACATGACCATATAAGGAGTTGTTCAGTACAACTATTTTGTCAAGATGGTGGCATGTTCACACACACAGCGGCTAGATGCTCCGGTCTACTGCACCCCTTCTTGTGTCTTTTCTGCATTTTTCTGTGCTCCTTCTGTGATGGACTAATTACCTACAGTCACCAGGAACTTATAGGCATCGGTCACCAACTCACCTTCGACACCTCCAGTGACTACCACCACATCCCTGAGGAGACCACCAAACCTCCGGGTGCTCCGTGATTCTTTATGCCCTACAAGCGACGCAGACGATGACGGGAGAGGAAGCAGAAACGAGGCTGCAGGGCTGGCCTTCATGCCCAGCTGCGCAAACTTCACTCCAAACCACCATTGCCTTCAATTTTCCTCATCAATGCCAGATCCCTCACCAACAAAATAGACGAGCTGAGTACAGAGATCACCTCTAATCACTACGTCCGGGACTGCTGTATTCTGATTGTGACTGAATCATGGCTGAACGAGCATATTTTGTCCACCGGTGTGGAATTACCAGGCCAAACTACACACCGTCTTGACCGCAACGCTGATTCTGGTAAAGGAAGAGGGGGAGGGCTCTGTGTTTATGTGCTTCAGACTTGGTGTAAAAACAGCAGAATAATGCATAGTCATTGTTCATTGGACTTAGAGACCATGTCCTTCCTGTGTAGGCCTTTTTATCTCCCCCGCAAGTTAATGGCAGTAATTTTAACAGCTGTTTACATTCCTCCTGATGCTAACATTAGCTTAGCATTCAATCACCTCCAGCACATTGTCAGCAGGCAGCAAAGAGTTCACCCTGACGCAGTCCGCATTATTGCAGGGTATTTTAACAAAGCAGACTGTACTCCCCAAATTCTACCAACATGTGAAGTGTCCCACAAGAGGGGAAAGAACACTGGATCATGTTTATAGCAACATTATGCACGCCTACAGAGCCACCCCCTTCCCCCACCTTGGGCAATCAGACCATCTCTCTTTGCTTCTGATACCTGCCTACTCCCCCATAGGAAGAGTTTCCACCTACCAAACAAACAATTAAAACCTGGCCTGAAAATGCTCTTCTCCAACTACAAGACTACTTTGCCTGCACTGATTGGAGCATCCTTAAACAGCAGGACCTGAACTCCTCCACCAAATCTGTCCTTTTCTACATCAAATGCTGTATAGAAAATGTGACAGTCACCAAACACATCCGGGTATTTCCAAACTGCAAACCCTGGATGACCAGTGAAGTCCAGGCTCTGATCAGAGCTTGCAACTCAGCCTTCAGACAGAGGGACAGCTCTTTGTACAGCACTGCCAGAGCTAACCTAAGGAGAGGCATAAAACTCGCTAAAAATGCCTATAGGAGGGAGGTGGAGGGCTTCCCCTCAGACAACAACCCCCGACAGATGTGGAGAGGCATCCAGGCCCTCATCAACTACAGGGGCCAGGGACCCCCAGCATCAGACAGCAGCATCACTCTGACAGAGGACCTTAACAGCTTCTTTAACCGGTTTGAGCACACCTCCCCCCAAACCTCTCCCCCTCCCTCTCTCCCTCTCTCCCCCTCCTCCCCTCTCCCACCTCCCCTCCCCCCTCTCTCTACAGGTGCACGAGGTGAGGAGGCAACTGAGAGCAGTGAACCCCCACATTGCTGCTGGTCCAGATGGCATCCCATGAGCGGTGGTCAAAGCATGTACAGACCAGCTGGCAGGGATCGTCACCAAGAACAACTGCTCCCTAATGCATGCCACTGTCCCCTCCTGCCTCATGGCCTCCACCATCATCCCTATCCCCCAAAAGGCCGCAATTGACAGCCTGAATGACTACAGACCCATAGCACTCACATTTGTAGTATGAAATGTTTTGAGCGTCTGATGTCCCAGCACATCAGGGACTGTCTTCCCCCCTCCTTTGACCCCCATCAGTTTGCCTACAGGGAGAACTGGTCTACAGAAGACGCCACCACCACCACTCTCCACAGAGCACTGAGCCACCTGGAGAACCCAAGGAGCTACGTGAGGATGCTCTTTGTGGACTACAGCTTAGCTTTTAACACCATCATCCCGGGCATCCTGATCAACAAACTGCACCTCCTCCGGATCCCTTCCCCATCTGCTCCAGGATAAAGAACTTTCTCACTAAACACCCACAAACAGTCAGACTTGGCCCCACACCACTCCTCCACACTGTCCTTCAGCACTGGCTTCCCCCATGGCTGCGTGCTAAGCCCTCTACTGTACTCTCTGTACACCTTTGACTGTATTCCAACCCACCCAACCACCATCATCGTGAAATATGTGGACAACACCACCTTGGTTGGACTCATCACTGACGACGATGAGAAGGCATAGAGGGTGGAGGTAGAGAATCTACTGCTGTGGTGCCAAGCAAACAACTTGAAAGTGAATGACCAAAAAACCCAAAGAACTCATGCTGGACTTCGGGAAGAACAAACAGGACCACCCCTCACCCCTCACCCCCATAAATGGCGACCACATGAAAAGCGTCCCCGCCCTCAGGTTCCTGGGCACCCACATCTCCTCTGACCTCTCCTGGACTGTCAACACCAAGGCCCTGATGAAGAAAGACCAGCAGTAGCTGCACTTCCTCCGTGTCCTGAGGAAGAACAACTGGACCAGAAGCTGCTGCTGGCCTTCTATTGCTGCTCAGTGTAGTGTGCTCATCTACTGTCTGGGTGTGTGGTACGCCGGCTACATGGCCAAGAACAGGAAGGCTGTGCTGAGGGTCATCAACACCACCCAAACAATTATCAGCAGCCCTCTGCCCTCCCTGGAGGACATCTCCAGATCCTCCTGTCTCAGAAGGATCAAGGCCATCACAGGAGAACCCTTACATCCCGCCCACCACCTGTTTGACCTGCTTCCCTCTGGACGACGGTACAGATCGATCAGGTCCCACACCTGCAGACTGACAAACAGTTTCTTCCCCTGGGCCATCCGAACTGCAAACAGTCAGAGACCCCACCCCCCTCCCTCCGAACACTCACATGCACAGAACTGAGGGCCTTTTAATTATCACTACAGCTCACCTATCTTTGCACTCCTCACTTTCATGTATATTGACTCATCTGTGAAATCACTACTGTACATATTTCCCATAATCCTTGGGCCATTTTACTCAATTACAGTGGTGTGACAAAGTGTTTAACCCTTCCTGATTTCTCATTTTTTTGTATTTTTGTCACACTTAAATGTTTCAGATCATCAAACAAATTTAAATATTAGACAAATATAACACAAGTAAGCACAAAATGCAGTTTTTAAATGAAGGTGCTTATTATTAAGGGTAAAAAAAAATCCAAACCTACAAGACCCTGTGTGAAAAAAGTGATTCCCCCCCCCCCCCGTTAAAACATAAATTAACTGTGGTTTATCACATCTTTGGAAAGCTGAGTTCAATTTCTCTAGCCACACCCAGGCCTGATTACTGCTACACCTGTTCTCAATCAAGAAATCATTTAAATAGGACCTGCCTGACAAAGTCAAGTAGACCAAAAGATCCTCAAAAGATAGACATCATGCTGTGATCCAAAGAAATTCAGGAACAAATGAGAAATAAAGTAATTGAGATCTATCAGTCTGGAAAAGGTTGTAAAGGCATTTCTAAAGCTTTGGGACTCCAGTGAACCACAGTGAGAGCCATTACCCACAAATGGCAAAAACATGAACCAGTGGTGAACCTTCCCAGGAGTGGCCAGCCGACCAAAATTACCCCAAGAGCGCAGTGACAACTCACCCAAGAGGTCACAAAAGACTCCACAACAGCATCCACAGAACTGCAGACCTCGCTTGCCTCAGTTAAGGTCAGTGTTCATGACTCCACCATAAGAGAGAGACTGGGCAAAAATGGCCTGCATGGCAGAGTCCAAGACGAAAACCACTGCTGAGCAAAAAGAGCATAAGAGCTCATCACAGTTTTTACCAGGAACCATCATGATGATCCCCAAGACTTTAGGGAGAATACTCTGTGGACTGATGAGACAAAAGTTAAACTTTTTGGAAGGTGTGTGTCCCATTACATCTGGTGTAAAAGTAAAAGTAACACAGTATTTCAGAAAAGCAACATCATACCAACAGTATAATATGGTGGTGGAAGTGTGATGGTCTGGGGCTGTTTTAATGCTTCAGGGCCTGGAGGACTTGCTGTAGTAAATGGAACCATGAATTCTGCTGTCTACCAAAAAATCATGAAGGAGAATGTCCAGCCATCTGTTTGTGACCTCAAGCTGAAGTGCACTTGGGTTCTGCAGCAGGACAATGATCCAACACACCAGCAAGTCCACCTCTGAATGGCTTAAGAAAAACAAAATGAAAACTTTGGAGTGGCCTAGTCAAAGTCCTGACCTGAATCCGATTGAGATGCTGTGGCATGACCTTAAAAAGGAGGTTCATGCTCGAAAAACCCTCCAATGTGGCTGAATTACAACAATTCTGCAAAGATGAGTGGGCCAAAATTCCTCCACAGCACTGTAAAAGACTCATTGCCAGTTATTGCAAACGCTAGATTACAGTTGTTGCTGCTAAGGGTGGCCCAACCAGTAATAAGGTTTAGGGGGTATACACTTTTTCACACAGGGTCATATAGGTTTGGATTTTTTTTCCCTTTAATAATAAACACCTTCATTTAAAAACTGCATTTTGTGTTTGTGTTATCATTGTCTAATATTTAAATTTGCTTGATGATCTGAAACATTTAAGTGTGACATACAAAAAAAGGAGAAATCAGGAAGGGGCAAACACTTTTTCACACCACTGTATGTGTTCTGCACTCCGCACGTTTACGTACACTGTTCCACCTGCGAAGCCACTACTGTACCTGTGTATACCTGTGGGCTATTTATTATTTTTACTTTTATTTTTACTAGTGCATTGCCCATAGAACTCAAGTATTCCTGTCTGAAACAAATATCCCAATCAGGCTTTTCAGGCCCAAATGTAGGCTGTGTTTGAAAGTGGAATACAAAGAGGTGTAGCCTATATGTAGGCAATCACATGTTAGACTTTGACAAATATAAAAGGGAGTAAATGGCACTAAGATTTATTTGATTGTGTGAATATTAATTTCAGAATACCTAAATATTGAAAATGAATGGGACATCCAATATTAGCGACTGTTTCAGATCTCTTGTTTATTTGTTTGTCAGATCACTTATCTGTGTGATCTTTTATCACTTATATTCAAAATAACAGTGTATCTTGCACTTTGGGGAATGGGAGCTGTTAAGTCATCATTATAATTATTTTAGTTTGTATCACTGTTCAGTGCCCCTCATGGATCGTCACCTTATCGTGGTGGGGGGTTTGCGTGCCCTAGTGATCCCAGGAGCTATGTTGTCTTGGCAAATTTGCCTCTGGTAGGGTCACCCATGATAAACTGGTCCTGGGTGAAGGGCCAGACTAAGAACGATCCAACAGACTCTCATGATGAATGCTAAAACAAGGATTCGGCGTACCCCACCCGGTATGGGGTTACTGGGGCCTTACTCTGGAGCCAGGCATGGGGTAGGGGCTCGATGGCTATGCCTGGTGGCCGGGTTTTTGCTCACGGGACCAGGCTGGGCTCAGCCCAAAAGAGTTACATGGGTTCGCCCTCCTGTGGGCTCACCACCTGCATGAAGGACCATGGGGGTCTGGTGCTATGTGGATCAGGTAGTGGTAGAAAGCGGAGACCTTGGCGGTCTGATCCCAGGCTTCCTAAACTGGCTTTTGGGATGTGGAATGTCACCTCTCTGGTGGGGAAGGAGCCTGAGCTGGTGCATGAGGTTGAGAGATACCGGCTAGATTTAGTCAGCCTCACCTCAACACACAGCTCCGGTTCTGGAACCAGTCTCCTGGAGAGGGGCTGGAGCTTGGCCTACTCTGGAGTTTCCCCAGGCGAGAGGCGGTGAGCAGGGGTGGGTATTCTTGTATCCCCCCACCTTGTGGCTTCTATATTGGAGTTTTCCCCGATGGGAGAAAGGATTGTTTCCCTGAGCCTTTGGGTTGGGAAATGGGTCCTGACCATCATTTGTGCCTATGCACCAAATGACGGTTCAGAGTACCCACCCTTTTTGGAGTCTCTGACTGGGGTACTGGAGGGTGCTCCTCTTGGAAACTCCATTGTCCGACTGGGGAACTTCAATGCGCATGTGGGCAATGACAGTGAAACCTGGAGGGGGGTGATTGGGAGGAACAGCCTGCCCAATCTGAACCCGAGTGGTGTTCAGTTATTGGACTTCTGTGTTAACCACAGTTTGTCCATAACGAACACCATGTTCAAGCATGAGGATGTCCATATGTGCACCTGGCACCAGGACACCCTAGGTCGCAGGTCGATGATCGATTTTGTTATTGTGTCATCAGACCTGCGACCGTATGTCTTGGACACTTGGGTAAAGAGAGGTGCAGAGCTGTCAACTGATCACCACCTGATGGTGAGTTGGATCCGATGGCAGGAGAGGACACCATTCAGACCTGGTAGATCCAAACGTATAGTGAGGGTGTGCTGGGAAAGTGTGGCTGAGGCCCCTGCCTGGAAGGTTTTCAACTCCCACCTCCGGAAGAACTTCAACCACATTCCAAGGGAGTCTGGAGACATGGAGTCTGAATGGGCCATCTTCTCCACCTCCATTGTTGAAGCGGCTACCCAGAGCTGCGGCCGCAGGGTCGTCGGTGCATCTCGTGGTGGTAACCCCCGAAACCAAGTGGTGGACACCAGTGGTGAGGGGGGCCATTAAGCTGAAGAAGGAGTCCTATCAAGCTTGGTTGGCTTGTGGGACTCCCGAAGCAGCTGAGGTGTACTGGTAGGCCAAGCAAAGTGAGGCTCGGGTGGGTGCTGAAGCAAAAATTTGG
Source organism: Pholidichthys leucotaenia (assembly GCA_020510985.1). Taxonomy (NCBI): domain Eukaryota; kingdom Metazoa; phylum Chordata; class Actinopteri; order Cichliformes; family Pholidichthyidae; genus Pholidichthys; species Pholidichthys leucotaenia. The sequence continues at coordinate 304,937,692 of CM035841.1, read as the reverse complement.
GTGTGGGAGGAATTTGGTGAGGCCATGGAAGAAGACTTTCAGTCGGCGTCGAAGAGATTCTGGCAACCTGTCCAGTGGCTCAGGAGGGGGAAGCAGCTCCCTGCCCACACTGTGTATGATGCTGATGGGGAGCTGCTGACTTTGACTGGGGATACCGTCGGGTGGTGGAAGGAATACTTTGAGGATCTCCTCAATCCCACTGACACGCCTTCCACAGAGGAAGCAGGGCTTGTGGACGAGGGTGACGACTCGCCCATCACAGGGGCTGAGGTCACCAAGGTGGTTAAAAATCTCTTTGGTGGCCAGGCCTCAGGGGTAGACGAGATCCGTCCTGAGTACCTCAAGGCCCTGGATGTTGTAGGGCTGTCATGGTTGACACGCCTACATTGCGTGGAAGTTGGGGACAGTGCTTTTGGCATGGAACAGGGGTGGTGGTTCCTCTCTTTAAAAAAGGGGGTCAGAGGGTGTGCTCCAACTTTAGACGTATCACACTCTTCAGCCTCCCTGTTAAGGTCTATGCCAAGGTACTGGAGAGGAGAGCCTGGCCGTTGGTCGAACCTCGGATTCAGGAGGAGCAATGTGGTTTTTGTCCTGGCCATGGCACATCGGACCAACTCTTTACCCTCTCGAGAATCCTCGAGGGTTCATGGGAGTTTGCCCAACCAGTTCATATGTGTTTTGTGGACTTGGAGAAGGCATTTGACCGCGTCCCTCGTGGTTTTTTGTGGGGGGTGCTTCGGGAGTATGGGGTATCGGGCTTGTTATTACAAGCTATCCGGTCTCTAGACGACCGTTGTGTTTGGTTTGTATTGCCAACTCTCGGTTGGACTCATTCCCAGTGAGAGTTGGACTCCGCCAGGGCTGCCCTTTGTCACTGATCCTGTTCATAATTTTTATGGGCAAGATTTCTAGGCGCAGCCAGGGAATGGAGGGTGTCATGCTTGGTGACCACAGGGTCTCAACTCTGTTGTTTGCAGATGATGTTGTCCTCTTGGCTTCATCCAGCAATGACCTACAGGTCTTACTGGGACGGTTTGCCGCTGAGTGTGAAGCGGTTGGGATGAGAATCAGCACCTTCAAGTCCAAGTCTATGGTCCTCAGCCGGAAAAAGGTGGATTGTCCTCTTCGGGTTGGAGAGAAGCTCTTGCCCCAAGTGGAGGAGTTTCAGTATCTTGGGGTCTTATTCATGAGTGAGGGGAGAATGGAGCGAGAGATTGACAGCTGGATCGGAGCAGCATCTGCAGTGATGCAGACATTGTACCGGTCTGGTGTGGTGAAGAGGGAGCTAAGTTCTAAGGCAAAGCTGTTGATTTACCGGTCAATCTACATTCCTACCCTCACCTATGGTCATGAGCTTTGAGTAATGATTGAAAGAATGAAATTGCGGATACAAGTGGCTGAAATGAGCTTCCTTCATAGGATTGCTGGACTCACCCTCAGAGACCGGGTGAGGTGCTCGGTCATCCAGGAGAGGCTCAGAGTAGAACCGCTGCTCCTCCATATTGAAAGGAGCCAGTTGAGGTGGTATGGGCATCTGATTAGGATGCCTCCTGGATGCCTCCCACTTGAGGTCTTTCGGGCACGTCCCACTGGGAGGAGACCCTGGGGTAGACCCAGGACTCCCTGGAGAGACTATGTCTCCCAGCTGGTCTAGGAACACCTTGGTATCCTCTCTGAAGAGCTGGAGCAGGTGGCTGGGGAGGGGGAAGTCTGGGCTTCTCTGTTTGAACTGCTGCCTCCGTGACCCAGACCTCCGGAAAAGTGGCAGAAGATGAATGGATGGATGGCACTGTTCAGTGATGGAGTTCAGTGTAATATTGAATTTCTTCTGTGTATCATCAATAAATTCATGCAATACTGTAACAGGACATGCTTCTTTGAGACCCATTGTAGAGCATCGTTTTATATTTTAGCAATATTTTGTTATGAAAAGGTTTTTTAAAACTTTAATGCTGAGATTGAAGCAGTGATTATATCATCACACTGGGGTGATACTGAGGCCAAATAATGATCTGAACCTTGAGGGCGTGACTGGCAACAATGTGAACATCACAGCTCTATTGTAAACAGTTTGTTTTTTATTGATGTGAGAAGATTATTATTATTAATATTATTATTATTATTATTATTCCGCCTAAACGATCACATTTTTGACACTCTAAACGTTAACTAAAACACAATTTTTTTTCAGACACACCTCAGATCTGGTGAAAATTTTATAAACTGGAAAAAATATGTGCCCCATGCTGAAAATTTTCCCACATATCCAGCATATGGTTGATACGTCCCGCATTCGTGGAGCAAAGGTTGTAGGGCCTTCCCCATGTTTTTTTTTTTTTTTACCTTTGCAGTCTGTACCATCAGCTGTCCATTGCTGTTCTGATAGATATGCCAAGATGTCAGAACACCAGAGGAGGTGGATCCAATCAGCTGATCGCTCGAACCACAATGCTCAGCTGTTTTCCATGATAATCAGCCTCAGGGTCTTTTTTCACCTTATTGAAAATAACTTTTTTTTAAAATCATCATCAGCTGGCATGCCTTTGAGCCAGGTCGAGTCTGGCAGCTGCTTCTCCCGGCATGTTCTGTGTTGAACCTCCAGAGTCTGCCTTATGAATTTCAGCCCCCAACTCCCAGTGGTTACACCTTTTCCACCTCTGTGTTTATATAATAACTCCCCTATGTATGTTCATTAAATATTTCCCCTCCTAAACTTCCACATAGCTGGGGAGGCTGAAACTCGGGGATGCACACCCTTGTAACCTGCATATCAAAATTAATATCACTGTAGCATGTCACTCTGATGAGGATTTCATTGAGAAAGTGGTTTTCATGACAAAAAAAGCTTTCAAGACAGATGCTACTCTACACAGTGTGTTGAGGAGACTTTTCAAGTTGCTTTTTCTGTCACGTTCTGAACTTTTACAGAAAAGTGTCAAAAAATAAAAGAGTTTCTGTTTCCTGTGTTACTACATACTGTATACTCCCCAGGCCTATATTCTTAAAGACACCATTCTTAAACACTGGCCTATCTTGACCTCTGACCCAGCATTATCTCAGCTTTTCAAAGATCCTCCTCTTTTTGTATATAGAAGAGGTCCAAATCTCCACAACAAGCAGGTGCAGGCCAATATTAAAGCAGGTCTAAAACAGACTCTTCTTGCCCTTATACCAGGGGTGTCCAATCATGTGCGATGGAGGGCCAAGACCCATCAGGCTTTATCTCCAACCAGTGTCTTCAACAGCAGATTCACTAAATTTCTTCCCACTGATTGCTGATAAGTGAAAACACCTGCTGAAGAGACTGGGTAGAAGAGAAAACCTGCAGGGTCTTGGCCTTCCATGGTACATGATTGGACACCCCTGCCCAATACCAAATGGGAATTATCCCTGTGGCCATTGTGCTCAGTGTCACAACACATGGAAGACATCTGTTTTTTTTCACATCCAAGATCAGGCAAACACTTTCCTGTTAAGGGTGTTATCACATGTAGTACAGAAAATGTCATTTATTTGTTAACATGCCCATGTGATAAGATTTATATAGGCAAAACAACTCGCATGTTGAAACAAAGGATTAGTGAACATAAGAGTTCCATCAGACGAAATTATGTCAACTATCCTGTAGCTCTTCATTTTAATGAATATTCACACCCAGTCTCCTCCCTACATTTTCAGGGTATTGAACATGTTGTTCTGCCAAGAGGGGAGGATATAGAAATTAAGATATGCCAGAGAGAACTTTTTTGGACTGACACTCTAGATGTCCTTCAACCTAAAGGTCTCAATGAAGATTTTGATATGAGTGTTATGCTGTGATTCAGGATGTGTTCCAGACTTTTTTTTTTCAGTTCTTGTATTGTGAAATTTGAGACCTATGTTTTATGATGGCCTTAGCCTGATGTCTTTATAGGCTCTTGTGTTATGACCCGAGCATCGATCTTGTCCGCGCTCGGGCCATGTATCATCTCTGCCGGCCTTGACAGCAGTGGATTACATTCTGGCTCCACTGGGCTCTTATTGTGACAGCGCTCGGAGGGGTTTCCGGCTGTCAAGGTCGATCAGCTGTTCGGCATCACTATTCGTTAGCGACCGGCTTTATTAGCGGGCGCTGGCAGCACTTGATGGCTGGAGTATCGTCAAACATTCCTGGTCCTCGTTCGTGTCAGGTTCGTGTTAATATTTTTGTTCATGTTCTTGTTCATGGTTAAGGTCGTAGTGGCTGGGGTTATCCCTCCAATCCCTTGTATTCTGTAGTGTGTGTTTTTGCCCACAGCAGCTCACAGCTTTGTGTCTCGTCTTGTCTTTGTTAAAATAAAAAATTTAATGCAAAACTCACTGGAGACTTTTGGCGTCTTATGGTGGCCCGCGAGGGTCACCGCATGACAGTATAATCCAGCCAGGACGTCTAAACGGGCACGCCACACCAAGACACCGTCCCGGTGAGTTTTTGCTTAATTGGACGTTTGTTCTTCCCTGTCTGGGTATCGGTGTGCTGGGAGAATGCCGTCGCGGAGGGGCCACGCTCAGAGTCGGGACTACGAGCTGGCGGAGGCTTTAGAATACGTGGACGAGACGCTCATCGCTGCCTCCCTCCTCGACTACCACAGCGACGTACACTGGTACCTGGACTGTGCTGAAGATGTCCTTAATCATCTCCCCCGCTACGCTGACCACCCTGAAGTCGGCGCGAGGAGGGATGACATCGCCACACAGCGCGAAATACTCCGCATGGTGGAGGGGGACTACGGCCGGAAGCAGAGAAGAGGCATCCTCGCTCCCCGCTTTGGGATCCCGATCCTGTCTTCAATCTTGTCCAGGAGTTCGCGCCATCTGGGGGCCATCGAAGATGTCGGCGCCACGGCCAAGGTAAACCTCAGCAGAATCCCCGGCTGGACCCGCTGCCGGCGAAGCCCTTCAGCGGACCTCTGAGAGAGGCCCCTCCTCGTCCTTCCAGGGGGCCCTCTGTCGCCATCCAGCGGGGAGAAGGAGGAACAACATCCCCTACAGCAGGCACCATCCTCCCTCCGGAAGAAAGGCAAGTGTAAGTTCGTTCTTTACACCATAATTGTAACCTGCCTGGTCTGACTCCTGGGGGCGGAGTTCGGGGTTCGCAGCCCCCCGAGCTCCCGCCACCTGCTGTAGTTGTGATAACCAAACCTGCTGCCTCTGTGTCTCCCTCTGCTGAGTGGTCCGCGACGCCAGGTCTACGTCGCGGGGTGAGGAGGGGGCCTGCGGTGCTGGAAAGCCTGTATCCGGCCCTGCAGCCACGTCGTGGACAGAGGAGAAGAGAGGACTGCGGCCCGGAACCTGTGCCGACGATGAAGTGTCCCCGGGTCTCCTCGCCGGAGCGGTCCGAGCCAGTGGGTCGAGGGTCCCCTGCCTCCACGCCATACGGGTCATCGGCGTGGGCATCAGCGCGAGAGGAACCTCAGGCTGCGGAAACCTTCTTGCCAGCTGCGGAGCCCGACGCAGTTGAGTTGTAGCCTGCGCACGAACTTCTTCGCCCTGAACCTGGATTGACAGAGTCCTGGACGGCAGCAGAACCCGAGTGCAGGCAAGTGTTCCCTCTTGTTTCTCTGTCCCCTGTTTTGGAGCATTTTTGCCTGCCTCTCGCGGAGGCGAGTGAGGGGCAGCCGCCTGCTGTGCCCAAGCTCGTCTCGCTGGGTTCTGTTGCTGCCGGTGATACTGATCCCGGTTCTTCTGTGTGTCCTGAGCTTCCTTGCAGTGTCACCGGCGCGGAGCCAGTCGGGGTCGCTGAGTTGGAGGTTCCAGGTTCGGGAGAGGGGGGTCGGACCCGTCAGCGGTGCTGCGCCGACCCAGTCGGGGTCCTTCGTGGAGGCTGCTGTGGCCCAATTGGGGTCCAACGTGGGTGCGCCCGAGACCCAATCGGGGTCCACCGCAGGTGCTTTTCTGGCCCAATCGGGGTCCGACGTGGGTGCAGCCGGGACCCAATCGGGGTCCAGTGGAGGTGCAGCGCCGGTGTGGTCCAAGGACGGTAAAATAAAACATCTAATGCAAAACTCACTGGAGACTTTTGGCATCTTACGGTGGCCTGCGAGGGTCACCGCATGACATCTTGCTTCTTTTGAGATTTTTAAAAATGGTACCTTTGATTCATCTGAGTCCTATTTATTGATATTTATCCATCTTATTCTTAGCCCCCATGATGCCTTGCGTGAATTATGGGCGCAACTTCCGGTACTAGTTTAGAATGTGGGGTTGTCACTGAAACGGGACACTTTTCCTTGTTAAAAAACAATGACTTCAGCATCACAAATGCGGAAGCACAGCCTTTTGCACCTCAAAAACAGTAATATAATCAAACCACTTCCCACGACTATTGAGGGATGAGAAGATGACCTTAAAAAGTGGCCTCGCAGACAGTAGCTCCGTTAGTTAGCTTCGCTGCTAAAATGCTAACGCTGTAAAAAAAATAAAAGCTCTGAGATATATCAGTGTCTCCAGCACAATAAAGTCGGTTGGATTTTGTTAAAATATGTTGGACATTGTGGTTAACCCCCACAACAGACTGGGACAATCAGAGCGCGCATCTGGAGCGATTAACATTACAGTGAAATGTGTGTATTGATGTCAACAGGCAGCCTCGCTTGGTCTGGCGTTTTCCTCCTCAGTGCTGTGATGTTGATGTGCCATTCATGCATTGTGTTCATGCTTCCTGCTCTTGCTGTGATGTAAATGTCCCATGCCTTTCATGTATTGTCTGTAGTTGGGTATATAAGCTGCATCGCTCTGTAACTCATTCTCTCACTCTGATGACTGCTTCTGACTACTGCTGCTGAGAGCCTGAGGACCCGCTCCAGCCTGCCTGCACAAGGGCTGGAGCGAGTTCCTATGATGGCGGTATGATTTAATAAACCTACTTAAAACCTCTCAGTTCGCTGCCTATTTTATCATCCGCCATATTGGTGACCCCGAGAATGCACACGCTTTGTGCAACGCAACCTTCTGGTCTGGACATCCATGCTGGAACCGGCCGAGGGACACAGAGATCATCTACTCCCTCTCACCGCTCCAACGCATCGACACGAGCCCGAGGAACAGAGATCGTCTCCTCCCTCTCATCGCTCCAACGCATCTGCATGAGCCCGAGGGACAGAGATCGCCTACTCCCTCTCATCGCTCCAACGGATCTGCACATCCACGCTGGGACCGGCCGCTCTCACAGCCCCTCCATACGAGAGCGCACGCACCTCGTCCTCTCTCCACGACGGCGACCTCCAGGGCCGACGGAGAACGCAGCACATGGACCTGAACGCACCATGACCAATCTACAGCAACACACTGAACAGGGATGATTATCGGCGCCGACTACGCTGATCTCCAGCAAGCTCCCTGACCCTGACTCGCCTCTCCAGCGGGCCTACCCACGTACGGAACCCCTGCACACGCACCGGGGGGTTACGAGGACGGCGCACCACGCACGGGACAAATACGGCTTCACAGACCGCCATCGTCCTTCGCCGCTGCACACAGAACCTTCAGGGCTGCTCGTACACCTGAGGCACGCACGCAGCTTGCTCACAGGATTTTCTAACGGTCTTAGCCACGGCGCACAACGGGAATTCAGCAGTCTGCGGTTCCCGAAGGCTTTAGGGTTGCGCCCGCACCTAAAGTCAACACGCCAAGTCCCTCTGCTTTTGTTTTTTTTTTTCTTACAGCCACTACGCAGCCTCGCCGCTCCTGTTTTTCTTCATGGCCGCTGTTAATCCTTGCAGGACTTAACCGCGAGAGGAGTCAGTGACTAATTTTTCTTCGTACAGCTGCTGTGGACCTCCGCACGTTCAACGGGACAGCCCCTCAACATCGCGGATCCACAGGCAATTTTTGCGCGGCCCAGACAATTCTCCGTCCCGGGCCGGCACTTGCTACCCCCACCCCCCTCTCCACCTCCGCCTGCACAGAGCTTTCCCTGCTCGCTGCCAAAGCCGGACTATCGAGGCCTCAGCCGCCTGCTGAGCCCTCTGGGGGGGAGTAGTGTGGTTAACCCCCACAACAGACTGGGACAATCAGAGCGCGCATCTGGAGCGATTAACATTACAGTGAAATGTGCGTATTGATATCAACAGGCAGCCTCGCTTGGTCTGGCTTTTTCCTCCTCAGTGCTGTGATGTTGATGTGCCATTCATGCATTGTGTTCATGCTTCCTGCTCTTGCTGTGATGTAAATGTCCCATGCCTTTCATGTATTGTCTGTAGTTGGGTATAAAAGCTGCATCGCTCTGTAACTCATTCTATCACTCTGACGACTGCTTCTGACTACTGCTGCTGAGAGCCTGAGGACCCGCTCCAGCCTGCCTGCACAAGGGCTGGAGCGAGTTCCTATGATGGCGGTATGATTTAATAAACCTACTTAAAACCTCTCAGTTCGCTGCCTATTTTATCATCCGCCATAGACATAGTCAAATTTACCTCAGAGCAGACGCAGAATTTAGTCAGAGCCACAAAGAACCACAACACCATGCTTGGGTGTTTTAATATCGGGGTAAATACAGACAGCTGCAGCTGTTTGTTTTACCCCGAAATTAAAATGCTCATGTTGCTGTCATGTCGTGAATGCTTGTTATTTAACTTAACACGCACAGATCTTTTCTGACAATTGTTCAAAATTTTATTGATCTATATTTTGTGATGATTTAAAAATTAATGCATGCTAAAGCTGCTATCAAGACCATATCGGTCCAATGCAGCGCAACGAATGCTCAAAACCCCCAAAACACCTATTTGATCTCTTTCTTAAATTGTTAAGCCTTAGGAAGCAAACTGTTACTATTTTTTTATTTATTATTTTACTTCATGCAGCCTTGCATCTGCTGACATATATCAATGTCAGATCTGTGACATTCAAAGTGAAAACATATCTGGTGTTGTTGTGTCTGTACCACCAATCACATTGAACAATCCTTTTGTTTTCGGTGCATGATCTACGCATTGCTGTTGAAGCCACAGATTTAGCTGTGCTTATGAGGAGCCTCACACCACGAACACCAGTAAGTACCAGAACTATGTAAAAACATTCAAAAAATACAATCAAGTGCTGAAATTAGCTGCCACTTGACTGCAAAACAGGTATGTGGACTATACATTAAAACGAATTTGAAACACCTTTAAATATACCTTTATATATATATATTATTATTATTATTATTATTATTATTATTATTATTATGGCGGTGCCCTAGTGTAGAGAGGGGTGGCGCCCTGCCTCTGGGGGGGTGACGTCACCTGGGGTATATAAGCCAGCAGCGGGAGACATCATGTCTCTTTGCTGTGGCTCCTAGGCTAGCGCAGTGACTCCTGTGTTCTTGGTTCCGTGTTCTAATAAAACTATAAAACGTCACCTCGACTCCTTCTTAATTAGAGACACAACATTTAGCAACGAGGATATATGGCATGGAGAGGACAGCTACCATGTTTCGTCCATTTTTGGAGGCTCTGGGTGAGCCATTGGTCCCATGGGCCAGATGATATGCTGCCTTCGAGAACTATCTCACAGTGCTGAACCTTGGCGACCTCTACAAATTACGCGCAAGGGCTATCTTGGTCCACAACCTCGGTATGGAGGGTCAAAGAATCCTGAGCATGCTTGGAGGAGGTGATTCATTTGGAGACGTCGTGAGGCTCATGGCAGGCTACTTTTGCGCCCCTGAAAACACCATTATGAGGCGTATCCAGTTCAGGCAGCGACGCCAGCGATCCGGAGAGAGAGTGCAACAGTTTGTGGCAGACCTTCGGCAGTTGGCGGATGAGTGCATGTTTGGGGCCTTGGAGGAGGAGATGATTCGTAACCAGCTAGCTGAGCACATGGCATATTCCTCTGTGAGGGTTTGCCTGCTATCGCATTCTGGTGAGCTGACGCTGCTAGCAGCCATGGAGCTAGCGCAACAACATGAGGTAGCAGAACAGATTACGAAAAATCTCGGTGACATGGAGGCCCTACCCAAGAATGACAAGCAGTGGATGGCACTGGCCTTGGATCTGGAAGATGGCAGCGATGAGGAGTACGCAGTTATTGTGAAGATTAGGTCCGCCCAGGGAATGCCGAGATGCTACGGCTGCGGATCCAGCAGGCACCGCTATAGAGTGAGGGAGTGCACAGCGAGAGGAAAGCGTTGTGGATGGTGCGGGTTGTTCCACCACTTCACCAGGGTTTGCCGGAATTTTGAGAAGGAGGAGCGGGGACCTGGAAAGGGGGCTTTGGTTAAGAAGATGCCTACAGTGATCCACACGGTCTCGCCCAGCACAGACGGATGTATTCTGTGCAATATTGTGTTGGACGGGGTGCCAATACCGTTGATGGTGGACATGGGGTTGGCGGCCTCCATCTTGAATCTGGCGACAGTAGAGAAGTTCTTTCCCATTACACCGTGAGTAAAACGAACATTGCCTGTTATGGGTATGGCAACAACTCTCTGGACATTGTGGGCTTGGTGTGGCTGTCAGTGAGGTGCAAGGCGGCCTCTATGTGTGCAGTCGAGTTCATGTTGGCCCGTAATGGTAACAACTTGATGGGCTGTGATTTGTTTTACGGACTCAGGTTCTCTATCGCCTGCGGAGAAGTGGAAGAGTGGTCAGGTGGTGGACTGTGGACCGGATATTTTATACGGGAAGTGACGATGAAGCGTGGGACTTAGGCTGGCCCACTCTAAGTGAAGAGGGCTGCTGCCAGCACCAGAGTACGCCGACACGACGGGAACTCCGTGACAGTGTTTGCAGTCCCGTGGACAAGGGATCTGAACGGCATGGTTTAGTCCCTGTGGAGGTGGATGGTTCCAGAGAGCAGGCACAGCGAAGTTCCGGTGGCCGACCGAGTACCATCGTTGAGCTGGGTGCTGTCAGTGCCGCTCTGATGTGGGAAATGAAAAAGATCGGGGTAAGACCGGATGGTACGAACCCTAGCCATGCCCAGAATGAAAACAAGGGACAAGGCTTGAGTCGGATCAGCGGGACGCTGAGGAGCCATTTGGGTACCGATTCATGACACCATAGAAGACGGAAGCCAGTGAGTACTCCCCTGGGTGTGGGCGATGGTGTGTGCCCTTGGTTCGAGTCTTGGCTAGGATGGGTTTGCAGGTCAAGGGAGCAGAGAGATGGACAGGATGGCCTGCGTGTGGTACGAACTGGCGACGACGGTTACCTGGAGCTGACAGATGGCACCGGAACGAGCTGCAGCGTTCGGGAAGGAAGGAACACCAGTGCAGCCCGTCTCCGGCTACGAAGAAGCGGAGGAGCTCTGGGAGTGGGCTGTGGGACGGACACTCTGGTGGGGGGTGCTAATGTGACCACCTTTGTAAGTTGGGAATGCCACAGAAACGTGGGGGATTTCTGAGTGTAATGTATGTGTGTGGGGAGGTGCAGTAACATCCGAGTGTGAAAGTTGGTTAGATGAGTGTGTGTGAAATGCAAATGCCCTATGTTGTGTGTTCTGTAGCCTTATTGTTACACTTAAGACTCTGTGCCCACGTTATGGGGTGAAAATGCTAGTCTGTAGAGTCAGGGACCGCCATTGTTCATGTCTGTATATAGCTTGTGATTGTATTGTACATACTTATTTATTTCGGGATTAATTTATTTTGGCGTGTGGCCCCTTTATGTTCAGTGACTGTTATTTACATAGCGGAGTGCTCCACTGGGCCGGTGTGGCGTGAATGGATAGGCCTATATACATCCCTGTATTAGTGTGTGAGTCGGGTGTAAATTTTGAAGGGAGGGGGCAATTGGTGTGCTAGTGATTTTTTTCAAGGGGGGGGGGGATGTTATATATACTGTATATATTATTATTATTATTATTATGGCGGTGCCCTAGTGTAGAGAGGGGTGGCACCCCGCCTCTGGGGAGTGGCGTCCCCTGGGGTATATAAGCCAGCAGCGGGAGACATCTTGTCTCGTCGCTGTAGCTCCTAGGCTAGCATAGCGACTCCTGTGTTCTTGGTCCCATGTTCTGATAAAACTATAAAACGTCACTGTGCTGTCCTCACAGCACTTTTCTCTGTGCTGCTAGACAGCCAGCGAACCATTGAAGAAAACTTCGCACACAAGGCTTGCTTTTCTTGTCTTTATAAAGTTTTCTTGCATGCGTGTGTAGCATGGCGCGGTAACTGAAACATACAGAACAATGCAATTACTATCTACATATTAACATGCGGTATGCTAACACAAAGAGCTAATACACGTAAATAACTAACAGAAACATTGCTTTAACAAAACTCATTCACGTAATACTTTAGAACATCAGCGATCTCTATCAAGTGCTTGTACATAAAAATACTCACAAAGACAAAAGTTTCCCAAGACTCAAATGAAGAAGAACAACACAGCGTACTCAATGAACTTTTTAACTTTGTTTCTGTGTGGCTAGCTGACTGTAGCCGAGGAAAAAACACGTCAAAGATCATCTATATACGGAAGAGCACACACTCTGCAGTAACAAAAAACAATCCTTTAAAGTAGAACTGAACCCACCTTTTGGCGCAAAAAGTAGAATAGCAGATTAATTCCTTATTACCTATTGTATTTTTCAACACATAAAAGAAATTTTTAGGCCGTGCGATGGCCAAGCTATAAGCCGATAAACTTTTGCCTCTGGCTGGCAGTGCCAAACAAACCGGAAGTAGTGCAGACGACGCTGCGTGACATCACGAGTGTGATCCCTAAACAAAACAACAATGGCAGATGATAGCAGTTCCAGCAGTTCCAACAGTCAAGAAAACCAGAGTTTTCAGAGTGAAGAGGCATTCAGGATCGGTGACGAGACAGAGGAGGATGCAGGAGTGTGGCAGGTGGCAGGCGTGCACAAGGGCGAGCCCGGGAGACAGCGGCCTGATGCACCTGTGACAGCAGCTGGCAGACGGCGATGCAGAGGCGAGGTCCGCCGCTGGGGAATACACCTGTGCACAGGGGAGAGACTGGAAAGGCAAAGGTAGGTATGCTTACGCTGTAGATCTTGCTGGGAGATGAGGGGGTTCCTCTGCAGCAAGAGGGCTGAAGGAATCAGACGGCTTCATGCCAAAGCCCAGGGCAGAGTGGCTTATATCCCACGCTGCTGACGAGGTGCAAGTGTGCACGCGGCTGGCGCCGCTAATGAGCAGCGAGTTGTAACATATCCAGCCTGTGTTGTGTTGTAGCTTAGTTTTCTTTTTTCTCTGTCACATTTTGTCTTAGTTTTGTTTTGAATTGTAATCGCTCTTGCCTGTTTTCTCTTTTGAATTCTTGGATGGAATATGGGTGGGCAATATAAGCTGCGGCTTCAGCCATCACCCATTTCGGATAACTTACGTTGAATTGTATAATCAGATGAGTCATTGTTCAATTTGACCTTGTTGTTATATCATTCAGTTTCTTTCAACCTGTACTGTACTATCCGAAATAAATAAATTCATTCATTCATTCAAAAAATTGGGCTATGTATTACAATACTTCTACAGACTATAGTGGCAATACACATGAACAGAACTGGCCTCTGCATTTGACTGTGCTATTTATAAATACAGTAATATCTATATCTAGAAACGCATCACTTCCCAGTCGCTTTTCCTCCCCCTTTCTTTTCTTTCGTCGCCATGACAGCTTTCCTTGGCCACTGAACAGATCTTCCCAGGTGTTGGAAGTGTTTTGTAGTCGACTACCACGACAAAATGCATCAAAAACAACCAGTGTCGACGTGCTCGCAATGGTAAACATGGAGGACTGTGTCACACTCGTGACGTCACACGGAACTCTGGCTGCACTTCCGGCTAATCGGCGGATTTGTCTGATTTTTCAGGGCGGGAAATTCAAAATCGCGATTTTCTCCAAGATTCCGGGATTTGTGGAGGGGGTGCCAATGATAAATTATCTTTATAATTGTATGTACTATCACCCAGTGCCGTTCAATGCCGTTCAGTTCAGTTCTACTTTAAGGAAAAGATGTCTCACTTCGATAACTTTTTAAACACAGGTTTTTGACAATTTTATCACTCATTTTAACTTATTTATTCCTTTTAACCAATTTATTAACTTTATAAATTTATCAATGTCTTTTACCCAAAGACATGACACTCCCCGCTTGATATAATCACATTATATCATCACAAACACCAAACACAATAAAACATTTCCAGTGTTACATGACATCAAAAATACAGTATCACTCAGTCTTTGAAAGTAAGACTATGACCTCTGAGATGGGTCTCAGGAATACTTTTGCAGTCCCTTCTTTTACGATCCGCACTTCCACTTTGCAGACCATTTTGTCACTGCTGGGCAAAGTTTTTACAACAAGTCCCATGGGCCATTCATTTCTGTTTACTTGTATGTCCTTCAACAGAACAATGTCTCCTTCTTTGACATTTGGTTTGCTGTCATTCCATTTTGTGCGTTTCTGCAAGGTAGACAAATATTCTCCTTTCCACCTCTTCCAAAATGTATCTGCAAGATGCTGTACTTGTTTCCACTGTTTTCCAAACAACTGTCCTGAGGAGAAGTTTCCGGAAGGGGCAGAAACCGTGCTTGACTTCTGCGTGAGTAACATCGCTGGAGTGAGTATTGCTGGACAGTCTGGGTCAGCAGATATTGGAACAAGAGGCCTTGCGTTTATAATAGCCATTACCTCGGCCATGAATGTGCTTAAAACCTCGTGAGTGAGACATGTCTGAGTGTTTTCTAACAACATTGCATCTAGGATACGCCTTGCCACCCCTATGAGACGTTCCCAGGACCCTCCCATATGTGATGCGTGTGGAGGGTTAAATGTCCATGAGCACCTCTTGTCCCAGAGGTACTTTCCCACTGCTGTGTCGTCAGTGTCTAAACCCAGTTCCTTACAAGCTCCTAAAAAATTAGTGCCTCTGTCTGAGCGCAAGAGCTTAGCTGGGCCACGAACAGAGAAAAACCTTCTTAATGCATTTATAAAACTATCTGTGGACATGGTTTCAATCATTTCGATGTGTACAGCCCTAGTTGACATGCATGTAAAGAGGACAGCCCATCTTTTGCTCTGAGCACTACCCCCTCTAGTACGACGCGTAACAACAGTCCATGGCCCAAACACATCCAAGCCCACAGTAGTAAAGGGAGGTTCAGGATTTACACGATCTGCAGGCAAGTCTGCCATTTTCTGGGCTTGCAGTTTGTCTCGGAGTTTACGGCAAGTAACACAATTATATATGATAGAAGACACAAGTTGTTTACCTCCAACTATCCAGAAACCAGCACCACGGACAGCTCCTTCAGTAATGCGTCGTCCCTGATGAGCTGAGCATTCATGGAAGTGTCTTACAAGAAGTGTGGCAACATGGCTGGCAGAAGGGATGATCAGAGGGTGCTTTTCATTGTCTGTGAGATCGGCAAAGGAGAGACGTCCATCGACTCGTAGTAGTCCATCTTTGTCTACAATTGGACTGAGCTTCTTGAGTGTGTCATTTTTGGAGTTTACCTGTTTTCCTTCTTTTATCTTTTCGAATGTCTCTTTGTATGCTTCCTGCTGGACTGAGTGAATGATAACGTTCTCGGCTTGAGTGAGTTCTTTCATGTTTGTACATTCTTTGAGACTTTTCCATCCTTTCTGTCCACTGGACTTTTGTTTGAAAGATGCAGTAACATGAATAAGTTTGGCTACTGCCCTGCATAGCGTCATCCAGCTTGAAAATCTTTTAAACCACTCAGAGCTCAACTGTGACACTGATACTGCTGTTAACAGTGTTTTTACTTCTGGACATATTTCTTTGTCCTCTTCAGGTTCCACTAGTGCATACAGATTGTCTTTGTGTGACTTATCAGGATAGTCTGTATACAAAACGTTTGGGCCTGTGAACCATTTACTGTTTTTGAGTTTGGCGGCTGCAACAGGTCTAGTTGCCTGTTCAGCTGGATTTAGCTCAGTTGCAACATAATGCCATTGGTCCGGTTGTGTGGATAGCCTAATGCGTGCGACACGGTTGGCTACATACATGTAGAATCTTTTGGAGGTATTGTGTATATACCCCAACACAATACGACTGTCAGTGAAAAACTTCACATTGTCTATTTTTATGTCTAACTCGCCTGTGATTAGCTCATACATCTCAACCGCAAGTACAGCAGCACAAAGTTCGAGCCATGGTACAGTGTGTGCGGGACGAGGAGCAAGTTTAGACTTTCCCATCACAAAACCCACATGGTACTGACCGTCACTGTCTAAAGAGCGCAAGTAAGCTACAGCTCCTATTGCTACAGTAGATGCATCAGAGAAGATATACAGTTCATTACTTTTCATAGTACTTAATGAACCTGGACTGTAGCACCTTTTGATTTGCAGATCTTCAAGGGCTTTTAAAGAGTCTTTCCATGTGACCCACATCTCCTCCTTTTCTGGAGGAAGTGGAGCGTCCCAGTTTCTCTCTTCAGATGACAGTTCTCTGAGTAGCGCTTTGCCCTGCATGATTATGGGAGCAACAAAGCCCAAAGGGTCATACAGGCTATTGACTGTTGACAGCACTCCCCTGCGTGTGAATGGTTTGGTCTCATTGGTTACGAGGTAAGTGAAGCTGTCTGTCTGTAGATTCCAACAAAGTCCCAGACTCCTCTGAACTGAGAGAGGATCTACTCCAAGGTCCAAATCTTTTAAATCCTTTGCACGGTCCTCCACAGGAAACGCTTCCATAACTAGGCTATAGTTGGATGCAACCTTGTGAAGTCTGACATTAGATTCAGCTAACATGTTTTTGGTTCTTGTCAACAGATCAACAGCATTCTCTGGTGTGGCAACTGACGTGAGTCCATCATCGACATAGAACTGTTTCTCAACAAACTGTCTTGCGTCAGTGCCATGTTCTTTCTCACCCTCTTGTGCTGCCCGTCTCATACAGTAAATGGCTACAGCGGGTGACGGGCTGTTACCAAAAACATGAACTTTCATTCTATATTCAACTACACCCTTAGTGATGTCATTATCCTCAAACCACAGATAACGAAGATAGTCTCTGTGTTCTTCGCACACCTCAAAGCAATAAAACATTTGCTGTACGTCTGCTGTCAAGGCTACGGGCTCTTTTCTAAACCTCAATAGCACCCCTATCAAAGAGTTGTTGAGATCAGGTCCACTAAGGAGCACTTGATTTAGCAATATGCCGTCATACTCTGCACTAGAATCAAAAACAACTCGTATTTGATCTGGTTTCTGCGGGTGGTATACACCAAATGTAGGCAGGTACCAGTGCTCTTTACCTTTTGGCAGGGGTGGTGCAATTTCAGCTTGATCATTATTTAACATTTTCTGCATGAATTGGATGTAGTGACTCTTCATTTCTGGTTTCCTTTCCAGAGTCTTTTTGAGTGAGTACAGGCGTTTCAGGGCTTGTTCTCTATTGCTTGGGAGTCTCCTTCTTGGGAAGCGGAAGGGCAGAGGAGCAACCCAACTGTTCTCTTTGTTCTGGCTAACTGTATTGTCCATAAGAGTTAGGAAAGTTTTGTCATCTATGGACAGTGCAACTTTATCATCTGATTCAGATCTGTCAAACACAGAGTGACCTAGCTTGTCTGTGTTGTGAGCAAAGTCAATTGTGTCTTTACACCTTATGACTGACTGAGTGTTTTGCTCTGACAGAATGCCATAGTTTTCTTTAACTGTAATGACGTTTGGGCATGGCTCAAAATAAGATGTGCGACCACTGTCTAATGTGTGTGTCTTGTAAACATTCACCTCTGATGCGCTATGAGTCTTTCCTACACACACCTCTCCTACAATAACCCAACCCAAGTCCAGTCTTTGTGCATAGGGAGCGTTATTTGGCCCATTAATCTGCTCGCGTACCTTATGTACCCTGAGGATGTCCCTTCCCAGGAGTAAGAGGATTGGAGCGTGGTGGTCGACAGTTTGGATTTTGTTTGCGATAGGGAGCAGATGGGGATGATGCTGAGCAATCTCAGGTGAGGGTATTTCAGTTCTGTCGTCCGGCATTGAATCACATTCGATCAAGGGAGGCAGCTGGATATCTGTTTTTCCATCCATGGATTGTATGAAGAAGTTCACAGCTCTCCTGCCTGCAGTTTCAGCTTTGCCAGAGCAGGTTTTTAATGTGTACGGTGCAGGTGTAGCTTTAATGTCAAACAGGCTGAAGAACTCTGTCTTAGCCAGGGACTTATTACTTTGTTCGTCAATTACTACATACATGTTCATTGCCCTGTCTTTCTGACCTTCTGGATAGGCTTTCACTAAGCAGATCTTAGAGCAAGAGTGTGGGTTATTACTTTGACCACACACCTCTGTGCACTTGGAGATGACTGAAGGAGAGCTCTCCGTTTGCTCTTCACCTTTGTTTTGTTCATCACTTCCTGATGTGGCACTTTTCAAGACAGGAGCAGGACCTGGATGAAGTGCTGATATGTGCTTGGGACTGTTGCACTCACTACACATGACTGCCACTTTACAATCTTTTGCGATGTGCTGAACTGAACCACAACACCTATAACAAATGCGATGCTCTTTGAGAAAAGCTTGACGTTCTTCTATAGGTTTATCTCTGAACAGCTTACATTTTTTGAGTGGATGTGGCTTCTTGTGAATCGGGCACTGCCGATCTGGTTCTTCTACTTTCTTAGTCTCAGAACCACTTTTCTCTGCAACATCTGTTTTGTGTACTGACACAGTGGCTTTGCGATTGTATGGAGTGGGCTTTTCTGAGCGCGTGGAAGCTTGACTGTTACAGCTAGATGTAGCAAAGCTTGGATCATTTCTCATTTTAGCTTGTTGCTGAACAAACTGCACAAAAACGAAGAAAGGGGGAAATGACACACTATGAGTCTCTTTGTATTTCGTCCCCACAGTTGTCAACTTTTCCTGTAGGTTGAAGGGAAGTTTTTCAACTATTTGTCTTACCCCTCTAGCTGTGTCTAGGTATGCTAGCCCTGGTAGTGCACCATCTACTTTGGCACACTGTAACTCTAAAAGGAGGTCACCGAGTTCTCTTAACCTGGCATTGTCTTTGTTTGTTAGCCTTGGAAAGTCCTCTACCTTTTTTAAGAGTGCATCTTCAATGGCCTCTGAGGAGCCATAACACTCCTCAAGGCGCTGCCAGACCATTATCAAACCTGCAGGGGCATTAAGGACATGTACTGCACTGATCCTTTTGGCCTGCTCTGAGGATTTTGGCCCTAACCACTTTGTGAGCAAGTCTAGTTCCTCTCTTGCTGACAGATTTAAAGTAGAACTGAACTCACCTTTTTGCCAAAAAAGTAGAATAGCAGATTAATTCCTTATTACCTATTGTATTTTTCAACACATAAAAGAAATTTTTAGGCTGTGCGATGGCCAAGCTATAAGCCGATAAACTTTTGCCTCTGGCTGGCAGTGCCAAACAAACCTGAAGTAGTGCAGACGACGCTGCGTGACATCACGAGTGTGACCCTTATCAAAACAACAATGGCAGATGATAGCAGTTCCAGCAGTCAAGAACACCAGAGTTTTCAGAGTGAAGAGGCATTCAGGATCGGTGACAAGACAGAGGAGGATGCAGGAGTGTCAAGTGAACAGGAAGAGAGCGAGGGAGGCATCGAACCGTACAGATTAGAGCCAGAATTTTCGGGGGATTCCGGCACCGACTCAGACCGCAGCAGTGATGGGGAGGAGAGTCGCTTATTGAATACAGAATGGTGAGTCTTTACTTTGGCATGTTTGGGGTGTCAGGATAAGGAAAATTAACAATAAAAAAGAAAGGGGAAAAAAAACATCAGCATTTTTCCAACTTATTACAGTGATCCCTCACTTATCGCGTTTAATGGGGACCAGAACCAACCGCGAAAAGTGAAAAACCGCGAAGTAGCGTCACCCCCACCCCCCCAAGGGCGTCACAAGCACTATTTTGCACAAAAAGGCACAAGAGAACAGTGAAAAGTGCCACTAAGCAACACGAGCGATAAAGAACAATGAATGCGGTCTTCCTTCGCTGGGTATAGGCGCTCGGCAGGGAGCGAAGCTGGGTAAAACGTCTCGGCCAATCAGCTTGCGAGGTAAAACGTCTCGGCCAATCAGTTTGTGAGATTCCCGAGCGGTGAAGAGGTGGGCGAGAGGAGTGGAGCGGTGGTCAGAGAGGTAGATTTTGAGTTGTGCGGGCTCTCCGTGTTGATACCTGATGTTCTAATGTAGAAGGCAGGGAGAAGGCAGGGAGAAGGCAGGGAGACTACATTAGAACATCAGGTATCAACACGGAGAGCCCGCACAACTCAAAATCCACCTCTCTGACCACCGCTCCACTCCTCTCCGCCCACCTCTTCACCGCTCGGGAATCTCGCAAGCTGATTGGCCGAGACGTTTTACCTCGCAAGCTGATTGGCCGAGACATTTTACCCAGCGAAGGAAGACCGCATTCATTGTTCTTTATCGCTCGTGTTGCTTAGTGGCACTTTTTGCTGTTCTCTTGTGCCTTTTTGTGCAAAATAGTGCTTGTGACGCCCTTGGGGGGGGGGGGTGACGCTACTTCGCGGTTTTTCACTTTTCGCGGTCGGTTCTGGTCCCCATTAAACGCGATAAGTGAGGGATCACTGTATATCTAGAAACGCATCGCTTCCCGGTCGCTTTTCCTCCCCCTTTCTTTTCTTTCGTCGCCATGACAGCTTTCCTTGGCCACTGAACAGATCTTCCCAGGTGTTGGAAGTGTTTTGTAGTCTACTATCACAACAAAATGCACCAAAAACAACCAGTGTCGACGTGCTCGCAATGGTAAACATGAGGACTGGGTCACACTCATGACGTCACGCGGAACTCCGGCTGCACTTCCGGTTAATCGGCGGATTCGTCTGATTTTTCAGGGCGGGAAATTCAAAATCGCGATTTTCTCCAAGATTCCGGGATTTGTGGAGGGGGTGCCAATGATAAATTATCTTTATAATTGTATGTACTATCACCCAGTGCCGTTCAGTTCAGTTCTACTTTAAGTCTTAAGTTGCACTAACAAATGAGGCTTTCCATGCCCAATAGTTTTCAGGCTTGTCATCGAAATGCAGTAAACCAGTACTGACTAGTTCTTTGCGGATGAGATATTTTGCAAAATCTTGTCCTCCATTAAACTCAGCCGAGTTATTGTTAAGAGGTTGAAAGGTGTGAGCTAGAGGGTTTAACAGGTGGGTGTTTGTCAGACCCTTGGTTACCTTTTGCTCTTGTTTTATGCCTGTATTCACTGGAGGAGGTACATACTGGGTTGTAGTTGTTAGCTGATCAACTGACTGATTGGTGGCTTGCACTTCTACTGCATTGTCTCTCATTTCAAGGGGCTGCTGTGGCCTCTTGGAAGCTTCTGAAGAGAGTAACTCACATTGTTGTGCAACATATTCGCTATATTGTATCAAGAGGCTCAGTTTCAGTAGGGGGCCCTATGCTTCTCTCCCCGCTCTGATTCTCTGCTTCTTCGTAGGCCGCAACTTCTGCTTCAGCTGCTGCTATAATTTTATGACATTTTAGAATATGGAGGCTAGCATCTAAGTCAGCCTTTTGTTTCATCATATTAGCCTCTTTTTCAGCAAAGGTTAGTTGAGCTTTAGCCGCTTGCGCCCTGGCGTAGGCCTTTATGGCTGAAGATCCTGTAGATGATGTGTGAGACTGCCTGCTGGTAACCCTGGACCTGGTGTCGAATGGCGGTGATGGTGGCTGCATGTCCGACGTTTGGTCTGCGGCGTCTGGCTTCTCCACGTCCACGTCTGGTTGTTGCTCTGCTTCGTTTCGCAGCTCATAGTTTTTCAAATAGTTTTTTCCTGAACGTAAGCTCATGTCTGTTTAATGTTGCTCTGTGTTGCTTGAATCCGCCGAGAAAACGTCCCGCCCTGGACGTCTTTAATGTCTTTTTACTGTGCTGTCCTCACAGCAGGTTTCTCTGTGCTGCTAGACAGCCAGCGAACCATTGAAGAAAACTTCGCACACAAGGCTTGCTTTTCTTGTCTTTATAAAGTTTTCTTGCATGCGTGTGTAGCATGGCGCGGTAACTGAAACATACAGAACAATGCAATTACTGTCTACATATTAACATGCGGTATGCTAACACAAAGAGCTAATACACGTAAATAACTAACAGAAACATCGCTTTAACAAAACTCATTCACGTAATACTTTAGAACATCAGCGATCTCTATCAAGTGCTTGTACATAAAAATACTCACAAAGACAAAAGTTTCCCAAGACTCAAACGAAGAAGAACAACACAGCGTACTCAATGAACTTTTTAACTTCATTTCTGTGTGGCTAGCTGACTGTAGCCGAGGAAAAAACACATCAAAGATCATCTATATATGGAAGAGCACACACTCTGCAGTAACAAAAAACAATCCTTTCAGGAAAAGATGTCTCACTTCGATAACTTTTTAAACACAGGTTTTTGACAATTTTATCACTCATTTTAACTTATTTATTCCTTTTAACCAATTTATTAACTTTATAAATTTATCAATGTCTTTTACCCAAAGACATGACAGTCACCTTGACTCCTTCTTAATTAGAGACACAACAAAATGCCCCACTACTCCACTCTTGCTGACTGAGTTAACACGACTTCAGTCGAAACCAGACGTTGCGCCCAAAACACAACATAACAAAAATACTTTTTTTGTAAGTTGTCTGTGTTTTTTCAACTGATTTAAGACAATTTTGCACTGCTGAATCCGAAAATGACATCCGTTTCTCTCGATCAGGTCAGGTTTTTATGCTAAGTTGTAAGCAGTTGTACAGCAGTTGTACTGTAAACTGAATAATAGACATTGATAAAGGTAAGTACATGTAAATTGAATGTTACATCATAATTGTTCAAAATTCAGAGAATTTCAAGAAATAAAAAAGAATTTTGCATGCCATGTTGTACATGTAAACAAAAAATGTAAAAAACATGGTGTAGGGAACCCACAGTGGGATAATCATCGCAGACTGGAAGCAGAGGGGAGGTGAATAGTCCCTCTGCCGGCAGAGCGTGGGGGATTAAACGGAGGAGGACAGTACGTATGGTAATGGGAGAAGTTATGGTAATGCAGCAGGAAGGAGTAGCTGCGGGGACAGTAAGGGGTGGAACACGAGGCAACAACCCCGGCGTCGGCCCAGACGGGAAGCCCCAGCAACGCAGCAAGCATCCCAGAGACGGCCTGGATGGAAAGCCTCAGCAACGCGTGCGCTGTTTCGGTCAAACTACCGGACTTTTGGCTGCACGACCCGCGGTCTTGGTTCCTCCACACCGAGGCTCAGTTTGCCCTCCGGGGAATAACGGCAGATGACACCAGATATTACTATGTGGTTGCAGCGCTGGACGCTCGCACGACTCAGCAAGTAGCGAGCCTGCTCCAACAGCCTCCAGCCCACGATAAATAAGGGACTCTCAAGGCTGCGCTGACCCAGCGCTACACACTCTCGGACTGTGAGAGAGCAGAGAGGCTCCTGAGGCACTCCGAGTTAGGAGATGGGTCGGCGGTCGAACTGATGGAGAAGATGTTGGCATTGATGGGCACGGACGACGGGCATTTTCTGTTTGCCCACCTTTTCCTCCAGAACCTCCCAACAGAGGCAAGAGCGGTCCTGGCCAACTCGCCGTTGCTGGCCACACGCGACTACCGTGCGCTAGCCCAGGAGGCAGATCAGATCATCCTCACCACCAGAGCCCTCACAGTGAATGCGGTGGCATCGGAACCCAGCAAGACGACCAGCGGAGGCGAGGAGCCGGCGACGGTAGCGGCAGCGGGGGCCAGAAAGCGCCAGACAGACACGCTCTGCTCCTACCACCGCCGTTTTGGAGAGAACGCACGCAGATGTGTGCCACCGTGCCAATTCGAGCGTTCGGGAAACGCCAAGGCCGGCAGTCAGTAGCAGCTGCGACCGCCAGTGAAGAAAACAAGCTGCTCTACGTGATGGACTTGCGCTCGGGGAGACGGTTCCTCGTAGACACCGGCTTCCAAAAGCGCCTCATCCTGCCTTCCTACGCCGACCGGCTAGCGGGAGCTAGCGGCCCCGAGCTGATAGCCGCAAACGGCTTGGACATTAGGACTTTTGGTGAGAGGACACTGACTGTATCCCTACACGGCCGTATGTACGAGTGGACATTTGTCATAGCGGCATGCAGTTTCCCAATCTTGGGAGCTGATTTTCTGTGAGCACACGGGCTGCTAGTCGATGTTGCTAACAGACGCCTGGTCAATGCAATGTGTTTTGATTCTCTCCCCTGTACAGCTCGAGGGGCCGGGCCAACAACGCTAGCCAACGTCACAGCTCCAGGCGGTAAGTTCCACACACTGCTCACTCAGTTCCCAGCACTCACGGTCCCGACGTTTTCGGCGGCCATCAATAAACATGGGGTGGAACACTTTATCAACACCACTGGGCCGCCTGTTTTCACATGACCTCGGCACCTGGACGCAGCTAAACTGGCCATAGTGCGCGAGGAGTTTGCCAACTTGCAAAGGTTGGGCATCATCAAGCGCTCAAACAGCCCATGGGCATCCTCACTACACATGGTCCCTAAGGCTGAGGGATTGTGGTGACCATGCGGAGATTTCCGCAGATTGAATAATGCCACAGCGCATGACCGCTATCCGATTCCCCATATTCAGGCTTTTTCCGTTCACCTCGCCGGGGCATGTATTTTTTCTAAAATAGACCTGGTCCGTGGTTAACACCAGGTCCTGGTGCGCACGGAAGACATACCCAAAACAGCGGTAATAACTCAGTTTGGCTTGTTTGAGTTTTTATGCATGCCCTTCAGATTAAAAGGCGCGGCACAGACATTCCAACGCATGATGGATGCAGTGTTGTGCGATCTGCCGTTTGTGTTTGTCTACCTGGATGGCATCCTGGTGGCCAGTGCGTCCGAGGACGAACACGTAACCCACCTCAGGATGGTTTTCCGGAGGTTGGAGGAGCAAGGGTTAATAATCAACCCAACTCAAATGCCAGTTTGGCCTGACGGGGATTGATTTTTTGGGGGCACCGCATCTCACCGGAGGGAACGATACCCTTGCCGGACAAGGCGCGTGCCATGGCGAATTTTCCCCAGCCTCAGACGGTCAGGGCACTGCAACAGTTTTTGGGGATGGTTAACTTTTATAACCGGTTCCTCCCCGCGCAGCTCAGCTCATGCAGTCATTGTACGCCTCGCTCAAGAAATGGAAACCAGCGGACAGAGTCAACTGGACTCCGGAACGGGAGCAGGCATTCTCTGAGGTTAAAACAGCCCTGGCAAACGCCGCACTGTTGGCGCACCCGGACCTGGCGGCTCGGATAGCGCTCACTACCGACGCCTCGGACGTGGCCATAAGGGCCGTCGTGGAGGAACGTGTCACTGGTTCTTGGCAGCCGCTTGCTTTTTTCAGCAGGGCTTTACGCGACAGTGAGCGAAAATACAGCGCGTTCGACAGGAAGTTGCTGGCTCTCCACCTGGCCATACGCCACTTCCAGTTCTGGCTGGAAGGGCGCAGCTTCACTGCGTTCGTGGACCATAAGCCACTAACGTACGCGATGGCCAAGGTTTCGGAACCATGGTCGGGCCGGCAGCAGACAGCTAGCCGCGATCTCGGAGTTTATGACCGATATTCAGCATGTGGCCGGTAAACTGAATGTGGTGGCGGACTGCCTTTCGTGAGCAGTAGTGACCCCACTCTGCATAGGGATAGATTATACAGCCATGGGGTTTGACCACGTTCACGTGGACCTCGTGGGCCCCCTCCCACCATCGCAGGGGTTCACACACCTTCTGACAGTGGTGGACCGCACCAAACGCTGGCCAGAAGCAGTCCCGCTAGCGGCAACCACGTCTGCGGACGTGGCCCGTGCCTTTTTGACAACATGGGTGGCATGTTTTGGCATCCCATCGGACATCACGTCCAATAGAGGCCCTCAGTTTGTTTCCGACCTTTGGTCCACGATGACCCGTAGCCTGGGTGTAGCAATTCATCGCACAACCGCGTACAACCCACAGGCCAATGAGTTATGCGAGCGTTTCCATAGGTCGCTGAAAGCAGCGCTCAGGGTTTCGCTTACGGATGCAAATTGGGTAGTCCGGTTGCCGTGGGTTCTGTTAGGGTTGCGTTCCGCACCAAAAGAGGATTTGAAGGCTTCCCCGGCAGAGCTTGTTTTTTCTCAGACACTGCGGCTCCCCGAGGAATTTTTACCAGATAATCCTGCGCTGAACAACTATCTGTCTCAGCGTTCGCAGCATAGCGCAGATACAGGCACGCTACCGGGCCCGGCCTACCACTGTTTTCCACGCACTTTTGTGCCAAAAACTTTGAAGAACACGGTGTTCGTGTTTGTCAGGCACGATGCCCACCACCCCCCATTGCGCCCACCCTACGATGGCCCGTTCAGAGTGCTGGAACCAGGGGACAAACATTTTTTGTTAGATTTGGGGGGTCGTCAGGAGAAAATATGTATAGACAGACTTAAGCCCGCCTTTGTGGTGGCGAACAAGCAAGTGATGTTGGCTCGGGCCCCTCGGCGTGGAAGACCCCCAC
This sequence comes from Pholidichthys leucotaenia, assembly GCA_020510985.1. NCBI lineage: Eukaryota > Metazoa > Chordata > Actinopteri > Cichliformes > Pholidichthyidae > Pholidichthys > Pholidichthys leucotaenia. Next base: position 304,911,248 of record CM035841.1, on the reverse strand, counting down.
TGAGAACTCCCCAGGTAAAAGATTCATCAGGGCAGCCACACGGGCAAGTCGAATGTCCCCCGCCCCCTCGCCATTGCCCACCTGCAGACAGACACACCCCCAAGAGCCCCCGACCGGCACAGCAGCGCCGTAGAGTCGAAGAACCCTCATTACAGCAGATATGGGAAGAGACTGAAGCCAAAAGGATGTGAGGGCTGAAACTCAGTCTGAGACTCGGGGGGGGGGGGGTGTAGGGAACCCACGCTGGGATAATCATCTCAGACTGGAAGCAGAGGGGAGGTGAATAGTCCCTCTGCCGGTAGAGCATGCGGGATTAAACGGAGGAGGACAGTACGTATGGTAATGGGAGAAGTTATGGTAATGCAGCAGGAAGGAGTAGCTGCAGGGACAGTAAGGGATGGATGTGTTGAATGTATTGTGTTACGGGTCCCGAGGAGGTGGCCACAATAACAAAAAGAAATAAGTCTTAAAACGTGATCCTCCGTGTCTGCTCTTGGGTCTGTAAAATAAAGAAAGAGTCTTTATTTTCCCCTGGTCCCCTGGCCAAGGGTGAGTTGCTATTAGGCTATAAATAGCCTATAATATAACAGAAAATACTGCATCTTTGATCATTTTATTTTTGATTTTTAATTTATGAGGAAAACCTTACAAATTTATGAGTGTAGAGTCTCAAATGTCCAAGAAAAAAGCCCCAACTTAGCACTAAACACAAATTATGAGGAAAAAGTTGATTTAAGTGGGAAAAAAATCTTTCAAATTTGCAAGGTGATAGAAAAATTCCATATTATCTATACTATTATTGATATTAATAATGTATTATATTTGAGAAGTATCATACCTTTCATATGCCATGTTTAATGTTTATATGTGCATTCCACATAGGATAAGTTTATATATTCTTGGCCTGTTTCTGTGAGCAATTTCAGCGAGTTCAGACTGAGTGTAGCAGAGTCAATATATAAGCACCCTACTTGGCTTGCCAAGGGGGTTGACCCTATTGGCGAAACAGGTAGAGTGCGGGACTCCGGAGCGGGAGGCATGAGTTCAAATCTCCCAGTGGGCTACGGCTGGCCAAGTACAATTAAAAAGTGTGTGTACTCGGGCATGATACACATACATGTGTGTGACATGAGGATCAGTACATGCGTAAGGAATGATCTAAGCCATTTATTATAATCTCTTTGACATAACCTGTTTTGGGTCACAGGAATGCACAGGAACTTCTCAGCCTGTACAGATCAGTGGTAGATGGACATTCTGTCAGTTTTATGGATCTCATGTCTTCATGACCCATGTCTCCAGAGTGTCTGACGTCCGCCTGGATAAGCTGTTATCAGGACTGTCCTGTTCTGTCCCTTCCCTTATCCTCATCCTCCCTCTCCTTTCTCCTACCTATATACGTATATCAGACTTAGAAGAATGGCTCCTTTAGAGATTCTAGGTGTGTCTGAATATCATGCCTTGTAACCTCTCCCCCATAGTGGCCAATGGGGTGATTTTGTAATAAATGTACATAAATTCAACTTTCCGCCTGATTATTTGACTTTGAATAATTTAAGTTCAAAATTATTCTAACATTTGGCGTCCGAACAGCGGATCCACATATCTCCGTCTTTCCGGTGCCTCTGCTTGATCTCAGCAAGTGCACAGCTGATAAAAAGACCTTCCCAGGCTGAGTGAAAAAAAAAGGCTCATTGTTACTGCAGTGAAGGCATTTCAGATCGGGGTGCTGGAACTGACTGGGTGACAGATCTGAGAATCCTATAGGCAGCTTGAATGTAAGTACATTTGTTGTAGTTTATGGATAAAAGGTAGTGAGATTTTCCGGACCGATAGCACACTGCGTATACTGAAAGGAGTGAAACTAGCTGCCTGAGTGCTAAGTTATTTCTACCCACAGTGAGCGATCTCATAATAATCCCTTGGGAGGAACGAGGTCTTTCTCTGCAAACGGTGACTGTCATCGCAAGACCCAGGATGATTCTTAGAAATCCACGGCTCTCTATGCTCTAAGTAAGTGCAGTGGAGGTCTGAAGTTGCATGGAAAAAAAAAAGGGAAAGATTTGTGGTCTTGTTCCTGTATGGAAGTCACGTGATCCCAGAAAAGTACATTTTTGGGGACAGATTCGTGCCTCTTGTGACCACTTCTGCTTATGGTCCAGGGTTTGGACCTTCAGCATTCGTGGGAGGCTACGGGAACCCCGAAGGGAAAAGGTTTTTTCACTGAAGATTCGTGCCGTTACCGGGTCTGCATTATCGTCCATGGGACTTCCCCCACTATGGTGAGCTATTGTAAGATGCCGGGGGAGGAGGTCTTACTTTGAGCTTTAGGCACACAGCAGAGGGGTTAACGTGACCGTTGAAATATTTTATTTTGTGAGTCTTAGATGAAAGTTACTGCAGTCTGGTTTGTTTTGTCTCTGTGTAATCTGCTCCGGTGTGGGGGAAAAAAGAAGTCTGTGTGTGTGTGTGCGTGTGTTATCTATCGGTGTGTCCTTGGGTGAAAGAAACAGACAGAGAGAGAACTTGGGGGGGGGAGGGCTGTGTGGCTACTGATTTGTGTGTAAAAACTTGGTAAAAGGGAAGAGAAAGAAAAAAACAATCCATATATGGGTATTTTTTTTGCAAAGTTTTGGGATTTTACTTTTTCTTTCAGTCTAACTTTGTGGGTTTTCACTCTAATGTTGCGTACGTGATGAACTATAAAGCCAATATGTTCATTTTCCCTCCAGTTTTTTCTTTGGAAAATGAAAAACATTGAGCTATTTTTATTCAATTTTTTTGACGTATCACTGACTTTTCTTTTTTCTTTGACTGAAGCATAACAGTGCACTTTACAGGGAAAAGGGACACAGGACTGATGTTCTCCTTCCCCCTGTCAAAACAAAACCAGCCTCTGAGACCCAGCCTCCTGTAAATTGTAAACAAATTGTAAACAAATTCAACCTGTCTGTGTTCAACTGGTCAAACTGATCTTAGTTATCAATGCTAAATCATATCAAATATGCACAGACAACTATATTGCTTTTTCCTAAATGGAATTTGTAGATTAGTTCAAGACACGTCACAAAAGAATCCATGATTATTGAAACCTCATTTTGAAGGAGCTGTACTACTCATAAATTTTCATCTAAATTAACTGTGTGTAACACATAAAAGTAGCAACACGCTTACTTCCAGTAAAAGACACTACCCATCAAGCAAATACCCTGTAACTTTATGTGCGTCTCCATGCATCAAAAGGGGGGTACCAAAGAAATTAATTAGCAAAACATAATTAGCAATCCTCAGAGAAATAGATAATGTCACCATGGGTTGAGATGCCGTCTCGGCACTCAGCCCATGTTTTCCCTCATCCCTGCTTCCCATTGAGCAGCGTCTCAGCAGGCCCCCAGCTGGCAGCATTATGGACGGCTGGGGCCAATTAGTCTTCATCAGCTGGGGCGCTGCCAATGAGGATAAATAGGAGCAGCCTCAATGACTCGGGGCTGCGACATAAGCACTGCTAGGCTGAAGCCCCTTCGTCTGGTGTCAGCCTCTACTCCCCTTGCAGCATTCCTGTGTTTGTATCCCGCTGTGAGTGTGCACGTCTTGTTACCCCCATGTCCGGTACGAGCTACCTACCCCTGCGCTGTGCAGCCTGAGAATGTACGTCTGTATGAGTGTCTGTGCTCTCCTCATCCCTTATCCTTTACCCAAAATAAAACATCTCGACTCACTGGCTTGTCCCTGGCTCTGATTGCCCGGCTCCCTAAGCCGGGTATGACAGATAATACATAAAGATTTATCAATAGATGATCAATAATGAAGAGAAAAATATAAATGAAACCGCCTGGTAATGAAATCACAACATTCAATAGGAGAAGTTAAAAGTTACATCAATAAATTTCCAGATATTTAAGGAAATATCTGTAGATTATTGTAAAGGAAATATCATGTTTATAAGGAACAAGGTAAACTGATAAGGAAGAAAACCATGCAAATATATGAGAAAAGTTCCAAATGTCTAAGGAAAGTCCAACTTGTGCTGAATTTATGTTTACTGTGGGACTTAATTTAGAATCTGCTACGAAGATAATACAGATTCTTACTCAATTAAGGGAACAATGCCTTAGGGAGCTTAAAGCAAAATAATTTGATCTTCCTTGCATAAACTTAGTTTTTTTTTAAACCTTTGCGTGGATCTCATTGAACTAAATAAGAGTGAAGGTAAAAAATATTTAGAAATTATTTACACACTTATTGAATATACAAAGGCTTTACCCTACACTAATTTAAATATTGCTACTTATTTATATTGTTTATATTGTTTTAACTAAAACAATGTCATGATTTAAAATAGCTGAAATGATTTACTTTGATAATGGAAATGGAATACACTGTAAACCAAATCATGTCACATTTACAGTGGGGCAAAAAAGTATTTAGTCAGCCACCAATTGTGCAAGTTCTCCCACTTAAAAGATGAGAGAGGTCTCCAATTTTCATCATAGATATACCTCAACTATGAGAGACAAAATGAGGGAAAAAAATCCAGAAAATCACATTGAAGGATTTTTAATGAATTAATTGGTAAATTCCTCGGTAAAATAAATATTTGGTCACCTACAAACAAGCAAGATTTCTGGCTCTCTCAGACATGTAACTTCTTCTTTAAGAGGCTCCTCTGTCCTCCACTCGTTACCTGTATTAATGGTGCCTGTTTGAACTCTTTATCAGTATAAAAGACACCTGTCCACAACCTCACACAGTCAGACTCCAAACTCCACTATGGCCAAGACCAAAGAGCTGTCAAAGGACACCAGAGTAGACCTGCACCGGGCTGGGAAGACTGAATCTGCAATAGGTAAGCAGCTTGGTGTGAAGAAATCAACTGTGGGAGCAATTATTAGAAAAAGTCATACAAGACCACTGATAATCTCCCTCGATCTGGGGCTCCACGCAAGATCTCACCCTGTGGGGTCAAAATGATCATGAGAACAGTGAGCAAAAATCCCAGAACTACACGGGGGGACCTAGTGAATGACCTGCAGAGAGCTGGGACCAAAGTAACAAAGGCTACCATCAGTAACACACTACGCCGCCAGGGACTGAAATCCTGCAGTGCCAGACGTGTCCCCCTGCTTAAGCCAGTACATGTCCAGGCCCGTCTGAAGTTTGCTAGAGAGCATTTGGATGATGCAGAAGAGGACTGGGAGAATGTCATATGGTCAGATGAAACCAAAATAGAACTTTTTGGTAAAAACTCAACTTGTCGTGTTTGGAGGAGAAAGAACACCATACCTACTGTGAAGCATAGGGGTGGAAACATCATACTTTGGGGCTGTTTTTCTGCAAAGGGACCAGGACGACTGATCTGTGTAAAGGAAAGAATGAATGGGGCCATGTACTGTGAGATTTTGAGTGAAAACCTCCTTCCATCAGCAAGGGCATTGAAGATGAAACGTGGCTGTGTCTTTCAGCATGACAATGATCCCAAACACACTGCCCGGGCAATGAAAGAGTGGCTTCGTAAGAAGCATTTCAAGGTCCTGGAGTGGCCTAGCCAGTCTCCAGATCTCAACCCTATAGAAAATCTTTGGAGGGAGTTGAAAGTCCGTGTTGCCCAGCGACAGCCCCAAAACATCACTGCTCTAGAGGAGATTTGCATGGAGGAATGGGCCAAAATACCAGCAACAGTGTGTGAAAACCTTGTGAAGACTTACAGAAAACGTTTGACCTCTGTCATTGCCAACAAAGGGTATATAACAAAGTATTGAGATGAACTTTTGTTATTGACCAAATACTTACGGTATTTTACCGAGGACTGTACCAATTAATTCGTTAAAAATCCTTCAATGTGATTTTCTGGATTTTTTTTTTCTCATTTTGTCTCTCATAGTTGAGGTATACCTATGATGAAAATTGGAGACCTCTCTCATCTTTTAAGTGGGAGAACTTGCACAATTGGTGGCTGACTAAATACTTTTTTGCCCCACTGTAAGTGTAGTTCCTAAATTATTAGTACCAAACATTTACCTAGGAAACCATTTAGCTTACCATCAACAATTTACAAGATTAGTATAATATTCAAATAAGAAAATAGGGAGATTGTGAATGACAAGCCCTATTATTGAAGCCATTTAACTTGGGTGATGAGGAAGGGTTTCTGGGTGATTATATGCAAAGAATGACAACTGACAGCGATGTCATCCATACTGCCCTTCCCAGGAGGGACCATGTGACGAAGGAACTGTAGGAGGTGCACCCATCTCTTGAGCTAAACCAGGGGATCTGGTCATCAAAGGAAACTGGACCAAAACTCCCTGGCAAGGACAGCACAAAGGTTATCCTGCTGACCTAAACAGCTGTGGAAAGCGAAGGACGTGGCACTTGGGTGCATCTTGGGTGCATCTAACGTTTTACCCCACCTGAAACCCTCAGCAAGAGACTGCTTTATATATATATATATATATATATATATATATATATATATACTGTATATATATATATATATATAGTATACTTATTTGGGAAAAAAGGAGGAAACTACAAATGACTGGCTGTTTCTCTATGCAAGTGTCAGCTGATGACTTGGCGTCCAGTAACGACCTCTGCTGATAGAGAAGCAGGCTGTTTGTTTATCGTGACAAGGGAAAAAAATAATCTGAAGGAAAGGTGTGGTCAGTGTTGTTATCTTATCATCCTCCTCATCCTCTAGTAATACTTAATATTGATCATTAAGTTGTTCCATTGCTTTTACATTGTAGAGAATGTTTGCTCCTTAATAACACTAACAGTTAGGCAAAATATCTTTATTGCTAAAATAATGCAGCTACTACAGGCTGTTTGGTTAAAAAAAGAGAGAGAGATAGGCTATATACAGAAATAACATAGCAAACGTCATTTTGAATCACACCTGATACAACACATCACTCCGCTGATTAGAAACATGATGACACTCCTTACTCTGTGAATGCAAGGTTAATTTCATCAGGGAACTCCTCTTGTTGAAGTGGTGATGTCCCCTTTTCAAATGTTTAACACTCTCTGAGTATGCAACGGCTTACAGTGCGTCTCTCCCCTGTACTGCTACCCTGCTTGACCAACGAAGCGAGCAAGTGTTATACCAAGGATCTACATTGTCAAAGGTCATTGAGTCATTGGGCTTATTCACATCTGGCTGGACAATGGGCAGATTTGTGTACCCCGTTTTGGCAACTGACCGTACCCTCATCATGTCGGCAGGGCAGGTGGGCAGGGTGAAGAGAGATGCTTTTCTACCACATGATGCCATTCATGAAGCATGAATGCAATTTCAGATGGAAAGTACAGGAGTAAGGTTTTGTTCATTGTTTTGAGTGAGAGTGGAAACAAAATACCTTAGGGATTAAAACACTTAAGTGTAGACTACAGTTATTTATTATAACAAAGAATAGAATGGTCCTTGATTGACTAGTTTCCACCCGTAGGGGTGTAGGCCCTACTATAGGAGATTATTTTTCGCTCAGTATGTTTTTCATTATTGCTACGTATAGATAGATAGATAGATAGATAGATAGATAGATAGATAGATAGATAGATAGATTATTTCGAACACAAAAATATAACAAAAAACAAGCAATTGGCAAATGCAATAAAGTTATAGTATACACTGTTCGAAAGGGAGAAGGAAGAAGTGAACACTTATTAATTCCAACTCCTCTTTTCCATAGATACACCCATGTGAATTTTATACAAATTACCACCTTTAAGACCCCAAGTAAACAATTTACTGTATTTTTTACAAATCAACATTAACACCCATCCATTCTAACATACAATGAAGTCCATACATCAAAACCAGCCTCAAACAACACAGATATACACAGTGCTGTCCCACCCACCATTCCATAGTGTCCCATAATGTCCCAGAGTGAACATAATGAATCGTACATATAAATACTACCCTTCTAACATATATCCTTTCAGCAAATGGTGCTTATACCTCTTTTTGAATTGATTTCTGTTTGTACATAGTTTCAGTTCCGGCTCCAGACTGTTCCACAAATCCACCCCACAGACAGATATGCACATACTTTTCTTGGTTGTACGTATCTTGGGTTTTGTAAAGTTTAAGTCTCCTCTCAAATTGTGATCATTGTCTCTTTTCTTAAATATTATTTGTATATTAGTTGGGAGTTGATTGTTAATTGCCCTGTACATTACTTGTGCTGTCTTAAATTTAACTAAATCAATGAACTTTATGACATGTGACTTTAAGAACAACAAATTGGTATGGTCTCTATATCCTGCATTGTTTATTATCCTTATAGCTCTTTTTTGTGATGTGCATATTGCCTGTAGGTTGGTCTTGTAGGTGTTTCCCCAGACTTCTACACAGTAGTTAAGATAAGGTAAAAACAGTGAATTGTACAATAAGACCAATGATTTATAGTCCAAGATGTGTCTTGTCTTCCCCAGTATGCCTATACATTTTGCTAATTTAGCCCGGCTGTGACTGATGTGAGGTTTCCAGCAGATTTTATTGTCTAGCGTCACCCCCAGAAACTTATTTTCCTGTACTGTTTCTATTCTGGTATCATCTATCGTTACCATTATTTCATGATTTATTTTATAATTTCCAAACAACATAATCTTTGTTTTTTTTAGATTTAGAGATAATTTATTTTTGTTGAACCACTGCGTTAATTTTTCCATTTCAGTTGTGACCACCTCTAAAACCTGCTGCAAATTCTCACCAGTGCAAAGGATATTTGTGTCATCCGCAAACAAAATAAATTTCAGAATTTTTGATACTTGGCATATGTCAATTATATACAAGATAAAGAGTTTGGGTCCCAAAACTGACCCCTGGGGCACACCACAAGTGATGTCCATGAAGGGTGATTTGTGCTCTCCAATTTGTACAAATTGTTGTCTGTTACTTAAATAACTTTCCATCCAACTCAGTCCTACCCCTCTTATCCCATACCTTTCCAGTTTCCTTAGTAGTATTCTGTGGTCAATGGTGTCAAAAGCTTTCTTTAAATCTATAAATACTCCTACAGCAACCTTTTTTTTTTATCTATACAACTAGTAATTTCTTCTATAAGTTCGATCAGTGCCAAAGATGTAGATTTATCTGCTCTAAAACCATACTGGCTATCTGTAAGGAGGTTGTGTTTTTCAATGAAATCATCCAGTCTCTTAGTGAAGATTTTTTCAAGTATTTTGGAGAATTGTGAGAGTAAAGAGACTGGCCTGTAATTTGTGAAGCGATGACTGTCTCCTGTTTTGTATAGAGGTATTACTTTTGCTATTTTCATTTTGTCTGGAAATGTACCAGTTTGAAATGACAGGTTACAGATGTGGGTGAGTGGCTTAACAATTCCCTCAATTACTTTTTTCATTATTGTCATGTCAGTTTCATTCCAGTCCGTTGACTTTTTGTTCTTAAATTTACTCACAGTCTCGATAATTTCCTTTTCAGTAACTGCACCCAAAAAGATTGTGTTTGGATTTCTATCCTCTATTTCATTCACAGAACCACTGTGGTTTGTTTCTGGTGTCACTATTGATTTTGCTAATTCAGGACCAACGTTTACAAAAAATTTATTGAAACCACTGACCACATCTTCCATATTATTAATCAAACTGCCATTTTCGATAAAATATTCTGGATAATTTGCATACTTAGGACGATTGCTAATAATCCCATTGAGTACTTGCCATATTCCTCTTATGTTATTTTTGTTATCCTCTAGTATTCTGTTGTAATATTCTTTCTTACAGGTCCTCATTATAGTAGTAAGCTTATTTTTATATCTTTTATATTTGATCTCAGCTTCCACCTTTCTGCATTTAATGAATTGTTTATATAATGTATTCTTCTTTTTACATGCATTTATTAACCCCTTGGTGATCCAAGGAATATTTTTTTTGTTGTTGTCTGTCACTGTATTGTTTTATAGGACAGTATTTATTGTACAATGATTGAAATATTTGTAAAAATTTATCATATGCTCTATTTATGTCATTTTCATCATAAACTATCTTCCAATCTTGTATTAATAATTCCTTTGTCAGTAAATACATTGATTCTTCGGTTCTTATTCTTTTATATTTAATATTTTTGGTATACTTTTTCTTCCTATAATCACATTGATAGACAACAAAAATCGGCAGGTGGTCACTGATATCATTCAATAAGAGCCCACTCCTGATATTATTTTCCATAATGTTTGTGAATATGTTATCTATTAGTGTGGCACTGTGTGACGTGATTCTGCTAGGTCCGGTAATTACTGGATGTAAGCCCATGCTGTACATTGTGTTGAGAAATTCTTCTGTCAAACTATGTTGTTTTGAGTTCATCAGATCTATATTGAAATCCCCACAGATGAACATAACTTTATGAGTTAGTTTTGCGTACATTTTTTTCCATCCAGTCCTTAAATAAGTCAATGTTTGATCCAGGTGTTCTATATACACAGCTCACTACTACATTCTTCACATTGTCCAGACAGATTTCTATTGTAATACATTCAAATAAATCATCCACAGTTACTGTCAGATTTTCAACAACCTTGTATTTCAAGCTCTTGTCAACATAAATTGCAACTCCTCCTCCTTTTTTCACTTTTCCATTTATATAATTTAATTCATAGCCATCCATGGTAAAATCCACTCCTTTCTCTTCACTGAGCCACGTCTCTGATATTGCCACAATATTGAATGGCTCTTTAAACTGATGTAAATAATCTTTAATGTTATTAAAGTTTGCATAGAGACTCTTGCTGTTGAAGTGGATCATAGAAATATTGAAATCAGTTGTGATCATTGTGTTAAACTGTTCATCTGTGTAATAATTACAGTCATTATTGATTGAGTTAAAAAAAATTATTATCAGGGTCTATGTCATATTCTACGTCCTGTGGGTTGTGATCTGTGTATTCAAATACTTTCAGTTCCTGTTGTTCCTGTTTGTTGATTTTTTGATTCATGTTGTTGAATGTTTTGTTGCAGATGAGTAAAATCCTTCAGTGTCCTATAGTTGTCTGAATTGTTGCTGTGACTCCAGTTCATAATATTCATTGATATTTGTCCAGTTCCATAATATTACGGATGTTAATGACCTTGGCTTCTTCAGGCGATCCGTTTAATTTGATGAATATTTTACAGTTTGATGTCCAGGTGTTTTGAATTTTTTTCTGCCTTTTCATGTATCTTGCTTTCCTGGCTATTTCTGCGTTTTCTTTCGTGAGGTGCTCGTTTATGTAAATGTTTGTTCCTCTCAGCTTCCTACCTTGTTTCAGTAGCGCCGTCTTGTGTTTTCTGTTTACAAACCTCATGATCACAGCAGGTTTGTCGCCATTTTTCCTGGGCAGAGGGTGGCAGGACTCTATGTTGTTGCAGTCCAGCTGGATTCCTTTCGACTGCATGAAGGCCGACACTTGTTGCTCAGCGGATTCCTCATCCAGCTCACTTCCACTGCTGTCTGCGGCAACTGCTCTCGCGTATGATCGGGGTTTGATGTGGAGCCCCATGATGATCACGTCGTTCGCCCGAGTGTTCTGGCCCATCTCAGCCATTCTGCTCTCCAGATACACCAGCCTCTTGTCTTTCTCAGCATTCTGGCTGCGCAGCGCTTTAATTTCCTCCACTAGGTTCAGGATGCTTCTTTGCTGTGACTTTAGAGCAGACATCTCTTCTGCCAAGAAATCCAGCGCTTTTTTTATTTCATCTACCTGTTCATTTTGCAGAGCTCTCTTGGGACCCATTATCCCAGCCGATGATCGCTGATTTGGATTGTATGAAAAAAAACGCACGTGGGAGAAATCCCTTTGTTTTCCCTGAGCGCAAGGGGCGCGGGGCGCGGGGCGCGGGGCCGCTTCACCAGCTTCACCAGCTACTACTAGCAAATTCCTCCTTATTCCTCACGAGCAGGTTCACTCCCCAGCGGCAGCAACAAAAAAAAGCTCAAAACGCCAGCTCCAAACTGCGTTCTAACTGCGTTTAACTGCGTTTAACTGCCTTTTAAACAGACACGAACTGGGAGCTTTTACCTGTGCGTCCTCACTCGTCCTCACCCGGAACCGGGAATTCAACTTTTAGGTAATTTTGTTTCAAGCATTATTTATTGTTGTAATCATAAGAATGTTAAATGCATGAGTGAACTGTGAATGTGATAGTTTGTTTATAGTTTGTTTTTAGGGAGCAGTATCTCAATTTCGTTGCATTGTTCATTAACAATGGAATGACAATAAAGGCACTTTGACTTTGACTTTGATTATTGTATTCATGAAAATGATGCAAATGATCATATTAACACCTCAGATACTCGTAGAAGTTAGTGTTTCTCTTAATGGAGAAGTCTCATCATAAACTTGGTAATGATTTTTATAACCTTAGATTTTTTTCTTGTGTGAGTCCTTAATATGATGATGAGGATGGTGAGAGGGGCAAGGATGTTTTTGGCCTGAGGATGTTTTTGAAGGTTGCAATATAATTTAAGGCTGTTTCATATTATTTTCTATGTTCTTATTTGACACTGTCTGAGATTACTTTTAGTCGCATCACACATATTCACTTTTGATATATTCTATACATGTTTTTAACTTGCAAATAACAGCATGTAAATTCTTACACATATTAATTCATTCACTTTATTATTTTTCTTTTAATCCTGATGCTTTATTCAGCATCAAGGGGGGAATATGATAGAAAAATTCCATATTATCTATACTATTATTGATATTAATAATGTATTATTATATTTGAGAAGTATCATACCTTTCATATGCCATGTTTAATGTTTACTGTATATGTGCATTCCACATAGGATAAGTTTATATATTCTTGGCCTGTTTCTGTGAGCAATTTCAGCGAGTTCGGACTGAGGATCAGTACATGTGTAAGGAATGATCTAAGCCATTTATTATAATCTCTTTGACATAACCTGTTTTGGGTCACAGGAATGCACAGGAACTTCTCAGCCTGTACAGATCAGTGGTAGATGGACATTCTGTCAGTTTTATGGATCTCATGTCTTCATGACCCATGTCTCCAGAGTGTCTGATATCCGCCTGGATAAGCTTCCTTATCCTCATCCTCCCTCTCCTTTCTCCTACCTATATATATCAGACTTAGAAGAATGGATCCTTTAGAGATTCTAGGTGTGTCTGAATGTCATGCCTTGTAACCTGTCCCCCATAGTGGCCAATGGGGTGATTTTGTAATAAATGTACATAAATTCAACTTTCCGCCTGATTATTTGACTTTGAATAATTTAAGCTCAAAATTATTCTAACACAAGGAAAAAGTGGTAAATTTAGAATAAAACTGCCATAAATACAGGAGAAAAACCTCAAACTGTCCAGACTAAAGTCACATCTCAGTAACTTCTTAACTATTTTGGGGTAACTACTCTTATGTATATTTGAGTGATAATATCTAAAGATAACCTATGTTTACTTGTGTACATTTCAGGCTACCACCTAAATTAGAGATTTTTTTTTAAATTGAAAATGTGGAAATTTTTTATGTGAATTTGGAGAGTTCTCATAAATTACCTGCTTTTTCTTATGATTATTTTTTTATTCTTTTTAAATTATAGACTTTTTAAAGAAACTTCATGAAATTTGAAACTTCGTGAAAAATTTGTGCTAATGGATTGACATTTTTTTCTTGAATTGTGACTTTTGCGTCATAAAATGGCATCTTTTTGTCTTCCATCTTTGTATTTTTGCCTCAACAATTTTCAATAATCTTTCCATTGATTTTTTCCTTATTTTTTTAAATTATTGCAAATGAGCTACATTTCTCTTGTGATTTTCTGACCTTTGTCTGAACAGTTTATTAATTTTCTTTTTAATGAATTTATTAAATCTTTTAAATAAGTTCCTGTGTTAACATTTTCAGTGGCTAATTATGCATATGTGAGTTTTTTTCCTCATAAATTTGCAACTTTTGCCATGAATTTGTAACTTTTATCTTTTAATTTCAAGGTTTTTCTTGTAATTTTGCATTTTTTTTTCTCTCATGAATTTAGTACATATTTTAAATAAATGGGCATTGGTCCCTATAAATTTATTATGTTATTCTAGTAAATTTGAAACTTTTATTGTATACTGTATATGTTTGTGATGGTTTTTTCCTTGTAATTGTGTAGCTTTTTCTCAAAGTTTTGCACCTTTGGAAAATTTTGAGACTTTAAAATTATGACAAAATATTTATGTAAAATGGATAATAAAGTAATTTTCTCTCTCTCTTTCTTTCTTCAAAACCAGGGATCCACTTGTTAAGGGCAAAAGTGGGATAATTCTGTCCTCTGTTTGACCATTAAGTGTGATGGTTGAATGTTGTTACTTAACAAACTGAACCAAAAATGCCAGGGACGATTTTTTTGTCCCAGTCCAGCCCTGGCTAAGACAGCTAGTAGCAGACATTTTGCTTTAATGGTTGCATTGTTAGTCAACCACTGTGCACTGTTTGAATTTGAGAGAAAGAAGCTGTCGTCGTTTTGCAATGATATATTAAATCCAAACTGTCACTGTTTTTAAGCGTCATCACATACCATGTTCACTAACTAGAAGCCAGGGAGGAGATGTATGAAAGATGATAACTCTAACAAAATAACGGCGTGTGTGTGTGTGTGTGTGTGTGTGTGTGTGTGTGTGTGTGTGTGTGTGTGTGTGTGTGTGTGTTGGAACTCACTGGGTGCTCAGCACCCCTAAAGCTCTGATCTAGAACCGCCCCTGGTAGAATGTACTATATGATTTGTTTGTCTTCCTGTTCACCTTTGGCATACCTCCCCCCTTTTTTCCTAGAAAAGTTTGAGGTATGATATGCCACCTTTCTTTGATAGTTGGGACTACATTTCCACGAAGACATGGCACTGCCACAGGGGTGTGTACTGCAGACTGCTAATGATTAGTATGGGAATGCTCTCCCATTTAAGCCTGTTCATTGCTATAGGCTGTATGCTCTGATGAAGGTTTAACAAAACCAAAAGCTTAGCAGTAAAAAGTGAAAATTACACTGACTAAGTGTGCGGACGTCTTTATTTCTATTAAAAAAATTTTTTTCCAAGATAATTCAAGAACTTCTCTCAATACTCATTACACACAGAGTGAAACATTTCAACCCATTCTGACTTAATGTTGATGATTATGGTGATAGTTTTTTTTTGTTTTGATATTTTTACTTGCTATTGCATGCCATAGTGTAAATACAGTGGTGTGGAAAAAGTGTTTGCCCCCTTCCCGATCTCTCATTTTTTTGCGTTTGTCACACTTAAATGTTTCAGATCATCAAACAAATTTAAATATCAGACAAAGATAACACAAATAAACATAAAATGCAGTTTTTTTTGTTTTTTTTTTATTTAAGTTTTTTGTAAAGGGTATACAGGTCATTACAGCATTGCATTGTTTACATTTTCATCACATGTTCCCTTATTTTTTGCTATTTGACAACATTGGTAGGATAGTTATTACAACAACCCCCCCTTTTTTTTTAAAGTGGAAGAAAAAGTGAAGTTAAGGAGAATTAAATAAAAAACAAACAAACAAACAAATAAACAAACAAACAGAACAGCAAAAAACAAACAAACAGAAAATTAAGTAATTAAAAGTAAAAGAGCAACTGAGTAGCATTGGAACAAAGAGCGGGACCATTATTGAAATGGTATTTGTCAAAGATTAGTTCTAATGGAAGACACATATGCGATCCAGGGTTGCCAAAAGTTTATGAACCCATCCATGTCCTGTCTCAGTGCGAATGTCAACTTTTCCATCGAGTAAATGTCTTGAATCACGTTAATCCAATCTTCAGGTGTAGGACAGTCCTTCAGCATCCATTTTTTAGTTAGGGCTTTTTTACTTGCCAGTATTAAAACATTGAATAAGTATTTATCTCCTCGTCTTTCCAGTGAGTCCGGTAATAAACCCAAATACAAAGTTACAAAAGAAAAGGGAACTGTTATTTTGAATATTTTCCCCAATATTGTCTGTACGTTGGACCAATATTGGTGGATAACTGGGCATGACCAAAACACATGAAAATGATTTGCAGTCTTTTCACCACACAAGCGCCAACAGTTCAACCCCTTATGGGTAAATTTGTTTTGTGCAGGTGTTCTGAAAAATCTTACCAAGTTTTTCCATCCAAATTCTCTCCACTGCAGGGATGAGGTACTTTTCCATTGCTGTTTATTTAGCTTTTCCCATATTTCCAATTGTAAAGTGAAATTCCCCTCTTTTTCCCATCTCTCTTTAATATACGATGTGTTGTCTCCTTTTAAGTCTTGAAGACCTTGGTATATTTTAGAAATGTATCTGATCCCTGGGATCCCTTTATATGCCATTAAGAAGACCTTAATGGCATATAAAGAAGACCCGAGACCTCAAATGGGAGCCAACCATCAGCTCCCTCATCAAAAAGGCCCAGCAGAGGATGTTCTTTCTGCGGCAGCTGAGGAAGCTCAAGCTACCCACCAAGATGTTAGTGCAGTTCTACACGGCCATCATCGAGTCCATCCTCACCTCCTCCATAACTGTGTGGTACGCAGGAGCCACTGCCAGGGACAGACTAAGGCTGCAGCGCGTCGTGCGCACTGCTGAGAAGGTGATAGGCTGCAAGCTCCCATCTCTCCAGGACCTGTACATCTCCAGGACCCGGAGGCGTGCTGGCCGGATCATAGCCGATCCTTCACATCCTGGTCACGTGCTGTTTGCCCCCCTCCCCTCAGGTAGAAGGCTTCGGTCCATTCGGACTAAAACCTCCCGGCACATGAACAGCTTTTTCCCCTCTGCCATCAGACTGCTGAATACTAAGTGACTTTTGACTCTCGTGCACTATGTACAGCAGCTCAACCAGACTCACATCATTCATCACTGTTTTTCTGTTGCATTATCGACTGCACTATGTGGTACTTCACATTATTTGCTACATGCTAATTTTTTTAAAACTGCCTTGACTAGTACTACTCATTATTACTAGTATTATTATTATTATTACTTATTATTACTTATTTTTCTACACTTATTGCACGTTTCTAGTCCTTTAGTTTTTTAGTTTATCCCTTTTTCTCATTATGTTTTTAATGTTGCAGCATGGCACCAAGACAAATTCCTAGTTTGTGTATCACATGAACAATGGCAATAAACCTGATTCTGATTCTGATTCTGATTCTGATTCTGACCTTCAGAACACCTGACTGGGCCCTTTCCAAATCCTCCTTTTTAAGTATATTGTTTATGTGGTGTCTAAGCTGAAAGAACCTGTAAAGATCTTGATTTATTAGACCTTGTTTTTTCAAATCTTCAAAACTTCTTAAAGTTTGCCCCTTAAAAAAATCGTAATATTTTATCAGCCCTTTCTCTTTCCACTCTTTAAATCTAGTGTCTGTTTTATTGGGGGTAAAGTCTTGATCATAGGCAATCCATTGCAGAAGTCGATAGGGTTCTTTAGCTTGATTCTCTCTGACTATCTTAAACCAAATTTTTAGCGGGGTCTCTATCCACGGGTTAGTGTTATTCAGGAGTTTAGTTAAGGCATTGTTCCCTATTATCGCCTGTAGGGGGATGTCACTTGTTATTTGGCATTCCATCTCCTTCCATTGTGCAGTGTAGACTGGGTTACATATCTCTACTAAAGTTTTAATTTGTGCAGCTATAAAATAGTCCCTGATATTTGGCAGCGCGAGCCCACCTTTGTCTTTGTTTAGCTGTAGGGTTCTATATCTGATTCTAGGTCTCTTACCCTGCCATATGAATCTTGAGATCCTTCTGTCCAGTTCCTGCCATGTTTTTTTGGGAGGTTCTACCGGTGTTGTTTGGAAAAGGTATAGAAGACGTGGAAGTATATTCATTTTGACTGCTTCAATTCTTTGTGCGGTACCTAAGAATGGTATCATATTCCATCTTGCTAGGTCAGATTTTATTTTTGTCACCAGTGGATCATAGTTTAGTGTTATAATTTTGTCAAGTTGTTTCGGGATATTGACCCCCAGATATTTCATAGATTCCAACTCCCAGTTAGTTTTGAGTTCATTTAGTGAAAAATGATTTGGGTCATAGTTGAATGTTAAAACTTGGGTTTTATGCATGTTTAATTTGTACCCTGATAAATCTCCATAGTCTGAAAAAACTGAGATTAGTTCTGGTAGAGAAGTGTCTGGCTGCCCTAGGTATATTAAAATGTCATCAGCAAAGAGTGCTATTTTATGTTCTTTCTGACCAAGTGTAATACCTTGAATTTCTTGATTTTGTCTTATCCATTGGCTCAGAGGTTCTATGAAGATTGCAAAGAGCAGTGGAGACAGGGGGCAGCCTTGACGACATCCTCTTTCCAGCTCAAAAGATGATGATAAATTACCGTTAATCCTTATTTTAGCTGTTGGTTTTTTATATAATGCCTGTATAGTTCTAATGAAGTTGTTATGAAAATTGAAACTGGATAAGATTTTATAGAGGAAAGACCAGTCAACCGAATCGAATGCTTTTTCAGCATCTAATCCCAATATGACTGCATTTAAGTTATATTTTTTTATATGATGAATTATGTGTAAAGTGCGTCGAATGTTGTCTTGTGTCTGTCTTTGTCTTATAAAACCTGTTTGGTCTAAGTGAATTAAGTCTGTCAGTATGTTTTCTAACCTTTTGGCAAGGATAGTGGTAAAAAGCTTATAGTCCTGATTTAATACACTGATTGGTCTGTAGTTGGAGCATTCTAGTTTATCCTTTTCAGGTTTAGGTATAACTGCAATGACCCCTTCTCTCCAGGAGGGGGGGATTTCCCCTGTGTGGAGGACGTAGTTAAATGTTTTCAGGAGGAGAGGAGATAGTTGCTGTTTAAAGGTTTTGTACCATTCTGCTGTATAGCCATCTGCTCCTGGGGATTTGTTAGCTTTAAGTTTCATAATTGCTTTTTCCAATTCTTTAGGTTGTATTTCTGACAGTAGGGTTTTATTTTGTGATTCCGTAAGTTGGGGAAGGTTTAATGTGTTTAGGAATGTCTCGGATGCGTTTTTATGTTTTTGTGGGAGTATAAGTTCTTGTAGTAATTCTCGAAGCTTTTAAGAATATCCTGAATTCTGAATTTTATTTCCTTTGATACTGGGTCTCTGATTTTGTAGATTGCTCTTTCCGTTTGTTGTTTCCTCAATTTATAGGCTAGTAATTTTGCCGATTTACTGCCTGCTTCATAGTGTTTTTGTTTCAGAAATGTAAGTTTCTTCTGGATTTCTATTGTGTAGATCTCATTTATTTGATTTTTAATTTCTTTGATCTTGAGCGAGCCATTAGAATGAGAGTTATCTTTGTGTTCTTTTTCTAGGTTCTTGAGCTCTGACTCTAGTGTGATTAGTTTTTCTTGTCTCAGTTTCTTTTGGGATGCCAGTTTTGCAATAATTTTTCCCCTTATTACAGCTTTGCACGCATCCCACAGTATTAAAGGGGATACTTCTCCATTATCATTTTCTTCCAAATATCTGAGAATATCTGATTCCAATTCATCTTTCAGTGGCCCTTTCAGGACACTTGAATTCAACCTCCAGGAAAATGTATTATTTGTGTATTTTTGGATGTTTAAATCCATATAGATCGGACTGTGGTCGGGGAGATCCATCAGTCCTATTTTACATGTTTTTACTCTTCCAATGTCTCTATTAAACATAAAAAAGTAATCAATCCTTGAGTAAGATGAATGTGGCGTTGAATAAAAAGTATAATCTTTTACAATGGGGTTGAATTCCCTCCATACGTCACAGATTCCCATTTCTTTTAGTAGCATCCGAGTATTCCTATTTTGGGTGTTATTTTGATATGAAGAATTACCTGTTGCATCCCAGTATGGATTCAGTCTTAGATTGAAGTCTCCACCACATATCACTAAACCTTGGGCTTTAGTTATCATTAGGTCGAATACATTTTTATAAAATTTCCATTTAGCCCCTGGTGGTGCATATACATTCAGCAGGGTGATATCTTCTCCCTCTAGCCGCCCAGTTACCAAACTGTACCTCCCTTCTTTATCTTTGTGTTCTGATTTTTTTTCAAATGTAATTTTGGTTGATATCATTGTCGCTACTCCCCTCCTCCTCCCTGATTTATATGAAGATGAAGAGATCATTTTAAACCCTTGTCTACTGAGTTTAGTGTGTTCCACGTCTGTTAGGTGGGTTTCTTGTAAAAAATACTATTTCTGCTTTGTCTTTTTTCATTTTGCGTAGAATCTTGGATGTTTTAACTGGATTCAGGATCCCTTTTACATTATATGAGGCTATTTTGGTTACACCCTGTTTCTCCATTGTATTTTCTTATTTAGTATAATAGTGTGGTGGCCCTCTTTTTTGCTACTCAGAAACTGAAAGAACATTAAGAACATAAAAAACATTAAGTACATAATGTACGAAACTTTAAAACAAAAAACTGTCAAAAAAAACTTCCTGAGCTGGGGTCTCTTTAAAGACCCTGTAAGAGCCCTGATGGAGTGTGGGCTCTGAGGGAAATTCCTCAAACTCTGTTATGTGTTGAGGGCCCTCTCTTACCCCTGTAAGTTGTCCCATGTTTTTAACGTGAATTTCAGATCCCAATTCGAATTTGTAATGATTTTTTTTTTTTTTTTTTTTTTTTTTTTTATGCCTATACCCTATGAGCTTGTGTGCACCCTCCCACCCCCATCACAGCAAACATTCACTCTAATACAGTATTTGTTAGTGTGGGGAGAACATGTGGGTCATTGTTACATTTCTATTTTAACATGATTTTTTTTTTCCCCTTTAAATTAAGAAGACATTTGTTTCTAATGCTAAAACTGCTCCATGAAAGGTTTTACCACATGCTGATTCTGCATCTTCTTTAATGTTTGTTACCTTGTAGGAGGGGGGATGGAAGTGCAGAGTGACTGAAGAGAGAAAGAAAAAAAAAAAAAAAACCAAAAAGTTTGCTATTCCTTTCTGGAACTGGAAAGCTTATCTTTGTAGCTCTGGGGCTGGATGTTCCCGCTGCTGGCCCGTGGATTTTGAAGGTCTCTGAGTGGACCACGTTTGAGCTCTGATTTTCTCGCTCAGATCTGCTGCGGGTTTAAACACCGTTACCGGGAGTCCTCTTCTTGCCATGTCAGTTGTTGCTTCTTCCGCTGAATTGTAGAGACATGACTCTTCCCCGTAAAAGACCCTTAGCTTCGCCGGAAATGGCGTCTGAAAGCGTAGATTCTTTTCCCGTAAAACCTTTTTGGCGTCGTTATATTCCCGTCGCTTTTTAAGAACTTCAGGGGCGTAATCGTGTTCCACGAAGACTTTTCTTTCTTGATGCATAAATCCTTTCTTCTGCCAAGCCCGTCTTACAACTTCTTGTTTTATTTTGAAGTCGGAGAATCTTACCAACACTGAACGTGGGGGCGCTTCCGGGGCTGGCATTGCGGCTAATGTGCGATGTGCCTTTTCTATCTTCAAATCGGTGGATTGTGGAATATCCAACTTCTCTCTCAATAAGGATTCCACGCATTCTGCCACTGTGTTGAAACCATCTTCAGCTCCTTCTTTCAGACCGTGAATTCTGATGTTGTCTCGTCTCTGTCTTCCTTCTTGGTCGGCTAGCTTAGCCTCCAGCCTTGACTGTTTTCTGTGTAAATCCA
This sequence comes from Pholidichthys leucotaenia, assembly GCA_020510985.1. Lineage (NCBI taxonomy): Eukaryota > Metazoa > Chordata > Actinopteri > Cichliformes > Pholidichthyidae > Pholidichthys > Pholidichthys leucotaenia. Next base: position 304,889,648 of record CM035841.1, on the reverse strand, counting down.
GTACAGAATCTTCAAGCACTTTTATTCTGTCTTCAGCTTCCAAGATTCGGTTTTCGGCCTGGTCCATTCTGCTGTTCGCCCTTTTTAGATCCTCTCTGAATTCAAGAAATTCGGCCCGAAATCGTCGTAATTCGTCAAATAGCGATTTCAAGCTAATCCTTTTGTTAGCTAGGCCCAGGCACTCGTCTTCTGAACGGAGGTCCTCTGGTTCCGATTCCGCGGCCGCTGTGCGTCCTGATCTGGGGAATGTCAGTTTCCTCTGCTTTTGGTTAGGCATGGTGTTATTGTCTTTTGAATTTTAATCTTCCAAAAATCCGTTAGGTCTGATTTTGAGGAGGTTTTCCTTGGATTGAGTCTGGGAGTTTCACCGTTAGGTTGCTATCACCATGGCGTCCAGACCGGAAGTCCTCAAAATGCAGTTTTTAAATGAAAGTGTTTCTTATTAAGGGTAAAAAAAATCCAAACCTACATGGCCCTGTGTGAAAAAGTGATTCCCCCCAACCCACCCCCGTTAAAACATAAAGTAACTGTGGTTTATCACATCTTTGGAAAGCTGAGTTCAATTTCTCTAGTCACACCCAGGCCTAATTACTGCCACACCTGTTCTTAATCAAGAAATCATTTAAATAGGACCTGCCTGACAAAGTGAAGGAGACAAAAAGATCCTCAAAAGCTAGACATCATGCTGCAATCCAAAGAAATTCAGGAACAAATGAGAAACAAAGTAATTGAGATCTATCAGTCTGGAACATGTTATAAAAGCATTTCTAAAGCTTTGGGACTCCAGCAAACCACAGTGAGAGCCATTATCCACAAATGGCGAAAACATGGAACACTGGTGAACCTTCTGAGGAGTGGCCGGCCAACCAAAATTACCCCAAGAGCACAGCAACAACTCCTCCAAGAGGTCACAAAAGACCCCACAACAACATCCAAAGAACTGCAGGCCTCACTTGCCTCAGTTAAGGTCAGTGTTCATAACTCCACCATAAGAAGGAGACTGGGAAAAAATAGCCTGCATGGCAGAGTTCCAAGACGAAAACCACTGCTGAGCAAAAAGAACATAAAGGCTCGTCTCAGTTTTGCCAGAAAACATCTTGGTAATCCCCAAGACTTTTTGGGAAAATACTCTGTGGACTGAGGAGACAAAAGTTGAACTTTTTTGGAAGGTGTGTGTCCCATTACATCCGGCGTAAAAGTAACACAGCATTTCAGAAAAGGACCAGCATACCGACAGTAACAAGACAGTAACAAGTCTCTCATTACCTGGATGATTTGCCGCTGGTTACATTCTCCAGCCTGGACTGCTCAAGCCTACTGAGGAGAATGGAGCAGCTACGTGCAGAGGTTTGTGCCATGAAACAAACCATGCTGTTACAGACTAGCTCCAGTGAAGATCTACGCACGATAACCTCGGATATTGCCCGCCGTGTAAGTGGCCTGGAGCAGTCTGCCGCACGAGCCGTGGATAAGGAAGCGCCTGCCCTGGGAGGGCCTGCCAGCCCCGCTGATGTCGAAGCGGAGGAGGGGGCCTGCCTGACGATCGACTCAAGACCTGGAGACACACGGAAATCTCACTTGACCGCTGGAGAGAAGGCTCTGGATGTGAATTCGGAGCCGGTGGATCAGCCTATAACCGGAGAAAATTCTGGAACAGTAGCCTCTGAACCAGGATCTCAAACATGGAGTCAAGTTGTGAAAAAGGGACGAAGGCGATCTGAGCGCGCTGCGGTTAAACCCAAGCCATCCTCTGCTTCAAACAGCCGCAGGAATAAAGGCAGCAACGCGGCCCCTGTTGTGGGTACGGGCTCTGGGAATATAAAAACAGTTCGGACCAAGACAGTGAGTGTGTTTGCTACCCGTTTTCATCGTGATTTGGAAGCTGACACTTTATCTGCATATCTTAAAGATAAGCTTGGACGAGAAGTTTTATGTCAGAAAATCATCACTGGGAACGGCAGGGTTGGCTCATTTAAAGTAACGGCGGAATGCTCTGAGGTGGGGGACATGTACCAGCCAGAGCTCTGGCCAGAGGGCGCATTGGTGCGGCGATATTATGAGCCCCGGGGGGCTGGGAGGACTGGAGCTAGTGGAGCGGCTGCTGTGGAGAATATGCGGGCACCCACGCATGATGGCGATCTTTCTTAACTCTTCCTCCTTTTTTGATGGGTATTAAGGTCATGTCTTACAACTGTCGTGGCCTTAAATTGGGGCAAAGTGCTGGGGAGAAAGCTCGCCGGTTAGTTATTGACAATCTATTGAACAATTGTGATATTTTGTGCCTTCAGGAGACGTTTCTTTCAGAACAAGACTTGGAACGTTTGAACTGTCTTAACCCTGATTTCCATGGTGCTGGGGAGTCTACAACTGACCTCAGCAAGGGAATTATCAGGGGGAGGATACCTGGAGGTGTGGCTATCCTCTGGAGAAAGAAGCTGGACTCCTTGATAAAAGTGGTCCGACTTGGTGTAGATTGGTGTATTGGTGTGCAGTTTAATTGTAATGATAAGGAATTCCTTATTATCAATGTATATACGCCATTTGAATGTCAACAGAATGAGGATGAATATTTAAATAAGCTTGCCTTTATCAATTCTTATATGCAAGACTATAATAATACCTGTATTTTTATTATGGGGGACTTGAATGCAGACATATCTGACACTGACTCCTTATTTGCAAAACATATGTATCTTTTTTGCTATGAGAACAACTTAATCTTGTCAAGTAAGGTACTAATGCCTCCTGATAGTTATACCTATATAAGTGAGGCTTGGCACACTACGTCCTGGCTCGATCATTGCATCAGCACAGGTGATGCACATGCTTCTTTGGGTGGCATGAGTATTTATTATGGGTTAGCAATGTCTGATCATATACCGTTTGAGATGATAATTAATGTTGACTGTCTACCTGCACTTTATCAAAATGTCAGTCAGGATGAGGTGGGAAAATTAGACTGGGACACTCTTTCTGAGGAAGAAATTGTAGAATATTGTGGTCGTACAGATAAATCCTTGAGTAAAATATGTCTTCCTAGAGATGCTGTAATGTGCAGCGATGTGAACTGTAGCATTATTGAACATAAGAAGGACCTTTGTAGTCTGTACAATGCTATAGTTAACTCCCTGTATAAGGACAGCAAGCCTTATTATAAGAAAATATGTAAAACACATAAGGTTAGACCTGGCTGGAATGAGGCCGTAGCTGTGCCTTATTCTGAAGCTCGGGAAGCATATAAAGCATGGGTGGTGGCTGGGAGACCCAGACAAGGGCCAGAATTTGAGATGAAGAAATGTACAAATGCTAAGTTTAAGTATGCTATTCGTCATATCTCTAAAAATGAGCAGCTTATGAGAAGTAATTCCCTGGCCAAGAAATTGTTAGATAAGAATGTCACAGAATTTTGGAAGGAGCTTAGACGGATTAGTAACAGTAAAACGCCTTTGCCCTGTACTTTGGAAGGCATTTCAGGTACAGAAAATATTGTGGATCTTTGGCGGCAACACTTTTACTCATTATTTAATTCAACTAAGGATGAAACTTACAAGGTAGGGAAAGTAGAAAGGGACGATTCGCTCCTGATTGACACTCATGCAGTGATCAAAGCCATTAGAGAGCTATCAGATAACAAAGCGAGTGGTTTAGACTGTATTTCTGCTGAGCATCTTAAATACGCTAGCTCAAGAATTGCTCCTCTTCTTGCAATCTGTTTCACCAGCTTCATGATTCATGGGTTGTTACCAGAATCATTATTGTCTGTTGTGTTGGTACCAGTCATTAAAGATAAAGCTGGCAAGCTGTGTAGCCTGGATAATTACAGACCCATAGCTTTAGCCAATATAATATCTAAAGTACTGGAAAAAATCATGTTTGAAAAATTAAATGTATTCATCAAATCTACTGATCATCAATTTGGATTCAAACCCCATCATGGAACAGATCTGTGCATATATGCCTTAAAAGAAATTATAAATAAGTACAGAAATCAAAATTCTTCAGTTTTTCTGTGCTTTATTGACGCCTCCAAGGCGTTTGATCGTGTTAATCACAGGATACTGTTTAGGAAAATGATTGACAGGGGGGTGCCCAAGTACTTAGTACGTATCCTGATTTACTGGTACGCACATCAGAAGATGCTGGTGAAATGGGGGAAGAGTCATTCATCACCATTTGGTGTGAGCAGTGGTGTCAGACAGGGCAGTATACTGTCCCCTATTCTATTTAATCTTTACATGGATGAGTTGTCAAAGCAACTGAATGCCTGTAAAACTGGGTGTTTAATAGGGAATAAGTTAGTGAATCATTTTATGTATGCTGATGATCTAGTTATTCTCAGTCCAAGTAGTGCTGGTCTTCAGGAGTTATTAAGAGTGTGTAGTGCTTATGGAGAGGAAAATGACATAAAATATAATACAAATAAGAGTTGTGTACTGATCTGCCGCACTAAAGAAGATTTGTTAATGAAATTCCCTGTCTTTGAATTGGCAGGCAGGGAATTAATTGTCAGGGATAAAATTAAATATCTGGGACATGTTATTAATGATAGAATGACTGATGATGATGATATTTTCAGACAACGCTGCAAAATCTACATGCAAGCAAATATTCTTGCACGCAGATTTGGTTTTTGTTCAGATGAGGTGAAACTGGTTCTTTTTAAAACCTATTGTACACCTTTATACACTGCTCATTTATGGATAAATTATAGGAAACTAAGTATGCAGAAATTACAGGTTGCCTACAATGATGCCTTAAGAATTTTACTTAAAAAGCCTCGATGGTGCAGTGCTTCCGAGTTATTTGTCTCATCACGTGTAAATACTCTGCATGCAGTAATAAGGAATTTTATGTATAAATTCATCTGTCGGCTTGATGTATCTAGAAATGAAATCATTCAAGTCATGTCTAGCATTAAGCTCAGTTCTATTCGCTGTCAGTCACAGTTTAGAAGGCACTGGTACAGTAGTCTTTTTAAGTCTTTTTAAAGTCTGTACTGTCTTTGTACTTCTTTAAGCAGTTATGTCTTAGTGTTTCTTGTAACTTTTTTGATTGTTTCAACTGTCTTGTTTTTTTTTTGTTTTTTTTTTTTTTTTACTCTACTTGTTTATTTTTTCTCTTGATGGACCTTGAGTCTGGAATAAAGTCTTTGATTGATTGATTGATTGATTGAGTAAAATATGGTGGTGGTAGTGTGATGGTCTGGGACTGTTTTGTTGCTTCAGGACCTGAAAGATTTGCTGTGGTGAATGGAACCATGAATTCTGTTGTTTACCAAAAAATCCTGAAGGAGAATGTCTGGCTATCTGTTCGTGACTTCAAGCTGAAGTGCACTTGGGTTCTGCAGCAGGACAATGATCCAAAACACACCAGCAAGTCCACCTCTGAATGGCTTAAGAAAAACAAAATGAAGGCTTTGGAGTGGCCTAGTCAAAGTCCTGACCTGAATCCGATTGAGATGCCGTGGCATGACCTTAAAAAGGAGGTTCATGCTCAAAAAACCCTCCAATGTGGCTGAATTACAACAATTCTGCAAAGATGAGTGGGCCAAAATTCCTCCACAGCGCTGTAAAAGACTCATTGCCAGTTATCACAAACGCTTGATTGCAGTTGTTGCTGCTAAGGGTGGCCCAACCAGTTATTAGGTTTAGGGAGCAATCACTTTTTCACACAGGGCCATGTAAGTTTGGAATTTTTTCCCTTCATAATAAACACCTTCATTTAAAAACTGCATTTTGTGTTTACTTGTGTTATCTTTATCTAATATTTAAATTTGTTTGATGATCTGAAACATTTAAGTGTCACAAACATCTATCCATCCATCCATCTTCTACCGCTTTTCCGGAGGTCCGGATCACGGAGGCAGCAGTTCAAGCAGAGAAGCCATGACTTCCCTCTCCCCAGCCACCTGCTCCAGCTCTTCAGAGAGGATACCAAGGCGTTCCCAGACCAGCTGGGAGACGTAGTCTCTCCACCGAGTCCTGGGTCTGCCCCGGGGTCTCCTCCCAGTGGGACGTGCCCGAAACACCTCAAGTGGGAGGCGTCCAGGAGGCATCCTAATCAGATGCCCATACCACCTCAACTGACTCCTTTCAATGTGGAGGAGCAGCGGTTCTACTCTGAGCCTCTCCCGGATGACTGAGCTCCTCACCCTATTTCTGAGGGTGAGTCCAGCAATCCTACGGAGAAAGCTCATTTCAGCCGCTTGTATCCGCAATCTCGTTCTTTCGGTCACTACCCAAAGCTCATGACCATAGGTGAGAGTAGGAACGTAGATTGACTGGTAAATCGACAGCTTTGCTTTAGAATGGTAAATGGTAAATGGCATTCACTTATATAGCGCTTTTATTCTCATCTCTTGATGACCAAAGCGCTTTACAGATCCTGCAATCCACCCATTCACACACTGATGGTGGCAGTTTAGAACTCAGCTCCCTCTTCACCACAACAGATCAGTACAATGTCTGTATCACTGCAGATGCTGCTCTGATCCGTCTGTCACTCTCTCGCTCCATTCTCCCCTCACTCGTGAATAAGACCCCAAGATACTTAAACTCCTCCACTTGGGGTAGGAGCCTGTCCCCAACCCGGAGAGGACAATCCACCTTTTTCCAGCTGAGGACCATGGACTCGGACTTGGAGGTGCTGATTCTCATCCCAGCCGCTTCACACTCAGCGGCAAACCGTCCCAGCAAGAACTGTAGGTCATTGCTGGATGAAACCAACAGGACAACATCATCTGCAAACAACAGAGATGAGATCCTGTGGTCACCAAGCATGACACCCTCCATTCACTGGCTGCACCTAGAAATCCTGTCCATAAAAATTATGAACAGACTTCCGGTCTGGACGCCATGGTGGTGGCAGCTTGGTGCTGAACCTCCCAGATCCAATCCAAGGAAAACATCTTCAAAATCAGACTTGACAGATTTTTGGAGGGGTGGAAATCGGGAGACAAAAGCACCATGCCTAACCAAAGGCAGAGGAAACGGACATTCCCCAGGTCAGGACACGCAGCGGCCGCAGAATCTGATCTTGAGGACCTCCATTCAGGAGACGAAAAGCTGGACCTAGCTAACAAAAAGGTTAGCCTGAAATCGCTATATGATGAATTACGACGATTTCGGGCCGAATTTCGTGAATTCAGAGAGGAGCTAGAGGGGACGAACAGCAGAATGGACCAGGCCGAAAACCGAATCTTGGAAGCTGAAGAAAGAGTAAAAGTGCTTGAAGATTCTTTGCTGGATTTACACAGAAAACGGTCAGGGCTGGAGGCTGGGCTGGCCGACCAAGAAGGAAGACAGAGACGAAATAACATCAGAATTCACGGTCTGGGAGAAGGAGCTGAGGACGGTTTCAACACGGTGGCAGAATGCGTGGAGTCCTTATTGAGAGGGAGGTTGGATATTCCACAAACCACTGATTTGAGAATGGAGAGGGCCCATCGTACATTAGCCGCAAGGCCAGCGGCAGAGGCGCCCCCGCGTTCGGTGTTGGTAGGATTCTCCGATTTCAAAATAGAACGGAAGGTTGTGGGACGGGCTTGGCGGAAAGGGGGATTTATGCATCGGGAGAGAAGAGTCTTCGTGGAGCACGATTACGCCCCTGAGGTTCTTGAAAAGCGACGGGAATATAACGACGCCAAAAAGGTTCTACGGGAAAAGAATCTACGCTTTCGGACGCCATTTCCGGCGAAGTTAAGGGTCTTTTACGGTGAAGAGTCATGTCTCTGCGGTTCGGCGGGGGAAGCAGCGGTTGGCATGGCGGGAAGAGGGCTCCCGGTGGCGGTGTTTGAACCCGCAGCGAATCTGAGCGAGAAAATCGGAGCTCAGGCGTGGTCCACTCGGGGACCTTCTGAATCCACGGGCCAGCGGCGGGAAACCCAGCCCCAGAGCTACAAAGATAAGCTTTCCAGTTCCAGGAAGGAATAGCGACCTTTCTGGGGTTTTTTTTCTCTTTTCAGTCATTCTGCGCTTCCATCCCCCCTCCTACAGGGTAACAAACATTAAAGGAGATGCAGAATCAGCATGTGGTAAAACCTTTCATGGAGCAGTTATAGCATTAGAAACAAATGTCTTCTTAATTTAAAGGAAAAAAAAAAATCTTGTTGGGGTAGAAATGTGACAATGACCCACATGTTCTCCCCACACTAACAAATACTGTATTAGAGTGAATGTTTGCTGTGGTGGGGGTGGGAGGGTGCACGCAATCTCATGGGGTATAGGCATAAAAAAAAAAAAAAAAAATTACAAATTCGGATTGGGATCTGAAATTCACGTTAAAAACATGGGACAACTTACAGGGGTAAGAGAGGGCCCTCAACACGTAACAGAGTTTGAGGAATTTCCCTCGGAGCCTACACTCCATCAGGGCTCTTACAGGGTCTTTAAAGAGACCCCAGCTCAGGAAGTTTTTTTGACAGTTTTTTGTTTTAAAGTCTTGTACACTATGTTCTTAATGTTTTTTATGTTCTTAATGTTCTTTCAGTTTCTGAGTAGCAAAAAAGAGGGCCACCACACTGTTATACTAAATAAGAAAATACAATGGAGAAACAGGGTGTAACCAAGATGGCCTCATGTAATGTGAAGGTGATCCTGAGTCCAGTTGGGAGACCCAGGATTCTACACAAAATGAAAAAAGACAAAGCAGAAGTGATGTTTTTGCAAGAAACCCACCTAACAGACGTGGAACACACTGGACTCAATGGACAAGGGTTTGAAATGATCTCTTCATCTTCATGTGGATCAGGGAGGAGGAGGGGAGTAGCGACATTGATATCAACCAAAATTACACTTGAAGGAAGGTCAGAGCACAGGGATGGGGAAGGGGGGTGCGGTTTGGTGATTGGGCGGCTAGAGGGAGAGGATATCGCCCTGCTGAGTGTGTATGCACCACCAGGGGCTAGATGGAAATTTTGTAAAAATGTATTCGACCTGGTGATGACTAGAGCCCAGGGTTTGGTGGTGTGTGGTGGAGACTTCGATCTAGGACTGAGTCCATGCTGGGATGCAGCAGGTGGTTCTTCACATCAAAATAACACTCAAAATAGGAAGGCTCGGATGCTACTGGAAGAAATGGGAGTCTGTGACGTATGGAGGGAATTCAACCCCAATGTAAAAGATTATACTTTTTATTCAACGCCACATTCATCTTACTCAAGGATTGATTACTTTTTTATGTTTAATAGAGACATTGGAAGAGTAAAAACATGTAGAATGGGACTGATGGATCTCTCTGACCACAGTCCAATCTATATGGACTTGGACATCCAAAAGTGCACAGGTGATGCATTTTCCTGGAGGTTGAGTTTAGGTGTCCTGAGGGGACCACTGGGAGATGAATTGGAATCAGATATTTTCAAATATTTGGAGGAGAATGATGGTGGAGGGGTGTCACCTTTGATGCTGTGGGATGCGTGCAGAGCTGTAGTAAGGGGAAGAGTTATTGCAAGACTGGCAACCCAGGGGAAACTGAGACAAGAAAAACTAATCACACTAGAGTCGGAACTCAAGAGCCTAGAAAAAGAACACAAAGATAACACTCATTCTAATGGCTCGCTCAAGATTGGGGAAATTGGGAATCAAATGGATGAGATCTACACAGTGGAGGTCCAGAAGAAACTTACATTTCTGAAACAAGGACACTATGAAGCAGGCAGTGGATCGGCAAAATTGCTAGCCTATAAATTGAGGAAGCAGCGAACAGAAAGAGCAATCTACGAAATCAGAGACCCAGTATCAAAGGAAATGGGATTCGGAATTCGGGATGTTCTTGAAAGCTTCGAGAATTACTACAAGAACTTACACTCCCACAAAAAACATGAAAACGCATCCGAGACATTCCTGAACACATTGCACCTTCCCCGACTTGCGGAGTCACAAGATAAAACGCTACTGTCGGGGGTACAACCTAGAGAATTAGAAAGAGCAATTATGAAGCTTGGGGCTGGCAAATCCCCAGGAGCGGATGGCTGTACAGCGGAGTGGTACGGAACCTTTGAACAGCAACTATCTCCTCTCCTCTTGAAAACATTTAACTATGTCCTCCGCACAGGGGAAATCCCCCCCTCCTGGAGAGAAGGGGTCATTGCAGTTATACCTAAACCTGAAAAGGATAAACTAGAATGCTCCAACTGCAGACCAATCAGTGTATTGGATCAGGACTACAGTATAGGCTTTTTGCCATTATCCTTGCTAAAAGGTTAGAAAACATACTGACAGACTTAATTCACTTGGACCAAACAGGTTTTGTAAGACGGGGACAGACACGGGACAACATTCGACGCACTTTACACATAATTCATCATAATAAAATAAAAAAATATAACTTAAATGCAGTCATGTTGGGATTGGATGCTGAAAAGGCATTTGATTCGGTTGACTGGTCTTTCCTGTATAGAATCTTATCCAGTTTCAATTTTCATAACAACTTCATTGGAACTATACAGGCATTATATAAAGGACCAACAGCTAAAATAAGGATTGACGGTGGTTTATCATCATCTTTTGAGCTGGAAAGAGGATGTCGTCAAGGCTGCCCCCTGTCCCCACTGCTCTTTGCAATCTTCATGGAGCCTCTGAGCCAATGGATGAGACAGAATCAGGGAATTCAGGGTATTGCACTTGGTCAGAGGGAACGTGGAATGGCACTCTTTGCTGATGGCATTTTAATATACCTAGGGCAACCAGACACTTCTTTACCAGAACTAATCTCAGTTTTTTCAGACTATGGAGATTTGTCGGGGTACAGATTGAACATGCATAAAACCCAGGTTTTGACGTTCAACTATGACCCAAATCATTATTCACTAAGTGAACTCAAAACTAACTGGGAGTTGGAATCTATGAAATATCTGGGGAACAATGTCCCGAAACAACTCAACAAAATTATAGCACTGGGCTATGATCCACTGGTGACGGAAATGGAATCTGACCTAGCGGGATGGAATATGATACCATTCTTAGGTGATGCACAAAGAATTGAAGCAGTCAAAATGAATATACTCCCACGTCTTCTGTGCCTTTTCCAAGCAATACCATTAGAACCCCCCCAAAAAACATGGTAGGAGCTAGACAGAAGGATCTCAAGATTCATATGGCAGGGCAAGAGACCTAGAATCAGATATAGAACCCTACAGCTAAACAAAGACAAAGGTGGGCTCGCGCTGCCAAATATCAGGGACTATTTTATAGCTGCACAAATTAAAACTTTGGTGGAGATGTGTAGCCCAGTCTGCACTGCACAGTGGAAGGAGATGGAATGCCAAGTGGCAGGTGACGTCCCCCTACAGGCGATAATGGGGAACAAGGCCTTGCCTAAACTCTTGAATAGCACTGGCCCGTGGATAGAGACCCCGCTAAAAATTTGGTTTAAGATAGTCAGAGAGAATCAAGCTAAAGAGCCCTATCGACTTCTGCAATGGATTGCCTATGATCAGGACTTTACCCCCAATAAAACAGACACTAGATTTAAAGAGTGGAAAGAGAAAGGGCTGATAAAATATTACGATTTCTTTAAGGGGCAAACTTTAAGAAGTTTTGAAGATTTGAAAAAACAAGGTCTAGTGGATCAAGACCTTTGCAGGTTCTTTCAGCTTAGACACCACATGGACAATATACTTAGAAAGGAGGATTTGGAGGGGGCCCAGTCAGGTGTTCTGAAGGTCTTCTTAATGGCATATAAAGGGATCCCAGGGATCAGATACATTTCTAAAATATACCAAGGTCTTCAAGACTTAAAAGGAGACAACACATCATATATAAAAGAGAGATGGGAAAAAGAGGGGAATTTCACTTTACAATTGGAAATATGGGAAAAGCTAAATAGACAGCAATGGAAAAGTACCTCATCCCTGCAGTGGAGAGAATTTGGATGGAAAAATTTGGTAAGATTTTTCAGAACACCTGCACAAAACGGATTTACCCATGGGGGGTTGAGCTGTTGGCGCTTGTGTGGTGAAAAGACTGCAAATCATTTTCATGTGTTTTGGTCGTGCCCGGTTGTCCACCAATATTGGACCAATGTGCAGACAATATTGGGGAAAATATTCAAAATAACAGTTCCCTTTTCTTTTATAACTTTGTATTTGGGTTTACTACCGGACTCACTGGAAAGACGAGGAGATAAATACTTATTCAATGTTTTAATATTGGCAAGTAAAAAAGCCCTAACTAAAAAATGGATGCTGAAGGACTGTCCTGCGCCTGAAGATTGGATTGACATGATTCAAGACATTTGCTCGATGGAAAAGTTGGCATTCGCACTGAGACAGGACATGGATGGGTTCATGAACTTTTGGCAACCCTGGATCGCATATGTGTCTTCCATTAGATCTAATCTTTGACAAATACCATTTCAATGATGGTCCCACTCTTTGTTCCAAGGCTACTCAGATGCTCTTTTACTTTTAATTACTTAATTTTCTGTTTTTGTTTTTTGCTGTTCTGTTTGTTTGTTTATTCGTTTTTTTGTTTGTTTGTTTGTTTGTTTGTTTTAATTTAATTCTCTTTAATTTCACTTTTTCTTTCACTTAAAAAAAAGGGGGTGTTGTAATAACTATTCTACCAATGTTGTCAAATAGCAAAATATAAGGGAACGTGCGATGAAAATGTAAACAATGCAATGCTGTAATGACCTGTATACCCTTTACAAAAACTTAAATAAAAAAAAAAAATTATGAACAGGATCGGTGACAAAGGGCAGCCCTGGCGGAGTCCAACTCTCACTGGGAATGAGTCCGACCGAGTGTTGGCAATACGAACCAAACTCTCACAACGGTCGTACAGAGACCGAATAGCTTGTAATAACAAGCCCGATACCCCATACTCCCGAAGCACCCCCCACAAAAAACCACGAGGGATACGGTTTAGTCTAGTGGCTAGGAGGGGTTCCCATGCACCCCCCGGAAATCAACTTTTAACCAGCATTTCTGGAATGCTCTGGATAAGCTGTTAACAAAATGCCTTGTTCCCAAGCTTGCAAAATGTCCCATGTGACTTTTTTATGCTAATTTTATGTAAATTATTGCCGCCATTACCAGAAAATGCATTTTTTGTTATCTCTTTAAATGTTTGAGAAAACTCCTTAATTATGGCTTCTACACCCATGTTATGAAGGTCAATTGTCACATTGAACCTATTTCCAGAATGCCCATATTTGTATAGAACAAGAAAATATGCAAATTAGGTCCGCCATTGTGCAAAAATCTTTATTTCTCTATATCTCTACCAGTCTTGGACATAGCCTCACCAAAATGGTTTCTACCTCCCTTATTACATGGTCAAACAATACGATAACGTTATCATTGTTGTGAATACACGTGTTACTAGTATGTTACGAAATCCTGTAATTATGGCTGCCACTAAGAAAAAATAGTTTTTTCGCCCTATTTTGGCACCTTTTAAAGATAAACATTTTCTGGGAGCTTCTACCTCCCTATTAACATGGTCAAGGAACACTAAGCTTGAGCGTGCTATTCAAGTTTTCTTTCTCACCTTATGCATTTTCATAATAAATGGTTAAAGCACCCATCCACAAATACTACAAATGAGGTAGTGAATTATGAAAATCACTTAAAATCACAATCAGTTTGCCAAATTTCTTAGATAGCGATGCATTTGTTTTGAAATGTGCTTTTTGTGGTGTAATCTTAAGTATTACATATGTGGAGCCACTAGGGGGCGACACAGACCGGATGTTGTCAGGGGTACAACAGGACGGGAGATTAATATGGCGGAGTTCGTGTGTTAATGTGTTGCAGCCAGTTAATAAAGGAGGCTCCGTGTTCACCCAAAGCAGCAGTCTTTATTTATAAAAGAACCCAACACAACATGGTGTCAGAAGTTGGTGCGCTTTGAGGTGAGAAAAGTCAGCTTTGCAACCGGCTAGCGGCTATGACGGACAAAGTTCAAAGAGCTGCAGCTGCGCCAATTGATCCAGTAATGGCGGCGGCTACTCCAGCGGCAACCTTCACCATTAAACCACCGGAGCCCTTCGACTTTGCGAGACCCCAAGAGTGGGAAAAGTGGATAAGACGTTTTGAGCGTTTTAGACTGGCAAGTAACCTGAATAACTCATCTGAGGCGAACCAAGTTAATACGCTGGTCTATTGCATGGGAGATGAGGCTGACGACGTGCTAAGAGGGCTCGAGCTAACGAGTGTGCAGCGCCAGCAGTACGATGCCGTTAAAACAGCCTTTGATAGACATTTCGTTCCCAGAAAGAACGTGATTTATGAACGAGCAAAATTCAACAAGCGAGTGCAACAGCCGGCAGAACCAGTAGACTCGTTCATAACAGCACTCTATGCACTGGCAGAAAACTGTGAGTACGGTGCACTTCATGATGACCTTTTGAGAGACAGGCTTGTAGTGGGTCTAAAAGATTCGTCGCTGTCAGAAAGAATGCAGCTTGACAAAGATCTTACCCTAGCTAAAGCTATAACAATGGCAAGACAATCTGAAGAAATAAAACGACAACAAACTGACCTAAGAGGTGAAACTAGCGTTAACAGAACAGCCGTGGATGCGGTACACATCAGAAAAGCCAAGCCAAACAAGTTCATAATCAAGGAACAAAAACAGATTAAGTCCTCAAGGCCTCAGCAGACAAAACAAGACAGTAAGGTTTGTTCCAAGTGTGGCAAAGCACCAGCACATGCAGCAGTACAGTGCCCAGCTAAAAACGCGGAATGCCATAACTGTAAAAAACGTGGACACTATATTAGAGTCTGTAGGTCCAACCCAACTGTGAATGAGGTCGCTGACAATGCAGACAGACTTTTTCTGGGTGAAGTGGATCTAGGGGAGGATCCATGGCTGGCAGACATAAATGTGAGAGGAAATAAAGTGACTTTTAAGTTAGATTCCGGAGCGGACGTCACAGCGGTTTCTGACCAAACATTTGAAATCTTCAAGAAGAAAAATGAACAGTTGGAAAAGGCACAAAAACCACTCTACGGACCGGGTGGAACTGCACTAACCGTGTTAGGGTCTATGACAGAGACTATTACATACGGTGACAAGAGCACTACTGAGAAAATCTATATTGTCAAAAATCTGCGCATGGCACTACTGAGTAGAACAGCTTCCGTGAGACTGAAACTAATTGCCAGAATTGACACTATAGACCAAGAGACAGTGAGAAAAGCGTACCCCAAGTTATGCGATGGACTTGGGCTTGTTCAAAAGCCATACACAATTAAACTGAAACCTGATGCTAAGCCCTTTTCACTCAAGGTGCCAAGGCGTGTGCCACTGCCGCTCATGGGTAAAGTGAAAGAGGAGCTCGAGAGGATGGAAAAGTTGGGAGTCATCAGTCGCGTGGAGCAGCCAACAGATTGGTGCTGTGGCATGGTTGTAGCTCCCAAAAAGGACAAAGAAAAGGTGCGTATCTGTGTGGACATGACACCTTTAAACGAGTTAGTGTGTCGCAAAAGATACATCCTCCCGTCTGTGGACCAAACGCTAGGCATGCTCACAGGTGCTCAGTATTTTTCAAAGCTTGATGCAAATATGGGATTTTGGCAAATACCACTGTCTAAAGAGTCGGCCTTTCTCACCACATTCATTACGCCATTTGGCAGATACCACTTCAACCGTTTGCCATTTGGTATTTCCAGTGCTCCTGAACATTTCCAAACATGATGGTGACTGAGGTTACAGCGGGTCTTGACGGAGTCGTCTGTCACATGGACGATATCCTGGTCTGGGGATCCACCAAGGAGCAGCACGACGCAAGACTGCACGCTGTCTTGAAGCGCGCGGAGAAAGCCGGCGTTACGTTGAATATGTCAAAATGTGAGTTTGGCAAAAGAGAGGTTAAATTTCTTGGGTTTATTGTTTCAGCAGAAGGAATGAAGCCAGATCCAGACAAAACCCAAGCTGTTCAGGACATGAAAGAGCCAAGCAACGTGAGTGAGCTCAGGAGCTTTCTCGGAATGGTGAACCAGCTGGGGAAGTTCATTCCGAACCTTTCTGAAAAGGACAAACCATTGAAAGACTTGCTTTCAACAAAGAACATGTGGTACTGGGGGCATGAACAACAAAATGCGTTTTGTAATCTCAAACAAGAACTGTCCTCTGCTCCTGTATTGCAGCTCTATGACCCAAACAAACCACAGAAAATATCTGCAGATGCCTCTTCATACGGATTGGGGGCAGTCATGCTACAGAAGGAGAGAGACGTGTGGTCACCAGTTGCTTACGCTTCTCGATCATTGACACCTACAGAGCAGCGCTACGCACAGCTGGAAAAAGAAGCGCTGGCTCTCACGTGGGCCTGCGAAAGATTCAATGACTTTATCCTGGGTCTGCACTTTGAACTAGAAACTGATCATAAGCCACTAGTGAGTCTGCTGGGAGGACAAGCTTTGGATGCGCTTCCACTGCGTATACAGAGATTTCGTATGCGCCTAATGAGGTACTCATACACTATAAAGCACATCCCTGGCAAAAGTCTAACCACTGCCGACACGCTCTCACGCTTACCGCTCACAAACAGTGTTACTCACACAGACACAGATCTTATGGAGGACACTAACATTTATGTTGACTCTGTGCTAGAGGGACTCCCTACAAGCAGCAAATATCTTGCAGATCTCCAAGAGCAACTGCAGTCCGACAGCGTCTGTTCACAAGTCATGAAATACTGCACAGAAGGCTGGCCGGATCGTAACCAGCTACAGGGAGCGGTGAAGCACTACTGGTCTGAGAGAGCCGTTTTGAGTGTGCATAACGGACTACTACTGAGAGGCACGAGGTTAGTTATCCCTGCTAACATGAGAAATGCAGTTTTGGATAAGATACATGAGGGCCACCAGGGGGTGGTTAAATGCAGAGAGCGCGCCCGTCAGGCTGTATGGTGGCCAGGTTTAAGCAACCAGATTAGTGAAATTGTACTCAAATGCAGAAAGTGCATACAGGAAAGAGTAAATGTGAGAGAGCCTTTAATGCCCACAGATTTACCAGAAAGGCCATGGCAGAAGTTGGGAGCTGATTTGTTCACGCTACAAGACAAAAACTACCTGTTATTAGTGGACTACTTCTCTAGGTATATAGAGATTGCCCAGCTCAGCCCAACTCGCTCTGCCAATGTCATTGTGCATTTAAAATCAATGTTTGCACGTCACGGAATACCGGAGATACTGATCACGGATAACGGCCCGCAGTTTGCAAGTCAGGAAATGGAAGACTTTGCAAAGGAGTACTGTTTTGAGCACGTGACCAGTAGTCCCAGGTACCCCCAAAGTAACGGTGAGGCAGAAAGAGCTGTCAGAACAGTCAAAAACCTAATTAAGAAAGCCAGTGATCCATACCGAGCACTGTTAGCCTACAAAACCACAGCGTTGGCAAATGCCTACAGCCCAGCACAGCTTCTCATGGGGCGTAGGCTTTGTACCACCCTGCCAATGCTTCCAGAGGCCTTGCAGCCATGCGTGCCGAATCTGCAACAAATTCGTCACATGGAAAAGGAGAGACGGATGAGGCAAACTGAATGTTTCAACAAAAGACACAGAACGAGAGATCTGGATAAACTGTTACCCGGAAACTCTGTTTGGATTACAGATGCAAAAGCACAGGGCACAGTGACATCTGTCCACAAAACTCCACGGTCCTATGTCATTAGAGGACCACAAGGGACAATCAGGAGGAATCACACTCATCTTGTGCCTATGTCGATACCAGAGACTGAGATGGAACCACAACGGACCCAGTCAAATGGAAAAGACACTCCTACAGAAACTGTTTCTGAGCCCAATGCACAGGAAACACCAGGTGTTGTTAGAACCAGGTCTGGTAGAGAAGTGATTAAACCAAAGAGACTGGATCTGTAGAGTTGCATGTTAATATTTGTGAAAGCAGAGTTGAGTTCTGAAAATGCCTTCTTTAAATAGAAAATAAGAGGCCTTTGCATAATATGTTCTTACATGGCAACAGTGTTGAAAAAAAAAAAGAAATGTTATAGATTTGTAAAAGGGGGTGATGTGTTACATTTATGCTGTCATAGTTAGCTGACAAAAGGGAACGGAAATAAGAATGTATTTTGTGTTTTCAGCTAAAAGGGGTCAACTTGGCTTCAGTAAGGGGGATGTGGTGTAATCTTAAGTATTACATATGTGGAGCCACTAGGGGGCGACACAGACCGGATGTTGTCAGGGGTACAACAGGACGGGAGATTAATATGGCAGAGTTCGTGTGTTAATGTGTTGCAGCCAGTTAATAAAGGAGGCTCCGTGTTCACCCAAAGCAGCAGTCTTTATTTATAAAAGAACCCAACACAACACTTTTATTTTATAATTGCATGCAAAAACGTGATTTCTACGCTGTGGTACTGTTGCTGGGAACCCTGTGTTAGTGCCCAGTCTTTCTTGGCCATTTCAAAACAAAATGGCCCGCGACGAGGAAGCCATATAACTTCAAAGTGTTCCTCGCCAATGACGAGAACAAAAAGCAATTATGTAATTTACTACTACGCGTTTGGAGTGGCCGAGAAGCAGCATCGAGGCTCCAAAACACGCAGAAAGCAGTGATTATTGTTGAAGGACGGGCCCATGAACTGGTCGTTTCGAACGGGGAGGTCTGTCGATAACATTTCAATTACTTTTATGCCCATGCAATTACTGAAGTAAAAAACTTTGTATTTTATTGCTTTCGGGTGGAAGAGCGAGAACTCCCCGAAATATACAGTGATCAGGAAGAAACTGACACAAGGGTGGTGCTATACCTTCACTTTGCCGCCAGAATTGGCTATGAGAATGCTGTGGTCCGTACGCCAGACACGGACATCTTCGTGATTCTGCTCTACCATGCCCATACAATAAACCTTACTGTCTACTTGGACACAGGATCTGGCAAACACCGCAAGCTACTCAATCTCTTGGAAATTGCTGAGTCCTTGGGACGCAGCTACTGTTCCACCATACTTGGCTTCTACGTGTTCACTGGAGAAGATTGTACAAGCTCCTTTAAAGGAAAAGGAAAAGTCGGTCCTCTGAAAAAACTTGAGAAGAGCCCAAGGTTTCATGAGGCATTCCGTCAGCTTGGAGAGAACTGGAACGTCGACCCTGAAGTGGTTACGCAGCTGGAGAAATTCACCTGTATCATGTATGGGCAGCCTCGTGAATCGTCCGTGGATACCGTACGTGTCAAACTGCTTCGAAAGATGGTTGGTGAAGGTGAGAGGCTCACTACCAAGTCAAAAGTCGACCTGTCACGTCTCCCTCCGTGCCGCTCTGCGCTCATGCCACACATCCAACGTGCAAACTACCGGGTTGCGCTGTACAAACGAGCTCACCAAGCTATCTTCGAAAAGCTGAAACCACACGATGAGGGTCAGGGTTGGTTAAGAACAGACCAGGAAGTACTAGAATCCATCTGGTACTATGGAGAGGCGCTACCTACTTCACTCGTAGCTATCCTAGATACTGCTGGTGGAGACGATAGTGAAGAAGAAGAGTCTGAAGACGAAGCAGAAGACGACATAGAAGAAGAGGATGATAATGATGATGATGCGTAATATTTACATATTACTGTTAGAAATGAACACATGATTAGTTTTTATCATGTTCCTTGACCATGTTAATAGGGAGGTAGAAGCTCCGAGAAAACGTTTATCTCTAAAAGGAGCCAAAATAGGGCGAAAAAACTATTTTTTCTTAATGGCAGCCGTAATTACAGGATTTCATAACATACTAGTAACACGTGTATTCACAACAATGATAACGTTATCGTATTGTTTGACCATGTAATAAGGGAGGTAGAAACCATTTTGGTGAGGCTATGTCCAAGACTGGTAGAGATATAGAGAAATAAAGATTTTTGCACAATGGCGGACCTAATTTGCATAGTTTCTTGTTCTATACAAATACGGGCATTCTGAAAATAGGTTCAATGTGACAACTGACCTTCATAACATGGGTGTAGAAGCCATAATTAAGGAGTTTTCTCAAACATTTAAAGAGATATAACAAAAAATGCATTTTCTGGTAATGGCGGCAATAATTTACATAAAATTAGCATAAAAAAGTCACATGGGACATTTTGCAAGCTTGGGAACAAGGCATTTCGTTAACAGCTTATCCAGAGCATTCCAGAAATGCTGGTTAAAAGTTGATTTCCGGGGGGTGCATGGGAACCCCTCCTAGCCACTAGACTAGTTGAATGCCTTCTCCAAGTCCACAAAACACATGTAAACTGGTTGGGCAAACTCCCACGAACCCTCGAGAATTCTCAAGAGGGTAAAGAGCTGGTCCGATGTGCCACGACCAGGACAAAAACCACATTGCTCCTCCTGAAGCCGAGGTTCGACCAACGGCCAGACTCTCCTCTCCAGTACCTTGGCATAGACCTTCCCAGGGAGGCTGAGGAGTGTGATCCCTCTAAAGTTGGAGCACACCCTCCGGTCCCCTTTTTTGAAGAGAGGAACCACCACCCCGGTTTGCCATGCCAAAGGCACTGTCGCCAACCTCCACGCAATGTTGCAGAGGCATGTCAACCTTATCGTGGTGGGGGGTTTGCGTGCCCCAGCGATCCCAGGAGCTATGTTGTCCAGGGCAATTTGCCTCTGATAGGGTCACCCAAGACAAATTGGTCCTGGGTGAAGGGCCAGACTAAGAACGATCCAACTGACTCACATGATAAATTCTAGATCAATGATTCAGTGTACCCCACCCGGTATGGGGTTACTGGGGCCCCACCCTGGAGCCAGGCCTGGGGGAGGGGCTCGATGGCTAGCGTCTCGTGGCCGGGTTTCCACCCATGGGACCCGGCCAGGCTCAGCCCGAAGGAGTTACATGGGTCTGCCCTTCAGTGGGCTCACCACCTGCAGGAGGGATCATGGGGGCCCGGTGCTACTGTATGTGGATTAGGTGGCGGTCAAAGGCGGAGACCTTGGTGTCACAAACATACAAAAAAAAAATGAGAAATTAGGAAGGGGGCAAACACTTTTTCACACCACTGTATACATGTATTAAATTAATAAAATCTGTTAATCCAACATTTTTCTTTCTGCTCCCAATTTTATTCTTGTGCTTCTATATTTTTTCTTTTATGCGCTGCTTGACAAAAATGCCAGCGTACAGCTCTGGGATGACATACACCTCATGTGTATTGTGACAGTGATATCACAGTCATACCTGCATAAACAAATACCAAGCATTTCAAACAAGTGCACGGATGGCTTGATACAATATCCACACTACCAAACACCGAGGCATCAGCACCTGTGGTGCCTTCATTAAGAGAAGCAAGTGTTTTGATAGTTTTTAAATAATCACATGACAAATAGACACATTTCATACAGTTAAAACCTTCAAACACACCATTTTTCAATGAGCCCTTTAAGTTAGGCTGCTGATTTTCTCCACTACTCTGAACTTACCTCCAAATACCAAAAGAGTACTCCAGTCAACTGCATTCTCCTCTGTCAGCATTTTCTTCAATACGTCTACATCCATGCAGTAACATGAAACTTTCTTCCCAAAATCTAGGGCCCGCTTGTTCTGTTAAATAACCACAAGATTTCACAGTAAACTAACCTACAATAATTCCAGTCAGTCAAAACTCTAAAACTTACTGGCCAGTCCCATGGGACTTTCACTTACCTTGAGGTCTGGTTTGCAAATGATAACCCTAAAATCAGGCCACTTGTCAACTACAACTTCCAATGTGGTTGGCTTGTCCCTGTTAATGCCATAGAGAAATCCGTACACCTAAAACACTGACATAGGTTTAGTTACAGTGGCTCAAAATACACAGAGATTAAATGCTGATAGATAGAATTACATATTTTAGGAAACATTTCTTGCAGAAGTCCACCTTATAACTCTTCGGTAAGTGTTTGCGTAAAACTCCTTCAGCAATCTGCAGCTCTTCTCTATTTAATGTCTTCATGTTGCTGCAGCTGTCAGTTTAACATGCTTATTAACTGGGTCAGTGAGCAAAACAGCCTGCTCGACTGAAATGGGTCTGCCCTTAGAGATCATTAACTTTAAGTCAACCTTCAAACCAGTTCAGCACAAAACTTTACAGCAGCTTTATTCCAGATGCATTGGCTAAGCTGTCATTTCTTGTCAGGATTATAAAAATAAGACTTTGTGTTTTCACCTTCTCTTCTAGTTGCATAATTCTTGACTTATCAAAAAAAAGATCAATACTGCGGCGGCAAAGAAATAATAAATTGCGAACTGAGAGTTTTAAGTAGAGTTTATTAAATCACACCGCCGTCACAGGATCCCCGCTCCAGCCCAAGTGTGTGCAGGCTGGAGCGGGATCCTCAGGCTCTCAGGGAAGAGACACAAAAGTGCGTGTCTGCAGCAGCAGTTGAAGAATGAGAGAGCGAGCATGGATTTCAGTCAGCTTATATACCAGTTACAAACAATGCATGAAAGGCATTCACAGCAGGGAGTATGGCATTTGCATTTGAGAGAC
Organism: Pholidichthys leucotaenia; assembly: GCA_020510985.1. Taxonomy (NCBI): domain Eukaryota; kingdom Metazoa; phylum Chordata; class Actinopteri; order Cichliformes; family Pholidichthyidae; genus Pholidichthys; species Pholidichthys leucotaenia. Next base: position 304,867,221 of record CM035841.1, on the reverse strand, counting down.
ACAGTAAGAACAGGATGCATGAACACAATGCATGAATGGCACATTAACATCTCAGTACATAGCCGGAAAAAGCCAGAAGAAGCGAGGCTGCCTGTAGACATTAATACACACATTTCACTGTTAAGTTAATTGCTCTAGTCGAGCGCTGTGTCTGTCCCAGTCTGTTGTGGGGGGTTACGCCACACCGCTCCCCCTCAGAGGGCTCGGCAGGGGGCCGAGACCTCGATAGTCCGGATTTGGCAGCGAGCAGTGAAAGCTCTGTGCAGGCGGAGGTGGAGGGGGGTGGGGGGTGGTAAGTGCCGGCCGGAGACGGTGAAAGCGTCTGGGCCTCGCAAAAATTGCTTCTGGATCCGCGATGTCGAGGGGCTGTCCCGTTGAACGTGCGGAGATCACAAGAAGAAAAATTAGTCACTGGCTCCTCCCGCGATTAAGTCCTGCAAGGATTAATAGTGGCCGTGAAGAGAAGCAGGGGCGGCTGTAAGAAAAACATAAAAGCAGAGGGACTGGCGTTTTGACTTTAGGTGCGGGCGCAGCCCTAAAGTCCTCGGGGATCGCAAAACCGCTGAATTCCCCATGTGTGCCGTGGCTGAGACCATTAACAAATCCTTCGAGCATGCTGCGAGCGTGCCTCCAGGTGTGAGAGCAGCCCTGAAGGCTCTGTGTGTAGCGGCGAAGGAGGATGGGGGTCCGTAGAGCCATATGCGTCCCGTGCGTGGTGCGCCGTCTTCGTAACTCCCGGTGCGTGTGCCGGGGCTCTGTGCGTGGTGGGCCAGCTGGAGAGGAGAACCAGGTTCAGGGAGCTTAATCATCCCTGTTGTAGTTGTTGGAGCGGTGAAAGTGAGTAGACGATCTTTGTCCCTCGAGCTCGTGTAGATGCGTTGGAGCGGTGAGAGGGAGGAGACGATCTTTGTCACTTGCTCGGCCATGGTGCCTTCAGGTCCACACGCTGCATTCTCCGTCGACCATGGAGATCGCCGTCGTGGAGGGGGGACGAGGTACATGCACTCTCGAGTGGAGGAGCTGTGAGCGCGGCCGGTCCAGCGTGGATGTTGGGATCTAGGCATGCAGATCCCACCATGAAGTTTGCTGCGGCTTTCCCGGTCGTGGGTGATGTCCAGAGAGTTCCCTGAAGCAGAAGGGAGCTGCTGTGTTCGCTTGTTGTCGGAGCATCACCGCCGGGTGCTGCGTTCGCTGGCAGCGTGTTCGTTTCAGCGTCGGGTCACCAGTGCGGCGGCAAAGAAATAATAAACTGCGAACTGAGAGTTTTAAGTAGAGTTTATCAAATCACACCGCCGTCACAGGATCCCCGCTCCAGCCCAAGTGTGTGCAGGCTGGAGCGGGATCCTCAGGCTCTCAGAGAAGAGACACAAAGTGCGTGTCTGCAGCAGCAGTTGAAGAATGAGAGAGCGAGCATGGATTTCAGTCAGCTTATATACCAGTTACAAACAATGCATGAAAGGCATTCACAGCAGGGAGTATGGCATTTGCATTTGAGAGACACAGTAAGAACAGGATGCATGAACACAATGCATGAATGGCACATTAACATCTCAGTAAATAGCCGGAAAAAGCCAGAAGAAGCGAGGCTGCTTGTAGACATTAATACACACATTTCACTGTTAAGTTAATTGCTCTAGTCGAGCGCTGTGTCTGTCCCAGTCTGTTGTGGGGGGTTACGCCACAAATACCACTTTTACAGTATCAATGCATCCCTTAAAATTTAATATTTGTGCTATTAAATTCTGGTTCCGGTTCCGCCGGACCGGCGGCGCCACACGAGTCGGCTGCCTGTTGCAACAGCCTTTTTTTTTTATCTTCCTTCTTCTTTCTACACCTTTCACTCTGTATATATATCACGGACGCACGGATCGCCCCGGGGGTCTCCCGGGTCGGCGGACGGAGCCACGGTTTGCAGCGGGAGACGTTACAGCGGGGAGGAGCTAGTGCTAGCTAGCACTTGGCCGCCGCCCGGTGCTAATGGGAAACTCGACATACCGGGAGCTGTAGCGAAAACGAAGCGGGTGCCGGGCTGGAGTTTAGGCGCCGTGAAAGAAATATAAGACAGAATAATAAAGAGCGATGGCAAGAACCAAGCAGACCGCCCGTAAAATCTACTGGAGGAAGAAGCCCCCCAGGAGACAGCTAGCCACAGGGCTGCTCGGAGAGGCGCTCTGGCCACCGGCAGAGTGAAGAGGCCTCGCCGTCACAGGTCCGTGGCTCTGAGAGAGATCCGTCGCTACCAGAAATCCACGGAGCTGCTCATCCGTAAGCTGCCCGTCCAGCGCCTGGTGAGGGAGATCGCTCAGGACTTCAAGACCGTCCTGCATTTCCTGAGTTTCGCCGTCATGGCTCTGCAGGAGACCAGCGAGACCCACCTGGTGGTCTCTTCTTCGCTAAGGGGGTCACCATCATGCCCAAAGACTTCCAGCTGGCCCGCTGCATCCGCGGAGAGAGAGCTTAGACTTTCTGCTGCACATCCACCAGCCATAATGCTCTGCACTGTGTGTCTATATATATACATTTATAGTAATATGGACATATGTTTACTAGATGTTGTTTTTTCTTGCCTTCTGATTGTTGCTCTGAGTGTTGCTATCCCTATGCTGTTGCAATCCTGGAATTTCCCCATTGTGGGACTAATAAAGGCTTATCTTATCTTATCTTATCTTATAAAGGCTTATCTTATCTTATTAGATAACAACTTAAGCAATGTACAGTGGTTTGCACAAGTATTCCTATGTGGCATGTAGAGTTATCTAGGCATTTTTACTTCCCTGGGTACCTCCTTTTTCTATTGTACTGTGTGTATTTTCTGTTGGTTTGGGTCGTCTTCTGTGTCATGCTGCTGTTACACTGTAATTTCCCAGTTTGGGATCAATAAAGTACATCAATCGGTCTATCTGTCTACAGTGCATTCAGAAAGTATTCACAGTGCTTCACTTTTCCATATTTTATGTTACCGCCTTATTCCAAAATGGATTAAATTCACTTTTTTCCTCAAAATTTTACACACATGAAGCTTAAAATTGTGCTCAGGTGCATCCTGTTTCCACTGATCATCCTTGAGATGTTTCTACAGCTTAATTGAGTCCACTTGTGGTAAATTCAGTTGATTGGAAAGGCACAGATCTGTCTACAGTCATGTGAAAAAATTTGGACACCCCTTTAAATATTCAGTTCTTTATTAAGAAATGTTCACATATCTATGTCTAACCTTGTTTTTGTTTATATTTGCATTTTTTTTTTAAATTTATTTAAGCCATTTTAAGTGGGAATGAATGTGGGGTTGTCCTAAAATAGATGGGGGTGTCCTAATTTATTCCTCAGTATTTGTTTAGAATTAAATTTTACAGAAAATTTGAGAAGTCTTTAATTCATTTTTAATTGTTTAGTTGTATTATGTGAATCTCCCAGTATTTTTAACATTGATAATATAGGCGATCCTATGATCTTTTAGCAAGTCCTATGGTCATGACAGACACACAGACAGAAATTTCTTGAATTATATGTACTAGTGCATACCCATGCATGCCCGTAGAAACCAAGTATAAGCAAGTATTTCTGCATGCTCGGCCCAACCCATGAGACAGGTAAGTAGACAGGTAGTTTTCATGGTTATCTGGTAGCAAGCAAACCAATGCCTGACCTGACATGAACTATGGTGTCTATATGACATCATATAGACATCGTGTAGGCATCATAGGTGGGCCGTTGGCGACTCAACCGGCAACCCCGCCCTTCTGAGGGCGCGGAGGGTGAAACTGGGCATCCTGACAGAACTAAAAACAATATCTGTCACAGGTCTGTGGTGGACCACTCCCAGTTACACGAGGTGAGACTGGACATCTTGGCAGATAAGCACATCTGTCTTAAGGTCTGTGGTGGACTTTTGCCAGTTGGTGCATCGTGACATGCACTACACAAAGAGCAGAGATAAACAAACCTATCATCTGGTCAGTCACTGCAACAGATACTGGAGCCAGTTTGTCTTGGTCTGTCCTTGCCACTGATAATACCTCTATCTGCCAAGAATGTGCCGCTAGTCCAGCAAAAGCTAGCAGTACTCAAATACTTTGCAAGCGCTTTCATGAAATGGTCAGTCAGAAAGCAACTCATACCAGCTCAGATGTCGCCCGGGTTAACAAGGTCAGGAGTTCCTGGCAGCAGAAGATGAAGGACAGAGCTCCGTGGAGGAATCTGATCAGACCTAAATGAAACAGTCATTGTCATCCCCAACAGACTGCTATGATGATGATGATGAATAAATATCCATATGTCCAAATATGTTTAAAAAAAAAAACACACAGGCTTATACAGGGTGTCCTAATTGTTTCACATGACTGTATATAAGGTCCCACAGTTGACAGTGCATGTCAGAGCACAAACCAAGCATGAAGTCAAAGGAATTGTCTGTAGACCTCCGACACAGGATTGTCTTGAGGCACAAATCTGGGGTGGGGTACAGAAAAATTTCTGCTGCTTTGAAGGTCCCAAATGAGCACAGTGGCCTCCATTATCCATAAATGGAAGAAGTTATGAACCACCAGGACTCTTCCTAGAGCTGGCCGGCCGTCTAAACTGAGCGACTGAAGAAGAGGGGCCTTAGTCAGGGAGGTGACCAAGAACCCGATGGACACTCTGTCAGAGCTCCAGCATTCCTCTGTGGAGAAAGGAGAACTTTCCAGAAGGAAAACTGTCTCTGCAGCAATCCACCAATCAGGCCTGTATGGTAGAGTGGCCAGATGGAAGCCACTTCTTAGTAAAAGGGACATGACAGCCCACCTGGAGTTTTCCAAAAGGCACCTGAAGGACTCTCAGACCATGGCAAACAAAATTCTCTGGTCTGATGAGACAAAGGTTGAACTCTTTGGTATGAATACCAGGCATCATGTTTGGAGGAAACCAGGCACGGCTCATAACCACGCTAATGGGGGTGGCAGCACCATGCTGTGGGGATGTTTTTCAGTGGCAGGAACTGGGAGACTAGTCAGGATAGAGGGAATGATGAATGCAGCAATGTACAGAGACATCCTGGATGAAAACCTGCTCCAGAGCGCTCTTGACCTCAGAGTGGGGAGACGGTTCATCTTTCAGCAGGACAACGACCCTTAGCGCACAGCTAAGATATCGAAGGAGTGGCTTCAGGCCAACTCTGTGAATGTCCTTGAGTGGCCCAGCCAGAGCCCAGACTTGAATCCAATTAAGATCTAGAAACACAGCCCCTGTCTTCAGTCTGCTCTCGAAGCCATTTTCAATGAAGGTGGCTAGGGCCAGTACTTGTTCTCCTGTACTGCGGTCCTTGCGGAAACCTGCTTGATCCACACTTAGAATATCCTCTATTTCTGGGGAAATGCGTTGCAGTATTAGGTGCTCCATGATTTTGTAAGGAACGCTGAGTAGGGAGATTGGGCGGTAGCTTGCTGGTAGTTTGTGGTCTTTGCCAGGTTTTGGGATGGCAATGACCTTTGCTGTCCGCCATTTCTTTGGGATCGAGTTTGTTTGTGTGATCCTTGTGTAGAATTGTGTCAACCAGGTTAGAGCTCGGGGGCCAAGATTTTTCATGAATTCTGGGAAGATGTTATCGTATCCTGCTGCCTTTCCACATTTCAGGCCCTGTAGGACTTTCTCCAGTTCAGCAGCCTCGAAGGGTTCAGGGTTCGTTTCCTCTACAGGCATTTTTTGGTGTTTTTTTAGCTCAGTTGTAACTGCTCTTCTGGTGTCTTTGTCTTGGGGTGCTTTGGCGATAGTCAGTAGGTGGGATGCAACTTGGTTGGGTGTGACTGATGCACGGCTTTGGCTAGGGGGCTTCTGTGCAGCTCCTAGGCGACGGATGAGGCTCCAACATTTCCTGCTAGAGTGGGTAAAGCTCCGGTCAGCAACTGTCTCCTCCCATTTCTTTCGCCGGGCTGTATTTAGCGATTCAATGAGATGGTCTGCTATCTCTGGGTCCCCTGATGTTTGATAGGATTGTAGGAGGGCAGCACTTTCTCCGTCCAAACATGGGACATAGAGGGGTCGGTAGCCTCGTGGGATTGCAGTATGGGCAGCCTTGAAGATTGCGCTGCAGAAGCAGTTGTATGCTTCATCTACAGTGATGGTGTGGAGTGGGATGGTAACAACGCTCCGGTCCAGAGTTTCACTGAATTTCTTCCAGTTGGCTTTGCGGAAGTTCCAGCGCATCTTCCTTGGGCTGTATATGACTGGAAGTTGTAGGCCAATGTGTACAAGCAGAGGCCGGTGTTGGCTGTGTGGAAAATCATCAAGAATGAGGATCTGTGTAGGATATGGCTCCCCATTCAAAGAGCTGGCCCAACACAGGTCAGGAGAATAGTCCTTCTTCCACCTAGCAGAGTGGAAGGTTCCTCTTTGTTTGGGGTCGTATATCAAAGCGAGGTCATTTCTGGATGCCCAGTCTGAAAGTGCCTCCCCATCACTGTCCACTGCTGGGTACCCCCAGTCAGGGTGATCTTACAGCCGCCTATGATACGGTCTGGCACAAAGGCCTCCTCCTGAAACTTATAAAGGCGATCCCTGCTTGGGCAACAGCAATTATAAAAACCCTGCTGACCAACCGAAGGTTCAGAGTCCACCTCAGTCAGAACACAAGTGCATGGAGAATGCAGAAAAACGGACTTCCACAAGGCTCAGTTCTAGCTCCAACTCTGTTCAACCTCTACATAAACGACCTGCCTACTACAAAATCCCGCAAATTCATCTATGCAGACGACATCTGTTTGGCATTCCAAGCACCAGACTTTGAACCACTGGAACGGGTGCTCACGGAAGATCTTGCCAAACTGGACCAGTTCTGCAAAATCTGGCGCCTAAAACCAAGCCCAGCAAAAACCATCTCCAGTGTATTCCATCTCCACAATGCAAAAGCTGCCAGAGAACTAAACATCCACCTGAGCGGACTCAAGCTTAAGCATGCCCCAAATCCAACTTATCTTGGAGTGACCCTTGATAGGACCTTATCCTTCAAGGAACATCTAAAGGGGACGGCTGCTAAGGTGAAGGTACGAAACAACCTGCTCTGCAAGCTCGCTGGTGCAAAATGGGGGGCGGCAGTCTCCACCCTGCGCACCTCAGCACTGGCCCTTTCATACTCTGTAGCAGAATATTGTGCCCCTGTCTGGTCCAGGTCATCTTACACACACCATGTAGACACCCAGCTCAACTCAACCATGAGAACTATAACTGGAACAATCCGCTCAACACCACTCCCCTGGCTCTCTGTACTGTCAAACATAGCCCCTCCACACATCCGGCGAGCAGCATTAACTCAAAGGATGCTCCAAAAAGTTAAAGTTTCTCCTCACTTACCAATCCATGCAGATATCTACACCCCACCCACTGCCCGACTTTCATCCAGACGGCCGATTTGGAAAAACCCTCCCCCAGCTGACTTTACCATCCAGACAGCTTGGCAAGAGGAATGGGAGACCAAGGAGGTCCCAAACAAACAGCTGGTGATAAACCCCAACCAACAGGTCCCGGGCACCAACCTCCCAAGGAGACAGTGGTCTACACTCAATCGCTTCAGGACTGGACATGGCCCCTGCTTGGCCAGCCTTCACAGATGGGGCAGTAGCCCTAGCCCACTGTGTGCATGTGGAGAGGAGCAAACAATGGAACACATAATAGAGGCTTGCCCGCTCCAAAGACTGGAAGGAGGATTACACACCCTCCATACAGCAAACCAGGAGGCAACTGCTTGGCTTAAGGACTTTGCATTCGCTAAATAAAATCCAATTAAACATCTCTAGAGCGATCTGAAAATGGCTGTTCACTGATGCTTCCCAAACAATCTGATGGAGCTTGAGAGGTGCTGCAAAGGGAAATGGGCCAAACTGTCCAAAGATAGGTATGCCGAGCTTGTGGCATCATATTCAAAAAGACTTGAGGCTGTAATTGCAGCCAAAGGTGCATCAACAAAGTATTGAGCAAAGGCTGTGAATACTTATGTACATGTGATTTCTTAGTATTATATTTTCAAAAAAATTGCAAAAATCTTAAAGCTTTTTTCTCATTGTCATTATGAGGTATTATGTGTAGAATTTTGAGAAAAAAGTGAATTTAATCCATTTTGGAATAAGGCTGTAATATAACAAAATGTGGGAAAAGTGAAGCGCTGTGAATACTTTCTGGATGCACTGTATCTATCCATCTATTCCCCCCCCCCCGCCATTTTTCCACTTATATTGTAACTTAATACTCCAATCATTTTTTCCCTCATTAATCTACACTCAGTTACCCCATGATGACAAAGTGAAAACAAAATTTTAGGATTTTTACCTCCGCCAAGGAGGTTATGTTTTCATCGGCGTTGGTTTGTCTGTCTGTCTGTCTGTTTGTTAGCAACATAACTCAAAAAGTTATGGACGGATTTTCATGAAATTTTCACAGATTGTCAGAAATGGGGTATCCTACAGATGATTAGATTTTGGTGGTGATCCAGATCACCGTCCAGAAGAAAACCGCCATTACGGAAAATGCGATTTTCGTGAATAACTACTGAACCACTAATCCTATCAGTGTGAATCCAATTGCTAGTCATATGTTTTCATGGTCAAGGAATCTGAAAACGTACACACAAACACTGTATGGGGGGAACTGTGACGCTTGGCGGAGGTCTGCGCTCTCAGAGTGCTTTTCTAGTTTGTAAATGTACTAAAAAGAAAATAAAACTGAAATATAACAAAAAAAAAAAATCACATGTGCATAAGTAGTCAGACACTTTGCAAAAACACTTGAAATTTAGCTCAGGGGCCTTCTATTTTTCTTGGTCATTGCTCAGATGTTTCTATGCATTATTTGGATTCCACCTGTGGTACACTAAATTTATTAGGCATGATTTGGAAAGGCACACACCTCTCTATAGAAGACCTCACAGGTGACAATGAATATCAGAGCAAAAACCAAGCCATGACGTCAAAGGAACTGCCAACTTGGAGTTTTCAAAAAAGCACCTGAAGGAGGCTTTCATGTGTTTTGCACCGAGGAGAGGCTTCCGTCTAGCGGCTAGCCACTTTGCCATAAAGCCCAGATCTGTGGAGGGCTGCAGTGTGACCCTTCTGGAACCTAGGTGCATCTCTGCACAGGATCTCTGGAGCTCAGTCAGTGTGACCATCGAGTTCTTGGTCACCTCTCTTACCAAGGCCCTTCTCCCTGGCTTGCTCAGTTTGGTCGGGTGGCCCACTCTTGTTAGAGTGGGGCTTCTTGGCCAGGTCATGTTTGTAAATGAGAAGTGGTTCTCAAACATTTTACCTGGTAAAATAAAGATCAAATTTAAAAAAAAAAAAAGTCCTCGTTTTGCCAAACTTCTTCCATTTCACTATTATGGATCTGTGCATTTCAACAACTAAGCTCTGTAGGCAGTTCCTTTTACCTTATGGCTTGGGTTTTGCTCTGATAAGCATTGTCAGCTGTGAGGCCTTCTGTAGAGAGGTGTGTGTCTTTCTAAATCATGCCCAATCGATATGGGTTACCACAGGTGGACTCAATTTTTTCTTTATAATAAATTTACAAAACAAATCCTAAAATTCTATTTTCACTTCGTCACTATGGGGTACTGACTGTAGATTAATGAGATAAAAATTAATTTAAATGATTGTAGCATCAAGCTGCAACATTACGAAACAGGAAAAATGCCCGGGGAGGGGGTGAATACTTTTGCAAGTCACTTTAATGGTTTCAATAATGCAAACCCATTAGAACATGGTTGGTGAAAGAAATTTTTTTATCATATAGTTTTTTGATCTTTAATCAATTAGAAAAAAACACTTGGACCAACTCAAAAGATTACAAGGCCCTTTATTCTGAATTTTATTACCATTAAAATTTAATCAACAATTGACTGAGTGGCCTAGTGAGTCAGCTGACTTCTATATTTTACTGCATACTGAATTCTGAAATCTAAGATTTTTTTATTCAATCTTGCTTACAAATAAGCATCAAAAATACTGATGTTAATTCCTTAGTGGAACATCCAAGTACATTTTAATCTGTGGAGGTTATTCAGGAAACACTGCTGATCTGGAAGAGTCCCTGTATTCAGTGGCAACTCTGTTTGACCACCTCGGTAACATTCAACCATGGGCGGCTCCACACTTCAAATTCGCATTGGTATGGCTGAAAGAGAAAGTTCAGAATACAGTTAAGATCTTCAAGACAACCTTATTATTATATTGATTAACACTCCAATTAAGAGCCATTACATTGATTAAATACTGTACTCTGTGGTATTTTTCCCATGAAAAGTAACACTGAGTTTTGAAAAGTCATTACCTCCTGGCCATCCACGGCTCTACACACTTCATTTACTCCATTCTCTAAGCAGGTGGTGTTTTCCAATTTCACAGTAATGAAATACCGTGTGCCTTCCACCATCTGGTTGGAAAAATAAAACATATATGAAACGATGGGTAGTGATTTTCTGCCTTTGTGCCTGGTGTGCTGTGAAAAATTGACTGGTTCAGGTGGGGTTTCATTTGATTGGTCTAAAAAAAAGAACGTAATTTTTTTTGGGGACCAATTAGGAGAAGTTGGACAGTTTTCCTGAAGAGGGCACTTGGGGTCCCTAGAAACCCAGTTGAAAAATCACTCTAGACATTAACAATAGCTTAAAGCATCTTTCAATTATAAAGTTCTCACATCTGGAAGTGCTAGACTGTATATGGGATAGAAACACAAAAAAGGATAGACTCAGCTAAAAATGAACTACACTCTGCAATCAGTTTCCCCTTTACCTGTTCCCTTCTTCATGAGAATGAAGAGTACCTTTCTTCTGTTAGTTGAGCCTGATAACAGCCTCTGCACACGCAAACGAACGTTTACTTATGTAAACACGGTTTTATGAATGAAAGTGAACCTGTAACCATGTGACTATGATCCTCGGGTCAGGAGCATTATACCAAATTAATCAAACCTGTGGATGCACACCTTATATATATATCCCTTGCATTCACCCATTCTTCCCCTTTCTAGCGACTGGGAGGAGCCGGCCTCCACCAATGAAGGACAATGAATGGTTACAGGTTCACCTTCAGTCATAACACAAGTAAACATTCATTTTTTTTTCATTTCAGTGAACCTGCAACAATGTGACAACAGTATACCAAATGAGTCCTGAGGAGAATGGAGGTGGCATCTCCCACAGGCCAAGGGAGCACAATGCTCCAATCACGCCATTAAGCATGGAACACAACCAGACGAGTTTAACTGCTTTATTGTACTTAACTGAGTGCGTACAAGTTAAGCCAGTTCTTTCAGGTAACCGGAGATGAAACAAAATCATTTGTGAGCACAAGGCACACATGCCGGCTTAAAAGAGGGGAAAAAAGCTAAGATGCAACTTAAGAATCTGCTGCGACCCCCAGAACAGATGAGGGGATGACTGATGAGGCCAGGTTGAGCCTATAGAGGCAGGTAAATGTTGAGGAAGAAGCCCAGCCAGTGGCTGCACATACAATCTCCAGGGGTGCACCCCTAAACGGTGCCCATGTAGTGGCGATTTCCCGTGTCAAGTGAGCCACCAGCCTAGCTGGAAGTTCCACTCCAGCCTGTACATACGCGAAGGCAATCAGGTCGACTAGCCAATGGGACAGGTGCTGCTTAGAGATAGGCCTGCCTGCCCATTGTGGGCTCCTCATAGAACACAAAAAGCTTGTCTGAAGAGTGGACAGACCTCGTACGGTCAATATAAACCTTAAGGGCCCTTACCGGGCACAAACTATGGAGCCTCTCAGCCTCTGAAGAAGTGTGTGTGTGGGGGGGGGGGGGGATAAAAGGCTTCAAGCACAAGAGGGTGGGAAACAAACCCACTAGTCAACACTTTGGTTGAAAAGCTGGGCTGGGCCACAGGTGGGCCACCCGATCACCATCAGCATCACCATCGCAAAGTGCTTCACCATATGTGAAGCACTTTACGTTGCATCTTTTTGTATGAAAAGTGCCATATAAATAAAGCTTTGATTGATTGATTGATCAAACCTAAGACATGCTGCATCCACAGAGAGCGCATTCAGTTCACTGACCCTCTTGGCTGACACAAATGCCAAGAGAAAAACAGTCTTCCCAGAGATCAGATGAAGGTCAGCAATGGGGAGTGGCTCAAAAAAGGGGCAAGCATAGAGCCCTGAGAACTGTCTGGAGATCCCAAGTGGGCAGCAAAGGACGCCAAGATGGGCAGCTCCATCTCACGCCTCTCAAAAATTGCTTAGCCAAGGGATGTGTCCCAGGGGCTCCCCCCACAGGTGCCTGTGGGGGGAGCCCCAGCCAGCAATGCAAAGGTAGGACCCACCTTCAACGCACCATCTAAGCCCTGCCCCGCAGCACCACTCAAAATACTGAGTGTAGAACGAGGAGCAGCAGCCTCCTTTGGATGAGCCCAAGACTTGTGCAGATTTTCCACAAAGTCAGGACAAACGGGCAAAGGAACCTGCCTCTGGGTTGCAGGACCTCTGTCCAAAGCCGAAGCCCTGGACGGAGAAGGTGGGGGAGGACGCCTCGCAGCTGATGCTGCTGTAGAAAACAGTGCCCTGACAGATATATCATTGGGCTCAGGAAGGTCCTTCTCGACTGGAGAGTCACTGTCGACCTCATCATCATCCTCAGAGACATTCACTCGCCCAATGGAGCCACAGCCAGAGCTGCTGGTCTTACCCAAGTTATCAGAGGTCATGAGAGACCCTACATCAGGAAGTGGCCCAGGGGCACATACAGGAGCCTGGTGTGGCATATCCAAAAGGCGACGTTGATTTGCAACCATATGTTCAATGGTCGTACGCATTTCCTCCAATTGCCTCTGCATGAAATCCACCCATGGATCGCATAGCTGGCTTCCTTCAACCTGCTTCGGTTTCCTGCTGGCCTTCCCAGTTCCAGCTGGAGCACTTAAACCTGGAGGGATGGAGCCCTGGGCTGGTGGCATACCAGTGTCTGGGCTATTTACCCCTTCTTCACTCCCCACAGAAGCCATTATTCCTCCAAGAAAACAATAGGAGAGAAAACAAGACAGTTACAGTATTATTAGGACCCGAGCCACTGACAACGTCAGTGGGCGAGAGCCCTATTGTATCCGCTGCGTTTATTCTTCTTTACCCCAATCACATTTTTGACCCTCTAAACGTGAACTAAAATGCGATTTTTTTACTGTGCTGTTAAATTGTTAAGTAATTCCTGCTTGAAGAAGGAAAAATATATCACATACCCCCAAGCAGATAAGGATAAAACATACCACATGCTGTTAAGCTGTTAAACCTGAAGAGAAGGCCAAATTTTTCACATATCTTTAAGCAGATAAGGGGAGTACATACCTCATGCTGTTAAACTGGTAAACAGTTCCGGTTGAAGAAGAAGGTAAATATATATCACATACCTCTAATCAGATACGGATAGTGCATGTCATGCTGCACAGAACTGCTGCAAACCTTCTCTCACTCAGCAGAAAACAACAAATATGACGCAGCGATAGGGTACCAAAGGTAAGGCAGCCCAAAACACCACAGAAAACGTAATGTCAAACAGACTGGTATAAGCTCTTACTGACTAGGAGGATAGAAAGAGGAAGAATGGGTGGATGCAAGGGATATATATATAAATATATATAAGGTGTGCATCCACAGGTGTGATTAATTTTGTATAATGCTCCTGACCCGAGGATCAGTCACATGGTTAGAGGTTCACTGAAATGAAATAAAACAAACTGGTGGGAGAGGTGGACTGGATTGGATGATGTTATTTGTTAAGGGAACAACTCCTGCCTTTGTGGGTCAGTAGGTCACAATTGCACAATAAAAAAGCCTATAAAAAAATAGCCTATGAAAACATTGAAATCAATATACATGATGTCAAATTGTAGACAGCTGAATTTTTAGGAGCCTATAATTTAATTGTTGACAAATTATATACAGTGGAGAATAAGAGAACAATGTATTAATACTTGATTTATTCTGACATATGTTATTCTTCATTGTTCAGAATTTGACAGAATATCAGCTGTGGCACCACTGCTGTAATAGCATGTTTTTTAAAATAACCAAGGCACTTCAACACAAACATTTACTTTGTAAAAAAAATTGTTAGCAAAAATTAAGAGAACAGTAACCACTGTGTCAGAAGAGAAGATTTAAACATTTTTTTTTCTTTTTAGGGCTATAGGATTCAAAAATTAATAGAAAGTGTAGAGGCCCTTGCTTTGAATGACTTCAGCACATCTGTGCCCACAGGACATCTTCTGACACAGAGGTTACTGTTCTCTAATTTTGTTCACAATATTTAGGCCTCCCACCAAGGCATAAATATTAATTACAGAATTCTTGAAAATGAATGGGACATGCAATATTAGTGACTGTTTAAAAACCCTTGTTTGTTTATCAAACTTATTTGTGAGATCTTTTATGAATTAGATTCTTGTAGTTTGAGGAATGGGAGTTGTTCGGTCACCATTATAATTGTTTTAGTTTATATGTGTAGCTCATTGTGTATCATCAATAAACGCATGCAGTACTATAACAGGACACATTTACAAATATTTGAAAACCATTGCAGTGCATCATTTTATATTTTAGCAATATTTTGTTATTAAAAGTTTTTTTTTAAAACTGTAATCAACCAAATTAACTACAAAACACCCAACATTATTATACACAACAGAAGGACCCATTAGACTGCAACTGCTTCATCAGTGCTTCCCATTTGTCAGTAAATATCTATCTATAAATGCAAGATATCTGTCTTTCTGTCTGTGTGTCTGTGTGTGTGTGTGTGTGTGTGTGTGTGTGTGTGTGTTCCTCACACATCTCTAAAACCGTTCATCAGACTGGCCTAAGATTTTAAATGTGCTTTGCTGAGGTTACAAGGGTGTGCATCCTCAAATATGGAATCACTCAGTCAAAATGTGTACCCATCGCTCTGTGTCTCTTCATGTCCTGGCTTCAAGAAGTGTGGGCGGGGTTTCGGATTGGCTCCGTGCTGACTGTGTCGTGAATCGCCCCTTCGGGGCAAAGAGGAAGTATACAAGATACAAACACAAAAAAATAATGTTCGGTATTTTGTACTTATAATATTGCTAAAATATAAAAGGATGCATTACAGTGGGTCTCAAATATTTGTGTCAGGAGCCGAGCCGGTTTGGTTTCCCCTGGCTCGGTCCTGACCTCCTTGTGGGTTTAGGTGCCGCTGTTTATGTATGTTTATTATGTATCTCAGTGTACTGCCGTATCCCTAGCCACTGCTCTCGGGCCGGCAGCTGTGAGACAGTTCTCTTTGGCTCACTTTCTGTGAGTGCTGGCCGACAGCCTGCCGGTCCAACCACGCCCCCTCACTCATTACCATAAGCTGTTCCCAGCCCCGTTAATCATCTTTCCCGGTCCTCGCCCAGGTGCCCCTCATCACACCATCACCAGCAGTGCGTGTACTTAAGCGGCCTTTTGCCAGTCACGCACTGCTGGTTCATAGCATTGTCATCGTGTTGTCAGTCTGCGTTATTGTCAGCACTTTTTTCACAACATGTTAGCCACTCCATGTTGCCGTGGTTCTTATGCGCCCTTGCAGTGATGTCGGCTCTGGGGCGCAATCGTGGTTAACACGTCTCTTCCTCTTCATACGCTCGCTGGGCGATGTCGGCCCCCGAACGCCATCAGTAAGTGTTTTTCTGTGTTTTTTGTACGTCTTCACCTTTTGAGATTTTGTCTTTTTGTAATAAATGTGTTGTGGTGAACCCTGCACGTAAATCCTCATCATTTCATCCTCCCTCTCCGTGCGCTGTGTAAAAGCGCATGGAGGGTCATGATACTCTGTAAATGTGTCCTGTTATATAGTACTGCATGGGTTTATTGATGATAGACTGTAAACTAGACATATAAACTAAATTATAATGATGACTGACAAACTCCCATTCCCCAAAGTGCAAGATACAACATTTAAGAATATAAGTCATAAAAGATCACGCAAATAAGTCTGAAAAAAAAGTGATTCTCAAACAGTGGCTAATATTGGATGTCCCATTCATTTTCAATTATCCTGTAATTAATATTCACACAATCAAATAAATTTCAGTTCAGTCCCTTTCATATTTGTCAAAGTCTAACA
The DNA here is from genome assembly GCA_020510985.1 of Pholidichthys leucotaenia. NCBI lineage: Eukaryota > Metazoa > Chordata > Actinopteri > Cichliformes > Pholidichthyidae > Pholidichthys > Pholidichthys leucotaenia. Next base: position 304,851,129 of record CM035841.1, on the reverse strand, counting down.
TGTGATTGCCTACATATAGGCTACACCTCTTTGTATTCCACTTTCAAACACTCTACATTTGGGCCTGACTGGGCTACCTGTTTCAGACAGGAATACTTGCTTTCTATGGGCATGCACTAGTTTAATTAAAAATTATTTAGTTATTTGGGCCTTTTTGTGTCCTGCCTTTGGTTGTTCAATCATTCCGGCCATTCCACTCCACAATCATGGCGGTATTATTATTAAGTTTTTAATTTTTAGATACTCACGCAGGAGGGGGTACTCGCGGTCCTGCAAAGTGCAGTGGTACCACACAAGTGAAGCAGAAGCAGGGACTCCTGTCTACTACTGACCAGGCAGGCTGGGCGTGCCTCCCTGCAAAGGACCGTGGTCTGCCCAGTCGGGCCGCTGCTTTTCCCGGCATGTCCTGTTTTAATTTTTAGATACTTGCACGGGAGAAGGGTGGACTCGCGGTCCTGCAAAGTACAGTGGTACCACATGGGTGAAGCAGAAGCAGGGACTCTCTGTCTACTACTGACCGGGCAGGCTGGGCATGCCTTCCCACGAAGGACCATGGTCCACCCTGTCGGGCTGCTGCTTCTCCCGTCATGTTCTATGTTGGATATACCGGTGTTCTTTGTCAGACCAGGGTCCCCCCTGACGGTCCGCCCAGTCTGCTTGTGTGCCTCATGTTCTCCACATATGCTGAATTATCTTTTAGACCTACGCAATCACGGCAACTTTATGGTATAATTTTTTTAAGCATTAAATCTTCAGTATTATATTTTCCTAGTCAAATTTGTCACTTTTCGCTTCCTTGTTTTGCTCACAGTGTGCTGTGGTTACTGATGCCATGATGTTGCGTATTATCCAGTCAGTAAGAAGTCAATGCAAAACCCTGCCCACACCTCTAGAAGCCGGAGCATGAGGAGAGAGCGATGACTAAACTTTTATTGATAAAATTTACATATTTTGACTGAACAACTGCGGGGATGCACACCCTCATAACCTCAGCAAAACACATAAAATCTCAGGTCAGTTTGACGAACGGTTCAAGAGATATGCGTGGAACACACACACAGACGACACAAAGACAGAGATTCCATGCATTTATAGATACTCTCACCAATCTGTGACATTTTCTTCTTCAAAATGCTATTCTGACATTTTCCACGTATGAGTCATGAAAGTGCAATTTTGTAATAAAGCTATTTGAGTACATGTAGTAACTGTATCTGATTACTTATTATCCTTGTAGTCTTTATGATGATGGGGATGGGGGATCATTTTGCTACAATACTCATTAGTTACATGTTAACAGCTCAATATAAAAACATTTAAAAAAAATTAATAACATTTAGGTGATCGGGTCTACTGTTACATAACAATCCGTCGTTTTAATAGATTCAAACATTCGGGATTTTACTTTAGGTGTTTTCTACAAATAAAATTCAACATTTATGAATATGAACACTAACCTGACTCTTAACCTCGACAACGTCGACCAATTTCTGGACAAAATTGTCTTTCATTTCTATGTTGTATTCGGCGACACTGAAGTTCACAGCCTTTTGCACACCCTCGTCATCAACGTTCTTGTCAGTCTCGCCTCCCGGCATCTCGACTGACTGACCCAGCACGAGAACGGCCGCGAAGATGGGCAGAGCAACCTTCCACATCATGACTCCACAGAAAAAGAATGAAAAACAAACACGACTCCGATCTTGCTTCCTTGTTTTTATAAACGGCTCTGAGTCACTCATCTCTGCCAATCAGCAAAGACTGAAACACCTGCAGGCAAGTCTGATGCAGATCAGAGCTTTTGTTTTAACTTCTTCTTCTTGCTCGTCTTCTCCTATCGGTTACTGGCGGATAGCAAAAAAATGAAAGGTGCATACCGCCACCTACTGTACAAGAGTGTGTAACATTATGTCATTTCAGCCATCCATCCATCCATCCATCTTCTTCCGCTTAATCCTTTTCGGGTCGGGGGGGGGGGGTTGCTGGAGCCTATCCCAGCATCTTTTGGCCGAGAGGCAGGGTACACCCTGGACAGATCACCAGACCATCGCAGGGCCAACACACAGAGACAGACAACCATTCACTCTCACAGTCATACCTAAGGACAATTTAGAATCCCCAGTTTTTGATGCCAATTAACCCAACCTCTAAATTCTGACTTAATCCTGTTATTTAAAAAAGAAAGATCCTTATTGCCTCTCCATCTCCTTCTGTTCCCAGAATCGCAGTTAAATCCCATTCCCTACCTGCCTCTCAAACCGGAGTGGTGGCTCAGTTGGTAGAGCATCCACCCCACACCCGGGAGGCAGGGGCTCAAATCCCGGCCGGGTCATACCAAAGACCATATAAAAATGGTGCTTTCTGCCTTCTAGCGTGGTGCTCCACATAATGGAATGGGGAAAGTAAAGTTACACACAGAGCTACCAGAAGACTGACCCCCACTGTAGCTTTCACTACTTACAGTAGCAGTGTGGCCTCGGGTCAGAGAAACGGAGATAGGCGCCGCCCCATGCATCATCATGGTGTGAAGGGAATTAACTAACTAACTAACCTGCCTCTCGAACTTCATTTTTCATTCCCTTTCATTTCCATACTTGACAGTGCAATAAAATGTGTTCTACATTTTTTTACTCCACCTTCTCTAAATTTGTCACTATCACTTTTCCCCATGATGAATAAAGTGCCATTTAAACCTGTGTGATCCAGTCTGAGTCTTGCTATAATGATGTCTTCCCTCCTGTTTGTTCTATTATAATTCTTTATTGCAATACTTTGTTTTGGGGGTTTTTTGTAATACGATCTACCTTTGTCATCTTCATCCCATCTTTTTTGCCATGTCTCAGTTCCTTTTTTCTTGATCGCTGTTTTCCCTTTTCCTTTTCCAAGTGATAATGGCATAATTATTTCTTTCCCAAGTGCACTTTTTGCTAATTTGTCTGCACAGTCATTCCCTTTCAACCCTTCATGTGCAGGAACCCACACACCCCTGTGTATCCTAAATAAACTGTAATATAGCTCAATCACCAAGTCTCCTCTTGTAGATTTTAGTGTCTGTATGGTTTGTAAAACTGCAAGTGAATCCGTGCACATCACCAACCGGTCCGGTCTGACCTCCTCCACCCACTGCAAAGCAATAATTATTGCCACCATTTCTGCTGCATACACGGATGTATGGTTGGAGAGTCTTTTCGAGATGGTCACTTTAAACTCTGGAATGTATACTCCAATTCCAACAGAGCCCTCTTTGTTTTTTGAACCATCGGTATAGAGCTGTAAGTAGTTATAGTAATTATTCCTAAGGTAAATGCTTGTTTTAATACCAACTTCATTTATATGTCAATCCTTTTTCCTCATTAGCAGACTGATGTCTACTTCTTTTCCAGGAAACAGCCAAGGACATTACTCAAGAACATTACTCACTGGAGTAGTATTAGTTAAATCAATAGTGTCTAGTCCATACATTCTGGCTTTTCTTTCAATTTTCCACCCAAACCCATGTCCCTGGAAGTTAGTATATTCCCAGCAGTAGTTAACCATTTCCTGCAACCTGTGTCTTTGTGCTCAGAGGTGCACCTTAGGTGACATCCATCATCTGTGGAAATTAAACTCATTACGCACTGTGTGTTTATATACTCATATATTTATTCCATCCAGCTACAATGCTCTGCACTGTGTGTCTGTATATATATATATATATATATATATATATATATATATATATATTTATTTATAGTAATATGTACATATGTATATTAGCTGCTCTTGCTTTTTTTTTTTTTCTTGCCTTCTGATTGTTGCTCTGAGTGTTGCTATCCCTGTGCTGTTGCAATCCTGGAATTTCCCCATTGTGGGACTAATAAAGGCTTATCTTATCTTATCTTATCTCAACCTGGTAGGAAAGAGTTATCAGATGACTGGAAAAGTACAGCAAAAGCATTGACGGAAATGGGTAGAAAGTATGTGGTGTCTCCTCTGGACAGAGAAAGGTAAGGTGACTTGGTGGTGGAATGAGGAAATGCAGGGAAGTATTCAAAGGAAGAGGCTGGCAAAAAAAAAGTGGGACAGTCAGGGAGATGAAGAAAGTAGACAGGAGTATTTGGAAGCCAGGTCTATGGCAAAGAGAAAGGTGGCAAAGGAAAAGGCATATAGTGAGTTGTATGAGAGGCTGGACACTAAGGAAGGAGAAAAGGACTTGTGTTGATTAGTTAGACAGCGAGATTGAGCTGGAAAGGATGTGCAGCCAGTGGCAGAGCCAAGAAATTTTCAGTGGGATGGCCAGGATGGATAAGTGGTCAGTCTGTGGTGGCCGAGAAATCACTATTACCAGAACTTAATGTTTCTTGCAGAATAAGGGATTATATAAAGGGGCTAACTCTTTAGTAGTCTATTTACTGTATATATTCAAACTTGCTATTAAATTTTGTGTGTAGAGTTGTAAGAGTCTACTGGTGCGTCTTAGTAAATTAGAATATTGTGGTGTATTTAGTTAGTGTGTTTTGAAATATATTTAAAAAGTTCAACTTTAATATTGATTACATATACTGAAATATTGCAAGCCATTTTTACCTCCGCCAAGGAGGTTATGTTTTTACCAGGGTTTGTTTGTTTGTTTGTCTGTCTGTCTGTTACCAACATAACTCAAAAAGTTATAAACGGATTTTGACGAAATTTTCAGGACAAGTCCGAAATGGGACAAGGAAGAAATGATTAGATTTTGGGAGTGATCCGGATCACCGTCTGGATCCAGGAATTTTTTAAAGGATTCTTTATTATTGCGAGATAAGGCCACTTTGACCATATGTGTATATAACTCCACAATAAATGGTCAGGACACTTGCCAAAAAAATACAGGATAACATCCCAATAGCTTCTAGGAAATATCAAAGACTGATCCGGATCCTGCAAAAAATCCAGATACTGTGATCCAGAACAGGAAATAATAGGGGATCTTTGGAATTTTCATCACTGTAAGGTAAGAAATTCAGATATAAACATACAACAAACACCAAAATATAGCCAAGACACTGAGGAATCAGTAGTGTGCCAATGGATTTGTTGTATCTTCAAAAGCTATGGAGCTATAGAAGAAAACTGCCATTACCGAAAAAGTGATTTTTGTCAATAACTACGGAACTAATAAAGATATCAATGTGAATCCAATTGCCAAAGGTATGTTTTCATGGTCAAGGAATCTGAAAATATAGATAAAATAAATGTAGGACTATTATATTTGGGGAAAATCCCAATATTAGGGGGAACTGAGGTACTTGGCGGAGGTCTGCACTCTCCAAGTGCTTTTCCAGTTTAACCCTAATTTTGATGACCATGGCTCTCTTTTTTATGTTCTACAGAACAGGAACCTGCTGTAAGGTCTGGGTACCTTTGGATAATCTGTTTTTTCAATCATATGAAAAAACAGTAAAAGGAAAAAAACAGAGACTATTTATTATTTTTGTTCAAAAATGTATTGTTTCATTTCAAATAAAACATTGAAAAACCAGTAAAATTTGCTCCATTTTTCTATTCTTGCCCATTCGTTTTTTTCCATTTTCATTTTTGAACAAACATGAAATGCAGCGACTAGTCTCTGTTATGTCCACAAACCTGGTGATGAATGAAGCGAAGAGAGTGGTAACGTCGAACACAGCTTTACTGATGATATGATGAAGCAGTACACAGCAAGCACCCAGCGGGATCATCTGGCACAAGAGACCGTGCCTATGGTGGCCCACCCCGCTATATAGGGCAGTGGAGTGACAAGACAGGAAGTCAGCGTCACCACACTGCACTTCACAAAAAGAGCCACCATCACATTCTTCACCCCTTTACAAAGTCCAAAACCCACTCAAACAATTCAAACCCACCCCAATTTGGAACCCAAATCACACACTAAATAACGTAAACTGAAATTGCTAAAGGCCTAACACATACACACAAAACAACTTAAATAGCACTGGTGGGTGTACTACCACACGATCTGCATGGCACAGTGGATTATTCTACCACCGGATTAAACTAAAAGTCTTTATTGTAACTAAAAATATCTGTTGTGCTCCTAAACTAAAACAATAAAACACAAGAACACATAAGAACTATGAACAAAACTGTCACAGCACAGTCACTTGGGTGGAAAAGGTGGAACCGGCGTGGGGGCCCAGGGCAGCCCCACAGCAGGCATGCCCCTGGAGGCAGCAGGCCCCCGGAACGATGGCTGATCTTCTGGATGACGGAGCCCGGATCCCAAACCACCTTCACTGACTCCTGTCCAACCTCGCCACCTGGAGCGTCCTTCTGGACATGCTGTAGCTGGTTGGCATGCCTCATCGAGCCGTCGGACAACCGAAAGCACGCCACTCCCAACTTCGCCACTATCTGCAGACGTGCTTGATGCTTTGCTGGCTGTTGTCTGGCCCATCTTCACCGTGGTCATTCATCACCCTGAACCCGAACCAAGTCCATAACCCTAAGCGGAATCTTACTCGGCCTGGTGTGTTGCTGCTGAGCATGCGGTAACTCCACACTCGTCGGTCTGGCCCCGTCCTCTTCTATAAACGTTGCAGTGTTCACTGTCATAGCTGCAGACCCCCCACCCAACTGTGGCCAAATACCGGAGGCATCTGGGGCTAACATGGTGTCGCTCATCAGCATGAGTACCAACACTGAGTGAGAACTGGCTGACTTGAAAGCGAGGATGTCTGTTAGCTCTTTGTACCATTCGCTCCCAGTGTTGTCCGTCGGGGCTGGGCAGGGTGATTTCTTCTGTAGGTTCCCCGGGTTAGACAACTGGCACACCTTGGCGTAGTGATTCAAGCGTCCACATCTACTACAACGTTCTCCTCTTGCCGGGCATTCTTTCACTTTATGGTGGTGCGTCGTGGACCCACAACCCCTGCAACGGGGATTTCCCTGGGGAGACCTTTGACTGGCAGCATTGGTTTCCAAATAATCTTTGTCCAAGCTATCCTCGCCATCAGGGTCCACAACATTAGCTTAGGCGGGTGGCTCCGGCGGCTTCTGTGACTGGCGCCAGTTTAGCTCCAGAGCTAGCTTATCGACAGCCTTCAACCGGAGCGCTAGCTCGACAGCTCTAGCTAAGGTTAAGCCATTAGGCATTATTAATAGCCTAGCACGCAGCTCAGCATTGCACGTGTGCTCTGCTAGTTTGTCACGTACCATCTCGTCTTCAAGCGGCCCAAAACGACACTCGCTAGCTAGCTGCCTCAAATCGATGACATACTGGTGGATAGGCTCACTGACACATTGGCGTCTCTGGCAAAGGCGAATTCTCCCAACAGTCACGCTGTCTGGGGTGGAGAAATGATTAGGTAGCAGCTCCACGATGTCCTCATACGAGTCAGACATGCAGAGTGTCCATAAGACCCTCTGGCCTTCAATACCCAGGTTGTGGACAAGGAGCGCAGGTGCCCTCACCTTATCAAGCTTCCTGAGGTCCAGTGCCGTAATGTACGTTTGAAAGGCCTCTAACCAACGCGGCCATGGCACTGGTGGCTCACCCAGGAGCTCAAGGAAGGGACGGAGTGGTGTAATGCATGCTTCCATACGTTAATCCTCAGTCGCCAAATGTTATGTCCACAAACCTGGTGATGAATGAGACGAAGACAGTGGTAACGTCGAACACAGCTTTATTGATGATATGATGAAGCAGCTCACAGCAAGCACCCAGCAGGGTCATCCGGCACAAGAGACCATGCCTATGGCGGCCCACCCCGCTATATACAGTATATACGTACTGTATATACAGTACAGTGACGCGACAGGAAGTCAGCGTCACCACATTGCACTCCACAATAAGAGCCGCCATCACAGTCTCACTCACTTTTGTTCTGGCATTCATACATGAATAAAGCAAACTCCAACCTTCCTCATTATTTCTTCAGAAGACCACAAATGAATTTCCAGACCACATAAGAGGAAGTTGTAATTCTAGAGTGTCACGTCAGTATAAAAGCCTCTTCCTTTTTAACAAATGGGCAAAGTTTAAACTTTATCCACTAGCTCTGCAGTATGCTACAACTAGGAAAATACCGGTCGCTATGGAGAGTGAGAATATGTATGGGCACATAATCATACCATGTAGGATAACTAAGTAGACGGTTGTGCTGTTTCATCCCATCTAGCAACAATGCTCTGCACTGTGTGTGTTTATATATTTACATATTTATTCCATCTAGCTACAATGCTCCGCACTGGGTGTGTTTATGTTTATATATCTATATATTTATTCCATCTAGCTACAATGCTCCGCACTGTGTGTTTATATATCTACATATTATTCCATCTAGCTACATTGCTCCGCACTGTGTGTTTACATATTCATATATTTATTCCATCCAGCTACAATGCTCTGCACTGTGTGTCTGTGTGTGTGTATATATATATTTTATTTTATAGTAATATGTACATATGTATATTAGCTGCTCTTGCTTGCTTGTTTTTTTTTCTTGCCTTCTGATTGTTGCTCTGAGTGTTGCTATCCCTGTGCTGTTGCAATCCTGGAATTTCCCCGTTGTGGGACTAATAAAGGCTTATCTTATCTTAAACATAGACAGAAGGACAGAGAATGTAATCATTTCTAGTATATGGCTATATATTTATTGTAATGTAACTTAAGGAATTCCTGTATTGTAATTCCTGTTCCCACTATGGTCAGCAGAGGGAGACCTGTTCACACAAGTCAGCATAGCATGCTGACAGAGAATGGGTCATTTAAGGGCTCATAAAGTCAGTGAGTGAGCAGTCAGCCACTTCCTGATTTCAGATTGGGATAATGTTACTGTCACGGTGGCCCTCACGAGCCACCATAAGACGCCAGCAGTCACCAGTGAGTTGCAGTGATGTTTATTAAGAGGTGCGATAACAGGGAATGATACACACATTAGTGCGGGTAAGACAATCACAAGACGTACCTTAACGGGAAAGTATAACCGGAACAGAGCGTATCCTAACAGGTAGCTCAACGGGAAGATTAACAGGAACGTTAACAACAAAGGTTAACAAGAACATTAACAGGAACGTAAACAGGAACGTAGACAGAGACTGCTGCATCGGGGAGCATTCAGCGCCTGCTTATAACCCCGGTCACTAATGACCCCGAATGCAGCACAGCTGTTGACTCTGACAGCAGGGAGCTCCACCGGGCGCTGTCACAATAAGAGCCTGGGGAACTAGAAGGAAACCTCTGCTGTCACCGCCAGGAAAAGGTACAAGATCCGAGTGCGGACGGAACCAGCACTCGGGCTGTAACAGTACCTCCCCCTCAAGGCCAAGCACCTGAGCGGCTCAAGTAACACCCAAGCCCCCCCACCCACCCCCCTAGGGAGGGCGGATGGGGTGCCGGTAGGAGGGAGAGAGTCAGAAGGAACAAAACGACATACCGGAAAATGACAAGAATAACTACTCAGAAAAAATACACATGGAGAAAACTAAAAACCAGAACTACTGGGTCAGAACAAGAAGGCACAAGACTATGACACAATACCAAATATTCAAAAATCAGACAAAATACAGAGAAAAACAAGGCAACATAACACATGCTAGAGCAACTGCAAGACATAACCAAGCACAAAATACACAGGACAGCCAGGACAAGAAAAAACAAAACAAAACAGAACAATCATTGTGACGGATTAACCCAGAAAACCACTACCCCCCTGACAGCTTATGCTGACCGGCGGAGACCAAGAGCCATAGGAACAGTTCAGGTGGTCTCCCCGCGTCCAACAGCTGGCGGGTGGTCTTAGGAGCCGGAACATGACCAAGCAGCTCACCAGAGTCCAACGCCCAGCATGTCCGCTCCTCCGGTGGTTGAACCAGGTTGCCCGAAGACACACACAACACGTCGGGTGGCCAACCCGAGGCGCCGAACCGGCGAAACAGTTCCTCCGGCGGCCGACCCGTGTCCCTCAGCCACCGGTCCTAATGAGGACAAAACTCGGGAGAGCCAGGGCGAGCGAGCAGGAGCCCCCACGACCCCCGGCGATGATGCACAGGGGCGGTGACTCAGAGGGGACAGATGACCAGGATGAGCCTGTGATCCGTTCGACGGTGAAAGGTCTGCAGCTCCTCCCCCGTCCGCGGACCACACTGGCGCTGCACCTCCGCTGGACCCCGATTGGGTCCCAGCTGCACCCACGTCAGGCCCCGATTGGGCCAGAACCGCACCCGCGGTGGACCCCGATCGAACCTCCGGTGCACCCACGTTGGACCTCGATTGGGCCAGATCCGCACCCGCGGTGGACCCCGATTGGGCCACAGTAGCCTCCACGACGGACCCCGATTGGGTCGGTGCAGCTCCGCTGACGATCTCCACCCCCGAACCTGGGACCTCCAACCCAGTGACTCCGACTCGTTCCACGCCGGCGACACTGCAACAAGGCTCAGAAACAAGAAAACCGGGATCAAAATCACCGGTAGCAACAGAACCCAGCGAGACGAGCTCGGGCGCAGCAGGAGGCTGCTCCTCACTCGCCTCCCCGAGAGGCAGGCAAAAATGCTCCAACACAGGGGACAGAGACAAAAGAGGGAGCACTTGCCTGCACTCAGGTTCTGTTGCCACCCAGGACTCCGACGATCCAGGTTCAGGGCAGCGACTCTCGTCAGCAGGCTTGAACTCAGCTGTGTCGGGCTCCACAGCTGGCAGGATGTCATCTGCAGCCTGAGGTTCCTCCCACGCTGCTGTCCATGCCGATGACACGTATGGCGTGGGAGCAGGGGACCCTCGACCCACTGGCTTGGACCGCTCCGGCGAGGAGACCCGGGGACGCTTCTTCGTCGGCTCAGGCTCCGGGCCGCAGTCCGCTCTTCTCCTCCGTCCACGACGTGGCTGCAGGGCCGGATCCAGGCTTTCCAGCACTGCAGGCCCCCTCTTCATCCGACGACGTTGGCCTGGCGTCGCGGACCGCTCGACAGGGGGGAACACAGAGGCATCAGGTTTAGTAATCTTTTCTACAGCAGGTGGAGGAAGCTCGGGGGGCTGCGAACCCTGAACTCCGCCCCCAGGAGTCAGACAAGGCAGATCATAATTAAGATGTAACAAATTATCATGCACTTGCCTTTCTCTCAGGGCAGAGATTGTTCCTGCTGTAGGGGACATTGTTCCTCCTTCTCCCCGCTGGATGGTGGCAGAGGGCCCCCTGGATGGACGAGGTGGACCCGATGGAGATGGTTCCGGTACGGGACTCGCCTGGGCTGGACCCGGAGTACACACAGCGGCCGGGGAATGCATCGAGGAGGAGGGGGCGACAGGCGAAATGAGCTGGGCATGGGACGCTGACGAGAGAGCGGGAGATAGCCCAGGGAGAGATGAGGCTGCGGGAAATCCCCTCTGACGAGGTGCAGGAGAGGCAGCTGTGCGAGGGATAGAGCCCTTGCGGTGACCCGGAGCTGGATCCGGACGGGGTTCATGCTGAGGAGGGTTATGGAGGTTACGACGATCTCTGGTGGAAGGCGAAGCGAAGGTGAGGCCCGGGAACCTCCACTCCTGTGCGGAGACAGAGGCGAGGAGGGCGTCGAACTCGGGGAAATCACGCAGCTTTGGATTCCTTTCCACCAGTCTGACTGCCGCCGCCACATGTTTCATGACTATGGACGGGTGCACAGCGGAACGAGGGAATCCCGAGTGACGTCGTGCAGGATGGGGAAAGACCTTTGGATGGCGCGAACTCCCGGGCCGGAGCGGAGGCAGGAGCGGGATCCCAAAGCGAAGGGTGACGTCTCCTCCTCTTCGGCTTCCTGCCGGGGTTTCCCTCCAACCCAAGGAGTAATTCTCGCTGTGCGGCAATGTCCAACCTCCTCGCGCTCACCTCAGGATGACAGGCGAAGCGGGGGAGATAGTCGAGGACCTCCTCAGCTTGGTCCAGGTACTGGAGCACGTCGCTGCTGAAGTCGAGGAGGGAAGCGGTGTTGAGAATTTCGTCCACGCACTCGAGGGCATCTGCGAGGACATCGCTCGAACTCTGAGTGCAGGACCTCCGCGACGGCATCCTTCAGCAACGGTACCCAGACAGGTAGGAACAACAGTCCAATACTGCTATACTCACGGTGAATGGCGTCTCGGCGCGACGCCCCTCTCCGGACGTACTGGCAGCAGTTTACTGTCACGGTGGCCCTCACGAGCCACCATAAGATGCCAGCAGTCACCAGTGAGTTGCAGTGATGTTTATTAAGAGGTGCGATAACAGGGAATGATACACACAATAGTGCGGGTAAGACAATCACAGGACGTACCTTAACGGGAAAGTATAACCGGAACAGAGCGTATCCTAACAGGTAGCTCAACGGGAAGATTAACAGGAACGTTAACAGCGAAGGTTAACAGGAACATTAACAGGAACGTAAATAGGAATGTAGACAGAGACTGCTGCATCGGGGAGCATTCAGCGCCTGCTTATAACCCCGGTCACTAATGACCCTGAATGCAGCACAGCTGTTGACTCTGACAGCAGGGAGCTCCACCGGGCGCTGTCACAATAAGAGCCCGGGGAGCTAGAAGGAAACCTCTGCTGTCAAAGCCAGGAAAAGGTACAAGATCCGAGTGCGGACGGAACCAGCACTCGGGCTGTAACAGTTATGTCCACAAACCTTCAGATTGGGATAATGTTATGTCCACAAACCTGGTATAAAGGAGGCGGACTAAGAGGTTGAACTGGAACTACACTTTATTAACAGGCTGGTCACTATACAGTAAACACACAGCATGCGGAGTCGTCCTGGGCAAAGAGGAAGCCCGAATGGTGGATACCCCGTATATAAAGCAGTGTGATAATGCAACCAGAAGGCAGCGTCATCACACCGCACTTCACAATAAATTCCAATCCCACAAATAGCCCTGAATCTTGCCGCCTTGGGGGCGGCAGTGGCTCAGGAGGTAGAGCCGGTCATCCAATAACCACATGGTTGGCGGTTCAAATCCCACTCTCCTCAGATATCCTGCTGTTGTGCCCTGGGCAAGACACTTCACCCCCAATTGCTCCTGGTGGGCCTGGAAGCGCCATGTTAGGTAGCATGCCGCCATCAGTGTGTGAATGGGTGGATAGCAGGATCTGTAAAGCGCTTTGGTCATCAAGAGATGAGAATAAAAGCGCTATATAAGTGAATGCCATTTTCCATTTACCAAACCAGGGAGGGTCATTCACTGCAGGTTTTCTGTCCCACCCAGTCTCTTCAGCAGGTGTTTGCTCTGATCAGCTTCAAGGATTGCCAATCAGTGAAAACACCTGCTGAAGAGACTGGGTAGAATAGAAAACCTGCAGTGGAATGGCTCTCCATGGCACATGATTGCCCACCCCTGACCTAAACCCTCAGTCACTTAACGTGAACGCGCCTAAAGTCAACGAGTCTGCAAGGAAGGAGAATGAGATTCGGCCATCATCATTCAAGGGAGCAAACTTTTTCTCCCCATGTGACCAGGAGCTGCCTTTGGCCGATTCTCATGCTGTGTTCAAAATGCTCACTCCTTCCCCATATAGTGTACAGTACTATATAGTGAATCAGCCATCTTGTAGTACTGTTCGAAATCTTAACTGAAAATTTTATTCACTATATAATACACTCAAAATATCCCACAATGCATTTTGAAAAGTAGTGTACAATGGATGGTCACTACATTAGCCAATATATCCCATAATGCAATGTGCAGCTAACGGAGCAGTGAGAGGAGCGCTTCACATCACAACATAAACTACCTTAAGGTATTTATATTTATTAGTTCAGCAAAAATGATTTGATTAAATACATATTTACTACAAATTACATGCAGGTATTCATTTTTTTTACCACTGTTAGTCTGTTAGGTTTTACTGTCTCACAGGATGATGTCATTAACCGTGCCGTGAAAACAAGCCAGTAATGTCCGAAAGCTGTTAATTTTATTGTTATATTGAGTTTACTATATAGTCCACTATATCTAAATCCACTATATAGCGAGTAGGGAGGGAGTGAGTGAGGGAGTGAACATTCCGAACACTGCCTCAGTCTCCTCCCTAAACCCTCAGACCCTGATCCCTTGTAGACTCAGGCTGCAGCCATCAGTAGCGCTCCACTGTGCAAGTCTATGAGGGCATGAAGTGGCTCAAAATGGTAGAAATGGGACACACTTTGTTACCTTGGCAACACAAAGTTTTTTTATGTAATTTACTTTATTAAAAGGACTAGGAAACAAAACTTGTGTATATAAGAGATCACAAAATCACAGGACAAAATAAAAACAGATTCCAGACAAAACTAAAATTAGAAACAAACAGGGGTTCATTGACAAAGGATAAAACAAAATGATCCTGAAAGTTCAAGGCTGTGTGTGCTTCAGGATCTTCAGAGGCTTATTGAAATAAAGGGGATCAAGTTACATCTTATTACATTTTCAGTGTTACTATCTTAATGGAAACCTATTTATTTTAACCAAACTTTTAATTTGTTTGACATGAAAACATGTGACCAACTATTGTGGGTCTCATACTTTATTTCAGACTTTCTACTTTCTTCAGAAATGAACTACATTAAATGTGCTGCAGCTTATTGAGATGATTTAATTGACTATAACTGCAAATCATCTTTTATCAAACTGCATAATAAACCAAAATGTAATTAAATTGCTTAAATGGTGTGTAATGCAGCATAAACTCAAAGTCTTTGTGTCATATATTTTTATTTTGGCAAAGATCTTAAATTCTTGTCAGGGCAGTATTTTTTTGGTGGGGGGGCAGGGGTGAAGGGGTGGTCAGTGATGAACAGGTGACCAATTAGTAGCTTTCTCTTGAGAAACCCCAACATGGCGCTCTGAACTGTGGGTAATTCCCTTACCTTAAGACAGCATAGCATGCTGACTTAAAGAAAGGGTCATTTAAGGGCTCATAAAGTCAACGAGTGAGCAGTCAGCCACCTCCTGATTTCGGATTGGGACAGCTCTAAACCCTCAGTCACTTAACGTGAATGCGCCTAAAGTCAACGAGTCTGCCAGGGAGGAGAATGAGATTTGGCCTTTCATTGGACGTCCCAAACTTGACCCTGGGATGCATATCTGGGTGCCCTGGAGCTAATTGGACGTTAGTTTGCATTTTTATCCTAATTTCATTGGGAGTAAAAGCCATCAGTCATCAGATCCCTCTGTCAGGAAACACGGAGCCTCCGAGCAGAGCGGCTTCGTCCAGACTTAGGGTGCTTTCACACCTAAATTTGTTTAATTTGGTCCGAATCAGTTCACAAGTTTGCTACTTTGTATCATTTTCTCCTTGGTTCGGTTCACTTTCACACAGGCAAAAATTCAAGCGGACCAAACAGCATCATGTTAACTCCCGCGAGACCTATGTCAGAACGTTCTCTGTTCTTATTGGTCAGATTTTTTTTTTGCTGCGAGAACTGGAAAGGTAAATACAGGAAGTAGGATGGCTACTGAGTATTTATGCATTTCTGTGGAGAAAAATAATACAAATCGTAGCGTAATCTACGGGGGGGGTTTCATCGCCTTAGTCGCCATCGCCATCGTTTATTACATATAGTGGTGTGAAAAAGTGTTTGCCCCCTTCCTGATTTCTCATTTTTTTGTATGTTTGTCACACTTAAATGTTTCAGATCATCAAACAAATTTAAATATTAGACCAAGATAACACAAGTAAACACAAAATACAGTTTTTAAATGAAGGTGTTTATTATTAAGGGTAAAAAAAAAAAATTCAAACCTACATGGCCCTGTGCGAAAAAGTGATTGCAGCCCCATGTTAAAACATAAATTAGCTCTGGTTCATCACATCTTTGGAAAGCTGAGTTCAATTTCTCTAGCCACACCCAGGCCTGATTACTGCCACACCTGTTCTCAATTAATAAATCACTTAAATAGGACCTGCCTGACAAAGTGAAGTAGACCAAAAGATCCTCAAAAGCTAGACATCATGCTGCAATCCAAAGAAATTCAGGAACAAATGAGAAACAAAGTAATTGAGATCTATCAGTCTGGAAAAGGTTATAAAGCCATTCCTAAAGCTTTGGGACTTCAGTGAACCACAGTGAGAACCATTATCCACAAATGTAGAAAACATGGAACAGTGGTGAACCTTCCCAAGAGTGGCCGGCCGACCAAAATTATCCCAAGACTACAGCGATGACTCATCCAAGAGGTCACAAAAGACCCCACAACAATATCCAAAGAACTGCAAGACTCACTTGCCTCAGTTAAGGTCAGTGTTCATGACTCCACCATAAGAAAGAGACTGGGCAAAAATAGCCTGCATGGCAGAGTTCCGAGATGAAAACCATTGCTGAGCAAAAAGAACATAATGGCTCGTCTCAGTTTTACCAGAAAACATCTTGATGATCCCCAAGACTTTTGGGAAAATACTCTGTGGACTGACAAGACAAAAGTTGAACTTTGTGGAAGGTGTGTGTCCCATTACATCCGGCTTAAAAGTAACATCATTTCAGAAAAGCAACATCATACCAACAGTAAAATATGGTGGTGGTAGTGTGATGGTCTGGGGCTGTTTTGCTGCTTCGGGACCTGGAAGACTTGTTGTGGTAAATGGAACCATGAATTCTGCCGTCTACCCAAAAATCCCGAAGGAAAATATCCAGCCATCTGTTCGTGACCTCAAGTTGAAGCCCACTTGGGTTCTGCAGCAGGACAATGATCCAAAACACACCAGCAAGTCCACCTCTGAATGGCTTAAGAAAAACAAAATGAAGACTTTGGAGTGGCCTAAGCAAAGACGTGATCTGAATCCGATTAAGATACTGTGGCATGACCTTAAAAAGGCGGTTCATGCTTGAAAAACCTCCAATATGGCTGACAAAAAAAAATGAGTAATCAGGAAGGGGGCAAAAAGAACACAAAGGCTTGTCTCCGTTTTGCCAGAAAAAATCTTGATGATCTTCTAGACTTTTGTGAGCCTTTGCACAAGTATTCCTATGTGGCATGTAGGGTTATCTATGTGGTTTATATTAATCATATATTCCATACCTACATATGTACAGACATATTAAGATGTTTAGTGATTACATATGTGGAATGACCTCACGCCTCAGAACAGGACAGCGGTGGAGACCAGATCGATCTCCCTGACCACCCAGGGTCAGGTGGAGGAGACGGAGGACAATGGAGGAGATCGATCTCCCTGACCACCCAGGGTCAGGTGGAGGAGACGGAGGACAAAGGAGGGGGGATTAGGTTAATGCAGGATGTCAGCTTTGATATGCAATGTCTTTTGTTGTGTGTAGGTATAAGTATGAAGGTCTGACTGTGTTCGACCTCTTATTCTGCTTCTGCACTGAGATGAGACTTGTTAGAGGAGCAAAGCTGATATTAAACTTTGGTTTATAAATCACATCGCCTCGTTATTTCAAGCTCTTCTACACTGGTGACCCTGACGCGAGGATGGAACAGAGACGTTCTCCCGCGATTGACTCATCAGAGGCGACCCAGGCAAGCGCCGGCGCCCATGCAGACAGGGGAACAGATGGACGACGTTCCCCCACGGCAGAAGCTACAGAGAGGGCTCAACCGAGCACCAGCCCCGCCGTGAGAGCTGAAGAAAGGCGCTCTCACCCGGCGGACACATCAGGGACGGCCCACACAAGTGCCGTCACCGTCAAGCTGCCAGACTTCTGGCAAGAAGACCCGAGCTCGTGGTTCCAGCAAGCTGAGGCTCAGTTTGCACTGGCGGGCATAACGGCAGACGACACAAAATTTTATCACATCGTCGCCAAACTCGACGCTGCCACGTCGAGATGTGCGCGGAGCATAATCCAACGGCCGCCCGCCCATGACAAATATAGAGAACTTAAGGCGACCATCGTCGAGAACTTCGTCCCCTCAGCCGAAGAGAGAGCAGAGAAGATCCTGGCGATCTACGGCCACAGAGGATGCAGACCCAAGGCCCTCATGGAGGACATGCTGCAGCTCAAGGAAGAGGACAACGACAACTTCCTCTTCCAACATATCTTCCTCAGCACTCTGCCGTCACACATGAGAGGGACGCTGGTCAACATGCGGTGCAGCACCCAGCAAGACTTCCGCGCGCTGGCCCGCGAAGCGCAGCGACTCATCAACGCCTGCAGCGAACAGATGGCCACAGCAGCATCTGCAGATCTCAGCGCGGATGCCCAGAGCAGCGGAGAATCACAGACAACCGAGCAGAGCCCGCCCACCATGGCGGCAACACGACCAAGACGCAGCAGGCGGAACGACATCTGCTATTACCACCACCGTTTCGCCGAGGGGGTGTACAAATGCGTTCCCCCCTGCAAGTTCAAAAGTTCGGGAAAACACCAAAGCCGAGAACCATTAATGGCTGCGGTTCTCGGCGAAAAAAATAAGCTTCTTTATGTGACTGACGGACACACCGGGAGACAGTTCCTGATCGACACCGGAGCTCAACTGAGTTTTATCACCCCTTCCCACGCAGATCGGGTCATGGGTCCCCGGGGTAATGGGGCGATGGCAGCCAACGGCTCGATCATCGACACTTACGGTGAAAGGAGCCTGCCTCTTTGCATTCACGGCCGCAACTATAGATGGACATTTATTGTAGCGGCGGTGAGTTTTAACTTGTTGGGCGCTGATTTTTTGTGTGCACATGGGTTGTTAGTCGATCTAGCAAATAGACACTTGGTTAATGCACTGTCATTTTCTTCTATCCCCTGCTCAGCTCGAGTTTCTCCACCACCCGTGCAGGCCAACGTCACAACAGCAGTTTGACCAACTCCTCACCCAATTTCCAGCACTCACAGTTCCCAAATTTTCAGCAACAGTAGCGAAACACTGGGTTGAACGCTTCATTCCCACAACGGGCCCACCCGTGTTCGCCAAAGCTCGGCGCTTAGACGCGACCAAGCTCGCCATAGCACGGGACGAGTTTACCACCCTGGAAAAATTAGGCATTATTAGACGCTCGAAAAGCCCCTGGGCATCGCCACTCCACATGGTCCCGAAAACCGACGGTTCTTGGAGACCGTGCGGAGATTACCGCAGATTAAACAATGCGACAGCGCATGACCGCTACCCAATTCCTCACATCCAAGATTTCTCACTACATCTGGCGGGTGCGCGCATTTTTTCTAAAATAGACCTGGTCCACGGCTATCACCAAGTCCCCTTTCGAGTGGAAGACATTTCTAAAACGGCTGTAATAACCCCTTTCGGTCTTTTTGAATTTTTGCGGATGCCGTTTGGCCTCAAAGGCGCTGCTCAAACCTTTCAGCGCATGATGGACGCGGTATTACGCGACCTCCCCTTCGTGTTCGTCTACCTCGACGATATGCTGGTAGCCAGCCCGTAAGAGGAAGAACACGAACAACACCTCACTACAGTTTTTCAGAGACTAGAAGAGCACGGGTTAATAATCAACCCAGCCAAATGCAAATTCGGCGTGTCACAAATTGATTTTTTGGGGCACAGAGTTTCACCGAAGGGGGCAGTCCCATTGCCAGACAAAGTCCACGCAGTAAAAAATTTTCCACGACCACAAATGGTCAAATCGCTGCAAGAATTTTTGGGAATGATGAATTTTTACAACCGTTTCCTCCCCCGCGCAGCTCAACTCATGCAGCCCCTGTATGCTGCGCTCAGAAAACAAAAGCCTTCCAACACGGTCGAATGGACCCCAGAGCGCGAACGCGCCTTCGCGGAAGTAAAAAGTGCTCTAGCGAATGCCACATTGTTGGTTCACCCCGATCCCTCGGCCCGCATAGCGTTAACCACAGTCGCTTCAGACCTGGCCATAGGGACAGTTGTGGAACATGTTGGCGGAACCTGGCAACCTTTAGCATTTTTTAGTAAATCTTTAAACCAAACCGAGCGTAAATACAGCACTTTTGACAGGGAGCTGCTAGCGCTTCATTTATCCATCCGCCACTTCCAGTTCTGGTTCGAAGGGCGGCGTTTCACGGCTTTTGTAGACCACAAACCGCTCACTTTTGCGATGGCTAAAATTTCAGAACCATGGTCAGGCAGGCAACAAAGACAGCTAGCTGCAATTTCAGAGTTCACCACAGACATTCGAAATGTGGCAGGCAAACTTAACGTGGTAGCAGACTGCCTCTCTCGCGCTGTGACATCGCCAGAGCACGAGGAGACAGATTATACTACCTCAGCCGCAGAACTCTTCGCCAACGCGGACGCGTACGTGGCCCCAATTCACGTAGGGATAGATTACGCAGCCATGGCAGAGGAACAAAGCAGCGACGCGGACGTGCGCGCGCTCCTGTCTGGACCAACAGGGTTAAGACTGGAGGAAAGGGGTTTACGTGACGGTGTACCCCCCCTAATCTGCGACGTTTCAACCGGCTGACCTCGCCCGGCAGTCCCAGCTGCATGGCGCCGCCGCATTTTCGACTCGGTTCACTCCCTCGCGCACCCAGGGGTGCGCGTCTCGGTTAAAATGGTCGCCGAAAAGTTTGTTTGGCCGGGCCTGCGCAAAAATGTAAAGGAATGGGCAAAAACTTGCATGTCTTGTCAGCGCGCCAAAATACACAAACACACAAAAGCCCCTCTAGAGCCTTTTCGAATCCCAGCTAGAAGGTTTGACCACGTTCATGTCGACCTCGTGGGACCACTACCTTCGTCTCAAGGCTTCACACACCTGTTAACAATGATAGACCGTACTACGCGCTGGCCTGAGGCGGTCCCTCTGGCGTCAACCACAGCGGCGGAAGTCGCTCGCGTTTTTTTGACAAACTGGGTGGCACGTTTCAGCGTCCCATTGGACATCACGTCCGATAGGGGGCCTCAATTTGTCTCAGAGCTTTGGTCAGCCATGGCCAGCAGCTTAGGGGCGACAATTCACCACACCACCGCATATCACCCTCAGGCTAATGGGTTATGCGAGCGTTTTCACAGATCTTTAAAGGCCGCCCTCAGGGCCTCGCTAACGGATACAAATTGGGTAAATAAACTTCCCTGGGTTTTATTGGGGTTGCGTGCTGCGCCTAAAGAGGATCTAGACGCCTCCCCAGCAGAATTAGTTTTTGCACAACCTCTCAGACTCCCAGGTGAGTTTTTACCAGAGAACCCAGAGCCTGGGCATCTTCCAACCCTGAGGCCTTTAGGCAGCAACGGACCGGACACTCTCCCCGGACCGGCACATCACTCTTTTCCACGGGTTTTTGTCCCCCAAGCTTTAAAAAACGCCAAGTTTGTTTTTGTTAGGCATGAAGCTTTAAAATCAACCCTCCGTCCACCATACGACGGACCATTCAGAGTGCTGGAACCTGGTGATAAGCATTTTGTGCTTGATTTAGGGGACAGAAAAGAAACAGTCAGCACTGACAGACTTAAACCTGCTTTCTTGTTGAGAGACGAACCTGCACGGGTGGCGAGGGCACCTCGGCGGGGTAGACCCCCCAAGAAAAAAAGACTCAACCCCCCTGCAGGGAACAAATAACCATTCTCCTCCCCAAGCTGCAGATTCCTTACAGGAGGGTCCCACCAGGACGCCAAAGTGGACCTACAGCAGATTCGGGAGAAGATTAAAACCCAGACGGCACAGGGACTGATGCAAATTAACCAAGAGTTGTTAACTATGTTATCAGATTGTGCCGTGACAGTTTTAAGGCTGATTTGTGATATTACTATACTGTTATGGTTACCACTGAATTCTCTACAGGAGCATGACTGCTGGAAAGATTCTTCCTTGTTTTCCCTGTCAAGAGGTTTAACAGTATAGTATGTCATAGAGATTATCTTAAACTGTAAACTTACTTTGATTGTCCTTTTGTTAGTCGTTTGGGGGGGGGGGCTGTGGTTTATATTAATCATATATTCCATACCTACATATGTATAGACATATTAAGATGTTTAGAGATTACATATGTGGAATGACCTCATGCCTCAGAACAGGACAGCGGTGGAGACCAGATCGATCTCCCTGACCACCCAGGGTCAGGTAGAGGAGACGGAGGACAATGGAGGAGATAGATCTCCCTGACCACCCAGGGTCAGGTGGAGGAGACGGAGGACAAAGGAGGGGGGATTAAGTTAATGCGGGATGTCAGCTTTGATATGCAATGTCTTTTGTTGTGTGTAGGTATAAGTATGAAGGTCTGACTGTGTTCGACCTCTTATTCTGCTTCTGCACTGAGATGAGACTTGTTAGAGGAGCGAAGCTGATATTAAACTTTGGTTTATAAATCACATCGCCTTGTTATTTCAAGCTCTTCTACAATCTAGGCATTTTTACTTCCCTGGGTAACTCCTTTTTCTATTGTGCTGTGTGTATTTTATGTTGGTTTGGGTCGTGTACTGTGTTATGCTGCTGTTACAATGTAATTTCCCAGTTTGGGATCAATAAAGTATATCTATCTATTCACCCTCCCCCACACCCACCCGGTCTCCCAGCATTTTTCCCCTGATATTGCAACTTGATACTCCAATCATTTTTTCCCTCATTAATCTACACTCAGTTACCCCATAATGACAAAATGAAAACAAAATTTTAGGATTTTTTTGTAAATGTACTAAAAAGAAAATAAAACTGAAATATAACAAAAAAAAATCAAATGTGCATAAGTATTCAGACACTTTGCAAAAACACTTGAAATTTAGCTCAGGGGCCTTCTATTTTCTTGGTCATTGCTCAGATGTTTCTATGCATTATTTGGATTCCACCTGTGGTACACTAAATTTATTAGGCATGATTTGGAAAGGCACACACCTCTCTATAGAAGACCTCACAGGTGACAATGAATATCCGAGCAAAAACCAAGCCATGGCGTCAAAGGAACTGCCAACTTGGAGTTTTCAAAAAAGCACCTGAAGGACTGAAGGAGGCTTTCATGTGTTTTACACTGAAAGGCTTCCGTCTAGCCACTTTGCCATAAAGCCCAGACCTGTGGAGGGCTGCAGTGTGACACTTCTGGAACCTAGGTGCATCTCTACACAGGATCTCTGGAGCTCAGTGTGACCATCAAGTTCTTGGTCACCTCTCTTACCGAGGCCCTTCTCCCTGGCTTGCTCAGTTTGGTCGGGTGGCCCACTCTTGTTAGAGTAGGGCTTCTTGGCCAGGTCATGTTTGTAAATGAGAACTGGTTCTCAAACATTTTACCTGGTAAAATAAAGGTCAAATGAAAAAAAAAAGTCCTCGTTTTGCCAAACTTCTTCCATTTCACTGTTATGGATCTGTACATTTCAACAATTGAGCTCTGTAGGCAGTTCCTTTTACCTTATGGCTTGGGTTTTGCTCTGATAAGCATTGTCAGCTGTGAGGCCTTCTGTAGAGAGGTGTGTGTCTTTCTAAATTATGCCCAATCGATATGGGTTACCACAGGTGGACTCAATTTTTTCTTTGTAATAAATTTACAAAACAAATCCTAAAATTCTGTTTACACTTTGTCATTATGGGGTACTGAGTGTAGATTAATGAGAAAAAAAATTAATTTAAATGATTGTAGCATTAAGCTGCAACATTATGAAACAGGAAAAATGCCCAGGGAGGGGGTGAATACTTTTGCAAGTCACTTTAATGGTTTCAGTAATGCAAACCCATTAGGACATGGTTGGTGAAAGAAATTTTTTTATCATATTATATAGTTTTTTGATCTTTAATCAATTAGAAAAAACACATGGACCAACTCAAAAGATTACAAGGCCCTTTATTCTGAATTTTATTACCATTAAAGTTTAATCAACAATTGATACAGAGTGGCCTAGTGAGTCAGCTGACTTCTATATTTTACTGCATACTGAATTCTGAAATCTAAGATTTTTTTATTCCGTCTTGCTTACAAATAAGCATCAAAAATACTGGTGTTAATTCCTTAGTGGAACATCCAAGTACATTTTAATCTGTGGAGGTTATTCAGGAAACACTGCTGATCTGGAAGAGTCCCTGTATTCAGTGGCAACTCTTTTTGACCACCTCGGTAAGATTCAACCATGGGCGGCTCCACACTTGAAATTCGCATTGGTATGGCTGAAAGAGAAAGTTCAGAATACAGTTAAGATCTTCAAGACAACCTTATTATTATATGGATTAACACTCCAATTAAGAGCTATTACAAATTTGATTAAATACTGTACTCTGTGATATTTTTCTCATGAAAAGTAACACCGAGTTTTGAAAAGTCATTACCTCCTGGCCATCCACGGCGCTACACACTTCATTTACCCCATTCTCTAAGCAGGTGGTGTTTTCAAATTTCATGGTAATGAAATACTTTATGCCAGCCACCACCTGGTTGGAAAAATAAAACATATATGAAATGATGGATAGTGATTTTCAGCCTTTGTGCCTGGTGTGCTGTGAAAAATTGACTGGTTCCCAAGTGGGGTTTCATTTGATTGGTCTGTGGAGGAAAAGATCAGGCGAGGGGCCCACCATGACACGTCGGGTCACCAGTGTGGAAGAATAAGATCAAGAAAGATGCGACAAGCTGGAAGGTTGCAAAGTTTTATTTTCCTTCAACATAATGAGACACACATCGTAGCCCTGTGTGCTACTGTGCTGCTGAGGCATGTATCGTAAGCTCTCTTGTAGATGTTATACAGACAGAGAGAATAGATGGCACATTAGCACATTGATATACATATCAGTCAATACATATCATTCGTGTGACCAACTGGCGCCCGGATGTCCGCTCCCTCATCCAGGGGATGTATATACAACAGTCTATTGTTCTGATTGCTCCCAGGGGCTCTCTTTCCGTATGCAAATTGTCCTCCCGTTTCCTCCAGCCCTGCTGAGCGTCAATTAGAGTCAATCTGCAGTGTGCTGGGTCACCACAGAGCTCCCTCCAGAACGCTCAGAAGGGGCTGTGGACCCCCCTCCCCGTCATTTGGGCTCCAGCTCCGGTAGAACTGTCCTGCTGTAGAGGAGTGTCAGAGGGCATATCAGTCCGTGGAGGGGACGGGGGAGGGGTGGAAAGGACAGTGTGCTCTGCTCCGGGTCCCAGCACGTTGAACGGCCATGGATTGTGGGTGCACGGAGCCAGTGCGCGTCGTGCGTAATGGAACAAAACGGCGATCGGCCGGCTTTAGGGAGTGAGGTAAAATTGTGTGTGATCCGCGATGGTGAGGGACTTTCCTGGTAAACCAGGGGCAGTAATCTGCAGCAGCTGTGAAAAAAAAATTAAGTCTCTGATTCCTCTCGCGGCTCGGTCCAGCGAGGATGTGGGGAAGGCGACGGCCAAATTCCCCGAGGACGCGTAGCAGCTGTGAAACAACTGCAGCTGTGTGAGGGACTTGGCGGTGCGGCTTTAGGGGTGGACGCAGTCCTAAAGCCCTCGGGGACAGCAATCGGCTAGGCTCCCGTTATGCGCCGTGGCTGAGAAACCCATACAAAGTCCTGTGTGTGGGCTGCACGTCTGCTTCAGGTGAGTAAGCAGCCCTGAAGATTCTGAGGATGGCGATCGGCTGTGTTTCTCGGGCATGTGCAGCGGCGGAGGATGGTGTATCAAGTCTGTGGAGCCGGTTTGTCCCTGTGTGTGACGCGCGCTTGGCACAGTGACCACATAGCTGGCAGTTGCGCTGTCCTCGTAATCCTGCGGTGTGCGTGCGGGGCTTCTGTGCGCGGGAGGTCCACTGTCGCGAGGTGAGTCAGGGTCGGGGAGCTTGGTGGAAATCAACGCACACAGCATCAATGATTTCCCCGTTCAGGCTGCTTCCTTCAGTTCGCTTGTGTTGTTCCTTCATTCATGGTGCGTGTCGGTCCCAGCGCTGCCACTGATCCTCGTGGGTGTGGATGAAGAGGTTGCAGGCGTTCACTGGTCCTCTGGAGTCCACAGCGTGGTGAGAGGGAGCAGACGGTCATTCTCTCTCGTCAGGTCACCAGTATGGAGGGAAAGATCAGGCGAGAAGCGACGAGCTGGAAGGTTGCAAAGTTTTATTTTCCTCCAACATATTGAGACACACATCGTAGCCCTGTGCGCTACTGTGCTGCTGAGGCATGTATCTTAAGCTATCTTATAGATGTTATACACACAGAGAGAATGTATGGCACATTAGCATATTGATATACATATCAGTCAATACATATCATTTGCGTGACCAACTGGCACCCGGATGTCCGCTCCCTCATCCAGGGGATGTATATACAACAGTCTATTGTTCTGATTGCCCCCAAGGGCTCTCTGTCCATATGCAAATTGTCCTCTGTTTCCTCCAGCCCTGCTGAGCGTGAATTAGAGTCAATCTGCAGTGTGCTGGGTCACCACAGGTCTAAAAAAAAGAAGGTAATTTTTTGGACCAATTAGGAGAAGTTGGACAGTTTTCCTGAAGAGGACACTTGGGGTCCCTAGAAACCCAGTTGAAAAATCATTCCATACATTAACAATAGCTTAAAGCAGGGGTGTCAAACTCATTCCATGGAGGGCCAAGACCCTGCAGGTTTTACTTCCACCCAGTCTCTTCAGCAGGTGTTTTCACTGATCAGCAATCAGTAGGACGAAATTCAGAGAAATCACCTGTTGAAGACACTGGGTGGAGGTAAAACCTGCAGGGTCTTGGCCCTCCATGGAATGAGTTTGACACCTGTGGCTTAAAGCATCTTTCAATAATAAAGTTCACACATCTGGAAGTGCTAGACTGTATATGGGATACAAACACAAAAAAGGATAGACTCAGCAAAAAATGAACCACACTCTGCAATCAGTTTCCCCTTTACCTGTTCCCTTCTTCATGAGAATGAAGCGTACCTTTCATCTGTTAGTTGAGCCTGATAACAGCCTCTGCACACGCAAACAAACTGGTGGGAGAGGTGGACTGGATTGGATGATGTTATTTGTTAAGGGAACAACCCCTGCCTTTGTGGGTCAGTGCACACAACAGGTCACAATTGCACAATAAAAAATAACCTATGAAACTATTCAAATCAATATGCATGATGTCAAATTGTAGACAGCTGAATTTTTAGGAGCTTATAATTGTAATTGTTGACACACACATTATATACAGTGGAGATCAAAATTAGAGAACAATGTATTAATACTTGATTTATTCAAACATATGGTATTCTTCATTGTTCAGAATTTGACAGAATATCAGCTGTGGCACCACTGCTGTACTAGCATGTTTCTTAAAATAACCAAGGCACTTCAATACAAACATTTACTTTGTAAAAAAAATAATGAGCAGAGAAATCACCCAGCTCCTGAGGTAAATCAATTCAATGTTGTAAACCAGTTTAAATATTTAGGAATCCAAATTGTGCCTAAGCTAGAATTAGTCGCCAGTACCAACTATAAAGCCTTAATGACAGACATTAATGAGTTACTTCAGAGATGGATGTCACTACCAATGTTGATGATCGGGAGAATCAATATACTTAAAAGTAATATTTTACCCAAAATACTTTATTTATTTCAATACATTCCTTTACCACCACCTTCAGATCTATTCTCAAGAATTAAAAAAAAAGTTAGTGGAATTTATATGGAACAATAGGAAGGCTAGATTACGTCTGTCCTTACTATATTTACCATTTGATCGTGGAGGTCTGAAATGTCCAAACTTTATGTTGTATTACTGGTCAGCACAACTGAGGTCTATGACATATTATTTTTCATCAAATGATCTCCCTCACTGGACTGAAATGGAATCATACAATTTACCTTTACCTCTTCCCATATTCATATACTCAGATTCGGCAAAAAAATTACAAAAACAAGTTAAAAATCCATTTGTAAAGCATATGATCAAAATATGGTGTGAAACCACAAAATATTTAAAAGAACCACACTTACTGTCACAATTTAGCCCAATATGGGGTAATCAATATTTTAAACCAGGGAGAGCGGATGCTGTATTTAAAGTATGGAATTTAAAAGGGATTCAAAAGATTCAAGACTTATATCTGTCATGCTCAGATAACATAATGTCTTTTGAAGAACTGAGGATC
This sequence comes from Pholidichthys leucotaenia, assembly GCA_020510985.1. Lineage (NCBI taxonomy): Eukaryota > Metazoa > Chordata > Actinopteri > Cichliformes > Pholidichthyidae > Pholidichthys > Pholidichthys leucotaenia. The sequence goes on along the minus strand of CM035841.1, from coordinate 304,823,296 downwards.
AAATTTAATCTTAATAGAACACATTTTTTTAAATATCTTCAGCTTAGGAACTTTATTCGATCAAATCAAAATAATGCTCTCATCCGACCTACTTATTCATCCTTGGAAAAAATTTTGACGAAAGATAGTAAGAGAAAGGGTATTATTTCAGAGTTTTATAACTCATTGACACTATTCTCAAGTGAAAACTCACAGAAAAGGTTGAATTATTGGAAAGAAGACCTGCAAACTGAAATTTCAGAGGAACAATGGGAATTGGCTTGTACAGAAGCTCAAACCAAATCAATAAATGTACGTCTTAAATTGATACATTTTAAATGGTTAATGCGGATGTATGTTACACCAGTGGAGTTAAATAGATATAACAAAAACATACCAGATACGTGCACAAAATGTATGGAAAGCAAAGGAACCCTATTTCATTGTTTATGGGAATGTAGAAAAATTAGAATGTTTTGGGAAGAGGTGAGGGTAACAATTGAAAAAATAATTTCAAAACAAATCACATTGAATCCTAAATTGTTTTTGTTGGGTCTGTATCCAGAAAAGCATAACTTTAATAAGAGTGAGAGAGCATTCATAGACCTCAGTTTGCTTAACGCCAAAAAATGTATTGCACTACTGTGGAAAAAGACTCATAGATCAGATGTGACTCAGTGGTTAAAACAGATGTTAACAAACCTTCCACTAGAAAGAATAACATACATACTGAAATCAAAGGAAATTGTGTTTGAGAATATATGGAGACCTTTCATTGACTATGTAAAGAATTTAAACATAACTTTTGAAGAAGAAGGTGAATGATGTGTGTGGACCTTGTAAATTCCAAACTGGTGAATGTATAATATGTATACTTAAGTAATGGATTGCCTAGACTAAACAGAGGAGCATTGTTGAAGACCTGTTCTTGTTAGTGGTTGTTGGTGTTTTTTAGTACAATTTTTATTTTTATTTTTTTTATTTTTTTTTTTTTAAATTACTTTAGTGTTAGTGTTTGATTGTTTGTGTTGTGTTTGTAAAAAAAAGGTTCAATAAAAATATTGTGGAAAAAAAAATAATGAGCAAAATTAGAGAACAGTAACCACTGTGTCAGAAGAGAAGATTTAAACAATTTTTTTAGGGCTATAGTATTCTAAAATGAATAGGAAGTGTAAAGGCCCTTGCTCTGAATGACTTCAGCACATCTGTGCCCACAGGACATCTTGTGACACAGAGGTTACTGTTCTCTAATTTTGCTGGGTTTTTTTTTTTTTTTTTTTTTACAAAATAAATGTTTGTGTTGAAGTGCCTTGGTTATTTAAAAACGTGCTAGTACAGCAGTGGTATAGCCACAACTAATATTCTGTCAAATTCTGAATAATGAAGAATAACATGTCAAAATAAATCAAGTATTAATACGATGTTCTTTTAATCTCTACTGTGTATGCGTGCACGCACGCACACACACACACACACGTCGACATCATGCATATTGATTGTGATATTGATATATTTGAAAATACATATTTGGAGGTATTCTCAAATTTAGCATAAGGTACAAATGCATAAATGTAAATTAAACATGTTTGCAAGAATAAAGGTGAAAAAATATGATTAAAAATACACATTTAGAACTTATATAGTCAAAAATTTACAAGCATTTCCCAAATTTAGGTAAAAAGTTATAAATTCTTGAGAAAAAAAACAAACAACAACTCATGAATTAAGAAAAAATATATTTCCAAGAAAAAAAAAATAGAAATTTACCAGATAAATAGCAAATTTACAAGATTTTTCCTGGAAATTTTTCCTGGTATTAAAAAAAAAAAACAAAAACAAAAAAACCATTGTAAATTTGAAACTTTACTCCCATATACAGTAAATGTACATTTTTTTCTCATAAACTTGACTTTTTCTTATAAATTTGCTATTTTTTCGTGTAAATTTGAAACCTTTTTCCTGCAAATTCACCAGAACAAAAGCTGCACATTTATATATAATTTTTCATTTTTTTTCCCCTCATAAACTTCCCATTTTCTTGCCAACTAACATTTCTCTTGTAAATTTACAATGATTATGAATTTGCAACTTTTTCCTGACAAATTTGTGACTTTTCTAATGAATTTATTTTTCCCCTATAAATTTGTAAATTAAATTCACCTTATATACACACATAAATGTAAAACTTTTTCTATTGAAATGACCTCGTTTTCTCAAGATTTTCTAAAAATTTTCTTGAGAATTTGCAATTAGTAGTGCATGCCCGTAGAAAACTGCCAAAAGTACCAAAACCTGGTTAAATGACCATGGTATCACTGTGCTTGATTGACCAGAAAACTAACCTGACTTCAACTTCATAGAGAATTTATGGAGTATTGTCAAGAGGAAGATGAGAGACACCAAACCCAACAATGCAGACAAACTGAAGGGCGCAATCAAAGCAACCTGGGCCTCCATAACACCTCGGCAGTACCACAGGCTACGCTGCATTAATGCAGTAATTCATGGAAACGGAGCCCCGACCAAGTATTGAGTGTGTATATGGACATACTTTTTAGTCGGCCAACATTTCTATTAAAAAACCATTTTTTAAAATTAATTTTATGAAATATTCTAATTTTTTGAGAAACTGAATTTGGGGTTTTCATGAGCTGTAAGCCATAACTATCAATTTTATAAGAAATTAACACTTGAACTACATCACTCTGTGTGTAATGAATCTATATAACATAGGAGTTTCATTTTCTGAATTGAATTACTAAATTTAAATAACTTTTTGATGACATTCTAATTTATTGAGATGCACCTGTAAATAGTGTAGCTGCTGAATACACACTTTTTTCAGTAACCGCTATTTCAGTTCAGCTCCACGTACTGTAAAAAATGTGCTGTGTTGTGCTGTAAAAAAGTCACACTGCCGCCTCTAGTGGCCGGACATAGTTATTACAATACCTTTTTTCCCATCGCTATTGACAGTACAGGTGAGTTAAATTTGTGTTTATTTTGAAAACAAAGCCTCATCTCGAAATTCTGGCAAATTAACAGTCAAGAAAATATGGCAATACAAGGTCACCAATGTGGAAGATGAAAGCAGACGAGACAGCGAGCTGGATAACACAAACTTTATTCACCTTCCGATATGGCACGCATATTTGAGATGCTTAGACTGCATATGTATATTGTGACCTCACGTCTTAGAAGGAACAATAAGTCTGGACCTCCTGGGGATAACAGCAGGAGGTGGAGGTGCCTTTAGAAATGACTCTGAAAGGACTTCCTGACCTCCAGGGATCAGGTGGAGGAAGAAGAGACCTGGGGGAGACGTATTGTCTATGGGGGGTTGAATGACAATGTGTTTCTGTACTTTGATGTCCCGGGTATAAAAGGAGGGGATTGGAGATGTTGGTCCTCTTTTCTGTTTGAGAGGACGTTGGAGATGTGATATGATTAATAAACCTGAATTGAGAAATAAATTCAGCCTCTTCATTTCACGCTCTCCACATTGGTGACCTTAAGACGTACAATGACCAGAGACAATTCCCCCAGACCAGACTCGCCAGGGACCAGCCGAGCAAGCGCAGTCCCAGTCAAGCTACCAGAATTCTGGCAGGACAACACAGACTAGTGGTTCCTCCTGGCCGAAGCCCAGTTCGCGCTCGGGGGAATAACAGCAGATGACACGAAATTCTACCACGTCATCGCCAAACTCGACAGCCGCACAGCTCGGCATGTGCGGAGCCTGGTGCAGCACCCGCCCGCTGGCGACAAATACAGCGGGTTGAAAGCTGCCTTCATCCAGCGTTTCACTCCCTCAGCCCAGGAGAGAGCTAGGAGGCTCCTGGCTCTGCACGACTTGGGAGGAAGCACGCCTGTTGACCTGATGAAAGGCATGCTGAAGCTGAGAGGCTCAGACAACGACGATTTCCTCTTCACGCACATCTTCCTGAGAACCCTTCCATCGCAGACAAGGGTGACCCTGGCGGGCACCCACTTTGTGACCCAGCGGGACTTCCGTGTGCTGGCCCAGAAGGCGCAGCGGATCCTCAACGCTAGCGAAGAACACACGGCCACCGCAGCAGCAGCAGACCTCGGCGCAGCGACCAGGAGCAGCGGTGGGCCAGAGGCGACAGAGGCGGTCCCACCAACAACGGCGGCAGCGAAGCTCCGACACCGTGGAGGAGACGACCTCTGTTTTTACCATCGTCGTTAAGCAGAGAGGGCACGCAAGTGTGTACCGCCGTGCCAGTTCAAGAGCTCGGGAAACGCCAGGACCGGGAGTCGTTAGCAGCAGCGGCCCTCGGCGAACGGAACAAGCTGCTCTACCTGACGGATGCGCGCTCTGGGAGACACTTCCTCGTGGACACGGGCTCCCAAGTGAGTTTCATCACCCCAACCTACGCTGACCGGCTGGCAGGCCCCGGGGGTGACGGAGCAACAGCGGCGAACGGCTCGAGCATTAAGACCTTCGGTGAAAGGACTGTACTTCTGTCCCTGCACGGCCGCACATATGAGTGAACTTTTATTATAGCGGCGGTGAGTTTCAACATGTTAGGTGCTGATTTTCTGTGCTCACATGGGTTGTTAGTTGATCTTCCCAATAGACGCCTCGTTAATGCACTCACCTTTTACTCCATTCCTTGTGCAGCTCGAGTGTACCCGCCACCAGCACAGACCAACGTCACCACAGCAGGCGGTAAGTTTCACACACTCCTCACTCAGTTTCCAGCACTCACAGTTCCCACTTTTTCGGCAACAGTTGCGAAACACGGGGTGGAGCACTTTATCACTACCGCTGGCCCCCCCGTCTTTGCAAAAGCTCAGCGCTTGGATGCAGCTAAACTGTCCATAGCGCGCGAGGAGTTCGCCAACCTGGAAAGGTTGGGCATCATCCGTCGTTCGAACAGCCCATGGGCTTCCCCACTGCACATGGTCCCTAAAGCTGATGGCTCGTGGAGACCTTGCGGTGATTTCCGCAGGTTAAACAACGCCACAGCGCATGACCGCTACCCAATCCCACATATTCAGGATTTTTTGGTGCATCTGGCGGGGGCGCGCATTTTTTCTAAAATAGACCTGGTCCGCGGCTATCATCAAGTCCCAGTGCGCGCTGAGGACATTCCCAAAACAGCGGTGATAACCCCGTTTGGACTTTTTGAGTTTTTACGCATGCCGTTTGGGCTTAAAGGCGCCACGCAAACCTTCCAGCGCATGATGGATGCCGTGTTACGCAATCTCCCTTTTGTGTTCGTCTACCTGGACGACATTTTGGTAGCCAGCGCGTCCGAAGAGGAACACGAAAAACACCTCACGGCAGTTTTCCGGAGGTTGGGAGAGCACGGGTTAATAATCAATCCAGCTAAGTGCCAGTTCGGGGTGGCGCAGATCGATTTTTTGGGTCACCGCGTCTCCCCAGAAGGGGCAGTTCCGCTACCGGACAAAGTACACGCAGTGGCAGATTTTCCCCGGCCACAAACGGTCAAAGCACTACAGGAGTTTTTAGGAATGGTGAATTTTTATAACCGTTTCCTCCCCCACACAGCGCAGCTCATGCAACCATTATATGCCGCGCTTAAAAAGCAAAAACCCTCCAATGCAATCGAATGGTCCCCGGAGCAGGAGCGCGCATTCGTGGAGGTAAAAAAAAGCCCTTGCAGACGCTGCGTTGTTAGCTCATCCAGACCCAATGGCCTGCATAGCGCTCACCTCTGATGCGTCAGATTTGGCCATAGGGGCGGTAGTGGAGCAGCATGTTGCCGGGGTTTGGCAGCCGCTGGCCTTTTTCAGCAGATCCTTGCGCGAGGCCGAGCGAAAATACAGCGCGTTTGACAGGGAGCTGTTAGCGCTCCACTTAGCCATTCGCCACTTCCAATTCTGGCTAGAAGGTCGGCGTTTCACCGCGTTTGTCGACCACAAACCGCTCACTTTTGCAATGGCCAAAATTTCGGAACCATGGTCGGGCCGGCAGCAGAGGCAGCTGGCCGCAATTTCGGAGTTTACTACTGATATTCAACATGTAGCGGGTAAACTCAATGTAGTAGCAGACTGCCCCTCTTGCACGGTTACCGCGCCAGTCCGCACAGAGGTAGATTATACTACCGCAGCCGCAGAGCAAAATAACAGCGCGGAAGCGCACGCGGCCCCAGTCCACGTGTGGATAGATTATGCAGCCATGGCAGCGGATCAGGGTAGCAATGCAGACGTGCGCACGCTCCAGTCGGGACCAACAGGGTTAAGGCTGGAGAGCAAGAGGCTGCAAAATGGTATGCCCCCCCTAATCTGCGATGTCTCTACTGGACGACCGCGTCCAATAGTGCCGGCCGCATGGCGCCGCCACGTTTTTGACTCGATTCACTCCCTGGCGCACCCAGGGGTGCGCGCGTCGGTAAAAATGGTAGCAGAGAAGTTTGTTTGGCCGAGCCTGCGCAAGCACGTTAAAGATTGGGCAAGAACCTGTATGGCTTGCCAGCGGGCCAAAATACACAAGCACACAAAAGCCCCCTTAGAGCCGTTTCACATCCCGGCCAAGAGGTTTGATCATGTGCATGTCGACCTCATAGGCCCCCTACCGTCGTCACAAGGGTACACACATCTTTTGACAATGGTGGACTGAACCACGCGTTGGCCGGAAGTGGTCCCACTGGCATCAACCACAACTGCAGAGGTGGCCCGCATGTTTTTAACGGCTTGCGTAGCGCGTTTTGGGGTCCCGTTGGATATTACATCCGACAGGGGACCTCAATTTGTGTCCGAGCTTTGGTCAGCGATGGCCCACAGCTTAGGTGTGACAATTCACCGCACTACCGCTTACCACCCCCAGGCTAATGGTTTATGCGAGCGTTTTCACAGATCATTGAAAGCAGCCCTCAGAGCGTCGCTTACGGATGCAAATTGGGTACACAGACTACCATGGGTTTTATTGGGGTTGCGTTCTGCACTTAAAGAGGACTTAAATGCCTCCCCAGCTGAGTTGGTTTTCGCGCAGCCACTCCGGCTGCCAGGAGAGTTTCTTCCAGATAATCCAGCGCCAGGGCGTTCCCCTGCTCAGCGGTCACTGAACGACACGGGAGCGGACATGCTTCCGGGCCCCGTTCATCACACTTTTCCGCGTGTTTTTGTGCCCAAATCTTTAAAAAATGCCGAGTTTGTTTTTGTCAGACACGATGCTCAGCACCCAACCCTGCGTCCACCCTACAATGGCCCATATAGAGTGCTGGAAACAGGTGATAAGCATTTTTTGCTAGATTTGGGGGAAAGGAGGGAAACAATTAGTATAGACAGACTGAAACCTGCTTTTGTGATGGCTGACGAGACTGTGCGAGTGGCGAGGGCTCCTCGACGCGGCAGACCCCCCAGGGAGCAGGTCCCAGAGCCCCCGCAGGGATCAACTAACAGTTCTCATCCTCAGATAGCAGATTCACTGCAAGATGGCGCTGCAGGAGCGGCAAAGCCCGCTTACAGCAAGTTTGGAAGGCGGTTGAAGCCCAGACAGCATATGGACTGATGTTGTAGTTTTATCATGTTGTGTGGACTATGTTGTATTGTTTCATTCTTCGACGTTTGGGGGGGTTATATGGCACGCATATTTGAGATGCTTAGTCTGCATATGTATATTGTGACCTCACGTCTTAGAAGGAACAATAAGTCTGGACCTCCTGGGGATAACAGCAGGAGGTGGAGGTGCCTTTAGAAATGACTCTGAAAGGACTTCCTGACCTCCAGGGGTCAGGTGGAGGAAGAAGAGACCTGGGGGAGATGTATTGTCTATGGGGGGTTGAATGACAATGTGTTTCTGTACTTTGATGTCCCGGGTATAAAAGGAGGGGATTGGAGATGTTGGTCCTCTTTTCTGCTTGAGAGGACGTTGGAGATGTGATATGATTAATAAACCTGAATTGAGAAATAAATTCAGCCTCTTCATTTCACGCTCTCCACATCCAACATAAAACACAGAAAAAACTCTTCTCAGGGTCGCTGGGTAGCTCCCTTTATACCACTTTATTTCTGCCCCATGAGACCCAGGGAGCCAAAGACAATACACACAGTGCACAAACCCTGTCTGGAACATTAACATTACAGACACGAACCCTGCTTTTCACTCCCTCTCACACTCTAGTGAACTACGATGTCTCCTGACTCCCCAGGGTGCGGCTAGTCCTTTTTGTTACATCTGAGACCCCCGGTGCCACTTCCTCCTTCAGTCCTCTATTCCATCTCTCCCCCCGGCTTCCGACTCTGGGTGGAGAACCCCCCACTCAGTGCCACCACACAGCAACCCCCCCCCCCCCCCCGAACACCCAGAGAGGGAACTAACCCCCGGTCCCTTGAGCTTGAGCCAGTGCCCATAGCGGCTGTAGTGGGGGGGTCATCCAGTCGAAGCGGCCTCCTGGCGAGGTGTGCGGGAGGGCACGTTGGTCAGTGGAGGGGGGGGCAGGTTAGCTTTGTGAGCGCAGTTCTCTACCGAGGGAACACCAACTTGCGGAACCACCGCCTGTGGGCGCCTGGGCTGGGGACCTTGGGCAAACACCACCTGCTCATCTGCCAACACATAAGCAAGCTTAACCCTGTCCAGGCAGACGGTCTCCTTACCCCCCCTCCCCCAAGTCTAACACAAAATGCTTTGCCCCAGTTTCCAGCACTCTGAATGGTCCGTTGTAAGATGGGCACAGCGGGGTTCTGTGTGCATCGTGCCTGACAAAAACAAACTTGGTGCTCTGTCAGCTCTTTGGGACGAAGGTGCAGGGAAAACAATGGTGGGCCTGGCCCGGCCCGTTAGCAGCCTCTGTACTGTATAAAAATTGCATGGGCGGGTCAGTCCTAGGTGCGGGGTTTTTTCGGTAAAAATTCACCGGGGATCCGCAGCGGATAGCAAAAAAGGAATTCTGCTGGGGAGGCTGCCAGATCCTCCTTAGGCGTGGAGCGCAAACCTAACAGCACCTAGGGCAGGCGGTCGACTCAATTTGCATCCGTGAGTGAAGCTCTGAGTGCTGCCTTGAGCGACCTATGAAAATGTTTGCATAAGCCGTTAGCCTGGGGGATGCATGCGGTAGTGCAGTGGATTTTGACCCCCAGGCTCTGGGCCATTGCGGACCAGAGTTCCGAAACGAACTGCGGACCCCTGTCGGAAGTGATGTCTGATGGGGATCCAAACCGTGAAACCCAAGCCGACAAAAAAGCACGAGTCACTTCCGCAGACATGGTGGAAGCCAGCGGGACCACTTCAGGCCAACACGTGGTGCGGTCCACGATTGTCAAAAGGTGCGTGGAACCTTGCGACAGTGGAAGGGGGCCCACCAAATCTACGTGGACGTGGTTGAACCTCCTGGCCGGGATTTAGAACGGCTTGAGGAGACCTTTGGTGTGTTTATGCACTTTAGCTTGCTGGCACATGATGCACGCTGTAGCCCACTCTTTCGTGTCCCTGCATAAGTGAGGCCAGACAAATTTCGCCCCCACCAATTTAACACAGGCGTGCACACCGGGATGTGAAAGGAAGTAGACTGACTCAAAAATGCAGTGGCGCTAAGAGCTCGGAACCACCGGGCATGGGCGACCGGTGGAGACATCGCAGAGCAAGGGGGGGCACCCTTCTTGCACCACCCTGCTCTCCAGTTTTAACCCAGTAAGCGCAGACTGGAGGGCGCAAACGTCCGCGTCCCCGGTTTGCTCCGCGGCTATGGCAGGGAAATCTATTCCCATGTAGACCGGGGAGACTAACACGTGCAACAGGCAATCAGCCACGACATTAAGCTTACCGGCTATGTGTTGAAGGTCGGTTGTAAATTCCGAGATCATGGCTAAATGTCACTGCTGCCGGGCCAACCACGGTTCCGAGACTTTGGACATTGCGTACGCTAGCGGCTTATGATCAACGAACGTGGTGAACTCGCGCCCTTTCAGCCAAAACTGGAAGTGGTGCATCACCAGGTGGAAGGCCAACAATTCTTTATCAAACGTACTGTATTTGCGTTCGTTGTCGCGCAAAGTATGGCTGAAGCGAGCGGTTGCCACGAACCAGAGACGTACTGCTCCACCACTGCCCCTATGGTGACATCAGATGTATCTGTGGTGAGTGCTATCTGTGCTGACGGGGCAGGAAGGGCTAGCAAGGCAGCGTTAGCGAGTGCTGTTTTGGCATCTGCGAAAACCAGCACTCACTTGGGGGTCCAGTCAATGTTTTCCGCGGGCTTCTTTTTTTTTTTTGAGTGCAGCGTACAACGGCTGCTGCAGCTGGGCTGTCCGGGGGAGGAAATGGATGTAAAAGTTGACCACACCCAAAAATTACTGAGGGGCCCTCACAGTCTGTGGATGCGAAAAATCCAACATGGCACGCACCTTATCAGGCCCCAGAATCGCGCCCTCCGGTGAAATGCCGTGACCCAAAAAAAATCAATCACTGGCACACCAAACTGGCACCTCATCGGGTTAACGATAAGCCCATGTGCTTCCAACCTCTGGAAAACCAGTTTGAGATGGGCAAGGTGCTCCTCCTCGGACGCGCTAGCCACCAAAATGTCATCCAAGTAGACAAAAATGAAAGGCAGGTCAGGAAGCACCGCGTCCATCATTCTTTGGAAGGTTTACGCCGTGCCCTTTAACTCAAACGGCAAGTGTAAAAACTTGAAAAGGCCAAAAGGAGTTATTACTGCTGTTTTGGGAACGTCCGCTGCGTGCACTGGGACCTGGTGGTAACCACGGACCAGGTCCACTTTTGAAAAAACATGCGTCCCAGCCAGATGCACGAAAAAAATCCTGGATGTGCAGGATGGGATACCGATCGTGTTCTGTGGCATTGTTCAAGCGCCAGAAATAGCCGCACAGTTGCCACAACCCATTGGCCTTGAGCACCATGTGTAGCGGAGATGCCCACGGGCTGTTGGAGCACCTAACGATGCCCAGTTGCTCTAAGTTAGCGAACTCTTCATGCCCGCTGTCCAGCTCAACTGCGTCCAGGCGCTGAGGGCACACGAACACCGGCAGACCTTTTATTGTTAGAAAATGCTCGACCCCGTGTTTGGTTACTGTAGCAGAAAAAGTCGGAACCGTGAGTGCTGGGAACTGTGAAAGCAAATGCTGGTACTTACCCCCTGGAGCTATAACATTAGCATGTGTTGTTGGCCCAACTCCCCGAGCTGTGCAGGGCAAGGAGGAAAAGGAAACGGCATCCACAAAATGTCTGTCGGCCACATCGACTAATAATCCGTAAGCACATAAAAAAATCAGCGCCTAAAATGGGGACCGAACATGCAGCTACCACAAAGTCCCACTGGTAATGGTGTTCGTGTAAGCATACTGTCAAAGTTTGTTTGCGAAACGTCCTAATGTTGGATTCGTTGGCGGCCGTAAGCTCAGGGTCGACCTGTCCGCACTGACTGGCAGAATGAGGCTCTTCTGGGAACCGGAGTCCACCAAGAAACGTCTCCCCGAACGTGTGTCTGTGACGAAAAGCAGCTTGTTCCTGTCACCAGCGGTCACAGCTGCTACTGACTGCTGGCTGTGCCGTTTCCCTGGCTTTTTGTATTGGCGCGGCAGCAGACAGCATTGGGCATTCAAGCCAAACTGGCGGTGATAGAAACAGAGCGTCCCATTCCTGCGTGTCTTGGCATCCGTCCCAGCCACCCCCAATGGCTCCTCGACCTCGCTGGAGTCCTTCAAAGCTGTTGGTGTCATTGCATGCATGCTGAGAGCTCTGTTCGCTAGGATGATGCAGGCCGCTTCTTGTGCCAGGGTGCGGTAGTTCTTGTACACCAGCAGCGGTGAGTTGGCCAGGGTCGCCCTCACTGTAGTTGGTAGGTTCCTGAGGAAGAGGTGGGCGAACAGGAAGGGTTCGTCGTCCTTCCCCCTAAGGGCTAACATGCTCTCCATCAGCTCCGCAGCTGATCTGTCACCCAACTGTGAGCATGTGAGGAGTTTCTCTGCCCTCTCACTGTCCGACAGGGTATAACGTTGAAGCAGCATCTGCTTGAGCATGTTGTATTTCCAGTTTAAGTATCTTGGGGTCTTGTTCACGAGTGAGGGGAAAATGGAGCGAGAGATCGACAGACGGATTGGAGCAGCATCTGCAGTGATGCGGACATTGTACCGGTCTGTTGTGGTGAAGAGGGAGCTTAGTTCTAAGGCAAAGCTGTCGATTTACCAGTCAATCTACGTTCCTACTCTCACCTATGGTCACGAGCTTTGGGTAATGACCGAAAGAACGAGATCGCGGATACAAGCGGCTGAAATGAGCTTTCTCCGTAGGATTGCTGGACTCACCCTCAGAGATAGGGTGAGGAGCTCAGTCATCCGGGAGAGGCTCAGAGTAGAACCGCTGCTCCTCCACATTGAAAGGAGTCAGTTGAGGTGGTATGGGCATCTGATTAGGATGCCTCCTGGACGCCTCCCACTTGAGGTGTTTCAGGCACGTCCCACTGGGAGGAGACCCCGGGGCAGACCCAGGACTCGGTGGAGAGACTATGTCTCCCAGCTAGTCTGGGAACGCCTTGGTATCCCCTCTGAAGAGCTGGAGCAGGTGGCTGGGGAGAGGGAAGTCTGGGCTTCTCTGCTTGAACTGCTGCCTCCGCGACCCGGACCTCCGGAAAAGCGGTAGAAGATGGATGGATGGATGGATGGATGGATGGATGTTGTATTTCCCCTGGGCTGTCGACTCCTGGAGCAGGCTCGTTACCTGCTGTGTGGCACGCACAACCAGCACAGCTACCACATGATAATATTTGGTGTCGTCTGTGGAGATCCCGCAGAGTACGAATTGGGCTTCCACATGTAGAAACCAAGCGGTCAGGTTGTGAAGCCAGAAGTCCGGGAGCTTGACTGTGACAGCGCATGCCACGCTGGTGTTCTCCCTCTGGGTTGTCTCCGGGGTGGTGCTCGGCTCGTTATCCATTGCACGTCTTAGGGTCACCAATGTGGAAGATGAAAGCAGACGAGATAGCGAGCTGGATAACACACAAACTTTATTCACCTTCCAACATAACACACAGGAAAATCTCTTCTCGGGGTCTCTGGGCACCTCCCTTTATACCACTTTATTTCTGCCCCATGAGACCCAGGGAGCCAAAGACAATACACACAGTGCACAAAGCCTGTCTGGCACATTAACATTACAGAACACGAACCCTGCTTCTCACTCCCTCTCATACTCTAGCAAACTCCGGTGTCTCCTAACTCCCTGGCGTGCGGCTAGTCCTTTCTGTTACATCTGAGATCCCCTGGTGCCACTTCCTCCTTCAGTCCTCTGTTCCAACCCCCCACCCCACCCACCCCGGCTTCTGACTCTGGGTGGAGAACCCCCCACTCAGTGCCACCACAATACAAGCCTTTAGTTGCACTTAATTTTGATGGGACAAGCTGAAACAGAGAAGTGGACAGAGGGACAAATAGATACACACATCCCACCGAGGCATAAATATTAATTACAGAATTCTTGAAAATGAATGGGACATGGAATATTAGCGACTGTTTAAAAACCCTTGCTTATTTGTTTGTCTGAGTTACGTATTTGTGTGATCTTTTATGACATAGATTCTTGTAGTTTGGGGAATGGGAGTTGTTCGGTCACCATTATAATTGTTTTATGTGTGTAGTTTATAGTGTATCGTCAATAAACTCATGCAGTACAAAACAGGACACATTTACAAATATTTGAGACCCACTGTAGTGCATCAGATTATATTTTAGCAATATTTTGTTAGTAAAAGGTTTTTAAAACTAATCAATCAAATTAACTACAAAACACCTAACATTATTATACACAGCTGAAGGACCCGTTTGACTGCAACCGTTGCATCAGTGCTGCCCATTTGTCAGTAAATATTTAACTAAAAATTATTTATTTCATTATTTGGGCATTTCTGTGTCCTGCGTTTGGCTGTTAAGTCATTCTGGCCATTCCGCTCCACAACCATGGAGGTATTATTATTGTTTTTAATTTTTAGATACGCGGGAGGGGGGCTCACAGTGGTACCACACAGGTGAAGCAGAAGCAGGGACTCCTCTCTACTCCTGACTGTGCAGGCTGGGTGTGCCTCCCTGTGAAGGACCATGGTCCACCCAGTCGGGCTGCTGCTTCTCCTGGCATGTTCTGTGTTGGACACAACAGTGTTCTTTGTCAGACCCGGGTCCCCGCTGCTGCTCCGCCCAGTCTGCTCATGCGCCTCATGTTCTCCACATATGCCGAATTATCCTTTAGACCTATGCAATCATGGCAACTTTATGGTGTAATTTTTTTAAGCATTAAATCTTCAGTATTATCTTTTTCTAGTCAGATTTGTCACTTTTCGCTTCCTTGTTTTGCTCAGTGCGCTGTGGTTACTGATGTCATGATGTTGCGTATTATCCAGTCAGTAAGAAGTCAATGCAAAACCCTGCCCACACCTCTAGAAGCCGGAGCAGGGGTCACCAACCTTTTTGAAACCAAGAGCTACTTCATGGGTATCGAGTCATGTGAAGGGCACCAGCTTGACACACTCCTCTAAAAAAACAAATTGTGTATATATATATATATATATATATATATATATATATAAATAATTATCAATAACTTAAGAGTGGGTAACAGACAAGATCAATATTCAACACTTTAGTTTTATTAATCTCAGCAATTGTTCAGATGATCACTTCTACATTTCATTAAAAAAATGTCTAGTTTTCACCAGTCCCTTTTAACCATAAAAAACTAAACCCTTTTAATTCATGAACTATGTTGAACCATGTTTGAAAAAGTTATGCAACATTTAAGAAAAATCAACTTTCATATTAAATAAATCTTATCACATTTTTAACTGAACAAATCTGCTGCAATACTGCTCAAAATCTGTTACATTTAATAAACACACTTGTGTGTTCTTCTTCACTGGAATTATATCCATACATTTCTTGCCAAGAATCATGCTTGAGTAATAACCAGCGCTGTCCTTTCATGAGAAGAAGCAGGCAGCACAGTTTTCCCTCGGCCGGGGGGGATCGCGGGGATCGTGGGTTCGATCTCAGCCCCCGGTCAACAGTGATCTGCGTGGAGTTTGCATGTTCTCCCCGTGTTTGCGTGGGTTTCCTCCCACATGCCAAAAACATGCAGGTTAGGGAGTTAAGGGGCGCTTGCGACCGGCAGCTGGTGGCTTGTCACTGGACTGCAGAACAAATCTACCTACGTATACAAAAAAAAAAGAGTGGGCAGCAGTTTCATGACGCGTTGAAGTGCTGCTTCGCCGTCGCCCCGCAAATGAAACACACGCAGCTTCCTTTCACGGTAGTAAAAAAGAATTCTTCCTCTCGCTCACTTTGAAAATGATAAATTTTCTGTCTTTTTTGGGGGGGCTAGGAAACAGCACTGCGTTCACCATCTTCACTGCCCGCTAGCTTTCAGCTAGCGAAGGTTTTGTCATGCGCACAATACTGACCTTTGAACTAGGTCAGAGTTCACCTTAACTTTACGTATAATAAACATATTTTCATTTTTTTTTTTTTAAAGACATTGTCATTTTAAAATCTATATAAATGCAAGTGTGATTTTAAAAAATAGCGGCAGAAAAAATTACATCTTAGACGCAGCTCACTTGCGAGTTGTGCTATTTTTAGAACAGGCCTGTGGGCGACTCATGTGGTCCCTGCGGGCGACATGATGCCCGCAGGCACCGCGTTGGTGACCCCTGAGCTAGAGCATGAGGAGAGAGCGATGACTAAACTTTTATTGATAAAATTTACATATTTTGACTGAACAACTACATACTCTGGGATGCACACCCTCCTAACCTCAGCAAAACGTGTAAAATCTGAGGTCAGTCTGACAAACGGTTCAAGAGATATGCGTGGAACACACACACAGACACGCAGACACACACACACACACATAATAGAGACAGCGATTCCATGTATTTATAGATACTCTCACCAATCTGTGACATTTTCTTCTTCAAAATGTTATTCTGACATTTTCCACGCATGAGTCATCAAAGTGCAATTTTGTAACAGTTACATGTAGTAACTGTATCTTATCACTTACAGTATTATCCTTGTAGTCTTTATGATGATGGGATGGGGATAATTTTGGGTAATTTTGCTACAATACTTATTAGTTACATGGTTAACAGCATTAAAAACATTTACAATTTTTTAATAACATTTATTGTGATGATCGGTCCTACTGTTACATAACAATCCATCGTTTTAATAGATTCAAATATACGAGACTTTACTTTAGGTGTTTTCTACAAATAAAAATAAACATTTATGAATGTGAACAACACTAACCTGACTCTCAACTTTGACAACTTTGACCAATTTCTGGACAAAATTGTCCTTGTTTTCGCTGTTGTATTCGGCGACAGTGAAGTTCACAGCCCTTCGCACATCCTTGTCATCAACGTTCCTGTCAATCTTGCCTCCCGGCATCCCGACTGACTGACCCAGCATGAGAACGGCCGCGAAGATGGGCAGAGCAACCTTCCACATCATGACGCCACAGATAAAGACTGAAAAACAAACACGACTCCGATCTTGCTTCCTTGTTTTTATAAACGGTGAGGCCAAATCGGCCTCTCAGCCAATCAGCAAAGACTGAAACGCCTACAGGCAAGTCTGATGCAGATCAGAGCTTCTTCTTGTTATTCTTGTTCTTTTTCTCCTCCTATCGGTTACTGGCGAATAGCAAAGAAATGAAAGGTGCATACCGCCACCTACTGTACAAGAGTTTGTAACGTTATGTCATTTCAGCCCGACCTCCAAATTCTATGACTTAATCCTGTTATTTAAAAAAGAAAAAAGAGCCCTTCTCGTGATCCTTATTGCCTCATGACGGTGAGGCCCATAGATATAAAATGCGAGATTGGCAGTAGGTCACTGGAGCGCGAGATTTACGGCCGCCATATTGGTACAGGAATCACAACAAATCCACAGCTCAGCTTAACGCACAACACTCTGATTAAGTCTTCATTTCTGTCACCATGGGATGAGACGCCGGGTTTTCCGGCGCTCAGACCAGTCCCTTCTCATCGCTGTCTCTCATTGGGTAGTGTTACAGGACGGCTGGGGCCCAATTAATCCTCATCAGCTGAGGCGCTGCTAATGAGGATAAAAAGGAGCAGCTTTGATCACTCTGGGCTGCGACTTAAGCACTGTTATGCTGGAACCCTTACGGTAAGTGTCGAGTATTTGTTTTTAAATAATTTAATGGCGTGTTGTCAAAAATAAAGGTAAAAACTCTGATTTTCATTTGGGAGGTCACTGATTTCTGTACTTGCATGACTGCCATGAGTGTAATATATATTGTAATTCAGTATCGATAGTTATGGCAATATTTCTCATGTAATATTAGTATACAGTGTATGGCTGTGTTGTGAGACATGTATATGTTGGACACTGCATATGTGATTTAACCACAAAGGAGAGCCAGCCCCCTGCGGTGCGGAGCCACAGAGCCTGGACCCCTTGCGGAGGCCAGGGGACAGAAGACTTCCTGACCACTGAGGCTCGAGAGGAGAGAAGGGGGGGTTATGTAAATAAAAGGCTAATGAATGTGGATAAAGAGATTTTGAGAGAGATGTGTGATTTCCCCCGCGAGGGAAATGGTTTGATGTCAGAATGTTTAAATGAGAGAACTTTGGTGTGTTCACCCTCTTTGTTCGCTGCTCAAGAATGAGAGCAGACAGTGGAATGATTACTTGAATAAACTGGAATGAAAGACAATTCGGTTTCGTTATTCAAGTCTCCCCACATTGGTGACTGACGACGTTGAGAATGAACGAAGAAATTCTCAGGGTCCCGGACTCACAGCGCTCAGAGCTGGCGAGCGCAGTGGCCGTTAAGCTGCCTGATTTCTGGCAGGATAACCCACGGTCGTGGTTTCTGCAAGCAGAGTCGCAGTTCGCGCTCGCAGGAGTAACGGTGGATGACACTAAGTTCCACCATGTCATCGCTAAACTGGACAACAGCACAGCTCGGTGCGTGCAAAGCTTGGTGGAGCAGCCACCCGCGACCGACAGGTACGGCAAGCTGAAATCCACCCTCATCAAGTTTTTCACCCCCTCGGCTGAAGTGAGGGCGAGGAGGATCCTGTCTTTGCTAGACCAAGGTGGACACAGGCCGAGCGCCCTGATGGAGGAGATGATACAGCTGAGAGGGTTGGACAACGATGATTTCATTTTTCAGTTCATCTTCCTCTCCAACCTCCCGGCGCATGCGAGAAGCACGCTGGCCGGCAAAAAGTGTCACACCCTGGAGGAGTTCCGGGAGCTGGCCCAGGAGGCAGATGGGATCCTGGACGCCTGCGGCGGGCAAGCAACCACAGCAGCGACCCGAGACAGCGGGGAGCCAGAGGCGGCAGAACCAGACTGGCCGACGACGGCGGCAACACGGCCGCGACGAGGGGGAGCCAATAGCCCGGCGGCAGAGGCGCGGGCACGACACAGCGGAGGAGAAGATCTCTGCTTTTACCATCGGAGGTTCGCAGAGAAGGCACGCAGGTGTGTGCCGCCCTGCATCTTCAGGAGTTCGGGAAACGGCAAGACCGGGGGTCGCTAGCAGCTTCGACCCTCGGAGAACGCAACAAGCTGCTCTACATCACGGATGCGCGCTCCGGACGAGAGTTCCTCATCGACACCGGAGCACAAGTGAGCTTCATCACCCCAACATACGCGGACCGGGTGGCTGGACCCCACAGTAGCGGAGCTACAGCGGCAAATGGCTCGAACATCAACACCTACGGGAGAAGGACCTTGCCTTTATGCTTACATGGCCGCACATATGAATGGACTTTTGTGATAGCGGCGGTGAGTTTCAACATGTTGGGCGCGGATTTTTTGTGTTCACACAATCTGTTAGTTGATCTTGCTAATAGACGGCTGGTAAATGCACTCTCTTTTTACTCTCTCCCCTGTTCAGCTTGAGTGTCCCCGCCACCAGTACAGACCCACGTCGCTACAGCAGGTGGTAAGTTTCACACACTCCTCACCCAATTTCCAGCGCTCACTGTGCCCACTTTTTCAGCGACGGTCGCGAAGCACGGGGTGAAACACTTTATCCCCACTTCTGGTCCTCCCGTGTTTGCAAAAGCTCGGCGCTTGGATGCAGTTAAGCTCGCCATTGCGCGCGAGGAGTTCGCCAGCCTGGAGAGGCTGGGCATCGTTCGTAGGTCGAAGAGCCCATGGGCTTCGCCGCTGCACATGGTACCGAAAGCCGATGGCTCCTGGAGACCGTGCGGGGATTACCGCAGGCTAAACAACGCTACGGCGCACGATCGTTATCCCATCCCGCACATTCAGGATTTTTCGGTGCACCTGGCGGGGGCGCGCATTTTTTCAAAGATTGATCTAGTTCGCGGCTATCACCAAGTCCCGGTCCAACCGGAGGACATTCCTAAAACAGCGGTAATAACCCCGTTCGGACTTTTCGAATTTTTACGCATGCCGTTTGGTCTCAAAGGAGCGGCGCAAACATTTCAGCGGATGATGGATGCCGTGTTACGCGATCTCCCTTTCGTGTTTGTGTACCTCGACGACATTTTGGTCGCAAGTACTTCAGAGGACGAACACGAAACGCACCTCACAGCAGTTTTTAGGAGGCTGGGAGAGCACGGCTTAATAGTTAACCCAGCCAAGTGCCAGTTCGGCGTCGAGCGGATCGATTTTTTGGGTCACCGCGTCTCCCCGGAGGGAGCGGTTCCGTTACCAGAGAAAGTACGCGTGGTAGCGGATTTTCCCCGTCCACAAACGGTCAAATCACAACAGGAATTCTTGGGGATGGTGAATTTTTATAACCGATTCCTGCCCCACGCAGCTCAAATCATGCAACCGTTATATGCCGCGCTCAAAAAACAAAAACCGACCCAGGCGGTCGAATGGTCCCCGGAGCGGGAGCGCGCGTTCACAGAGGTTAAAAAAGCCTTGGCTGACGCTGCGCTCCTGGCCCACCCAGACCCTGCAGCACGTATCGCGCTGACGACAGACGCTTCAGATTTAGCCATAGGGGCCGTTATTGAGCAACAGGTAGCCGGAGTTTGGCAGCCTTTGGCTTTCTTTAGCAAATCTTTAAGCGCGGCTGAACGAAAATACAGCGCGTTTGACAGAGAACTGTTGGCGCTGCATTTGGCTATTCGTCATTTCCAGTTCTGGCTGGAAGGACGGTGCTTCACCGCTTATGTGGACCACAAGCCGCTCACATACGCCATGGCCAAAATTTCAGACCCGTGGTCCGGCAGGCAGCAGAGGCAGCTGGCCGCAATCTCGGAATTTACCACTGACATTAGGCACGTCGCGGGCAAATTCAATGTAGTAGCGGATTGTCTCTCACGCGCGTTCACGACCCCAACACGTGCAGAGGCAGAACGGGCCACCGTGACCGCGCCGCAGGAGAGCGGCACGGTGGCGCGCGCAGCCCCGGTGCACGTGGGTATAGATTACGCAGCCATGGCAGCGGACCAGGGGGCGGACGCAGACGTGCGCGCGCTCCAGTCTGGACCAACAGGGTTGAGGCTGGAGAGCAAGTGTTTACAAACCGGTATGCCCCCCCTGATCTGCGACATGTCGACGGGGCGCCCGCGTCCGGTGGTTCCGGCCACGTGGCGCCGCCGTGTTTTTGACTCGGTCCACTCACTGGCGCACCCGGGGGTGCGCGCGTCGGTGAAACTAGTGGCGGAAAAGTTTGTTTGGCCGTGCCTGCGCAAGCACGTGAAGGAATGGGCAAAAACCTGCATTTCCTGTCAACGGGCCAAAATTCACAGGCACACAAGAGCCCCGTTAGAACCGTTCCGCATTCCGGCCAGAAGGTTCGACCATGTGCACGTCGACCTTGTGGGCCCCCTACCGGCATCACAGGGGTTCACGTATCTTTTGACAATGGTGGACCGCACCACACGTTGGCCGGAAGTGGTCCCACTTGCGACGACCACGGCCGCGGAGGTGGCTCGCGTTTTTTTAACGGCTTGGGTGGCGCGCTTCGGGGTTCCGTCGGACATTACGTCCGATAGAGGACCGCAATTCATCTCTGAGCTGTGGTCAGCAATGGCCAACGGCTTAGGAGCCAAAATTCACCGCACTACGGCTTACCACCCTCAGGCCAATGGCTTATGCGAGCGTTTTCATAGGTCTTTGAAGGCAGCACTCAGAGCGTCGCTCACGGATGCAGATTGGGTGAATAAACTTCCATGGGTTTTATTAGGGTTGCGTTCGGCACCTAAAGAGGACTTGGACGCCTCCCCAGCGGAGCTGGTATTCGCACAAACTCTGAGGCTGCCGGGCGAGTTTTTACCAGAGCCCCCAGAGCCCCCACCTCTCTCGGCTCTGGGACCGTTAGTCGGCACGGGGGCAGACACGCTCCCGGGTCCGGTTCATCACGCTTTTCCACGAGTTTTCGTCCCCAAGGCTTTGAAAAATGCCGATTTCGTTTTTGTCAGGCGCGAAGCCCTAAAAGCAACGCTCAAACCACCTTACGAAGGGCCATTTCGAGTGCTGGAGGCAGGTGATAAGCAATTTGTGCTAGATTTTGGAGACAGAAAAGAGACAGTCAGTATTGACAGACTAAAACCTGCTTTTGTCATGAAGGACGTGTCTGTACCGGTCGCGGTGGCGCCTCGACGAGGCAGGCCCCCACAGGGGGCAATTAATCACTCTCTCCCTCAGTCAACAGACCCGAAGCAGAAACGCACCGCAGGCAAGGCGGGGCCAACGCACAGCAGATTCGGCAGACGGCTGAAGCCCAAGCGGCGCACAGACTGAATGTTGGTGTTGATTATTCAGTAGTGAGTAAGGTGCTATTTAATTTTAGGAATTAGTCTGTTCTTCATCGTTTGGGGGGGGTTATATGGCTGTGTTGTGAGACATGTATATGTTGGACACTGCATATGTGATTTAACCACGATGAAGGAGAGCCAGCCCCCTGCGGTGCGGAGCCACAGAGCCTGGACCGCCTGCGGAGGCCAGGGGACAGAAGACTTCCTGACCACTGAGGCTCGAGAAGAGAGAAGGGGGAGTTATGTAAATAAAAGGCTAATGAATGTGGATAAAGAGATTTTGAGAGAGATGTGTGATTTCCCCCGCGAGGGAAATGGTTTGATGTCAGAATGTTTAAATGAGAGAACTTTGGTGCGTTCACCCTCTTTGTTCGCTGCTCAAGAATGAGAGCAGACAGTGGAATGATTACTTGAATAAACTGGAATGAAAGACAATTCGGTTTCGTTATTCAAGTCTCCCCACACAGTGTTACATTGTGTTCTTTGTTACTGGGTCAGTATTGGTGGCCAATATTATCAACAATGAACTTTGGGTTCTTGTAACTAGTTTGGTAGTTACTCAAATAGCGTGAGGATAGTTTTTCTTTTTCCTGTATACACTTGGCCTAATGAAAGATTTAGGTTTATCAAACCGTCTTTACACAATAATTACACATATATGTGTACAAACATCTACCTCCTGTATCAGCCCAACATCATGAAGGTTTGCAGATAGTAATTTACAGATATTGTGGCACATATGTCTGGTTCATATCTCCCACAAATGTATGGCTTATGTGGATTAGGGCTTCACGTCTGGAGGAACAAAGAGTCTGGATCGACGGGGGCCGACAGGAGATGTCGAGGAGGTGTGAAGTCGGACCCTTGTCTCAGAGAGGAGGCCCTGGGGGCATCCCCGGAACATCGGAGAATAAGAGACAATGGTGAATCTTCAGAGACTTGCATTGTGATTAAATGTTTGCAGAAGCACCATGTGACTTGAGTTCTTAATCCCCCGGAGGTATAAGAATGTGATGTGACATGATTCTGCCTCTTCTTTCTATTTGAGAATGTTGGATGATTGTGTTCTGCAATAAAGCCGAACCTGAGGAATGAACTCAGTCTCATCATTGAACACAACTTCCACAATATGTTATTTGAAAACTGAAACTTTACAGATAGAATTTTACATTACCTATTTCGCATTTGTCTATTACAGGGAGGGGCTACAAGAAGATCTGGTGATGATTAATGCAGTCATATCTCATAGACATTACTATTTCTGTCTTATATTACATTTTGCCTGACATTACTATAAATATTTGCTATGATGGATAGGAGGGGACAGGGTGGATATTACGTGTGATGAAGATGATGGTGATGACGATGGGCTGGGCTCTGGGTTAAATTAATAAAGCCTACATCTACTGTTTTAAACTGTGTTTTGATTCAATTAACACTTCACCTCACTTTGCAATTGATTAATATGAGCTTGCTGCTTTCATGTTGAGTGCATTATTCTATGCAATAAATTTGTAATGAACATTGGTGTATTGTATAAATTTGTTATGTGGGCCTAAAATCAATAAGAATTTCAAATTGATTTTAAACAACTGCTATACAGATCCAGGTAGATTTTGGGGGGGGGGGGGAGTGTATAATGTCTGTCTAGTTAAATGAAGAAACTTGAATAATTGATTTGTAATTTTTTTTATTCTCTTTATTTCAAAGTTTACATATCTAGGCCAATTTGTATAGCACAGGCTGAAATATTTCTTTGATAAACATTTTTGACAATTGGGGGGGGGCAATAAGCTGGTTGCCTGGGGTGGCAAATATAACAAATACAGCCCAGGACAAAGTATGAATTAATCAATTTCAGCCATATATTTATGCATAAATGGCCACAATGAAAGAGGTAGGCTTAATTATTAATCAGGGGGTATGGTAACTTCTTTTTCAGCTCATTTGACAGTTCTTGATTGAGACACTTCAAAATGCCATAATTTAATAATTATGAAGCTCTTAAACACCTAATATTTATGCAGATTATGCTGAAAGTAAACCACTATGCGCTGTGTTGTACTGTGTTGTAAACATGTTCACTGAAGCCTGTCAAACGTTTAACAAAGGAGAATGACCCAAGCAGGTGTCTGCACTGGACCACAGGGATGTGCTACAGATATCCTGTACCAAGATGGCGGACGCGCGTCACGCCACCGCAAGCACGGACTGACTAGCGCTGCCAATCTAGCCTTGTATATCTATGGGTGAGGCCAAATCGGCCTCTCAGGGCTCTGAGTGGCACTCATCTCAGCCAATCAGCAAAGACTGAAACGCCTATAGGCAAGTCTCTCTCTCTCTCTCTCTCTCTCTCTCTCTCTCTCTCTCTCTCTCTCTCACACACTCACACACACACACACACACACACACATATACAGTATATGACTTTATTTAACCAAGCGCAATCAATTACAGTCTTCATCAGAAAAAAAAGAGCAACACAGCAGTAAGGGGTATCACAAAAATTATTTCAGAGTAATATTTACATCTTTACAAATGTCCAATGTTTTTATGGCTTTATTACTATTTAGCCCTTGGAGTGCTCCTAAATAATGTCCAATATGAATCTTAAATTGTTGTATGTGTGGGGTGGTGTTGGTCCATTTACATTTGTGTATGATAAATTTTCCAAATAAAATAAAAAGATTTAAAATAAATATTTTTTTTAACAATCAATATCCTTTTTATCATAAAAAATAGAATATTTTTTGTTAAACAAACAGAAGAAGCAGTCAGCCCATTGAATAAATGTTCCAGATCCATCCAAAACAGTTTAACATGCAAACATTCATAAAATAAATGACATACAGGTTCAATATCATTTTGACAGAATACACATATAGTGTCAGGGTTTTTCTTAAATTTTGAAATAACTTGCTTAACAGGGTAGTTTAAATGAGTTATTTTAAAAGAAATTTCTCTAATTTTGGTGGTAATGCAGTATTTTTTTATTATATATCCAAATTAAATTCCATTCAAATTGTCAAATTTGGCATTCCAATGAAATTTAGTAGGAACAGTGGTGGACTCATAACAGATTTTCGAACATGTTTATTTGTACATTTTTTGTCTGTGACAGATATGCCATTTAATGTAATGTTTCTGTTTCACCAACAGAATGTCATTTTAACCCAATTATCAATATATAGTGACTTGTTTTTATACTTAACATCTTTGTTGTTCCAAATTAAACATTTATGTGGAGAAAAATTGTGGTTAACCATGACAATAGAGCCTGTTTATGGAAGCTAGGCAGGTTGAGAGGGATCTTGTCGATATCAAAATTACAATGCAGAAGAAGATTTATACCACCTACTTTTCCCAAAAATAAGTTATGGGATAATATACCATAATTTATTTTTTCCCTTTGATATAGTTCTTAATCCAATTGACCTTAAATGTAGAGTTAGAAGTTTTAAAATCTAAAACATTTTTAAACATCTAAAACAAACAAGCACCACCGTGCTTATAAGAGTTACATAGAATGCTCTTCTTTAAATAATGGGGTTTGTTCCTCAAAATAAAATCAAAAAGCCTTTTATCAATTTCTTTGACTATCATTTGTGGAACATCCAGAGCCAGTGTAAACTAGTCTTGATAAACCTTCGCCTTTTGATAATCATACCCGTCCACTTAATGACAAGTCTCTCAGTAACCATGGGTCAAATTTCTTTTTAATCTTTTCAATAAGTGGATTGAAATTTATCTTAAAGGGCTGATGACACGATTTTGACATTTTTTAGCATGTTGTGTAAACCCAAAAGTCATTGTTGATGATCAATATAATATTTACAACCGCGCCTGCATAAACTAGTTATCATCAAAAAACCGCAGCCACTGACTGGACTGTGGAGCCGCCCACTGAATGAAGGGCGGCACCACCATGACGTAAGCCAGTGATTTTCAACCTATGTGCCGCGGCACACTAGTGTGCCGTGAGAGATCGTTGGGTGTGCCGTGGGAAATTATCCAATTTAACTTAATTACTCGAGTGAGTGGCTATGTTTACATGGACACAAGTAACCGGATTAAAAGCCTGATCAGAATAAAAATACCCTTACGACCCAGTGCTGACCTGGTGAAGGTTCTGGCAGATCTGTCTCCGTTTCGCCCCGTTTCCGACCTCTAAAGGCTCGCCTCTGATGCTAACCCAGATGCTAACCCAGAGTAACTGCAGCAGTGAGAAGGTATTCTTTACATCTGGCCATCTGGAGCCGAGGAGAGAAGGATTTAAAAGGAGGACGAATCAACCGAGGCGGCGATGGGGAGCTCGGGCGCGGCGTTGGTGAGAGACGGGGGCCACCTGGATCCAGCAGGACAGTGGCCTGAACCGGTGCCCAATTGCGAGGCCCAGCCGAGGAACTACCAGACTGACGGCGGTCGGTGACGGGGCCTAGAGGAGAAGCCACCCAGCCGGACGACAGCGAGCGACGGTGATCAGCCACCGATCGGCGGAGGTGATCGGTGGATTAGAGCTGCGCCGGCGGAGTGCGACATAACTGACGGGGACGGGGCCCAGCGGAGGAGCCGCCTAGCCAGACGGCGACGAGTGGCTGTGATCGGTGGATTCCGGCTGCGCCGGCGATGCACGACATAACTGGCCAGGTAGACGGAGGCAGGCGCCGGCGATAGACGGCGGTGATCTGCGGAGCTGAGCAGTGTCACTCGGCGGAGAAGCTGTGCAGGAGCGGCGGGTCCAGTAGCGACCGAGCTAGTTGAGGCCTAGCCGGATTCTCTGCTTATTTCTATCCACAGGTCAGTAAAATGCCACCCAAAAAAGAGGAAATGGAAGAAATTAAAAAAACTCTGAACTTTGTGTTAGAAGAACTGGCCAAAGTGACTAGCCAGCAGGACAAAATATTAGACCTAATACAGGAGGTACAAGCCCTACATTCAATAATAAAAGAAAAAGACAAAAAAATTATGGACCTGGAGCAACACGGGCGTCTTTTGGAGCAACACGTCGAGGATCTTGAACAAGGTTCTCGCATTGATGACATAGTTATAAGTGGACTAGACATCAGATATCAGTCGTACGCCCATGCCGCTACAGGACTGAGTGGTGAACATGCTTCCATAAGTGAATCAATGTCCTTAGAAAACCAAGTGCTTCAGTTCCTTAATGATAAAGACATTAAGGTAGAAGCCAATGCGATCTCAGCCTGTTATGCTTTACCGAAGAAAGATAACAAAACAAAGAAATCAATTGTGATGCGCTTTGTGAACAGGAGGGTGAAAAATGACATACTGAGGCAGGCCAAAAAACTAAAGGAAACTCAAGTTTACCTAAATGAACACCTGACAAAAAAAAAACGCTGAATTAGCACGGCAGGCACGGATGCTAAAGAAACATAATAAGATACAGACAACCTGGACAAGAAATTGTAGAATTTGGATTAAACTAAATGGAACACCTGAGCAAGCAAAAAGTATAATGATCAGAGATGCTACTGACTTAGATAAATACAGATGAACACTGACTATGAAACACAGAGTGAGGAAACTCAAACTCTAAAAATATGCCACTATGCTGAACATAAACCACAAGAGATGGAGAATGATATTGATCCTGATAACCACTTTTTCAATAATATTCATAACCACTGTGAATATTACACTGAAAAGCAATTCAAAAGTCAAGTGCAATTAGATGGTAAACTGTCAATAATACACTTCAATAGCAGAAGTCTTAACAAAAACTTCTCACAGATTCAGGACTATTTAAAACAGCTAAACAGAAAATTCACAGCTATAGCAGTCTCTGAAACCTGGCTTAATGCAGACCAGGCTCCCCTGATGGCAATAGAGGGATATCAGATGTTTAACATTAACAGATCTCAAAAAAAGGGTGGTGGTGTTGCACTGTATATTGATGACCTATATAGATGTAAGCTTGTAAATGAAATGTCCTCAGTACTACCAGGGATTCTGGAATGTGTTACTGTTGAGATTGACCTAGACAAAACAAAAAATCTAATCATAAGCTGCATATACAGAACGCCGGGAACTTGCATTGAGACATTCAGAGATAAATTAGTCGAGCTGTACAATAATATTACTAGTAAGAAAATGGTAGCAATTTGTGGAGATTTCAATATTGATCTACTTAATCCACATCAACAAAATGTAGTTACAGAGTTCATGAACTCTATGTACAGCATGAGTCTATATCCCACAATAACACATCCCAGTAGAATCACAGTTCACTCTGCTACACTTATTGACAACCTGTTTGTCAATGTTCTCGACAAGAAAATAGAAAGTGGATTATTGATAAATGATATAAGCGACCACTTGCCAATCTTTGCACTTATCCATGGCCACACGGGGCCCAACCCAGAAAAAATCTCAAAATCGTTCAGACACAAATCACCAAACGCAATCAGTTCTTTTAAAGAGGACTTGCTGAAGCAAGACTGGACAGAAGTCTATGTATCAGATGTAAATGAAGCCTATGACACATTTACAAACATTGTAACCACTCTTTATGAAAAAAACTGCCCATTAGTTAAAAAAAAGCTTAAACACAAATTTACTGACAAACCATGGCTAACCAAAGGACTACAAAAGGCGTGTAAAAAGAAAAATTTATTATATAAAGCTTTCATAAAGAAAAGGACAAAAGAAGCAGAGCAGCGGTATAAAACATACAAAAATAAGTTAACATATATAATAAGATGTAGTAAAAGAGACTATTACAGTAAAGAACTGGAAAAAAACAAAGACAATATTAAAAATACATGGACAATAATCAACAGTATCCTTGGAAATAAAAGCAGAAATACCAGCTACCCAACTAACATTCCAAAAAATAATAAATCGACTCCGAATGTGAATATAGCTTCACCTGCAGATGAATTTAATAATTTTTTTGTTAACATTGGACCTAAACTGGCCCGAGAAATACCCACTACGGTGCCAACAGGTGATTCAATATGCAATAACACTGCTGTAAAAGACACCATCTTCATAAAGAACACAGACGAAAGAGAGGTCATTGAAATTGTTAAATCGTTCAAAAGTAAAACATCTACTGACTGCGATGGTATTGATATGCTACTAGTCAAAACTGTTATCGAATGCATAGTGAAACCACTGACGTATATCTGTAACCTGTCTCTCCAATCAGGTATATTTCCCAATGCAATGAAAATAGCTAAAGTAATTCCGATTTACAAGACAGGCGACAGAGGGGAACTCTCCAACTACAGACCAATTTCACTATTACCGCAATTTTCCAAGATACTTGAAAAAATATTCTATGAGAGAATTGACAACTTCATACTGAAGAATGATTTATTGTGTGAGCAGCAATATGGGTTCAGACACAAAAGGACAACAGCATATGCCTTAATGGAATTTACAGAAAAAATATCAACAGCCATTGAAAATAAAGAGTATTCAGTTGGAGTATTCCTGGATCTTAAAAAAGCATTTGATACAGTAGATCACAATCTATTATTAAAGAAACTACAAAATTGTGGTATCAGAGGGGTAGCACTGTCCTGGTTAAGAAGTTACTTAAAGAATAGATATCAGTTTGTATGTGTTAACAACAAAAACTCAGAGCTACTGAAGGTCACCTGTGGAGTCCCACAGGGTTCAGTTTTGGGACCATTATTATTCAATATGTATATAAATGATATATGTAAAGTTTCAGAAAAAATGGACTTAATATTGTTTGCTGATGACACTAACCTGCTATGCAGTGGAAACAATTTGGAACAACTTCTGGATACACTCGGAAAGGAATTAGGAAAGCTGAAACTGTGGTTTGATTCAAACAAATTAACGCTCAATTTAAGCAAGACAAAATTTATAGTCTTTAACAACCATCACAACTACCCAGTACCCAAACTCAGTGTAAATGGTGTAGAGATTGAAAGGGTATCCGAAACTAAATTCCTTGGAGTAATAATTGATAACAAACTGCGTTGGAAGCCACATATTAATTATATAAAAGGTAAAGTATCCAAATCAATTGCAATATTACACAGAGTGAAAAATTTGCTGAATCAACCCACACTATACACCTTGTATCATTCATTAATACTCCCATACATGACATATTGTAATGAAGTATGGGGAAATACATATAAAACAAACATATATCCACTCTTTATGCTTCAAAAGAGAGCTATTAGAATAATCAACAAAGCAGCTTACAGGGAACCAACAAACCCACTTTTTCTTAAACAAAAAACTCTCAAGTTGAAAGATCTGATCGACTTTAAAACCGCAATAATAATGTTCAAAGTGAAGAATCTATCACTGCCCGCAAATATCCAAAAGTTGTTCCAAACAAGGGAGAAACGATATCACTTCAGAGGAACATGTATATTTCAAAAGCCTACAGTGAGAACAACTACCAAGCAACACTGTATTTCAGTGCAAGGTGTCAGATTATGGAACGATTTTGGACCTGAATTAAAATCATGTACAAAGCTTGGACAATTTAAACAAAAACTAAAGGAAGAAATACTCCAAACATATTTACAAGACGACATGTAAACTCACATAAGGATTGACATTTCCAGCCTGTGTTGTGTTATAGCTTAGTTTTTCTTTTTTCTCTGTGACACTATGTCTTAGATTTGTTTTTGAATAGTAACCGCTTAACTTAGACTAGCTCAGTTTTCTTTTTCTCTCAGTCATATTTTGTCTGAGCCTTGTTTTAAATTGTAATCGCTCTTGTCTTGTTTTCTCTTTTTTCTCCTTTGAATTCTTGGATGGAATATGGGTGGGCAATATAAGCTGCGGCTTCAGCCATCACCCATTTCGGATAACTCACGTGGAATTGTATAGTAGAAGGAGTCTTTGTCTAATTTGACCTTGTTGTTATATTATACAGTTTCTTTTAACCTGTAATGTATTATCCGAAATAAATAAATTCATTCATTCATTCATTCATTCATTCATTCAAAATGCTTCATGTCAACATGGCAATCTGAATATTCTAACCCGATCACGCTCATTCGGATCAAAATTTCATTCCGATTGAGAGGGGTGGGTTATGCTGATTGTTAATCGGAATGGTGCGCATGAAAACACTTATTCCGAACACGGGACTTCCGGAAGATGGCGATCCGGACCAGTTCGCTCTTCTAAACCCGCATTCTCCAGCCCCGAAACTTGGACAATAACTCATATTCAGACTGAAAACATTTTCAGAGCTGACAGCTTCAAAGCAAGTAAGTTCAATTGGTGATTTTGAACGCAAGTTTCTGTCACAGGAAACTAATCAAATCCGACTAATATGTCCGGCGGGAAAACGAACGCTAAGCTAACAACAGCTACTACTGACCATGACTACACCCTGATGGAAACTTCTGTTAGTAGCGGTCCTGGTAAGAGAAAAAGTTCTCCCGTCACTCCAACTAAGTCCTCTGCTGCGTCACTTTCCAAGATGAAAACCGCCCAAGAGCAATCTTACGACAACTTGGTAGATGCTATCACAAAACTAACCACCAAAGTTGATGATTTTGGAGCGCAGTTAAGGGAGACCGCCACAATGGTAGCCAGCATCACCCGTCTTGTTGAAATTAATACTGCTGACATCAAAAATTGCCAGACCAAACTACAGAGCTTTGAGAGAGACATCCCCAAGCTTATACAAGAAAACGAAGAGCTAAAGGAAAGGGTTACTGAGCTGGAGAGGTACAAGAGGCGCTGGAACCTTAAAATACACGGGATCAAAGAAAAGGATAACGAAATGATCCGTGAGGAGGTAATCCACATTCTGTCAGAAATTGCACCGCAGTGGGCAACGACCATGGGCACTAT
This sequence comes from Pholidichthys leucotaenia, assembly GCA_020510985.1. Taxonomy (NCBI): domain Eukaryota; kingdom Metazoa; phylum Chordata; class Actinopteri; order Cichliformes; family Pholidichthyidae; genus Pholidichthys; species Pholidichthys leucotaenia. The sequence goes on along the minus strand of CM035841.1, from coordinate 304,791,777 downwards.
TGTTGATAATGTCCACCGCCTGGGAAAACGTGAAAATGGGAGAAACCGCCAGGTTATTCTTCAGTTTGTCATGAGATACCACTGTGAAGAAATTTGGAGGCTGACCAAAAACTCCAAATTCTGCAGAATAGCCGGGATCCGATTCAAGCAAGATTTCTGTAAAGCCGACAGGGATGCCCGCGCAGCAGCATGGCCACAGATGGAGCAAGCCCGTGCAGCTGGGAAAAACGTCTGGTATAAAGGCCATGTGGGATACATCGACGGTAGAAGAGTCAGCATCTAAGGGTCTGGTTCACAACTATGGCTGAACAAGCACTTTGACTCTTTTATGTTCTGTACATGTTGCTAAGCTACTTCAATGTTTACTTTATAGGGAGTCATTTCATAATCCCCTTTTGAAGTACGCTGTGTTCCTGGCAGCTGTCATTTGGATATGTTTACATGCTACTTTTACTCAGGTTCCTGAATCTTTTTTTTTGAAGGGTAGATTTATAAGGCAGCTCCTTTTCAATGCCATTTTGATAATTTGCATTACATATTTTCGATAATTTTATAGATTAGGTTTTTGGATTCTGTCATAACAAGCGTGCAGCTTGGGGGAAAAGGAGGAAGGGAAAGGGGAAAGAAAAGGGAAAAAAGGAAAAGAAGGAGAAGGAAAAAAGAGGAAGAAAAAGGAAAAAAGGGAAGGAAAAAAAAGGGGAAAAAAAGTTATGAGTTAAAACATATATTTAGCAATTTAATCAGGGGCTTTCTTCAAGTGTACTTGGTCCAAAGTAACAACCTAAACCGTTTATCTACTTGTTATTTTTATTTTATTATTATTTTAATTTTTTCCTTATTCTTTTTCATCCTTTATGTCTTTTATTACAACCTTTTCTTTTGCATCACTTAATGCTAGGGGTTTACGAGACTCTATAAAAAGAAAGGCTACATTTCTATTCCTTAAAAATGAAAAAGCACATTGTTATCTTATTCAGGAGACTCACAGCAACAATACAGATGAAAAAATGTGGACAAATCAATGGGGAGAAAAAATATACTATAGTCATGGCACAAATAGATCAGCAGGGGTCGCCATACTCCTAAATAACTTTCCTGGGAAAGTAGTTGCAACCGAAAGAGATGACACAGGACACTGGATTATTTGCGTTTTTGAAATACACAAACAATTCTTGATTCTTGTTAACATTTATGGATTTATTAACCACAGTCAGAACAAACAATTAATTACAGACGTGACTAACATATTGAAGGAATTATCCCAAATATATATCAATCCTGTTTTTGTGTTGGGTGGCGACTACAATATGGTTATGGATGAATGGCTTGATAGGCAACCTTCAAGATTTCCTAATCATCAGTATAATACCACTTTACTAGACTTCTGTAACACATTTCAGCTTAGTGACATATGGCGTGCGTTAAATCCAGATACTCAGACCTTTACTTGGTTTAAACCTGATGGCACCATTAAATCGCGATTAGACTACTGGCTTATTTCTGAATTCCAACCTAATATAGACATAAATACCTCAATTTCTGCAGCTCCGCTTACAGATCATTGTATGATCAAGTTAACCATAACTCCCACTAGTGCAGTCAGAAGAAACAAAGGCTACTGGAAATTTAATTCAAATCTTCTAAAACATGACCCTTTCTGTCAGGATGTTAAAAGGACAATCGACAGTATAACTAAAGCTACATTATTGTCAACTTACAGGGAGAAATGGGAATTTCTTAAATTTAAAATCCGTCAGATTTCCATTTCATACAGCAAAGTCATAAGCCGAGCCAATAAACAAAAAGAAATGGATATTGTAAAAGAGATCCATTTAATATGCAACAAACACTCCTTATGTGAAGAGGACAAACAAAAACTGATTTTATTGCACTCTTCCCTAGATAACATCTATATTAATAAAGCCAAAGGAGCATATATTAGGTCAAGAGCGAAATGGATAGAGGAGGGAGAGAGAAGCTCAGCATACTTCTGTAGGCTTGAGAAAAGAAGACAAGAACGAAATGCCATTAAGTCTCTTATAATTGATGGTAAAGAATGTACTGATTCTGTGAGGATCTCTAAAGAAATATTTAAATTTTACAGTGAATTATACTCCTCCTCTTACTCGCATACTAATGCAGAGGGTTTCTTTGAATCCATTTCAGGACGGATACCGAAAATTGATGAATATTTTAGAAAATCATGTGACGCAGAGATCCAAATGGAGGAAGTTGAGAAAGCTTTAAAATCCTTAGCTCTAGACAAATCACCTGGCTCAGACGGCTTGACAGCCAATTTTTACAGGCACTTCTGGATTAACCTAAAAGACTTATTTTTTAATATGTTAAAGGAAATCCGTGCTACATCAGTTTTACCAAATACTATGAAACAAGGAGTCATCACACTAATTCCCAAACCTGGCAAGGACCCAAAATTGATTGATAATCTCAGACCAATTACTTTACTTAATAATGATTACAAAATTTTAACACATATTTATGCCAACAGACTCAAAACTGGCATCACTGATCTTATCTCAGAGACACAATCAGGTTTTATTAAAGGGCGCTCAATACACAACAATATACGCCTGGTATTGGACTTACTTGACTATAGGGACCTAATTGACGAGGGGTTTATTTTATTTTTGGATTTTTTTCAAGCTTTTGATATGATTGAACACAAATTTATGTTTAGGACCTTAGAGCTTTTTGGTTTTGGGGAGCACTTTTTAGACTTTATAAAACTAATTTACATGGATACCAACAGCTCAGTTCTATTACCACATGGTTCCTCCCCTAGATTTTCAATAGGCAAAGGAATAAAACAAGGCTGCCCGATTTCGCCTCTGTTGTTCATTGCAGCAGCTGAAATGCTCTCAATCTTTATAAAAAACTCTGACTTTGATAAATTAACAGTATTTGGAAAACAACTAACAATCAGCCAACTGGCTGACGACACAGCCATATTCATGCACAACACTGATCAAGTCCCTAAAATTCTTAATTATATAGATGTTTTCTCTAAAGCCTCTGGGCTTAAACTGAATCTAGGTAAATGTGAATTATTACCTATTCATGATCGCAGTCTATCAGCCATTCATACTATTCCCGTCAAACAAACAGTGAAATATTTGGGCATGCATATCACTAAAGATGCTGATCAATTAGTCAAGCTCAATATATGGAATTGCTTGGAGAAATCAAAAACTTATCTCAACTCCTGGTCTCAAAGAGATATTTCCATCATAGGAAGAACATTTCTGACAAAAATGGAATGCATCTCCCGATTTATTTATCCAGCCCATTCATTACCAATGCCCAAAGATGCTGTTAAAGCCATCAATCAAACCATTTTCAATTATATCTGGAAAGGGAAAACACATTATATTAAAAAAGGTACCATGATTCAAGAATATGAGGAAGGTGGTGTTAAAGCTATAGACTTTGAATGCATTAATGGCACCATCAAAATTAACTGGCTGAGACAATTTATTAAACAACCCAAACATTTCTGGTTTCATATTCCCAATGAAATTTTTGCTAAATTTGGGGGCATTGAATTCCTGCTCAGATGTGACTATGACCTAAAAAAGCTCCCCTATAAACTCTCCTCATTTCATCAACAGGTCTTACTATATTGGAGATTGATTTATAAACATAATTTTAGCCCTCATATGACCCCTCTGTGGAATTGTAGATATGTACTATATAAACACAAATCAATATTCCTACAAAACTGGCAAAATAAGGGCATTTGGTCTGTACTACACTTATTAGACGGCACAGGGAATATTTTAACTTTTGAGAACTTCTGTGCTAAATATAACATAAATGATAAACGAGAATATAACCAAGTAATGGAGGCAATACCTCAGACAGTTATACTAATGGCCTCAACTTTAAATAGATTTGGCTCTTGCCCAAACCTCCCTTTGCTTTTGGTGAATGGTTTCTGCCTAGATGACTCAAAATTAAACAATTTAACGATTAGGAAAATATTTAATAAAGAAATCTTCCCAGCAACAGTTTCTAGAGCTGCTATTCTTAATTTTTTCTCCAAAAAAGAAGCTCAAATTCTAAGATCTAAATTCTTTAAATTTCCTATTTCACCAAAAGTAAAAGAGATCCACTATAAAGTTTTAAATGGAATTTATCCTTCTGCTGAGTTTCTAAGTAAACGCTTTGGCTTTGAGAACAATAACTGTTCCTTTTGTAATGAACATATAGAAAGTACAGATCACATTTTCTTTTACTGTATGTACACTAATGCGTTTTGGGATGATTTTCATCACTGGTTATCTAAACATGTACCAACCCCTGTTTTTAACTGTCAGAATATTTTGTATGGCTTTATTATTAAGAACTCATTGCATGATATGTCTATTAACACCCTCGTAATCTTGGGAAAATTTTATGTACACAAAAATAGATTTTTAAAATGCAAGCCAAATTTTAATGTATTTCATAAAGAACTCTGCCTTTTTTTCTCATCACTGAAACACATGAAGAAGCGGAATGCTGGGAAACTCCACTGTTTGGTCGATGATCGGAAACTCATGGAAAACCCCTAGAACTCTGGACACTCTGGACTGAAAAGAACCCCCCGTTTCTCTTTTTGTCTACTTTTATTATGCTTTTAGTTACTTTATCTTATTATTATTTACTATTCTTACTTCTTTATCTTATCCTTCTTACGTCTTGTAAGACTGTTGACTGAACTACACAATTTAGATAAAAAATTGTTAATTGCCATGTTTATCACCATCTACGTCAAAACTTTGTACTTTCACCTTGTTCTCAATAAAGTTTTGGAAAAAAAAAAAAACTTATTCCGAACACAGGGCATAAAATATGTTTACTGCGCATGTCTGTACACCTGCCGCACGTCGACGTGACGTATTTCCGCCTTAGCAGCAGCTAGCGGAAAACATAGCGGGAGTAAAACAAAACTGGTCTGTATCGTCCTGCTGTCTCCCTCTTTTCATCATATGCAGAAGTATGGACTTGTAGCTTTATTACGGAGACTAGCAGAAGCAAAAGTACAGTCTGAATAACACGATACAGGTCAATTTCGATACGAAGCGGGGCTCGCTAACACCGGAAGTTGCTTCTTCTTCTACTATTTTTTTAATGCCGAAATGTCGACCTGCGCATGTCAAAATGATTTATTCCGTTCAAACATGTGACACATGAAAACGCACGTCCTAATCAGATCAGCTTTTTCAGGATCCATGTAAACAGTAAAATTCTGATCTGAATTGTAATCAGATTGAAGAAATTTTGCCCATATAACTGTGGCCAGTGTCAAGAGTAATACTCTTTTATGAAAGAGTTTTACTCTTTTAATGAAAACCTGCTTACAAGCACGGATAAAATGAATGGATTTTGTTTAAAGGTGCAGCTCTGGCAACAACATGTGCAGCGTGGCAACCTTGAGATGTTCCCACTCACCGAGAAACGGCATGATGGTAACACTGCTGCACTATGCCAGGTGATTGGCACACATTTGAAAACTCTTGAGGAGAAGTTGTTATTTTATTTCTCTTCAGACTTCACACAGTGCCTTGACTGGGTTAGCAACCCATACAGCTCAGCATCAGTTGTTGGAAACGACATGACTTTACAGGAGCAAGAGGAACTCATTGAACTGAAACAAGATCATATAGCCCCACATGTGACTTACTTAATGCCTTGCATAATGCCTCACATCTTAGATAAGAACAAAGTGCAGAGTTTCCTTGGAGATAACAGGAAGCTGTGAAAGTGTAATCTTTTATATGCAAGAGACTGCTTGGAGGATCCTTTGTGGGCCAAAGACTGTGAGGGGAATGCTAAGGGATTTAAGAGGAAATGCAAAGTTACCTTTGATGTGAATGCAATGTGACTTGTGAGCTGTGGGGAGACCTGGGTATATAAGTGACAAGTTTTTTCTGAGATGTTCTCTTTCTACAATGCTCATGTTGGAGACGTGTAATAAACTGCCTTGAGACAAACCTGCCTCGTCAATTACACACTCCATACTGGTGACCCAAGACGTAGCATGCAGCAAGAAGAGAATTCCCCAGGGCCAACCGCGTTGGGAGCCCCCAGCCAAGCGTATGCTGTTACGGTCCAGCTACCGGACTTTTGGCAGCACAACCCGCGCTCCTGGTTCCACCTGGTTGAGGCACAGTTCGCCCTCCGGGGAATATCGGTAGACGACACGAAATTCTACCATGTGATCGCAAAGCTCGACAACCACGCAGCTCAGCATGTGGAGAGCCTTCTGGAGCAGCCACCAGCCAGCGACAAATACGGCGCGTTGAAGGCTGCACTCATCCAGCACTACACACTCTCGGTGGAGGAGAGAGCAGAGAGACTCCTGGCGCTGACCGGGTTGGGAGATTTCACGCCCATTGACCTGATGGAGAAGATGCTGAGGTTGAAAGGCTCGGACGATGACCGCTTCATCTTTATCCACCTCTTCCTCAGGAACCTGCCGTCAGCGACGAGAGCGGCCCTGGTCAGTTCGCCGTTGTTGGCCAAGCGGGACGGCCACACGTCCACGGCGGCAGCGACGGAGCTCGGCGCGGCGGCCGGAGATGGCGGGGAGCCATTGACAGCGGTACCAGAGCCACCGACGACGGCAGCGGCGGGAGCCACGGAACGCGGAGGAGACACCCTTTGTTTCTACCACCGCTGCTTTGCAGAGAAGGCACGCAAATGTGTACCACCGTGCCAGTTCAAGCGCTCGGGAAACGCCAAGACCGGGGGTCGGTAGCAGCTGCGGCCCTCGGGGAGGAGAACAAGCTGCTCTACTTGACGGACGCACGCTCGGGGAGGCATTTCCTCGTGGACACAGGTGCCCAGTTGAGTTTCATCACGCCTTCCTACGCTGACCGGCTGGCAAGTTCCAGCGGCCCCGAGATGGCAGCAGTGAACGGCTCAGAGATTAAGACTTTTGGGGAGAGGACTCTGCTTCTGTCTCTACACGGCCGTACATTTGAGTGGACTTTTGTCATAGCAGCATTGAATTTCAATATATTGGGGGCTGATTTTTTGTGCTCACATGGTTTGTTGGTTGATGTCGCTAACAGGCGCCTGGTTAATGCACTTTCTTTTGATTCTATTCCCTGTACAGCTCGAGCGTCCCGGCCAACAGCACAAGCCAACGTCACAGCTGCAAGCGGTAAGTTCCACACACTGCTCACTCAGTTCCCAGCACTCACGGTCCCCACATTTTCGGCAGCCGTCGCTAAGCATGGGGTGGAACATTTTATTACCACCACCGGGCCGCCCGTTTTTGCAAAACCTCGGCGCTTGGACGCAGCTAAACTGGCCATAGCGCGCGAGGAGTTCGCCAACCTGGAGAGGTTGGGCATCATCAGGCGTTCGAACAGCCCATGGGCTTTCCCGCTACACATGGTCCCGAAAGCTGACGGTTCGTGGCGGCCTTGTGGGGATTTCCACAGGTTGAACAACGCCACAGCGCATGACCGCTACCCAGTCCCTCATATCCAAGATTTTTCCGTTCATTTGGCAGGGGTGCGCGTTTTTTCTAAAATAGACTTGGTCCGCGGTTACCACCAAGTCCCAGTGCACGCTGAGGACATACCCAAAACAGCGGTGATAACTCCATTTGGTCTATTCGAGTTTTTGCGCATGCCATTCGGGCTTAAAGGGGCTGCACAGACGTTCCAACGCATGATGGATGCGGTGCTGCACAATCTCCCTTTCGTGTTCGTCTACTTAGACGATATCTTGGTAGCCAGCGCGTCCGAAGACGAACACGAAAGCCACCTCGCGGCAGTTTTCCGGAGGTTGGGAGAGCACGGGTTAATAATCAACCCAGCGAATTGTCAGTTCGGGGTGATGCAGATCGATTTTTTAGGACACCGCGTCTCCCCCGAAGGAGAGGTTCCGCTACCTGACAAAGTGCGCGCGGTAGCAGACTTCCCCCGGCCGCAGACGGTCAGGGCGTTACAGGAGTTTTTGGGAATGGTGAATTTTTATAACCGTTTCCTCCCCCGTGCAGCGCAACTCATGCAACCGCTGTATGCCGCGCTCAAAAAACAGAAACCCGCGAATAAGATCGAGTGGTCCCCGGAGCGGGAGCGAGCGTTCGCGGAAGTCAAAGCAGCCCTGGCAAACGCTGCGCTGTTGGCACATCCAGACCCAACGGCCCGCATAGCGCTCACCACTGACGCGTCAGATGTGGCCATAGGGGTGGTCGTGGAGCAGCATGTAGCCGGGGCTTGGCAGCCACTCGCCTTTTTCAGCAGGACCTTGCGCGATAGTGAACGTAAATACAGCGCGTTTGACAGGGAGTTGCTGGCTCTCCATTTGGCCATTCGCCACTTCCAGTTCTGGCTAGAAGGGCGCTGTTTCACTGCGTTCGTTGACCACAAGCCACTAACATTCGCGATGGCCAAAGTTTCAGAACCGTGGTCGGGCCGGCAGCAGAGGCAGCTAGCCGCGATCTCAGAGTTTACTACCGAAATTCAGCACGTGTCGGGTAAACTGAATGTAGTGGCAGACTGCCTCTCGCGCGCCGTGGCTGGGGATAGATTACACAGCCATGGCCGCGGAGCAGGTTAGTGACGCGGACGTGTGCGCGCTCCAGTCTGGACCAACAGGGTTAAGGCTGGAGAGCAGGGTGCTGCAGGACGGTATGCCCCCTCTAATCTGTGATGTCTCCACGGGGAGACCGCGTCCCGTGGTACCAACAGCGTGGCGCCGCCGTGTTTTTGACTCGATTCATTCTTTGGCGCACCCGGGGGTGCGCGCGTCGGTCAAAATGGTAGCAGAAAAATTTGTGTGGCCGGGCCTCCGCAAACAAGTTAAAGAGTGAGCAGCAGCCTGCATGGCGTGCCAACGAGCCAAGGTACACAGACACATGAGAGCTCCCTTGGAGCCATTTCACATTCCGGCTAATAGGTTTGACCACGTTCACGTGGACCTCGTGGGTCCCCTCCCGCCATCACAGGGGTGCACGCACCTTCTGACAATGGTGGACCGCACCACGCGCTGGCCGGAGGTGGTTCCTTTAGCGTCAACCACAGCCGAGGAGGTGGCGCGCGCGTTTGTAACAGCATGGGTGGCGCGTTTTGGAGTCCCGTCGGACATTACGTCCGACAGAGGCCCTCAATTTGTTTCCGAACTTTGGTCAACAATGGCCCGCAGCCTAGGCATCACAATTCACCGTACAACCGCGTACAATCCACAGGCTAACGGGTTATGCGAACGTTTTCACAGGTCATTGAAAGCAGCTCTCAGAGCGTCACTGACGGATGCAAATTGGGTAGACAAGCTACCGTGGGTTTTATTGGGGTTACGTTCTGTGCCTAAAGAGGACTTAGAGGCTTCCCCAGCCGAACTCTTTTTTGCGCAACCACTTCGGTTGCCCGGGGAGTTTCTCCCAGATAATCCTGCGCCGGGCAGCTCCCCATCTCGGCTTTTGCAGCGTAGCATCAACACAGGCATGCTGCCGGGCCCTGCCTACCACAGTTTTCGGCGCGTTTTTGTACCTAAAACTTTGAAAAACGCGGAGTTTGTTTTTGTCAGACACGATGCACATCGCCCCCCATTGTGACCGCCTTATGATGGACCGTTCAGAGTGCTGGAAACAGGGGACAAGCATTTTTTGCTAGATTTGGGGGGTAGGAGGGAAAAGGTTGGCTTAAAAAGACTCAAACCCACTTTTGTGGTGGCGGAAGAGCAAGTGCTGTTGGCGAGGGCCCCTCGGCGCGGAAGACCTCCATGAGGAGCTTCCCAGAGTAAAATTTCCCCAGAACACCCGCAGGGACTGACAAAAGGTTTTCACCCCCAGACAGCAGCTCCCCAGCATGACAGCGCCGCTGAGGCGGCGAATCCTGGTTACAGCAGATATGGGAGAAGACTGAAGCCCAAGCAGCATGGGGATTGATGTGTAATGATTCTATCACAGCATGCAGACTGTTATTCTTTTGTTCGATCTAAAATGTTTGGGGGGGGGGGGTGTAGCCACACATGTGACTTACTTAATGCCTTGCATAATGCCTCACATCTTAGATAAGAACAAAGTGCAGAGTTTCCTTGGAGATAACAGGAAGCTGTGAAAGTGTAATCTTTTATATGCAAGAGACTGCTTGGAGGATCCTTTGTGTGCCAAGAGACTGCTTGGAGGATCCTTTGTGGGCCAAAGACTGTGAGGGGGATGCTAAGGGATTTGAAGCTGTGAAAGTGTAATCTTTTATATGCAAGAGACTGCTTGGAGGATCCTTTGTGTGCCAAGAGACTGCTTGGAGGATCCTTTGTGGGCCAAAGACTGTGAGGGGGATGCTAAGGGTGTAGCATACCCCCCCGAATGAAGGATGACACTTTACTGATGATTTTTAGGTTTAATGGCAGTAAACCCTCAAATTCACCGTAAGAGCTGGGAACCACACAGAAAAACATTGTATAAGCTAAAGTCCATACTCTTACAACTGTTAGCTGAAAATAACCTTAACTCTTGGCAATAAATTCTACAAAATATACATACATGTTAACACAAAAATTCAAATTGTCATATTTACATATTAAACATACCTTGTGCCTCTATCAAGGGGGCTGCTAATAATACGTTTTATTTTTTGTCACAACCTTTTCTTCCCCGTCTTTTGCCGCCGTTAGTTTGCTCACGCTAACGGTTATAACCGGAAGTTCCTTCAAAATAAAAGCACCGAATATCAAACAGGAAGCTAACCGTAACTGATAGTACATAAAAGTAATAAGCTCCAAAATAAAATATAAGCAAATGAAGAAATGTACATAGGGTTATTTACACTCCCACCAAAATTATGAGTATTTGGGTTCCATAAGAACATCAACAAATAATTTTCTCAAGCAAAAGAACCCATATAAAGAGGTCGCCTTAAGAACTTTTTAACAACAAGACCAGTTTTTGTACTGGACGCTCTACAACTGATAGCTTACTAGAGCGTTGACCTTTGTTATTTAGTCTCTTTTCTCCAAGCAAAATCTTTGCTCTTCGCACAAGTCCATCTTTTCCACTAACAGTCTCTAAAACTCTTGCAAGTCTCCATTCACCTCTGGGCGCTAGTTCATCCATGTCTAACACAACATCACCTACTTTTAGATTCCTTTTTGGTGAATGCCATTTTTGCCTTGAAATGATGTTGTGAACATATTCCCGTCTCCAGCGGCTCCAGAACTGCTCTGCAAGGAACTGCACACGGCGCCATCTCTTTTTGCCATATAGGTCCTCCTTTGGAAACGTGCCAGGTGGGGGCAACGGTGCGTTGGATTTCATGTGGAGCAGGTGATTGGGCGTAAGTGGTTCTAAGCTGTCAGGGTTGTTCAAGTTATCTATAGTTAGGGGTCTGCTGTTGACTATAGTCATGGCTTCATAGAATAGAGTCCTTAATGAAGCATCATTGAGTCTACCATGAGCAAGTGACAGAGTGGTATTCAGTACACTTCTGACAGTCTTTATCTGACGCTCCCACACTCCCCCTGCATGACTGGAGTGGGGTGCATTCATCACAAAGTCACATTGTCTTTCGGATAAGTAAGTACTTAGTTTCTGAGTGTCTAGTTCATTTAAGGCTGCTTTAAACTTATTTTGAGCGCCAACAAAGTTTGTTCCCTGGTCACATTGGATTCGTCTAACTGCACCTCTGATTGAAATGAAACACCTTAATGCGTTAATGAATGCATCAGTAGACAAGTCCTCTAATAGCTCGATGTGGATGGCACGAGAGCAAAAGCAAGTAAATAAGAGTCCATGCCGTTTGTGTTGTTTCCTTCCTTCTGTTGTCACAAACGGGCCAAAACAGTCCATGCCGCAGTGTGTGAAGGGAGGAGAGGGCTCTAAGCGCTGTGGAGGTAGGTCACTCATCCTCTGACCCTCTGGAGCTTTGCGGAGTCTGCAGCAGGTCACACACTGACCGATGTATGAAGCAACTGTTTTACTCATTCCTGGAATCCAGTAGCCACTAGATCTGATTTCATTTATGGTAAATCCCTTTCCTTGGTGTTTTACCTTGTTATGACAGTGAGATATTATGAGCTTAGCTGCACAGTGATCCTTTGGGATCACGATTGGATGTTTGAAGGTGTCACTTGTTGGTGAATGTCGAAGTCTCCCTCCCACCTTGAGGAGACCATCTGTGTCCATGAAAATGTCCAGTTTAAACAGTTTGTTGTGACGTGGGAGCTGTTTTCCTTTGTTCAACAGTTTTATTTCTTGTTCGAATGCTTGATGCTGCACATCACAAATGATCACAAGTTCAGCATTTTCCTGTTCACTCACTGTAGCTGGTGCATTTGACTTGATATGTTTAGCCCTTCTTATAAGATGTGCTACAGCTTTGATTGCTCTGGACCATGACGAGAACTTACTTAGACGTTCAGCAAGACTCGCAGTGTTTGTGACTTTAGTTAACATTGTCTGTACTTTTCTGACTTCTGGATCTCCTATGGATAGATCCGGCTCAACAGTTTGTGGTGTGGGCAGTTCATTTTTCCACAAAAAGGTGGGGCCAGTGAACCAGCTAGACTTAATTAACTCATTGACAGTTAGACCCCTTGAAGCACTGTCGGCTGGGTTCACTTCTGATGGCACGTAAAACCATTGCTGAGGGCTTGTACTTTGTCTAATCTTTTGGACCCTGTTAGCTACAAAAGTGTGGAAACGACGTGCATCATTATTTATGTAGCCCAGTACCACCTTTGAGTCAGTCCAGAAATATTCTTTCACATCATAACACAGTTCTTCCCGTAACATGTTACTGACTGAGACTGAAACTACAGCTGCTGTAAGTTCAAGTCTGGGGATCGTGGTGAGTTTAGTAGGAGAAACTCGCGCTTTTGCTATTACCAGAGAGCAGTGAATCTCATCTTTAGCGTTTTTAGCTCTCAAATAGCTACATTGTCCATATCCACTTGAGCTCGCATCTGAAAAGTGGTGCAACTCTATTTCTTTAGGCTCACCAAAACTAGCGAGTAGATAACAACGAGGTATGTTTAATTTTTCTAGATTTACAAAGTCACTTTGCCAACTCTCCCACCTTGGCTTGAGTGTGTTCAGTAAGGGGTCGTCCCATCCGATACCGTGTTGGCACATTTCTTGCAAGATTCTCTTTCCGTTCAGTACATCAGAATCAGAATCAGAATCAGCTTTATTGGCCAAGTATGCACAACACATACAAGGAATTTGACTTTGGCTAAAAACTTGCTCTCGTTGTTCAGGTGAAGGATTTAAATAAGGATTCAATGACACCACAGTATGTACAGTAAATTACAGTCTGTCCACGTTTCTATAAAAGGATGCAAATATATACAGGAAATGGCGCTAAGAATCCAAGCGGGTCATATATTGACGCAACAGTGGACAGAATGCCTCTGCGTGTGGCTGGCTGTACTTTTAGTGTGTTGTCAAACTTGAAACAGTCCTTTTCAATGTTCCATTGGATGCCTAGTGCTCTTTCTTGTGGCATGTCTTTGAATGTTAAGTCCCTTGTGTTTGTGTTTACAGCACATTCAGATGGAGGGATACTTCGCAAAACAGTGAGATCATTAGAAATGAACTTGTGAAGACGGAGGTTACCTTTGCTGCAGATTTCTCTGGCCTCTTGTGCCAACTGTATTGCTCCTTCCACTGTGTTTGTGCTTGTAACTCCATCATCGACATAAAAGTCTTTCTCCATGAACTGTGAACCTGCTGGGTACAAGACACAGTGCTCTTTGGCCAAATATTTCAGTCCGTAATTTGCACAGCCTGGGGACGATGCCGCACCGAAAAGGTGTACCTTCATTCTGTAGGTTTGAGGTTGTGTGCTTGTATCACCATTTTTCCACCAGAGGAAACGCAGATAGTCCCTGTCCCCTTCATCGACGTGAAACTGATGGAACATTTTTTCTATATCGCACATTAAAGCAATAGAATGCTGCCTAAACCTCAAGAGAATGCCAGTCAAATTGTTTATTAAGTCAGGCCCTTGGAGGAGATGATCATTGAGACTTGTTCCGTTGTGTTTAGCTGAACAGTCGAATACGACACGCAGTTTTGTGGGCTTTTTGGGATGGTAAATCCCGTGGTGCGGGATGTACCATTGTTCACCTTGTATTCCTTCGTTATGTACTTCTTCGATGTCTCCTCTTTCAATTATGTCATTCATGTATGCAACATAGTCCCTTTTGTATTTCTCATCCTTGTTGAACTTTCGTTTTAAGTGTTCGAGTCTAATTTCTGCAAGCCTTTTGTTGTCTGATAAGTGTGGCCTTTGTTTGAATGGAAGAGGCATCTCACAGTATCCTTGTGCATTTTTCTTTATTCCTTCCTTGAGTTTGTCTAGAAAAATGAGATCCTCTTGTGAGACTATTTTGTCGCTTGCCTTTGCATCCTTAAAATCAGACTCAAGAACTTTGATAACATCCATAGGTGTTACAGGAGGTAGTTCTTTTACCATGACTCTGTGGCACAGATTTGTTTCAGTTTCATTTGACTCTGATGTGGAGCCACCGACAATGCTCCACCCCAGCTCTGTCTGGATTGCAAATGGCTCATTGTCCTTTCCAAGTAGAACCTGTTTTGGAGCTAGAGTTCTGGAACAGTTAAATCCAATGAGTAGTCCAACATCACAGCTCAGAAGAGGAGGTATCTTATCAACAATCTCTGACAGATGGGGCCATTGCTTTGCAGTTTCGTTCGTGGGTATGTTGTCATAATTAAACGGAATATAGTCCTTTGTGTAAGAGGGCGGAAGGTCAATACAAACATCTGAGTTGTAACCTCTCACACGTAACCCTGGTACTCTCTGACTTTTGACTGTCATGTGAACTCCCAGCATTGTGGTTAGTTTTAGATTAACTGGATGAGAGTCTGCTTGTAACTGGTTAGTTACCTCTTCACTAACAAATGTATTGTCACTTTGTGTGTCTAATAAAGCATACACTAACTGCTCTTTAGAAGGTCTCTGGGTAGTGGAAACCTACACAGGAACAATCATGGAGGTACTACCTGATTGACCCACCTTTGTGACGTTCAGAGCTGTGGCTGCCATAGTATCATTTTCTGTGGTTGGTGTAACGTTTGTGGAGCTCTGAGGTCTTTCATTTGCCTTGTGATTCTCATTGTGCAAACAAGTGGGGTGTCGTCTTTTGCAAGTGTCACATGTGTGGCGATGACGACAGTCTTTGGCATTGTGGCCCACCTTTAAGCACCCGTAGCACAGTTTATTGTCCTTTACAAATGTCCGTTTGTCGTCTAGTGACTTTTCTGAGAAGCTTGGGCACTTTGACAACTGATGCCTTTCATCTTTGCAGAACATGCAGGGTACCTTTAACTTTGTGTCATTTAACTTTGCTTTATCTGCATGTGCTGTAGCTTGTGTTGTAAAGACTTGGGTTGCAAATCTGTTTGGTTTAATCTCTTTTGCATGTCTTTTTTCCAGAGATGAGCTGCATGAATGGAGTGCATAGGAAGAAGTCACAGGATTACATGCAATTTCCGCCTCGAGTGCTACAAACTCTGCAAAATCCTTGAAAGAGGGGAAATCTTTACCTTCCATGAGAGCAACTGTGACCTGACGATTCCAACGTGTTGCGAGCCATTCTGGAACCTTCTGCAATAACTTTTGGTTTTCCTCACAGTCACTCAGTATTTCTAAGCCCTTTACATGTGGTGTTGCTTGGAGACAGGTTGTGAGAAAATCAGAAAATGTCCGTAAACCTTCTGCATCCTTTGAGTGGATTTTAGGCCACTTCGACAGTTTGTCTCTGAATGCCTTTTGAACAACAAAAGGCTGACCATAACGTTGGTCAAGCCTTTTCCAGGCATCTTTGTATGCCTCTTCGTCGCTACGATAAAATGTGCCCTCAAGGCATTTAAGTGCTGGGCCAGTAATATACCTTTTTAACAAGTGCAGTTTATCAGCAGGAGATATACCTTTGCAGTCTATCAGTGAGCTGAAGGAAGCCTTCCATTCGATATAGGTGATGGGATCTCCGCTGAACACGATAGGCACTGGCACTGGGATTCTGTTTACAGCTATGCTGTCTTGGATAGCTTTAGCCAGCTGGGAAATGTCTGTGGGAGGCGATGGAGAAACAACTTGAGAGTGTGGTTGTTGCACAGAATAGTTGACAGGAAAGTATGCATATTGTTGCATGAGCGGGTGGTATGAACCTGTGGAGAGCAATGGGGCTGGTTGTGCAAAGCTTTGGTTGACAGGAGAAGTCCCATTGTTCTGTAACATACATTGACTGTCCGTATCAACTTTCAATTCCTTGTCATAAATCTCTAATTTTGCACGTGCATCTTGCCTTTCCTTTTCTGCTTGTAAGCGCTCTAGTTCAAACTTTTGTGCATCCAATTCTCTCCTGTGTTTCTCTTCCATTTCTCTTAATTTTTCCCTTTGTTTGATTTCCTCTTGTGTGATTTTATACTGAGCTTCCTTAGCAGCTAATTCTGCAGCTGCATTAATTCTTTTGGCAGCGATGCTTGCTTCAGAGTGATAACTAGACTGTGATAAAGTGCCAAAAATGGACTTAGCATGGTCATAAGTTAAGAGTTGATGGAGGCGCTGCTTTTCTCTATCTGCATCATATTCATCTATGGCTGCCAAACGCTCTGAAATGATTTTCATAATGTCTTTTGTCACAGATTCACAGGAGTCCATTTTACGCCTTATGACATGGGATGGTGCATTATGCTCTCTTAGTTCACTGTATGCTTTTGTCATATCATTTACTGTCCTTTCAATATCATCAGCCATTTCTGCTAACTGTGAATCTGACAGATCACTTTTGAGGTCTGCTCTGTAAATTCTGACCTGACCTTTCCAATGTTCATAGATAGTTAACAGCCTTTTCTCTCTTTTAGTCTGTTCATCCTTCTGATATAACAGCATTTTCTCTGTAGGCACACTAGGCCTTTCTGACCGCCTTGGTAACGTTTCATTAACTGTTTCCTCTTGTTGTTCCTTTTCATTTATCTGTTCTGATTTATTATCTTCCATTTTGAGAGCAATTGCTTGTCACCGTATCCTTAGACCGTTGCTGCAGCTCGCTGCTCCGCGTCGTTTCCGTGCCGTTCCTTGAAATCGCGGGCAGCTCGTTGTAGCACGTTGGGTGAAGCGTCTCCTCTTGGCCTCGACCAGGCGACAGGCCTTCACCTCTCCCGGAGGTAAGCTCTTACTGTAGCATACCCCCCCGAATGAAGGATGACACTTTACTGATGATTTTTAGGTTTAATGGCAGTAAACCCTCAAATTCACCGTAAGAGCTGGGAACCACACAGAAAAACATTGTATAAGCTAAAGTCCATACTCTTACAACTGTTAGCTGAAAATAACCTTAACTCTTGGCAATAAATTCTACAAAATATACATACATGTTAACACAAAAATTCAAATTGTCATATTTACATATTAAACATACCTTGTGCCTCTATCAAGGGGGCTGCTAATAATACGTTTTATTTTTTGTCACAACCTTTTCTTCCCCGTCTTTTGCCGCCGTTAGTTTGCTCACGCTAATGGTTATAACCGGAAGTTCCTTCAAAATAAAAGCACCGAATATCAAACAGGAAGCTAACCGTAACTGATAGTACATAAAAGTAATAAGCTCCAAAATAAAATATAAGCAAATGAAGAAATGTACATAGGGTTATTTACAAAGGGATTTAAGAGGAAATGCAAAGTTACCTTTGATGTGAATGCAATGTGACTTGTGAGCTGTGGGGAGACCTGGGTATATAAGGGACGAGTTTTTTCTCAGATGTTCTCTTTCTACAATGCTCATGTTGGAGACGTGTAATAAACTGCCTTGAGACAAACCTGCCTCGTCAATTACACACTCCACAATCATGGTTTAAAGCTAAACTTTGCTGATCTTCCTTTGGACAGTTTTTGGTTGACTGATGCCAAGGAGTTCCCCATTCTGGCCAACAAAGCTATTTCAACATTGCACCCATTTTCCACGACATATCTGTGTGAGCTGAGCTTTTCAAGCTTGACTGTGATAAAAACTAAAAACAGAGAGAGACTGAGAGCTGTTGAGGAAGAGCTCCGTGTGTGTCTTTCTTCCATTCCTGCCAGGATATCAGCTTTGTGTTCATCTAAACAGGCCCAGGGTTCACACTGAGTGAGTATAAATACATTTAGAAACTGTATTGCTAACTATATTTTATTATTTTTACTGTGTTAGGCTATAGAGTGTCATTTTGTGTCATTTTGGTTGGTGGTGTGCCCCAGGATTTTGTCAATGTAAAAAATGTGCCGTGGCTTAAAAAAGGTTGAAAAACACTGACGTAAGCAACAGAACAGATGCCGGTGTTGTTGACTGGAATGACAGCAGCTTTGCAGCTCACAGTTTCTCTGGTTTCTTGTTTTAATTTTACGGCTATGCCTTCACGTTGTGTCGCAGGCTTAGATAAACAGCAGGCCTTGAAAGACCACATCACACGCTTCAGCTCCATCTGTCATAAGCCTCCTCATGCGCTCCTCGTGTGCTTTTACGCAGGAGGAGCATATAAGGAGGGGAAGGATTAATTGATTTACATGCAGCTTTGACCTACTTTCTGTGATCGCATCCTGACGCTCGCCAGTCCGGCCACGTCCCCTCTATCATTATCATCAACTGATTAAAAATCCCACTGATCATCTTTCCCGGTCCTTTCCCAGGTGCTTCTCATCACACCATCACCAACAGTGCGTGTACTTAGCGGCCGTTTGCCAGTCACACACTGCTGGTCCATAGTATTGTCATCTGTGCTGTTAGTCTGCCATTATTTTCAGCACTTTCACGATGTGTTAGTCACTCCATGTTCGCTGTGGTTCTCGTGCATCCTTGAAGTGATGTCGGCTCTGGGGCGCACCTGTGGCTAACACGTCTCCTCTCATTCGGTGGTGCATGGTGGTGCAGTGGTTAGCACTGTTGCCTAACAGCTAGAAGGTTCCAGGTTCGAATCCCCAGGCTGGCAGGGGTAGGAACCTTTCTGTGTGGAGTTTGCATGTTCTCCTGTGCTGTGTGGGTTTACTCCGGGGGCTACGGTTTCCTCCCACAGTCCAAAGACATGCATGTTAGGTTAGCAACAGATGCTAACATCGAACTGGAGGGTTTCCACGCAATACGGGCAGACCGGACACCAGACAGTGGGAAGGCAAGGGGCGGAGGAGTGATAATGTATGTCAATAACAGCTGGTGCAGACCAGGACACATCACGGTTAAAGAGCAACACTGCAACAAAGACATTGAGTTGCTAGCTGTTAGCATGCGGCCTACCTATCTCCCGAGGGAATACTCACACATGATCTGCATTGTTATTTATGCAAATCCGACAGCGAACGCAGGGACAGCGCGTGACGCCATTCACTTAGTAACTGGCAGGCTGCTGACAGAACGTCCAGATGCTCTTCTCCTCATCTCAGGTGATTTCAACCATATTTCACTGTCCCCCATTCTGCCCACGTTCACCCAGTATGTCACATGCCACACTAGAGACAATAAAACACTGGACTTATTCTATGCAAACACTAAGGAGGCGTGCACCTCATCACCACTCCCCTCACTCAGGAGATCGGATCACAACTTGGTTCATCTCCTGCTGGTGTACAAACCCCTAGTACACAGACAACCTCCAGTTATGCGCACGGTGAAGTTATGGTCTGAGGAGGCAATGGACGCTCTAAAGGACTGTTTTGAAACCACTGCCTGGTAGCAGCTCTGTGATCCACATGGTGAGGACATCGATGGCCTCACTCAC
This sequence comes from Pholidichthys leucotaenia, assembly GCA_020510985.1. Taxonomy (NCBI): domain Eukaryota; kingdom Metazoa; phylum Chordata; class Actinopteri; order Cichliformes; family Pholidichthyidae; genus Pholidichthys; species Pholidichthys leucotaenia. The sequence continues at coordinate 304,772,045 of CM035841.1, read as the reverse complement.
ACCATCATGGACTACATCAACTTCTGTGAGGACCACACCGTACCCACCAAGACCATACGGTGTTGCTCAAACAACAAACCCTGGATCAACCCTGAGATTAAAACACTTCTGAGAGAGAAGAAGAGGATCTTCAGGTCGGGGAACAGGGAGATGCTGAAGTCCGTACAGAGGGAGCTGAGGAGGAAGATCAGAGAAGGCAAGGACAGCTTCAGGAAGAAGATGGAGGACAAGCTGCAACAGAGCGACATCGGCGGGGTCTGGAGAAACCTTAAAACCATCTCTGGGCTATCCCTGTGCTGTTGCAATCCTGGAATTTCCCCATTGTGGGACTAATAAAGGCTTATCTTATCTTATCTTAGCTTATCTTAATTGGTTGTTCTAAATTGTCCCTAGATATCTGTCTCCTATAGGCCCTTAGAATGGGTTAGTGCTAGTGAAGCGCTTTGAGTGGTTTTTGAGACTAGAAAAAGCACTATATAAGTACAGGTCCTTATCCCTTATCCTCATTCGTTCTCTGGGCGATGCCGGCCCCCAAACGCCATCAGTAAGTGTGTTTTTATTTTTTGTAAGTCTTCACCTTTTTGGGAATTGTCTGTCTTTCTGTATTAAATGTGCTGTGGTGAACCCAGCACATAAATCCTCATTATTTCATCCTCCCTCTCTGTGCCCTGCGTAAGAGCGCACGGAGGGTCATGATGAATGGATTTACGCGCAGCATTCACCAGATAATACATAATACATAAATACATAAAGATAATACATAATAAACCCGATGCCTGAGCCACAGAGAATACACTGCTATGATTTTATTGAAAAATCGGGTTTAAATAAATTATAAGATAAGCCTTTATTAGTCCCACAATGGGGAAATTCTAGGATTGCAACAGCACAGGAATAGCAAACACTCAGAGCAATAATTAAGAAGATAAGAAAAATAAGAGCTGTGAATATACATATGTACACATAAATATATAAATATATATACACAGTGTGGAGCATTGTAGCTAGATGGAATAAACAGCATAACCGTCTATTTAGTTACCCTACATGGTGTGAATATGTACCCATACATATTGTCACCCTCCATAGCAACTGATATTGTCCTAGTTGTATACTGGAGGGGACCATTTGTGTAAGTCTATTGCGTCTTTTGCATTCAATACTATTAGGTCGTCACGTTTTTTTTGCTATCCCTGTGAGCAGCCCTGCTTAGGTTATACAGTCTGACAGCCGTAGGTAGGAAGGACCTGCGAAACCTCTCGGTCGCACACCTAGGATGATGTAGTCTACTGCTAAATGAGCTCCTCAGTGCGTTCAGTATGTCCTGCATAGGGTGGGGCTCAGACTCCAGCAGAGATGACAGTTTAGCCACCATCCTTCTCTCTCCTATCTCCTCCACTGGGCCAAGGCGTTGCCCCAGGACAGAGCTAGCTTTCTTGATTAGTTTGTTCAGTCTCTTCCTAACGGCTGCTGTAATGCCACTGCCCCAGCAGACCACTCCAAAAGTGATGGCTGATGCCACCTCCGTGTCGTAGAATGACTTCAGCAGCGCCCCTTGTACACCAAAAGACCTGAGCCTCCTCAGTAGGAACAGCCTGTGCTGTCCCTTCTTGTAGAGTGCGTCGGTATTGTGTGACCAGTCTAGTTTATTGTTCAGATAAAAACCCAGGTACTTGTAGGATGTCACCATCTCAATGTCTGTTCCCTGTATGTTTACTGGTGCTGTGAGGGGTTGTCCTTGCCTGCGGCAGTCCACCGCATGTTCCACCGTTTTATATTTATGAACAAATAATTTGTTGCAATATCTGTAACAAAAGCATAACACTTGGTGTTCCCCTGCCGTGTGTTTGTTGCTGCTGCTGCGCCAGCCATGTGTGCCTCTCCACTGTCACTCTCTGAGTCTAACTCACTTGGTACAATGCCCGCTTGGCACGGCTCAAACCTATAAGGTCTGATGCCCCCAGATTCTTCATTGTCATCCCATTCTTCTGAACTATAATCGTCTGAAGACTGGACAACACAAACCAATTCCAGACTACATGTGCAGGAACCATCGTCGATGTTTTCTACCGCTTCCATCCTGTGTGTACAATCGGCAGCCAAGTGCTGTGTTCTTTCGATGACGTTACAACATGGCTGGGGGGTTTTCCAGCCACTGACGCAATTGGTGACATGGCCATCATGAAAATGTCGGATATTCGCGTGAAAAAAAGCCTGTTTGACTTAGAATTGCATAGACCAACCTATTTCGTCATATCGTATTATGTGCTGAAAAATTAGATGAAGTCAAAAATGTGTCATCAGACCTTTAACCTACAGGCAAGTCTGATGCAGATCAAAGCTTTTGTGTTAACCATTTCCTGCAACCTGTGTCTTTTTGTTCAGAGGTGCACCTTAGGTGACATAACTATGGAATAACGTTTGTGCCAGCAGGAACTGAATTTGAATTTGAATTTTTTGAATTTGAATAACTGAATTTAAACCTGAATTAATTAATTTGAATAATTGCTTTTAAAACTTGAATCTGAATTGCCTAATTTGAAATTGAATCTATTGGTTTGAATGTGTATTGCAATAAAATTGAAACTGTATTTCATTTACTGGAAAAATTTGGCTCCCTAATTCATTATCAGAGTTCAGTTTCACTTCTTGTCATACAAAATCAGTTTTTTATTTCAGGTTTTTGTGCCACACATCCGGGACCTAGCCTCAGTCAAAACTAGTCAAGGACAGATAGAAAGAACTCTGCTTTATGTCCACAACTCTCACTTTGTGTGCTGTTTAGCTGTTAATTTCCTGCACGGACTTGAGTGGTTAATTCAAAGTGATGTCCAGCAGCCACACGCCAGGTTTGTAAAAATAATAATAATAATGTCATGTATGAGAAGAGGTGTCATGTATGCATACAAAACATTATTAGCCAGGGCAAAATATTAGCAGAGATTAACAGCAGAGCCTCCATTCAGGTGTTGGAGGTGTAGCACCCCAGGAGGTGGTGATTGTGCTGTCAGGACACTGCTCTTTCAAAAACCACAGGCTTTCTGTGAGAGATGTTTCTTCTACACAAAGTTCAGTGGAGTCAGAAAGTGGACAACGGTCAGTAACTTGTGCTAATATTGGCTATTTAGTATCATAGAAGACATAAGTATGAAATTGTTGAGAGAATGAACAAGGCGAGGCAACGAGATGAATCAGCACAGACTTTATTCTCTCTAACAAGTCGAGATCACATGAGAGCTCCCAGGCCACAGTGCATCTCACTTATATACCTTTAATCATTTGCATAGTGGCCTGGGGCTCTAACATCATGCTTATTACATGACAAAGCCCGTGTGGTGCATTAACATAACGCTGGTGCCGCACTACTTCCTTCTCCCAGCGGCCCAGCATCTCCTCGGCAACTTCTCTTTTCCTGGACCATAATTCTCTGGGTGGAGAAATCTAACACCTAGCTGCCCCCCCCCCAAACACCCAGAATGGGCCTTAACTCTCCCGTCTTTTGGGCTTCAGCTGATGTTCATAACAGCTGTAACGGAGGGTCGCCGGCTCTGTGGCGGGGTGCCCCAGGGGGGCACATCGGTCTGTGGGGGGAAAAGGGGAGGGGGAGAAAACACATCCTCAACATGAGTGCCTGTCCCTGCTGAGGAGTCACCAACCTGCGGAGCCCCCAATGGGGGACATCCACGCTGGGGAACCCAGGCCAACACCACCTGTTCGTCTGCCAACACAAAGGCGGGCTTGAGCCTGTCGATGCAGACGGTTTCTCTATGTCTCCCCAAGTCTAACACGAAATGTTTCGCCCCAGGTTCCAACACTCTGAATGGCCCGTCGTATGGTGGGCGCAGTGGGGTCCGGTGTGCGTTGTGTCTGACGAACACAAAAGATACATTCCGCAAGCTTTTTGGGAGAATGCGCAGGGAAAACAGTGGTGGGCCAGGCCCAGTACACTCTCTACTTCTGCGCCACATAGAGAATGCGAGGCAGCTTTACTTCGGGCGCAGGGTTGTCTGGTAAAAATTTCCCGAGGATCTGCAGCAGTTGGGAAAAAACGAGTTCTGCTGGGGAGGCTGCCAAATCCTCCTTCAGTGTGGAACGCAACCCTAAAAGAACCCAAGGCAGACGGTCTACCCAATTTGTGTCCGTGAGCGAAGCCCTGAGTCTGCCTTAAGTGACCTGTGGAAACATTCACATAACCCATTGGCCTGGGAGTTGTATGCGGTAGTGCAGTGAATGTTGACCCCCAGGCTCCGGGCCATCGCGGACCAGAGTTTGGAAATGAACTGTGGGCCCCTGTTGGATATGATGTCTGAAGGAGCTCCGAAACGTTCCACCCAAGTTGACAAAAAAGTGTGCGCTACTTCCGCAGAAGCTAGCGGTACCGCTTCAGGCCAGCGCATGGTGCGGTCCACGACTGTCAAGAGATGCGTGAACCCCTGTGACGGCGGAAAGGGCCCCACCAGGTCTATGTGGACGTGGTCAAACCTCTTAGCCGGGATGTGGAACGGTTTGAGGGGAGCCCTGGTGTGCCTATGCACCTTGGATCATTGGCACGCAACGCAAGCTGCTGCCCACTCTTTCACCTCTTTACGCAAACGTGGCCAGACAAATTTCGCCCCCACCAGTTTCACTGAAGTGCACACTCCCGGGTGCGCAAGGGAGTGGATCGACTCGAAAACCCGACGGCGCCAAGAGCGAGGGACCACCAGGCGTGGGTGGCCTGTGGAGACGTCACAGAGTGGGGGGGGGGCTTCTTGCAATACCCTGCTCTCCAGCCTTAACCCTGTTGGTCCAAACTGGAGCGTGCAAATGTCCCCATCCCCAGCTTGCTCCACGGCTATGGCGGGGTAATCTATTCCCACGTAGACCGGGGCCACCAATGTGCGTGAGAGGCACTCTGTCACCACGTTGAGTTTACTGGCCACATGCCGAGTGTCGGTATGTGGCCAGGGCAGTCCTGGCTGCCCCTCCAGCCAGAACTGGAAATGGCATATTGCCAGGTGGAGAGCCAGCAACTCTCTGTCTAATGCACTTTATTTGCGCTCATTGTCGTGCAAAGATCTGCTGAAAAATGCGAACAGCTGCCACAAACCTGCGATGCACTGCTCCACTACGGCCCCTATGGCCACATCAGATGTGTCCATAGAGAGCACTATCCGTGCCAACGGATCTGGGTGCGCAAGTAGCGCGGCCTTCGCCAGCGCTGTTTTGGCATTCGAAAAAGCCTGACCCCACTCAGGAGTCCAGTCGATGCTGTCCGCAGTTCTCTTTTTTTTAAGCGCGGTGTACAATGGCTGCATCAGCTGGGCTACGTGGGGGAGGAAATGGTTGTAAAAATTAACCATCCCCAAAAACTCCTGAAGCGCCCTGACGCGGAAAGTCTGACACCGCGCGCACCCTGTCCGGTAACGAAATTGCGCCCTCCAGCGAAATGCGGTGGCCCAAAAAATCGATTGCTGCCGCACCGAACCGGCACTTCGCCGGGTTGATTATTAGACCATGCGCTTCCAATCTCTGGAAAACCGTCCTGAGGTGGGTGACATGCTCGTCCTCGGATGCGCTGGCCACCAGGATGTCATCCAGGTAGACAAAAACAAAGGAAAGATCGCACAGCACTGCATCCATCATCCTTTGGAAGGTCTGCGCCGCGCCTTTTAATCCAAACGGCATGCGCAAAAATTCAAAAAAGCTGAATGTGGCATGGTTCAGGTGACCCACAGATCAGACACGACTCAGTATTAACACAATTAACGTACTTTATTTGTTAACGTGAGTGATTGGGTGCGTGAGTGCGGTTATATGGTGTAATGTTGTGTAGTGCAATCCGTGTATTCCAACTGGGCTGGCAGAGCACCGTACAGACTGGCAACCCTGTAAAGAGACAAGGGCTGTTAGCTTACAGTTCACCTTATGCAGCACGTTAGATGTTATAATGCTTACTGTCAACAGATGTCGAAGTGGCTTCAGGTGGCGCCGAAGCTGCGGCCAAGGAGACAGTGTCTGCGGGCAGGTTAGGTGGAGGTGGAATAAAAGTCCACCGCCTGGAGGGAGAAGGAGGTCTGCCGTTGTGGGCTCCGCCTGTGCACAGGGGAACGGACAGGTTTAGAAGCAATAACGCTTACTTGGTTGTAGGTCCGGGCGGAACTGACCCGGACGTCGTTCAGCTGGGCTTGGAAGCCGATGGCTGGAGAATTCAGTGCAGGGAAGCACGGAGGCAGGGTGTGGCGTGATTCAAGGAAAAGAATCAGATGACTCTGCGCCCAGCACTGGTCCTGATGGGAATAAATAGGGCCGCAGGCGATGACAGGCAGGTGCGTACACAGGTACCGTGATTGGCGGCCATGACAGTACTCCCCCCCTACGGTACGCCTCTCGGTGTGCGTTCCAACCTACCCGGGTGCATCCAATGGAAGTCCCTGATGAGCTGCTTATCAAGCACAAGGGCGGGACGCACCCAGGACCTCCACTCCGGCCCATAGCCCTCCCAGTCCACCAGGTACTGCAGGCCATGCCCCCGGCAGCGGACATCCAGGATGGAGGAGACGAACCACGCCGGGTCGCCGTCGATCACCCTTGGTGGAGGTGGGGACCTGGGAGGGGGACACAAAGGGCTGGAGGAGACAGGCTTCACCTGGGAGACATGAAAAGTTGGACAGATGCGGAGGGAGGGGGGGAGAGTTAGACGCACAGATACTGGGTTAATAATCCGACAAATAGGGAACGGGCCAATGAACCGCTGGGCGGTCTCCTTGCGTTCCACCTTCAGATTGATGTTTTTGGTAGAGAGCCATACCTGCTGACCCACCTGATAAGCCGGAGCCGGAACTGTGCGTCAATTGGCCACCGTAGTGTTGCGTTCCGCCGTCCGTTGCAGTGCCTTTCTGGCTGCCTTCCAAATCCGCCAACAACGTTTTAGGTGGGCCCAAACCGATGGAACGGCAATGTCCCCCTCCTCTTCAGGGAACAGCGGGGGGTTGTAACCCAACGAGGCCTCGAAGGGGGACATGCAGGTGGCAGAGGAAACCACTGTGTTATGGGCATATTCAATCCAAGGGAGGTGCGTGCTCCATGATGATGGGTTAGCGGCAGTGATGCACCGCAGCACTGCTTCCACCTCCTGATTGGCTTGTTCACATTGCCCGTTGGATTGCGGGTGATAGCCGGAGGACAAGCTCGCTGTAGCCCCTAAGGCGGTGCAAAAGGCCTTCCAGACTCTGGAGATAAACTGGGGCCCCCGGTCCGATACTATGTCCTGTGGGATGCCATGCAGCCGAGTTACATGCTGAACCAGCAGATCAGCTGTCTCTTTGGCAGACGGTAACCCCCGCAGAGGGATGAAGTGAGCCATCTTGGAAAATCTGTCCACCAGCGTAAGGATGGTGGTGAAGCTGTTGGACGTGGGGAGGCCTGTGACAAAATCCAGCGCCACGTGGGACCATGGTCTACCCGGGACGGGGAGGGGGTGGAGCAGCCCAGCCGGCGGCGACGAGGATGTCTTCCCAGTAGCACACTCAGGACAGGCACGAATGTATTCCCCCACGTCCTTCTGGAGGGATGGCCACCAAAACGACCTCTGTAGGAGTGCCACTGTGCATGCCCTACCCGAATGGCAGGCGAATTTGGAGGTGTGCCCCCACTGGATGACCTCCCCTCAGACCACTGTGGGAACAAATAATTTGCCCGCTGGACCCCCTGTGGGTCAGCTTCGTCAGACTGCGCCCTTATAACCTTATCCCCAATGCCCCAAGTGAGGGCGCCCACGACACATGCTGAAGGGAGGATGGGGTGCTTGGCTTTCTCCGCCGTCTCTGGGGCAAACTGACGAGACAGGGCGTAGGGCTTGGTGTTCTTTGACCCAGGGCAGTAGGTGATGGTAAAGTCGAACTGTCCAAAAAACAGCGACCAGCGGGCCTGTTCGGCGTTCAGCTTCTTGGCGGTCCGAAGGTACTCCAGGTTCTTGTGGTCAGTCCAGACAATGAATGGCTGTCCAACCAGTGCCGCCACTCCTCCAAGGCCAGTTTAACTGCCAATAGCTCCCTATCCCCGATGTCGTAATTTCGTTCTGCTGGGGACAGGCGGCGAGAGAAGAAGGCGCAGGGGCGGATCTTACTGTCTGCCGGAGAATGCTGGGACAGCACAGCCCCCACCCCAGAATCAGAGGCGTCCACCTCCACCAGGCACTGAAGGGTGGGATCTACCTGCGTCAGGATAGGCGATGATGAAAATCTAACCTTCAGCTCCGAGAACGCAGCATCTGCCTCTTCCGTCCAGTGAAAGGGAACCTTGGTGGAGGTCAAGTTGGTGAGGGGGAGGGCGATATGGCTGTAATCCTTAATGAACCGGCGATAAAAGTTAACGAAGCCCAGGAACTGCAGCAATTGTTTCCTTGATGCGGGGGTTGGCCAGTCGACCACCGCCTTCACCTTTACCGGGTCCGGGATGATCTCCTTCGGGACAATAATGAAGCCGAGGAAAGAGGTCCTGGAGACGTGGAACTCGTATTTCTCTGCCTTGACGTAGAGCTTATTCTCCAGCAGCTGCTGCAAGACTCGCCTGACATGCATGCGATGCTCCTCCTTGGACTGAGAAAAGATGAGAACGTCGTCAAGGTAGACAAACACGAAGGTGCCCAGAAAATCTCTCAAAACATCATTAATAAGACGCTGGAAGACGGCCGGGCCATTGGTCAGCCCGAACGGCATGACCAAATATTCAAAATGCCCACTAGGGGTCCTATAGGCCGTCTTCCACTCATCCCCCTCATGTATCCACACCAGGTGATAGGCATTGCGCAGGTCTAATTTGGTAAAGCAGCAAGCCCCCCAGAGGGAATCGAATGCAGAATTAAGGAGGGGGAGAGTATACTTATCCTTGATAGTGATGTTGTTAAGCTCCCGGAAGTCGATGCAGGGCCTGAGGTAGCCATCCTTCTTCCCCACGAAGAAAAACCCCGCCCCCACCTCCGAAGATGAAGGTCTAATGATACCTGAGCTAAGAGACTCCTTAATACTGTATATGAGTCCATGGCCGCGCGCTCGGGAGCAGACAGGTTGTAAAGTCTGCTAGATGGCAGTGGAGCGCTGGCCTGCAGATTAATAGCGCAATCATACGGCCGGTGAGGGGGAAGGGAAAGGGCCTGGGATTTACTGAAGACGGCCCCAAGATCATGGTATTCCAGTGGCACTTTTGACAGATCCGGGCGGGGGAAGGGGGAGGCAGGAACATCCAAAGGCATGGCAGGCGAGCATGCAGCAGACTGCAGACAGGCACTCAGGTAGAAAGGACTCCATGACACGATACTTCCCGAATGCCAGTCAATTGAAGGGTTGTGCAGATGCAGCCAAGGGTAGCCCAGAATAACCGGGGATGATAACACCGGTAGGACAAACAGATTTAACTCCTCCTGATGGTTGCCCTAAATGATGACTGGCACCGAGGCGACCCGATGAGTGACAGTGGTCAACGTCGCCTTCGACAGGGCAATAATCTTAAGGGGAGTTTTTAACGGCTGCATAGGTAGACCCAGACGGGTTGCCAGACTCCTAGAAATGAAGCTCTGCTCGGCCCCTGAGTCAATGAGTGCATGTGTCTTATGATCTTTGTGACCAAAGCAAAACCGAATAGGAATGAGAAAGCGGGTGAGGGGATTGTTATCATTTACGTCTGTGAGTCCCCCTACTTCGATGCACGGACTTCCCCTTTTGGCCGCCTAGGACAGGAACTCAGGTCATGCTCCTCACTCCCGCAATAGACACACAACCCCAACTCATGGCGGCGCCGTCTCTCTTCTGCAGGAAGTTTCGACCCCCCCCACTATCATTGGTTCTTGGTCCTCAGAGAGGTCAGTAGACGGGAGGGCCAGTAGGGGGGGCTGGAGAGCACGGCGCGGCCTATTCTCTGCACTGCCGGAAGTCTTACGCTCTGCAGCTCGTTCCCTCAGATTGTTGTCAAGGCTAATGGCCAGGGAGATACACTCATGTAGCGTGGAGGGTTTCTCCAGGCAGGCCAGCTCGTCCCACAGGCTAGGGCTCAAACTCCTCAGGAATATACTACTCAGGGAGGCGTCCTCCCACCCGACCTCCGTAGCTACGACCTGGAAGTCAACAGCGTAATGGGCGACTGCCCTCGACCCCTGCCGAAGGTTTAACAGGTGAGAGGTGAGTACATCTTCCCAGTTTGAGTGACTAAACACTTCCTGAAATTCCTGGGTAAATTGAACGTATGTCATAGAAGCATAATCGGCCCTAGCCATAACCGCATAAGCCCATGCTAAAGCCCGCCCATCTAACAGATTGCTCATATAACCAATGTGGCTCTGGTCAGTGGGAAAATCTCCGGGAACCCATTGGAACACGATTTCGCACTGCATGAGCAACTCCCTGGCTTCTCCCAACACCCCTTTAAAGCGGGCGGGAGTAGGGACTGGAGTGAGCCGACTAGCGGAGCCTGTAGAGTGAGGGCTAGGCGAAGAGCTAGTGGTGGAGCTAGCGGTAGAACTAGCGGGAGCTGAGGAGCTAGCTGGTGCTGTGGAGAACCCCTGTGGGCTAGCTAAGCGATCTAACCTATCGGTGATGTGGGTTAGCTGAGTTAGCATCACCTGTTGTTGGTATGCTAATTGGTCTACCCGAGCCTCTAGATGGTTAATACGGTGCACGAGTGCGCTGTCTGCCGGGTCACTTTGGCGGAGTCGTACTGACATGGTTCAGGTGACCCACAGAACAGACACGACTCAGGATTAACACAATTAACATACTTTATTTGTTAACGTGAGTGATTGGGTGCACGAGTGCGTTTAGATAGATAGATAGATCTTTAATTGTCATTGTCACAAGTGCAACGAAATTCAAAGTGCTCTCCAGTCAGTGCCCCACTTATAAAAACATTGCCCTATTTATAAAAAAACATAAACCTAAAAATACTAAAAGTCAAATAAAAAGAATTTAAAAAGAATAAATATCTAGCCACATTCACACAGACATCAACACAGGACATCATGCACACACAGTCATTGCAAAGCGCATTCAACAACATACAATCATATCCATTTTGCACATTACTTCCTCAATTTGTTCAGAATGGTTATTGCTGTTGGGTAAAAGCTATGTTTGAGTCTGTTTGTCCTTGTGTTCATTAGTCTATATCGTTTCCCAGATGGCAGTAGTTCAAACAGTGAGTGCCCAGGATGTGAAGTATCCTTTAAGATATTTTGGGCTTTCTTCTGGCAACGGGAGCGGTATAGGTCTTCTAGTGTGAGGAGAGGGCAGCCAATGATCTTCTGGGCGGTATCGATGACCCTCTGGAGTGCTTTCCTCTGAGCTACTGTACAACTGTTGTACCAGATGCATATACAGTATATTAATATGCTCTCAATGGAAGCTCGATAAAAGGACACCAGTAGTCTCTGTGTGATGTTCTCCTTTCTGAGAATCCTCAGGAAGTACAGTCTCTGCTGGGCCTTTTTCACCAGCTCAGAGGTGTTCACACTCCAGGACAGGTTCTCCTCTATGTGGACTCCCAGGATACGGAAGTCAGTTACCCTCTCTACACAGTCCCCGCTGATGATGAGAGGGGGAATCTCTGTCTTCTTCCTCCTGTAGTCTATTATCAACTCTTTGGTCTTGGAGGTGTTCAGAGAAGGTTATTATCTTTGCACCATGATGACAGCCGCACCACCTCATCTCTGTAGGCAGACTCATCCTCCCCCCCCCCCCCCGCCCCGAGATGAGACCCACCACTGTAGTGTCGTCTGCAAACTTCACGATGGTGTTGTTGTGATGGGCGGGGGTGCAGTCGTATGTATACAGACAGTAGAGCAGGGGACTCAGCACACAGCCCTGGGGGGAGCCGGTACTGAGGCTTAGGGCCGTGGATGTGTGATGGCCCACCCTGACTCTCTGTCTGCGACCAGAGAGGAAGCTGCTGATCCACGTACATATGGCCTGAGGAAGCCCCAGGACCCCAGCTTGACCACCAGTTTGTGTGGGAGGATGGTGTTAAATGCAGAGCTGTAATCCACGAAGAGCATCCGTATGTAGCTCCCCTGCCATTCCAGGTGGGCTAGAGTGGCATGGAGTGCTGTGGCCACCGCATCTTCTGTGGATTGATTCGCTCTGTAGGCAAATTGGTGGGGGTCAAGACTGCGGGGCAGGGCTGCTATGATATGACTACGGACCAGCTTTTCAAAGCACTTCATCACCACTGGGGTGAGTGCGACTGGTCTGTAGTCGTTGAGGCTAGAGATGTGAGGCTTCTTGGGTAAGGTGACTATGGTGGAGGACTTCAGGCAGGATGGGACAGTGGACTGTGCCAGAGATTGGTTGAAAATCTTAGTGAAGACTCCAGCCAGCTGATCTGCACAGTCCCTCAGCACACGTCCCGGGACGCCGTCCAGACCCGCTGCTTTTCTTGGGGATCAGTGGGGGTCAGTGGATCGCAGGGTGCGCCTCACCTCATGTTCCTCCAGAGTGAGGAACGTACTGCTGTGGGCCTGATGTAGGTTGGCTGAAACAGGTGCAGCGACCTCAAAACGGGCAAAGAAGATATTCAGCTCCTTCGCCAGCGTGAGGTCACCTACCGCGGTTCCCAGGTTAGTTCGATAGTTGGCCAGGTGCTGGATGCCCTGCCACACATGCCGGCTATTGTTGCTGTCCAGATGGTCCTCAGTCCTCCTCCTATAGTCTGCCTTAGCCTCTCTGATGCCCCTCTTCAGGTTGGCCCGAGCTATGCTGTAGAGTTCGCTGTTACCAGACCTGAAGGCGGTGTTTCTCTCCCTCAGCAGTTGCTGGACCTCCCGGTTCATCCAGGGTTTCTGGTTAGGGAAGATACGGATCCGTTTGTTCACTGTGATAGTGTCTATGCAGTTCTTAATATAGCACAGTACACTATTTATGAACAGCTCCAGGTCCTGATGCTCGAAGACTTCCCAGTTGGTCCTGTCGAAGCAGTCCTGCAGCTGCTGGGAAGCATCCTCTGACCATGTGGCAACAATCTTAGAGATGATGGGAGCAGTTTTCAGGCATATGCAGGAATTAATAGCATGGACAAATGGTCAGACTGGCCCAGATGTGGTAATGGTCTAGCCCTGTAGCCCAGTTTGATGTTTGAATAGACCTTGTCCAAGGCGTTCACACCCCTAGTAGCACACTTGACATGCTGATGGAGTTTAGGGAGTGCTGCCTTTAAGTCTGCATGATTGAAATCCCCCGCTATAACTTGCACAGCGTCAGGGTAAATACTCTGTGTATAGCTAATGCTAGCATGTAGCAATCCGATAGCTGAGTTAGCATTAGCATCCAGTGGAATGTAAACAGCTGTTACCAATACTACAGTAAACTCCCTAGGGAGGTAAATGGGTCTGCACTTAACAGTCAGATACTCTATGTCCGGTGAGCAGTGACTTTCCATAATCACTGAGTTAGTACACCAGCTGTTATTTACGTACACACAGAGCCCCCCCTCCTCTGCTCTTACCGGAATCCGCTGTTCGGTCATAGCGCTGTGTAATGTGCCCCGCTAGCTTGATAGCCGAGTCCGGGATAAATGGTTGAAGCCAGGTCTCAGTGATAAGAAGAATGCATGCATCCCTGGCACAGTTGTTTGCCTTGATCTGTAGCCTTAGTTCCTCCATCTTGTTCACGAGAGATCTGGCGTTTGAGAGGAAAAGGCTGGGAAGCAGTGGTTTGAATGGCTGCCTCCATAGCCTTACTAGCGCACCGGCCCTACAGCCCCACTTCTGCTTCCTCTCCCTCCGCCGCCTGCGCCTCCTCCCCGCTGGGATGGTAATCCATGGAGAGCCGGGGCTCCTCACTACTTCCACCGGGATCTTGTGTGAGTGGAGAAACTCACTTGTTACTTTCCCCTCGTAGCATATTCCGATCTTCAGAATATCATGCCGGCTATAGGTGATATTCGCTCGGCAGAATATGCACAAAACAAACACGTAAAACAAAAAACACATCCAAATACCGCTCCGACTGGTGAGCCACTGAGCTGCTACAACTGTGTGCATCGCCATTCAGTCGGCAGGGAATTGTTATATGGTGTAATGTTGTGTAGTGCAATCTGTGTATTCCAGCTGGACCGGCAGAGCACCGTACAGACTGGCAACCCTGGAAAGAGACAAGGGCCGTTAGCTTACAGTTCACCTTATGCAGCATGTTAGATGTTATAATGCTTACTGTCAACAGATGTCGAAGTGGCTTCAGGTGGCACCGAAGCTGCGGCCAGGGAGACGGTGTCTGTGGGCAGGTTAGCTGGAGGTGGAATAAAAGTCCGCCGCCTGGAGGGAGAAGGAGGTCCGCCGTTGCAGGCTCCGCCTGTGCACAGGGGAACGGACAGGTCTAGAAGCAATAACGCTTACTTGGTTGTAGGTCCGGGCGGAACCGACCCGGACATCGTTCAGCTGGGCTTGGAAGCCGATGGCTGGAGAATTCAGTGCAGGGAAGTACGGAGGCAGGGTGTGGCGTGATTCAAGGAAAAGAATCAGATGACTCTGCGCCCAGCACTGGTCCTGATGGGAATAAATAGGGCCGCAGGCGATGACAGGCAGATGCGTACACAGGTGCCGTGATTGGAGAATGGAGTTATCACCGCGGTTTTTGGTACGTCTTCTGCGCGCACCGGGACCTGGTGGTAACCGTGGACCAGGTCCACCTTGGAAAAAACGCGTGTCCCGGCCAGGTGGACGGAAAAATCCTGAATATGGGGGATAGGGTAGCAATCGTGTGCCGTAGCATTGTTCAATCACCGGAAATCGCCGCATAGTCGCCACAACCCTTCGGCTTTAGGCACCATGTGAAGCGAGGATTCCCACGGGCTGTTTGAGTGCCTGATGATGCCTAACCTCTCCAAGCTGGCGAACTGCTCACGTGCACTGGCCAGTTTAGCTGCGTCCAGGCACAGAGGTCATGCAAAAACAGGCGGTCCTTTGGTAGTGATAAAATGCTCGACCCCATGCTTGGTTACGGCTGCTGAAAATGTCGGAACCGTGAGTGCTGGGAACTGGGCGAGTAACTGTTGGAACTTACCCCCTGGAGCCATAACGTTGGCTAGTGTTGTCGACCCGGCTCCCAGAGCTGTACAGGGCAGAGAATCAAAAGACACAGCATCCACCAGCCGTCTATTAGCAACATCAACTATTAAACCATGCACACATAGAAAGTCTGCACCCAAAATGGGGGAGGCACATGCAGCTATAATGAAGGTCCACTGGAAGTTATGCCCATGCAAACTTATAGTCAGTGTCCGCTCACCAAATGTCTTAATGTCCGATCCGTTGGCGGCTGCCAGCTTGGGACCGCTACTTCCTGCCACCCTGTCTGAGTTGAATGGCAGGATGAGGCTCTTCTGGGACCCGGAGTCCACCAGGGACCGTCTCCTGGAACGTGAGTCTGTGATGTAGAGCAGCTCATCTCTGTCGCCAGCGGTCACAGCTGCTACTGACTGCCGGCATTTCCCAACTGCTTGAACTGGCACGGTGGCATGCATCGCTGTGCGTCCGCTCCAAAACGGCGATGATAGAAGCAGATCGTGTCCTTCCTGTGCCTCCTGGCGTCTGCACCAGCTACCACCAGTGGCTCCTCGACCTCGCTGGCCGTCCCTCTGGGCTCCGGCGCCGCTGCGTTCATGGCGAAGGTTCTGGTCGCCAGGATGATACGGTCCGCTTCCTGCGCTAGCGTGCGATAGTTCCTCATCACCAGCAGTGGCGAGTTTGCCAGGATCGCTCTCGCTGCTGCCGGGAGGTTTCTGAGGAACAGGTGGGAGAACAGGAACGGCTCACCATCTCTTGCCATCAATGCCAACATGAATCAATTCAATCATCAATTCGACGGCTGATCTGTCCCCTAACTCAGAACGTGTCAGGAGCCTCTCCGCTCTTTCACAGTCCAAAAGCTTGTAGCACTGGGTCAGC
The DNA here is from genome assembly GCA_020510985.1 of Pholidichthys leucotaenia. Lineage (NCBI taxonomy): Eukaryota > Metazoa > Chordata > Actinopteri > Cichliformes > Pholidichthyidae > Pholidichthys > Pholidichthys leucotaenia. Next base: position 304,756,138 of record CM035841.1, on the reverse strand, counting down.
ATCTTCTTCAGCGCCTCGTATTTTCTGTGGACCGGCGGCTCTTGGAGCAGGCTTGCCACCTGCTGTGTTGTGTGCACGTCCAGCGCAGCAACTACGTAGTAGTATTTGGTCTCGTCTACTGTTACCCCGCAAAGAGCAAACTGGGCCTCTGTGTGTAAGAACCACACTGTCGGGTCGTGCAGCCAAAAGTCCGGGCGCTTGACTGAAACAGCACACGCAGTGCTGGCACTTCCTTTCCAGCTTGTCTCTGGGGTGCTCGTCTCGCCTTCCATTGCGCATCAAGGGTCACCAGTGTAGAGAGAATGAGCAAGGTGAAGCAATGAGCTGAATCAGCACAGCCTTTATTCTCTCTAACAAGTCAAGATCACATGAGAGCTCCCAGGCCACAGTGCATCTCACTTATATACCTTTTATCATTTGCATAGTGGCCTGGGGCTCCGACATCATACTTATTACATGACAAAGCCTGTGCGGTGTATTAAGATAACATTACGCTGGTGCCGCACTACTTCCTTCTCCCAGCGGCTCAGCGGCTCCTCTTCTCCCCGGGGTGTGCCCAACCTTTTCTGCTTCGTCTGGACCCCCCGGCGACCTCTCTTCTCCTGGACCATAATTCTCGGGGTGGAGAAGTCTAACACCTAGCTCCCCCACAAAATGATAGTAAGAATGAAGCATTCTGCCTTCTCTGAGTTACTAAGAGGATGGCGACTGTAGTTACAGTGGTTGTCTGTCCTTTAAAATTAGGTTTCAAACTAATAGAGCTGTTAGTAGGTTGGAAAGTAAATTAATAGTGTCGTTAGCTTGATAACTAGCCACAGTCAGCTGGTAAGATACTAACGTCAAAAATCAGCACTTAAAAATCACTTTAGATATAATCTATAGATTATCCATCAAAACTGACACACTTTTGATTTGTAACAGCCTAATATCACATTTAATGTATTGATAAAAACCATTGCCATAAAACTTAGTCATATTTGCCTTGTGACAGCAGATGATCAATAACTGTCATTTTGTCTGTTTCATTGTTAACTACACAGAGCTCATCTACAATATTAGTGCAATATTGTTTGCATGATAATATATAATCTGTAACATACCATGATATACAGAAACATGATTGTATTAACATGATGAGCATATTCAGAGCATACTTAGAGCTTAATCAGAATAAATTATTGTATATTTTCATGTGTAAATCTCACTAAACATAAGCAAACATCTGTGACATGTGTACGGCATTTTATTTTTTCAACAAATGTGTAGTACATGTGAAGAGTAGACTACTGTGGTAAAGTTTCAGCTATAAATACATTAAACTTAATAATTATTTTAAAAGGATAACTTCAATCAACTTATTTGTGAGATATTTTTTAAACCTAGCACTGATTTCCAGGTACAGGACCAGAGTCAGCGTCAGTAGATCAGGAAAATTCAACAGTTTGTAAAATGAAAAAAAAAATGAAACAGCTTTCATTGTGTACTAAGTGATTGTATTTAGTTTAGTAATTACCATATTTGTATTATGTCTTATATTTATTTATATCTATTTTTAAAACAGGACAGGTCCAAAGATGAGCTTGATCTCCTGTTTTAATATGCTGGTCTTCAGAAGAATTGGTGATGAAGTTACGAGGAGAGAACAGCATCTGCTCCTGGAGGAAGTTCAACTTTATTATTAATGATTTGAGCACTATGACCTATAAGCAGCCTGGAAATTGGAAATAGTAGATGGCTAATAAATTCTTATGGGGGTCCTTTTTCATTGCATCATTTGTGGTAGCATGGTGGCCGAGTGGTTAGCACTGCGGCAGCACAGCAGCTCACCCTTGGCTGGGGGATCCTGGGTTCGATCCCAGCCCCCGACCAACAGTGATCTGTGTGGAGTTTGCATGTTCTCCCTGTGTCTGCGTGGGTTTACTCCAGGATTTCTCCGGTTTCCTCCCACGTGCCAAAAACATGCAAGTTAGGTTAATTGGCATCAAACTGGGGATTATTGTCCTTAGGTATGACTGTGAGAGTGAATTGTTGTCTGTCTCTCTGTGTTGGCCCTGCGATGGAGTGGCGATCTGTTCAGGGTGTACCCTGCCTCTCGCCCAAAGATGCTGGGATAGGGTCCAGGCCCCCCGCGACCCAAAAAAGGATTAAGTGGAAGAAGATGGATGGATGCATGCATGCATCATTCGTTGGTTTTTTTTTTTGTTTTGTTTTTTGTTTTTAACACATTTTAACCCTTTTACTGTGATTTTTTTTTCAAATATCTGTAGTTTTTTTAAGCTATCCATTTAATCTTATCTAGTCCAATAAGTCTTTGAATTTATTTTTTTAAAACCTTTATTCAGTTCCCATTGAATCAATGAGATTTGTTCTTAAAAGTGCTGTTTAAATACAGCTTCACTGCTCTATACATTGATAGTATCACAGAAACTGGCTCAGACTTTGTTTTTGGTAAACTGCTGTGAGGGACTGTATGTTGCTTTAAATGAGACACCCCACAATATTTTTTTTTATTTGTTTTGGCATCTTATTTGTTCTGCAGATTATAATGGAGGTCTTATCTATAAATACAAATATGTTACACCTTTTGCCCACATGGTGGCATTTTATGTCACCAAACAGAACTCTTGGCAGTTAAAAAATATTGAGTGGCAAAAATGAGTGGCAGAAATAGGGTGTATGGAATACAACACAATAAATACACACAGTATTCAATCACAGCAGTACACAAAGTACCTGCTTGCATTGTGGAGAGCTAATCTTATCATTCCATCTTGTATTAATTGGCAAAACATTAAATAATAAAGGCTCAGAATCAGTTCTTCACTTACCATGTGCTTCTTGGTTTTACCCACACATCACTACAGTCAAGTAAATGGTGTGGTATTAACATCTAAAGTTTTTTTTTTTTTTTTTTTTTTTAAAAAGGTAGTCTGTGCACTGCTGTGACAAAATATTTTGTGATTTTTTTGTTTTGCTACATTTTGTTTTATTGTGCAGTAGCCTGGTGGAGCACAATTTTGTTGTACTGTACAACTGTACAATGACAATAAAGCCTATTCTATTCTATACAAAATAAAGCTGTCACATGTGATTGCCACTCAGTGTTGTGTTGCTATGGTAACTGTCCTGTAACTGCCAAGAATTCTGTTCCAATGCATCCCCTCTATATAGGATTTGCCAGTGGACTGTGGGAGTTGTAGTTGAAAGTAGCGCCATACCTCAGCAGTGGCTTATTTGGTAGAGCGGGTCATCCAATAACCAGAGGGTTGGTGGTTCAAAGCCCGCTCTCCCCAGCCATTCTGCTGTTGTGTCCCTGAGCAAGACACTTTACCCACTTTGCCTCTAGTGTTCATGACACTGGGTATGAATGTGTATGAATGTTTGGTAGTGGTTGGAGAGTAATACAATGTGCTCCGTACAGGCCAAGGGATCGACGGCGAAAGGGGAAGATCTCGTCCGCGTCTGCCCTTTATACCCCGGAGTGACGGCGGAACTGGAAAGGCGGGGCCGTCACCCCCACTACACCCAGGGTGGACCCAACGCCATATTGGTACCCCCCCCCCCCATAGAAAAATCCAACTCACACTGATTAGGCTCTCCCAAATTTAGAACCTGGCTCACAAACTAAGAATAACAACACATATATTGTATATATACAGGCCTATCCATTCACACAACATAACTAACTAGAGGGGGCACAGGTAGACTGCTGATCCACCCCTACATGGCCAAGCTGGTTATTCTGCCACTTTCAAAATGAAAAGCCCTTTAAAATAAAGCAGCTGTGTTCCTAAAATTAAAATAATCCCAGAACAGTTCTATATACACAACCAAACTCTTATAACACACTATAATACACAGTTAATATGTACATTCACGATTCGTAGCCAGCCCCCCACCCCAACACATCCACCCCACAGCATGGACAACTCACCAATAAACGAAAAACACATTTCAAACATAATACAAACAGTGTTGGGGATCTTTTCTTTTTTTTTATTTTTTTTTTTTTCGAACACAGGGCAAAATACGACAGGTACATATTAACTTTGTGACTTTAGGATGAAAAGGGCACATCAGCAACTCCACAACACCACGCTAATAGCCCCCTCCCCCCCACAGTCACCTTGCAGTCCCAATGGGAGTCCCACACCGTGGATTTCCATCTGGCGGATCCCACCCAGAGTGCCTTTGCCTCTTTGTCTCTGGGGACGAGCCACGCCAGTGTTTCCTCTCATGCACTCGCCGCAGCCCGTTAGGGTGTCTCCACGATTCATCGGACAGTCTCAGGTAGCCGTCCTCCCAGGCAGCCAACACCCGCAGCCGCCCCGGTCATCTCACCGCTTTCTTTTCTCATGAGCACCCCTCAGCCGAGCTTCTTCTCTAGGCCGGACCTCTTCGCCAATGTGTAGAGGAGCTCTGTTTGGCTTCCGATGACCACCATGTCGTGACCACGCTTCCGCCCTGGGTCGAACCTCATCACCGACCCAATCCGGAGCCTTCCTTGGTCTCCAGTGTCGCTGGCTGGCACATCTTGAAATCATGTCGGTCGGTCCTGCCCCGCTCTCTTTCATTTCCAACACTGACACAGCCACTGCAGCTCATCGCTTCTCGGTATCACTCGGATGAACTCCGGAAGTCGAGGGGGCTAGCGTCTTGGCTCCATCAGCCAGGTGTTCTGCTGCGCCATCCAGTTCCCACATCCAGGGCAACTTAGACACTGGCGTCGGAGCCCTCCCGTGATGGCGCTCCACGGTGCAGGTCCTGCACACCTCCTAAAAAACCAGGCCAATCACTGTGCCAAACCATGTCATCATCCACGTGCGGAGCAGGTCGGTCCCATAATCTGCAGCCCGACCATTCTACTATGACGCCGCAGTTGATTGTGAATCCCAGGCGGTAGAACATATCACATCCCATGATATTCGACCCAGTGGCAGTCACCATGAATTGGACATTTGACATCATTGCCGGCTTGTACCTCTCCATCAATTCCAGTGATCCCACGATGGCCAACTTTGATTCCACCATAGCCAAAGTAAGGCATTAACAGGTCACTCACGCGGTAGTGCGGGAACAGACTCCTTACAGTGGACCAATTCAACACTGAAGCCACTGCTCCCGTGTCCACCATCAATGGCACTTCCACGCCGTCCAGGGAAACGTTGCAGTAAATTCGTCCATCTGTGCTCAGGGAGATGGTATGAACAACTGTAGGAGTCACTGTGGGGAAATCCGCCCTACGTCTTCAGTCACCTCGCTCAAAATTTTTGCAGGCCCTCGCAAAATGGTGCCGCAGACCACACTTGCCACAGCACTTGCCCTTCGCCGGACACTCTCTTGCCTTGTACTGGTGACTGGTGGACCCACAGCCATAACATCTTGGCATACCCGAAGCGGACCTAAATTTAATAGCGGCAGCGTATTCTTCTTCATCCTCACTGTCTTCGCTTTCTGGGTCTACAGCTAGCGCCTTCAAACATGGTTCACTTTGTCCCGACATGCTTCTCTCACTGAGGTCTTTTGATAATTTTTCCGCTGCCTCAAACTGCTGTGCTATCTCTATTGTCATGGCTAACATCAGTTCACATGGGTACGTCAGGAGCCTCGATTGTGCTGCAGAACAAAGAATGTGCTCCGCCAGTTGATCATGGACTATCTCTTCCTCCAGGGCTCCAAACCAGCACTCCCTCACCAGCTGACGTAGGTCTGCAACGTAGCGCTGCACCGACTCTCCTGTCTGCTGGTGGTGCTGCTGAAACTGAATTCTCTGGACTATGACGTTTTCCGGAGCGCGAAAGTAGCATGCCATTAGCCCGACCATGTCTTCAAAGATATCGGCCCCTCCTAAAGTGCCGAGTGTCATGGTCTGGTCTGCTCGTCATTCCCAGCTGCGTGCACACCTGGTCCTCATTACGCCTGGCCTATTTCTACCGTGCTGCCTGGACCAGCAGTGTGGAGATGTCTCACTGCGCTCCAGACGAGCTTCATCGCCATTCTCTACAGACCGTCATTGTCTCAGCCCAAGCCTGCTTCAGTCGTCCCCGGAGAATCCCTCCAGCTGCTCACGTAAGCTCCAACTTTCAACTCACCTTGTCTTCTGTCCCCTGTGCACAGGTGGGAGTCTGTGGCGGCGGAATCTTCCTCTGTTCCTCCTTGGCGATGGATTCCTTCCTCTCTTCCCTCGCACTAACACTCCCTAGACACTCATCTGCAGGAGCTGCACTCCTACCAGAAGGGCACTGTCTTCCTGGCCGCAGCCGTTATGCTGAACCTGAGCCTCTCACCATCTGCTCCCACAGTAAGCTACAGCGTAACTGTCTACCTCCAGCCGTGACACTCACTAACCTAACCTCTCTGTGTGTCCATTGGGTTACCAGGCCGTACGGTGTCCCGCTCTGTCCCTGCAGCTCCAGCCTGCACTTACACACATCAACACACACTTTTGTTGATAATAAACTTAACTGTATCAATTCGGAGTCTGTGTTTTGCCACTGGGTCACTAAACCATGTCAATACATCTCCACCAGAATGACCCAGCTGACAGCGCTTTGGTGCGCTGTGTCAACAACGTGGAGATCCGAATTGATCAATTAGCTTATCAACAGCATTCCATTATTACTCAATTAGCTTGGGTCATGGACCGGTTAGACCGGCTAACTAACTCCCAGTCTTTTCCCCAGACTTTATTCTTTTCCAGCAGCTCCTCGGCTCCCGCTAGCGTACCAGCTACCCAACTCAGACAGGGACCCCCGGCTCAGCTCACTCCCGTTCCTACACCCAACTGCTTTAGCGGCAAGCTAGGAGAGGCCAGGGGTTTCGTCATGCAGTGCGAGGTCGTTTTCCAGCGGGTGCCGGAGGACTTCACAACTGACCACAGTAAGATCGGTTATATGATCAACTTGTTGGAGGGAAGAGCGCTAGCAGGGTCTTATGCTGTGATGGCTAGAGCTAATTATGCTAGCCTGACTTATGGCCAGTTTATTGGGGAATTTAATGAGGTGTTTGACCATTCAGACCTAGACAGTGTTCTTACCTCTCGGTTGTTAAACTTGAGACAGGGAACTCAGGCTGTAGCAGATTATGCTATTGACTTCCAGGTGGCGGCTACTGAGGTAGGATGGGAAGATGCTTCTCTCTGTAGCATTTTCATTCAGAGTCTCAGGCCTAGCCTTCTGGACGAGTTAGCTCCCTTAGAGAAGCCGACTAAGCTATCAGCGCTAATTTCCCTAGCCATTAGTCTGGATAATAGGCTGAGGGAACGGGCGGTGGAGCGTAAAGCCTATGGCCGCTCAGGGTCCCAGCATCATCACGTCCCTCTGACCTCCCAATTGGCCCTTCCCCCTCCTGATTCCTCTGTCACCCCGGAACCTATGGTAGTGGGACAGTCCAAGTTGTCTTCAGTGGAGGAACAGCGCCACCGTGAATTAGGGTTGTGCCTCTATTGCGGGAGCGAGGAGCATGAGGTAGCATCTTGCTAGCTTCAGCCAAAAGGGGGAGTCCGTGCGTCGCAGTAGGGGGACTCACGGACTCACCTCAGCCTAATCCCCTATCTAGACTCCTTCTCCCTATTTGGTTCCTACATAAACGTACTGAAATACCCACACAGGCTTTAATCGACTCAGGGGCAGAGCAAAGTTTTATTTCTAGGGACCTGGCAACCCGTTTGGGGCTTTGCTGTTTTCCCCTTGAGTCTCTGCTATGGCTGATCGCACTGTCTAAAGCCCCTATGGCCATGGTGTCCCAGCGAACTGCCCCAGTGTCCATCATTGTATCAGGAAATCATCGGGAGGAGTTACAGTTCTTCGTGTTGCCCATGTCATCATCCCCCGTCATCCTTGGTTTTCCCTGGTTACACCTCCATAATCCCACTATTGATTGGCGCTCGGATAGTATTAAATCATGGAGTTCGTTTTGCCTCAGCGCCTGTCTCCAATCAGCCGCTTGCTCGCCGTCCATGCCCTTGGGGGCTCTCACTATCCCGCCCCCCGACCTGTCTAGTGTTCCCCCTGAATATCATGATCTTGGAGCCGTCTTTAGCAAGACCCAGGCCCTATCCCTTCCCCCCCACCGGTCGTATGATTGTGTCATAAACCTTCAGCCGGGGGCACTGCTTCCATCTAGCAGGCTGTACAGCCTTTCCCCTCCGGAGCGGGCAGCAATGGAGGCCTATATCAAGGAATCTCTGAGCTCTGGCATAATTCGTCCATCCTCTTCGGCAGTGGGGGCAGGGTTTTTCTTTGTTGGCAAGAAGGATGGCTCTTTGAGACCATGTATTGATTTCAGGGAATTGAACAACATTACCATCAAGGACAAATACACTCTTCCTTTACTTAACACTGCCTTTGACTCTCTCCAGGGGGCGTCCTGGTTCTCCAAACTGGATCTGCTCAACGCCTACCATCTGGTGCGGATCCATGAAGGAGATGAGTGGAAGACAGGTTTTCGGACCCCTAGTGGTCATTTTGAATATCTGATGATGCCTTTCGGTTTAACCAATGCACCTGCTAGTTTTTCAACGGCTTATCAATGATGTGCTAAGGGACTTCCTGGGTGTTTTTGTTTTTGTTTACTTGGATGACATTTTAATCTTCTCTCGATCTCTAGAGGAACACCGGATGCATGTGAGGCGAGTGCTGCAGCGGCTGTTGGAGAACCAACTATATGTCAAGGCAGAAAAATGTGAGTTCCATACCTCCAAAACATCCTTTTCGGGTTTATTATCTCGCACAAGGAGATTTCCCGGATCCTGGCAAAATTAAGGCGGTGGTAGAGTGGCCGACCCCTTCCTCCAGGAAACAGCTCCAGCAGTTCCTGGGGTTTGCTAACTTCTACCGCCAGTTCATCAAGAACTACAGCAGCCTGGCTCTTCCCCTGACTTGTCTTACGTCGACCAAGGTACCTTTCCAGTGGTCTGAGGAGGCGGCTGCAGCCTTTGCGGTCCTCAAGAGGCAGTTCTCCGAGTCTCCCATCCTGGTCCAGGTGGATCCTAATCTTCAGTGTCTAGTGGAGGTGGACGCCTCGGATTCTGGAGTGGGTGCCGTTCTATCCCAGTGCTCCCTGGCGGATGGGAAGGTTCGACCGTGTGCCTTCTTCTCTCGGCGGTTGTCCCCTGCTGAGCACAACTACAGTATTGGTGACAGGGATCTTCTGGCTGTTAAACTGGCACTGGAGAAGTGACAACATTGGCTGGAGGGGTTCTCGCAGCCGTTCGTGGTTTGGATGGACCACAGGAACTTGGAGTACCTCCGGACGGCCAAGCGCCTGAATGCTCACCGAGCCCGCTGGTCCTTGTTTTTTGGTTGCTTTGATTTTACCATCACGTACCGCCCCGGGTCCAAAAACACCAAACCGGATGCCCTCTCCAGGCAGTTCGCTACGGATGCCTTGGAACCTGAGGATCATCCCGTCCTTCCCGCCTCCTGTGTCGTGGGCGCCCTCTCGTGGGGGATTAAGGAGAAGGTCAGGAGGGCGCAAGAGACTGAGATGGACTCAGAGGGGGGCGGTGAGTAAGATGTTTGTCCCATCGGACGTTCGGGGCGACATTATCCATTGGGCCCACTCCTCTAAGTTTGCCTGCCACTCGGGGAGACGGCACATGGAGGAGCTTCTGCAGCTTTCGTTCTGGTGGCCTTCTCTTCAAAAGGACATCAGGGAGTACGTCCGTGCTTGCCCCCATTGTGCCACCGGCAAGTCCCCATCATCCTCTCCAGCTGGGTTGCTCCATCCTCTCCCGGTTCCTAGCAGGCCCTGGTCCCATGTGGCGTTGGATTTCGTCATTGGCCTCCCTCCTTCCAACAACCATACCGCAGTTCTCACCATAGTGGACAGATTCTCCAAGGTGGGCCATTTTGTTCCCCTTCTGGGTCTGCCTACGGCTAAGGAAACAGCAGACCTGTTGGTTCAACACGTGGTGAGACTGCACGGGATCCCCCTGGACATTGTCTCCGATCGGGGGCCTCAGTTTATCTCTCAGGTATGGAGGTCATTTTGTAACGCCCTTGGGGCCACGGTGAGCCTGTCATCCGGGTACCATCCTCAATCAAATGGCCTGTGTGAACGGACCAACCAGGAGTTGGAGGCAGCGCTGCGGTGTGTGGCATCTACCAACTCAGCCTCCTGGAGCTCATATCTGCCATGGATCGAGTACGCCCACAACTCGACGGTTTCATCAGCCATAGGTATGTCCCCTTTTCAGGCTTTGCGTGGGTATTCTCCCCCCTTGTTTCCCAAAGAAGAGGGTGACATCGCAGTACCATCGGTCCAGGCACACCTGAGACACTGTCGATGACTGTGGAGGGCTACCCAGGCAGCGCTGCGCCGCATGGCTGAACGCAATTCCTCAGTGGCCAACCGTCACAGGGTCCCAACTCCTTCATACCAGGTGGGCCAGCAGGTTTGGTTATTGACTAAAAATATCAATTTGAAGACTGAGCGCAGGAAGATGGCAAAATGTTTTATTGGGCCCTTTGCTATTTCCCGCATCATTAACCCTGTGTCTGTGCAACTTGACCTCACCCCCCTCCCTTCGCATATGTCCCACGTTCCATGTCTCCCAAGTCAAGCCTGTGTCTGCCAGCCCCCTGTGTCCTCCTACCAGGTCTCCACCTCCTCCGAGGATGATCGACGGCAGCCTGGCATGGGGCGTGACTGCCATCCTGGATGTCCGTCGCTGGAACCACGGCCTGCAGGATCTGGTGGACTGGGAGGGCTATGGTCCAGAGTCCAGGTCCTGGGTGCGTCCCGCCCTTGTGTTGGATAAGGATCTTATCAGGGAGTTCCATCAGACGCATCCAGGTAGGCTGGAACGACCGCCAAGAGGCGCTCGTTAGGGAGGGAGTACTGTCATGGTCTGGTCTGCTTGTCATTCCCAGCTGCACACACACCTGGTCCTCATTACGCCTGGCCTATTTCTACCATGCTGCCCGGACCGGCAGTGCGGAGATGTCTCACTGCGCTCCAGACGAGCTTCATCGCCATTCTCTACAGATCGTTGTTGTCTCAACCCAAGACTGCTTCAATCGTTGCCGGAGAATAAGCTCCAACTTTAAACTCACCTTGTCTTCTGTCCCCTGTGCACAGGCGGAGTCCGTGGCAACAGAATCTTCCTCTACTCCTCCTTGGTGGAGGACTCCTTTCTCTCTTCTCTCACACTAACACTCCCTAGTCACTCATCTGCAGGAGCTGCTCTCCCACTGGAAGGGCACTGTCTTCCTGGCCGCAGCCGTCGTGCTGAACCTGAGCCTCTCACCATCTGCTCCCACAGTAAGCTACAGCGTAACTGTCTACCTCCAGTCGTGACACTCACTAACCTAACCTCTCTGTGTGTCCATAGGGTTACCAGGCCGTACGGTGTCCCCGCAGCTCCAGCCTGCACTTACACACATCAACACACACTTTTGTTGTTAATAAACTTAATTGTATCAATTTGAAGTCTGTGTTTTGTCACTGGGCCACTAAACCATGTCACCGAGGAGTCTTTGACCCTCCATGCCCAGATTATGGACTAAAATCGCTCTCGCACGCAGTTTTTCAAGGTTACCAAGGTTAAGGGCCACCAGATAATTCTGGAAAGCCGCGTACCACCTAGCCCAAGGGACGGGCAGCTCGCCCAGGACCTCCAAAAATGGCCGAAATGATGTAACAGCTCTATCCATACCTTTCTCCTCGTCGCCAAATGTTATGTCCATAACTCTCGTTAATAAGAAGCAGACTGGAGGTACAGCAGAATGTAACTTTATTATAAAGAACCAGCAATACAAGGTGCTCTGTACAGGCCAAGGGGCTGACAACGAAAGAGGAAGATCTCTTCCGTATCTGCCCTTTATACCCCGGAGTGACGGCGGAACCGGAAAGGCGGGGCCGTCACCCCCACTACACCCAGGGTGTACCCAACGACATATTGGTACACCACATATTTGTTATTTTCGTTCAAAATTTTATTGTTTCATTTCAAATTAAACATTGAAAAACCAGTCAAATTTGCTCCGTTTTTCTGTGCTTGCCTATTTGTTTTTTCCATTTTCATTTTTAAACAAACGCATGAAATACGGTGACTAGTCTCACTCACTTTTGTTCCAGTATTCATACATTAATAAAGCAAGCTCCAACCTCCCTCATTATTTGTTCAGAAGACCACAAATGAATTTCCAGACCACATAACAGGAAGTTGTAATTCCAGAGTGTCATGCCAGTATAAAAGCCTCAGCTTTTTTAACAAATGGGCAAAGTTTAAACTTTATCCACCAGATCTGCAGCATGCTAAACATAGACATAAGGACAGGGAATGTAATCATTTCTAGTATATGGCTATATATTTATTGTAATGTAACTTGAGGAATTCCATCCATCTTATTCCACTTAATCCTTTTCGGGTAGCGGGGGTTCTGGAGCATATCCCAGCATCTTTGGGCGAGAGGCAGTGTACACCCTGGACAGATCGCCAATCCATCGCAGGGCCAACACAGACAGACAACCATTCACTCTCACAGTCATACCTAAGGACAATTTAGAATCCCCAGTTTGATGCCAATTAACCTAACTTGCATGTTTTTGGCATGTGGGAGGAAACCGGAGAAATCCCAGAGTAAACCCATGCAGACACGGGGAGGACAAGCAAACTCCACACAGATCACTCTTGGTCAGGGGCTGGAATCGAACCCAGGATCCCTCGGCCAAGGGTGAGTTGCTGTGCTGCTGCAGTGCTAATCACTCATTCACTGCGCTGCCCAACTTAATTCCTGTTCCCACTGTGGTCAGCAGAGGGCGACCTCAGTCCTGTTCACACAAGTAAGCATGCCATGCTGACATAGAGAAAGGGTCATTTAAGGGCTCATAAAGTCAGTAAGTGAGCAGTCAGCCACTTCCTGATTTCAGATTGGGATAACCCTAAACTCTCACTCACTTAACTAGAATGCACCTAAAGTCAATGAGTCTGCAAGGGAGGAGAATGAAGTTATTGTGGCAACCTGGGGAGTGCATAATGGTTTACCACCTTAGACAGGAACAAAGGACGCGAAGTTAACCTTTTGTGTGTGAGAAGTTTTTAGATGCCCTAATAAGATAACAGGGAGGTGTCAAGGATGAATGGACTGACTGCAGTCGGACGGGGAGATTATCTTTTGTGTGTGAGAAGAGTATTTTGTGTGTGAGAAGAGTCTAGAAGGATGTCATGTTATTTAAGGGAAGAGTTCCTACTTGTATGCCATTCTGTCTATGCTCCTTGTGTGAGTCGTGTAATAAACCGCCTGAAACAAATCCGCCTCATTATTTACACGCTCCACACTGGTGACCCAAGACGAATCATGGAATACGACGGAAGATCCCCGGAGCCAACCTCGACTAGAACCCCCAGCTTCGCGGACGCTGTAGCGATCAAACTACCTGATTTTTGGCAGCACAACCCGCGCTCCTGGTTCCACCTAATCGAGGCGCAGTTCGCCCTCCGAGGGATATCGGCGGATGATACAAAATTCTACTACGTGGTCGCAGCACTTGATGCCAGCACAGCTCAGCACATCGAGAGCCTGCTCGATCAGCCTCCAGCTGACGGCAAGTATGACACGCTGAAGGCTGCCCTCATCCAGCACTACACGCTCTCGGATGGTGAGAGAGCAGAGAGGCTTCTGACGCGGACCGAGTTGGGAGACGGTTCGGCCGTGGACATGGTGGAGAAGATGCTGAGGTTAAAGGGCACGGACGATGACCACTTCATCTTCACCCACATTTTCCTCCGGAACCTTCCGACAGTGGCAAGAGCGGCCCTGGCCAATTCGTCGTTGCTGGCCAAACGGAACCATCGTGCACTAGCCCGGGAAGCAGACCGGATCATCGTCGCCACCAAGGCTTTCACGACCATTGCGGCAGCGACGGAGCTCGGCACGTCGACCCGAGGAGGCGAGGAGCCGCCGACGGCAGCAGCAGAACCACCGACGGCAGCAGCAGCGGGGGCCAAGGAACGTCGAGGAGACATGCTTTGCTTCTACCACCGCCGCTTTGCAGAGAGGTCACGCAAATGTATACCACCGTGCCAATTCAAGCGCTCGGGAAAACGCTAAGACCGGGGGTCGGTAGCAGCCGCGACCCTCGGGGAGGAGAACAAGCTGCTCTATTTGACGGACGCATGCTCGGGGAGGCACTTCCTCGTGGACACCGGCGCACAGAAGAGTTTCATCCAGCCGACCTACGCTGACCGGCTGGCAGGACCCAGCGGCCCCGAGATGGCAGCAGCAAACGGCTCAGAAATTAAGACCTTTGGTGAGAGGACTCTACTCTTGTCTCTACACAGTCACACATTCGAGTGGACTTTTGTTGTAGCAGCATTGAATTACCATATACTGGGGGCTGATTTTCTGTGTGCACATGGGTTGTTGGTAGATATCGCCAACAGGCGCCTGGTTAATGCACTCTTTTGACTCTCTCCCCTGTATAGCTCGAGTGACCCGGCCAACAGCACAAGCCAACGTCACAGCAGCATGCGTTAAGTTCCACACACTGCTCACTCAGTTCCCAGCACTCACAGTCCCGATGTTTTCAGCAGCTATCGCTAAACACGGGGTGGAGCATTTTATCACCACCACCGGGGCGCCCGTTTTTGCAAGACCTCGGCGTTTGGACGCAGCTAAACTGGCCATAGCGCGCGAGGAGTTCGCTAACCTAGAGAAGTTAGGCATCATCAGGCGCTCAAACAGCCCATGGGCTTCCCTGCTACACATGGTCCCTAAAGCTGAAGGTTCGTGGCGACCTTGCGGCGATTTCCGCAGGTTAAACAACGCTACAGCGCACGACCGCTACCCAATTCCCCACATTCAGGATTTTTCCGTTCACCTCGCAGGAGCGCGCATTTTTTCTAAAATAGATTTGGTCCATGGTTACCACCAAGTCCCAGTGCGCACTGAGGACATACCCAAAACAGCGGTAATAACTCCGTTTGGTTTATTTGAGTTTTTGCGCATGCCGTTTGGGCTTAAAGGGGCGGCACAGACGTTCCAACACATGATGGATGCAGTGCTGCGCGATCTCCCTTTTGTGTTCGTCTACTTGGACGATATCTTAGTAGCCATCGCGTCCGAAGACGAACACGAAACCCACCTCACGACTGTTTTACGAAGGTTGGAAGAGCACGGTTTAATAATCAACCCAGCGAAATGTTAGTTCGGGGTGACGGGGATTGATTTTTTAGGGCACCGCGTCTCTCCCGAAGGAGCAGTTCCGCTGCCTGACAAAGTGCGCGCAGTGACAGATTTTCCCCGACCGCAAACGGTCAGGGCGCTACAGGAATTTTTGGGAATGGTGAACTTTTATAACCGTTTCCTTCCCCGCGCAGCGCAGCTCATGCAACCATTGTACGCTTCGCTCAAAAAACAGAAACCCGCGAATAGGGTCGAATGGACCCCGGAACGAGAGCAGGCGTTCTCGGAAGTTAAAGCAGCCCTGGCAAACGCCGCATTGTTGGCACATCCAGACCCAATGGCCTGCATAGCCCTCACCACTGACGCCTCGGATGTGGCCATAGGGGCTGTCGTGGAGCAGCGCGTTGCCGGGGCTTGGCAGCCGCTTGCCTTTTTCAGCAGAACTTTGCGTGACAACGAACGTAAATACAGCGCGTTCGACAGAGAGTTGCTGGCTCTCCACCTGGCCATTCGCCATTTCCAGTTCTGGCTGGAAGGGCGCAATTTTACCGCATTCGTTGACCATAAGCCACTAACATTCGTGATGGCCAAAGTTTCAGAACCATGGTCGGGCCGGCAGCAGAGGCAGCTGGCCGCGATCTCAGAGTTTACTACCGATATTCAGCATGTGTCGGGCAAACTGAATGCAGTGGCAGACTGCCTCTCGCGTGCCGTCATGGCCCCGGTCTGTGTAGGGATGGATTACGCAGCCATGGCCGCGGAGCAGGCTAGTGACGCGGACGTGCGCGCGCTCCAGTCTGGACCAACAGGGTTAAGGCTGGAGAGTAAGACGCTGCTTAACGGCATTCCCCCCTTAATCTGCGATGTCTCCACGGGTTGCCCACGGCCTGTGGTTCCGGCCGCGTGGCCCGCCGCGTGTTTGAGTCAGTTCACTCTTTGGCACACCCAGGGGTGCGCGCGTCGGTCAAAATGGTAGGAGAGAAATACGTGTGGCCGGGCCTTCGCAAACAAGTGAAAGAGTGGGTGGCAGCCTGCGTGGCGTGCCAATGAGCCAAAGTTCACAGACACACGAAGGCTCCTTTGGAGCCGTTTCGCATTCCGGCTAAGAGGTTCGACCATATCCACGTGGACCTCGTAGGCCCCCTTCCGCCATCACAGGGGTACACGCATCTCCTGACAATGGAGGACCGCACCACACGCTGGCCAGAAGCGGTTCCGCTAGCAGCAACCACGGCCGAGGAGGTGGTGTGCGCGTTTTTAACAGCATGGGTGTCGCGTTTTGGAGTTCCGTCGGACATTACATCCGACAGAGGCTCTCAATTTGTTTCTGAACTCTGGTCAACCATGGCCCGCAGCCTAGGCGTCTCAATTCACCGCACAACCGCGTACAACCCGCAGGCTAATGGGTTATGCGAACGTTTTCATAGGTCGTTAAAAGCGGCTCTGAGGGCTTCACTGACGGATGCAAATTGGGTAGACAGGCTACCATGGGTTTTATTGGGGTTACGTTCTGCGCCTAAAGAGGATCTGGAAGCTTCCCCGGCAGAACTCGTTTTTGCACAACCACTCCAGCTGCCTGGGGAGTTTCTGCCAGATAATCCTGCGCCGGGCAGCTCCCCGTCTCAGCTGCTGCAGCGTTGCATAGACTCAAGCATGCTGCCGGGCCCTGCCCACCACAGTTTTCCGCGCGTTTTTGTGCCTAAAGCTTTGAAAAACGCAGAGTTCATGTTTGTCAGACACGACGCCCACCGCCCCCCACTGCGCCCACCTTATGATGGCCCGTTTAGAGTGCTGGAAACAGGGGATAAGCATTTTTTGCTAGACTTGGGAGGTAGGAGGAAAAAAATTGGCATAGACAGACTCAAACCTGCTTTCGTTGTGGCTGACGAGCAAGTGCTGTTGGCGAGGGCCCCTCAGCATGGAAGACCCCCACGGGGCGCTCCCCAGAGAAAAGATTCTCCAGAGCACCCACACGGACAGTCAAAAAGTTTTCACCCCCAGACATCAGCCCCCCAGCATGGCAGCGCCACGGAGGCAGTGAATCCTGGCTACAGCAGATACGGCAGAAGACTGAAGCCCAAGCAACATGCGGACTGATGTTGATGGTTCTACAGCATGTGGACTGATGTTAATGGTTCTATCACAGCATGTGGACTGTTATCCTTTTGTCCTATCTAAGTTGCTGGGGGGGGTGGCAACCTGGGGAGTGCATAATGGTTTACCACCTTAGACAGGAACAAAGGACGCGAAGTTAACCTTTTGTGTGTGAGAAGTTTCTAGATGCCCTAATAAGATAACAGGGAGGTGTCAAGGATGAATGGACTGACTGCAGTCGGACGGGGAGATTATCTTTTGTGTGTGAGAAGAGTCTTTTGTGTGTGAGAAGAGTCTAGAAGGATGTCATGTTATTTAAGGGAAGAGTTCCTACTTGTATGCCCTTCTGTCTATGCTCCTTGTGTGAGTCGTGTAATAAACCGCCTGAAACAAATCCGCCTCATTATTTACACGCTCCACATTATGTTCCGATCCACAGTGTACTTCAACTGTATTCCCTACTCCCTGCTTCGTTCTCAGGGAATATCAGTTAACTGCCCTTCACAAAATTTCTCCATTTGAAACACCCTGTTACCGTCAGCTCCCTCCTCTGTGTGTTACCACTGTAACCATGGACACATATTGATACTGTGGTGGATAATTTATATTTCTTAAATAAAATATTAATGCAAATATATTTTTATTACTATCAGTTGATATAAATAATAACCAACATCAGTTTAGCATGTTAATAGCATTAGCAATGATAGTTTGTTTTACTCGTATGTAGTGGAAATTTAGGGTTTTTATTGGTAATTTAATGTTGGTACACATATTAATGTAAATATGAATGTGAGTAGGAATGAAGATTTACTTTCATCACACTCAGTTCCTTGTTAGGGCACCATCCACGTTTTATAGAGGCAGAAACTCTTATGCACAAAAACTTAAGCTTAAGAATTTAGCAATTGGTAAGTTAAACCTTAGTAATTCTATTGAAAATATTTGATCAGTCTCATAATAAACCCTTGTGTGAGTTCTTGTCTCTGATTATCCAGAAGATGGATATGAAATCAAACAATAACTCCCATATGTCTTTCAATGATTTAATAAGAAATGTCAGAATAGGTTAACATATGTGGATAACTTTAAAACAGAGAATTCACATGTGTCATGGGCATCATAGACTGCTACTGAGTTACTAATGAATCAAGCATTTGTCGAACCAAATGAAGCATAGTTTAATTTGTTAGCATATTGGAAATTGGAAAACCATAAAATAGCATTGGTTCAGAAAAAGTGGATGCAATTTTATGAAGAAAATGCTAATTAACTTTATAAAAATTTAGAAAATTTGTTTTACTCTGAAAGAGAACGTAAATTAATGAAAGACAACATGCATTTTGAGATTCTGATGGGGGTTTGCATAAAATTAGGTTCAAAGAACTTATACCAGGAATATTCTGAAGACAAGTGTAAATTACATAACAGACCGTCAGCCGCAGAAACTTTGCATCCCTGTGGGTAGCAGGCAGTCTACTTTCTGTTCAAATGGACCAGGAGGGGTTCTGTTGGCAGGCTGGCAGACAGACTCCTTACCACTGTTATGGCCTCCTATCGGGATCACAAAGGCTGGTCTCCAGCAGGCTGTGCGAGGTCTTCTCTGATGCACTGAAGAAGGAATTAGTTTACGGTGCAAAGTCCCATCAGAAAGTCAAATCACATCACAAACTCGTTTCTTCCAATGTTGGTGGTTTAAATGAGTTGGTTTAAGCTTTAAAAAAATTAAACAAAATCTTCTTGCACGATGATTTAAAGAAAAAGAAGACTAAAATAAGAAAAATAAATTTTAAAGAAAAGAATCAGGATTTACACAGAGCATGACAGGCTCTGGGCCCTTCTTAAAAGGATAGGGGGAAAACTGGAGAACAGAAGGGGGCTTCTTACGGCTTTACCAATGCTCCAGAGCAGGCTCGACAAAGAGCAATAAAACTCAAGTTTTCTCTAGTGTTACAGAGTGGTCCAAAACTTCATGAGACCTGAGGTGGCCCAATTATATTTGAGCTTCTTCCATCAAGGATCAGAAACTTGACCTAAAAAGGGAAATGCAATGAAGCTTTGAACTCTATTGGTTAGTTAAAGTGCAGCTATGGACTTCTGCAGAACAGAGGAGAGAGGAGGGGGAGAGAGAGACATTTGATCTGAGAGTGAGACCCCCCTTTAAGACACATGTTGCTGAATAAAGCATAAATTCCTTAAACTTTAGTGACTAAGACATTCTACTCAATAAAGGAGCATAAAATGCATCTACATCTACTGTAATTAACTTGTGATATTAAACATGCAAGAATTAATTTCTTCTTGAAAATAGCAGAACATATCACAATCATATCAAATCGAATCATATCAATAAAAGCATTTGAAACCCATATTGTCCATCCCAGAGTTCAAACAGGTATTTGTTGGCAGATACTGTCTTAAGAGAAAGAATATGAGTTAGTTCATAGTCCATAAGGCATAAATTCCACTGCAAAGGAAAAAGTTAAATATTCCTGATTCATCCACCAGATGGCACAGTGAAACAGATTGTTTACTGGAGAGTCTTGGCTTCCAAAGTCTTGACTATGTCAAAACTGTCAATTAGAACATTTCTTTCCCAAAGAGTCTTGGAGAAAGGGATTGACTTCCACTTTATGGCCGATGGATAGGGTTACAGCTCTAGTTCTTGGGTGAGAGAAGCAGTCTCAAAAGCCAGACTTTTGAGTTGAAAAAAAAAAAAATTCTTCAGCAAAGAATAATTTTATATATTGGAACTCAAGGTCACGCTACACGTATTTGAGGCGCAATGGCTTATGGATAATCTTCCTGTCAACTTCCGGTGAAGTGATGGCTGGCTGTTCACTTCATGAACTGAAGACCGTTTGCTCCCTTCGGTTTGGAATCTCACTTAATATGGTGGAATACCCTGTGCAGTCCACTTCGGAGTATGCTACTGGGCGATCGGAACGCAGCTTGAGATTCGGTCATCATCATTCAACGGAGCAAACTTTTTCTCCCCATGTGACCAGGAGCAGCCTTTCATTGGACATCCAAAACTCAACCCTGAGATGCATATCTAGGCACCCTGGAGCCAGTCAGAAGTTATTTTGTATTTTTATCTTAATGTGATTGGGAGTAAAAGCTGTCAGTCATCAGATCCCTCCCACTTGCCACGAAACATGGAGCCGTGGAGCATAGTGGCTTCGTTCAGATTTAGGGTGCTTTCACACCTAAATTCGGTTAATTTGGTCCGAATCAGTTGACAAGTTTGTTACTTAGTATCTTTTGCTCCTTGGTTCGGCTCTCTTTCACACAGGCAAAAATTCAAGCGGACCAAACTGTGTCATATTAAATCCCACAAAACCTACGTCAGAACGTTCTCTGTTCTTATTGGTCAGATTTTTTTGCCGCAAGAACAGGAAATGTAAATACAGGAAGTAGGATGGCTACTGTGTATTTATGCATTTCTGGCCATGAGGTTCCGGCAAGATGGCGGACCAGACAGACGTCTTTTTCTGAACTGTTGCTGATCTGTCCCCAAGGATATAATTTTTAACCTTTATTTTGAAGTCGAATGGATTTTTTCACTCTCAGGTTTGACTGCTGAATGAGGAATATTTACTGAAGGAATATTTTAAACCAACTTTATCCCTAAATCAAACTTTTAAAAATGTTGTGCAAAAACTTTCTGGCTACTAAGCTAGCAGGCCCAAATGACCATGTCTACTCCAAAGAAGCTAGTGCTACGATGTCAAAAAGAAAAAACCCAACAAAACCATCAGCACCACCAAACAAAGTAGTAGTGTCTCATACGGAAGATAACGGCATCTCAGCACTCATTCAAGCTATCGATAATCTCACAAGACGGTTTTATGACTTTAGAAACCGATTTGACAGCTTTGGAGTGCCACTGCGTGAGAACTCTATCATGACAGCTAACGTCGCCAAAGCTGTTGAGATGAACGCAGCAGAAATAAAAGACTAAAGTCAAACTACAGGAGCTGGAGAATGCAGTGCCTCGTCAAAGAAAACGGTGAGCTGAAAGAAAGCATGCTTGAACTGGAGCAGTACAAGAGGCGCTAGAACCTAAAATTACAACACTTGAAAGAAAAAGAAGGCAAAGACGACTGCAGAGAAATTATCAATATTTTGGCTGAGACTGCACCTCAATGGGCCTCCTCGCTGGAAAACACCATGGTTTCAGTTCACCGCCTGGGGAGAAGAGAAGGGGGCGGCACCGTCAAGTCATAATCCAGCTCACTATGAGGCATCACTAAGACACCATCTGGAAGCTGATGAAAAACTCTGAGACCTGCAAGAAACGGGGCATCTACTTCAAGCAAGACTTCTGTAAACTGGATCGAGAGGTTCAAGCAGCAGTCTGGCCCAAGATGAAAAAAGCCAGAGCAGCGGGGAAGGACGTCTGCTACAGAGGTCACGTCAGGTACATCAACGGCATCAGTGTACTTCTTACTGAAATGTAAAACTTTAGAATTCAGAGTTAAATGGACAATTCTGCATTTACAAAACATTATGTTAAGGAATAATAGTTGAGTTATGCATTTTGAATATCTGTTCTAAATATACACATTTTGCCTTAAACTATTTTATTCAAGGGAAGTACTCTTTCAACTCTTCTAAGACATCTAAGGCCCTCTAATTATAAGTGGTGAATTTTTTATTGTACTTAAAAAATTTAGCAACCGTTTGACAATTTTAAGCTATGGGATGGCAAAAGGTTTAAATACTATACTTGTTTTATTAAAAGGGACTCAGCATTGGTCATGTTAGTTTACTTGTTTAAGTACCTACAGCTGTTCTAATTTACCCCTTTTTCTCTTACTAGTTTTTATTATGTGTCTTTATTTAAATGTAATTTTTCTTGTATGTCTCTTAATGCTACAGGTCTTAGAGATAACATTAAAAGAAAATCCACCTTTTTATTTTGTAAAAATGGCAAAGCAAACTGCAGTTTCCTACAGGGAACTCATTCCAAGGAATCTGATGAGAATTTCTGGTCCAATCAATGGGGAGATAAAATCATTTTCAGTCATGGTACTAACAGATCTGCTGGTGTAGCTATATTGTTTAGTAATTATTTTGACAAAGTCACAACTTGTAAGAAAGATTTTCTTGGTCACTGGATAACTTGTGCTCTGGAAATAGAAGGAAATATTCTAATTGTGGGAAATGTATATGGTTACAATGTTCTCAATCTAAACAAATTGTTTCGAGCAGAGATTACAGGCATTCTTAAAGAATTCAGCCTAAAATACTCCTCCAACAATATTATCATTGGTGGGCACTTTAACATGGTCGCTGATGAATGGCTCGATAGATCTCCATCAAAATATCAAACTGTCATCCAAACTTAGTTCTGTCCAATTTCTGTCTGGATCTTAAACTAGTTGATCCCTGGATATTTGCAAACCCATATTTACAACTGTTCACTTGGTTTAAACCTGATGGTTCTGTTAAATCTTGTCTTGATTTTTGGCTTGTTTCTGATTATTTAATGAGCATTAATATAGAAGTTAACATGTCAGCAGCTCCTTTAACTGACCACTGTATGACAGGTCTCACAATTAAACTTGAGGAGAGACAACCTTACAACAGAGGTTACAGGAAATTTAACTTCTCTCTCCTTAACCAGAGTGGTGGCCTAGCTGGTAGAGCATCCGCCCCACACCCGGGAGGCTGGGGTTCAAACCCCGGCCGGGTCATGCCAAATATAAAAGTGGAACTTCCTGCTGTCCAGCTTGGTGCTCAGCAATAATGGAACGGAGGAGGGAAATGTGGCGGCGCCTTGCATGGCAACGACCCCTCTGATTCTATATATGTGATTAACATTGTAGATCGGAGAAACGTAATTTTGTTCTACTGTACATGATTGGCTGTATGGACTGAATGACAGTAATATTGGCTTATCCATAATAATGATGTTTTCTGCCAGGAAATCTTAAAAGAACTGAATGAGATAGTTTCTGATAAGAATCTAATTCATACACTAGTAAGTGGGAACTTTTCAAACTTCGTGCACAACAAATTTCTATTAAACAGTAAATTAATCTCTAATGCGAAAAGACAGAAAGAAATAGATGTCATTATTGAAATTAACCAAATCTCTAATAAACCTCTTATATCTGAAACTGACAAACAGAGATCTAGTCTTTTACATTCATCCTTAGATGATGTTTATGTCTCCAGAGCCAAAGCAGCTTTCTTAGATCTTGTGCAAAATGGATTGGGGAGGGTGAGAGGAGCACTGCATATAGATAGATAGATAGATAGATAGATGTACTTTATTGATCCCAAACTGGAAAACTAGGTTGAAGACAAGACAAGAGAGAAAAGCCATAAAAAACTGATGATCGGAAATCAGTTATGTACTGAGCCTCAGTTAATAGCCAAAGAAATCTTTTCCTTCTATAGTAAACTGTATTCTTCCTCATACTCCAAGTCAAATACCGATTCTTTCTATCAGTCTATTCACAATTGGACCCCTAAAATAGATGAAAACTTTCAAAAGATATGTGACGCAGACATCAGTAGAAAACAATTAGACAAAGCTCTGAATTTATTATCCTTAGATAAAGCCCCAGGTTGTGATGGCCTAACAAGTAATTTCTATAAACATTTTTGGGAGCATTTAAAAGATGTAATTTTTTGTAGGTTTACCAAAATAGGCTACCGTAATCCAAACTGGCTCTCTTTCACATATCATGAAACAAGGAGTAATTACTCTTATAGCTACCTAAACCTGGAAAAGACTCAACCTTACTGAATAGTTTAAGACCGATAACTCTTTTAAATAACGACTATAAAATTTTGACTTGTGGTGGACACAATACACATGGCACTCCACCCAGGACAAAGGGGTTGGTGGGGGAGTAGAAAGTTAGGGATGCTAATGAAGAAAGATGAGAGGAGCTAAACAAACAAAGATATGCCTTTCACCCCCCACCGCGCCAGGTTCACATCTGAGGATGCAGGGGTGCAAATGTATGGTAGCAAGACCTGCTCTGTGACGTGTGTGTCAATGTCATGTAAATGTGTGTACATGTCTTTCAGGTCTGTATGTTAATGTTTTTACCCTGTGTGCCAGAGGCAGGAATAAAAGTCTATAAAAGAGTTCGCTCAGGCAGCCAGGAGAAGAGTTTTCTGTGTTTTATGTTAGAAGGTGAATAAAGTTTGTGTGTCATTCAGCTCGCTGTCTCGTCTGCTTTCATCTTCCACATTGGTGACCCTAAGACGTGCAATGGAGAACGAGCCAAGCACCGCCCCGGACACAACCCAGAGGGAGAACACCAGCGCGGCATGTGCTGTCATAGTCAAGCTCCCAGACTTCTGGCTTCACAGTCTGACCACTTGGTTTCTACATGTGGAAGCCCAATTCACACTCTGCAGGATCACAACGGACGACACCAAATATTATCATGTGGTTGCTGCGCTGGATGTGCGTGCCACATAGCATGTGACGAGCCTCCTCCAGGAACCACCGGGCCAGGGGAAACATGACGTGCTCAAGCAGATGCTAATTCAGCGATATACCCTGTCGGACAGTGAGAGAGCAGCGAGGCTCCTAATGCGCTCAGAGTTAGGTGACAGATCAGCTGTGGAGCTGATGGAGAGCATGTTAGCATTGATGGGGAAGAACAATGAATCCTTCCTGTTCGCCCACCTCTTCCTCAGGAACCTACCCGCTACAGCGAGGGCGATCCTGGGCAACTCGCTGCTGCTGGTGACCAAGAACTACTGCGCTCTGGCGCAGGAAGCGGACCGCATCAGCCTAGCGACCAGAACTCTCAGCGTGCATACAACGACACTGGCATCCGGGAAGGGCTCCAGTGAGGTTGAGGAGCTGGTGACGGTGGCTGGGACCGAGACCAAGAGACGCAAGAATGGGACGCTCTGTTTCTATAACCACCGCTTCAGCTCGAATGCCCAATGCTGTCTGCTGCCATGCCAATTCAAGAAGCCAGGGAAACGGCATGGCCAGCAGTCAGTAGCAGCTGTGACTGCTGGTGACAGGAACAAGCTGCTTTTCATCACAGACACACATTCAGGGAGACGTTTCTTAGTGGACTCCGGCTCACAGAAGAGCCTCATTCTGCTGGTCAGCACAGACAGATCAACAGGAGGCAGTGGTCCCGAGCTCATGGCTGCCAACAGATCCAACATCAGGACGTTTGGTGAACAGACATTGACGGTGTGCTTACACGGACGCAATTACCAATGGGACTTTGTGGTAGCGAAATGTTCTGTCCCAATTTTAGGTGCAGATTTTTTATGTGCTTATGGGTTGTTAGTTGATGTGGCCAACAGCCATTTAGTGGATGCTGTCTCTTTTTCCTCCTTGCCCTGCATAGCTCGGGAAGTTGGGCCAACAACACAGGCTAACGTTATAGCTCCAGGGGGTAAATACCAGCATTTACGTTCACAGTTCCCAGCACTCACGGTTCTGACGTTTTCTGCTACAGTAACCAAACATGGGGTTGAACATTTCATAACCACAAAAGGCCCGCCGGTGTTCGCGCAGCTTCAGCTTCTGGATGCAGCTAAACTAGCCAGTGTGTGCGAGAAATTCACCAACTTAGAGCTACTGGGCATTGTTAGGCACTCCAACAGCCCGTGGGCATCCCCACTACACATGGTTCCTAAGGCTGATGGGTCGTGGTGACCGTGCTGCAATTTCCAGCACTTGAACAACACCACGGAACATGATCGGTATCCCATCCCGCACATCCAGGATTTTTCCGTGCACCTGGCTGGGATGCGTGTTTTTTCAAAAGTGGATCTGGTCCGCGGTTATCACCAGGTCCTGGTGCGCGCGGAGGACATTCCCAAAACAGCAGTAATAACTCCTTTTGGCCTTTTCGAGTTTTTATGCATGCTGTTTGAGTTAAAGGGCGCGGCACAAACCCTTAAGGTATGACAGACTTATTATTCACCCACGCCATCCCCGTAACAGTACACCAAAATCAATGGAGCCAAAAATTAACCAGAAATGATTGACATTTCATTATCAACTAAGAGATATAAACTGTGCATTTGTTTCCATTGACTGGAATAATTAAGATGCAAACTTTTATAGGAAACAACCTCATTTTCAAAGGGTACGAATATACTGAGCATAAGCCACACAGTGTTGAATATGAAACCAATCTTGAAAATCACTTTTTCACCAGTGTAAAACATCAGTGTAAATACTTTAGCTCAGACCAACTAAAAAATACAATTTCTGACCAATCATTGTCAATAATGAACTTTAATAGTAGAAGTCTCAAAATGAATTTTTCAAAAATCCAGGAGTTTGTTGCAATATAACACAAAGTTTTCTGCTGTTGCAATTTCTGAGACTTGGCTAAAAAATGACCAACTTCATACAGTGCAAATGAGAGGTTATGATTTATATACCACAAGCAGGTCAAAAAAAATGAGTGGTGTTGTTGGTTTATATATCGGGTCCTGCTACCAAAGCCAAGTTGTAGATAATATGTCTTCTGAAATGGAAAACATCATGGAGTGTGTAACTGTGGAATTAATTACAACTACAAAAAACATCATAATAAGTTGTTATTTATAGAGCACTGGGTACTGATATTGACATTTTCAAAGAAAAACTGTCTGAGCTTTTCAGTGCAGTAGGTAATAAGAAGATGGTATTTATTTGTGGAGACTTCAGTATTGACTTATTAAATCCAAATTGTGGCTCATATATTTTTGCCTACATATGTATAAGCACAAGGAGAAGCTTAGGACTGCATATGTTGATTGACCTCACGTCTTGGATGGGACAATACGTCTGGACCGACTGTGGATTATGACTGGAGGACGGAGGTGCCATGATAAGACTCTGAAAGGACTTCCTGACCTCCTGGAGCCAGACGGAAAACTAAGGGACTCGAGGGGAGAATTATTGTCAAATGAGGGTTTGACAGCAATGTGTGATTCTGCCTTTGATGTGCCATGTATAAATGTGGGGGTTTGGATGCAGCTCAGTCTCTTCTGTTCTTGAGAGAAAAGCTGGGGATGTGGCGGTTTGGTGTAACCCCCACAAACAGACTGGACAGACACAGCGCTCGGCTAGAGCAATTAACAGAACAGTGAAATGTGTATTAATGTCTACAGGCAGCCCTGCTTCTTCTGGCTCACTTCTGTGATGTTAATGTTGCCTTTCATGCATTGTGTTCATGCGTCCTGTCCTTACAGTGACCTAGGGACCGAGATCAATATGTCTCTCAAATGCAAATGTCTCATGCCTGTTCTGTTATCTCTTTGATCATACCAACCGCTAGGGAATGCTCTTTGATGTATTGTTGTAGTTGGGTATATATGCTGCAACTCTGTAACTCAAACCCTCTCTCATTCTGATTCTGCAACTGCTGCTGGACACACACATTTTGTGTCCCTCTGGAGAGCCGTGGGCTCGCTCCCGGCGCGCATGCACGGCGCCGGGAGCGGAGCTTGTGACGGCGGTATGATTTAATAAAACTCTGCTTAAAACCACAGCATTGCTGCTTATTTTTTCATGCCGCCGCACTGGTGACCCCGCAGACGCACACGCTTTGTGCGACGCAACCTTCTGGTCTGGACGACCACGCTGGCGACTCGACGCTGAAAAAAACACGATGCCAGTGAACACAGCAGCCTGACGCAAACGAGCTGCCCTCCCTTCTGCTTCAGGGAGACCTCGACGCGGAGCCAACACAGGCGAGCTGTTCTCCGGACATCCCCCACGACCGGGAAAACTGCAGAAAATGTCATGGCACGACCCTCGCCTGAGATCAGGACGTCCACGCTGGACCGGCTGGGGGACACAGAACGTTTTCTCCCTCTCACCGCTACTCCTCCCTCTCAGCGATCCTACTCATCTACCCGAGCCTGAGGAACAAAGATCGTCTATCTCCCCTCAATGCTCCAACGCACCATGACTAATCTGCAGCCACAGCTCATCATAGATGATTTATCGGCACCGACTGCGCCGATCTCCACCAAGTTTTCTGACCCTGGTTCTCCTCTCCAGCTGGCCCACCCATCACGAAACCCGGCGCACGCACCGAGGAGTTACGAGGACGGCACACCACGCACGGGACAATAAAGGCTCCACTGACCGCCTTCCTTCTGCTGCACACCGCCCTTCAGGCTTGCTCGTTCACCTGAGGCACGCAGCTTGCTCACTGGATTTTATGGTCTTAGCCACCGCACACAAGGGGAATTCAGCTGTCTGCGGTTCCCGAGGCTTTAGTGTTGCGCCTGCACCTAAAAGTCAAACACGCCAGTCCCTCTGCTTTTATTTTTTTCTTACAGCCGCTTCTGTTTTCTTCATGGCCACGAGAGGAGTCAGAGACTAATTTTTCTTCTTGCGGACCTCCGCACGTTCAACGGGACAGCCCCTCGACGTCGCAGAGCAGCAAGCAATTTTTGCGCGGCTCGGACGATTTCACCGTCCCGGTCGGCACGTACTACCCCCCTCCTCCCTCCCCCTCCGCCTGCAGCGAGCTTCTCCCACAGCTTGCTCCCATAGATGGATTATCGAGGTCCCGGCCCCCTGCCGAGCCCTCTGGGAGGGAGCGTGTGGCAGGTTGGTGTAACCCCCACAAACAGACTGGACAGACACAGCGCTCGGCTAGAGCAATTAACAGAACAGTGAAATGTGTATTAATGTCTACAGGCAGCCCTGCTTCTTCTGGCTCACTTCTGTGATGTTAATGTTGCCTTTCATGCATTGTGTTCATGCATCCTGTCCTTACTGTGACCTAGGGACCGAGATCAATATGTCTCTCAAATGCAAATGTCTCATACCTGTTCTGTTATCTCTTTGATCATACCAACCGCTAGGGAATGCTCTTTGATGTATTGTTGTAGTTGGGTATATACACTCATCGGCCACTTTATTAGGTACACCACGCTAGTAACGGGTTGGACCCCCTTTTGCCTTCAGAAGTGCCTCAATTCTTCGTGGCATACATGCAACAAGGTGCTGGAAGCATTCCTCAGACAGTTTGGTCCATATTGACATGATGGCATCACACAGTTGGCGCAGATTTGTCGGCTGCACATCCATGATGCGAATCTCCCGTTCCACCACATCCCAAAGATGCTCTATTGGATTGAGATCTGGTGACTGTGGAGGCCATTTGAGTACAGTGAACTCATTGTCATGTTCAAGAAACCAGTCTGAGATGATTCCAGCTTTATGACATGGCGCATTATCCTGCTGAAAGTAGCCATAAGAAGTTGGGTACATTGTGGTCATAAAGGGATGGACATGGTCAGCAACAATACTCAGGTAGGCTGTAGCGTTGCAACGATGCTCAATTGGTACCAAGGGGCCCAAAGAGTGCCAAGAAAATATTCCCCACACCATTACACCACCACCACCAGCCTGAACCATTGATACAAGGCAGGATGGATCCATGCTTTCATGTTGTTGACGCCAAATTCTGACCCTACCATCCGAATGTCGCAGCAGAAATCGAGACTCATCAGACCAGGCAACGTTTTTCCAATCTTCTATTGTCCAATTTCGATGAGCTTGTGCAAATTGTAGCCTCAGTTTCCTGTTCTTAGCTGAAAGGAGTGGCACCCGGCATGGTCTTCTGCTGCTGTAGCCCATCTGCCTCAAAGTTCGACGTACTGTGCGTTCAGAGATGCTCTTCTGCCTACCTTGGTTGTAACGGGTGGTTATTTGAGTCACTGTTGCCTTTCTATCAGCTCGAACCAGTCTGGCCATTCTCCTCTGACCTCTGGCATCAACAAGGCATTTCCGCCCACAGAACTGCCGCTCACTGGATATTTTTTCTTTTTCGGACCATTCTCTGTAAACCCTAGAGATGGTTGTGCGTGAAAATCCCAGTAGATCAGCAGTTTCTGAAATACTCAGACCAGCCCTTCTGGCACCAACAACCATGCCACGTTCAAAGTCACTCAAATCACCTTTCTTCCCCATACTGATGCTCGGTTTGAACTGCAGGAGATTGTCTTGACCATGTCTACATGCCTAAATGCACTGAGTTGCCGCCATGTGATTGGCTGATTAGAAATTAAGTGTTAACGAGCAGTTGGACAGGTGTACCTAATAAAGTGGCCGGTGAGTGTATGCTGCAACTCTGTAACTCAAACCCTCTCTCATTCTGATTCTGCAACTACTGCTGGACACACACATTTTGTGTCCCTCTGGAGAGCCGTGGGCTCGCTCCCGGCGCGCATGCACGGCGCCGGGAGTGGAGCTTGTGACGGCGGTATGATTTAATAAAACTCTGCTTAAAACCACAGCATTGCTGCTTATTTTTTCATGCCGCCGCAGGGATGTGATTTCTGCAGTAAACCTGAATTGAGAAATAATTCAGTCTCTTCATTTCACGCTCCCCACACAAATGACCATATCCAAATAAATGAATTCATAAATTCCGTGTTTTGTATGAGTTTCTACCCTTCAATAGCATACCCCACTAGAATAACAACACATTCAGCAAAGCTTATTGATAACATTTTCACAAATGTCACTGAGGGGAATGTAACTGCTGGTCTTATTACCAATGATGTGACAGACCATCTAATGCATAACGTTGAAATAGATAAGGTTTTTAAACGACATGTAACAGAAACTGCAATCAACAATCTTACAAATGATTTAAAAATACAAGACTGGAGCGGTGTTTATGTTGACGACATTGACACAGCATATGGAGAATTTGTCTCTATTTTATCACAACTATATAATAAACACAGCCGTCTAGGAGTAAAGGAAACTAAAGTTAAATACAAAGGTGAGCCTTGGATCACCAAGGGCCTGCAAAATGCTTGTAAAAGGAAAAACTTGTTAAACAAAACTTTTCTGAAATCAAGAACTGTGGAAGCAGAAAAGAAATACAAGACTTATATAAAAATAAACTCATCAGTATTTTAAGACAGTAAAAAAACATATTACAGTAAATTATTGGAAAATAACAAAACTAATGCATGTAATATATGGAAGGTGTTAAATAATATAACAAAGAGAGGAAAACTAAATTCCACCCACATCTCTTATTTAAATTCAGAAAATGGAATAATTAATAAAAATAGCTTGATCTCCAACACGTTTAATGAATATTTTGTTAATATAGGAAAAAAGATCACCAACTCCACTGTATCATCAGCAAATACAAGTGGCGCTGACAATGTCGTCAACATAAATGCTTGCTCAATGTTTATGAAAGAAACAGATGAAAAAGAAATTCTTGACATTGTTAACAAATTCAAAGACAAAAAATCAACTGATTGTAATGATTTCAGTATGTTCTTGGTTAAATGTATTATTGACTGTATTGTTAAACACTTCACTTACATATGCAGCATGTCACTTACTGCTGATAAATTTCCAAAGAAAATGAAAATAGCAAGAGTCATTCCTCTGTATAAGACTGGTGACAAACACTTATTGTCAAACTACAGACCCATCTCATTGTTTACTCAGTTCTCCAAAATACTGGAAAAACATTTGTAAAGAGACTAAATGATTTCATTGATAAGCATAATATACTCTGCAAACAACAGTATGGATTCAGGAAGAACCGGACCACCTCACTGGCACTCATGGACTTTGTTGAACAGATTACGGATGCAACAGATAGAAGAGAATACACAGTTGGAATATTTCTGGACTTACAAAAGGCATTTGATACAGTTGACCATAAATTACTCCTCAGTAAATTACATAAGTATGGCATCAGAGGAATTGCTTTTGACTGGTTACACAGTTATTTAGAAGACAGATATCAATATGTTCATGTGAATAATACAGACTCTGAGTTGCTGAAGATGACGTGTGGGGTACCACAGGGTTCTGTGCTTGGTCCATTGTTGTTTATTTTGTATATTAATGATTTATGTTCTGTGTCTAAACTGTTCAAGTGTATTTTATTTGCAGATGACACAGTGTATTTTATTTGCAGATGCAGTAATGACACTGCTGGGGCAGTGGCATTACTGCAGCCGATAGGAAGAGACTGAACAAACTGATTAAGAAAGCTAGCTCTGTCCTGGGGCAGCGCCTTGATCCGATGGAGGAGATAGGAGAGAGAAGGACGGTGGCTAAACTGTCATCTCTGCTGGAGTCCGAGTTCCACCCTATGCAGGACATACTGAATGCACTGAGGAGCTCATTTAGCAGCAGACTACATCATCCCAGGTGCACAACTGAGAGGTTTCGTAGGTCCTTCCTACCAACGGCTGTCAGACTGTACAACCTAAGCAGGGCTGCTCGCAGAGATAGCAAAAAGACGTAACAAACTAATAGTTTTTTGAATGCAAAAGATGCAATAGACTTACACAATGGTCCCCTCCGGCATACAACTAGGAACATACCGGTCGCTATGGAGGGTGAGAATATGTATGGGCACATAATCATACCATGTATGGCTGTGTTGTGAGACATGTATATGTTGGACACTGCATATGTGATTTAACCTCACGATGAAGGAGAGCCAGCCCCCTGCGGTGCGGAGCCACAGAGCCTGGACCCCCTGCGGAGGACAGGGGACAGAAGACTTCCTGACCACTGAGACTCGAGAGGAGAGAAGGGGGAGTTATGTAAATAAAAGGCTAATGAATGTGAATAAAGAGACTTTGATATAGATGTGTGATTTCCCCCGCGAGGGAAATGGTTTGATGTGAGAATGTTTAAATGAGAGAACTTTGGTGTGTTCACTCTCTTTGTTCGCTGCTCAAGAATAAGAGCAGACAGTGGAATGATTTCTTGAATAAACTGAAATGGAAGACAATTCGGTTTCGTTATTCAAGTCTCCCCACATTGGTGACTGACGACGTTGAGAATGAACGAAGAAATTCTCAGGGTCCCGGACTCACAGCGCTCAGAGCTGGCGAGCGCAGTGGCCGTTAAGCTGCCTGATTTCTGGCAGGATAACCCACGGTCGTGGTTTCTGCAAGCAGAGTCGCAGTTCGCGCTCGCAGGAGTAACGGTGGATGACACTAAGTTCCACCATGTCATCGCTAAACTGGACAACAGCACAGCTCGGTGCGTGCAAAGCTTGGTGGAGCAGCCACCCGCGACCGACAGGTACGGCAAGCTGAAATCCACCCTCATCAAGTTTTTCACCCCCTCGGCTGAAGTGAGGGCGAGGAGGATCCTGTCTTTGCTAGACCAAGGTGGACACAGGCCGAGCGCCCTGATGGAGGAGATGATACAGCTGAGAGGTTTGGACAACGATGATTTCATTTTTCAGTTCATCTTCCTCTCCAACCTTCCGGCGCATGCGAGAAGCACGCTGGCCGGCAAAAAGTGTCACACCCTGGAGGAGTTCCGGGAGCTGGCCCAGGAGGCAGATGGGATCCTGGACGCCTGCGGCGGGCAAGCAACCACAGTAGCGACCCGAGACAGCGGGGAGCCAGAGGCGGCAGAACCAGACTGGCCGACGACGGCGGCAACACGACCGCGACGAGGGGGAGCCAATAGCCCGGCGACAGAGGCGCGGGCACGACACAGCGGAGGAGAAGATCTCTGCTTTTACCATCGGAGGTTCGCAGAGAAGGCACGCAGGTGTGTGCCGCCCTGCATCTTCAGGAGTTCGGGAAACGGCAAGACCGGGGGTCGCTAGCAGCTTCGACCCTCGGAGAACGCAACAAGCTGCTCTACATCACGGATGCGCGCTCCGGACGAGTGTTCCTCATTGACACCGGAGCACAAGTGAGCTTCATCACCCCAACATACGCGGACCGGGTGGCTGGACCCCACGGTGACGGAGCTACAGCGGCAAATGGCTCGAACATCAACACCTACGGGAGAAGGACCTTGCCTTTATGCTTACATGGCCGCACATATGAATGGACTTTTGTAATAGCGGCGGTGAGTTTCAACATGTTGGGCGCGGATTTTTTGTGTTCACACAATCTGTTAGTTGATCTTGCTAATAGACGGCTGGTAAATGCACTCTCTTTTTACTCTCTCCCCTGTTCAGCTCGAGTGTCCCCGCCACCAGTACAGACCCACGTCGCTACAGCAGGTGGTAAGTTTCACACACTCCTCACCCAATTTCCAGCGCTCACTGTGCCCACTTTTTCAGCGACGGTCGCGAAGCACGGGGTGAAACACTTTATCCCCACTTCTGGTCCTCCCGTGTTTGCAAAAGCTCGGCGCTTGGATGCAGTTAAGCTCGCCATTGCGCGCGAGGAGTTCGCCAGCCTGGAGAGGCTGGGCATCGTTCGTAGGTCGAAGAGCCCGTGGGCTTCGCCGCTGCACATGGTACCGAAAGCCGATGGCTCCTGGAGACCGTGCGGGGATTACCGCAGGCTAAACAACGCTACGGCACACGATCGTTATCCCATCCCGCACATTCAGGATTTTTCGGTGCACCTGGCGGGGGCGCGCATTTTTTCAAAGATTGATCTAGTTCGCGGCTATCACCAAGTCCCGGTCCAACCGGAGGACATTCCTAAAACAGCGGTAATAACCCCGTTCGGACTTTTCGAATTTTTACGCATGCCGTTTGGTCTCAAAGGGGCGGCGCAAACATTTCAGCGGATGATGGATGCCGTGTTACGCGATCTCCCTTTCGTGTTTGTGTACCTCGACGACATTTTGGTCGCGAGTACTTCAGAGGACGAACACGAAACGCACCTCACAGCAGTTTTTAGGAGGCTGGGAGAGCACGGCTTAATAGTTAACCCAGCCAAGTGCCAGTTCGGCGTTGAGCGGACTGATTTTTTGGGTCACCGCGTCTCCCCGGAGGGAGCGGTTCCGTTACCAGAGAAGGTACGCGCGGTAGCGGATTTTCCCCGTCCACAAACGGTCAAATCACTACAGGAATTCTTGGGGATGGTGAATTTTTATAACCGGTTCCTGCCCCACGCAGCTCAAATCATGCAACCGTTATATGCCGCGCTCAAAAAACAAAAGCCGACCCAGGCGGTCGAATGGTCCCCGGAGCGGGAGCGCGCGTTCACAGAGGTTAAAAAAGCCTTGGCTGACGCTGCGCTCCTGGCCCACCCAGACCCTGCAGCACGTATCGCGCTGACGACAGACGCTTCAGATTTAGCCATAGGGGCCGTTATTGAGCAACAGGTAGCCGGAGTTTGGCAGCCTTTGGCTTTCTTTAGCAAATCTTTAAGCGCGGCTGAACGAAAATACAGCGCGTTTGACAGAGAACTGTTGGCGCTGCATTTGGCTATTCGTCATTTCCAGTTCTGGCTGGAAGGACGGTGCTTCACCGCTTATGTGGACCACAAGCCGCTCACATACGCCATGGCCAAAATTTCAGATCCGTGGTCCGGCAGGCAGCAGAGGCAGCTGGCCGCAATCTCGGAATTTACCACTGACATTAGGCACGTCGCGGGCAAATTCAATGTAGTAGCGGATTGTCTCTCACGCGCGTTCACGACCCCAACACGCGCAGAGGCAGAACGGGCCACCGTGACCGCGCCGCAGGAGAGCGGCACGGTGGCGCGCGCAGCCCCGGTGCACGTGGGTATAGATTACGCAGCCATGGCAGCGGACCAGGGGGCGGACGCAGACGTGCGCTCGCTCCAGTCTGGACCAACAGGGTTGAGGCTGGAGAGCAAGTGTTTACAAACCGGTATGCCCCCCCTGATCTGCGACATGTCGACGGGGCGCCCGCGTCCGGTGGTTCCGGCCACGTGGCGCCGCCGTGTTTTTGACTCTGTCCACTCACTGGCGCACCCGGGGGTGCGCGCGTCGGTGAATCTAGTGGCGGAAAAGTTTGTTTGGCCGTGCCTGCGCAAGCACGTGAAGGAATGGGCAAAAACCTGCATTTCCTGTCAACGGGCCAAAATTCACAGGCACACAAGAGCCCCGTTAGAACCGTTCCGCATTCCGGCCAGAAGGTTCGACCATGTGCACGTCGACCTTGTGGGCCCCCTACCGGCATCACAGGGGTTCACGTATCTTTTGACAATGGTGGACCGCACCACACGTTGGCCGGAAGTGGTCCCACTTGCGACGACCACGGCCGCGGAGGTGGCTCGCGTTTTTTTAACGGCTTGGGTGGCGCGCTTCGGGGTTCCGTCGGACATTACGTCCGATAGAGGACCGCAATTCATCTCTGAGCTGTGGTCAGCGATGGCCAACGGCTTAGGAGCCAAAATTCACCGCACTACGGCTTACCACCCTCAGGCTAATGGTTTATGCGAGCGTTTTCATAGGTCTTTGAAGGCAGCACTCAGAGCGTCGCTCACGGATGCAGATTGGGTAAATAAACTTCCATGGGTTTTATTAGGGTTGCGTTCTGCGCCTAAAGAGGACTTAGACGCCTCCCCAGCGGAGCTGGTATTCGCACAAACTCTGAGGCTGCCGGGCGAGTTTTTACCAGAGCACCCAGAGCCCCCACCTCTCTCTGCTCTGGGACCGTTAGTCGGCACGGGGGCAGACACGCTCCCGGGTCCGGTTCATCACGCTTTTCCACGAGTTTTCGTCCCCAAGGCTTTGAAAAATGCCGATTTCGTTTTTGTCAGGCGCGAAGCCCTTAAAGCAACACTCAAACCACCTTACGAAGGGCCATTTCGAGTGCTGGAGGCAGGTGATAAGCAATTTGTGCTAGATTTTGGAGACAGAAAAGAGACAGTCAGCATTGACAGACTGAAACCTGCTTTTGTCATGAAGGACGTTTCTGTACCGGTCGCGGTGGCGCCTCGACGAGGCAGGCCCCCGCAGAGGGCAATTAACCACTCTCTTCCTCAGTCAACAGACCCGAAGCAGAACAGCACCGCAGGCAAGGCGGGGCCAACGCACAGCAGATTCGGCAGACGGCTGAAGCCCAAGCGGCACACAGACTGAATGTTGGTGTTGATTATTCAGTAGTGAGTAAGGTGCTATTAAATTTTGGGAA
Organism: Pholidichthys leucotaenia; assembly: GCA_020510985.1. Classification (NCBI taxonomy): domain Eukaryota; kingdom Metazoa; phylum Chordata; class Actinopteri; order Cichliformes; family Pholidichthyidae; genus Pholidichthys; species Pholidichthys leucotaenia. The sequence continues at coordinate 304,719,090 of CM035841.1, read as the reverse complement.
TTAGTCTGTTCTTCATCGTTTGGGGGGGGTTATATGGCTGTGTTGTGAGACATGTATATGTTGGACACTGCATATGTGATTTAACCTCACGATGAAGGAGAGCCAGCCCCCTGCGGTGCGGAGCCACAGAGCCTGGACCCCCTGCGGAGGACAGGGGACAGAAGACTTCCTGACCACTGAGACTCGAGAGGAGAGAAGGGGGAGTTATGTAAATAAAAGGCTAATGAATGTGAATAAAGAGACTTTGATATAGATGTGTGATTTCCCCCGCGAGGGAAATGGTTTGATGTGAGAATGTTTAAATGAGAGAACTTTGGTGTGTTCACTCTCTTTGTTCGCTGCTCAAGAATAAGAGCAGACAGTGGAATGATTTCTTGAATAAACTGAAATGGAAGACAATTCGGTTTCGTTATTCAAGTCTCCCCACACCATGTAGGATAACTAAGTAGACGGTTATGCTGTTTCATTCCATCTAGCAACAATGCTCTGCACTGTGTGTGTTTATATATTTACATATTTATTCCATCTAGCTACAATGCTCAGCACTGGGTGTGTTTATATTTATATATCTACATATTATTCCATCTAGCTACATTGCTCCGCACTGTGTGTGTTTATATACTTGCATATTTATTCCACCTAGCTGCAATGCTCCGTACTGTGGGTGTTTATATATTTACATATTTATTCCATCTAGCTACAATGCTCTGCACTGTGTGTTCATATATTCATATATTTATTCCATCCAGCTACAATGCTCTGCACTGTGTGTCTGTGTGTGTGTGTATATATATATATTTTATAGTAATATGTACATATGTATATTAGCTGCTCTTGCTTGCTTGTTTTTTTCTTGCCTTCTGATTGTTGCTCTGAGTGTTGCTATCCCTGTGCTGTTGCAATCCTGGAATTTCCCCGTTGTGGGACTAATAAAGGCTTATCTTATCTTATCTTGTCTTATCTTATCTTTTTTTGTAGTGGAGAAAATCTTAAGCAGCTTCTGGATTCAGTAGAAAATGAACTTAAACAAATCAGTCAATGGTTCACTGCCAATAAATTATCTATTCACCTTGGAAAAACAAAATGTATAATATTTGGAAACCGCAAATTATATAATCACAGAAAAATTAAAATAAACAATGCTGAAATTGACAGTTTTCAAAACCAAGTTCCTAGGGGTCATTGTTGATAGCAAACTAAACTGGAAATCACACATAAATTATGTCAAAACTAAAATGTCTAAATCCATTGCCGTACTGTATAAATTTAAGGATCTCCTGTGTCAGAAATCTCTTTGCATTTTATATAATTCACTGATAGTTCCTTATATGACATATTGTGTGGAGATCTGGGGAAACACGTATAAAACAAACACAAATTTAATCTTTTTACTACAGAAAAAAGCTGTACGCATTGTATCAAAGAAATCTTACTGAGAACCAACAAATCCAATATTCATTCAATTACATACTCTTAAATTTAGAGATCTAGTAGATTATAATGTCATTCAAATCATGTACAAAGCAAATAACCAATTACTTGTTAATATTCAGAGACTGTTTACAAAAAGGGAACACAAATATGAGCTAAGAGGTAACTCTGTTTTTAATAAGCCAAAGGTTAGAACAAATACAAAGTATCATTGTATGTCTGTCACTGGAGTGAAACTGTGGAACTGTTGCTCTGAAAATATTAAAACATGTTCAACTCTGAAGCAATTCAAGAAATTGTACAAAGATGAGAAAATCTCCCAGTATTTCACTGTAAATGCTGGGAGATAAACTTGTAATAACTTAAAGGTTTTTGTTTGTTTTCTTGTCCTATTTGATTTTCTTTGTTGATTTTGGGTATGACTTAAATTCTTATGTTATTGATTTTAAAATCGTAACGGGGTAGGCATTATATAAGCACTAGCTTCAGCCTACACCCTTTCGGTTGTTCTTTGTGTGTTCTTATTGTATTGTATTGTATGTATGTTTATTATTATTACCGAATAAAAATTCATTCATTCATTCATTCAAAATATTGTACAGAGACTCAAACAGCTCAGTTTCACTGCCCCGTGGTACTTCCCAAAGATTCCCTATTAATAAAGGAATCCAACAAGACTGTCCAATTTCACCCTTGCTATTTATTGCAGCAGCAGAGATGCTTTCTAGTTTAATTAAAAACTCTGATTCTGGTAAACTTTCAGTTCTGGGAGAGCATTTAGTCATTAGTCAGCTAGCTGATGACACAACAATCCCTTTGAATGATTTTAATGAAATTCCTAAAATCCTGGAAATAATTAGCCACTTCTCCAGTACATCAGGTCTTAAGTTGAATATTAGTAAATGTGAAATTTTCCAATTAAAAGACTGCCCTCTTGTGGCAGCATATAATATCCCTATAAAATCAGAAGTAAAATACTTGGACATGCAAATAACTAAAGATGTCAAAGAGTCAGAAAAGTATAATATTTGGAATAAACTTTCTAAATGTAAAACATATTTAAACCACTGGTCTCACAGAGACATCTCCATTTTTGGCCAAATTTTTTTTGACTAAAATGGAAAGCATCTCCAGACTTATTTATCCAGCGTACTCTATCGGCTTCCCAAAAGAGGCAATCAAAGCTATAAATCACAAAAACTTTGAATTTATTTAGAAAAGAAAAACCCGTTACATTAGGAAAGGTAATATGATGAAACAGTTTGATGAAGGAGGTTTGCAAGCAATTGATTTTGACTGTTTAAATGGAACTCTTAAAATTAACTGGTTAAGATCTTTTTTAATAAATCAAAATAGTCTCTGGTTTCACATTCCCACTCATATTTTTGCCAAATTTGGTGGAATAAAATTTCTCCTTAGCTGTGATTTTGATATTAAAATGTTACCCAGTAAGTTCTTCTCTTTCCACCAGCAAGTTTTACTGTACTGGAAGTTAAGATACACTCACAACACTCCACCGTGGAACTGCAAATATGTAACTGTGAAAAACAGCTCAGTCTTTAATAAGAACTGGATGGATAAAGGTATCTGGTCTGTGTTGCATCTGTTGAATGATAGAGTCATGTCACTGAATGAGTTCTGTGCCAAGAATGATCTACCAACAGATCATAAAGACGTTAATAGAATGTGTACAGCTGTCCCTCAGAGTATGATTGTATTGTGTGGCCTTTACTCTCTGGACAATGCACACTGTGATCCATGTCTTCCTAAGCTTTTGGTAAGCAGACTTGACTTGATGAATAATACATTTCCAAACTCTGTTTTTAGAAGATTATTTGTTGCTACTTTATACCCCTTTCAATCAAACGCATACTCAATTTCTCAACTATTCTCAAACGAGGAAAAGAAAAAGATCAGAAATATTTACATTAAACTCCTGCCACCTCTAAGCTTAGGAAGCTCACTTTAAAATCCTTGCTGGTATCTATCCATCACGAGAGTTCCTTAGATAGCAATTTAATTTAGACTGTAACAGCTGCTCCTTTTGTGAGACTAATATTGAGTCCACTGATCATGTCTTCTATGAATGTGTATATAGTAATGTTTTCTGGGACGATGTTCATTATTGGCTGTATCCTAAAATACCAAAACTTTCTTCTCAAAAAAGGACATTATCTTTGGATTAATCTGAACCAACAGAGACTTTGAAATACTCCTAAATTTTATAATAATCTGTGGAAAAATTTTTATTCATAAACCCCTGCTTCACCCCACAAAAAACAAACAAAACCACAAATAAACAGAAGCATGGAAGAAACAACTCCAAACATCATTAAAAAGAAGAAGTTTACATGTCAGTATAATGTAGCTCACTGGTCTGCAGTGTGTCTATAGTTGCATAATAAAACTTTTTTTTTTATTTACAAACAGGGAGCAATGGACAAACATTACAGTTTATCGAGCTTTGTATTGAACATGACTCCAAATTCCGGAGCCATAGAAATGCATCTGCTCAAGGTTTCAAGTAAGTATTCAGCTGGTATATTGATTATGATTATTTAGTAAGCTAGTGGATGACTATAAGGATTTAAGATACTGCAGTTAACACATAAAGGATAAATAAATAAAAAATATACTATAGTGCAGACATTATTTATCAACTATTTTGTGCAATTTTCATAAAAAAGTTTTTTTTTTTAATAATTACCTCTCTTTCACTCTGTAAGGCTAGTGCCTGCAAGATGTTTAGAACAGACAATTGATTCCTTCTGTTCCTTGGCCTTGGAGATAAAATCATTCTTAAAATAAAAAGTCAGAAACCCACAATACTAAGCAGCATGTTTGTCATACACTGTTGTCAAGGTAGGGTGACATGTCAAAGTGTCCCATTCCTTTTATACCATTTCAAGCCCTCACAGACTCGCACACTACTAATGGCTGCCGCCTAAATCTATAAGGGCTCAGGGCTTGAGGGCTTAGAGTTGGCCTAAGTTCTGACAGGTTCACTTAACCCTGAGTTCAGGGTTTATTTCAGGCTATGTTAACCCTGCTTTCTGGAATACCCCCCTGATCTATAAGCTATGTCTACAGAATCCAAAAAAAATCTGAGCTTAAATATTCATGCAGGAGCAAACCATAAAACAAAAGAAAAAGTACACACCCTACAAATTCAATTTCAATTTTATTTATATAGCGCCAAATCACAACACAGGTTGTCTCAAGGCACTTTACAGAAAAGAGTGGGTTCAGGCCACACTCTTAGTTTATAGAACCCAGCAGAGACCTGTAAGAGCAAGCACTGCAATGACACAGGTGAGGAAAAACTTCCCTTTAACGGGCAGAAACCTCGGGCGGAACCATAGCTCATAGAGGACGGCCATCCGCCTCGACCAGCTGGGTTGAGTAGCTACATTCAAAACAAACATACAAATACAACATTTAAAGCCAAACAGTCCAGTACCAAGCCTGGCTAGGCTGCACATGTGAGCGAAGGCTTGGCAGGGGCAACATTTCTAACTAAAGGCCTTATCAAAGAGAAAAGATTTCAACTTGCTCTTGAATAAAGAGAGAGTGTCTGCCTCCCGAACTACTGGAAAGACGGTTCCACAGGAAGGGAGCCTGATAGCTGAAAGCTCTACCTCCCAATCTACTTCTAGATACCTTAGGGACAACTAGCAGTTTGGATTTTTGGGAACGCAGAGCTCTGGTTAGATGATAGGGAACCAAGAGTTCTTGCAGGTAAGAAGGAGCCATACCATTAAGAGCTTTATAGGTTAAGAGCAATATCTTCAATTCTATATTTTAATGGGAGCCAATGTAAGGAAGCTCAGACTGGAGTAATGTGATCTCTTCTCCTTGTTCTCATAAGGATATGTGCAACTGCATTCTGAATGAGTTGGAGAAACTTTATGGACTTATTTGGACAACCTGATAAAAGTGAGTTACAATAGTCAAGTCTAGAGGTGATTAAGGCGTGGACAAGTTTCTCTGCATCTTTATGAGACAGGATGGACCTAATTTTAGAACTATTACGCAGATGGAAGAAGGCGGTCTTAATGGTTTGCTGTATATGAAAGTTGAAAGACACATCTTGGTCAAAGACAACTCCAAGATTCCTAACAGAAGACGTAGAAGCCAGTGCAATGTCATCTAGTGTTGTTATCTTGCTAAAAAAAATAAAAAATAAATAAATAGTACTTCTAGCATGTTTGGGGCCAAGAACGTGACTTCAGTTTTATCTGTATTCAGTAATAGAAAGTTGTAGTTCATCCAGGTTTTGATATCTTAAGACACTCCTGGAGTAAACCCAACTGGCTGGGATCATCTGGATTGATGGATAAATACAACTGAGTGTTGTCAGCGTAACAATGAAAATTAATAAAATGAAGAGGATGATAAAATAAAGGCAGCGTTGGATTTTTAAGTAGCTTTATTATCACCCGCCTTCATCAGAACTCGGCTCCAGCCCATAGTGTGAGCAGGCTGAAGCCGAATTCCTCAGGCTCTCAAAGAGGAGACAGTGTGTGTGTCTCGCAGCAGATGCAGAACCAGAATGAGAGGGTTTGCGTTACAGAGTTGCAGCATATATACTCGACTACAACAATACATCAAAGGCATACCCCAGCAGTTGGTATGATCAAAGAGATAACAGAACAGGCATAAGACATTTGCATTTGAGAGACATATTGATCTCAGTCCCTAGGTCACAGTGAGGACAGGACGCATGAGCACAATGCATGAAAGGCAACATTAACATCACAGAAGTGAGCCAAACAAAACGAGTCTGCCTGTAGACATTAATACACATTTCACTGTTCTGTTATTTGCTCTAGCCGAGCGCTGTGTTTGACCAGTCTGTTTGTGGGGGTTACACCAAAGCACATCTACATATCAGTAGTGCAGCAGAAAAAAGCCAAGAGAAGAGAGCTGAGTGTCCTTAATCTGTTGTGGGGGTTAACCGAACCGCCACACACGCTCCCCCCCAGAGGGCATGGCAGGGGGCCGAGACCTCGATAATCCCTCTATGGGAGCGAGCTGTGGGAGAAGCTCACTGCAGGCGGAGGGGGAGGGAGGAGGGGGGTAAGTGCCGGCAGGGGGACGGTGAACTCGTCCGAGCCGCGCAAAAATTGCTTGTGGGTCCGCGATGTCGAAGGGCTGTCCCGTTGAACGTGCAGAGGTCCACAAGAAGAAAAATTAGTCTCTGGCTCCTCTCGTGGCCATGAAGAAAACAGGAGCGGCGAGGCTGCGTAGTGGCTGTAAGAAAAAAAGAAGCAGAGGGACTCGGCTTGTTGGCTTTAGGTGCAGGAGCAACCCTAAAACCCCCCGGGAACAGCTGACGGCTGAAATCCCTTATGTGCCGTGGCTGAGACCATTAAAAAAAATCCAGTGGCGAGCTGCGTGCCTGCTTCAGGTGAACGAGCAGCCCTGAGGGTTCTGTGAGCAGCGGCGGAGGACGATGGCGGTCTCTGGAGCCGTTATTTGTCCCGTGCGTGATGCGCCGTCCTCGTAACTCCCCGGTGCTTGCGCCGGGGCTCGTGCGTGGGTGGGCCAGCTGGAGAGGAGAACCAGGTGTTCTGGCCCCGGATTATGAGCTGCATTTTGGTGTGCAATAACTGAGTTTGACACATCTTTAATGTCCTTGCTTTCGACTTTAATGCATCAAACACCTGTAAAGACTGAAACATATCAAACACAAGAAATATTATTTCAGCTGTGGACGCAAAATTCTAGTATTGCAGAAATTAAATCATACTGCATACACACAAATGTAAACATTTATGATCTCAAATTGATAGATTTTTTAGGTTTACTGAGTTGTTGCAAGAAAGCTACCAGCAAAAATTATGCAGCATTTACTGTAAACAAATACAACAGATTATCAAATCCACATTTAAAAATTGTATGGCTTGTGCACATCAGATTTTCATATTAGAAACACACACAAAAGTTTCTATTCTTTGAATATGTGCATATTCAAACAACCATCATTAAACTTCAACAGAGTTAAACATTTCACTAACCACTTTGCTGGGTCGCAGCCTTCCGAGGGCAGAAATTCCTTGCAGGCTCTCACATTTTGTCTGCAATTAATAGCCCGGAATAAATACCTTGTAAATTGGTATTTCAGCTAATTTAAAGTCAAGATGTCAATTCAAAAACATAACAATAAAATTGACTAGAACTAGGCATCCAGTAAATAATGAAGGATTGCCAGATTTGCACTTCTAAAAACTACCAAGGCCATGCAGGCCGGGAATTGTAGCAGTGACTGACCAGAAAAATACTGCATTTACTTCAAGTCAAAAATACATCCCTATTCACAAAATGAAGCTTCAAAAATTACTTTTTCACAACTATTACAGTTTTTTGCACATGCATGGAGACTAGGTGAAGGGTTACATAGGCATGGATTACCACTGACAGTCACATGGTCTAGTCACACTTCAACAAACTTCAAAAATATCATCATCTCTCAAACAACCTACAGAATATTGGGTAGGTAATTGGATATGAGGGATTATTTCATCATTATGACAGTTTCACCCTACCTGGGCTGAGGTAAGCAGCTGGATGGCTTGGATTTTTGTTTTAGCCAGCCATGCTCAATCCGTCTGTTGCCATATTCTGCTGGGCAGGAAGTCTCAAAATCGTCTACTTCCTGTTGTGAATAATACTTATACCTCATGTATTTTTGATGACAAATTATTTCAATAATTTTTAAATCTCAAAGGACAAATTTCCAAACCTAGGTTTTAAAAAAATATGGAGGGAATAAATAAAAAAAAAAAAGGTAGGGAGTTCCCAAGGGATTCCCCAGAGGTCAAAGGTCATTTCCATGTTGGGGGTTCCCCCAGACACAAAGTAAACAACTTTGACTGGCACACAGAGCCAGGCTGTGAGTATATATACCTGCCAAAACAAATCTTTGGGAGGCATTGCTGTACAACCAAAAGTCAAATACTGGAAAGGATGTCACTGTTGACATATATAGCAGGGAAATTACAACAGTCACAAGAACTGCCATGTTTCTCACATGGATCAAACAAACACAGCTGCTGCTGTTACACCAGGGTGCAGGATCTTGGTGGGGTTCGGCGCAGACGGCGCCGATAAAATCCGGATTGAGCTGTGGCTGCAGATTGGCCATGGTGCGTTGGAGTGGTGAGAGGAAATAGACGATCTTTGCCACCGCTCGGCCGTGGTGCGTTCAGGTCCACGTGTTGCGTTCTCCGCCGACCATGGAGGACGCCTGCGCTCACGTGTGGAGGAGCTGCGAGCGCGGCTGGTCCAGCGTGGATGAGCAGATCTCAGACGTGCAGATCTCATCCTGAAGAACGGGTCACCAGTGTAGCTGTCCAGATCAGAAGGTTGCGTTTGCACAAAACGTGTGCATTCCGGGGTCACCAGTGAAGAGGATGATAAAATAAAGGCAGTGTTGGATTTTTAAGTAGCTTTATTATCACCCGCCTTCATCAGAACTCAGCTCCAGCCCATAGTGTGAGCAGGCTGAAGCCGAATTCCTCAGGCTCTCAAAGAGGAGGCAGTGTGTGTGTCTCGCAGCAGATGCAGAACCAGAATGAGAGAATGAGAGGGTTTGCGTTACAGAGTTGCAGCATATATACTCGACTACAACAATACATCAAGGGCATACCCCAGCAGTTGGTATGATCAAAGAGATAACAGAACAGGCATAAGACATTTGCATTTGAGAGACATATTGATCTCAGTCCCTAGGTCACAGTGAGGACAGGACGCATGAGCACAATGCATGAAAGGCAACATTAACATCACAGAAGTGAGCCAAATGAAACGAGTCTGCCTGTAGACATTAATACACATTTCACTGTTCTGTTATTTGCTCTAGCCGAGCGCTGTGTTTGACCAGTCTGTTTGTGGAGGTTACACCAAAGCACATCTACATATCAGTAGTGCAGCAGAAAAAACCAAGAGAAGAGAGCTGAGTGTCCTTAATCTGTTGTGGGGGTTAACCGAACCGCCACAAAAATGCTTCATCACAATGTCTCCCAAAGGCAGCATGTATAATGTAAACAATACTGGTCCAAGTACTGATCCCTGCGGAACTCCATAGCCAACAGTGGTCTGAGTAGAGGACTTGTTATGGACATGGACAAAATGGGAACGAAATGATAGATAAGACTGAAACCATCTTAGCATTGTTCCATTCAAGCCATTTTCCTGTTCAAGTCTCTCTAGCAATAAAATAAATAAAACAAGGACGGAGACAAGTCCTTTGTCAAATGCCATAAGGATGTCATCAGTAACTTTCACTAAGGCTGTCTCTGTGCTGTGATGTTTCCTAAAACCTGACTGAAATTTCTCAAATAGAATTTTTTTCTAAAAAGGTGCATAGTTGATTAGCGACTACTTTTTCAAGGATCTTGGAAAAGTAGGGGAGGTTAGATATTGGTCTATAATTGGCCAAAATCCCAGAATCAAGCGAAGGTTTTTTAAGTAGAGGTTTAATTACTGCCACTTTAAATGACTGCGGTACATGTCCTGTCAATAGGGACATATTAATTATGTTCAAAAGAGATGGACTAACCAGAGATAGCGATTCCTTCACTAATCTAGCGGGGATTGGGTCTAAAAGACAGATAGTTGGTTTAGAGGCTGACACTATTAGGGCTAGATCAGAATGATTAATACGAGAAAATTTAGAAAAGTGGAGTTCTGAGCCTGTGGGCACAGCAGTGTTTGGTAGAGGCTTGGTATTTTTAGGGGGGCTATTTTTTGGAATATTATTCCTATGTAGGAGTCAAGAATTGAGGAGACTGGATGATTTTTCCAGTATCTGCTTTAATTCTCATTCATCCTACGTCCTCTCTCGATCGGAGTGAAAAAGAGACAGGACGCAGTCACACACATACATTTATACACTCATCTCTAACAATACATCACACAAAAGTCTCAATACTCAGCTACATCCTTTCATCTGTAATAGAACACCCAGAGTCCTTCTGTTCTCCTCTCTGACCCCCAAAGGTCAGGCCGGGTAATCTTCTCCTCTCTCCTGAGTCCCCAGGGGGTGCAGACACATCTTCCTCTTGAGGTGTGAAGTCAATACACATGGCTAGCTCAAAGTCTCTCTTGGCTGAATTCAGCCAGCCACATGTGAGTCACATAGGTTATAACTATGGGCTCCACACTTAACACTGACAATTTTATCATTAAAAAAATTCAAAAAGGCGTCAGCACTACGAGTTGGAGGGATGTAGGAATCTATGGCATTTTGGCTCTTGGTTAGCTGAGCCACAGTATTAAAGAGAAATCTGTGGTTGTTTTAATTTTCTTCTATCAAGGATGAATAGTACTGTTGCCCAGCACTACAGAGAGATTTCTTATAGGTGTTAAGGCTGGCATTCCAGGCTGAACATGATTCTTCTGTCTTATGTGCACGCCAAAGCCTTTCACAGGATCTAACTTTCTGTTTTAACTTACAGGTGTGGGAGTTGTACCATGGAGCTAGTCTCCTATTTTTAATAGTTTTCTTTTTAAGAGGGGCTATGGAGTCAAGTGTTGACCGCAGTGAGGCTGCAGTACTACCAACTACAAGGTCTAATTCTCATGGATTCAAGCAGTCAGTGCTGTCTGCTATATTGAGACATGGTAATAGAGTAAGTGCTGAAGGGTTTAATTCTTTAAAGCGAGCCACGGCACTATCAGATAAGTATCTGGTAACTATATTTCTGCTTGATGCTGTGAAATCGGATAGCACAAATTTGAACGTTATCAAATAGTGGTCAGTCAGTGTAGGATTTTGAGGGATGACAAGCAGCTCATCAATTTCTACACTGTAGGCCAAGACCAGGTCAAGGGTGTGATTATGAAGATGAGTTGGTTTACTAACACTGAGAAAAACCAGTTGAATTTAAGAGGGAGAGAAATGCTACACTATGACTATTATTATCAACGTCTATATGAATATTAAAATCACCAGCTATGATAATCTTGTCTGAACTAAGAGCTAAGGTTGTTAAGAACTCAAGAGAATTCAGACATAAAATCAGCAAAAGAAGCACTGGGAGGGCGATATACTGTGGTAAATAAAATAGGCTGCTCTGACCTCCAGGATGGATGTGCTAAGCTAAAAATTAAGCATTCAAAAAAGTTACAATTTAAGTTTAGGGTTCATTGGTAATGTGGATTCATATATTACCCCAACACCACCACCTCGGCCAGTGTTTCTAGGAATATGAATATTACCATAGCTGGGGGGGTGGCCTCTTTGATACTAACAAAATCATCGGGGCGTAGCCATGTTTCTGTGGGACAGAGTTTATTTATATTGTAATCCGTGATCATATCATTAATTAAGGTCGCTTTATCTGACAGAGATCTTATATTCAGCAGTCCACATTTAATTATTTTATTTAACTGTGGTAAATTAGTGGTTTTAATCTTTATCAAGTTATGTTGTATTTGTCTTGGGTTATAATGTTTTGGGCAACGGAAGAGACACAGTCTCTAAGGGGTTATGAATTGAAGACTGATCTAAACAGCGAGAATTAGAACAAATAAGAACAAATCAAAGTAACCATTTGCCAAAGACAAAATTTCTCTCTTGGCCTCCCCATCTAGGCCCAACACAAAATTTGCTTTTTGAGAGTCACTGAGTGGCTGGAAACCCAACATTGTCTCTACCTGAAGTTTCTATTTTTTGTTTCTGAACAGTCACCGTTAAATTTTTGTACCCATGGTCCCCATCATTATGTATGGCACCGTCATGAGAGGTGGCCCTATAGACTCTGCTTCCCTCCCCTGCATGCTGCCCTGGCCAGTACTCAAACCCAGTAGAAACCCTGCTCCGCAGTGCGTGCTGCCGCACACCTGCTTCTAATCTTCTCACCTAATGGGGGGGGGGGGCACTCCCCCCAAAAAAACAAGCTACACCAGATGAGTGTTGTGGCAGTATGCACAAGCATTAGAAAGACCTCATCACCTGTGGCATCTATACCCATATGCCATCAATAGTTGTTGAAAACTTTTCCAAATGCCCGACTGTTTGGCGGAAGGGGCGTGACCAACTTTGCGGTATCGCCATCACCAGTCCAATGGCTATAACTCTGGCGTACATTGACTCATTTCAACCAAATTTTGTGTGGTGAATAGGTAGCCAATACTGATAATTTCTATAATAAAGAATGACACGTAGTGACAGCGCCCCCTACCACCAATGGACAGGAAGTTGTCATAACACAGATTGTCCGATTGCTGCCAAACTTCATATATACACACACACACACTAGTCAGACCCAGAAAATATTTGTTACAATAACAAACACAGCTATAGCGCCCCCCCTAGGAAACAAACAAAGGTTTATAACTCAGGCATACTTTAAGATTCAAACAAATTTTATGTGGTGGACCATTAGCTTACATTTAACCTTTGTATAATGAAAAATGACACATAGCTATAGCGCCCCCTATCCGAAAAAACAAAGCCTTATAACTGAAATACTTTGTCTAAATTCATCACATCCATCCACATACTACACCCTGACACATATTTGTCTGCCTGCCTTAATAATTTAAGTTAATTTTGAAGGTTTAATATAGATAATGACCTATATTTCTACTTTTACTAAAGAGCTTTGCTAGTAACCACACAAACCGTCAAATCTATTGCGTTATTACAGATACTGAGAGCCAAATTACGAGTTACCAATTAACCTAACATAAATGACTTTGGATTGTGTGAGGAAATCAGAGGACTTGGCGTAAACCTCCACAGCACAGAGAGAACATGTAAACTCCACACAGAAAGGATCCTACCCATGGCAACAGGGGGGTTTGAACCAGGAACCTTCTAGCTGTGAGGCAACAGTGCTAAGCACTGCTGTCCAGTGTCATACTGTAGGTGCCTCCTCAACAGTCAGTGACAATCAAATAATTCAAAAAGAGAAAGGACACCTCCTTGTTGAACCACTAAAAAGTGGCATGATTGCAGGGAAGAAAAAGCACATGGACATATTCATTAAAAGAATTCATGCAACTTTATTGAATACTGTGAAATATAAAAGCTAAATCAACAACTGATACACAGTTGTTTAGCAAGTTAGTTGATTATACTGCATAGTGAATTCTGAAATATCAAGCATGTTTATTGTTTATTCAATCTTTAGTAGTGCATACCCATAGAAACCAAGTATAAGCAAGTATTTCTGCATGCCCATAGAAAGCAGGTGTAAGCAAGTGCGTCATGACCCGTTCAGTGATGCCTGCCTTTGATCTTTGATGATGTTATAGGGAGCCCTGTGATCTGTGATGCTGTCGTAGTGAGTCCTATGATCTTTGATGATGTCATAGTGAGTCCTGTGATCTTTGATGACGTCATTGATGTTGGTCTTTGATCTTTGATGATGTCATAGTGAGTCCTGTGATCTTTGATGACGTCATTGATGTTGGTCTTTGATCTTTGATGATGTCATTGATACCCGTCTTTGATCTTTGATGATGTCATTGATGCCTGCTTTTGATCTTTGATGATGCCATAGCGAGTTCAATGATCGTGAGTGATGCCTGCCTTTGATCTTTGATGTCCTATGATCGGGATGCCTGCCTTTGATCACACACAGACACATAGGCACATCATAGGTGATCCTATGATCTTTTAGCAAGACCTATGGTTGAGACAGACAGACAGACACAGATTTCCTGAACTATATATAGAGTGATTACAGTGACAGTCCAAGGATGGATAATTTTTTCACACATAAGGAGTTGTTCAGAGCTCCTTATAAGAACTCCTTATACAAAGATATAGAGTGATGGGAATTGTTCAGAACTCCAGAGCCTGGACAACTGAGTACCGGCCTGGGTAGCTGACATCTTGTCCATGGCAGCTGCCATGGCCAAGATGTGCAGAGAGATGATATAGAGTGAAGTGATGATATAGAGCAGGGGTGTCAAACTCATTCCATGGAGGGCCAAGACCCTGCAGGTTTTACTTCCACCCAGTCTCTTCAGCAGGTGTTTTCACTGATCAGCAATCAGTGGGAAGAAATTCAGAGAAAACACCTGTTGAAGCCACTGGGTGGAGGTAAAACCTGCAGGGTCTTGGCCCTCCATGGAATGAGTTTGACACCTGTGATATAGAGAGAAGTACGAGGAGACAAAGAAGAGTGATGTCTGAAGATCGAGTTGAGGTTTGATTGGACACAGCAATGATGATAGAAGGACTACAGCTCCTGACCAGATAGAGTGAAGTATGTGGCGGTAATGCACATGTAAGCTGGTTGCCAACCGCCAATCAAATCTAAAAGAAGAAGCTATAGAGTGATGATAATCAAGTCAGTGGCGGTGATGCATCTGTGGGCTGGTTGCCAACCGCCAATCAAATCTAAAAGAAGAAGAAGAACACAGTTCAAGGACAACAACGCTGAGGACACAGTCCAAGGACGGATAATTTTTTCCACACATAAGGAGTTGTTCAGAACTCTTTATACAAAGATATAGAGTGATGATAATCAATTCAGTGGTGGTAATGCACCTGTAAGCTGGCTGCCAACCGCCAATCAAATCTAAAAGAAGAAGCAGCATCCTATGGACTTTCTTTAAGATAAGACGGATAATTTTTTCACACGAGTTGTTCAGAACTCCTTATGGGAACTCCTAATACAAAGACAGGAGACCTTGATGATATAGAGTGAAGTATGTGGCGGGAATGCACCTGTAAGCTGGTTGCTAGTCACCAATCAATCAAATCTAAAAGAAGAAGAAGAAGAATCCTATGTTAGGAACAACCAGATGTCTGGCCATGGCCAAGATGGATAATTTTTTTCACACATAAGGAGTTGTAACTCCTTATACAAAGATATAGAGGGATGGTAATCAAGTCAGTGGCGGTAATGTACCTGTAAGCTGGTTGCCAACCACCAATCAAATCTAAAAGAAGAAGAAGCATCCTATGCAAAAAATACAGGTGTTCATTTCTTAGTCGTTCAAGTGCATTTCAATCTGTGAAGGTTATTCAGGAAACACTGCTGATGTGGGAAATCCCCTGCATTCATGGGCAAGTCTCTTTATTCAGTGTCAACTCATTCATCCATGGGCGGCTCCACACTTCGAATGTGCATAGGAATGGCTGTAAGAGAAAGTTCAGAATACAGTTAAGATCCTCAAGACAACCTCAGTGAAAAAGATTAACACTCCAATTAGGAGTCATTACAATTTGATTAAATACTGCACTCTACTGTATTACAAGTTTATAGTCCCAATATTCAACTTAATCACCTGTTTTAAACAAAACGTCTCATAAGCTGACTTATTTAGGGAAGCAAACTTTGCTGAATTGTTCACAAGTGTGTTTTGACTTTTTTTTTTTGATTTTGTATACTTTATTGACCCCCAGAGGGGAAATTGAGGGCATCCACCTGGATGGATGAAGCAGCCACGGTACGACGCTATCCCTTTACCATTCACACACACATTCACACCTGGGGCCACTTTAGAGTCTCCAATTAACCTAACCTGCATGTTTTTAGCCTGTGGGAGGAAACCGGAGAACTCCTGGAGTAAACCCACGCAGACACAGGGAGAACATGCAAACTCCACACAGATCACTGTTGGTCAGGGGCTGGGATCGAACCAGGGATCCCATGGCCAAGGGTGAGTTGCTGTGCTGCTGCAGTGCTAACCACTGCACCACCGCACCGCACCGCTGGTTCTCTTCTTCCTTGAAGAAAATAACATTCACAAGATCTCAGCAAGATTTATAAACCAGCAAATCTTGTTTATTCATCCATCCATCCATCTTCTTCCGCTTAATCCTTTTCAGGTCGTGGGGGGGCTGGAGCGTATCCCAGCATCTTTGGGCGAGAGGCAGGGTACACCCTGGACAGATCGCCAGTCCATCGCAGGGCCAACACAGAGAGACAGACAACCATTCACCCTCACAGTCATACCTAAGGACAATTTAGAATCTCCATTTTGATGCCAATTAACCTAACTTGCATGTTTTTGGCATGTGGGAGGAAACCGGAGAAATCCCAGAGTAAACCCACGCAGACACAGGGAGAACATGCAAACTCCACTGCTTTTTAAAATTGTTTTCTAAAATGTTATTTTTTTACCATGATGGTAATCAGTCTATATTGCACATTGTTTTGGGTGACTGAACCCCTCCCTCTTTAATGGCTTAAAATGGTGCTTTGTAATGAACTTTCAGTCAAAGAATTTCTTTAATTTAATTGAAAATATTAATGTTATAGCTTTCTAATAAAATGAATCTCCAAAAAATTACAAGACATTCAGGTTTAATTTTTTTGCAAATACACAGCTCAGAGACATTTTTGATAAATGTAAACATTTTTCAGTGTCAGTGGAATCTACAAATGCCTCTTGAAATCTCAAATTGTGAAAAATCTATTTACTGAATTTTAATGCCTCTTAATGCTATGCAGAAACCATTATAAAGCAGCTTTGGGATGCCATGGTACAGAGAAATAAGGTGTTGCCAACATGCTATAAAATGGTTTGTCAGTAGAATATCTACAGTTTTAGGCACTTTATGATCCTTGGCCCACTGACTCACTTGCTGAGTACTGACATCAGGCGCGTGTACAACTGTTTTGAATTATGTTTGTTTGTGGTCTACATTTTAAAGATCTCATAATGCACTTTTCCCATGTTGGCACCATTTCCAGAAACTGCAGCACCATTTTCCACCCAGCATAAACAGGCTTCCTCGGAATAACCCCTCAATGCTCATGAGCTCCAGTTCATTCTACGTCCCTCTTGTCACTGCAGAGCTCTGTTGTTGACACAGCCAACACCATTTTGAGGCTAATGTTAGATCAGTGTTTTTTCCAACCGTGGTTCTCCAGAACGTTCAGGGTTCTGTGGGAAATTGTCTAATTCCACTTCCTATTTAATTTTGGGTGTTCAAAACAGTTTGAGTATCACACTCAGGCACAACTGCAAATAATTTGCAATTTTTTGGACCACTTAAGAAGTGAAATTATACAATTTCCCACAGAACCCTGGCTGAAAAACATTGCATTAGATGGCTAGCAGTTACTAGCTTCTGTAACGAGTCTGAATGTGAGAATGAAAAATACCCAAATAAAGCATTATTGTGGACAGGGATGTGTGTTGTGAGTAGATGATAGGATATGACCAGTCACTGGGGTATATTAAACACAGAAACAACCCTCAATGACTGAATGGTTAATTCTGCTAATGGGAGCTAATGGGAGCTGTTCCAGTCATAGTGTGATAAAATATAGCAAAATAAGCTAAAAACTATCCGAGAATGAAATACAGTGGTGTGAAAAAGTGTTTGCCCCCTTCCTGATTTCTCATTCTTTTTTGTGTTTGTCACACTTAAAATGTTTCAGATCATCAAACAACTTTAAATATTAGACAAAGATAACACAAGTAAACACAAAATGCAGTTTTCAAATGAAGGTGTTTATTATTAAAGGGAAAAAAAATCCGAACCTACATGGCCCTGTGTGAAAAAGTGACCCCCCCCCCCCCCGGTTAAAACATAAATTAATTGTGGTTTATCACATCTTTGGAAAGCCGAGTTCAATTTCTCTAGTCACACCCAGGCCTGATTACTGCCACACCTGCTCTCAATCAAGAAATCACTTAAATAGAACCTGCCTGACAAAGTGAAGTAGACCAAAAGATCCCCAAAAACTAGACATCATACTATGTTCAAAAACAGGAACAAATGAGGAACAAAGTAATTGAGATTTATCAGTCTGGAAACGGTTATAATGTGGGGGACCCATGCTGTAGAGCTCAGTAGTTTTCCTCTCAGACAGAGAGCATGGAGATCAAAGGGCTGGGGGGTAAGGGGAATTGTCTGGGGAGAGTGAATGGTGAATGCAGGACCTCAGGTAGCAGGGAGGTGTGAGTTTTGGGATATAAAAGAGAGACTCCCTGCTTCTCGAGTTTAATGTTCTGATTCTGGAAGATGTGAGAGTGAAATAAAGTTCATCTGCTCAGAAAGTTCGGTCTGGTAATTTCATCTCCACACTGATGACCCTTGACGCAGAATGGAATACGAGGCAAACACCACGGAGACGACCTGGATGGGAAACCCCAGCAATGCGTGCGCTGTTTCGGTCAAACTACCGGACTTTTGGCTGTATGACCCGAAGTCTTGGTTCCTCCACACTGAGGCCCAGTTCACGCTCCGGGGAATAACGGCAGATGACACCAGGTATTACTACGTGGTTGCAGCGCTGGACACTCGCACGACTCAGCAAGCAGCGAGCCTGCTCCAACAGCCCCCAGCCCATGACAAATATGGGCTCTCAAAGCCGCGCTGACCCGGCGCTACACGCTCTTGGACTGCGAGAGAGCGGAGAGGCTCCTGACACGCTCCGAGTTGGGAGACGGGTCGGCGGTCCAACGGATGGAGAAGATGTTGGCGTTGATGGGCATGGATGACGGGCATTTTCTATTTGCCCACCTTTTCCTCCAGAACCTCCCAACGGCGGCCAGAGCGGTCCTTGCCAACTTGCCGTTGCTGGCTGCGCATGACTACCGTTCGCTAGCCCAGGAGGCAGATCAGATCATCCTCACCACCAGAGCCCTCACAGTGAACGCAGCGGCGTCGGAACCCAGCGAGACGGCCAGCAGAAGCAAGGAGCCAGTGATGGTAGCGGCAGCGGCGGCCAGGAAGCGCCAGAGAGACATGCTCTGCTCTTACCACTGCCATTTTGGAGAGGACGCACACCGATGCGTGCCACCATGCCAATTCAAGCGATCGGCAGTCGATATCAGCTGCGACCGCCGGTGAAGAAAGCAAGCTGCTCTACGTGACAGACGCGCTCGAGGAGACGATTCCCCATGGACTCCGGCTCCCAAAAGAGCCTCATCCTGCCATCCTATGCTGACCGGCTAGTGGGAACCAGCGGCCCCGAGCTGATGGGCGCAAACGGCTCGGACATTAAGACTTTTGGTGAGAGGACACTGACTGTATCGCTGCATGTCCGTACATACCAGTGGACATTCGTCATAGCGGCATGCAGTTTCCCAATCTTAGGCGCTGATTTTTTGTGTGCACACGGACTACTAGTTCATGTTACTAACAGACGCCTGATTAATGCAATGTCCTTTGATTCTCTCCCCTGTACAGCTCGAGGAGCCGGGCCAACAACGCTAGCCAACGTCACAGCTCCAGGTGGTAAGTTCCACACACTGCTCACCCAGTTCCCAGCACTCACGGTCCCGACGTTTTCGGCGGCCATCACTAAACACGGGGTGGAGCACTTTATTACCACCACCAAGCCGCCCATTTTTGCACGACCTCGGCACCTGGACACAGCTAAACTGGCCATAGCGTGCGAGGAGTTTGCCAACTTGGAAAGGCTGGGCATCATCAGACGATCAAACAGCCCATGGGCATCCCCACTACATATGGTCCCTAAGGCCGAGGGATCGTGGCAACCTTGCGGAGATTTCCGCAGATTAAACAACGCCACAGCGCACGACCGTTACCCGATCCCCCATATTCAGGATTTTTCAGTTCACCTCGCCAGGGCACGTATTTTTTCTAAGATAGACCTGGTCCGCGGTTACCACCAGGTCCCGGTGTGCGCGGAGGACATACCTAAAATGGCAGTAATAACCCCGTTTGGTCTGTTTGAGTTTTTAATGCATGCCTTTCGGGTTAAAAGGGGCGGCACAGACATTCCAACGCATGATGGATGCGGTGTTGCACGATCTGCCGTTTGTGTTCGTCTACCTGGATGACATCCTTGTGGCCAGCGCGTCCGAGGACGAACACGTAGCCCACCTCAGGACGGTTTTCCGGAGGTTGGAGGAGCACGGGTTAATAATAAACCTGGCAAAATGCCAGTTTGGCGTGACGGGGATCAATTTTTTAGGACACCGCATCTCACTAGAGGGAGCGATACCCCTGCCGGACAAGGTGCGTGCAGTGGCGAATTTTCCCCGGCCTCAGACGGTCAGGGCGCTGCAGGAGTTTTTGGGAATGGTGAACTTCTACAATCATTTCCTCCCCCACGCAGCCCAACTCATGCAGCCGTTGTACGCTGCGCTTAAGAAATGTAAGCCGGCGGACAGAGTTGACTGGACTCCTGAGCGGGAGCAAGCGTTTTCCAAGGTTAAAACAGCTCTGACAAACGCTGCACTGCTGGCGCACCCAGACCCGGTGGCTCAGATTGCGCTCACTACAGACGCATCAGACGTGGCCATAGGGGCTGTCGTGGAGCAGTGTGTTGCCGGTTCTTGGCAGCCACTCGCCTTTTTTAGCAGGACTTTGCGCAAAAATGAGCGTAAATACAGCATGTTCGACAGGGAGTTGCTGGCTCTCCACCTGGCCATACGCCACTTCCAGTTCTGGCTGGAAGGGCGCGCTTTCACTGCATTCGTGGACCACAAGCCACTAACGTACGCGATGGCCAAGGTTTTGGAACCATGGTCGGGCCGGCAGCAGAGACAGCTTGCTGCAATCTCGGAGTTTACGACCGACATTCGTCATGTGGCCGGTAAACTCAACGTGGTGGCTGACTGTCTCTTGCGCGCCTTAGCGGCCCCAGTCTACATGGGGATAGATTACACGGCCGTGACCGCAGAGCACATCGGCGATTCCGACGTTTGCGCGCTCCAGTCTGGACCAACAGGGTTAAGGCTGGAGAGCAGAATTATGCAAGACAGGGCCCCCCCCCCTAATCTGTGATGTCTCCACGGGCCGCCCGCGCGCGGTGGTACCATGCGCTTGGCGACGCCGCGTTTTTGAGTCGTTCACTCCCTGGCGCACCCAGGTGTACGTGCGTCAGTCAAAATGGTGGCAGCAAAGTTTGTCTGGCCGAGCCTGCGCAAACAGGTGAAAGAGTGGGCTGCAGCCTGTGTAGCATGCCAATGAGCCAAAGTGCACAGGCACACAAAGGCCCCCCTTGAGCCGTTCCATATCCCGGCTAAGAGGTTCGACCATGTTCACATGGACCTCGTCGGCCCCCTCCCGCCATCGCAGGGGTTCATGCACCTCCTGACAGTGGTAGACCGCACCACGCGATGGCCCGAAGCGGTCCCACTAGCTTCCACCGCGTCCGCAGACGTGGCATGCGCCTTTTTAACAACATGGGTGGCACGTTTTGGCACCCCTTTGGACATCATGTCCGATTGGGGCCTGCAGTTTGTTTCCGACCTCTGGTCCACGATGGCCCGGAGCCTGGGAGTCTCAACTCATCGCACGACCGCGTACAACCCACAGGCCAATGGGTTATGCGAGTATTTCCATAGGTCACTAAAAGCAGCGCTCAGGGCTTTGCTTACGGATGCAAATTGGGTGGACCGGTTGCCGTGGGTTCTATTAGGGTTGCGTTCCGCACCGAAGGAGGATTTGGCGGCTTCTCCAGCAGAGCTGGTTTTTAACGCAGCCCCTGCGGCTCCCCGGGGAGTTTTTACCACATAACCCTCCGCCGAACACCCATCCGTCCCCGCGTTTGCAGCATAGCGCAGACACATGGACGCTCCCTGGCCCGGCCCACCACTGTTTTCCCTGTGCGTTTGTGCCCAAAACCTTGATGGACGCGGCATTTGTGTTTGTCAAGTACGATGCCCACTGGACCCCATTGCGCCCACCCTACGATGGCCCGTTCAGAGTGCTGGAAACCAGAGACAAACATTTTGTGTTAGACCTGGGGGGTCGCCGGGAGAGAATCTGTATAGACAGGCTTAAGCCCGCCTTTGTTGTGGCAGACGAGCAGCTGGTGTTGGCTCGAGCTCCTCGGCAAGGAAGACCCCCACTGAGAGCTCCCCAAGTAAATGATTCATCACAGCAGTCACACGAGCATGCTGAATGTTTCTTCCCCCCTTCCATTGTCCCCCCACAGACGGACACACCCCCAGGAACCCCCCCACCGGCACAGCAGCGTTGCGGAGCCGAAGACCCCCCCATTACAGCAGCTATGGGTGGAGGCTGAAGCCGCGAGGAGAGTTAACACCCAGTCTGAGACTCTGGGTGGGGGGGGGGACCCATGCTGTAGAGTTCAGTAGTTTTCCTCTCAGACTGAGAGAGCATGGAGATCAAAGGGCTGGGGGGTAAGGGGAATTGTCTGAGGAGAGTGAATGGTGAATGCAGGACCTCAGGTAGCAGGGAAGCGCGAGTATTGGGCTATAAAAGAGAGAGTCCCTGCTTCACCAGTTTAATGTTCTGACTCTGGAAGATGTGAGAGTGAAATAAAGTTCATCTGCTCGGAAGGTTCAGTCTGGTTATTTCATCTCCACACTAAAACCATTTCTCAAGCTTTGGGACTCCAGCGAACCACAATGAGAGCCATTCTCCACAAATGGCGAAAACATGGAACAGTGGTGAACCTTCCCAGGAGTGACTGGCTCACCAAAATTACCCCAAGAGCACAGCAACGACTCATCCAAGAAGTCACAAAAGACCCCACAACAACAGCCAAAGAACTGCAGGCCTCACTTGCCTCAGTTAAGGTCAGTGTTAATGACTCCACCATAAGAAAGATACTGGGTACAAATAGCCTGCATGGCAGAGCTCCAAGACAAAAACCACTGCTGAGCAAAAAGAACATAAGGGCTCATCTCAGTTTTACCAGAAAACATCTGGATGATCCAAGACTTATGGGAAGATATTCTGTGGACTGACGAGACAATAGTTGAACATTTTGGAAGGTGTGTGTCCCATTACATCCAGCGTAAAAGTAACACAGCATTTTAGAAAAGGAACATCATACCAACAGTAAAATATGGTGGTGGTAGTGTGATGGTCTGGGGCTGTTTTGCTGCATCAGGACCTGGAAGACTTACTGTGGTAAATGGAACCATGAATTCTGCTGTCTACCAAAAAATCCTGAAGGACAATGTCCGGCCATCTGTACGTGACCTCAAGCTGAAGCGCACTTGGATTCTGCAGCAGGACAATGATCCAAAACACACCAGCAAGTCCACTTCTGAATGGCTTAAGAAAAACAAAATGAAGACTTTGGAGTGGCCTAGTCAAAGTCCGGACCTAAATCCAATTGAGATGCTGTGGCATGACCTTAAAAAGGCGGTTCATGCTCAAAAACCCTCCAATGTGGCTAAATTACAACAATTCTGCAAAGACGAGTGGGGCAAAATTCCTCCACAGCACTGTACAAGACTCATTGCCAGTAATCACAAACACTTGATTGCAGTTGGTTTTGCTAAGGGCGGCCCAACCAGTTATTAGATTTAGGGGCAATCACTTTTTCCACACAGGGCCATGTAGGTTTGGATTTTTCCCCCTTCATAATAAACACCTTCATTTAAAAACTGCATTTTGTGTTTACTTGCGTAATCTTCGTCTAATATTTAAATTCGTTTGATGATCTGAAACATTTAAGTGTGACAGACACGCAAAAAAATGAGAAATTAGGAACACTTTTTCACACCACTGTATATGATCAAGTGTCGGTAGATGAACACAGATAT
Source organism: Pholidichthys leucotaenia (assembly GCA_020510985.1). NCBI lineage: Eukaryota > Metazoa > Chordata > Actinopteri > Cichliformes > Pholidichthyidae > Pholidichthys > Pholidichthys leucotaenia. The sequence continues at coordinate 304,695,237 of CM035841.1, read as the reverse complement.
GTAGTGGGGTACACACAATTTACAGAAAATCGCGAACAAAACTGGCTGTGAACCCACAATTAACCTAATGCTAGCCACCCTGATCTTTCTTCTTTTCTTTCTGGTGAGTCTCTACTGCGAACACATTAGAACACATAGAACACAAAGGCCAGAATCCACAAAGTGGGTTAAAAAAAAGAAGTCTTTTGTGTCCATCTGTGCAGTTAACAACTAAGGTGCTTTGCTTATAACTGACATGTTTGGCATTAGAGAGGGAAATAAAGGGCTGAATGAGTGGAACAACAACTGAGCTGAGGAGGTGGCACCTAGCCAAGGCAAAGTTATAAAAAAAAAAATTGCCATTTTGCAAGTTAACTGAGGTTTGCTGCAGATGTAGGGCCACCAAAAACCAAATCATGTGTATGTGACAATTACACAAGACACTTTAGAGGGCCAATCAGCTGCTTTAATTTCCTTATTCAGGTACAGCTCAAAAAATTAGAATATCATGAAAAGTTCAATATTTTTGGTCCCTCATTTCAGAAAGTGACCAGAAAGTAAAATGAATACCTGCATGGTAACGTATCGTCACTTCCTGTGTTGCTGTCTGTCTGTGTGGTTTGCTCTGTGGTTAGCTCTCCTCACTCTCCTAAGGATTTTTTGCCTTTAATTGTATTTTGATCACTTTTTTCCTTCTACCGTTAGCTCTCACTTCTGTTTATCATACCTCTTGCACTTGTGTGCGCATTCAGTGTCATCTAATCACCCTCTTTAGCCTTCTGTTCACCTTTCGTCTGCGTTTTTGTTAGCTTCGGGTTAGCCACTAGCTATGGCTACTAGCTCTCCTTCTCCTTCTCCTCTGGTGTGCTCTGTCTGTCAGATGTTTAGCTACACCTCTGCCTCTTTTAGTGATAACGGTAAATGTAATTAAAGTTTGTCTTTGAGGCGCTTGAGGCGAGGTTGTCTGATTTGGAATCCCGGCTCCGCTGCATTGAAACCCGTGGAGCTCCCTAGCATAGGGCGGCCTGCTAGCGGTCCTCCGGTCCTCCTCAGCAGCGAGGAGACTGGGTGGGTGACGGTGAGAAGGAAGCCTAGTCGCAAGCCCCTGGATCACCACAAACCTGTTTACATTTCTAATCGCTTTTCCCGGCTCAGCGACACACCCACTGAGGAAAAAACTCTGATCATTGGCAACTCTGTAGTCAGAAACGTGAACCTAGAGACTCCAGTGTCCATAGTCAAATGCATTCCTAGCCAGAGCAAGCGACATCGAGTCAAATTTGAAAATGCTGGCTAAAAGAAACTGTAAATACTCCACAATTGTTATCCACGCCGGCATTAATGACATCCGACTCCGGCAGTCTGAAGTCACAAAACTTAACGTGGAATTGTTGTGTGACTTTGCAAAAACGATGTCTGCCTCTGTAGTATTCTCTGGGCCCCTCCCCAATCCGACCAGTGATGACATGTTTAGCCGCTCGTCATCTTTCAACCGCTGGCTGTCTGTGTGGTGTCCTGCAAACGATGTGGGCTACATTGACAACTGGAGCTCATTTTGGGGAAAACCTGGTCTTATTAGACGAGACGGCGTCCATCCCACTTTGGATGGTGTGTCTCATTTATCTAACAATCTGGCATAATTTTTATCCAAATTTCCAAAACATTGACAACTCAGAGTTGGGACCAGGAAGCAGTCTTACACGCCTCTCTGCAGCTCCTCTTCACCCACCACCCCTCAACTTTGCCCCTATCTTTCCCATCAGAAAATCATTGTCTGCTCCCTCCAAAGTAAATAAAAATATAATGTATAAGCATCCCAAAGAGACTTGGTAAGGGAAAGAGGATTATGTTGGTTTAAATGAATCAGCTCCCTCTGGTTATTTAAACTGTCAAAATCCCAGAAGTTCTGGTTGTGGAGAAGGAGTAGCAACAATTTACCATTCCAAATTACTAGTTAATGTAAAGCAAAAAAACATGTTATAATTCCTTTGAGGGCCTGGTCCTCAGTATTGCGCATTTTAGCAATTTTAGGCTAAACCCAATTTTATTTGCCATAGTTTATTATCCTCCATCAACCTACTCAGAATTTTTATCCAAATTTGTTGAATTCTTAGCTGATTTAGTGCTGAAATCAGAATAATTCTAGTCATCATCATCATCATCATAGCAGTCTGTCAAGGGAAACAATGACTTTCATTTAGGTCTGATCAGATTCATCCACGCAGCTCTGTCCTTCACCCTCCGCTGCCAAGAACTCCTGACCTTGTAGTAGGGGACTTTAATATACATGTAGATGTAGATAGTGATTGCTTTAATATGGCATTTAATTCAATATTAGACTCGATGGGGTTTTCTCAGAAAGTAGGAAATTCTACCCATTATCTCCACCATACGTTGGACCTTGTTCTGACATATGGCATAGAAATAAAAAATCTGGTAGTGTCTCCTCATAACCATGTACTGTCAGACCATTGTCTGTTAACCTTTGACTTTACTATTTCTGACTATTTGGCTCCTAAAGAAAAATATTATTACAGTAGATGCCTCTCAGATGATGTTGTAACCAAATTTATACAGATTGTTTCCTCCATGCCATGTGTCAATACAACGGAAATAAGCTATAGACAGCTTGCTCCTTCTGTAATTGATAGCATGGTAGATAGTGTTACAGCTTCTCTGCATCAGACTCTACACATGGTGGCCCCTTTAAAAAAGAAAAAGTCTAATCAGAGATTTCTAACTCCTTGGTTCAACACAGAAACTCGTAGCTTAAAACAGAAGACTCATCAATTAGAAAGAAAATGCCGCTCCACTAAATTAGATGAAATCTATTTAGCTTGGAGAAATCATCTTTTAATTTATAAAAAAATCTCTTAGAAAAGCTAGAACGAGCTATTATTCTGCATTAATAGAAGAGAACAAGAATAATCCCAGGTTTCTTTTCAGCACTGTAGCCAGGCTGACAAAAAGTCAGGACCCTGTCAATCCTAGCATTCCCTTAGAGCTTACTAGTCAGGACTTAATGAACTTTTTCAATAATAAAATTTCATCTATCAGAGATAAAATCAGTCAGATTCTTCCCACCGTTAAATTAAATACAGTAACTACTACAACTCCTTCAACTGATATCTGTTTGGATGAGTTTACTCCAATTGACCTTTTAGAGTTAGACAAAAAATTTCCTCATCCAAGCCTTCAACTTGTCTTTTAGACCCTATTCCTACCAGGTTATTTAAAGAAGTCTTCCCATTTATTGGTAGCTTTATTCTTCAAATAATCAATTCTTCATTAACACTAGGTCATGTACCGCAGGCTTTTAAAACTGCTGTAATTAAACTCTTACTCAAAAAGCCAACACTGGATCCAGAAGTTTTAGCCAACTATAGACCAATCTCTAATCTCCCTTTCATTTCAAAAATCTTAGAGTTGTTGCTATGCAATTATTTGACCACTTGCAGGGAAATGGTTTATTTGAAGAGTTTCAATCTGGGTTTAGAATCCATCATAGTACCGAAACAGCCTTAGTGAAGGTCACTAATGACCTCCTTATCCCATCTGATAATGGACTTGTTTCTGTACTTGTCCTTTTAGACCTTAGTGCAGCTTTTGATACTATCGATCATAATATTCTACTTGATAGATTAGAACACTTCGTTGCAGTGGTTCAGATCTTATTTATCTGATAGGTTCCAGTTTGTTCATGTCAGTAATGAGTTTTCTTTCAACTCAAAGCTCAGTCATGGAGTTCCACAGGGATCTGTGCTAGGCCCTACTCTTTTTAGTTTATATATGCTTCCGTTAAGCAACATTATTAGAAAGCACTGTATACATTTTCATTGTTATGCAGATGACACAATTATACCTGTCAATGAAGCCAGATGATAGTAATCAATTACCCAAGTTAGAAGCCTGTCTTAACAAAATCAAAGCTTGGTTGACTTGTAATTTCCTGCTATTAAATTCAGATAAGACTGAAGTCATTCTTGTTGGTCCAAAAAACCTTAGAAATAACTTTCCAAATCAAACTTTTAGTTTGGATGTGGTTACTCTTTCTCTTAATAGCTCTGTGAGGAACCCTGGAGTTATTTTTGATCAAGATCTGTTTTTTTTTTAAAATTCACATATTAAATTCGTTTCTAAGACTGCCTTCTATCATTTGCGTAATATTGCCATGATTAGGAGCATCTTGTCTCAGAGTGATGCTGAGAAACTGATCCACGCTTTTGTTAGCTCTAGATTAGATTATTGGAACTCTTTATTATCAGGTTGTCCTAAAACATCTTTAAAAAGTCTTCAGTTGACCCAAAATGCTGCAGCAAGTTTTAACAGGTACTAGAAAGAGAGATCATACCTCTCCAGTTCTGGCCTCCTTTCACTGGCTTCCCATAGAGTTTAGAATTAAGTTTAAAATCCTTCTTCTCACTTTCAAAGCTCTAAACAAGCAGGTCCCTTTTATTTAAAAGATCTGATACTACCCTATTATCCTAACAGAGCACTACGCTCCCAAATGCAGGATTACTTGTAATACCTAGAATCTCCAAAAGTACAATGGGAGGCAGAGCCTTCAGTTATCAAGCTCCTCTCCTGTGGAACCAGCTGCCAATCTGGATTTGGGAGTTAGACTCAATCTCTGTTTTTAAGAATAGGGTTAAAACCTTCCTTTTTGATATAGCCTACAATTAGGGAGGGGTCATGTGTCTCTGAACCCTCCCTTAGTTATGCTGCTAATAGGTTTAGACAGCTGGGGGACCTCCAATAATGCACTGGGCTTCACTCCTTTCTTCATTCTCATAGAATTTTTTTTTTTTTTTTTTTTTTGCTGGTCATTAACATCTGTTTGTACTCTCCCATAGATTGAGTCCCCATCATGCTGTTTGCTCTCTACATGTCCGTTCTTTTCATCTTCTCTATCCCCTCACCCCCCAGCCAGTCGCAGCAGATGACTGCCCGTCCCTGAGCCTGGTTCTGCTGGAGGTTTCTTCCTGTTAAAAGGGAGTTTTTCCTCTCCACTGTCGCCAAGCGCTTGCTCACAGAGGATCGCCTGATTGCTGGGGTCTTTCTGCAATTGTGGGGGTTTCCCCTACAATTGAAAGTGCTATGAGATGACTGTTGTTGTGAAATGGCGCTATATAAATAAAGTTGAATTGAATTGAAAGTGAAACCCATATATTATATAGATTCATTACACAGAGAGTGATTTATTTCAAGTGTTTATTTTAATGGTGATGATTATGGCTTACAGCCCATGAAAACCCCAAATTCAGTTTCTCGAAAAATTTGATTATTACATAAAATTAATTTTAAAAAATAGTTTTTTTAATAGAAATGTTGGTCGACTGAAAAGTATGTCCATGTACACACTCAATACTTGGTCGGGGCTCCTTTTGGATTAATTACTGTATCAATGTGGCGTGGCATGGAGGTGGTCAGCCTGTGGCACTGCTGAGGTGTTATGAAGGTCCAGGTTGCTTTGATAGTGACCTTCAGCTCGTCTGTATTGTTGGGTCTGGTGTCTCTCATCTTCCTCTTGACAATGCTCCATAGATTCTCTATGGGGTTTAGGTCAGGAGAGTTTGCTGGCCAATCAAACACAGTGATGCCATGGTCATTAAACCAGGTTTTGATACTTTTGGCAGTGTGTGTGTGTATGTGTGTGTGTGGGGGGGGGGCAAGTCCTGCTGGAAAATGAAATCAGCTCCTCCATAAAGCTTGTCAGCAGAGGGAAGCATGAAGTGCTCTAAAATTTCCTGGTAGACAACTGCGCTGACTTTGGTCTTGATAAAACACAGTGGACAAAAACCAGCTGACCTCTGCTCAGATCAAAGTAAATTTTGCATTTCATTTGGAAATCAAAGTCCCAGAGTCTGGAGAAAGAGTGGAGAGGCACAGAATCCAAGTTGCTTGAGGTTTAGTGTGAAGTTTCCAGTCAGTGATGATTTGAGAAACCATGTCATCTGCTGGTGTTGGTGCACTGTGTTTTATCAAGACCAGAGTCAGCGCAGTCGTCTACCAGGAAATTTTAGAGCACTTCATGCTTCCCTCTGCTGACAAGCTTTATGGAGAAGCTGATTTCATTTTCCAGCAGGACTTGGCACCCCCCGCCCTCCCACACACACACTGCCAAAAGTATCAAAATCTGGTTTAATGACCATGGCATCACTGTGTTTGATTGGCCAGCAAACTCTCCTGACCTAAACCCCATAGAGAATCTATGGAGTATTGTCAAGAGGAAGATGAGAGACACCAGACCCAACAATGCAAATGAGCTGAAGGTCACTATCAAAGCAACCTGGACCTTCATAACACCTCAGCAGTACAACACTTGAAATATATCACTCTCTATGTAATGAATCTATATAATATATGGGTTTCACTTTCTGAAATAAGTGACAAAAAATACTGAACTTTTTCATGATATTCTAATTTTTTGAGATGTACCTGTATAATTTTAGCCAAACAAACAAGAGCACTCTGAGGCGAGTGCAATAACCCCTGCCTCCATTTTCTTTGACGATCCCAATTTGTTACTGAAGGAGAGCAGTTTTCAGCTCTTCCATGTAATTATTGGGGCAGAACCAAATGATGATAAGCCCATCATCCATGAATATACAACAAAAATATTTGTATGCAACCCATAGTTGTAGGTCAGGATCTCAAGGTGAACCTGTGTAGCAAGTATGGTGACCCTATAGAGTTTTACACATCCTATAGTAAGAGGGCATATAGGGAATGCTAACCTTGACCTTTTGAGCCCAAACCCATAGTCAGAGGTCATGGTCTCAGTGTGAACCTGTATACCAAGTTTGGTGACCCAAGCTTTACTCATCTTATAGTAATCCACCTTATTCCTAGCCCCCATGATGCCTTGCGTGAATTATGGTAGCAACTTCCGGTACTAGTTAGTAAGTGGGATTGTCACGGAAACGGGACACTATTCCTTGTTAAAAAAACAATGACTTTGGCATCAAAAACGTGGGAACACGGCCTTTTGCACCTCAAAAACAGTAATATAATCATACCACTTCCCACGACTATCGAGGGATGAGAAGATGACCTGAAAAAGTGGCCTCACAGACAGTAGCTCCGTTAGTTAGCGCTGCTGCTAAAATGAAAATGCTGTCAACAAATAAAAGCTCTGAGATATATCAATGTTTCCACTGCAATAAAGTTGGTTGCATTGTGTTAAAATATGTTGGACATAATCAAATTTACCTTAGAGCAGACATAGAATCTAGTCAGAGCCAAAAAGAACCACAACAGTGTGCTTGGGTGTTTTAATGTTGGGGTAAAACAGACAGCTGCAGCTGTTACCTCAAAATTAAAATGCTCATGCTGCTGTCATGCCACGAATGCTTGTTATTTAACTTAATATGTACAGATCTTTTCTGACAATTGTTCAAAATTTTATTGATCTATATTTTGTGATAATTTAAAAATGAATGCATACCGAAGCTGCTATCAAGTCCATATCATTCTAATGCAGTGCAACAAATGCAAAAAAACACCTATTTGATATCTTTCTTAAATGTTAAGCCTTAGGAAGCAAACTGTTACTATTTTTTATTTATTATTTTACTTCATGCAGCCTTGAATCTGGTGACATATATAAACATCAGATCTGTGACATTCATACAAGTGTTACATTTTTAATCTATAAATAAAATAAATAAAATTAAAGTCACAGTCTAAAAGAACGCCCAGGTTCTTGACACAATGTGTAGGTTTTAGACCTAGCAATTTTGGTAGAAGTTTCTCTCTCTTGTGTTCAGGACCAATGATTAAAACTTCTGTTTTGTCCTGGTTGAGCTGTAGGAAGTTCTCTGCCATCCATGACTTTATATCTAAAATACAGTTCAAGAGGGCATTAATTGGTTTTGTCTCATCAGGAGACGTAGCAATTTCAACCACGTTTCACTGTCTCCCATTCTGCCCACTTTCACCCAGTATGTCACATGCCACACTAGAGACAATAAAACACTGGATTTGTTCTACGCAAACACTAAGGAGGCGTACACCTCATCACAACTCCCCCCACTTGGGAGATCGGATCACAACTTGGTTCATCTCCGACCGGTGTACAAACCCCTAGTGCACAGACAACCTCCGGCCATGCACACTGTGGAGTTATGGTCTGAGGAGACAATGGACACTCTAAAGGACTGTTTTGAAGCCACTGCCTGGAAGCAGCTCTGCGATCCACATGGTGAGGACATCGATGGCCTCATTCACACCTTCACGGGCTACCTCAGCTTCTGTGTGGACAAATCCGTTCCCACCAAGACCATACGGCGTCACTCAAACAACAAACCCTGGATCAACCCTGAGATAAAAACACTTCTGAGAGAGAAGAAGAGGATCTTCAGGTCGGGGAACAGGGAGATGCTGAAGTCCGTACAGAGGGAGCTGAGGAGAAAGATCAGAGAAGGCAAGGACAGCTTCAGGAAGAAGATGGAGGACAAGCTGCAACAGAGCGACATCAGCGGGGTCTGGAGAAACCTCAAAACCATCTCGGGGCTCCAGAATACCTCCCCCCAGGCCACGGGGGGCAGGGAGTGGGCGAACAACCTGAATCTGTTTTTCAATAGATTTGACCAACCGCCCTCCCCCCTGTCTGCACAACAACCACTGCTGCCTCTAAGAAATCAAGTCCTGCTACCCACTCCCCACTCCACCGACACCCCCCCCACTCCCAACACACAGCCCCCCATCCTGACCCTGACCAAGACCCAGGTGAGGACGGAGCTGAGGAAGATCAAGGCGAGGAAGGCGTCGGGACCGGATGGCATCAGCGCAAAGCTCCTCAAGTCCTGTGCAGACCAGCTGTGTGGGATTGTGACGTATATCTTCAACATGAGCCTGAAACTGGGGAGGGTACCACAGCTGTGGAAAACATCTTGTGTGGTACCTGTACCAAAAACTTCCCACCCCAAAGACCTGAACAGCTTCAGACCGGTGGCCTTGACGTCCCACTTGATGAAGACCCTGGAGAGACTGCTCCTTGCTCATCTCCGCCCCCTGGTGGAACCAGCGATGGATCCACTCCAGTTCGCCTACCAGCATGGCATTGGGGTGGAGGATGCGGTGATCTTCCTCCTTCACCGTTCTCTGTCCCACCTGGAGAAGCCCGGGAATATGGTGAGGATCATGTTCTTTGACTTCTCCAGTGCTTTCAACACCATCCAACCGATGATCCTGAAGGACAAGCTGCTGCGCGCAGGGGTGGACCAGCACCTGTCATCATGGATCCTGGACTACCTCACGAACCGGCCTCAGTTTGTGAGAACCCGGGACTGTGTTTCCGACACGATCATCAGTAGCACGGGGGCCCCCCAGGGAACGGTGCTGGCTCCCTTCTTGTTCACTCTTTATACTGCGGACTTCTCACACAACACAACACATTGCCATCTACAGAAGTTCTCTGATGACTCTGCGATCGTTGGTCTCATCTCCAGCGGAGATGAAGCTGAGTACAGAGGGCTTATCCAGGACTTTGTGGACTGGTGCCATCGGAACTGCCTCCAGATCAACGCGAGGAAAACTAAGGAGCTGGTGGTGGACTGCCGCAGGCATGGGCAGCCCCTCACAGCACCAGTAAATATACAGGGAACAGACATCGAGATGGTGACATCCTACAAGTACCTGGGTATTCATCTGAACAATAAACTAGACTGGTCACACAATACTGACGCACTCTACAAGAAGGGACAGCGCAGGCTGTTCCTGCTGAGGAGACTCAGGTCTTTTGGTGTACAAGGGGCGCTGCTGAAGTCATTCTATGACACGGTGGTGGCATCAGCCATCACTTTTGGAGTGGTCTGCTGGGGCAGTGGCATTACTGCAGCCGATAGGAAGAGACTGAACAAACTGATTAAGAAAGCTAGCTCTGTCCTGGGGCAACGCCTTGATCCGATGGAGGAGATAGGAGAGAGAAGGACGGTGGCTAAACTGTCATCTCTGCTGGAGTCCGAGTTCCACCCTATGCAGGACATACTGGATGCACTGAGGAGCTCATTTAGCAGCAGACTACATCATCCCAGGTGCACAACCGAGAGGTTTCGTAGGTCCTTCCTACCAACGGCTGTCAGACTGTACAACCTAAGCAGGGCTGCTCGCAGAGATAGCAAAAAGACGTAACAAACTAATAGTTTTTTGAATGCAAAAGATGCAATAGACTTACACAATGGTCCTCTCCGGCATACAACTAGGAACATACCGGTCACTATGGAGGGTGAGAATATGTATGGGCACATAATCATACCATGTAGGATAACTAAATAGACGGTTATGCTGTTTCATCCCACCTAGCAACAATGCTCTGCACTGTGTGTGTTTATATATTTACATATTTATTCCATCTAGCTACAATGCTCTGCACTGGGTGTGTTTATATTTATATATCTATATATTTATTCCATCTAGCTACAATGCTCCGCACTGTGTTTTTATATATCTACATATTATTCCATCTAGCTACATTGCTCCGCACTGTGTGTGTTTATATACTTGCATATTTATTCCACCTAGCTGCAATGCTCCATACTGTGGGTGTTTATATATTTACATATTTATTCCATCTAGCTACAATGCTCTGCACTGTGTGTTCATATATTCATATATTTATTCCATCCAGCTACAATGCTCTGCACTGTGTGTCTGTGTGTGTGTGTGTGTGTATATATATATTTTATAGTAATATGTACATATGTATATTAGCTGCTCTTGCTTGCTTGTTTTTTCTTGCCTTCTGATTGTTGCTCTGAGTGTTGCTATCCCTGTGCTGTTGCAATCCTGGAATTTCCCCGTTGTGGGACTAATAAAGGCTTATCTTATCTTATCTTATCTTAATGTACAGTTGTGTATCATCAGCATAGCTATGAAAATTGATGCCATGTCTCCTGATAACATCCCCAAGTGGTAACATATAAAGATTAAAAAGTATTGGCCCTAAAAGTAAACCCTGGGGTACCCCACACTTGATTTCATGGATTGTCGAAGAACATGTATCCATACTTACAAAATAGCGATGATTTGTGAGATAGGAATGAAACCATTAAAGAACAGTACCTGAGAGGCCCACCAGGTGTTGGAGTCTGCTTTATAAAATGTGGTGATCTACTGTATCAAAGGCAGTGCTGAGATGCAGCAGCACCAGGACTGCCAGTTTGTGGGAGTCCATGTTACACCTGATGCCATTAACGATTTTTAAAAGGGCTGTCTCGGTACTGTGGTTTGTCCTAAAACCAGATTGAAATTTCTCAAAAATGTTGTGGTCAATAATAAAATTATTTAACTGGAAGAATACAATTTTTTCCAAAACTTTACTTAAAAATGGTAAGTTTGGATACAGGTCGATAATTACTGAGAATATCAGGATCCAAACTACTCTTCTTCAAAAGGGGCTTCACCCCAGCCTTTTTAAAGGCAACAGGGAAAACACCAGTCTGAAGAGAGCAATTTACAATGTTTAAAATCTCATGTTCAAAGAATCCATAAAATGTTTTAAAAAGTGATGTGGGAATTGGATCTAAAAGGCAGGAGGTCAAGTTTACCTGGGAGAAAACTACCAAGCATCTTAGCATCAGCCAGGGCAAAACAGTCCAGTGTTTCCTCAGCTAAAGGTGAGTCCAAGATTCCATTAAAAGCAGTCTTCTGGTCAGATAAAATGGCTCTAATAGAATTAACCTTGGACCTGAAGTGGTCTGCAAAACTCTCACACAGAAAGTTGGATGGCAGGTTTGTGTTTTTATTAAAATTTGGGTTGATTAAGTGATCAATGGTTGCAAAAAGGACTTTAGGGTTATTGTTATGGGTTGAGATTATGCTGGCAAAATACTTTGTTCTCGATGTCTTGACTGCATTATTGTATATTTTTAATTTATTCTGTAGTATTTGGTAATTGATAGATAATTTGTTTTTCCTCAATTTCCTCTCAGCCATCCTGCACTCTCTTTTCAGTTTTTGGATTTGGTCATTTCTCCAAAGAGGCTTTGGTTTATTCCTAACTGTCCTTGTGATTATTGGGGCAACTCTGTCAATGGTTGATCTTAATTTACTGTTAAAATTATCAACAATAAAATCACACGATGCAGATGAAATAACTGGAGGAGTGTTGCGTAAGAGTTTTGTAAAATCAGCAGCCACTTCAGGTGTCAGATGGCCCTTCCTCACAGTTCGCACCGACTTCAGCTGAAACCGGAAGTTGCCCCCATAATTGTTTCTACAGCAGCGCCCTCAGGAATAAGGTGGATAGGACATAGGTAATGCCAAACTTGACCTTTTAGAAAACTATGAAAAAGTGATTTTTGCATTATATATGTACAGGTTTCCAACACCCCCTCATGGATCGTCACCTTATCGTGGTGGGGGGGTTTGCGTGCCCCAGTGATCCCAGGAGCTATGTTGTCCGGGGCAATTTGCCTCTGATAGGGTCTCCCAAGACAAACTGGTCCTGGGTGAAGGGCCAGACGAAGAACGATCCAACAGACTCTCATGATAAATTGTATATCAAGGATTCAGTGTACCCCGCCCGGTATGGGGTTACCGGGGCCCCACCCTGGAGCCAGGCCTGGGGGAGGGGCTCGAAGGCTAGCGTCTGGTGGCCGGGTTTCCACCCATGGGACCCGGCCGGGCTCAGCCCGAAGGAGTTACATGGGTCCGCCCTCCAGTAGGTTCACCACCTGCAGGAGGGATCATGGAAGTCCGGTGCTATGTGGATTAGGTGGCAGTCAAAGGCGGAGACCTTGGCGGACTGATCCCAAGCTTTCTAAACTGGCTTTTGGTACGTGGAATGTCACCTCTCTGGTGGGGAAGGAGCCTGAGCTGGTGTACGAGATTGAGCGATACCGGCTAGATATAGTTGGCCTCACCTCAACACACAGCTCCGGTTCCGGAACCAGTCTCCTGGAGAGGGGCTGGAGCTTGGCCTTTTCTGGAGTTGCCCCGGGCGAGAGGCGACGAGCAGGGGTAGGTATTCTTGTATCGCCCCACCTTGCTGCCTCAATATTGGAGTTTTCCCCGGTGGACGAAAGGGTTGCTTCCCTGCGCCTTCGGGTTGGGAAACGGGTCCTGACCATCATTTGTGCCTATGCACCAAATGATGTTTCAGAGTACCCACCCTTTTTGGAGTCTGTGACTGGGGTGCTGGAGGGTGCTCCTCCTGGAGACTCCATTGTCCTACTGGGGGACTTCAATGCGCACGTGGGCAACGACAGTGAAACCTGGAGGGGGGTGATTGGGAGGAACGGCCTGCCCGATCTGAACCCGAGTGGTGTTCAGTTATTGGACTTCTGTGCTAACCACAGTCTGTCTATAACGAACACCATGTTCAAGCATAAGGGTGTCCATATGTGCACCTGGCACCAGGACACCCTAGGCCGCAGGTCGATGATCGATTTTGTTATCGTATCATCAGACCTGCGACCGTATGTCTTGGACACCCGAGTAAAGAGAGGTGCAGAGCTGTCAACTGATCACCACCTGGTGGTGAGTTGGATCCGATGGCAGGGGAGGAAGCCATTCAGACCTGGTAGACCCAAACGTATAGTGAGGGTGTGCTGGGAGCGTCTGGCTGAGGCCCCTGTCCGGGAGGTCTTCAACTCCCACCTCCGGAAGAACTTCAACCACATTCCGAGGGAGTCTGGAGACATGGAGTCTGAATGGGCCATGTTCTCCACCTCTGTTGTTGAAGCGGCAGCCCAGAGCTGCGGCCGCAAGGTGGTCGGTGCATCTCGTGGTGGCAACCCCCGAACCAAGTGGTGGACACCAGTGGTGAGGGGGGCCATTAAGCTGAAGAAGGAGTCCTATCAAGCTTGGTTGGCTTGTGGGACTCCCGAAGCAGCTGAGGTGTACCGGCAGGCCAAGCGGAGTGCAGCTCGGGTGGTTGCTGAAGCAAAAACCCGGGTATGGGAGGAGTTCGGTGAGGCCATGGAACAAGACTTTCGGTCGGCTTCAAAGAGATTCTGGCAAACTGTTCGGCGGCTCAGGAGGGGAAAGCAGCTCCCCGTCCACACTGTGTATGGTGCGGATGGGACACTGTTGACTTCAACTGGGGATATCGTCGGGCGGTGGAAGGAATACTTCGAGGATCTCCTCAATCCCACTGATACGCCTTCCACAGAGGAAGCAGGGTTTGGGGACGAGGGGGATGACTCGCCTATCACAGGGGCTGAGGTCGCCAAGGTGGTTAAAAATCTCCTTGGTGGCCGGGCCCCGGGGGTGGACGAGATTCGCCCCGAGTACCTCAAGGCCCTGGATGTTGTTGGGTTGTCATGGTTGACACGCCTCTGCAACATTGCGTGGAGGTCGGGGGCAGTGCCTTTGGCATGGCAAACCGGGGTGGTGGTTCCTCTCTTCAAAAAAGGGGACCGGAGGGTGTGCTCCAACTTTAGAGGGATCACACTCCTCAGCCTCCCTGGGAAGGTCTATGCCAAGGTATTGGAGAGGAGAGTCCGGCCGTTGGTCGAACCTCGGATTCAGGAGGAGCAATGTGGTTTTCGTCCTGGCCGTGGCACATCGGACCAGCTCTTTACCCTCTCGAGAATTCTTGAGGGTTCGTGGGAGTTTGCCCAACCAGTTTACATGTGTTTTGTGGACTTGGAGAAGGCATTTGACCGCGTCCCTCGTGGATTTTTGTGGGGGGTGCTTCGGGAGTATGGGGTATCGGGCTTGTTGTTACGAGCTATTCGGTCTCTGTACGACCGTTGTGAGAGTTTAGTTCGCATTGCCAACACTCGGTCGGAGTCATTCCCAGTGAGAGTTGGACTCCGCCAGGGCTGCCCTTTGTCACCGGTCCTGTTCATAATTTTTATGGACAGGATTTCTAGGCGCAGCCAGGGAATGGAGGGTGTCATGCTTGGTGACCACAGGATCTCATCTCTGTTGTTTGCAGATGATGTTGTCCTGTTGGCTTCATCCAGCAATGACCTACAGCTCTTGCTGGGACGGTTTGCCGCTGAGTGTGAAGCGGCTGGGATGAGAATCAGCACCTCCAAGTCCGAGTCCATGGTCCTCAGCCGGAAAAAGGTGGATTGTCCTCTCCGGGTTGGGGACAGGCTCCTGCCCCAAGTGGAGGAGTTTAAGTATCTTGGGGTCTTGTTCACGAGTGAGGGGAAAATGGAGCGAGAGATCGACAGACGGATTGGAGCAGCATCTGCAGTGATGCGGACGTTGTACCGGTCTGTTGTGGTGAAGAGGGAGCTTAGTTCTAAGGCAAAGCTGTCGATTTACCAGTCAATCTACGTTCCTACTCTCACCTATGGTCACGAGCTTTGGGTAATGACCGAAAGAACGAGATCGCGGATACAAGCGGCTGAAATGAGCTTTCTCCGTAGGATTGCTGGACTCACCCTCAGAGATAGGGTGAGGAGCTCAGTCATCCGGGAGAGGCTCAGAGTAGAACCGCTGCTCCTCCACATTGAAAGGAGTCAGTTGAGGTGGTATGGGCATCTGATTAGGATGCCTCCTGGACGCCTCCCACTTGAGGTGTTTCAGGCACGTCCCACTGGGAGGAGACCCCGGGGCAGACCCAGGACTCGGTGGAGAGACTATGTCTCCCAGCTAGTCTGGGAACGCCTTGGTATCCCCTCTGAAGAGCTGGAGCAGGTGGCTGGGGAGAGGGAAGTCTGGGCTTCTCTGCTTGAACTGCTGCCTCCGCGACCCGGACCTCCGGAAAAGCGGTAGACGATGGATGGATGGATGGATGGATGGAGGTTTCCAACATGTTAACTTTAGGTCTAAATCAAAACAAATAACTTTTAAAAAAATAAAAATTGTTTTTTTCCCCTAATATTGAGCAGTCATTACCTCCTCATTTGGACTAAATCCACACAATTCATGTACATGGTTCTTTGCACAGGTGGTCTTCCCCATTTTCGCAGTGATGTGGTACATGATGCCACTAACAACCTGTGGGAGGAAAAAAAAAATCAGAGGCACATGAGAAAAAAATAAACAATTTCTGAAGAGATAATATTTTTAAAATAAAGTTCAGTGGTCTACGTTACATTACAGTGTATAGCCTATATGTCAGAGGAGCAAAACACAATAAACGCTCAAGACTTAGTGAAAAATTTGCTATATTCAGCAATGAATTTCCCCTTTCCGGTTGACTTTTTTTTATAAATGTGGAAAGAGCAAGCTCATCAGTTTGTTGAGCCCGACATAATCCGCCACACAAGCAAACAACTGAATCCATGATGGGGAGGGGTAGGATGATGTGTGTAAAGAAGGGGACGGTCTTTGTGCTTCTGTACACACAATAGGACATAATTGCACAAACAAAACTAATCAATTATTTATGGACTTTAGGCAGTTAAAATATAATCTTAATGTTTGTTAGGCGATCAGGCCAACTGTTACATACCAGCCATCATTTTACTAGCATTAGATATCCTGGGAAGGGGAAGGGGGGGGGGGGGTCTTTTTTCTGAAAATCATCAATTAAAATTCAGCATTTAAGAATGTAAAGATCACTAACCTGAGACTCAACCTTGACCACTTCCACCACTCGCTTGAAAAACAAGTCGTTGCTCCTTCTGTTGTGCTCGGCAATGGCGAAGTTCACCATACTCTGCGCACGCTCGCTGTTTACGTCCATGTTTCTGCGGCCCCCCATCAACATTTCCTCCCCGGTGCTGAACCCGACGGCGAGCAGGGCAGCAAAGATGGGCAAAGCAGCCTTCCACATCGTGATTTCTCAGATAAACAAAGCAGGAACGTCTCAGATGGCGTCTCCTTGTTTTATAAACGGCGACGTCATTGCGCCTCTGTGCGCAACAAGAGTGGCACTTATCTCAGCCAATCACCAAACACTGGCACACCTACAGACGCTCAACGGAGGTTTTCGGCTTTAAAGCTGTTTCTACAGCTAGATTTTGTTCAGAAGTGCGTATTTGCCCAGTTACTATCTGTACAAACTAAACATATTATATCATAGTCTGTTTAAGCGCATGAGCGCACAAAAGAGCTATAGCTGTTTTCGACTTCTGTCCCAGTGGACCTTTGGAACGGCGGCGGCGGCAGCAGCAACATGCAAAGACTGCAGGTTTTGAAGTAAGAACACAACTTTTAAAATAATTATTAACCACACACAGAACTTCATGTCAGGATAAACAAAGAGGCTTCGCTAGTTGAGTAACAAAATGCATACTCATTTGGACAAAAAACTTTAACTTGGCCTGGGTGTGGAATCTAACCACGTTAAATTTTTCCTCAGTGCGTCATCATTTGCGGTTTCACTAAACAGCGAATGGGACCAAACGGCACACCAAACTCTCAGAAAACGTCCACCAAATGCCCCAAAAATCAGTTCAGTAATTTGCATTTTAATACTTAATGACAAATGGCCATTCTTGTAGTAACCCAATGCCCAAATAGCGCATTATATCTAATGGGACAAAGCAACATCAAGTCAACTAATGGGACACTTTTAGAAATATTTGAGACCCATGGGGCTGTCTGCGCTTACGTCACCGATCTCATGAACGTGCAGAACGACGTGCGGAGGTAACAAAAAGTGACATTTCAGTACATTTCTAACACGGGCGGTGCGGTGAGCAGTGGTTGGCACTGCGCCAGCACAGCAACTCACCCTTGGCCATGGGATCCCTGGTTCGATCCCAGCCCCTGACCAACAGTGATCTGTGTGGAGTTTGCATGTTCTCCCCGTATCTGCGTGGGTTTACTCCGGGATTTCTCCGGTTTCCTCCCACAGGCCAAAAACATGCAGGTTAGGTTAATTGGAGACTCTAAAGTGGCCCTAGGTGTGAATGTGTGTGTGAATGGTTAAGGGATCGTGGCTGCTTCATCCATCCAGGTGGATGCCCTCAATTTCCCCTATGGGGATCAATAAAGTCTACAAAAAAAAAAAAGTCAAATTGGTGTGCAACTGGCTCATGCAGTCGGCAATCAGAAGACAAGTGTTTTAGATTCATATCGGCCATCAGCGTTTACCAAAGGAAGATTTTGTGGGCTGCTTTTTCATACGAGTTGGCTGAGGGATGATATGACCCATGTCTCCGTCTGGCCACAAACGGAGATTGCTCCTGCTGCAGGTATGTCCGGTGACATGACCATAAAAGGAGTTATTCAGAACTCCTTATAAGAACTCCTGAACAACTCCTTTTATGGTCATGTCACCGGAATTCGGTCATAGAGATCAGCTAAAACTGTTCAGCATTTTACATGGTTTTATTGCACTTCAGCTAATAATTTAGTATCCTGACCATATAAGCAGTTAAGAACCCAGCAGGAACTGCTTATATAGTCATGTGACTATATAAGAAATTCTGAACAAGTTCTTAACAACTCCTTATATGGTCACATGACTGGAATTCTATGACCTCATATCAGAACATAGTATGTCTGTATGTCATCGTCAGGAGCAGAAGAAGCAGTAGGACCAGTCCAGGACACAGTCCAAGGACGGATAATTTTTTCACACATAAGGAGTTATTTAGAACTCCTTATACAAAGATATAGAGTGATGATAATCTAGTCAGTGGCGGTAATGCACCTGTAAGCTGTTTGCCAATCAAATCTAAAAGAAGAAGAAGAGAGATCAAAGAACAAAGTTGAAAGGTGTTTTTCAGATTAGCAGGAACTGAACAACTCTTTATGACTATGTGACCGGGCACTGCACTATCCTTTTAATTTGTACATTTACACTGTATGATTAATGTGATTCATTGTGTTTATCTGTGAGGATTTTTAAAAAATTTGTACAGACAGAAATAAACTGAATTTGAATTTGTATAGCCTGTTAAATATGATCCACACAGTACTGCTGGGCCTACAATAAATTTCCCTGTGGGGACAAGTGGCATATAACTGTGCACTAATATTTTTCAGGGATTCTTTCTTTGGCTTGGACGCTCACCAGCAGCTGCTCCTAACTGGGTCTGCTGTGGCAGCAGGTGGATTTCTGGCCTACATGCTGCTCAAAAGGAGAAAAGTTGAAAGTATTCCTATTGGTGAAGGCTGGTGGGGAGTAGGAGTGAAGCCATTTTCTGAAGACACTAAAGTCTATTCATTTGAAGTGAAGACATCAGATAAAGAGATCGAGGTGGTTTCTGGAGCTACTAATCAAGTTTTTAATATATTTTGATAATTATATTCATGTATATGTAGTCTTAACATAATCAGCTGCACTGTTCTTCAACAGGACCTTTATGAGCGCATTGACAGAACCCGCTATGCTGATCCTTTAGAAGACAGTGGATTCCAGTATGGCATCAATACTACCTATCTGAAGAAAGTGGTTTCTTATTGGAGACATGAGTTTGACTGGAAAAAGCAGGTGGCAGTGCTCAACCAGCATCCACACTTCAAAACTAAAATAGAAGGTACATACAGCCCAGCATCACCAATCAGCTGAAATCTGCAGGGATTTGAGAATTTAACTATGAGCTGCTCAAAATATTTTTTTCGTCTTTTCACACCTGTGCTTTGATGCAGGACTGGATGTGCACTTCATCCATGTGCGTCCACCACACCGTGAGAATCAAAAAGTTCTGCCTCTCATGCTCGTTCATGGCTGGCCCGGCTCTTTTTACGAATTCTATAAGATTCTGCCACTCCTTACACAGAACCATGATGGTGTTGTGTTCGAGGTCATATGCCCATCCATACCTGGTTATGGTTACTCAGAAGCCCCTCACAAACAAGGTAGCGTGCCACTTAAACAAATGCATCCCTGTTTGAGCTGCAGGTATTGATAAATATACGTCTGCTTTCCTTTATCACTCAAGGATTTGACAGTCTTGCTGCTGCCCGGATTTTCCTGAAACTGATGGAGCGTTTGGGGTTCACCCAATTCTATCTGCAGGGAGGAGACTGGGGTGCAGTCATCACCACCAACATGGCTCAGATGAAGCCTCAGTAAGTGCACAGCAAGCAGAAAATCTGCCACAAGATATCACTGCAGTGGAATTTCCTTCACCACCTTGTTTTGTTAAACATTGCTGCATTCTTACTCAGACTATGAAACAGTGCTTCCTCTATATGCAGATGACCAAAAGCCAATGATAAGACATTCCTCCAGAATGAAGTTGACCGATGACACAAATGCATTTGTAATTTTAAATCTTAACTATAATATATTGAGGCCTGTAGTTTATACATAAACTCTCTTTTTCCCTTCAGCTGTGTAAAAGGCCTCCACCTGAACATGTTTACACCGACAAGCGGTTTCAAAATACTGCTGTCCATCATGATTGGACCTTATCTGCCTTTCCTGGTGGGTTTAAGTCGGGAAGATGTCCGCCGCGTCTTCCCTTACTTTGAGAAGAATGTCTGGGAAATCCTGAGGGAAACAGGCTACTTACACATTCAGGCCACTAAACCAGACACAGCAGGTGGGAACACACACAGATTCACTAAAGACAATTTAAATGGCTCATTCTATGCAAAATGGTGTTTGCGTGTATTTAACTGTACAAGTTATGTCCATTACATACAGTGGTGCAAAAAAGTATTTAGTCAGCCACCAATTGTGCAAGTTCTCCCACTTAAAAGATGAGAGAGGTCTCCAATTTTCATCATAGGTATACCTCAACTATGAGAGACAAAATGAGGAAAAAAAAATCCAGAAAATCACATTGAAGGATTTTTAATGAATTAATTGGTAAATTCCTCGGTAAAATAAGTATTTGGTCACCTACAAACAAGCAAGATTTCTGGCTCTCACAGACCTGTAACTTCTTCTTTAAGAGGCTCCTCTGTCCTCCACTCGTTACCTGTATTAATGGCACCTGTTTGAACTCGTTATCAGTATAAAAGACACCTGTCCACAACCTCAAACAGAAACTCCAAACTCCACTATGGCCAAGACCAAAGAGCTGTCAAAGGACACCAGAAACAAAACTGTAGACCTGCACCAGGCTGGGAAGACTGAATCTGCAATAGGTAAGCAGCTTGGTGTGAAGAAATCAACTGTGGGAGCAATTATTAGAAAATGGAAGACATACAAGACCACTGATAATCTCCCTCGATCTGGGGCTCCACACAAGATCTCACCCCGTGGGGTCAAAATGATCACGAGAACGGTGAGCAAAAATCCCAGAACCACACAGGGGGACCTAGTGAATGACCTGCAGAGAGCTGGGACCAAAGTAACAAAGGCTACATCAGTAACACACTACGCCGCCAGGGACTCAAATCCTGCAGTGCCAGATGTGTCCCCCTGCTTAAGCCAGTACATGTCCAGTCCCGTCTGAAGTTTGCTAGAGAGCATTTGGATGATCCAGAAGAGGATTGGGAGAATGTCCTCTGGTCAGATGAAACCAAAATAGAACTTTTTGGTAAAAACTCAACTTGTCGTGTTTGGAGGAGAAAAAACACCATACCTACTGTGAAGCATGGGGGTGGAAACATCATGCTTTGGGGCTGTTTTTCTGCAAAGGGACCAGGACGACTGATCCGTGTAAAGGAAAGAATGAATGGGGCCATGTATCGTGAGATTTTGAGTGAAAACCTCCTTCCATCAGCAACGGCATTGAAGATGAAACGTGGCTGGATCTTTCAGCATGACAATGATCCCAAACACACCACCCGGGCAACGAAGGAGTGGCTTTGTAAGAAGCATTTCAAGGTCCTGGAGTGGCCTAGCCAGTCTCCAGATCTCAACCCCATAGAAAATCTTTGGAGGGAGTTGAAAGTCCGTGTTGCCCAGCGACAGCCTCAAAACATCACTGCTTTAGGGGACATCTGCATGGAGGAATGGGCCAAAATACCAGCAACAGTGTGTGAAAAACTTGTGAAGACTTACAGGAAACGTTTGACCTCTGTCAATTGCCAGCGAAGGGTATATAACAAAGTATTGAGATGAACTCTTGTTATTGACCAAATACTTATTTTACCGAGGAATTTACCAATTAATTCATTAAAAATCCTTCAATGTGATTTTCTGGATTTTTTTTCTTCTCATTTTGTCTCTCATAGTTGAGGTATACCTATGGTGAAAATTGGAGACCTCTTTCATCTTTTAAGTGGGAGAACTTGCACACTTGGTGGCTGACTAAATACTTTTTTGCCCCACTGTATATATGTCCATTACAGTTCAGCTGTCCATGCATATGACGCTGGGATTTTGGAGGTGTAAAAGCGTAAAGGTTTAACCTCTTGCACTCCGGGATACCGCGGGCGGTCACGTCTCTGCGTCCTAGTGTGCCCTCGTGCGCACTACTAGTGCACACTGGGAAAAAAAAAAAAAAAGCTGCATTTCTGTTCTTCCACTACAGACACAGCCGTGAACAGAAAGCCAAAGGAGTGCTTTGATTGGTTTAGATTTGATTGACCTCTCATTCGACTAATAAGAGCCTTGAATTGGGTTTCTGAAACCTTGAAGAACCAATGACTGAAAACCTAGCAAGAAGGACCCGCCTACCAACGGCTGCGAATACGAGCCATTTGAAGCAGAGAAGTTCGACGATTGAAAGCGTGCGTCCCATGCGTAAAATCTGTTTTGTGTAAGCTGCTGTGTGTAATGGTAGCATTCGCCAGTCTTTTTTTTATTACTACTGTTCTTATTTGTTTTGAAAAATCGTTCGCCAAAACCACAATCATGGAAGCGCAAAACCGCAGTAATGGAATCATGGTTTGACCGGGTCGTGTGACCAGAACCACGAGTCGTAACAAGCGGACCAGCGTCATGTCCGTCTGACAATGAGGAACAGATGTTCGCCAGCGACACTGCTGTTGTGGACAGGTAAGTGTTATAAGCTAAATTATTCTTTATCACTGAAAATAGTAATCAAAATGACTTTTGACCGATCGGTAAATTACAACTGTGCGTCATCGCCACATGACAGACCGCGGCGCACGGTCCGGTCCGTGCGCCATGGACCAGACTCTGTAGCGCGGGGGGGGGGGGGGAGTTGTTATCCTCTACATTGCAGATATTTTAGTATAATTTTTAGTGCACTGTAGGTTATTTTTTTCTTGTGAAAAAAAGGCCACACATTTTTTATGTGGCATGCTTCTTTGTGTGTGTGGGGGGGCTTGTTTGTTCATTCATTCATTCATTCATGAATGAATAAACAACCCCTCCCCACACTCTCACACACAGCCCTGAGTGTCACCTTTCATTAGAGCCCAAGATCAAGCTTCTATATTGAATCATTCAAAAGTTACAGACGTTTTTCCAAACTGTGCCATTTGGCACAATTTGGCACAGTTCTAAAACGCCTGGGAATAACCTCAGGAAAAAGCTGTGTAATATATTCATTTTTGGTGGTATTGTTACAAAATTTTGAACTCAGCTGGATAACACTTGGTTTTACATTTCTGTTGCATTTTCCAGCTCGGATCTGACAGCTGTGTGTTATTTGCAAGCATTTGTATCCAAAAAAACACCCAGGCAAACTTTTTCTTCAAGTTCAGTATGTTTAGATGACTGTTACTCAGTGGCCGGAGCACTTCGAGAGATTATGACTGTTTTGCCAAAAATTCAAAGTGTTTTCTTTTAAATGAGACCAACCCCATGAAGATGCTGCAAAGGGTTGAAGAACAGCTTTTGATTTACTTTGGGTATGTTATTTTTAGGCGTTTTTTGGGAAATTGACCAGAATGCAAGGGGTTAAACCAGTCTCCAGAGTAGAAAGGTTTTGCTGACACTTTTTTTTCTCCTCCAAATAAATGGCCAAGTCGTACATACAGCCGTCAGCGGTCAATCATTTGTTTTGGCTCTGATGGTTACACCCCATTCACACTCCTGTTATGCTGACATCACTGTCGCAAAACACACAAGCTGTTGGTTGACCCATTCCCTGGTAGGTGGTCTGTTCAAGTCTTTACCTGCATCCAACATGGCGAAAGGATGGTAAATTCTGCTCCTCTTTTTTTCTGTGCCAGCCCCCTCTGTAACACCCTCCCCCCCCCCAAAAAAAACGCTTTTTGTGGCACTGGACACGAAACGTGACACACAGCCTCACCAAATAAAAGTGCAAGAAAGCACACACAAACACACAGCGTCTCTTCTTGTAAATATGAAAGCTATTCAGTGCTGATATGAAAAAAAAAAAAAAAAAAAATTACTGGTAATTATGTCAAATGTCGAGTGCATTTAGTAACCCTGCCCATTAAAATGGAGGACAAACAACCAAAACCATTAGATCGGTGTAGTCCACTGATCTGCGCTGAATTTGACATGGGGTTATAAAAGACTTGCAAAAATGCCAGTGACTGAACTAATCAATAGGCATCACCAACTTAGGCTGACAGATGCATTCATGTGACATCTGTGATGTGAGGACATGAAAATTGATGCACTGGAGAAATGCACTGTTATCTGTGGGAAATCAAACCTGCGTCTTCTTGAAGTTTGAAAAAGTAAAGGAGGGCTGTTAAGATGTTAATTTATGCTAATGGAACCTGCAATTTTGGCTTGCCAATTGTATTTTGAAAGTGACTTTTGTCTAATATTAAAATTTGTTTCATGATCAGCAAATTTTGTTTGTGGCCAAAAATGCTTTAAATTGCAAGATTGTGTTTTTATGGGGTTTAATCTTATCAAATCCACCCATAGATTTTTTATAACCCTGCTCTGACCCTCAGGGTTCTGTCAGAGCAGGGTGAGAACTGACCATTAGAACTTTACAGTTTTGGTTTTTTTGGAGAAACTAAAACAACACAAATGGTTTTAAGTTTTTAATAATATATCTCTATGTCCTTGGAAATGCCAAAACTTGAAATTAATCTCTGAAGTATGGGACCTTTAAAAGAAAACGGCATTATCTATTCTTGATGGTACTACTTGAATCTTGTTTACAGGCTGTGGAGTGAATGACTCTCCTGTAGGCTTGGCAGCCTACATTCTGGAAAAATTCTCCTCCTGGACTGATTTGAAGAACCGAAGTCTGGAGGATGGTGGGCTCGAAAGGTACACTTTTTTTTACAGAGATGTACCCGGCAAGGTTCATATGATTGTTGCTGAAGATGACTTTTTATAATTTTTGTGATTCTGTACAGGAAGTTTAGTCTTGATGACCTCTTGACAAATGTCATGATCTACTGGACCACTGGCTCCATCACTTCCTCCATGCGCTTTTACAAAGAGAACTTTAAGAGTGATCCGAACAAAAGAATTGATGCCAGGTAGGTGAACAAGTGCTCATAGTATATCCATCCATTATCTTCCAAATCTACCATAATTTTCTCCTGTGTGATGTCTCTAATACAGATTTGTTTATTTTAGGACTGGCATATTTGTGCCCACAGGACTGGCTGCCTTCCCTGCGGAGCTGGTTCATTGCCCTAAATCGTGGGCACAAATCCGGTATCGAAACATAGTCTCCTACACTTTCATGCCCCGTGGTGGCCATTTTGGTGCCTTTGAAGAGCCACAGCTACTTGCCGATGACATTATCAGTTTTGTCAAAAAAACTGAGAAATTCTGAAGTACTGTATTTCTTAGAAAAATGCGCATATTGATTTTGATTATTCCAAACAGGACATATAAAAATCCTTACCACTTTCATTTGCACATCTTAGCGAATTTCAATACAGATGATTTACAAGCATGAAATGGTCAGTCAGAGAGCAACTCATACTGGCTCAGACGTTGCCCGGCTTAACAAGGTCAGGAGTTCCCAGCAGTGGAGGGTGAAGGACAGAGTTGTGTGGAGGAATCTGATCAGACCTAAATGAAACGGTCATTGTTGCCCCCGACAGACTGCTATGATGATGATTGACAAATGCAAATATGTACTGTGTTCATTCCACAGTGTCAGTGGCATTGATGTAAGAAGCTGCATTCAGTAAAATGTATTGCACTGATATGCATTTTGTTTTATGTGTATTTGTCTTAAAAAGAATATCTCCACCAGTTTCATTTTTCTGCCAGTTATGCCACTCATTGTATTTTAAGATTTTTTTTAAAACAGGAAAACATTCTGCTGGGGTCTTTGCACTCATTTGATTTGGAATAAAAAAATACAGCTCAATCAACAAACATTTGAGTTAATTGCATTTAAAAATAAATTTGCATCACCTATAACATTTATTGGAGTACATAGGCCTCAGAAAGGAACCCCCAGTCTCAGACTGTGCACTCCCTTTAAGTTTGGGCTCAGTTGGTGAAGCCCTTAATGTTCAAGGGTGCCTGAAACCACACATAATCATGCCAGTCTGAGCCCTCTGCTCTTGGTTCAATACAGATGCTGGGATCAGAAGACAAAGCAATGATTTGGTTCTTCACACGAGTTGGAACTTTAAATTGCATCTTAGGTCGGAACCAGCCCACACCACAATCCCTGTGAGCCAGTGCCAGGACTGTAGTTCCCATCAGGCAAACAGGTCTGGTGTCAGACAAAAGGTCGGCTACAAAAAGGGTGCGAAAGAGTTGCCTCAAACACGACGACACCCGCAGACTTCGATCTCCTCCAGCCAAGACCAGTGCCTCCATGTTAATCTCATACAGCTCTTTGGGGAGGATGAGCGATCCACCCATCAGCAGCAGCACCCGGGGCACCCTGCTTAGAGAAAACAGCACCTCCAGCTGCTGCAGCAGTTCCTCCAGCTCCTTAAGGGTCTGCTGACACTTGCGCCAGCTTAGGTCTGTGGAGGCCACA
Organism: Pholidichthys leucotaenia; assembly: GCA_020510985.1. Classification (NCBI taxonomy): domain Eukaryota; kingdom Metazoa; phylum Chordata; class Actinopteri; order Cichliformes; family Pholidichthyidae; genus Pholidichthys; species Pholidichthys leucotaenia. The sequence goes on along the minus strand of CM035841.1, from coordinate 304,668,694 downwards.
GGTCTCTGACTCACTGTGTCTTTGTCCTGAAAAGCAAAATATTTACCAATTTTAGTCTGTTTTCAGCATCTTTTTAAATGAGATCATGTGAAGTATGCTACGATACATTTTAATAATGACCTGCAGTAAACCTTGCCGTTTCTTCTGGGAATACACCAGCTGATCATATGTCATGGGGAGCTGCTGTCTCTGATAGAGAATGCACTTGAGGATTTCACTGACAAAACGGCAGCAGCCATCTTGAGTTATAGTTCCAGGGAAGACCACGTTCACACGGCCTTCCTCGTGTGCTTTTCTCATCACCTCCACATCTCTGTCCTCTGTGTTAGTCTGTTGTTTACTTGAACTTGTGCTGAAATCCTGAAAATGTCCCTTACCAGAAGAGTCCTCTCCTTCTGTGTCATCTGCATGCAACAGTAATAAAGTCATTAGGGTGAGCAATAATGCAGCCTTATTCTGTTTCAGCTAGATAATGTGTTGCAACAACTGGTCTTTTGACAGAAAATGGTGATTATTAACTTACAATGTTAATTCATCCACCACAAATGTGAGCTTTTTCTCAAGCAACAAGCCTGCTGATTCAGATGTGACCACTTCATAAACTGCTGAATAGCTTGACCAAAAACAAGAATCTATCTTCTAATCTGTGTCATTATTAATGTGCTTAAAACTAACAGAACAGCAATTAAATAGAGATTAGTTATCTTAGTTTTATAACCAATATGCACACCATACTCTCCTGATCAAAATCTTCAGACCGGGAGAAAATTTACAAGTATTTGCATTTCGTGTTGGTGGATTGTAACCAGGTTGTAAGTAGAACTTCAAAATGCAAAAAGAAGAAACAGAAGCAAGAGACAAAATATAGACAATTTATTACCTCTGCCAAGGGAGGAGGTAATGTTTTTAGTGGCGTTGGTTGGTTTGTCTGTCTGTTAGCAACATAACTCAAAGTTATGAATGGATTTTGATGAAATTTTCAGGAAAGGTGTGTAATGGCACAGGGAACAGAGGATTAGATTTGGTTGATGATTTGAGAGTGCATACCTCCATCCACCATGGGCTTTGTTTGAATTTGTGCAGCAGGATCACACAAAAACTACTGGATGGATTTGGATGAAATTTTCACTAGAGGTGGTTCTTGGGCTACAGACAAACCCATTACATTTTGGTGAGGATCCAAGAATGCATACCTCTGCCAAGGGTCTTACATTCTCATAGTGTGTTAGCAACAATACTCCAAAACTAATGGACAGACTTTGATGCAATTTTCACCAGAAGTGGCTCTAGGCCTACACACAAACCCATTACATGTTGGAGGTGATCCATGAGGGACATAAGGAGACTTGGCGGAGGTATGTGCTTTTCTAGTTGAAAACTGCATTTAAACTCAAACAGGAGCTGATTTAAGACCATACCCCCCCCCCCCCCCCAAAAAAAAAAAAAAAAAAAAAACAGCTAAAACTCCTCCAGGATGGTGAGAGTGGCCACGGCCCAGTAGTTGATGATTTTGTTCACTGGTGTGAGGATTCCTACCTGCAGCTGAATACGACAAAAACTAAACATATGATTATTGACTTTAGGAGGAAAACTCCCAGGCACAAAGTCACTGTACTAAAAGGCCAGACCACTGAATGTGTACAATCCTACAAATATCTTGGGACGATTATTGATAGTAATTTAAAGTTTGAAGAGAACTGTGAAAGAGTGTGCAAAAAGGGTCAGCAACATTTGCATTGTTTAAGGAAACTTGCACGCTTCCAAACTGACCGAACCATAATGATAATTTTTTATCGGGCTTTTATTGAATCTGTTTTATCCTTTTCTTTAGTGTCATGGTTTGGTCAGATAAAACTGAAACAGAGGAAATCCTTGGATCAGGCAGTTAGATGGTCCAGTCGTTTGCTTGGTGAGCCACAGCTGAGCCTGACATCCCTGTACACCAGACAGGTACAGAGGATGGCTACCTCCATTTTAAATGACTCCCCCCACCCTTTGCACTGCCACTTTCAGCTTCTTCCCTCCAGACGGAGGTTTGCTGTCCCAAAAAGTAAAACCCAGCGCTACAAAAACAGCTTTGTTCCTGCTGCTGTCAGAGTTGAACAAGTTGTAACAATATATTGCACATAATTTAGTTACCTATTTATTAATTTCATTTTATGTTTACTTATTTTTGTAGTTTTTTTATTTGGGCTTTAAATCTTTTATTGGGTTTTAGACTTTTGAGTTTTTAACCTCTTTGACTAGTCTAACTTTTTAATATGACCCCTCTCTCTTATCTTTTTTTTTTTTCTTATCTCTTTGTCTTATGTCCTGATTGGTGAAGCCTTGAGTATTTTTATCATGTTTATAGTCAGCTTCATGTGTGCTTGTGTTTGTGTTTATGTTGAATGTAATTGTGGTTTGTAAATATGGATGTCACCTGACTGCAAAGCAAATCTACCTATGGGTACAAATAAAGTAACCTGAACCTGAACCTAAAAGTGCAAATAAGGACTCAGTGAGTAGCCCCACTATTCTTGTTGATCAGTTCAAAAATTTGTTTAGACATGCTTGAAGCAAATGTTTCCAGGAGGCTGGTGGGAGCATTGCTCCATGTGGAGCTTTGTGAAGCCATTCTTCATGGCTTCACAAAGGGCATCCATGGTCTGGAACTGACATCCGTTTTTGTAAACTTCCCTTGCCATCCATCCTCAAACGTTCTCAATGGGAAGTTTGTGGAGTGGGAGGAGATGCAGCCCTTGAAGCCGTTTTTAGTTCTTTAAACCCTTCTTTTGTAGATGCCATCTTATGTTTATAAATTTGGATCGAGGATCTGCCCGTGTCTTCACGGACAGCCCAGCGGATCCTCCAACTCGACTCTGCGTGTTCCTCTGATCTAAATCCCAGAACGTTTGGGGATGGATGACAAGGGAAATTTACAAAAATGCAAGTCACTTCCAGACTGTGGATGCCCTTCGTGAAGCCATCTTCACCACGTGGAGCAACGTTCCCACCAGCCTCCTGATAACACCGGCACATCAAGCGTGCCTAAACAAATTTTTGAAATGATCAACAAGAACAGTGGGGTTACTCGCTACCGAGTCCTTTTTTGACACTTTTAATTCTGTTTTTTTGTTGTTTTTTTTTTGGGGGGGGGGGGACTGTGGTCTTAAACTTTTGACCAGCTGATGAACAGCCTGTTTGAGTTTAAATGCAGTTTTCAATAAATTGCCTATGCTGGTCTACCATAAATAAGATACAAACGTAAAAGGACCACCCTCTCCGCTCTACAAATTTGCAAAAATAAAGGTGCAAATGCATGATTAAAGTTTACTAGGGCTCTCCTGAATGCTAGTTTTGGAGCACTGAACATTCTTTAGTAATCCAGATCAAATATCCTGTGATTGTCTTTCTTTGCCCTCAGTGCACTGTATCAGTATCTACTTACTATGTCTTATCAGATTTTTTTTTTTTTTTTCGTGTAAATTTGTATTTGCTTTTTTTGTTAATCTGGAACTTTTTTCTCTTGCAAAAAAGTAATTCTCTCATAAATCTGTTACTTTTTACTTGTACTGTTTTTCTTATAAATATGCATTTTCTTAAATGTACAGCATTTCTTGTAATTTTAAGACATTTTTCCTCATGAATTTTCAGAATTTTTAACATAATTTTGAGTCTTTTTCCTTGTAGATATAAATAAAGTACCCCTGCTACACAGACAATCTCCTGTTACCCGCACAGTGAAGATATACAGTGGGGCAAAAAAGTATTTAGTCAGCCACCAATTGTGCAAGTTCTCCCACTTAAAAGATGAAAGAGGTCTCCAATTTTCATCATAGGTATACCTCAACTATGAGAGACAAAATGAGAAAAAAAAAATCCAGAAAATCACATTGAAGGATTTTTAATGAATTAATTGGTAAATTCCTCAGCAAAATAAGTATTTGGTCACCTACAAACAAGCAAGATTTCTGGCTCTCACAGACCTGTAACTTCTTCTTTAAGAGGCTCTTCTGTCCTCCACTCGTTACCTGTATTGATGGCACCTGTTTGAACTCGTTATCAGTATAAAAGACACCTGTCCACAACCTCAAACAGTCAGACTTCAAACTCCACTATGACCAAGACCAAAGAGCTGTCAAAGGACACCAGAAACAAAATTGTAGACCTGCACCAGGCTGGGGAGACTGAATCTGCAATAGGTAAGCAGCTTGGTGTGAAGAAATCAACTGTGAGAGCAATTATTAGAAAATGGAAGACATACAAGACCACTGATAATCTCCCTCGATCTGGGGCTCCACGCAAGATCTCAACCCGTGGGGTCAAAATTATCACGAGAACGGTGAGCAAAAATCCCAGAACCACATGGGGGGACCTAGTGAATGACCTGCAGAGAGCTGGGACCAAAGTAACAAAGGCTACATCAGAAACACACTACGCCGCCAGGGACTCAAATCCTGCAGTGCCAGACGTGTCCCCCTGCTTAAGCCAGTACATGTCCAGGCCCGTCTGAAGTTTGCTAGAGAGCATTTGGATGATCCAGAAGAGGATTGGGAGAATGTCATATGGTCAGATGAAACCAAAATAGAACTTTTTGGTAAAAACTCAACTTGTCGTGTTTGGAGGAGAAAGAACACCGTACCTACTGTGAAGCATGGGGGTGGAAACATCATACTTTGGGGCTGTTTTTCTGCAAAGGGACCAGGACGACTGATCCGTGTAAAGGAAAGAATGAATGGGGCCATGTATCGTGACATTTTGAGTGAAAACCTCCTACCAGCAAGGGCATTGAAGATGAAACGTGGCTGCGTCTTTCAGCATGACAATGATCCCAAACACACCGCCCGGGCAATGAAGGAGTGGCTTCGTAAGAAGCATTTCAAGGTCCTGGAGTGGCCTAGCCAGTCTCCAGATCTCAACCCCATAGAAAATCTTTGGAGGGAGTTGAAAGTTCGTGTTGCCCAGCGACAGCCCCAAAACATCACTGCTCTAGAGGAGATCTGCATGGAGGAATGGGCCAAAATACCAGCAACAGTGTGTGAAAACCTTGTGAAAACATTTGACCTCTGTCATTGCCAACAAAGGGTATATAACAAAGTATTGAGATGAACTTTTGTTATTGACCAAATACTTATTTTACCGAGGAATTTACCAATTAATTCCTTCAAAATCCTTCAATGTGATTTTCTGGATTTTTTTTTTCTTATTTTGTCTCTCATAGTTGAGGTATACCTATGATGAAAATTAGAGACCTCTCTCATCTTTTAAGTGGGAGAACTTGCACAATTGGTGGCTGACTAAATACTTTTTTACCCCACTGTAGTCCAAGGAGGCGCAGGATGCTCTGAAGGACTGTTTTGAATCCACTGCGTGGGAGCAGTTCTGTGATCCACATGGTGAGGACATTGACTGCCTCACACAGAACATCACAGACTACATCAACTTCTGTGTGGAGAACACCGTATCCACCAAGACCATACGGTGTTTCTCAAACAACAAACCCTGGATCAACCCTAAGATAAAGACACTGCTGAAGGAGAAGAAAAGGATCTTCAGGTCGGGAAACAAGGAGGAGCTGAAGTCTGTACAGAAGGAGTTAAGGAGGAAGATCAGAGTGGAGAAGGACAGCTAGGGGAAGAAGATGGAGGACAAGCTGCAGCAGAGTGAAGTCAGCAGTGTCTGGCGAGGCCTCAAAACCATCTCTGGGCACCAGAATGCCTCCTCCTAGGCTGCAAGGGGAAGGGAGTGGGTGAACAACTTGAACCTCTTCTTTAACAGGTTTGACCAACCGCCCTCTTCTCCGCCTGCCCACCAACCACTGCTGCCTCCACTTTCATCTAGTTCCGCTGTCCACTGCCCTCTCTCCACCCCCCCCACATCCCCTGCTGTTTTTCCCCTCACAGACCCAACATCCCCCCTCCTAGCACACAGCCCCTCGGCCCCAGCCTGTTAAAGTAAAACTGAACTCACCTTTTTGCCAAAAAAGTAGAACAGCAGATTAATTCCTTATTACATATTGTATTTTTCAACACATAAAAGAAATTTTTAGGCCGTGCGATGGCCAAGCTATAAGCCGATAAACTTTAGCCTCTGGCTGGCAGTGCCAAACAAACCGGAAGTAGTGCAGACGACGTCACGAGTGTGACCCTTATCAAAACAACAATGGCAGATGATAGCAGTTCCAGCAGTCAAGAACACCAGAGTTTTCAGAGTGAAGAGGCATTCAGGATCGGTGACAAGACAGAGGAGGATGCAGGAGTGTCAAGTGAACAGGAAGAGAGCGAGGGAGGCATCGAACCGTACAGATTAGAGCCAGAATTTTCGGGGGATTCCGGCACCGACTCAGACCGCAGCAATGATGGGGAGGAGAGTCGCTTATTGAATACAGAATGGTGAGTCTTTACTTTGGCATGTTTGGGGTGTCAGGATAAGGAAAATTAACAATAAAAAAGAAAGGGGAAAAAAAAAAAACCCATCAGCATTTTTCCAACTTATTACAGTGATCTCTCACTTATCGCGTTTAATGGGGACCAGAACCAACCGCGAAAAGTGAAAAACCGCGAAGTAGCGTCACCCCCCCCCCCCCCCAAGGGCGTCACAAGCACTATTTTGCACAAAAAGGCACAAGAGAACAGCGAAAAGTGCCACTAAGCAACATGAGCGATAAAGAACAATGAATGCGGTCTTCCTTCGCTGGGTATAGGCGCTCGGCAGGGAGCGAAGCTGGGTAAAACGTCTCGGCCAATCAGCTTGCGAGATTCCCGAGCGGTGAAGAGGTGGGCGGAGAGGAGTGGAGCGGTGGTCAGAGAGGTAGATTTTCAGTTGTGCGGGCTCTCCGTGTTGATACCTGATGTTCTAATGTAGAAGGCAGGGAGACTACATTAGAACATCAGGTATCAACACGGAGAGCCCGCACAACTCAAAATCTACCTCTCTGACCACCGCTCCACTCCTCTCCGCCCACCTCTTCACCGCTCGGGAATCTCGCAAGCTGATTGGCCGAGACGTTTTACCTCGCAAGCTGATTGGCCGAGACGTTTTACCCAGCGAAGGAAGACCGCATTCATTGTTCTTTATTGCTCGTGTTGCTTAGTGGCACTTTTCGCTGTTCTGTTGTGCCTTTTTGTGCAAAATAGTGCTTGTGACGCCCTTGGGGGGGGGGGTGACGCTACTTCGCGGTTTTTCACTTTTCGCGGTCAGTTCTGGTCCCCATTAAACGCGATAAGTGAGAGATCACTGTATATCTAGAAACACATCGCTTCCCGGTCGCTTTTCCTCCCCCTTTCTTTTCTTTGGTCGCCATGACAGCTTTCCTTGGCCACTGAACAGATCTTCCCAGGTGTTGGAAGTGTTTTGTAGTCGACTATCACGACAAAATGCACCAAAAACAACCAGTGTCGACGTGCTCATAATGGTAAACATGAGGACTGGGTCACACTCGTGATGTCACGCGGGACTCCGGCTGCACTTCGGCGGATTTGTCTGATTTTTCAGGGCGGGAAATTCAAAATCGCGATTTTTCTCCAAGATTCCGGGATTTGTGGAGGGGGTGCCAATGATAAATTATCTTTATAATTGTATGTACTATCACCCAGTGCCGTTCAATGCCGTTCAGTTCAGTTCTACTTTAATGTGTGGATCTGTATTGTCTGCTAAGTGTGCTTAGAGGTTTTTTTTCTATGTGATCACAACCTTGCTCACTCGAGCCATATTTTGATAACTATGTTTTTTCTCTCTGCCCAATGTGTCACCCCCTTCCCCCCTCCCCCTCTTTACCCCCCACTGCATGAGGCGCCTGTATGGCTGCCGCGTCATTAGGGAGCGCTTAACAATGAGCGCACCTTAGTGATAAGTAAAATTCCTTGTTTGCGTAAGCATACTTGGCAATAAAGTTGATTCTGATTCTCACCCAAGACCCAGGTGAGAGCTCAGCTGAAGATCAAGGTGATGAAGGCTGAAGGTCCAGGCGACATCAGCTCAAGGCTCCTCAAGTCCTGTACAGACCAGTTGTGCAGAATTGTGGAGCACATCTTCAATCTGAGCCTGAAGCTGGGGAGGGTACCACAGCTGTGGAAAATATCCTGTGTGGTACCCGTACCGAAGACTCTGCACCTCAAGGACCTGAACAGCTACAGACCAGTGGCCCTCACATCACACCTAATGAAGACCCTGGAGAGGCTGCTCCTTGCCCACTTCCGCCCCCTGGTGGGACCAGCGATGGACCCACTTCAGTTTGCCTACCAGCATGGCATCAGGGTGGAGGATGCAGTGACCTTCCTCCTACATCTTTCCCTGTCCCATCTGGAGAAGCCTGGGAGCACTGTGAGGATCATGTTCTTTTTTTTTTTTCCACAATATCTTTATTGAACCTTTTTTTTTTTTTTAACAAACATGATACAAACAATCAAACACTAACACTAAAGTACTACAAAAAAAAAAAAGAAAAAAAAAAGGATGCACTAAAAACACCAACAACCACCAGCAAAATCAAATCTTAAACAATGCTCCTCTGTTTAGTCTAGACAATCCAATACATAAGTATACATATTATGTTCACCAGTTTGGAATTTACAAGGTCCACACACATCATTCACCTTCTTCTTCAAAAGTTATGTATAAATTTTTTACATAATCAATAAAAGGTCTCCATATATTCTCAAACACAATTTCCTTTGATTTCAGTATATATGTTATTCTTTCTAATGGAAGGTTTGTTAACATCTGTCTTAACCACTGAGTCACATCTGGTCTATGAGTCTTTTTCCATAATAGTGCAATACATTTTTTGGCATTAAGCAAACTGAGGTCTATGAATGTTCTTTCACTTTTATTAAAATTATGCTTTTCTGGGTACAGACCCAACAAAAACAATTTAGGATTCAATATGATTTGTTTTGAGATTATTTTTTCAATTGTTACCCTCACCTCTTCCCAAAACATTCTTATTAATCTACATTCCCATACACAATGAAATAGAGTTCCTTTACTTTCCATGCATTTTGTGCATGTATCTGGTATATTTTTGTTATATTTATTTAACTCCTCTGGTGTAACATACATCCGCATTAACCATTTGAAATGTATCAATTTAAGGCGTACATTTATTGATTTGGTTTGAGCTTCTGTACAAGCCAATTCCCATTGTTCCTCTGAAATTTAAGTTTGCAGATCTTCTTTCCAGTAGTTTAATCTTTTCAGTGAATTTTCACTTGAAGATAGTGTCAATGAGTTATAAAACTCTGAAATAATACCCTTTCTTTTACTATCTTTCATCATCATTTTTTCCAAGGATGAATAAATAGGTCGAGTGAGAGCTTTATTTTGATTTGATCGAATAAAGTTTCTAAGTTGAAGATATTTAAAAAAATGTGTTCTATTGAGATTAAATTTGATCCTCAGCTCTTCAAAAGACATTATGTTATCTGCACATGGCAAATATAAATCCTGAATCTTTTGTATCCCTTTTAAATTCCATACTTTAAATACAGCGTCCGCTCTCCCTGGTTTAAAATATTGATTACCCCATATTGGACTAAATTGTGACAATAACTGTGGTTCTTTTAAATAGTTTTTAGCTTCACACCATATTTTGATCATATGCTTTACAAATGGATTTTTAACTTGTTTTTGTCATTTTTTTGCCGAATCTGAGTATATGAATATGGGAAGAGGTAAAGGTAAATTGTATGATTCCATTTCAGTCCAGTGAGGGAGATCATTTGATGAAAAATAATATGTCATAGACCTCAGTTGTGCCGACCAATAATACAACATAAAATTTGGACATTTCAGACCTCCACGATCAAATGGTAAATATAATAAAGACAGACGTAATCTAGCCCTCCTGTTGTTCCATATAAATTCCACTAACTTTTTTTTTATTCTTGAGAATAAATCTAAAGGTGGTGATAAGGGAATGTATTGAAATAAATAAAGTATTTTAGGTAAAATATTACTTTTAAGTATATTGATTCTCCCGATCATCGACATTGGTAGTGACATCCATCTCTGAGTTAACTCATTGATATCTGTCATTAAGGCTTCATAGTTGACACTGGCGACTGATTCTAGCTTAGGCACAATTTGGATTCCTAAATATTTAAACTGATTTACAACATTGAATTGATTTACCTCAGGGGCTGGGTAATTTCTCTGGGTCTCATTTAGCATTAATATTGAAGATTTAGTTTTATTTATTTTATATCCTGATATTTCCCCAAAATTCTTTATTAAATTCAACAAGGTTGGAATTGATTTTTTTAGATTCGACATAAACAAAATTATGTCATCGGCGTACAGGGAGATTTTATGTTCTGTTGGTCCAACTTTAATTCCATATATTTGTGAATGTAAACGTATCGCTATCGCTAAAGGTTCAATTGCCATAGTAAACAGTAAAGGTGAAAGTGGACAGCCTTGTCGACATCCTCTATTGATTTTTATTGGTTTTGAAATATTGTTATTTGTTAGGATTTCTGCTGTAGCATTATTGTATATTATTTGAACCCATTTTATGAAATTATTTCCAAGTCCAAACCTTTGTAGGACTTCAAAAAGAAAGGGCCATTCAACTCTATCAAAGGCCTTTTCGGCGTCCAGTGATAGGAGAGCTGTATCCGGTGCTTCTTTATTAAAATAAATAATATTAAATAGTCTTCTTACATTATGGAAGCCTTGTCTTCCCTTTATAAAGCCATTCTGATCTCGATTAATAATATTTGGTAAAATTTCTTGTATTCGTCTTGCTAAAATTTTACAGATTATCTTAAGGTCGGCGTTTAATAGGCTTATTGGTCTCATATTTTCACATTTATTAGAGGGCTTACCTGGTTTTGGCAGCAGTATAATTAAGGCATTATTTATGTATAATGGTAAATTATTATTTTGAAATGCTTCTAAAACCATTTCCAAAAAAGGTTTTATTAATTTATTCTTAAATTTCTTATAAAGGTCAACTGGAAGACCATCTGGTCCTGCACTTTTTCCTGATTTCATATTATCAATGGCTAGCCCAACTTCTTCTTGACTAATTTTAGACTCCAATATCTCCCTGTTTTCATTTGGAATACACGGTATAGATAGTTCGTTCAAAAACCCATTTAGTTTTGTTAAATCAAATTCATTTTTAGTATCATATAATTTTTCATAGTAATCTCTAAAGGCTCTGTTAATTTCTAAAGGATCTATAACTACCTGTCCGTTACTTATAATACTAGTAATTGGTGTTTTAATTTCTAATTGTTTAATCTGCCATGCCAATAATTTTCCTGATTTTTCACCTTGTTCATAAAAAGATTGTTTCAATCTTAGAAGACTCGAGGCAGCTCTATTCGCTGATTTTTTGTCGTATTCAGCTCTCAAAATCAGTAATTCATTCTCCAACCTTGGATCACTTCCTGCATACACTTTTTCCTGAAGACTTTTCATTTTATGTTCCAATTTAGCTCTCTCCTCTCGAGTCTTCTTAGATTTTGATCCTGTATAACTAATAATATGTCCCCTAATAAAAGCTTTGAAAGCTTCCCACTTTACACATGCTGATGTTTGTGTAGTATTGATGTCAAAGTACTCGTCTATCTGTTTTTCTATATACTTGACAAATTCCTCATCCTGAAGCCATTTATGCTGAAATTGCCATCTACCTGATTCCTTTGTCAATTTTTTATCTACATATATTAGACAACAGGGTGCATGATCAGAGATCACGATGTTATCATAAAAGCAGTTTTGAATCTTGGATCTTAATTCTGTGGAAATCAAAAAATAATCAATACGTGAGAATGTCTTGTAGGTACTGGAATAACAAGAATAGGCTTTAACTTGTGGTTTCATTTCTCTCCATATATCTAACAATCTCAATTCTTTCATAAAATGATTAATAGTCATCCTACATCCATTGTGCGTACAATCCAGTCCTGTTGATCTATCTATACCTGGATTCAATGTACAATTAAAATCCCCTGCTATTATATGTTGCCCTGTAAGTGATGATAAAATAAGAAATAAATTAGCAAAGAACTTTTGATCATCTATATTGGGACCATATAAGTTCACAAGATTTATATTTTCTAATAGCAAAGAACCTTGAATGATTACATATCTTCCAAGTTTGTCTCCAATTACATTTTTCACTTGAAAAGGGACTGATTTATGTATGAGAGTCATAACTCCCCTGGCCCGGGATGAAAATGATGAGGTGAATACACTTCCTTGCCATCTACTCCTAATTCTTTTTATATCCTCCTCTATTAGATGAGTTTCTTGTAAAAACACAATTTTTGAACCCATGTCTTTTATTTTATTCATAACTTGTTTAAGTTTTTTTAAATTTTGTAGACCTCTGCAATTCCATGAAGTTAAATTAAGATTAACACTTTGGTTTATGATCAATAGAGAGTTTGGGATTACCTTGCAGTGTAAACATGCTCATACAGAGAAGCAAAAACATGAGTGGTTGAACATTCATCCTACAAACTACACACAAACAAATTCCCCCTTCCCACACTTGTGGCGAACCCCCCAAAATCAAAAGAAAAATTCCGTCTCCCGATATAGCCATCGACCGTTCCACATCCACGGGGAACAGCCTAAGCCACTCCTTCTTCATCCTCCCAATCACCCTAACTCTACTGCTTTTAATGACGTAACATTAACTCTCCTCTGTAGTTTTCCAACTTAACTCCAAAATTTTTAACAACTTTGTACATCATAGTTTTTTTTTGTTTGTTTTGTTTTTGTTTTTTAATATATAATACAATCTATATTTTGTAAACTTGCTGTTTACTTCAAGTCAGTCAGATGCCTGTGCAAATGCTTAATTATTCTACCTTATATTTTGTTCATGCTTAGCTCCCACCAGTCTCTTCTTCTTCTTTGATCTTCTTGATGAACTCCTGCGCCTCCTCTGGGGTCTTGAAGATGTGGGTTCTGCCCTCATACGTGGTCAACAGTCTCGCAGGATAGATTACACCATGACGAATCCCAAGGTTGCGCAGCTCCTTACGTATGGGATCAAACTGCTTCCTCAATTGTTGGATTCCTGTGGCCAAATCTGGGTAGAACCGCACCTGCTGATCCTGGTGTTTAATCTCTCCTTTAGCTCGTGCAGCGTTGAAGATCTTCATCCTGTCTCTGTTGCTAAGAAACTTCATAATTAAGGTCCTCGGCGGTCCCTTATCTCTCCGTGGGCCAATACGATGTGCTTTTTCCAGAACCACTGCTGATTGCAACTCCTCGCTGCCCAGCACCTCCGGAATCCACTTTTCCAGAAAGGAATATACGTCCCGACCTTCTGATTCCTCTGGAAGACCCACCAGCCTCAAGTTATTCTGTCTCGACCGAGATTCCAAATCCAAAATATTATCTTCTAGACATTTATTTTTTTTTTCCAAAGTGCGCACCTTTAATTGAAGACGGGTGACGTCATCTTCAGCACTAGCGAGACGGAGCTCCATCTGCGCCGTTCGTTCTACACAGTCACCCAATTCCTTTCTTATTCCTTCCAACGCTGTCATAATCCCATCAAATCTAGAGGAAAAGTCCGCTCTCATTGAACTCATGGCAGCCATCAGCGCATCTGCGCCGCTCCCCGCAGATATCGCACCGTTGCCAGCCTCCTCCGCCATATATGGAGTTTTATTTGCTGCGTCACAGACCTGAAAGTCCGTTAATTTGGACTGTTTCGGCGGCTCGCTTTTTCCTTTACCTGGTTTTCCAGCCTTAGGCTTCGCCGACATATCCTCGCCCAAACGCTGGGATACGTTCTGTCCCAAATGAGAGAGTTATTTGCCGATTTTTTTCTCCAGGAGCAGAGCAGAGTGAAACACGTCCGTCTTACGTGGCAGCCATAACCGGAAGTCAAGATCATGTTCTTTGATTTCTCCAGTGCTTTCAACACCATCCAACCAGTGATCCTGAGGGATAAGCTGCTATGTGCAGGGGTGGACCAGCACCTGTTATCGTGGATCCTGAACTACCTCACAAACCGACCACAGTTTGTGAGAACACAGGAATGTGTGTCTTACACCATCATCTGCAGTACAGGGGCCCCCCAGGGAACAGTTCTGGCTCCCTTCCTATTCACCCTCTACACTGCTGACTTTTCACACAATATACCACACTGCCATCTACAGAAGTTCTCTGATGACTCTGCAATCGTTGGCCTCATCTCTGATGGAAATGATGCGGAATACAGAGGACTTATCCAGGACTTTGTGGACTGGTGCCTGCGGAACCGCCTCTAGATCAACATGAGGAAAACCAAGGAATTGGTGGTGGACTGCCATAGACGAGGACAACCCCCCACAGCACCGGGGAACAAACATTGAGATGGTGACATCTTACAAGTACCTGGGTGTTCACCTGAACAATAAACTGGACTGGTCACACAACATCAGTGTGCTCTACAAGAAGGGGCCATGCAAGCTGTACCTCCTGAGGAGACTCAGGTCTTCTGGAGTACAAGCGGCACTCCTGAAGACCTTCTACGATTTGGTGGCAGCATCGGCTATCACATTTGGAATGATCTGCTGGGGCAACGGCATCACGGTCGCCGACAGAAAGAGACTGAACAGGCTGATCAAAAAAGCCAGCTCTGTTCTTGGGTACCGCCTCGACCCAGTAGAGGGGATAAGAGAGAGGAGGATGGTGGCTGTCATCTCTGCTGGAGTCCAAGTCCCACCCCAGCGGGACACACTGAACGCACTGATGAGCTCATTTAGCGGTAGGCTGTGCCATCCTAAGTGCTCGAGGGAGAGGTTCTGCAGGTTCTTCTTACCTACGGCTGTCAGAATTTATAATCCAGTCCCTCCAGGATTTCGCGGGATGTTTTTATGATTGTTTTGGCCCAAAAAGCCTGAATTCACAGGAGCTTTTTTTTTTTAAAGTTGCGATGTTTGGAGAGTTTTTTTTGCACTAAAAGTTGTGGGAAGAATTACAAATTTTAAAGCAGATGGTTTTTCCAGCTTACTACAGTGATATTCTATATAACAATACAAGAAAAGCACAGGATTGTCAAACATTTCCTATTACAGTGATTTGTAAATTAAGCAGAAACTTCTGCTATACAGAAAAACTCTTGTGCTACAGCCAATACAGACTTCAACACAATATCCATTACAACAGCTAAATTGCACTGAATGCATGTTAAAAGAGTAGAGATGTGGAAATTATTTGCAGCGCCTTCATTTGAAAACCCCCTACGGTCCCCAACCACTCGGTACCGAGCAGAAAGGAAAAAATACATAATTTATTCTGTTAGTCTGTATTTTCTATTGGAGTCTGTGTTTTTCTGGAAAAAAAAATGCAGACAATATTCCTATGCCTAACTCCTACCTGTCTGTCCATCTGCTGCGCGTCTTGACACATACACACCCATCTCATCAGACACACATCTTTCATTTACGGGGGGAGCGGGGGGGCTTTGTCCATGTTCAGAGGTTCACAGCTTTAAAGCTCATTGACAAGATGCAGTAATGAATTTACCTCTAAAGATGTATGAAATGATCAAACACTGGCTGTAGTGTTAGACTTGCTTGTTTGTGATTTTATGGAGTCTCTTGTCATGTGCGCTCCCGCAACGGGATGCTTTTGGGGCAGGCAGACATTTTTCAACACAAACCCAGCACTTCGTACATGCGGTCAGGACGGAGACGTCCACCGGCAGGCTGGGGGACACGGAGGAAGGGACAGTGTTGGAAACTTCGCAGGTGAGTGGTTTTTTTTTTTTTTAAATCACACACTGTTTTTGCTGAAGCGTTCCGTTAATACTTACTGTAAACACGGACGTGAACGCGATGTAGCGATGCATTTGATTGGTTTGACTGAGCGTTTCAGCGCCACAAAGCTGAAATTTGATTGGTGAAATTGGCGGAAGTTGACGAGGATAGGCCAAAATTGCAGGAAAGTTGCGGTGATTGGATAAAGTTGCAAGGTCGCGCAATAGTTGTGCTGATTGATTTTGCGTGAATTGATGCGATCGCAATATCGCAAAATCCTGGAGGGACTGAATCTAACCGGTGCTGCTCATAGAGGCCGTATTAAACATCACAACTTTGGACAATAGAGATCGTCCCCTCCAATACACAACTAAGACAATTAAAATTATTATCAAGGGTGGCAACAACACTGTTCATTCAAATGTGAAATGTACTGTCTGGGTACATATTTATATTTTGCCGGGTAATTTAACTAACTGTAATGCTGTTGATACCATCTCGCTGCAATGTTCCTGCACTGTGTACATATGTATATTTATTTTGTTCTTTGGCTATCCAGTTCTTATCTTATCTACTATTGCTCTGAGTGCTGCTATCCCTGTGCTGCTGCAATCCTGCAATTTCTCCATTGTGGGACTAATAAAGGCTCATCTTATAATTGTTTTTATGCCCCACAGTGGGAATAACGTTTGTGACCGGTTCGTTCGTTTGACAACATGTTGCCACTTTGTCACTATCCACCTTATTCCTGGGGGTGTCGCTGTAGGAGCGATTATGGGCGGAGCGTCCGGTTTCAGCTGACATAGTGTTAAACCAGTCAGAGTGGCGTAGCAGGGGCATTTAAAATAGCATTTTTCAAATTCATTTTAATGTATAGTCCACATACGTGTTTTGCACTCAAGTGGCAGCTAATTTCAGCTCTTCTAGTTTTTGAATGTTTTGGCACTTGCTGGTGTTCATGGTTGTGCCAATAGACTGGATAAATGGAGGCTTCTCACCACACGGTGACAGACGACATCCAAGCACGGTGTTGTGGCGTACGTCTGCTCTAAGGTAAATTTGATTATGCCCAACATATTTTAGACGTGCTGGTCTGAATGCGCAAAGCATCATTACAAGTGCAGGCAATGAGAAGTCAGCACAGTGGTGCAGTGATTAGTACTGTTGCCTAAGAGCTAGAAGGTTCCAGGTTCTAATCCCCAGGCTGTCAGGGGTAGGAACCTTTCTGTGTGGAGTTTGCATGTTCTCCCTGTGCTGCGTGGGTTTACTCCGGGGGACTTTGGTTTCCTCCCACAATCCAAAGTGACGCATGTTAGGTTAATTGGTTGTTCTAAAATTGATATGTCTCCTATAGGCCCCTTAGAATAGAGGGTTACTACTAGTGAAGCGCTTTGAGTGGTCTTTGAGACTAGAAAAAGAGCTATATAAGTACAGGTCCTTATCCCTTATAAATCATGACACTTTCTTTATTTGGTAGTGGCAAAGTCCCAGGGAAACCCTATGAGTGCCTGGTATCATTGGAAAGCTTAGAAATCGTACTTCATAAAAATATCTATGTTTTTGCGGAAGACGTAACTCCCGACTGATCGAACGCAAGTTTTCAACGTAGCTAAAATATAAACAATTCGCCTTTTTCTGGGTCAGTTTTCGCACATTTCCTACAAATTAAATATCATTTTGAAGGTCTTTCAATACAGAATATGGAAATAACGTTACATCAGTTTTGAAAATGTCCTCAAAGTGACTCATTTTGCCAGCACAGGTCATTTGTTTACAGTATTAGCATCTTAGCAGCAGCACTAACTAACTGAGCTACTGTCTACGAGGCCACTTTTGAAGGTCATCTTCCCATCCCTCGATAGTCGTGGGAAGTGGTATGATTATATTACTGTTTTGAGGTGCAAGAGGCCGTGTTCCCGCATTTCTGATGCCGAAGTCATTGTTTCTGAACAAGGACAAGTGTCCCGTTTCAGTGACAACCATATGTTCTAAACTAGTACTGTGGAAATGTGAAAATGACGAGGCAGAGTTTAGCTCACGAGTCAGGTTTATTCACATCTTCCAACATCAGCAAAGCAGAAAAAAAGAAAAACACAGACATTCGTCCTTTATATATCCAGGACCTTCAAAGCTCACAGTCACATTGCCTTTAATCACAAGTAACAATGCATCTTCTCTTAAATCCTATAACATCCTCCTCATAGACTCTGGCATACCAGGAAATCCCCCAAGGCCGTCTCTTGCATACCAAAGACTAAATTTTCACATCCTCCTGTTATCTCCAAGGAGGCCCAGTTCTTTGTTCTCTCTGAGGTGTGAAGCTTAAAGTGATGCACGTGTCCCACATGACCCCCCCCCCAAACATCTAAGATGGAACAACAGAATAACTGTCTGCATGTCATGATAAAATCATTACACATTAACCCACGTGCTGCTTGGGCCTCAGTCTCCTCCCATATCTGCTGTAAGCGGGCTTCGCCACTTCTGCGGTGCCATCCTGCTGGGGAGCTGTTGTCTGGGGGTGAGAACTGTTTGTCACTCCCTGTGGGTGTTCTGGGGAATGTCCCCGAGGGGGTCTGCCGCGCCGAGGAGCCCTGGCCAACAGCACATCCTCGTCCGCCACCACAAAGGCGGGTTTGAGCCTGTTTATGCCAATCTTTTCCTTCCTGCCCCCCAAATCTAGCAAAAAATGTTTGTCCCCTGTTTCCAGCACTCTAAATGGTCCATCATAAGGTGGTCGCAGCGGTGGGCGATGGGCATCGTGTCTGACAAAAACAAACTCTGCGTTTTTCAAAGCCTTAGGCACAAAAACGTGCGGAAAACTGTGGTGAACGGGGCCAGGCAGCGTGCCCGATTCCGTGCCACGCTGCAACCGCTGAGACGGGGAGCTATTTGGCGCAGGATTATCTGGGAGAAACTCCCCGGGCAGCCGAAGTGGCTGCGCAAAAACTAGCTCAGCCGGGGAGGCTTCTAAGTCCTCTTTAGGTGCAGAACGCAACCCCAATAAAACCCACAGTAGCCTGTCTACCCAATTTGCATCCGTCAGCGATGCTCTGAGAGCCGCTTTCAATGACCTATGAAAACGTTCGCATAACCCATTAGCCTGCGGATTGTACGCGGTTGTGCGGTGGATCGTTACCCCCAGGCTGTGGGCCATTGTTGACCAAAGTTCGGAAACAAATTGAGGACCTCTGTCGGACGTAATGTCCGACGGGACTCCAAAGCGTGCTACCCATGCTGTTAAAAACGCGCGCGCCACCTCCTCGGCTGTGGTTGACGCCAGTGGGACCACTTCCGGCCAGCGCGTGGTGCGGTCCACCATTGTCAGAAGGTGTGTGCACCCCTGTGACGGCGGGAGGGGGCCTACGAGGTCCACGTGAACATGATCGAACCTCTTAGCCGGGATGTGAAACGGCTCCAAGGGAGCTCTCGTGTGTTTGTGTACCTTGGCTCGTTGACAAGCCATGCAGGCTGCTGCCCACTCCTTAACTTGTTTGTGCAGGCTCGGCCATACAAATTTCTCTCCTACCATTTTGACCGACGTGCGCACTCCCGGGTGCGCCAGAGAATGAATCGAGTCAAAAACACGGCGGCGCCACGCGGCCGGTACCGCAGGACGCGGTCACCCAGTGGAGACATCGCAGATTGGGGGGGCATACCGTCTTGCAGCACCCTGTTCTCCAGCCTTAACCCTGTTGGTCCAGACTGGATCGCGCGCACGTCCGCGTCGCTAACCTGATCCGTGGCCATGGCTGCATAATCTATCCCTACGCGGACTGGGGCCGCCACGGCGCGCGAGAGACAGTCTGCCACTACATTCAGTTTACCCGCCACATGCTGAATATCGGTAGTAAACTCTGAGATAGTGGCCAGCTGTCTTTGCTGCTGGCCTGACCACAGTTCTGAAACCTTGGCCATCGCGAATGTCAGCGGCTTGTGGTCAACGAACGCGGTGAAACGGCGTCCTTCCAGCCAGAACTGTAAGTGGCGAATGGCCAAGTGGAGAGCTAACAACTCCCTGTCGAATGCGCTGTATTTTCGTTCACTATCGCGCAAAGTCCTGCTGAAAAAGGCGAGCGGCTGCCAAGCCCCGGCTACATGCTGCTCCACGACCGCCCCTATGGTCACATCTGACGTGTCAGTAGTGAGCGCTATGCGGGCCGTTGGGTCTGGATGTGCTAACAACGCAGCGTTTGCCAGGGCTGTTTTGACCTCCGAGAATGCTCGCTCTCGCTCCGGAGACCATTCGATCTTATTTGTGGGTTTTTGTTTTTTGAGTGCGGCATACAATGGTTGCATGAGCTGTGCTGCGCGGGGGAGGAAACGGTTATAAAAATTCACCATTCCCAAAAACTCCTGTAACACCTTGACCGTTTGTGGCTGGGGAAAATTTGCTACCGCGTGCACTTTGTCAGGCAGCGGAACCGCTCCTTCTGGAGAGACACGATGCCCCAAAAAATCAATCTGCGTCACCCCGAACTGACACTTCGCTGGGTTGATTATTAAACCGTGCTCTCCCAATCTCCGGAAAACTGCCGTGAGGTGGTTTTCGTGTTCGTCTTCAGACGCGCTGGCTACTAAGATGTCGTCCAGGTAGACGAATACGAAGGGGAGATCACGCAACACCGCGTCCATCATGCGTTGGAACGTCTGTGCAGCGCCTTTAAGCCCAAATGGCATGCGCAAAAACTCGAATAGGCCAAACGGAGTTATTACAGCTGTTTTGGGTATGTCCTCAGCGCGCACTGGGACTTGGTGGTAACCGCGGACCAAGTCTATCTTAGAAAAAAAGCGCGCCCCCGCCAAATGAACAGAAAAGTCTTGGATATGCGGGATTGGGTAGCGGTCATGCGCTGTGGCGTTGTTCAACCTGCGGAAATCTCCGCAAGGTCGCCACGAGCCGTCAGCTTTCGGGACCATGTGGAGCGGGGAAGCCCATGGGCTGTTCGAACGCCTGATGATGCCCAACCTTTCCAGGTTGGCGAACTCCTTGCGCGCTATGGTCAGTTTAGCTGAATCCAAGCGCCGAGCTTTTGCAAAAACGGGCGGTCCGGTGGTAGTAATAAAATGTTCCACCCCGTGTTTAGCGACGGCTGCTGAAAATGTGGGAACCGTGAGTGCTGGGAACTGAGTGAGCAGTGTGTGGAACTTACCGCTTGCAGCTGTGACGTTGGCTTGTGCTGTTGGCGGGGCCACTCGGGCTGTACAGGGAATAGAATAAAAAGAAAGTGCGCCTGTTAGCAAGATCAACAAACAAACCATGTGAGCACAGAAAATCAGCCCCCAACATATTGAAATTCACTGCAGCTATGACAAAAGTCCACTCAAATGTAAGGCCATGTAGGGACAGAAGCAGAGTCCTCTCACCAAAGGTCTTAATCTCCGAGCCGTTCGCTGCTGACACCCCGGGACCTCTGGAAACCGCCAGCCGGTCAGTGGAGGAAGGTGTGATGAAACTCAACTGGGAGCCTGTGTCCACGAGGAAATGCCTCCCCGAGCGCGCATCCTTCAAGTAGAGCAGCTTGTTCTCCTCTCCGAGGGCCGCAGCTGCTACCGACCCCCGGTCTTGGCGTTTTCCGAGCGCTTGAACTGGCACGGTGGTATACATTTGCGTGCCTTCTCTGCAAAGCGGCGATAGTAGAAACAGAGGGTGTCTCCTCTGCGATCCTTGGCCCCCGCCGCTGCCGTCGTCGGTGGTTCTGCTACCGCCGTCTCTGGCCCCCCGCCATCTCCGGCCGTCGTGCCGAACTCCGTCGCTGCTGCAGTGGCCGCGCGCTGTTTGCTGGCGTTGAGAATCCGGTGCGCCTCCTGGGCCAGCGCGCAGAAGTCCCGCTGGGCCAACAACGGCGAACTGGCTAGGGTCGCTCTCGTGGCCGACGGTAGGGTCCTGAGGAAAATGTGGGTGAAGATGAAGTCGTCGTTGTCTGAGCCCCTCAACCTCAGCATGTTCTCCATCAGGTCAATGGGCGTGCCATCTCCCAAGTCGTTCAGAGCCAGGAGCCTCTCCGCTCTCTCCTCGACTGAGAGAGTGAAGCGCTGGATAAGCGCAGCCTTCAACCCGCCGTATTTGTCGTTGGCCGGTGGCCGCTCCAATAGGCTCTGCACATGCCGAGCCGTGCGGTTGTCGAGCTTTGCAATCACATGGTAGAACTTCGTGTCATCTACCGTTATCCCCCGGAGGGCGAACTGTGCTTCGACCAAGTGGAACCAGGAGCGCGGGTTGTCTTGCCAAAAGTCCGGTAGCTGGACGGTAGCGGCATACGCTTGGCTGGGAGCTCCTGACTCGGCTGGCCCGGGGGAATTTCTTTCATCCATGATACGTCTTAGGGTCACCAGTGTGGAAATGTGAAAATGACGAGGCAGAGTTTATCTCACAAGTCGGGTTTATTCACATCTTCCAACATCAGCAAAGCAGAAAAAAAGAAAAACACAGACATTCGTCCTTTATATATCCAGGACCTTCAAAGCTCACAGTCACATTGCCTTTAATCACAAGTAACAATGCATCTTGTCTTAAATCCTATAACATCCTCCTCATAGACTCTGGCAGACCAGGAAATCCCCCAAGACCGTCTCTTGCATACCAAAGACTAAATTTTCACATCCTCCTGTTATCTCCAAGGAGGCCCAGTTCTTTGTTCTCTCTGAGATGTGAAGCTTAAAGTGATACACATGTGTCCCACAGTACCGGAATTTGCTACCATAATTCATGCAAGGCATCATGGGGCCTAGGATTAAGGTGGATAGCTTCTACATTTCTGATTGGATTGACTTCAGATTTGCATAGAATTTTAATAGAAGCTTGAACCAAAATGAGGGGTTCCATTTTTTTAATTTTTTTTTTTTTTTTGGGGGGGGGGGGCTTATTTTTTCCAGTCCATTTTATGTTGACCACAGTTCTCATTAGAGGCCCCTAAAATGCAGATGTGTGGGGTATGTGAGCTAAATCTGGCATACTTACATTTGTATTAATGTTCATTAGTATGCAATGTCCCTTTCAAATAAACATTAAATGTACAGTGCATCCGGAAAGTATTCACGGCGCTTCACTTTTTCTACATTTTATGTTACAGCTTTATTCCAAAAGGGATTAAATTCATTTTCCCTCAAAATTCTACATACAATACCCAATAATGACAATGTGAAAAAAGTTTTTTTTTTTTTTTTTGAGATTTTTGCAAATTTATTAAAAATAAAGAAACTAAGAAATCGCATGTACATAAGTATTCACAGCCTTTGCCATGAAGCTCAAAATTGAGCTCAGGTGCATCCTGTTTCCACTGATCATCCTTGAGATGTTTCTACAGCTTAACTGGAGTCCACCTGTGGTAAATTCAGTTGATTGGACATGATTTGGAAAGGCACACACCTGTCTATATAAGGTCCCTCAGTTGACAGTGCATGTCAGAACACAAACCAAGCATTGTCTGTAGACCTCCGAGACAGGATTGTCTCGAGGCACAAATCTGGGTAAGGGTACAGAAAAATTTCTGCTGCTTTGAATGTCCCAATGACCACAATCGCCTCCATCATCCATAAATGGAAGAAGTTCAGAACCACCAGGACACTTCCTAGAACTGGCCGGCCGTCTAAACTGTACAATCGGGGGTGAAGGGACTTAGTCAGGGAGGTGACCAAGAACCCGATGGTCACTCTGTCAGAGCTCCAGCTTTGTTCTGTGAAGAGAGGAGAACCTTCCAGAAGGGCAACCATCTCTGCAGCAATCCACCAATCAGGCCTGTATGGTAGAGTGGCCAGACAGAAGCCACTCCTTCGTAAAAGGCACATGGCTGCCCACCTGGAGTTTGTCAAAAGGCACCTGAAGGACTCTCAGACCATAAGAAACAAAATTCTCTGGTCTGATGAGACAAAGATTGAACTCTCTGGCATGAATGCCAGGTGTCATGTTTGAAGGAAACCAGGCACTGTTCATAACCACGCCAGTGCTGGTAGCAGCATCATGCTGTGGCGATGTTTTTCAGCGGTAGGAACTTGGAGACTAGTCAGGATAGAGGGAAAGATGAATGCAGCAATGTACAGAGGCATCCTAGATGAAAACCTGCTCCAGAGCACTCTTGACCTCAGACTGGGGTGACGGTTCACCTTTCAGCAGGACAACGACCCTAAGCGCACAGCCAAGATATCAAAGGAGAGGCTTCAGGACAACTCTGTGAATGTCCTTGAGTGGCCCAGCCAGAGCCCAGACTTGAATCCAATTGAACATCTCTGGAGAGAGCTGAAAATGACTGTGTACCGATGCTTCCCATCCAACCTGATGGAGCTTGAGAAGTGCTGCAAAGAGGAAAGGGCCAAACTGCCCAAAGATAGGTGTGCCAAGCTTGTGGCATCATATTCAAAAAGACTTGAGGCTGTAATTGCTGCCAAAGGTGCATCAACAAAGTATTGAGCAAAGGCTGTGAATACTTACATATGTACATGTGATTTCTTAGTTTTTTATTTTTAATAAATTTGCAAAAATTAAAAAAAAAAAAACTTTTTTTCACATTGCCATTATGGGGTATTGTGTGCAGAATTCAGAGTAAAAAATGAATTTAATCCCTTTTGGAATAAGGCTGTAACATAAAATGTGGAAAAAGTGAAGCGCTGTGAATACTTTCTGGATGCACTGTATGAGAGCTTGCTCGATAAAAGCAACCGTGGATGCCCTTAGCTTACATTTAAAGGGACACTCCTCCAAAAATCGAGTTTTTTTCTTAACATGTCTGTAACATTTTTTTAATGACTTACAAGACATATCAAGAGCAAAATCGCTCAAATATCTTAAGTTGTCGGACACATATGTATCACTTTAAGCTTCACATCTCAGAGTAGAACAAAGAACTGGGGCCTCCTTGGAGGTAACAGGAGGATGTGAAAATTTAGTCTTTGGTATGCAAGAGACGGCCTTGGGGGATTTCCTGGTCTGCCAGAGACTATGAGGAGGATGTTATAGGATTTAAGGGAAGATGCATTGTTACTTGTGATTAAATGCAATGTGACTGTGAGCTTTGAAGGTCCTGGATATATAAAGGACGAATGTCTGTGTTTTTCCTTTTTTCTGCTTTGCTGATGTTGGAAGATGTGAATAAACCTGACTCGTGAGATAAACTCTGCCTCGTCATTTTCACATTTCCACACTGGTGACCCCGTACATTTGAGTGGACTTTTGTCATAGCTGCAGTGAATTTCAATATGTTGGGGGCTGATTTTCTGTGCTCACATGGTTTGTTGGTTGATCTTGCTAACAGGCGCCTGGTTAATGCACTTTTTATTCTATTCCCTGTACAGCCCGAGTGGCCCCGCCAACAGCACAAGCGGTAAGTTCCACACACTGCTCACTCAGTTCCCAGCACTCATGGTTCCCACATTTTCAGCAGCCGTCGCAAAACACGGGGTGGAACATTTTATTACTACCACCGGACCGCCCGTTTTTGCAAAAGCTCGGCGCTTGGATTCAGCTAAACTGACCATAGCGCGCGAGGAGTTCGCCAACCTGGAAAGGTTGGGCATCATCAGGCGTTCGAACAGCCCATGGGCTTCCCC
The DNA here is from genome assembly GCA_020510985.1 of Pholidichthys leucotaenia. NCBI lineage: Eukaryota > Metazoa > Chordata > Actinopteri > Cichliformes > Pholidichthyidae > Pholidichthys > Pholidichthys leucotaenia. Next base: position 304,643,453 of record CM035841.1, on the reverse strand, counting down.
GCTTCACATGATCCCGAAAGCTGACGGCTCATGGCGACCTTGCGGAGATTTCCGCAGGTTGAACAACGCCACAGCGCACGACCGCTACCCAATCCCACATATCCAAGATTTTTCCGTTCATTTGGCGGGGGCGCGCGTTTTTTCTAAGATAGACTTGGTCCGCGGTTACCACCAAGTCCCAGTGCGTGCTGAGGACATACCCAAAACAGCGGTAATAACTCCGTTCAGTCTATTCGAGTTTTTGCGCATGCCATTTGGGCTTAAAGGCGCTGCGCAGACGTTCCAACGCATGATGGACGCGGTGTTGCGTGATCTCCCCTTCGTATTCGTCTACCTGGACGGCATCTTAGTAGCCAGCGCGTCTGAAGACGAACACGAAAACCACCTCACGGCAGTTTTCCGGAGGTTGGGAGAGCACGGTTTAATAATCAACCCAGCGAAGTGTCAGTTCGGGGTGATGCAGATTGATTTTTTTGGGGCATCGCGTCTCTCCAGAAGGAGCGGTTCCGCTGCCTGACAAAGTGCGCGCGGTAGCAAATTTTCCCCAGCCACAAACGGTCAAGGCGTTACAGGAGTTTTTGGGAATGGTGAATTTTTATAACAGTTTCCTCCCCCGCGCAGCGCAGCTCATGCAACCATTGTATGCCGCACTCAAAAAACAAAAACCCACAAATAAGATTGAATGGTCTCCGGAGCGAGAGCGAGCATTCTCGGAGGTCAAAACAGCCCTGACAAACGCTGCATTGTTAGCACATCCAGACCCAACATCCAGACCCAACGGCCCGCATAGTGCTCACTACTGACGCGTCAGATGTGGCCATAGGGGCGGTCGTGGAGCAGCATGTAGCCGGGGCTTGGCAGCCGCTCGCCTTTTTCAGCAGGACTTTGCGCGATAGTGAACAAAAATACAGCACATTCGACAGGGAGTTGTTAGCTCTCCACTTGGCCATTCGCCACTTCCAGTTCTGGCTGGAGGGACGCAGTTTCACCGCGTTCGTTGACCACAAGCCGCTGACATTCGCGATGGCCAAGGTTTCAGAACCGTGGTCGGGCCGGCAGCAAAGACAGCTGGCTGCCATCTCAGAGTTTACTACCGATATTCAGCACGTGGCGGATAAACTGAATGTAGTGGCAGACTGTCTCTTGCGCGCCGTGGCGGCCCCAGTCCGCATAGGGATAGATTATGCAGCCATGGCCGCGGATCAGGTTAGCGACGCGGACGTGCGCGCGCTCCAGTCTGGACCAACAGGGTTAAGGCTGGAGAACAGGGTGCTGCAAGACGGTATGCCCCCCCCTAATCTGCGACGTCTCCACTGGGCGACCGCGTCCTGTGGTACTGGCTGCGTGGCGCCGCTGCGTTTTTGACTCAATTCATTCCCTGGCGCACCCGGGAGTGCGTGCGTCGGTCAAAAAGATAGGAGAGAAATTTGTATGGCCGAGCCTGCGCAAACAAGTTGAGGAGTGGGCAGCAGCCTGCATGGCTTGTCAACGAGCCAAGGTACACAGACACACGAGAGCTCCCTTGGAGCCGTTTCACATCCCGGCTAAGAGGTTCGATCATGTTCACGTGGATCTCGTAGGCCCCCTCCCGCCGTCACAGGGGTGCACACACCTTCTGACAATGGTGGACCGCACCACGCGCTGGCCGGAAGTGGTCCCACTGGCATCAACCACAGCCGAGGAGGTGGCGCGCGTGTTTTTAACAGCATGGGTAGCACGCTTTGGAGTCCCGTCGGACATTGCGTCCGACAGAGGTCCTCAATTTGTTTCCGAACTTTGGTCAGCAATGGCCCGCAGCCTGGGGGTAACGATCCACCGCACAACCGCGTACAATCCGCAGGCTAATGGGTTATGCAACGTTTTCATAGGTCACTGAAAGCGGCTCTCAGAGCGTCGCTGACGGATTCAAATTGGGTAGACAGGCTACCGTGGGTTTTATTGGGGTTGCGTTCTGCACCTAAAGAGGACTTAGAAGCCTCCCCGGCTGAGCTAGTTTTTGCGCAGCCACTTCGGCTGCCCGGGGAGTTTCTCCCAGATAATCCTGCGCCAGATAGCTCCCCATCTCAGCGGTTGCAGCGTGGCCCGGAATCGGGCACGCTGCCTGGCCCCGTTCACCACAGTTTTCCGCGTGTTTTTGTGCCTAAGGCTTTGAAAAACGCGGAGTTTGTTTTTGTCAGACACGATGCCCATCGCCCACCGCTGCGACCACCTTATGGACCATTTAGAGTGCTGGAAACAGGGGACAAGCATTTTTTGCTAGATTTGGGGGGCAGGACGGAAAAGATTGGCATAAACAGGTTCAAACCCGCCTTTGTGGTGGCGGACAAGGATGTGCTGTTGGCCAGGGCTCCTTGGTGTGGCAGACCCCCTCGGGGACATTCCCCAGAACACCCACAGGGAGTGACAAACAGTTCTCACCCCCAGACAGCAGCTCCCCAGCAGGATGGCGCCGCAGAAGTGGCGAAGTCCGCTTACAGCAGATACGGGAGGCCCAAGCAGCACATGGGTTAATGTGTAATGATTTTATCATGACATGCAGACTGTTATTCTGTTGTTCCATCTTAGATGTTTGGGGGGGGGGTCATGTGGGACACATATGTATCACTTTAAGCTTCACATCTCAGAGTAGAACAAAGAACTGGGCCTCCTTGGAGGTAACAGGAGGATGTGAAAATTTAGTCTTTGGTATGCAAGAGACGGCCTTGGGGGATTTCCTGGTCTGCCAGAGACTATGAGGAGGATGTTATAGGATTTAAGGGAAGATGCATTGTTTTTTTTTTCCACAATATCTTTATTGAACCTTTTTTTTTTTTTTAACAAACATGATACAAGCAATCAAACACTAACACTAAAGTACTACTACAAAAAAAAAATGCACTAAAAACACCAACAACCACCAACAAAATCAAGTCTTCAACAATGCTCCTCTGTTTAGTCTAGATAATCCAATACATAAGTATACATATTATGTTCACCAGTTTGGAATTTACAAGGTCCACACACATCATTCACCTTCTTCTTCAAGAGTTATGTTTAAATTTTTTACATAATCAATAAAAGGTCTCCATATATTCTCAAACACAATTTCCTTTGATTTCAGTATATATGTTATTCTTTCTAATGGAAGGTTTGTTAACATCTGTCTTAACCACTGAGTCACATCTGGTCTATGAGTCTTTTTCCATAATAGTGCAATACATTTTTTGGCATTAAGCAAACTGAGGTCTATGAATGTTCTTTCACTTTTATTAAAATTATGCTTTTCTGGGTACAGACCCAACAAAAACAGTTTAGGATTCAGTATGATTTGTTTTGAGATTATTTTTTCAATTGTTACCCTCACCTCTTCCCAAAACATTCTTATTAATCTACATTCCCATAAACAATGAAATAGGGTTCCTTTACTTTCCATGCATTTTGTGCATGTATCTGGTATATTTTTGTTATATCTATTTAACTCCTCTGGTGTAACATACATCCGCATTAACCATTTGAAATGTATCAATTTAAGGCGTGCATTTATTGATTTGGTTTGAGCTTCTGTACAAGCCAATTCCCATTGTTCCTCTGAAATTTCAATTTGCAGATCTTCTTTCCAGTAGTTTAATCTTTTCAGTGAATTTTCACTTGAAGATAGTGTCAATGAGTTATAAAACTCTGAAATAATACCCTTTCTTTTACTATCTTTCATCATCATTTTTTCCAAGGATGAATAAATAGGTCGAGTGAGAGCTTTATTTTGATTTGATCGAATAAAGTTTCTAAGTTGAAGATATTTAAAAAAATGTGTTCTATTGAGATTAAATTTGATCCTCAGCTCTTCAAAAGACATTATGTTGTCTGCACATGGCAAATATAAATCCTGAATCTTTTGTATCCCTTTTAAATTCCATACTTTAAATACAGCATCCGCTCTCCCTGGTTTAAAATATTGATTACCCCATATTGGACTAAATTGTGACAATAACTGTGGTTCTTTTAAATAGTTTTTAGCTTCACACCATATTTTGATCATATGCTTTACAAATGGATTTTTAACTTGTTTTTGTAATTTTTTTGCCGAATCTGAGTATATGAATATGGGAAGAGGTAAAGGTAAATTGTATGATTCCATTTCAGTCCAGTGAGGGAGATCATTTGATGAAAAATAATATGTCATAGACCTCAGTTGTGCCGACCAATAATACAACATAAAATTTGGACATTTCAGACCTCCACGATCAAATGGTAAATATAATAAAGACAAACGTAATCTAGCCCTCCTGTTGTTCCATATAAATTCCACTAACTTTTTTTTTTATTCTTGAGAATAGATCTAAAGGTGGTGATAAGGGAATGTATTGAAATAAATAAAGTATTTTAGGTAAAATATTACTTTTAAGTATATTGATTCTCCCGATCATCGACATTGGTAGTGACATCCATCTCTGAGTTAACTCATTGATATCTGACATTAAGGCTTCATAGTTGACGCTGGCGACTGATTCTAGCTTAGGCATAATTTGGATTCCTAAATATTTAAACTGATTTACAACATTGAATTGATTTACCTCAGGGGCTGGGTAATTTCTCTGGGTCTCATTTAGCATTAATATTGAAGATTTAGTTTTATTTATTTTATATCCTGATATTTCCCCAAAATTCTTTATTAAATTCAACAAGGTTGGAATTGATTTTTTTAGATTCGACATAAACAAAATTATATCATCGGCGTACAGGGAGATTTTATGTTCTGTTGGTCCAACTTTAATTCCATATATTTGTGAATGTAAACGTATCGCTATCACTAAAGGTTCAATTGCCATAGTAAACAGTAAAGGTGAAAGTGGACAGCCTTGTCGACATCCTCTATTGATTTTTATTGGTTTTGAAATATTGTTATTTGTTAGGATTTCTGCTGTAGCATTATTGTATATTATTTGAACCCATTTTATGAAATTATTTCCAAGTCCAAACCTTTGTAGGACTTCAAAAAGAAAGGGCCATTCAACTCTATCAAAGGCCTTTTCGGCGTCCAATGATAGGAGAGCTGTATCCGGTGCTTCTTTATTAAAATAAATAATATTAAATAGTCTTCTTACATTATGGAAGCCTTGTCTACCCTTTATAAAGCCATTCTGATCTCGATTAATAATATTTGGTAAAATTTCTTGTATTCGTCTTGCTAAAATTTTACAGATTATCTTAAGGTCGGCGTTTAATAGGCTTATTGGTCTCATATTTTCACATTTATTAGAGGGCTTACCTGGTTTTGGCAGCAGTATAATTAAGGCATTATTTATGTATGATGGTAAATTATTATTTTGAAATGCTTCTAAAACCATTTCCAAAAAAGGTTTTATTAATTTATTCTTAATTTTTTTATAAAGGTCAACTGGAAGACCATCTGGTCCTGCACTTTTTCCTGATTTCATATTATCAATGGCTAGCCCAACTTCTTCTTGACTAATTTTAGACTCCAATATCTCCCTGTTTTCATTTGGAATACACGGTATAGATAGTTCGTTCAAAAACCCATTTAGTTTTGTTAAATCAGGTTCATTTTTGGTATCATATAATTTTTCATAGTAATCTCTAAAGGCTCTATTAATTTCTAAAGGATCTATAACTACCTGTCCCTTACTTATAATACTGGTAATTGGTGTTTTAATTTCCAATTGTTTAATCTGCCATGCTAATAATTTTCCTGATTTTTCACCTTGTTCATAAAAAGATTGTTTCAATCTTAGAAGACTCGAGGCAGCTCTATTCGCTGATTTTTTGTCGTATTCAGCTCTCAAAATCAGTAATTCATTCTCCAACCTTGGGTCACTTCCTGCATACACTTTTTCCTGAAGATTTTTTATTTTATGTTCCAATTTAGCTCTCTCCTCTCGAGTCTTCTTAGATTTTGATCCTGTATAACTAATAATATGTCCCCTAATAAAAGCTTTGAAAGCCTCCCACTTTACACATGCTGATGTTTGTGTAGTATTGATGTCAAAGAACTCGTCTATCTGTTTTTCTATATACTTGACAAATTCCTCATCCTGAAGCCATTTATGCTGAAATTGCCATCTACCTGATTCCTTTGTCAATTTTTTATCTACATATATTAGACAACAGGGTGCATGATCAGAGATCACGATGTTATCATAAAAGCAGTTTTGAATCTTGGACCTTAATTCTGTGGAAATCAAAAAATAATCAATACGTGAGAATGTCTTGTAGGTACTGGAATAACAAGAATAGGCTTTAACTTGTGGTTTCATTTCTCTCCATATATCTAACAATCTCAATTCTTTCATAAAATGATTAATAGTCATCCTACATCCAATGTGCGTACAATCCAGTCCTGTTGATCTATCCACACCTGGATTCAATGTACAATTAAAATCCCCTGCTATTATATGTTGCCCTGTAAGTGATGATAAGATGAGAAATAAATTAGCAAAGAACTTCTGATCATCTATATTGGGACCATATAAGTTCACAAGATTTATATTTTCTAATAGCAAAGAACCTTGAATGATTACATATCTTCCAAATTTGTCTCCAATTACATTTTTCACTTGAAAAGGAACTGATTTATGTATGAGAGTCATAACTCCCCTGGCTCGGGATGAAAATGAAGAGGTGAATACACTTCCCTGCCATCTACTCCTAATTCTTTTAACATCCTCCTCTATCAGATGAGTTTCTTGTAAAAACACAATTCTTGAACCCATGTCCTTTATTTTATTCATAACTTGTTTAAGTTTTTTTAAATTTTGTAGACCTCTGCAATTCCATGAAGTTAAATTAAGATTAACACTTTGGTCCATGATCAATAGAGAGTTTGGGATTACCTTGCAGTGTAAACATGCTCATACAGAGAAGCAAAAACATGAGTGGTTGAACATTCATCCTACAAACTACACACAAACAAATTTCCCCTTCCCACACTTGTGGCAAACCCCCCAAAATCAAAAGAAAAATTCTGTCTCCTGATATAGCCATCGACCGTTCCACACCCACGGGGAACAGCCTAAGCCACTCCTTCTTCATCCTCCCAATCACCCTAACTCTACTGCTTTTAATGACGTAACATTAACTCTCCTCTGTAGTTTTCCAACTTAACTCCAAAATTTTTAACAACTTTGTACATCATAGTTTTTTTTTTTTGTTTGTTTTGTTTTTGTTTTGTTTTTTTAATATATAATACAATCTATATTTTGTAAACTTACTATTTACTTCAAGTCAGTCAGATGCCTGTGGAAATGCTTAATTATTCTACCTTATATTTTGTTCATGCTTAGCTCCCACCAGTCTCTTCTTCTTCTTTGATCTTCTTGATGAACTCCTGCGCCTCCTCTGGGGTCTTGAAGATGTGGGTTCTGCCCTCATACGTGGTCAGCAGTCTCGCAGGATAGATTACACCATGACGAATCCCAAGGTTGCGCAGCTCCTTACGTACGGGATCAAACTGCTTCCTCAATTGCTGGATTCCTGTGGCCAAATCTGGGTAGAACCGCACCTGCTGGTCCTGGTGTTTAATCTCTCCTTTTTTAGCTCGTGCAGCGTTGAAGATCTTCATCCTGTCTCTGTTGCTAAGAAACTTCATAATTAAGGTCCTCGGCGGTCCCTTATCTCTCCGTGGGCCAATACGATGTGCTTTTTCCAGAATCACTGCTGATTGCAACTCCTCGCTGCCCAGCACCTCCGGAATCCACTTTTCCAGAAAGGAGCATACGTCCCGACCTTCTGATTCCTCTGGAAGACCCACCAGCCTCAAATTATTCTGTCTCGACCGAGATTCCAAATCCAAAATATTATCTTCCAGAGATTTATTTTTTTTTCCAAAGTGCGCACCTTTAATTGAAGACGGGTGACGTCATCTTCAGCACTAGCGAGATGGAGCTCCATCTGCGCCGTTCGTTCTACACAGTCACCCAATTCCTTTCTTATTCCTTCCAACGCTGTCATAATCCCATCAAATCTAGAGGAAAAGTCCGCTCTCATTGAACTCATGGCAGCCATCAGCGCATCTGCGCCATTCCCCGCAAATATCGCACCGCCGCCAGCCTCCTCCGCCATATATGGAGTTTTGTTTGCTGCATCACAGACCTGAAAGTCCGTTAATTTGGACTGTTTCGGCGGCTCGCTTTTTCCTTTTCCTGGTTTTCCAGCCTTAGGCTTCGCCGACATATCCTCGCCCAAATGCTGGGATACGTTCTGTCCCAAATGAGAGAGTTATTTGCCGATTTTTTTTTTTCCAGGAGCAGAGCAGAGCGAGACACGTCCGTCCTACGTGGCAGCCATAACCGGAAGTCGGAAGATGCATTGTTACTTGTGATTAAATGCAATGTGACTGTGAGCTTTGAAGGTCCTGGATATATAAAGGACGAATGTCTGTGTTTTTCCTTTTTTCTGCTTTGCTGATGTTGGAAGATGTGAATAAACCTGACTCGTGAGATAAACTCTGCCTCGTCATTTTCACATTTCCACAAAGTGTTTTTTGCGGTGAAGTTTCACTTAAGCCCCGCCTCCTGCAAAAAGGCGAGTTGAGACAGAGCATTTTTGGTGATATAACTATTAGTGGTGCTGGCATGTGGGCAGCCTTGAGCCAATCAGGACTCTGGCCTATCTGACGTTATCCTCCAGGCTAGCTAGCATTTTTTTTTAACAAACCACTTTAAAAACTTGACCCAAATTAAGATGGGTTTTTACCATTAAACTGCTTTTAAGGACTGATGAAGTTCCAGTCATTATCCTGGGCCACCATGCATACAAGTGGGCATGTCCTTTAACCAGCCAGTCTTTTTATCACAGGATTTATTCTGATAATGTAGTGCTAGCTACTGTTAGCCTTGTGGTATGTGGTTGGGCCTAGTAATCACCTATTCTGATGGGGTTTTTTTTTTGGGGGGGGGGGTGAAAAGATTTTGACATGAAACTGTAAGACAATGAAAGTTTTTTGGGGTTTTTTGTAGAAAAATGGGCATAAAATACCATTTTAGACAATGTAGATTTGTTTTTATAGGGTATTTACAGCCACTGGAGTGCATCTTAAAAATCACAATCACAAATTGAAAATTAAAATGCTGCAAATTTGGGAGGAACAACTTACTTATTACTAATGCTGATAAGACAGTTTATTGTAACACATATTATCATTGCCTTGTTCAGGCCACAACAAAAAAGAGAAGATAATAACAAGTCCTGCCATTGCCTATTTCTTTGTATGATTTTGATTATACTGAGGGTGGTCTGTATTTTATTTCTGTCAGCCTTATCTTAATTTGTTTTCTTTATGTGACCCACCTTGAGTATTTGAAGGTAAAACAGAGTTTTCTTTGTCTTCTGTACTGTTTATTCCGTGCTGTTTAGTGAAGACCTTGTGTAATTTATCACCATTATTCTTCTGTAGTCGTGTGTCTCCGTCTTGCGGTGGTGAAAGTTGGTCGGTGACGCCCGGTGACAATCGGTACAAATTTGTGTCTCCACTCTGTAATGTTAAGACTTTCCCGGTTACGGGAGAAAACTGCCCATTTACCCCGAATTCTACGCCGTTAGCCGCATATGTGTTTTCCTCCGATTTGTTGGATATCAGTTCAAAAACACTAGAATCGTCTGCCATTTTTAGATTTTAATTTTGAATGTATTCGCTGGGGATTGGACGCACTGCATCATGGGAAAACTTAAGCCGCATTCAAGTTACACAGAAAGGGTCGAAAAATATCCTTTCGCTTTAAACTCCATAACATTACTTATAATATTCAAGGATCTGCAGCCTGCGGCTCCAGAGCCACATACAGCTGTTTGGCTCATAACCAGTCACTAAAAAAGGAAACTCACAATAAGTTCCGAATGTTCAAGCTCGGTACCCGAAAAAAGATCTGTACCCCGCATGAAAGACATAAGTGGATGTATTTGTGTATTGAAGACTTGGCCAATGACTTAATAAAATCTGCACGTTATTAAAAAATGTGTACATTAAATAAATCTTCAAAAAAAAATATCTTCCGGCTGCAGAAGATTGCGCATGTAATAGTCTTGTATATATCGAGTGCCAGGCCGTGAAGTAGTTTTGCGCATGCGAGATACCGATTTTGTTCCGGGTACCGAGCTTATAGCGACACCAAAGTCAATTAAAAAAGTCTCAAAATTTACAGAAGTTGACAGTTTTTTTTAATGTGCAAATTTACGAGGAAAAATATAATAAGACGAACATTTTCAAGTAATAATTTTATTTTTTTTAAAATGTATGTCTCAAATTTACATGAAAAAAATAAAAGACTCACGATTTTATGAAGAAAGAAATGAGCAATTTGACCATAGGAAAAAAAAAAAATCTCAAATTTCTCACAAAGACAAATTTGTAAGAAGTTGTAATATGACAGACTCTTTCCCTGGGCGCCTGCTAGTGGTGGGTTTAATCAGCGCACTAATAAATTAACAACAGGCCCAGGCTCAGCAGCTGCGTTAATTAGCTATAAAATATGGTGCACTGAAGTTCAGACGAAGAACAAGAAAACAATCCGAATTTGAATTTTGTCTTGTCTGTTTGTTTAATTATGTCTTCGGTGCGTGTGGCAGTTCGAGTCTGTGCACTGAGCAAAAGGTATGTAGAATTATAATAATTTTTTTGTTCTTTTGCAATATAAGCTGCGGCTTCAGCCATCACCCATTTCGGATAACTCACGTGGAATTGTTTAGTAGAAGGAGTCTTTGTCTAATTTGACCTTGTTGTTATATTATACAGTTTCTTTTAACCTCTACTGTATTATCCGAAATAAATAATAATGACCAAAAAATGTTCAACTCACATTCGACGTGCGTTTACAGGGAAAAGCAGTTATTGTCAAAAGTGGTGATTCACGTCAAGGGAAACACAACTATTCATAAGGTAATTGGTATTTTGTACAGAAAATGTAAAAAAAAAAAAAAAAGTTTGTTTTGTTTGGGATTATTATAAATTGGTGTTACTTTTGAAATTCTAGCCCTCAAATGTCTGCGGAGATGTAGAGAAGGACAGAGGGAAAACCTTCACTTTTGATTTTTCATAGGACTCCACAGACAGAAGCCCCACTTTTACATCTCAGGAAAAGGTGAGTCATCAGTGTGAGCCCGAGTCATGTCAGGGTCACCAGTGTGGAAATGTGAAAGGACGAGGCAGAGTTTGTCTCATGAGTCAGGTTTATTCACATTCTCCAACATCAACAATACAGAAAGAGGAAGAAACCAGACCTTCACCCCTTTTTTTATACCCCAGGAGCTTCAAAGCTCCAGTCACAATGCATTTAATCCCCAGTAACAATGCATCCCTTTCAGATCTTATCACCCCCACCCCAAAGTTACTGGCAGCCAGGAAATCCCCCACGGCCATCTCTTTGCATACCATAGACCACATTTCACATCCTCCTGTTATCTCCGAGGAGGCTCAGTCCTTTGTTCATCTGAGACGTGGAGCATACAGTAAGCATACAGTGATATACATTTGTGCATATGAAACCCACATATGTGTCCCACAACTTTTGATTTAATGTTCAGTAACTTGGCTGTGGAAGACTATTTATGCTCGTATATATATCAACAGATCTTTTCTTTGCTGCTGCAGATTTTTCGGGATTTGGGGTTTGATGTCCTCAAAGCTGCATTTCAGGGTTTCGATGCCTGCGTGTTTGCCTATGGCTAGACAGGATCAGGAAAATCCTCCACAATGATGGGCCATACAGTAAGGTTTTATTATAAATTTAGCTGAGTTGTTTTCTGAAATCTCACTGACGTTTTTTGGTTTGATTTTATTATTTATTTCTTTAAAAATATTATCCAGAAATGTTGTAGAAAAACAAGTTGGATATCTTGCTCTCCAGAAAAAGTTAACAACTTTCCCTTGTCAGATTTGGCTTAAGGCAGATTGTATTGATAGCCAGTTTTCATAACTGAAACCCATTTCCACATTACACATTGCTTCAAAACTACTGACCTTTTACAAATTAAAGGAAAAAGGAGGAAATGTCTTTATGAGGTGTGCAGCCATAAGATAAGATAAGATAAGCCTTTATTAGTCCCACAACGGGGAAATTCCAGGATTGCAACAGCACAGGGATAGCAACACTCAGAGCAACAATCAGAAGGCAAGAAAAAAAAACAAAACAAAAAAAAAACAAGCAAGCAAGAGCAGCTAATATACATATGTACATATTACTATAAAATATACAGTATATATACACACACACACACACACAGACACACAGTGCAGAGCATTGTAGCTGGATGGAATAAATATATGAATATATGAACACACAGTGCAGAGCATTGTAGCTAGATGGAATAAATATGTAAATATATAAACACCCACAGTACGGAGCATTGCAGCTAGGTGGAATAAATATGCAAGTATATAAACACACACAGTGCGGAGCAATGTAGCTAGATGGAATAATATGTAGATATATAAAAACACAGTGCGGAGCATTGTAGCTAGATGGAATAAATATATAGATATATAAATATAAACACACCCAGTGCAGAGCATTGTAGCTAGATGGAATAAATATGTAAATATATAAACACACACAGTGCAGAGCATTGTTGCTAGGTGGGATGAAACAGCATAACCGTCTAGTTATCCTACATGGTATGATTATGTGCCCATACATATTCTCACCCTCCATAGCGACCGGTATGTTCCTAGCTGTATGCCGGAGAGGACCATTGTGTAAGTCTATTGCATCTTTTGCATTCAAAAAAAAAACAAAACTATTAGTTTGTTACGTCTTTTTGCTATCTCTGCGAGCAGCCCTGCTTAGGTTGTACAGTCTGACAGCCGTTGGTAGGAAGGACCTACGAAACCTCTCGGTTGTGCACCTGGGATGATGTAGTCTGCTGCTAAATGAGCTCCTCAGTGCATCCAGTATGTCCTGCATAGGGTGGAACTCGGACTCCAGCAGAGATGACAGTTTAGCCACCGTCCTTCTCTCTCCTATCTCCTCCATCGGATCAAGGCGTTGCCCCAGGACAGAGCTAGCTTTCTTAATCAGTTTGTTCAGTCTCTTCCTATCGGCTGCAGTAATGCCACTGCCCCAGCAGACCACTCCAAAAGTGATGGCTGATGCCACCACCGTGTCATAGAATGACTTCAGCAGCGCCCCTTGTACACCAAAAGACCTGAGTCTCCTCAGCAGGAACAGCCTGCGCTGTCCCTTCTTGTAGAGTGCGTCAGTATTGTGTGACCAGTCTAGTTTATTGTTCAGATGAATACCCAGGTACTTGTAGGATGTCACCATCTCGATGTCTGTTCCCTGTATATTTACTGGTGCTGTGAGGGGCTGCCCATGCCTGCGGCAGTCCACCACCAGCTCCTTAGTTTTCCTCGCGTTGATCTGGAGGCAGTTCCGATGGCACCAGTCCACAAAGTCCTGGTTGTTAGTGATAGTGATAGTGTTCTGACATGCCATTTTCTCTATGCTGTGACAATTTTTCTGTCCGAAACTCTACAGGAGGGAAGGAACATCATTGTTCTGTGAGAGATTCTGTCATTTTGTGTTTTGATGAGTGTGGTGGATGGTGATTTCTTATTAAATGACCCAAAATCTCCCTCATAAGGTAATTTTGGTTGCGATATCAGTATTACAGATTGCAAAGGCTAGTCACAAAATTTTAATATTTAACTCGTACAGAGCTGTGCATGCCCTTGTAGTTGAGGACTCGATTGTCCTGTAAGAGATCATTTACACTGGGGCAGAAACAGTTATTAATATTGCAGTGGTTGGCATTGGTGACCCTTTCTTCACTGATACATGGATCAAAACCTTGCCAGATAAATGCCCCATGCAGCATAACCAAGCCACCAGATTTCTGCAGGAGTTCAGGGTTGAAGTTTTAACATTTCATCCTTTTGTTGCTGCCATAACTCGTTTCATCAGTTACAGTCTTTGTCTTGAATTAAAGATTTTTCACTCCACTTTTATCAGACGTTTTTGAAAATTTTCCTGAGACAAAAACAACTGTCAGATTGGCGATGGATCAAAAAGAATTTTCACTTACAATATTGGCTGTATGTAGTTTATCAATTGTGTGACAGCTGAACGCAAATATCCTCCTCCACATGTACAGTCAGTTCAGCAAAAAACACATATTCCATGTCATCTGTTGTAAATTGCCATCAGCTAATTTAATAAAACATAAAATATGAAATACATCTTCGGCAACAGATTAAGGCCAAATGTGACACATTTTTAGGTTGAACAGTTCTAACACTGTGTACTTCTCAGGCACCTTCTCATAGTTACAGTGGCCATAAAAAAATGTACATGGCCCTTTTAAAATGTCAGGTTTTTGTAATTCAAAAAACGACCACAGTAAATCGTTTCCAAACTTTTCCCACCTTTAATGTGACATGTAACTTATAATTCAGTTGAATACAAATGTTTGTTTTTTTGGGGGGGGGGGATGATTGGGTATAAAAAAAAAAAAAAAAAAACTACAAAAACACTCAAAGCACATGCTTCCACCAAGGCCTCCTTCCCTTTGTCCATCCATCTGGCCGTACTCCCCTGCCTCCATCCCTCCTTACATTGCAAGATAGGACCTTGGTGGCATACCTCTTGGTAGGAGGTATGCACTCACGGATCACCTCCAAAATCTAATGGGTTTGTCTATAGCCCAAGAGTGAAAACTTAATCAAAATCCATCCTGTAGTTTTTGCATAATCCTGCTAAGCCATTGCTAGAAGACTGAGCCTTGGTGGAGGTGTGCACTGATGGGTCACCTCCAAAATGTAATCTGTGGCTCAATAGCCACCTCTGGTGAAAATTTCATCAAACTCTGTCCAGTAGTTTTTGAGTGATCTTGCTAACCCATTGTCAGTAGGTGGAGCCTTGGTGGAGGTATGTGTAACCCTTGCCTTATGTTAATTAGGTAAGGGGAATAATTAAGTGTAGACCAGTTGCTAGGTTCGCAACGGTTACAATAGGGAATTAAAGTGAGTGTGGAATGAAATAGCTGGAAGCAAGAAATGAGCAATAATGGTTGTTATTTATAGGGAAAAAGTGAGCAATATATACAGACAATTTACCACTATACAAATATACAACGGCCGGTATGAAATAAAACCCCAAAGATGTCCTACTGAGCTCAGTGTTTATTTGTCCTTTCGGGTTAGTCGCTTGATCAGTCAAGATATCTTGTATCTCCAGACTCAGGTTTCTTTTCCTCTTTTAAAGCGGCGACTTGGGTTGTTACCACTTTGAATCCTAGGCACTGGAGAGAGGAAGGGTGCTCTTCAATCAAGATCTTGGTTAGATCTCAGATCAATCTCGGTTCAGTCTCGGGTCAGGCTCGCCATCTCCATTTGGAGAGAATCCAGGATCCAGAAGGTTTTTGGTCGGCAACCAAAAAAACCTAGCCTGCACAACAATAATGGTATTATTGTTTACAGTTAGAGTAATTCGTCTTCCAATCCCTTCTTATATAACACCATAGCTTAGTGTAACCCTTGCCTTATGTTAATTAGGTAAGGGGAATAATTAAGTGTTGACCAGTTGCTAGGTTCGTAAGGGTTACAATAGGGAATTAGAGTGAGTGTGGAATGAAATAGCTGGAGGCAAGAAATGAGCAATTCATGTCTGTATTAATAAATATAGAAGGAGCAAAATATACAAACAACGTACAAATATACAAATATAACAACAGCCGGCATGAAATAAAACCCCAAAAGTGTCCTACTGAGCTCAGTGTGTGTTTTGTCCTTTCGGGTTAGTCGTTTGACCAGTCAAGATGTCTTGTAACTCCAGACTCAGGTTTGTTTTCCTCTTTTAAAGCGGCGACTTGGGTTGCTACCACTTTAAATCCTGGGCACTGGAGAGAGGGATGTCCTTCAATCGAGATCTTGGTTAGATCTCAGATCAATCTCGGTTCAGTCTTGGGTCAGGCTCGCCATCTCCATACGGAGAGAATCCAGGTTCCAGAAGGGTTTTGGTCGGCAACCAAAAAAAAACTAGCCAAAGATGAGATTCAGGTGAACACAGCAGAAGTCACCACTTCACGGCCTCTCAAGCTCGTGCTCTCATCAACAAGAAGAGGTGTCAACGTGAGGACAGATCGTCCCAGTTCCTCTCCTTTGCCCGCCGATCGTGAAAGAGAATGATTTCCAGCATAGCGTCTCAACTCTTCCCTTGGAAAGCGGGGCTAACTTAATGAATAGGAAGACCCAGATCACTCAATGTGACCGTGAACCGGAAATTCAAAAGTTGGATGACGAGGATCGCACTTCCTCTTCCCCAAGAGAATCGGTTTTCAAAATAAAATCACACAATTGTATTAATACAATTTACATCTGAGAAAAAGGGTCATTTTCTCAGCTGGGTTACACTCTCCCCCGCTAATTATCATGCACGTCCCGTTGCATGTCATTTTCTCAGCTGGGTTACACTCTCCCCCGCTAAATATTATGCATGTCCCGTTGCATGTGTAACCAAGACTGTCCATCATCAGTATTTAGAAACTCTGAGAAGGCTGTATTCAAACCTTGGAAAAGGGACTTAACAGTCACTAGAGGGTTTCCTAATTCAGGATACTCTAGTCTTTTTGGGAGTTGTCTGATTCTTCCAGATCGTCGTATTGGTTGAATTGCAATGTGATCATTGTTGTTCATTTCATCAGGCAAATCATTCAATTGGTGTTCTTGCCCCTCGACTGAATTGTCAGAAGGTTCCTCTAGTATTGTTGCTGTTCCATTTTCCACAGGCGAATTATAGGAAGGTTCACTCTCAATTGCCTTATGCTCCCTATCCGGTTCTGCATTGGCAGTGGTCTTAGGTAAATCACAACCAGGTGGGCTTGTCATTTCCAGTGTTTGCAAAGGTTTTGGATAATCATGTACAGTAGTAAATCTGGTTATCTCTTCACATGAAGAATCCTCAACCCACGGAATCAAAAATTCATTTTCAATTCCAGTTAACTCTTTGTGATCATTGTTCTCTGCAACAGTTGTTTGGCGTGTCTTGAATAGGCTCTGGTTCTGGTGTTTCTGCTGTGGCAACCGGGAGGAAACTGCAGGGAAGCAAAAGGTCTCTGTAAAGTTCTTGAGGGACCTTGCTTTGACTCGGGCTTAACCGTGTAAACGGGTAAATTACCTGCACGTTTGACTACCACATGAATATCGACCTCCCATTTATCAGCAAGCTTATTTTTTTCCACGCAGTCTCACGTTTCTAACTAGAACCCTATCCCCAGGTTCAAGCTCAGAAACAGTGATTTTGCGGTCAAACCTGGCCTTGTTCTTGTCTGCAATCTTTTGTGCATTTTGTGAAGCTAACTTGTAGCTTTCTTTGAGCCTTTTCTTGAGATTTTCAACGTATTGCAAGTGAGTAACTTTCTGATCTTTGTTGAGGGGAAGTCCGAACGCTAGGTCAACTGCCAATCTGGGTTTTCTACCAAACATTAACTCGTAGGGAGTAAACCCGGTTACATCGCTGCGTGTGCAGTTGTATGCAGGTACTAACGGCATAACAATCTTTCCAGTGGGACTTTTGGTTGGACTCAAGCGTTCCTAACATACTCGGTAGCGTTCGGTTGAATCTTTCAGTAGGGTTACCCCTGGGGTGGTATGGGGTTGTTCTTATTTTCTTTATGCCTGAGATCTCACAAAGGTCTTTTATTAGTTTTGCCTCAAAATCAGGACCCTGATCACTGTGCAGGCGCTCAGGTATACCATAGTGAACGATGAATTGATCCCACAAGCACCTGGCAACCGTTTTGGACCTTTGATTTGAGGTAGGCAACGCAAGGGCAAATTTAGTAAAATGATCAGTTATTACGAGAATATTGCTGGTGTTGCTACTGTCTGGTTCCAGACTGAGGAAGTTCATGCAGACTAGCTCTAGAGGTCGTGTGGTGGTTATGTTGACCAGGCTAGCCGCTTTTTCGGGAGGACTCTTCCTTCGTATGCACCGATCACATGTTTTTACCTTTTGCTCAACATCTGTTGCCATACGTGGCCAATAGAATCGTGTTCGGACCAGATCAAGGGTTCTGTCAATACCTAAGTGGCCCATGTCATTGTGCAGACTTTGGAGTACGGGGGCTCTGAGCTCCTCGGGAAGAACGAGCTGGTGGGTCACTTGGTCTCCCATTTGTCTTTTTCTGTACAACACTTCATTGTGCATCTCCAACCTATGGAGTTCTCTGAGTAAAAGAGGGAGATCTGGGAGTTCTTCTCTAGCAGTCGGTGGGGGTGTTTGGCCATGTTCGATTTGTTCAGTAACTTGTCTGAGTGTCAAGTCCGCTCTTTGTTTCTTTGATTTCTGTTTGAGACAAGACAGGGATAGTGGGTAAGCCATTGTCTTGCTCCAAGACATACAAGTCTGGGATTGCGTCAGCTGAGATGGTAAGGGACTCCACAAGTGTAACACCACTATCCTGATTGTCATCACGAATTTTAACAAGGTGGTTTTGACAAATGGCTTGAACAGCTTCATCATTTACAATTTCTGTGGTGTCACTGTCGGCTAGGTGGCGCTCTACAAAGCGGCTTACACGCTCCTGCTCTTTCCTGGACTGGACATCGTCAACAAGTTCACCATGAGGACGTCTAGACAACCCATCTGCATCTAGGTTTTGCTTGCCTGCTCTATACTGTAACTTAAAGTTGTAGTTAGACAAAGCTGCAAGCTACCTGTAGCTTGTGGCGTCTAATTTAGCAGAGGTCAATATGTAGGTGAGTGGGTTACTATCTGTAACTACCGTGAACTGACCACCATACAAATAGTCGTGAAATTTTTCAGTTACTGACCATTTTAGAGCTAAGAACTCTAGCTTGTGAGCTGGATAACATGCTTCGCTCCTTGATAACCCGCGACTGGCAAAAGCTATGGCCCTAAGTTGACCGTCCTGCTCCTGATAGAGTGCTGCTCCTAAGCCAGTGGTACTAGCATCGGTATGGAGTACGTAAGGCAGCTTCAGGTCTGCAAAGCCTAAGATAGGAGCTGATGTTAACTTTTCAATGATGGAGTCGAAAGCTTCTTGACAATCTGTGGTCCATCGACTCTCAAATGGCAGTTTGGGATCAAAGTAGGTTTGTTCAGTGACTCTGGATTTTGACTTTTTGTTGAGTGGCGGGTAACCGCGTGTGAGGTCGTTAAGAGGGCATACTATAGACGAGTACCCTTCAATGAAACGTCTGTAGTACCCTGAGAACCCTAAAAAGGATCTCAGTTCCGTGAGATTCTTAGGTCGTGGCCAAGTCTTAAGGGCCTGAATCTTTTCGGGATCTGTCTCAACACCACTTTCGGAGACTACACGACCTAGGTACTGGACTGTTGTTTGAAAAAATTTACATTTTTCTGGCGATAACTTTAGCCCGTACTCTTTAAGACGATGGAGTACCCGCATGAGTCGCCGTTCATGTTCTTCCAAACTATTTGAAAAGATGATGAGATCATCTAGAAAGACTAGCACCTCATTTAAGTTCATGTCACCGACGCAGCGCTCCATGAGCCGCTGAAAGGTGCTTGGGGCGTTGGTTATGCCCTGCGGCATGCGGTTGAACTCCAAGAATCCAAGGGGTGTTACAAAAGCAGTCTTTTCTTTGTCTGCTTCTTCTACCTCAATCTGGTAATATCCAGACTTAAGATCAAGGACTGTAAACCACTTGGAGCCTGTGAGCGCCGAGAACGTCTCCTCCAGATTAGGGAGGGCGTAAGAGTCCTTTCTTGTTTGTAAATTGAGTTTGCGAAAGTCTATACATAGACACACATCATTGTTTCGCTTCCTCACTACAACAGTGGGGGACGAGTAGGGAGAGTGGGACTCTCTTATCACACCTGCAGCGAGCAGCTCTTGAAGGTGTTTACGCACTGCCTCAAGGTCTTGGGGGTGTATAGGGCCTGCACGGTGTTTAAAGGGAGTCGGATCATGAAGACTGATGGAGTGCTTCACTTTGCTCGTACACCCAAAGTCCAAATCATGGAAAGCGAATACTTCCGGAATGTCATTTAGTTGTTTGGTTATTCGCTCTTTCCACTCCTGTGGAATCGGTGAATCACCAAAGTCGAAACTCAGTTGTGGCTTGTTTGTGGCCGACTCATTTGCACTGACGACATTGTGCTGGGACAGGATACAATGGAAAGCCCCAAGTTCTGCGATGACACACGTGGACGGCACTGTGACATCTTGCTCTGTTTCGTTCGTAATCATTACAGGCACTTTGTGTGGAGCTCGGGAAGGAAGTGTTATCAGGCAGGTTTTAACACAAAGGCCACCCGGCAAGGAAGACTGAGAGGGGTGTTCCACTATAGCACAGGTGTCTGAGGTACAGTGAACGTTGGCAGACCCCTCAAAAACTACAGTTTTACCTGCTGGGACTACAGCTGATGCTTTGCTTGACAAGGTAACTAATCCAATGTTTCCATCTTTGTTCTTTGTATGTCTTCGTTCGAGGGTTTTCAACAGTGTCCTAAAACCGTAAGAGCTAAGTAAGTGATCAGGAATCTTCATGTCTAAATACTTTCCATAAAGAACATCATGTGTGTTTGTTCCCACTAACACTGGTGTCTGACTATTAGGATTGGCATCTGGAACGACGAGGGCTAAGGTCGGTATGTCAATCTCTGTGCATAAGAAGTCTTTTGGAAAGGTAATACACATCTCTATATAACCTAAATAGGGAACGGGCTGACCTGCAGCGCCCTCTACTTCTAAAAGGTCATAGAGTGGTTTAAGGTTTTGATCGGGAAAGCTCTGTTTGTAAAACGACTCGGTGACTGTAGTCACTTGTGACCCTGAGTCAAGAAGACAGTGCACATTAACATCAGAAATGCTAACTACAGCTGTGCATTTGGAGCCAACTAACCCTTTTGGTAGGCTATACTTAGGTGGGTTAGTAACAGATTGCTTAAGGCTAGCGTGTTGCTTGTACTTAGTGGGACATGACTATCTGGCTACAGTCTCCATTTGCCCCGTAATAGAGACTGTTCTTAGTTTAACCCGGTCTTTATTAGCTGTGGGCTTTCTAGACCCCCATCTCTTTTGTTTCTCTTTGAACAGCTTACGCTTTTCAGTAACTAGAGCTGGGTTGGGTTCGTTTTCGCAGTTCGGCTTGATGTGGCCATCCTCTCCACATTGGAAACAGTACCACGGTTTGGGTGGGGCACTTCAAGTTCTGACCGTTTGTTCTGTGGATTCCTTTGTCACTTTATTCGGCTTTCGTTTCTCTTTTGGCTTTGTGCTGGGTGTACTCTTTGAGTTTTGGGCTTTTGGTTTTGCAGTTAGTTTTGCTAGTTGATTTTGAATTTCTGCAACTTGTTTTGAGAGTTCTTGAATTGAGTTTACCGTGATTCTGTCCCCATTTTCATCTGAACTACATTGCACAGTTTGCACGTGGGATGTCACTTTTTGTTTTGAACTGCTCAAATGTTGTCTCATTCGCAAGGCTTTGGCAGCATTTTGGTCTTCTTCAGTACGTAGCAAGCGGAGCAAATCAGGAAAAGTTGGGGGATTTGTTCGTTTTTGTTTTAACTGGAGTGCAGTTTAAAGGGAATCATCCCAACAACCTCGACAAAACTGTGTGACAAGCAGCCTGTCAAAATCCTGGCTTGAAGCACCACCACGCTTCACAGTGTGAGTCAAAGCTACTTGAAGACGTTGTAGATATGATGAGGGTTTCTCACCTGTGTTTTGGAAGGTGTCAATAAACTTGGCGTAAAGCTCTCCGCCATCTTGAACTGTACCATAAGCAGAATCTAACAGCTGAAGGTATTCTGATGGTGAGCTGTTGGGGTTCAAGTACTTGACTATATCAGCTGCTGGGGGTAAAACAGACTCAATGATCTTTCGGGATTGTTGCAATTTGGACATAGCAGGATCAGTCAAGATTAATTCTACACTGGAGCGCCAAGTATCGTAATCTAGCTCATAAGTTGGTCGGAGGCCTTTACCAGAAAAAGCTCCGAGCTTTTGTGAAAACGGCTGCACGGAAAAATCTTCCCTTTTCACAATGTGCTCAACTACTACACGTTGCACTTCTGGGGGATTTAAATCATGTGCAGAAATGGTGGGCATACTTCGAGCTGGGGTGCTCGCAGTGTGATTCGACCCAGAAATCTGTGACATCCTGTCTTCCAGGACATCTGCAAAATCTCTGCCACTCATCTTCGCTAGCTTTTTAGTTTCAGTGATGTGTAACTTGATCATCTCATCATGTTGCTCATCTCCAGCGATTTCACTCACTATCATTGCATTTGGAATTTCCACAGATTCACGCTCAACAATATCCATTTTGGGTACTTATAGGCTTGAAATAACATAAGGGAAAGAAGAAAAAGGCTCCTGGCTGGGCTCACCACTTTTATTGTAACCCTTGCCTTATGTTATTTAGGTAAGGGGAATAATTAAGTGTTGACCAGTTGCTAGGTTCGTAAGGGTTACAATAGGGAATTAGAGTGAGTGTGGAATGAAATAGCTGGAGGCAAGAAATGAGCAATTCATGTCTGTATTAATAAATATAGAAGGAGCAAAATATACAAACAATGTACAAATATACAAATATATCAGAATCAGAATCAGGTTTATTGCCATTGTTCATGTGATACACAAACTAGGAATTTGTCTCGGTGCCATGCTGCAACATTAAAAACATAATGAGAAAAAGGGATAAACTAAAGGACTAGAAACGTGCAATAAGTGTAGAAAAATAAGTAATAATAAGTAATAATAATAATAATAATACTAGTAATAATGAGTAGTACTAGTCAAGGCAGTTTAAAAAATTAGCATGTAGCAGATAATGTGAAGTACCACATAGTGCAGTCAATAATGCAACAGAAAAACAGTGATGAATGACATGAGTCTGGTTGAGCTGCTGTACATAGTGCACGAGAGTCAAAATATAACAACAGCCGGCATGAAATAAAACCCCAAAAGTGTCCTACTGAGCTCAGTGTGTGTTTTGTCCTTTCGGGTTAGTCGTTTGACCAGTCAAGATGTCTTGTAACTCCAGACTCAGGTTTGTTTTCCTCTTTTAAAGCGGCAACTTGGGTTGCTACCACTTTAAATCCTGGGCACTGGAGAGAGGGATGTCCTTCAATCGAGATCTTGGTTAGATCTCAGATCAATCTCGGTTCAGTCTTGGGTCAGGCTCGCCATCTCCATATGGAGAGAATCCAGGTTCCAGAAGGGTTTTGGTCGGCAACCAAAAAAAAACTAGCCAAAGATGAGATTCAGGTGAACACAGCAGAAGTCACCGTTTCACGGCCTCTCAAGCTCATGCTCCCACCAACAAGAAGAGGTGTCAATGTGAGGACAGATCGTCCCAGTTCCTCTCCTTTGCCCGCCGATCGTGAAAGAGAACGATTTCCAGCATAGCGTCTCAACTCTTCCCTTAGAAAACGAGGCTAATACTTCTCTTAACGAATAGGAAGACCCAGATCACCCAATGTGACCGTGAACCGGAAATTCAAAAGTTGGATGACGAGGATCGCACTTCCTCTTCCCCAAGAGAATCGGTTTTCAAAATAAAATCACACAATTGTATTAATACAATTTACATCTGAGAAAAAGGGTCATTTTCTCAGCTGGGTTACATTAGTGTTTAAATTCTTCTCTCACATTACTATTATTACAATCCAGCAATATAGTAATATCTTACATTTCACATCTTATATCTTACATGCATGTTATGGCGGCACATGGTAAAAGCATAATTGTGTAACATCTTAGATAAGAACAAAGAGCAGAGGTTCCCTGGTGAGATAACAGGGAGGTATGAAGGATGAATGCAGTGTGACCTTTTGTGTATGAGAAACTTCTAGAAGGATGGTAAAGGATTAAGGAAGTGAATGCAATGTGACCTTTTGTGTGTTAGAAGCTTCTGGAGGAATGCCATAGTATTTAAGAGAAGAGTCTTTGCTGAGATGTCATTCTGTCTGTGCTTCTTGTGTGAGCTGTGTAATAAATCGTCTGAAGCCAAATCCGCCTCTTTCTTTACACGCTCCACAATGTGTTCTTTTCTCACAATCTCTCTGGTAGCACATGAAATACCCTTTTTTCATGTAACCAATTAAATGAATTCCTCCTTTTATCTCTGCATAATTTAACCATGAAATTATGATTAATCCCTTTTAACCTTGTCTTTGTAAATCATGAAATGAAATACAATTAATCTATCACATAACCAGGGAATATACCGTCCTATTACTTCCAATATTCCCTTTTAAAATCAGTAAAACCCAGGGATGGCAACAGGAAATTCTGATTTCAGCTGAAATCTAATTTGGTCGATTGACTTATGGGGGGGCCGGGGGGCACAGCCCCCCTGAAGCTGGGAGGTTTTCAGTAAAACAGAAGTAATTTAGACTGGAAAAAAATGATTAAAAAAAATGAAATACTAGACTTAGATAAATGATTAAATTTAATGAAAAGTTAACTTTTTCTTCAATGTTGTCTCACTGTCTTTAGTCCAACATATTTAACAGTTCTATAAGAGTTTATTACACTATTTACACTGGTCACCAAGTCACTTCTAATGTGAAACTTTCTTCCTTTTGGCAGCAAGCCGTGTCAGTCTCTGAACTTTGAACTTCATCTCCTTTTCTGGTTTCTTCAGAAATTGTCCGAGTGTTTCTGTTACCTCGTCGAACTTTGAGCCAATTTTCACCTTTACCGTCACTTATCACTTAATCTTATCCTACACTTTATTACATGTATAGTTTATTTCTCTTATCTTATCATGTTTAATGTTGCAGCATTGTACCGAGACAAATTCCTAGTTTGTGTACTACATGAACAATGGCAATAAACCTGATTCTGATTCTGATTCTGACTTTTCTCTCAAGCCAATTCCATCGGAACTTATTTTTGACACTTTTGTCTATTTCTAGCACTGATGACTCCTGATCCTTCGATAAAAATCTCATAATCCCGCTGAAAACAATACCGAAAGCTCAGAATTCCAACACGAACCAGGGATGTGATTTGGGGTTGGGGAAATTATCTGAAAATTCAGCAGGGGGTCTGGGGGACACAGTCCTCCAGCGGGGTCCGGGGCAGAGCCCCGGTGGGGGGGGGGGGGAGAGCCCCCCGAAGCTCCTGGGTTTTTGATTTTTTTTAAGTACCAGAACTGTGCTTAAGTGACATAAAACAAACCGCTGAATGCCACTTATTACTGTATAATATTGACTTATGTTCTAAGAAGATAGCATTCCTAAAATATTCCAACAAGCATTATCCATCATATGCTTTAACACTTGATCAAATCAAAATCAGTTAATTTTATCTATTCCATAATAGAAATAAAATTCCAACATACCATTACTTTTTATAATTTCAGCATTCATTTCAGATCACCAGTTTCAATCTCCATTGAGACTTGAGCAGTTCATTTTGCACAATCACTGATGTAGCCAAGTCTTAGAAATATTCAAAAGTTATGAGTCAATGTCCACTGTGCACTGTCAATTTCAAACTGTTTGGAATCATAAAAGGGGATGGTTAACTTTTATTACCATTTCCTCCCCCGCGCAGCCCAGCTCATACAGCCGTTGTATGCCGCCAGTAACAGAGAGTTAATGGCTCTCCACCTGGCCATATGCCACTTCCAGTCCTGCCTGAAAGGGCGCAGCTTCACTGCGTTTGTGGACCACAAGCTGCTAACGTACTTAACGTACTTTATCTTCCTGGAAGATAAAATAAAGCGGAATTCGGCGAATTAGCAGAAAATCACATCCCTGAGAACACGCCGCCATGAATTTTTGAAAAAGCATACAACGAGCCATTTGATTGGTCCAATCGTTTGCAACTATCCAATCGCAGGGCTGTCAAGCTACTGCAATACAGCAGTAGCTTGAACACAACACATCCGGGTTATCGTGGGAGATGACTTCCGGGGAAGCGCCGAGCGCTTATGTAATCGTGTTGATTTTCGCTAAAATCGGTAACGATAAGGTACCTTACCCCCCCCCCCCCCCCTAAAATTTTCTCAACGGATTTAGACGATTCACAGAAATGATCAATTTGAAAATAAATCGGCAGAAATCCGCGGATCGGCGGAAAATTGCCATCCCTGAAAACCCTGTCTGAGCTACTGGGTTTAGCATAACCTATGGATTTACATAGTAGACCAACACCATGTGCTTTTAGCATCAAACTACACATTGCATTTGACAGAAATAGTGCATATGAACTAAAAGTACTTCAGCATACTGTTGGGAACTGAAATCACATTTAGGAAAACCATACAGACACAAAAATAGCCTTTTCCATTGCCTTTTTTTATTTAAGTTTTTGTAAAGGGTATACAGGTCATTACAGCATTGCATTGTTTACATTTTCATCACACGTTCCCTTATTTTTTGCTATTTGACAACATTGGTAGGATAGTTATTACAACACCCCCTTTTTTTTAAAGTGAAAGAAAAAGAGAAATTAAAGAGAATTAAATAAAAAAAAAAAAAAACGAATAAAGAAACAAACAGAACAGCAAAAAAACAGAAAATTAAGTAATTAAAAGTAAAAGAGCATCTGAGGACTTCCGGTTATGGCTGCCACGTAGGACGGACGTGTCTCGCTCTGCTCTGCTCCTGGAGAAAAAAAATCGGCAAATAACTCTCTCATTTGGGACAGAACGTATCCCAGCATTTGGGCGAGGATATGTCGGCGAAGCCTAAGGCTGGAAAACCAGGAAAAGGAAAAAGCGAGCCGCCGAAACAGTCCAAATTAACGGACTTTCAGGTCTGTGACGCAGCAAACAAGGCTCCATATATGGCGGAGGAGGCTGGCGGCGGTGCGATTTCTGCGGGGAATGGCGCAGATGCGCTGATGGCTGCCATGAGTTCAATGAGAGCGGACTTTTCCTCTAGATTTGATGGGATTATGACAGCGCTGGAAGGAATAAGAAAGGAATTGGGTGACTGTGTAGAACGAACGGCGCAGATGGAGCTCCGTCTCGCTAGTGCTGAAGATGACGTCACCCGTCTTCAATTAAAGGTGCGCACTTTGGAAAAAAAAAATAAATCTCTGGAAGATAATATTTTGGATTTGGAATCTCGGTCGAGACGGAATAATTTGAGGCTGGTGGGTCTTCCAGAGGAATCAGAAGGTCGGGACGTATGTTCCTTTCTGGAAAAGTGGATTCCGGAGGTGCTGGGCAGCGAGGAGTTGCAATCAGCAGTGGTTCTGGAAAAAGCACATCGTATTGGCCCACGGAGAGATAAGGGACCGCCGAGGACCTTAATTATGAAGTTTCTTAGCAACAGAGACAGGATGAAGATCTTCAACGCTGCACGTGCTAAAGGAGAGATTAAACACCAGGACCAGCAGGTGCGGTTCTACCCAGATTTGGCCACAGGAATCCAGCAATTGAGGAAGCAGTTTGATCCCGTACGTAAGGAGCTGCGCAACCTTGGGATTCGTCATGGTGTAATCTATCCTGCGAGACTGCTGACCACGTATGAGGGCAGAACCCACATCTTCAAGACCCCAGAGGAGGCGCAGGAGTTCATCAAGAAGATCAAAGAAGAAGAAGAGACTGGTGGGAGCTAAGCATGAACAAAATATAAGGTAGAATAATTAAGCATTTGCACAGGCATCTGACTGACTTGAAGTAAATAGTAAGTTTACAAAATATAGATTGTATTATATATTAAAAAAACAAAACAAAAACAAAACAAACAAAAAAACAAACAAACTATGATGTACAAAGTTGTTAAAAATTTTGGAGTTAAGTTGGAAAACTACAGAGGAGAGTTAATGTTACGTCATTAAAAGCAGTAGAGTTAGGGTGATTGGGAGGATGAAGAAGGAGTGGCTTAGGCTGTTCCCCGTGGGTGTGGAACGGTCGATGGCTATATCGGGAGACAGAATTTTTCTTTTGATTTTGGGGGGTTTGCCACAAGTGTGGGAAGGGGAAATTTGTTTGTGTGTAGTTTGTAGGATGAATGTTCAACCACTCATGTTTTTGCTTCTCTGTATAAGCATGTTTACACTGCAAGGTAATCCCAAACTCTCTATTGATCATGGACCAAAGTGTTAACCTTAATTTAACTTCATGGAATTGCAGAGGTCTACAAAATTTAAAAAAACTTAAACAAGTTATGAATAAAATAAAGGACATGGGTTCAAGAATTGTGTTTTTACAAGAAACTCATCTGATAGAGGAGGATGTTAAAAGAATTAGGAGTAGATGGCAGGGAAGTGTATTCACCTCTTCATTTTCATCCCGAGCCAGGGGAGTTATGACTCTCATACATAAATCAGTTCCTTTTCAAGTGAAAAATGTAATTGGAGACAAATTTGGAAGATATGTAATCATTCAAGGTTCTTTGCTATTAGAAAATATAAATCTTGTGAACTTATATGGTCCCAATATAGATGATCAGAAGTTCTTTGCTAATTTATTTCTCATCTTATCATCACTTACAGGGCAACATATAATAGCAGGGGATTTTAATTGTACATTGAATCCAGGTGTGGATAGATCAACAGGACTGGATTGTACGCACATTGGATGTAGGATGACTATTAATCATTTTATGAAAGAATTGAGATTGTTAGATATATGGAGAGAAATGAAACCACAAGTTAAAGCCTATTCTTGTTATTCCAGTACCTACAAGACATTCTCACGTATTGATTATTTTTTGATTTCCACAGAATTAAGGTCCAAGATTCAAAACTGCTTTTATGATAACATCGTGATCTCTGATCATGCACCCTGTTGTCTAATATATGTAGATAAAAAATTGACAAAGGAATCAGGTAGATGGCAATTTCAGCATAAATGGCTTCAGGATGAGGAATTTGTCAAGTATATAGAAAAACAGATAGACGAGTTCTTTGACATCAATACTACACAAACATCAGCATGTGTAAAGTGGGAGGCTTTCAAAGCTTTTATTAGGGGACATATTATTAGTTATACAGGATCAAAATCTAAGAAGACTCGAGAGGAGAGAGCTAAATTGGAACATAAAATAAAAAATCTTCAGGAAAAAGTGTATGCAGGAAGTGACCCAAGGTTGGAGAATGAATTACTGATTTTGAGAGCTGAATACGACAAAAAATCAGCGAATAGAGCTGCCTCGAGTCTTCTAAGATTGAAACAATCTTTTTATGAACAAGGTGAAAAATCGGGAAAATTATTAGCATGGCAGATTAAACAATTGGAAATTAAAACACCAATTACCAGTATTATAAGTAACGGACAGGTAGTTATAGATCCTTTAGAAATTAATAGAGCCTTTAGAGATTACTATGAAAAATTATATGATACCAAAAATGAACCTGATTTAACAAAACTAAATGGGTTTTTGAACGAACTATCTATACCGTGTATTCCAAATGAAAACAGGGAGATATTGGATTCTAAAATTAGTCAAGAAGAAGTTGGGCTAGCCATTGATAATATGAAATCAGGAAAAAGTGCAGGACCAGATGGTCTTCCAGTTGACCTTTATAAAAAATTTAAGAATAAATTAAAACCTTTTTTGGAAATGGTTTTAGAAGCATTTCAAAATAATAATTTACCATCATACATAAATAATGCCTTAATTATACTGCTGCCAAAACCAGGTAAGCCCTCTAATAAATGTGAAAATATGAGACCAATAAGCCTATTAAACGCCGACCTTAAGATAATCTGTAAAATTTTAGCAAGACGAATACAAGAAATTTTACCAAATATTATTAATCGAGATCAGAATGGCTTTATAAAGGGTAGACAAGGCTTCCATAATGTAAGAAGACTATTTAATATTATTTATTTTAATAAAGAAGCACCGGATACAGCTCTCCTATCATTGGACGCCGAAAAGGCCTTTGATAGAGTTGAATGGCCCTTTCTTTTTGAAGTCCTACAAAGGTTTGGACTTGGAAATAATTTCATAAAATGGGTTCAAATAATATACAATAATGCTACAGCAGAAATCCTAACAAATAACAATATTTCAAAACCAATAAAAATCAATAGAGGATGTCGACAAGGCTGTCCACTTTCACCTTTACTGTTTACTATGGCAATTGAACCTTTAGCGATAGCGATACGTTTACATTCACAAATATATGGAATTAAAGTTGGACCAACAGAACATAAAATCTCCCTGTACACCGATGACATAATTTTGTTTATGTCGAATCTAAAAAAATCAATTCCAACCTTGTTGAATTTAATAAAGAATTTTGGGGAAATATCAGGATATAAAATAAATAAAACTAAATCTTCAATATTAATGCTAAATGAGACCCAGAGAAATTACCCAGCCCCTGAGGTAAATCAATTCAATGTTGTAAATCAGTTTAAATATTTAGTAATCCAAATTATGCCTAAGCTAGAATCAGTCGCCAGTGTCAACTATGAAGCCTTAATGTCAGATATCAATGAGTTAACTCAGAGATGGATGTCACTACCAATGTCGATGATCGGGAGAATCAATATACTTCAAAGTAATATTTTACCTAAAATACTTTATTTATTTCAATACATTCCCTTATCACCACCTTTAGATCTATTCTCAAGAATAAAAAAAAAGTTAGTGGAATTTATATGGAACAACAGGAGGGCTAGATTACGTTTGTCTTTATTATATTTACCATTTGATCGTGGAGGTCTGAAATGTCCAAATTTTATGTTGTATTATTGGTCGGCACAACTGAGGTCTATGACATATTATTTTTCATCAAATGATCTCCCTCACTGGACTGAAATGGAATCATACAATTTACCTTTACCTCTTCCCATATTCATATACTCAGATTCGGCAAAAAAATTACAAAAACAAGTTAAAAATCCATTTGTAAAGCATATGATCAAAATATGGTGTGAAGCTAAAAACTATTTAAAAGAACCACAGTTATTGTCACAATTTAGTCCAATATGGGGTAATCAATATTTTAAACCAGGGAGAGCGGACGCTGTATTTAAAGTATGGAATTTAAAAGGGATACAAAAGATTCAGGATTTATATTTGCCATGTGCAGACAACATAATGTCTTTTGAAGAGCTGAGGATCAAATTTAATCTCAATAGAACACATTTTTTTAAATATCTTCAACTTAGAAACTTTATTCGATCAAATCAAAATAAAGCTCTCACTCGACCTATTTATTCATCCTTGGAAAAAATGATGATGAAAGATAGTAAAAGAAAGGGTATTATTTCAGAGTTTTATAACTCACTGACACTATCTTCAAGTGAAAATTCACTGAAAAGATTAAACTACTGGAAAGAAGATCTGCAAATTGAAATTTCAGAGGAACAATGGGAATTGGCTTGTACAGAAGCTCAAACCAAATCAATAAATGCACGCCTTAAATTGATACATTTCAAATGGTTAATGCGGATGTATGTTACACCGGAGGAGTTAAATAGATATAACAAAAATATACCAGATACATGCACAAAATGCATGGAAAGTAAAGGAACCCTATTTCATTGTTTATGGGAATGTAGATTAATAAGAATGTTTTGGGAAGAGGTGAGGGTAACAATTGAAAAAATAATCTCAAAACAAATCATATTGAATCCTAAACTGTTTTTGTTGGGTCTGTACCCAGAAAAGCATAATTTTAATAAAAGTGAAAGAACATTCATAGACCTCAGTTTGCTTAATGCCAAAAAATGTATTGCACTATTATGGAAAAAGACTCATAGACCAGATGTGACTCAGTGGTTAAGACAGATGTTAACAAACCTTCCATTAGAAAGAATAACATATATACTAAAATCAAAGGAAATTGTGTTTGAGAATATATGGAGACCTTTTATTGATTATGTAAAAAATTTAAACATAACTCTTGAAGAAGAAGGTGAATGATGTGTGTGGACCTTGTAAATTCCAAACTGGTGAACATAATATGTATACTTATGTATTGGATTGTCTAGACTAAACAGAGGAGCATTGTTGAAGACTTGATTTTGTTGGTGGTTGTTGGTGTTTTTAGTGCATTTTTTTTTTTTGTAGTACTTTAGTGTTAGTGTTTGAT
Source organism: Pholidichthys leucotaenia (assembly GCA_020510985.1). NCBI lineage: Eukaryota > Metazoa > Chordata > Actinopteri > Cichliformes > Pholidichthyidae > Pholidichthys > Pholidichthys leucotaenia. The sequence goes on along the minus strand of CM035841.1, from coordinate 304,611,518 downwards.
TGTTTGTATCATGTTTGTTAAAAAAAAAAAAAAAAAAAAAGGTTCAATAAAGATATTGTGGAAAAAAAAAAAGAGCATCTGAGTAGCGTTGGAACAAAGAGCGGGACCATTATTGAAATGGTATTTGTCAAAGATTAGATCTAATGGAAGACACATATGTGATCCAGGGTTGCCAAAAGTTCATGAACCCATCCATGTCCTGTCTCAGTGCGAATGTCAACTTTTCCATCGAGTAAATGTCTTGAATCACGTTAATCCAATCTTCAGGTGTAGGACAGTCCTTCAGCATCCATTTTTTAGTTAGGGCTTTTTTACTTGCCAATATTAAAACATTGAATAAGTATTTATCTCCTCGTCTTTCCAGTGAGTCCGGTAGTAAACCCAAATACAAAGTTACAAAAGAAAAGGGAACTGTTATTTTGAATATTTTCCCCAATATTGTCTGTACATTGGTCCAATATTGGTGGATAAATGGGCATGACCAAAACACATGAAAATGATTTGCAGTCTTTTCACCACACAAGCGCCAACAGTTCAACCCCTTATGGGTAAATTTGTTTTGTGCAGGTGTTCTGAAAAATCTTACCAAGTTTTTCCATCCAAATTCTCTCCACTGCAGGGATGAGGTACTTTTCCATTGCTGTTTATTTAGCTTTTCCCATATTTCCAATTGTAAAGTGAAATTCCCCTCTTTTTCCCATCTCTCTTTTATATATGATGTGTTGTCTCCTTTTAAGTCTTGAAGACCTTGGTATATTTTAGAAATGTATCTGATCCCTGGGATCCCTTTATATGCCATTAAGAAGACCTTCAGAACACCTGACTGGGCCCTTTCCAAATCCTCCTTTTTAAGTATATTGTTTATGTGGTGTCTAAGCTGAAAGAACCTGTAAAGATCTTGATTTATTAGTCCTTGTTTTTTCAAATCTTCAAAACTTCTTAAAGTTTGTCCCTTAAAAAAATCGTAATATTTTATCAGCCCTTTCTCTTTCCACTCTTTAAATCTAGTGTCTGTTTTATTGGGGGTAAAGTCTTGATCATAGGCAATCCATTGCAGAAGTCGATAGGGCTCTTTAGCTTGATTCTCTCTGACTATCTTAAACCAAATTTTTAGCGGGGTCTCTATCCACGGGTTAGTGTTATTCAAGAGTTTAGGTAAGGCATTGTTCCCTATTATCGCCTGTAGGGGGATGTCACTTGTTATTTGGCCTTCCATCTCCTTCCATTGTGCAGTGTAGACTGGGTTACATATCTCTACTAAAGTTTTAATTTGTGCAGCTATAAAATAGTCCCTGATATTTGGCAGCGCGAGCCCACCTTTGTCTTTGTTTAGCTGTAGGGTTCTATATTTGATTCTAGGTCTCTTGCCCTGCCATATGAATCTTGAGATCCTTCTGTCCAGCTCCTGCCATGTTTTTTTGGGAGGTTCTACCGGTATTGTTTGGAAAAGGTATAGAAGACGTGGAAGTATATTCATTTTGACTGCTTCAATTCTTTGTGCAGTACCTAAGAATGGTATCATATTCCATCTTGCTAGGTCAGATTTTATTTTTGTCACCAGTGGATCATAGTTTAGTGTTATAATTTTGTCAAGTTGTTTCGGGATGTTGACCCCCAGATATTTCATAGATTCCAACTCCCAGTTAGTTTTGAGTTCACTTGGTGAATAATGATTTGGGTCATAGTTGAATGTTAAAACTTGGGTTTTATGCATGTTTAATTTGTACCCCGATAAATCTCCATAGTCTGAAAAAACTGAGATTAGTTCTGGTAAAGAAGTGTCTGGCTGCCCTAGGTATATTAAAATGTCATCAGCAAAGAGTGCTATTTTATGTTCTTTCTGACCAAGTGTAATACCCTGAATTTTTTGATTTTGTCTTATCCATTGGCTCAGGGGTTCTATGAAGATTGCAAAGAACAGTGGAGACAGGGGGCAGCCTTGACGACATCCTCTTTCCAGCTCAAAAGATGATGATAAATTACCGTTAATCCTTATTTTAGCTGTTGGTTTTTTATATAATGCCTGGATAGTTCTAATGAAGTTATGAAAATTGAAACTGGATAAGATTCTATATAGGAAAGACCAGTCAACCGAATCGAATGCTTTTTCAGCATCTAATCCCAATATGACTGCATTTAAGTTATATTTTTTTACATGATGAATTTTGTGTAAAGTGCGTCGAATGTTGTCTTGTGTCTGTCTTTCTTATAAAACCTGTTTGGTCTAAGTGAATTAAGTCTGTCAGTATGTTTTCTAACCTTTTGGCAAGGATAATGGTAAAAAGCTTATAGTCCTGATTTAATACACTGATTGGTCTGTAGTTGGAGCATTCTAGTTTATCCTTTTCAGGTTTAGGTATAACTGCAATGACCCCTTCTCTCCAGGAGGGGGGGATTTCCCCTGTGTGGAGGACATAGTTAAATGTTTTCAGGAGGAGAGGAGATAGTTGCTGTTTAAAGGTTTTGTACCATTCTGCTGTATAGCCATCTGCTCCTGGGGATTTGTTAGCTTTAAGTTTCATAATTGCTTTTTCCAATTCTTTAGGTTGTATTTCTGACAGTAGTGTTTTATTTTGTGATTCCGTAAGTTGGGGAAGGTTTAATGTGTTTAGGAATGTCTCGGATGCGTTTTTATGTTTTTTTGTGGGAGTATAAGTTCTTGTAGTAATTCTCGAAGCTTTTAAGAATATCCTGAATTCTGAATTTTATTTCCTTTGATACTGGGTCTCTGATTTTGTAGATTGCTCTTTCTGTTTGTTGTTTCCTCAATTTATAGGCTAGTAATTTTGCCGATTTATTGCCTGTTTCATAGTGTTTTTGTTTCAGAAATGTAAGTTTCTTCTGGATTTCTATTGTGTAGATCTCATTTATTTGATTTTTAATTTCTTTAATCTTGAGCGAGCCATTAGATTGAGTGTTGTCTTTGTGTTCTTTTTCTAGGTTCTTAAGTTCTGACTCTAGTGTGATTAGTTTTTCTAGTCTGTTTCTTTTGGGTTGCCAGTTTTGCAATAATTTTTCCCCTTATTACAGCTTTGCACGCATCCCACAGTATTAAAGGGGATACTTCTCCATTATCGTTTTCTTCCAAATATCTGAAAACATCTGATTCCAATTCATCTTTCAGTGGTCCTTTCAGGACATTTGAATTCAACCTCCAGGAAAATGTATTATTTGTGTATTTTTGGATGTTTAAGTCCATATAGATCGGACTGTGGTCAGAGAGATCCATCAGTCCTATTTTACATGTTTTTACTCTTCCAATGTCTCTATTAAAGCGTACCTGTGGTGGTCGTGAAAAAAAAGATATTATATTGAGCCCCTGTCTCACGTTCTAGTTCAAGTTTAAGTTGAAATTCACGTTCAAAGCAATTTGATATAAATCCATTGCTGATCTGCTGGTTCAGCTATGTCAGCAAAACATGGGTACAGCCATACTAGCGGCTACAGGGACTTCCAGGACGCTTCCTGTGATGTAATTTCGTTGACACCGCGATCTGGATCAGTATTGGCTGAGCCTCGAGTACCCGGATGTGGAGCGGCTTCGGGGATATTCAAATTCAAACGTTTATTTCAAACTCAGGATTCATATTAAATGCAGAACTAAAACGAGTAGAAAATAAATAAATAAATGCTTAAATTCAGCGGCTTGTCTCATCTGATCTCGGAAGATGATTCTAAAACTATCTACAGAGCAGCAGACACTCGTTGCTCTTTTAAAAACAAAAACATACAATGCAATATGGATATCGCAACATGGCGGAATGTAAAGCCTTTGGATGTCTGAATAATAAGCGAAAAAAACAAAGAAACACTTTTTTTGTGTACCCAAACCCAGCTCACCTTGTCAGAAGATCGGAGCGGAAACAGGGCACAGACGAATAATTTCAGACGAAATTGCGTTGTGTGTGAGGACCACTTCGTCACTTTAACCCTCAGAAGACCTTTCTGGCTCAAACCTGTAGCCATGTTGGACAAATTCTTCCTCAGAGTCCGACAATTCAGCCATAATAGAATAAAAACACTCACAACAGCACCCTAGTCTCTCATACAGGCGGAGCATTGACTGTTGAGTATCAACGAAGTGACGTCACATCCGCATGTGTCATGGCTGCGCCCACAGTTTTCATTGGCTGCCCATGGCCAAGGTCCTATTTGAATATATGTCTGGTGGTATATGGCTGGCAAAAATTATTTACCAAAATAAGAAATACTTTTTCATAATGTTTTCAAGTCAAATGCTTCTTCACGACCACCACAGGTACGCTTTAAACATAAAAAAGTAATCAATCCTTGAGTAAGATGAATGTGGTGTTGAATAAAAAGTATAATCTTTTACATTGGGGTTGAATTCCCTCCATACGTCACAGATTCCCATTTCTTTTAGTAGCATCCGAGTTTTCCTATTTTGAGTGTTATTTTGATGTGAAGAATTACCTGTTGCATCCCAGTATGGATTCAGTCTTAGATTGAAGTCTCCACCACATATCACTAAACCTTGGGCTTTAGTTATCATTAGGTCGAATACATTTTTATAAAATTTCCATTTAGCCCCTGGTGGTGCATATACATTCAGCAGGGTGATATCTTCTCCCTCTAGCCGCCCAATTACCAAACTGTACCTCCCTTCTTTATCTTTGTGTTCTGATTTTTTTTCAAATGTAATTTTGGTTGATATCAATGTCGCTACTCCCCTCCTCCTCCCTGATTTATATGAAGATGAAGAGATCATTTTAAACCCTTGTCTATTGAGTTTAGTGTGTTCCACGTCTGTTAGGTGGGTTTCTTGTAAAAATATTATTTCTGCTTTGTCTTTTTTCATTTTGCGTAGAATCTTGGATCTTTTAACTGGATTCAGGACCCCTTTTACATTATATGAGGCTATTTTGGTTACACCCTGTTTCTCCATTGTATTTTCTTATTTAGTATAACAGTGTGGTGGCCCTCTTTTTTGCTATTCAGAAACTGAAAGAACATTAAGAACATAAAAAACATTAAGAACATAGTGTACGAAATTTTAAAACAAAAAACTGTCAAAAAAAACTTCCTGAGCTGGGGTCTCTTTAAAGACCCTGTAAGAGCCCTGATGGAGTGTAGGCTCTGAGGGAAATTCCTCAAACTCTGTTACGTGTCGAGGGCCCTCTCTTACCCCTGTAAGTTGTCCCATGTTTTTAACGTGAATTTCAGATCCCAATCCGAATTTGTAATGGTTTTTTTTTTTTTTTTTTTTTTTTTTTATGCCTATACCCTATGAGATTGTGTGCACCCTCCCACCCCCGTCACAGCAAACATTCACTCTAATACAGTATTTGTTAGTGTGGAGAGAACATGTGGGTCATTGTTACATTTCTATTTTAACATGATTTTTTTTCTCCCTTTAAATTAAGACATTTGTTTCTAATGCTATAACTGCTCCATGAAAGGTTTTACCACATGCTGATTCTGCACCTCCTTTAATGTTTGTTACCTTGTAGGAGGGGGGATGGAAGTGCAGAATGGCTGAAAAGGGGGGAAAAAAAAAAAAGGCCGCTATTCCTTCCTGGAACTGGAAAGCTTATCTTTGTAGCTCTGGGGCTGGGTTTCCCGTTGCTGGCCCGTGGATTTTGAAGGTTTCTGAGTGGACCACGTTTGAGCTCTGATCTTCTCGCTCAGATTTGCTGCGGGTTTAAACACCGTTACCGGGAGTCCTCTTCTGGCCATGTCAGTTGTTGCTTCTTCCGCTGAATTATAGAGACATGACTCTTCACCGTAAAAGACCCTTAACTTCGCCGGAGATGGCGTCTGAAAGCGTAGATTCCATTCCCGTAGAACCTTTTTGGCGTCGTTATATTCCCGTCGCTTTTTAAGAACCTCAGGGGCGTAATCGTGCTCCACGAAGACTTTTCTCTCTTGATGCATAAATCCTTTTTTCTGCCAAGCCTGTCTTACAACCTCTTGTTTTATTTTGAAATCGGAGAATCTTACCACCACCGAACGCGGGGGCGCTTCTGCCGCTGGCTTTGCGGCTAATGTACGATGAGCCTTTTCTATCTTCAAATCGGTGGTTTGTGGAATATCCAACTTCTCTCTCAATAAGGATTCCACGCATTCCGCCACTGTGTTGAAACTATCTTCAGCTCCTTCTTTCAGACCGTGAATTCTGATGTTATCTAGTCTCTGTCTTCCTTCTTGGTCGGTTAGCTTAGCCTCCAGCCTTGACTGTTTTCTGTGTAAATCCAGCATAGAATCTTCAAGCACTTTTACTCTTTCTTCAGCTTCCAAGATTCGGTTTTCGGCCTGGTCCATTCTGCTGTTCGTCCTTTTTAGTTCCTCTCTGAATTCATGAAATTCGGCCCGAAATCGTCGTAATTCATCAAATAGCGATTTCAAGCTAATCTTTTTGTTAGATAGGTCCAGCTCCTCGTCTCCTGAACGGAGGTCCTTGGGATCAGATTCTGCGGCCGCTGCGCGTCCTGACCTGGGGAATGTCAGTTTCTTCTGTTTTTGGTTAGGCATGGTGTTTTTGTCTTTTGATTTTTATTCTTCCAAAAATCCGTTAAGTCTGATTTTGAAGATGTTTTCCTTGGATTGGGTCTGGGAGGTTCAGCGTTAAGTTGCTATCACCATGGCGTCCAGACCGGAAGTCCTTCCATTGCTTTTAAACAGAAAAAATCCACTCGCGATTAGCATTACCATAATGCTAACATTAGCATGTATTGTTTGGTTTCTACTCACCAAGATGAGGTATCAGTGTGAATACAGCAAAGGACACAGCCACAATGCCCCTCACGCTCGTGCTCCCGTCAACTTAGGATAATAAAGGTTGCAAATTAGCATTTGGAGAGTGTTTAGATCCATTTATAGCATCTTTCTGAATGAAACTCACCAAGAAGAGGTATCGGTGTGAACCAGATTGCTCACAGCCTCTCTCTCGTCCGCTCTCATATCGTGAAAGACCGAATTCCGAGTGTGCGCTTGCTGCCTCTACTCAGAAGGCGGGGCTAATATCGCTCTTAACGAATGGAAAGACCCAGATCACCCAACGTGACCATGAAACAGAAATTTAAAAGTTGGATGACAAGGATCGCACTTCCTCTTCCCCAAGATGGTCGGTTTTCAAAATAAAATCACACACTTTCATTAATACGAATGAAATCTGAGAAAAAGGGTCATTTTCTCAGCTGGGTTACATATGTGTTTGCAGATCATCACTAATATCTAATGGGTTCCTCTGTAGCCCAAGGGCCATCTCTGAAAATTTCATCAAATTCCATCCAGTAGTTCTTTTTGTTTTTGTGTGCGTGTAATGCTGTTGCACAAATGCATATAAGGTCTTGGTGGCGGTATGCACTCTCAGATCATCACCAAAATCTAATGGGTTCATCCTTAGGCCAAGAGCCACCTTTGGTGGAAATTTAATCCAAATCCATCTGTAGCACTTGAGTTAGTGTTGTGCTAAATGGGTGAAAAACATTGCCTGAATTTATTGATTCTGTTTTCCCGTGTTTGTTTTGTAATGTAGTTATACATCTGCACCAATAGGTGGCGGTAGTGCTGTAGATCGTTCTTTTGCCTTGAACTGAGGTCATGGGTCAAGTGATTTTTTTTTTTTTTTTTTTTTTGTCAAAATAAATTAACAACTGTAATCTTCAGCAGTATCGGAGCGCTGTCAGCAGTGAACGGACCGGTCCCCCTTTTATTCATTCTCATACTCTTGTTTACATAGCAGGCTCAGCCACCCACTTTTCTAGGCCCTTATCTTCAAACCTTTAACCCACCTCTATTGCTTGGGAATGTGATGTTAGCACCATCATGCTGCAAGGGCCGATGAGAGCAAGTCACCATATTGCCCATTCAGTGTTTCCTCTGGCTTAAAGACCATGGCACGGTGGCACGGTGCATTGGGGGGAGGGGGGACAGAAAACATGACACTATTGTAACCGGAATATGTTAACTTACTATTTGAAGTATTGTACAACCAAGGCTTGAATGTTGGAGTATTGGGCCAGTTGGGGTCCCACCCAGACGTCATGTGTTTGGACTTTTTACTGGTGTCATCCTTCTCTCCTTCCCCTGCTCTCACCTCTCCTGGACCCTCTGCCTGAACGGTTTCCTCTCCTTGGCTCATCTCCTCTGTCTCATCTTGCACTTTCTGAGCTCTGTCTAATTCAGGTTGTCTGTCTATGATGGTATACAAACAGGTTAGAAAATATCAAGTGTCATGTTTTGTCCTGCAGGATTTTTTTTTTGTCATGGTTTACATAAATGACAAAAAATGTGTATTTTTTTTTGTATTTTTATTCTAGTGTTTCTTTTTCCATTGAGAGAGTAGGGAAGGGAAGGGGAAAAAAAACATTCATTATAGTAATTCATTATAGTTACTTCCCTCCAAAGTAAATAAAAATATAATGTATAAGCATCCCAAAGTGATTAAACAAAAAGTTGGTAAAACTCAAATTAAACATGAAACCTCTAAATTGAATGATTTGACCTCTGTTCCTCCTCATAATTTAAAAATTAAATGAGGTTTGTTAAATATTAGGTCTCTAACTCCCAAGTCTCTGCTAGTCCATGATCTGTTAATTGATCATCAGATTGATTTAATATCCCTTACAGAGACTTAGTTAGGACAAGAGGATTATGTTGGTTTAAATGAATCAACTCCTTCTGGTTATTTAAACTGTCAAAATCCCACAAGTTCTGGTCGTGGAGGAGGAGTAGCAACAATTTACCATTCCAAATTTCTAGTTAATGTAAAGCAAAAAACATGTTATAATTCCTTTGAGGGCCTGGTCCTCAGTATCAGGCATTTTAGCAATTTTTAGGCTAAACCAATTTTATTTGCCATAGTTTATCGTCCTCCATCAACTACTCAGAGTTTTTATCCAAATTTGCCGAATTCTTAGCTGATTTAGTGCTGAAATCATATAGAATAATTATAGTAGGGGACTTTAATATACATGTAGATGTAGATAGTGATTGCCTCAATATGGCATTTAACTCAATATTAGACTCGATGGGGTTTTCTCAGAAAGTAGGAAATTCTACCCATTTTCTCCACCATATGTTGGACCTTGTTTCTGACACATGGCATAGAAATAGAAAATCTGGTAGTGTCTCCTCATAACCCTGCACTGTCAGACCATTGTCTGTTAACCTTTGATTTTACTATTTCTGACTATTTGGCTCCTAAAGAAAAAATATTACTAGAGTAGATGCCTCTCAGATGATGTAACCAAATCTATGCAGATTGTTTCCTCTATGCCATGTGTCAACACAACGGAAATAAGCTATAGACATCATGCTCATTCTGTAATTGATGGCATGGTAGATAGTGTTGCAGCTTCTCTGCATCAGACTCTAGATATGGTGGCCCCTTTAAAAAAGAGAGTCTAATCAGAGATTTCTAATTCCTTGGTTCAACACAGAAACTCGTAGCTTCAAACAGAAGACTCGTCAATTAGAAAGAAAATGGCGCTTCACTAATTTAGATGAAATCTATTTAGCTTGGAGAAATCATCTTTTAATTTATAAAAAATCTCTTGGAAAAGCTAGAACGAGTTATTATTCTGCATTAATAGAAGAACAAGAATAATCCCAGGTTTCTTTTCAGCACTGTAGCCAGGCTGACAAAGAGTCAGGACTCTGTCAATCCTGGCATTCCCTTAGAGCTTACTAGTCAGGACTTTATGAACTTTTTCAATAATAAAATTTTATCTATCAGAGATAAAATCAGTCAGATTCGTCCCACTGTTAACTTAAATACAGTAACTACTACAACTCCTTCAATTGATATCTGTTTGGATGAGTTTACTCCAATTGACCTTTTAGACTTAGACAAAATAATTTCCTCATCCAAGCCTTCAACTTGTCTTTTAGACCCTATTCCTACCAGGTTATTTAAAGAAGTCTTCCCATTTATTGGTTGCTTTTTTCTTCAAATAATCAATTCTTCATTAACTTTAGGCCATGTACCGCAGGCTTTTAAAACTGCTGTAACCCAAAAAGCCAATGCTGGATCCAGGAGTTTTAGCTAACTATAGACCAATCTCTAATCTCCCTTTAATTTCAAAAGAGTTGTTGCTACACATTATTTGACCACTTGCAGGGAAATGGTTTATTTGAAGAGTTTCAATCTGGTTTAGAATCCATCATAGTACTGAAACAGCCTTAGTGAAGGTCACTAATGACCTCCCTATTGCATCCGATAATGGACTCGTTTCTGTACTTGTCCTTTTAGACCTTAGTGCAGTTTTTGATACTATCAATCATAATATTCCACTTGATAGATTAGAGCACTATGTTGGACTTAATGGAACTTCATTGCAGTGGTTTTAGTTCTTATTTGTCTGATAGGTTCCAGTTTGTTCATGTCAATATGGAGTTTTCTTTCAACAAGCTCAGTCATGGAGTCCCACAGGGATGTGTGCTAGGCCCTACTCTTTTTAGTTTCTATATGCTTCCGTTAGGCAACATTATGGAAAGCACTGTATACATTTTCATTGTTATGCAGATGACACACAGTTATACCTGTCAATGAAGCCAGATGATAGTAATCAATTAGCCAAGTTAGAAGCCTGTCTTAAGGAAATCAAAGCTTGGATGACTTGTTATTTCCTGCTATTAAATTCAGATAAGACTGAAGTCATTCTTGTTGGTCCAAAAAACCTTAGAAATACCTTTCCAAATCAAACTTTTAGATTGGATGCGGTTACTCTTTCTCTTAATAGCTCTGTGAGGAACCTTGGAGTTACTTTTGATCAAGAACTGTTTTTCAATTCACATATTAAATTCGTTTCTAAGACTGCCTTCTATCATTTGCATAATATTGCCAAGATTAGGAGCATCTTGTCTCTGAGTGATGCTGAGAAACTGATCCACGCTTTTATTAGCTCTAGGTTAGATTATTGTAACTCTTTTGGCATAATTGGCTGACCCAGGGAACAGACACAAGCTCAAGAGTAGGTTCACTGACCTTTATTGTAACAGTGTTTGTGTATGGGTGCGTGTGTGTGTAGTGAATGTGGATGTGAGTGCATGGATCTGTAGACTCGCAACAGCTGGGAGTGAGCAGAGCGTCGTACAATCTGGCAACCCTATAAACGAGCAGAGGCACAGTGTTAGCGTCGTTCCACACTTGAGTGTATAGGTGAAGTAACTGAGGCTTACT